>CAMRHE010000074.1:1393333-2786666 GCA_947044405.1 Leptodactylus fallax | reverse complement strand
ACGATCTGCAGGAGTCAGAAAATGCTCTGTCTCTGGCAGTTTAAAATGTACCTCAAGTTATAAACAGCCTTGTATAAATGAATATGACAGGTGAATATAGGAAAATTTGTAATGTATCATATTAAAGGGAACACTAAACCACCCAAAGGTCCTTATATACCTGGGGTTTAGTGTCCCAAATCTCCCTGTTATAACATAATCCATGGCTGCATTAAAAATAAAAAACCTTTGTGGGAGTGGCCCAATGCTGAAGGGAGAGGACGTGTAATATACCAGCTCCGTCTCCAAGGACCTTACAGTGGACAATTTACCCATATCTAACAACTTTCCTGGCATTTTAGAACTCGCCTTATAAATGAAGAGGACAAGAGCATGGAAAAAGTCTTCTACTCCATCCAAACTGTGCCTATGACTCATGATGGTGCTGGCTCCCACCATGATGAAGAGACCTCGTCTAAGCATCTCATAGTAAGCAATGACTCTTCTCTCAGACCAATATATTAATCTCCAATAACCCCACCCCTTAGTTACCTGTTTTGCATGATTTAAGCAGAGAAAAAAATGACTACCCAGCCAGCACTGTCTACGAGCCACATGGAATAGATCCTGACAACCCAATATCTGCAGGAGAAATGAGAGCCATGCTTAATGACCTAAAGGACTCTTTCCATAAAGATATTCATGCTGCCCTTTCCGCCATTCATGCTGATTTAGTGGAAATCTGAGAATGCACATTTGGAGACTAAGAAGGAGGCGTGTGTAGTGGCACATAACAACTTAAGGTATTGATGACAATGTTGTTGCCATTAAACTCAAATACGCTGACTTGGAGAACCGTTCTAGATGGAACAACATTAGGTACCGCAACTTATCAGAAAACTGATGCTCAGTTGTGTGAGTTTCTAACTGATCTGTTTGTGGCTCTAATTCCTGATGCACAGGAAAGAGATATGCTAATTGACCGGGTTCATAGAGTCCCCAAACCAAAATCTATTCTTGCAAGTGCTCCTACGAATGTCTTAGCGAGATATCACTATTTTCACTTTAAAGAGTCACTTATGAAGGCAGCAATCTTTTCAGATGCGTTACCAGAACATTTTTAAAAAGTGCCACTATATTCATATCTATCACCTGCAACTCTGGCCAGGCAATGGAATTCTTGTTGCTCACTAAAATTCTATGTGACAATAACATCTCATATAAATGGGGATACCCAGTAAAATTGATTGTCTCCAAAAATGGCACAACACGTCTTGACAACACCTAAACACGCAGCTGCTCTTTGCTCTAAGTCGGATCTACCACCATGGGAAGTGGATAAATCGCCGCCTAAGAAAAAAACATGCATCTCTAATGCAGGAATGGTCGCTAGTGGATCACTCCCGAGAGGAGTAAATGCTTAGATGCAAGGCCACGTATTTCTTACTTTTATGAGTTATTTACAGATCTAATAACTCACCTTGTCCTCTTTCTGGTAATAGGTGCCTGTGCATATAGGTCCTAAGGCGCTGGTGTGAATAGTAACTGTATGTTCTTTACCTCCCTGTTGTCCATTCATAGTTCCCTCACTACATATAGATTATTTAGTGGTATGATATAAGTATTCACTTATAGCTTTGCATACAACCCAGACTGCTATAACCTCAGTCCTAATTCAGGTTTATGTTTATGTGTTATATGTTGTTATGCTTATTGGGGTTGGATTCCCTAGTGTCTCCTTGATATATTTTGGGATGTATCCCTTAGCATTCCCCTGTATCTTGATAAATGGTATTTAAGATCACCTCTCTAAACGTTAAAGGCTTAAATAGCCCCTTTAAATGATTCTTCTTCTGGAAAGAAATTAAGAAACATAAATGCAACATTATCTGCACTCAAGAAACGCATCTAAATGAAAATGATTCCTTTCGATTAAAACATAAAGACTTTCCTTTTATGTATTTTGCTCATGCAACGCATAACAAAAAAGGGCTTGAATGGAATTCCAACGTACCAGTGAACATCAGACGCTTCTCGGGCCTGTGCCTCCCCCGTAGACCTACAGTGGGATGCTCTGGCCTTTATAGCTAACTGATGGGTTACCTGTTTAGGACTATTCTTGACCCTCTGGCTTTGCTCCTTGTGGAGTTTTATTGCTCTTTCTGATGATGAATTTTCAATTGCTTGCACCCCTGGGGTCCCCCCTTTTTTTTTTCTCTTCTCCTTCTTTCTTCCCTCTTATTCTATGTTTGTTTTTGTTGTCTTGTCACTCCTTCCCTTCCTCCTCCTTTCTTCTCCCCTTCTCCTCCTCTTCTTGTCCTTTGACCTCTACTCGGGGATCTCCCCGTTCTCTACAGTATAAAATGTTGATGCTGTTGTTGCAGCTATCTGTTTTCACTGTATTTTATGTCTTTTTGAAAATCAATAAACTTTGAATTGAAAAAAAGAAAAGAAAAAGGGCTTGAAAAACACATAGCCTTGAAAAACACTATTGCCTTTACAAATATAAATGCTCATATAGATACTGAAATATGATTTATCATCCTTGTAGCCCTACTTAATAATATTCCTTACACTAATGTGTCTCTTTATGTACCCAACTCCTACCAAATTACTTTTCTTAAGGAAATTTTTGAAAAAAATCTCAAAGATTAGACAGGGTTCTTTGGTTGTTTATGGAGATTTAAATTTTCCCCCAGATCCAGCTATGGACCATAGTCCATTAAATCCAACCATTAAAGGAAATGGACGCAAAGAACTTCTATTTAAATAATTTCTGTATGATGTTTGCCCGCGTTTTTGAAAATCGCAGCATTCGAATTATACCTGCAGAAACACTGGCACTCTTATAGGTATAATAAGGGCAGAAAGTCAGCAGAAAAAACTGCAAAACTGCAATGAAAAACACTGCAGAAAAAACGTGATGTGTTTCCGCTGTGTTTTTTTTTTTCCGCTTTTTTGCTATGTTTCGCTACATGGAGACTTAGCCTTAATCACATGATCTGAACATGCCTCTATTTCAATATCAGTACCAGAGACTTACAATTTCCTACCTACTTCTCCATGGAGACTTAATAACCTTCTATTAAATAAGGAAGAGTCAACAGAAAAAACTTGTGCCGCACTGGACAAATATTTTTAAAATTACATAAATGGAGAAACCGGATATAGCTGTGTGGAGTGCAAATAAGACAGTACTTAGAGAAGCTTTTTTATCAGGTCAGCGGCCACTAAACATAATATTAGAACCAGTAAAATAGATCAACTAATGTCAAAGATCAGAAAAACTGAGGAAACAAATAAATCCCATCCCTCAATCTCAGCTGCCATAGAACTGAGGCAACTTCGCATTCAACTGCATATGCTATTCCAAAATAATTTCGAATATCTCAAAAGATCCAAAATGCAACATTATTGACAGGGAAATATAACTTCTAGTGAACAAAACCAAAAATGCTAAGATGAGAATCCTCCATAAATCCCCCAATTTAATGGATTCAACTGAAAATAAAATTCATAACCCCCAAAACTTTCAGAGGAATTTGCTAAATATTATGTCATTATATAACTTGAAGGACAAAAAAAAATGTACTACATCCTTCCCCTGAATCGATCACTCCCTTCTTATAAGAAATTTCTCTCCCAACTCTTACCCGAGAACAAAATAATTTACTAAATACAGAAATAACTCAATTGGAAATACTTGATGCTATCTGATCATTAAAACCCCATAAATCTCCTGGTCCTGGTTAACAAATGTTATAAGAAATTTAATACGTTACTAACCCACACCTTTCAAAAGGTGTATGACCAAATAATAAACAATAAATCTTTCCCCCTGAGATGCTTCAAGCTCTTATTGTTACACTTTATAAACCTGGAAAAGCGGGTGATGTCCGTCAGAATTTCAGGCCATTTCGCTTATTAACACCGATTTGAAGATATTTGCTAAGATATTATACTCCAAACTGGTGGATGTTCTCCCTCTTCTAATAAAAAACGACCAAGTAAGCTTTATCAAGGGATGTCAGTCGTTGGATGGTACTAGATGTTTTATTGATTTGATGGAGGTGTTGGGCTCCTGTCAGATGCCTTCTTTGGTCTTGTCTTTGTATACGGAGAAGGTGATCGACAGGGTGCACTGGGGATATCTGGAATGTATATTGCAGAAATTTGGCTTTGAGGATAATTTTTTACATGTCACCATGACCTTATATTCATGTTCTAACACTAGTTTTTTCTTCAGGCTTTATGTAAGAGACATTTAAGATTTTGAATGGCACACAGCAGGGGTGCCCAAAGTCCCTTTTCAATTTTGCATTGCTGATAGAACCCTTTGCAGAACATATATGCAGCTTGTCTCAAATATCAGGTATTGTGGTAGAAGGAAAATAGAATCGCATAGGATTGTTCACAGACGATGTCTTAATAGCAGTAATACACCCTGTTTCATCTCTCCCTGCTGTATTAGAGATTATCAAAATTTCAGCCTTGCTTCCTATTATAAGATAAACACCTCCAAGTCCCAAATTGTTAATATGGGAACAATCTGAAACTTTTTGGGATTTCTTGGTTGAGTAAAACTGCAGACATTAAAATGTTCATTATACCAAAGATCTTATACTTGTTTCACAATATCCCTATATCCTTACCTATGTCATATTTTAAAAAGATGCAGTCTTTATTACAATCATTTTTAAGGGATAAATGGAGAGCTAGGGTGAAAGCAGATATATTATACCTTTCCCTTGCTAAAGGAGGACTAAACTCCCCCTCTATTTTACAATTTTACAGAACGACAATTATGGATCAGCTAAGGTCTTTATATCATTATGGTAAAACAAAAAGCTGGGTAGATATTGAGACATGCTTCATTGAGCCTAATTTATTAAGTTACAAACTAAAATCAGTCTATTATGTAAATTTAGGAAGGCAGAGATTGAAAATATAAACAAGTCACCGAACCATAGAGACCAAACTACCCTCGGTCCTTAAATGGTTAAAATTTACATTTGATCTAATTGTTTCATAAAAGTTTGAATACTTATTATGTCACAATTATTGTGTGCAGTCTCATATAAATCACTATGGAGTTCTGCAAGCTTAATCACAACCTTCTGTTAGAAAGAGTATGTCTGATACATAATAGGTTAAAGGATTTCAGTGCCGCAATTTACACACGGGAATTGTGTTATGCAAGTCTTTTCCTAATACCTTTTAAAGTTCACAGACATGCAAAGGGAATTCAGATTGTCAGGTTTTGTTTCTCAAAAAGATATTTGCAATATGCTTGAAGAAATAAATTCCCCTGCTTATTTAAGCAAGAAACTAAGTTCAAAATAGTACATGAAACAATATTTCCAAGAACAGAACTATCTATAATACATTTCAGTCATGGAGAAGTGAGAAACATTGAAATATTTGTAAGACTGTTAAGCTCGGCATTGCCCCTAAATAGGGGCATAGCCAAAAAGCTGGGACCCATAGCATACTATTGAAAAACATCCCCCCTTCCTTGAACATGAATATTTACTAGCTCCATATGAAGGTTAAAATTTAGCAGTTTATTTTATTTATTTATTTTACAAAACATTGATGTGTTAACTTTTTCACAAATGGGTGCAACCATTTAATCATTCGTATCTATTAAAACTGGAATTCCACAGTCAGGTTTTGTTTACGTTCTTGTTGTTGTTTTTGAATAGAGATGGGCGAACCTCCGAAGACCCATTTGGGGTCGAACAAGTTCGTATAAATTATTAGACTCTGAGGCCAAAACACGTGAGGAAAGGTGAGTATAAATGCTTTTTGGTTTTTTTTCCCCCTGGTTCTCCACCTATTATACTATCAATTTATGGCCCCATTATTTCCATAGTGCATTCTCAAATGGGGAGGGTCACTTTGTCTAGGCGATAGGACTGTTCATCTGATGTAAATAGGATGATTCTATATAAACAGGGTCTATAAGGGAGCATTTATTTATTATTTTCATTTTTGGACACTCTATGCAAACAAGCAGCACAGAACTTATCAAGATGCCAACAGAGTAGGTAAGAACAATCTATAATCCATTCCCTTATGTGATTTTTGAGACTATCTGTTCTAATTAGATATTCAGTTGTGCTAAAAAGTTTACATACCACGGGAAATTTTTTTTGTTTTTTGGCCTTTTTTTCAGAGAATATGAATGATAACACAAAAACTTTTTTTCCACTCGTGGTTAGTTGTTGGTTGAAACCATTTTTTGTCAAACTTCTGTGTTTTCTCTTTCTAAATCATAATGACAACCAAAAACATCAAAATGACGCTGTTCAAAAGTTCACATACCCTGGTGATTTTGGCCTGATAACATGCCCAGAAACCAAACCACGGTCAGGTGGACCAACCAAAATTTCAGCCACAACTGCCTGGAAAATTGTTCAGGATGCAAAGAAAAACCCACATATAACATCAGCTGAAATACAGGACTCTCTGAAAACTATTGGTGTGGCTGTTTCAAGATGCACAATAAGGAGGCACTTGAAAAATGGGCTGCATAGTCAAGTTGCCAGAAGAAAGCCATTACTGCGCAAATGCCACAAACAATCTTGCCTTCAATACAGCACAGAGACAAGCCTCAAAACTTCTGGAACAAGATAATTTGGAGAGGTGTCAACAAGGCCTATGATGAAAGGAACACCATTCCTACTGTAAAGCAGGGAGGTGAATCACTGATGATGTGGGGATGTGTGAGCTTCAAAGGCACAGCATTTCCATGGGCTACAACAGAAGAAAGTGAATGTTCTGGAGTGGCCATCTCAGTCTCCTGACCTCAACATCATTGAGCCACTCTGGGGAGATCTCAAGCGCGCAGTACATGCAAGACAGCCCAGGAATTTACAGGAACTGGAGACTTTTTTGCCAAGAAGAATGGGCAGTTTTACCATCTGAGAAAATAAAGAGCCTCATCCACAACTACCACAAAAGACTTCAAGCTGTCATTGATGTTAGAGGGGGCAATACACGGTATTAAGAACTGGGATATGTGAACTTTTGAACAGGGTCATTTAGTGTAGATATACACTACAAGTTTTTTTTTTTTATCTTGGTCTGTAAATTAACTTTGTCTGTCACACAAATTTAGACACAAATAAACATTTAGACACACGTTTATATACCCATACATACATACATACAGACTTAAACATGCTTACTGTCTATACACAGGCACATTTATGTACATTTACACACAAACAAAATTATGCACACTGAAAGGGTACCTGAGTTTCAGCAAAAGATTTCCCATAGTGGCCCCTTCAAACAGCATAATGTCCTATACCGGCCCCTCCGCACAGTATAATGTCCCATAGTGGCCCATTCATACAGCATAATTTCCCACAGTGGACCCTATGGTGTTCGTTGCAAATATTAGGGTTCACCACCCAAAAATTATTATACTCTGGGGTCTCTGCAGACACCAGAGTATAATGATCAGAGGCCCAGGGAAGCGAGTAAACGTAAAAAAAGAGTGTTACTCCCCTTTCCTGGGGTCCAACATCGGTTTTCGGGCTGTTTCAATGACTTCATAGACGTATAATAATAGCAGTTTCGGTTTAGGCGTATTTGGGGCTGCTTTTAAGCAAATCGACTTGGGAAGTTGATCACTATTAATGGTATCCTCAAGACTGGGAAATACAGGCAGAAAATTACCCATCATGGAATACCATTGTGTAGGTGTCTGAGTCCAAATTTAGAAAAATGGACCCAAACATACAGCCAATGCTAGTAAGAACTATCTTTATCGTAAAGAAGATCAAGGAGTCCTGGAAATGATGGTATGACCACTATCATGTCTGTCTAGGATCACCTGAAGAGAGACAAGGATTTGAACAAGCCTACATCCAAAGAAGATCTGTGGTTAGTTTTCCAAGATGTTTGGAACAACCTTACTGCCGAATAACTGTGTGCAAGTGTACCTAGTTGAATTGATGCTGTTTTTAAGGCAAATATTGATTTGATTTAGATTTTTCTTTTGTTCATTCACTTTATTTTTTGTCAATTAACAAAAAAAAACAAATAAATAAAGAGGACCTTTCACAACCTCTGCCAAATCCAGCTCTTTGCATCATTGCAGTTTTGGTGCCTGAAATGCTATTTAGGCTCTATACTGTCAGGTAGGTGGTGTCAGACAGGAGCAAGTAAAGAGTTTGATTCTTTGCTCTGTAATTCTGTTATCGGGTGCAAAAGAAAAAAAAATTTAACTGCTCTACAATCAGTGGGGCTACACCTATTAACAGATGCTAAGACCTGGAGTTCATGGAGGTGGTAAAAGTTTCTATTTAACACTTTTATTTTTTAAACCATTCTTAATTTGCAGCATTTTTTTCCACAGATGCCTAAAACTTTTGCACAGTACTGTATAGACAGAAATATACAGTATTCTGTAAAAGTTTTTGGCTGGTGTTGAATAAATGCTGCAAAGTAAGAATGCTTTCATGAACAGAGGTGTTAATAGTTTGTTTATTTATTTATATATACATCGCCAAATTGTTTGGGTAATGCCCTCCCCCCAAAAGCAGAACGGGGCGGGCAGATGGCTCACAATGCAGACATAATAAACACGGTAATGTCACAGCAGAGGGATAATAAATACAGTGATGTCACTGTATAGATAAAATGAATTCATAGTGGAGAGGCCACTGGCCCCGCTATGACGTGGCAATTTTAATTTAGCAAACAATGTTTTGGCATACATGTGCATGTATAGATAACTTTATATATGCCTGTATGCGTATAGAAGGAGGAGGTAGTGAAATATGAGATGAGATAGATGATACAAGTCTGGCTGAGGTGGTGTTCTGAGCAGGAAAAGAGGATTCAAGAAAGGTCTACTGGGCATGGATGAAAACTGCTAGAAGGTGCAGTGGGTGGATGCTGGGAAGAATTGCTCTGACACTTCCAAAAGCAGGCAATGTAAGCCAGGAAGTATCAACACATTGCAAATATGAGGACTGCAAAAAAATGGTGTAAACACACATAAAAAGTATTCAGTTATCTCTGTAAGAGACAGCCAATGTTGTCCTAAGCTTCATTTGTCTGTATAAACTGTTAATGTTGAATGTATTTCTGTGATTCTGTTCCTTTAAGACAGCAGCCATTGTAATTGTGACATGATGCTGGAGTGAGACCCCCCCTTTTATGTCAGCCTGCCTGTTCTGCAGACAGAGTGTGAGCAGAGCAGCAGGAAGTGACGAGACAGAGAGCAGCAGCCATCTTGGCAAGTGTTGTATTGAACTGGTGTGGAGATTTTTCTGTACAGCTAAGCTGTATCTTGGTCCAGAGACAAACAGAGTGTAAAGAGACAACAGGACTAGTGAGTCCATGTGAAAGGAACTGTGCTCAGTGGCTGATCAGTGAGACTGACATTGTGACTGTGTATATGGATACCACAGATAGAGACTCGCAGTGCTGTTGATGTACTGGACAGCACCTGCTAAACCCCGGCTTACAACCCAGCTCAGTGTATGGATTCGGCAGGACTGTTAGTGTGCTGGGTGGAATCTGCTGTTGGATTACATTGCATTCATTGGGTTTCCCTGTTAAAGAGGACTTCATTTCTCCCAAGATCCTGATAACCGTGAGGAGAGGACACTTCACTATAAAAGAAAGGAACGACTTTGGGCCCCACCGCGCGCTTCTACGGACTGTAAGCGGTCCACCTGGACCACTGGGGAAAAGGGGTGCACCCAAATGTGATGTCAGGGTCAGTTAGGGATAGTTTTGAGTATATTGTTCATTCAGTGTCCATACTGCAGAAGTGGACAGAGTAAAAGTAGAAACCATTACAGAATTTGCCTTGAAATTGTTCATGCTATATTGTATATTTTGCTTGTCTTTATCCCTGTCATTTTACCTTCAAATAGCCTTTATTAACTTATAGTAAATATATATTCTTTTCTTGAACTACCGCGTGTGCGTTCATTTCTGGTTGCGGAGTCCAAACCACCTGCCTTGCTCTCGGTTCACATCTCTATTCATTCATATAGCAAGCATTTAAAGTCTTTTTTTTTTTTTTTTTTACTTATTTTACTCCTAAAAAACCCTTTAAACCCTCATAAGTCAATTTTATTTACCTTTCAACTTAAAGAAAAATATCTTCCTTCCAGGTTCACCTGAATTCTAGAAATATACCAATAAATTGCAGTTTTATACACCAGAACGTTTCCTGTAACTACCGAAAAGTGAAAGCTTGAAGGCAGCAGCAACAATAGTAAAAATACTGCAGTCCAAAATGTTATCATTGAAATAAATATTAGTATTGCAGTATATGCAATAGTATAATAATCTTAATTGAAGCTAAAGATATCTTTTGCAGTTTTCCCTAATTTTATGTTGTCATTTCTGCTGTGTTTGATATTTTGTCATGTATATTTTTAGCGTCAGGAACCTGTTTGCAAGATTTACTCCAGAGGCTCTGTAAACATAAAATGGATGTACCGAGGAATAGAAGCACTAAGCCAATCAAAAAGACAAAGCTAAAAAAAGACTGCATGAAGTTTACAGCAAATTTTGACTATTCTTGGTTTTAGTAATTAGGACCTAATTGCAATTATTCTTATTCTATATTTATTTAATCATGAACATTATGTGTATCAGCTGGAAGACTACTGTACCCAGTCCTTGTTCATACAGCAGTATGTTAACACATCAGCTTCAGCTTTAATTTGTTATACTAAATACCTTTGTTTTACAAAATATGTATGCCAATTTTCACAGCAGTAATGTAAGGCGTACAAGAAAAAAAAGACTACAGACCCAAATACTGACATTAAAGTAGCAGTCTCTAGGAAAAGATATGTTCATCTCAAATAATAAGCTTAATATGCTTTGCTAGGAGTATCTTTGGAATCAGATAAGTGGTCTGTGGTCACAGGGTAGGCCAAGTACACTCAACCGAACTCCTCCAGCCCAGCTCCCAGGCCGGACACTGACTAGGGGGGGCCTGCGTGGTACCTGATAGTGGTGGTAGTTGTTCCCCCGGGGTGCTTTCAGTTGGAGAGGGGTCCTCTCTTACACTTGAACCTTGTGACGGTGTTCGGAAGGGCCCTGATGGTAAGTGCAGGAACGACTCAGGAGGCAGTGGTGTAGTTGAATCAAAGTGAACTTTAATCAAGGAACTCAGAACAGTGAACTTGTGCAACTTCCCGATAGGAGTAGTAGTCTCTAACTGTTAGGCTACACCCAGGCTATGGGATGAGAGATGCCCAGACTTTGGTTGCCTCATCCAGTGTATGGATCTGGGGCTGAATATAAGGAAGTTCCCTGGGCCCAAATACCTGTATACAAGATGAGTCCCAGAACACAGGTTCTTAAGACACACGACATCTATCCTCCTCCTAGACACAGTGTCTGGTGAATAGACAATGTGACAGACGATTCTTCCCTGTCTCAGAGCTATCTATAAGAAGTTTTGGGCTGTAGGGTTCACTTAATAATAATACATTTTATTTATATAATGCCAACATATTCCGCAGCACTTTACAAATTGTAGGGTTCAAGTACAGACAAAAGAGACATTACAGAGTAATAAGTCAGTTCACACAATGGGACTGAGGGCCCTGCTCGCAAGAGTTTACAATCTATAAGGTAGAGGGGGTGATACAAGAGGTAGCAGGAGTGGAATAGGAGGTAGCATTGCTTATACAGTGGTCTAGACATTTTTGTTATAGAGGTTATTTTCATTACACATGAATAAAGCTGTTTGAGCTGTCACCATCCAGTGTCCTTTACTGTGCAGATGATGCCTGGACATATAAAGTTACAGTCCAATACGGCATCATATCCTGTGGGGTAATGTGAGAGTGTGAACAAAGGAGGGTTAGTTTTATGGATTCTAACTGCGGAAGGGTTTAGATTAGGAATTGTGATAGGCCTGTCTGAAGAGATGTGTCTTTAGTTTGCGCTTGAAGCTGTAGAAATTGAGAGATAATCTGATTTCCCCTGGTTGCAGACCCAGAACCCTCTTATCAACTGTGAAACGAAGGAGATACAATTTCCAGGGAAACACATTCCTGCTACTATGGAGACTAAAGATTCAGCTCCAGTTTTGAGCCTACCTCCTGCTACTATGGAGATTCAAGATTCAGCTCCAGTTCTGAGCCTACCACCTATTTATGAGAGTTTTGCTGATGTCTGTGAAAAGAAGAAAGCAGATCAACTTCCTCCACATCATCCGTATGATTGACCCATAGAGTTTCGGCCAGGTGTGGTCATACCTTTCGGTAGCATTTATGCACTAGCAGGACCAGAATTGAAAGCTTTCAAAACATGGATTCATTCGTCCCTCTTCATCCCCAGCAGGGGCTCCTATATTCTTTGTTAAGGAGAAGGATGGTTCTCTGCATAGACTATCGTGAACTTAACAAGGTTACAATTAGATATCGTTATCCTTTGCCATTAATTCCAGAACTGCTGGAGAGAGTACAGCAGGCCAAGATCTTCACAAAATTAGATCTTCGTGGAGCATATAATTTAGTCCGCATCAGGTCTGGAGATGAATGGAAAACTGCCTTCAGATCTCGTTATGGACACTGTGAATACCTTGTCATGCCGTTTGGGCTTTTTAATGCCCCAGCCACCTTCCAACACCTAGTAAATTACATTTTCAGGGATCTTCTAGACCTCCTTGTGGTGATTTCTCTGGATGACATTTTGATTTTTACTAATTTTCCTGAAGAACATCAACAGCATGTAAAGACTGTTTTGGGACATTTGAGGGAGAACCATCTCTACATAAAGCTTGAAAAGTGTGAGTTCCAATCTTGGGGTACATGATTACACCACAAGGACTGAGCATGTACTCTAGTAAAATACAGGTAATCCTTGACTGGCCCTACCCCAGGACTGATAAACAAGTTCAGCGCCTTATCGGATTTGCCAATTGTTATTGAAGCTTCATTAAGAATTTTTCAGGAATTGTCTCCCCTATCACTCAACTTATGAAAAAGACGACAGCTTTTACCTGGTCAACCCAGGCACAAAAAGCCTTTGACCGCTTAAAGTCAAATTTTACTACAGCTTCAGTCTTAATCCATCCTGATCCTGAACGAGCCTTCATGGTTGAAGTGGACACTTCTGACTGTGCTATTGGGCTATCCTCTCACAGAGAACAGGGGAGAAGAGTCTACTGCCTCCTGGTGCCTACTTTTCTCAACGACTGTCACCTGCAGAGAGAAATTATGATGTAGGGAACAAGGAGCTATTGGCTATTATCTCTGCCTTTAAAAAATGAAGGCATCTTCAGAGCGCTTCACAACAAATTATCATCCTCACTGTGAAAGATCCTCAGTGCGCCAAGACCGCTTTGGCTCACACCTGAGTCTTTCATAAAAAAATACACTCACCGCCAGTGAGTGCCGGGTCCACAAGATAAATACAAGACAAGCTTTCTAAATTTTATATATTTATTAACCCCTAAATGGGTCGGTATTAACATCTAACACATGCAGTTCAGAACAGATATGCAGATATATGCAAGCATTAACAGTTACTAGTTACAAGATACAGTGCAATGAAATAAAAAGGGCATAAAAGTGAAATAGTTACATTACCACACATCTCCTGGATGTGGCTCTATAGTCCAACACTCACACATGGCATGTGGAGATCACCAGTGGAGGCAGCGGCATTAACTCCTAGCATGTGGAATCCCAGTATATTCCAGCCTGCATGCTCTCATCACAGTCTCTCAGTAAACTCTTGTAGTCTGTCTGTAAAAATCTGTAGTCTGTCTCTTGTAGTCCCAGCACAATCTCCTCCCACTGACCTCTTATCTCATCTTATATACCCTTTATGACACCACCCAGAATGAGGTCATCAGCAACAGCAAGTCTGATGGATTAATGCACTCAAGTCCAGATTCTTTGTAAAGAGCTGAGACCAAGTGGAATGATACAATGTTATCAGCCATATCTGATCTACCAGTGCAGGCTGCACCATGCATGTTTCTTTGATCACACAGGTCTATGTATGAATTCAATGGAGCCCTGCTGGGATGGATTGTTACAATGTTGCTTCTACTGATAACATACAACTAGGATTATAGCTGTGCACCTTATGAGTAAAGAGATACGCTACCCAGAGACCAAAATACAGCTTTGAGTTATAGCCATATTTAAGCAGAATCATCACACTCACTGATCATCGTAATCTGGAGTTTATTAGATCAGCAAGATGTCTATCTTCACGACAGGCTCACTGGAGTTTATTCCTTAACCAATTTCATTTTGTAATTTCTTATAGGCTGGGTTCTCGTAACGGTAAAGCTGATGCTCTATCCAGAATTTATTCCATGGACTCTACTACTGATACTCCACCCAAGACGATACTGTCGAATTCCAACTTTTTAGGAGTAATCCACAACCAAGATTTGTTGAGTGACATTAAGGGGGCTTCCGATTCTGATCCATTCCTATCACAACACACAAATGATGTACTCCTAAGTCTTAGAAACAGAGTATGGGTTCATGGTCAATGTCTGTATGTTCCTGAAGGGTGAAGATTTTGAAGCTGATGCACGACTCCAAGATGGCAGGTTACAGGGGAATACAGAAGACCCAAGACTTTTTTATCTTGTTTTTTTCTGGTGGCCTGGCTATCGGATAGATGTCAAGAATTATGTTTGCTCTTGTGACGTTTGTCCCAGATGTAAGACACCATGTTCTTCACCAACAGGATTGTTACAGTCTCTTCCCATTTTAACTGGCCCCATCGGGTTCTATCTCTATGGACTTGATTGTGGAATTACCAACCTCTAAGGAGAAGAATACGATATTAGTCGTAGTTGATCGTCTGACAAAAGCCGTTCACTTCACTCCCTGTGCGGGTCTACCCTCGGCTAAGGACAGTGTTGATTTAATAATTCAGAATTGTATCAGACCAGGGGGTCCAATTTACGGCAAAGTTTTGAAGGGGTTTTGTTCTGCATTGGACATAAATTTCTGTTTGTCCTCTGCCTTTCATCCACAATCAAATGGACAAACAGAGCGTACCAATCAGGTCTTGGAGAAATATCTTCGATGCTATGTCTGTGATATACAGGATGATTGGGCCGATTTGCTTCCCATGGCAGAATTCTCCTATAACAATTAATAATAATAATAATAATAATAATAATAATAACTTTATTTATATAGTGCCAACATATTAGACAGACAATATAAGACATAACAATGTGACAAAAAAATAAACATATCAAACAGTAGGAGTGAGGGCCCTGCTTGCAAGAGCTTACATTCTATGAGGAGATAGGGACACAAGAGGTCAGAGGGCTTGTTTGTTACAATGTTCCAGCCATCTTTTAATAGAAAAGGTTGCATAACTGAAGTTGTATGAACCCGTCACCAGCCAGTATCTGTGAATAAACATATACTAAGTGCAAGGAGTGCAGTGTAACTTCTAGATGGAGAGGACAGGATCTGAGGAACAGAGGAGGAAGGAAAAAAGGTGTTATTGTTCTCCACCTCCGCACACTACACAGTGATCAGGTCACGTGATAAGCCTGACCAAACAGATGTGGTTTTAGGGCAGTTTTGAAGCTGCTGTAATTGGGGATTTATCGGATTGTCTGGGGTAAAGCATTCCAGAGAACCGGTGCAGCTTGAGAAAAGCCTTGAAGACGGAAGTGGGATGTTCAGAAAACATAAGATGCAAGTCTAAGGTCATTGGCAGTACTGAGAGGACGATAAGGACGGTAGACAGTGACGAGAGAGGAGATATAGGCTGTGGAGCGCTATGGATGGATTTGTGGGTGAGTGTGATAATTTTATATTGTATTCTGTGATGGATGGGCAACCAATACATCGACTGACACAAGGTACATGCGTCTGTGTACCGGTTTCACAGAAACGTGAGTCTGGTGGCTGCATTCAGGACAGATTGTAGTGGGGAGAGTTTAGTAAGAGGAAGTCAATTATAAGAGAATTGCAATAGTGAAGACGAGAGAGAATCAAAGCAACAATGAGGGTTTTTGATGTTTCCATGGTGAGAAAAGGACAGATTCTAGAGATGTTTTTAAGGTGCAGGTGGCAAGAGCGTGCAAGTGTCTAAATATGTGGGGTAAAAGTGAGATCTGAGTCAAATACAACCCCCAGACAGAGGGCATGCTGCCTCGGTATAATAGTAATGTCCCAGACAGAAATGGAGATATCAGGGTTAGATCGGTTAGAGGATGGAGGGAACACAAGAAGTTCAGTTTTTTTCAATTTCAGATAAAGAGAAGACATGATGTTGGAGACAGTAGAGAGACAGTCACTGGAGTTCTGTAGTAGTGCAGGGATGATGTCACGGGATGAGGTATATAGTTGGGTATCATCAGCATAAAAATGGTATTAAAAGCCAAATCTGTGAGTGGTTTGTCCAACTGGGTCTGTGTACAGAGAGAAGAGTAGGGGACCTAGGAGCGAGAGGAACCCCAACCAAAAGGGGCAGAGGAGAAGAAATAACACCAGTGAATGATACACTAAATGAGCGGTCAGAGAGATAGGAAGAAAACCAAGAGAGAGCGGTATCCTTGAGGTCAATAGAGTGGAGCATAGTGAGGAGGAGTTGGTGGTCTACAGTGTTAAATGCTGCTGAGAGATCCAGAAGAATAAGTAGTGAAGAGTTCCCTTTAGATTTAGCCGTCAAGAAATCATTGGAGACCTTTGTGAGGGTCATTTCTGTAGAGTGTACTGCATGAAAACCTGATTTTAAGGGGTCCAGAAGAGAGTTAGCAGAGAGATAATGGATTAGGCGGGAGTAGACCAAGCGTTCTAGGAGTTTAGAGATGAAGGGGAGGTTAGAGACAGGTTAGTAGTTAGCAGGACAGGATGGGTCAAGGGAGGGTTTTTCAGTAGCCTGTTTGAAGGAGGAGGGAAAGATTCCAGAAGAAAGAGAGAGGTTAAAAATTTTAGTAAGGTGAGTTGTAACAGCAGGGGACAGAGACAGGAAGAGGTGTGACTGGATAGGATCACTTGTGCAAATAGTGGAGTGAGAAGAAGAAAGGAGCTGGGAGACTTCTTCTTCTGTTACTGGGTCAAATAATGAGAGTTCACAATGAGCAAGGGAGGGAAGGGGACTGATGCTGCTTGGAGATTGTTGGTTATTTGCTTGGTTATTTCCTGATGGATGTTGTTGATTTTGTCTTTAAAGTATGTGGCCATGTCTTGAGCACTGAGGTCTGTGACAGGTACCTGCACCTTTGGTGTTAGGAGGGAGTGAAAGGTGTCAAAGAGTCGTTTATGGTTATTGGAGAGAGAAGAGATGAGAGAGGTGAAGTAGGCTTGTTTGGTGAGGTGAAGGGCAGAGTTCTAGGCTTTGAGCATAAACTTGAAATGAAGAAAATCTGCAGATATGTGAGATTTTCGCCATAGATGTTCGGCACATCTTGCGCATCGCTGAAGAAAACATGTTTGAGGAGTGTGCCAAGGTTGCAGGTGTCTGTGTTGGGATTTTCGGACGGTCAAGGGTGCTACTTTATCCAGGGTGGCTTTGAGAGTCTTATTGTAGTGTTTGTTGGCCAGTTCAGGACAGGAGAGAGAAGAGATGGGAGACAGTGATGACTGTAGGGTATCTGAGAGGTGCTGTGTGTTTACAGCACATAGTTCTCTGCATGTGCGGTAGGTCACTGTGTTTTGCAAAGGACAAGAGCTTTTGATGATAAAGGAAAGAAGGTTTTGGTCGGAAATTGGTAGGCGAGTGTTAGTAAAGTCAGAGACAGAACAGAGCCGGAAGAAGACCAAATCAAGTATATTACCATCTTTGTTTGTGAGAGAAGAAGTAAGCTGAGAGAGATCAAGAGAGGCGGTTAGTGATAGAAGGCGAGAGGCAGATGAGGAGACAAGGGTGTTAATGGGAATGTTAAAGTCACCCATAATGAGGGAAGGAATTTCACAGAATAAGAAGCCAGGGGGGATGGTAGATGACAGCTACTCGCAAGGAGAAAGGGCGGAAAAGTCTGATAGTGTGGACCTCAAAAGAGGGGAAAGAGAGCGATGGTACTGGGAGAATGACCTAAAAAGTGCATTGTGGTGATAGAAGGACACCTATCGCTCCACCTTGTCTATCCTCAGGTCTAGGGGTGTGTGAAAATTGGAGGCCATCATAACAGAGAGCAGCAGGGGATAATAATAATATAATAATAATAATAATAATAGTCCTTTAATAGTCCCACAATGGGGAAATTCAGTGTGTTACAGCAGCAAAGATAAGCAGATACAAATACAAATACAACATGTACAGGAATCATTACATTAATTGCAGACAGACAGATAGGACGTAGCAGAGGAGGGGGGGGGGGATTTAACAGGCAGAGAGATATTTCAGTTCTCTGTGTGTAATGATCTCCGCTTAGGTCGGTGTTGGTTGTACAGCCTAACCGCGGTGGGGAGGAAAGACTTCCGATAGCGCTCCTTCTCACACCTAGGGTGGAGCAGTCGGTCACTGACAGTACTGCTCAGCGCGATCACAGTCTCATGCATGGGATGGGACTTCTTCTTCTGCATGGAGCTCACCACAGACAGTATCCTTCTGTCACCCACCACCTGCACTGGGTCCAGTGGGCTCCCCAGGACAGAGCTGGCCCTTCTAATCAGCTTGTCAAGTTTATTTCTGTCCCTGGTTGATATACTGCTCCCCCAGCAGGCCACTCCAAAGAAGATGGCTGATGCCACTACTGAGTTGAAGAAAGTTCTAAGAAGTGCCCCCCCGGATTGCAAAGGCTCTCAGTTTCCTAAGCAGGTAGAGCCTGCTGTGGCACTTCCTGTACAGGGCCTCCATATGATCTGCCCAGTCCAGCTTATTATTAAGGAGCAAACCCAGGTACTTATAGGTGTTCACAATCTCGATGCCCGTCCCCAGGATGTCCACTGGATTTGGAGGGCATCTGCCTTTGCGGAAGTCCACCACCATCTCCTTGGTCTTCCCCGCGTTAATCTTCAGGTGGTTCCAGTGGCACCAGTCCACAAAATCCTGGTTCAGTTCTCTGTACTCCCTGTCATCATCATCTGTGATGAGACCCACTATTGCAGAGTCGTCAGAATACTTCTGTAGGTAGCAGCTGGATGAGTTGCACCTAAAATCTGCAGTGTACAGTGTGAAGAGGAAAGGGGTGAGAACCGTACCCTGAGGTGCCCCCGTATTACAGATCACGGTACCTGACACACAGTCTCGGGCTCTCACGTATTGAGGTCGATTTGTGAGGTAGTCTAGGATCCAGTTGGAGAGGTGGTGGTCCACTCCAGCAAGGCCCAGCTCGTCCCTCAATAACCTGGGCTGTATGGTGTTAAAAGCACTGGAGAAGTCAAAGAACATTATTCTCACTGTGTTCCCTGGTTTCTCCAGGTGAGACAGAGCCCTGTGCAGAAGATGGATGATGGCATCATCTACCCCAATGCCCGGCCGATAAGCAAACTGGAGGGGGTCCATAGCGGGGCTCACTAGAGGGCGGAGATGTGTCAGAACCAATCTCTCCAAGATCTTCATCAGGTGGGATGTCAGTGCTACAGGTCTGTAGTCGTTGAGGTCCATAGGGTGGGGTTTCTTTGGAACTGGTACCACACAAGAAGATTTCCATAATTCAGGGACTATTTCCTGCCTCAGGCTCATATTATACATATATGTAATTATACCACACAGCTGGTCCCCGCAAGTCTTAATTAGCCTTGCACTGATGTCATCTGGCCCTGCAGCTTTCCTCGCCTTGATCTTTTTCATCTCCTTCCTCACCTGGGCCCGTGTGAAGGTCAGACTGTGGCCAGATAAAGACGGATTTCTGGATTTACTGGTCTGTTGGGAAGTGGCCGCATGGGGAGAAGTCATTGTGGTGGGGGAAGCTGAAGGACATACTGGGGTGGGAGGAGCTGGTGTGTGATCAAATCTGTTGAAGAATAGGTTTAGTTCATTAAGCCAATTAACATCTGCCTCAATCTGGCAGACAGACTGTTTATGACCCGAAATTGACTTAAGCCCCTCCCAGACCCCCCTTATGTCTTTTCTTTCCATTTGCTTTTCCATTTTTTCTTTATAACTGGCTTTTCCCTGCCTGATTTGATGCCTCAGCTCCTTTTGTACTGCAGTGTCAGACTGTTTAATCCAGGTTTCAGTGACAACCAGCAGGTTAAAAGACTTTGAAATGAAGAGATCTTGAGTAATGTCAAGTTTGTTGCAGACTGAGCGGGCATTCCAGAGAGCACAAGAGAAAGACACTGGTGTAGGAGAAGGAGACGGCAGACATTGAATATTAATAAGGTTAGCAGGGTTTCTTGGTGAGACAGGTAGAGTTGAAGTTAACAGAAGGAGGACCAGGGTTTGGAGAGATGTCCCCAGCAGCTAGTAGCAGGAGAATGGCGAGAGACAGCAGATGGTTAAATGACTAGTGAGATCGTCTAATTTGTTGCACAGAAGCACAAGGTGGGTTACGGTGGTTGAGGAAGGGGAAAAGAGAATTGGAGCTGCACATAGGAGAGGGAAGGAGAGAGGGACTGATGTGGATAGAGGTAACAGGAGGTTGGAATGGGCGGTAATAGGGGCATAAATGCCGATGTAGCAGCGGTAGAGGCTGCCAAAGGGCCCGGGATATTAAGGCGCCCGGAACCCTGTGGCAGCCGCTACCACGAACCCCACAAACACTGCTATCATTATACTCTGGGGCCTTTTCAGACCCCTGAGTATAACGATTGGGGGCCCAGAAAGGTGAGAGAACATAAAAAAACACTGTAACTTACCTCTCCTACGCTCCGGCAGGCTTCGGGCCTGTTTGTTAACGTCCCAGACATCATTATGCATCGCGACGCTGGCCTGGATCACGCAAGATCTGGTCCAACATTGAAGATGGCCAAAGTAGTACACCGGAGTGCATCGGGAAGAGGTAAGTAGCATTGTTTTTTATGTTTGTATCCTCCCCTGGGTCTCCGATGATTATACTCTGGGGTCTGAAAAGTAACACCTTTCTATGTTAACCTAGGTCCATGATTGGCGAACCTATGGCACACGTGCCAGAGAGGGCACGCAGAGCTCTCTCAGTTGGTATGCGCGCTGTCACCATGATTGCTCATTAACGGGGAATCCAGTACAGGATTCCCTGTTAGTGAGCGATTGCTTCTTTCAGCTGTATATGCAACTGCACATACAGCTGAGCTGTCAGTGTAGGCCACAGGATCGTGGCTTACACTGATTGCTGAGTGTAACCTCTGCCCCGACGCAGGCGTGATGGTGTAAGTCATCAATGCGCGTGATCAGAAGACTGCAGCTCTTCATGGGACTAGGTAAGTAGCATAAACTACTGTGTGGGGGCCTACTGTGAAGCATATACTACTGTGTGGGGCCCCACTGTGAAGCATATACTACTGTGTGGGGCTCCACTGTGAAGCATATACTACTGTGTGGGGGCCACTGTGAAGCATAAACTACTGTGTGGGTGCCCACTGTGAAACATATAATACTGTGTGGGGGCCCACTGTGAAACATATACTACTGTGTGGGGGCCCACTGTGAAGCATATAATACTGTGTGGGGGCCCACTGTGAAGCATATACTACTGTGTGGGGCCCCACTGTGAAGCATAAACTACTGTGTGGGGGCCCACTGTTAAGTATATACTACTGTGTGGGGGCCCACTGTGAATCATATAATATTGTGGGGGAGCCCAAAGTGGAGCATATAATACTGTGTGGGGGGCCTACTGTGGAGCATATTCTACTGTGTGGGGGTCCACTGTGAAGCATATAATACTGTGTGGGGGTCCACTGTGGAGCATATAATACTGTGCAGGGGCCACTGTGGAGCATATAATACTGTGCAGGGGCCACTGTGGAGCGTATAATACTGTGTGGGAGCCACTGTGGGCATATAATACTGTATGGGGGCCACTCTGGAGCATATAATACTGTCTGGGGGCCACTTCGGAGCGAATTGTACTGTCTGTGGGCCACTGTGGAGCGCATTGTACTGTGTGGGGGCCCTTCACTATTTATATCAGTATCTGTTTTATAGCAGACATGTACAGCACATTGCACGGTCACTATAAAACAGATCCTGGTTAATTTAAGGTTAAATTGCCGTGTTGGCACTTTGTGATAAATTAGTGGGATTTGGGTTGCAGTTTGGTCACTCGGTCTCTAAAAGGTTCGCCATCACTGACCTAGGTTTTCATCCAAAGATCTTTCCCATATTTCCTGTGGATGCTTCTGTGCCAGCAGTTACAGAGAGAATTACCACTTTACAACAAGATCTTGCAATTTTGAAGGAGACGTTGAGCACAGCTCAGGAAAGATTTAAAAAGGCAGCTGACAGGTTTCGTAAACCAGCACCAACATTTAAGGTAGGGGATTTACTGTAGCCTGGCTATTTACAAGAGACCTGAAATTGAAGATCCCTTCACGAAAACTGGGACAGAAATACATTGGTCCCTTTAAGATTAGCAGTCTGGTAAATTCAGTAACTTGTCGATTGGACCTTCTGAAGACCTTGAGAATCCATCCTTTCTTTCATGTCTCTTTGCTGAAGGCTGCAGTTTCCAATCCTTTTCCTGGACGTTCACCTCCTCCTACTGGTCCTGTCATAGTGTATGATCAAGAGCAATTTGTCGTTGAGAAGATTCTGTATTCCAGGATCTGTAGGGGTCGGTTGCAATATCTTATCAAATGACAGGGCTACCCTCCAGAAGAGAATTCCTGGGAACTCCTGGACAACATCAATGCCCCTCGATTAATTAATCAATTTCTTTGTAAATATCCCGAGAAGCCTGGTCTGGGATCATCCGGAGGCCGTTCCTGAGGTGGGAGTAATGTCAGGATCTTGATTTGAAGAACTCTTTGTTTTGCCAGCTCCAGTCCCTTAGTAAGATGACATTTTGTGTGTTTACTGTCCATGGCCATCTTGGTTCCTGCCTGCTGATTATTTGAACTCCTCCACCTGATCACTCAGTGCCTAAGTATTGTGTTGAAGCCTGCTTCTCTCAGTCCTTGAGCCAGGACCAATTGTTCGTAATTGGTCCAGCATACTACCGCTGCACTGAAAGTCCCAGCTACTACCGCTGCAAGTCCCAGTTATTACTGCTGCACTGCAAGTCTCAGCTACTACCTCTGCGCCGCACGTTCCAGCTATTACCGCTGCACTGCAAGTCCTAGCTACTACTGCTGCACCGCAAGTTCCAGCAGTTACCACTGCACTGCAAGGCCCAGCACACTACCGTTGCACTGCAAGTTCCAGCTACTACGTGTTGCACTTCAGACCCCAGCCATTGGTCTCCGGAGCCTGGTACAAGAGTCTTGACACTTTGGTCATTGAATGAATGGAGAGCACAGGTTGGGTGATAGACAGAGATGAGAGAGGAAATGTAGGGAGGTGTAGCATTATGGAGAGCCTTGTGGGTGAGGGTGATAAGTCTATATTGTACTCTGTATTGAATAGGCAGCCAATGTACTGACTGGCACAGACCAGAGGCATTGCTGTAGCGTTTTGACTGTTAGATGAGCCTGATCATTGAATTCAGAATAGATTGTAGAGGGGAGAGTTTAGTAAGGGGAAGACCGATTAGTAGGGAGTTACAGTAGTCAAGGCCAGAGTGAATCAGGGAGACAATAAGGGTAAGGAAAGGGCAGATTCTGGAGATGTTTTTGAGATGGAGATGACATGAGCGTGGGAGTGATTGTATATGGGGGGTGAAGGAAAGTTCTGAGTCAAACATAACCCCAAGGCAATGGTCATAGTGCCTAGGAGTTATGTTAAGGCCGGAGTCTGAAATGGAGATATCAGGGTTAGGTCTGTTCTTCTCCCTCAGGAGCTGATGAGAGCATGCTAGAGTTGCTGTCACAATGCCAACACTTACTGTAACACTACTCAAAACTCTAACGGTTCTCTGGAGACACCCAGTGGCCTATAATTGGCCAGGGCTGTACCAAGCCATACAAGTTGAAGCTGACAGTGGGGATAAACCATAGGGGTAAAACACATAAGGGACGCTGCAAATATACAAAAACATACAATATACATAAATATATCCAGAGGTACATGGAATAAGAGCATAAAACATAAGACAATATAAGCAGTGTCACTCTGGGATGCTGCAGATACAAACTCCAAGTTTAACCATACATTGTGCTGACACTTGCTTTTATGCAATATGCAATGCACGTTTTTATTAAACTTTTTACATTTTATAACAATACAAAAGAAACAACAGACATTACATGCAGTTAGAGATACAATACAGGAATATTGTTTGAAATTGTTTCTGATGAGATATAAATCAAAACATATTCCTTGCTAGTAACAATGGGATTTAAAGAAAAAAATCCAGTTGTGGTGACATAATGCCTCACAGTGGTTGTGCAGGAGGTAGGTTTTCTAGTATCAATCTGCTTTGTGAGAGTTCATGTGAGAAAAGGAAGACACATATCTTTGCTGATATTCATATTCCCAAGACTGTAATGTGACATGTATGGATGTTTTTACCTATTGTATCATTTACAATGCTCCACAAACAGTGTTGGACTGGCCCACCAGAGGACTGTGGCCTGCCTACAAGGAAGAACACAGGGAGAAGGAGTAGAACAGAGTGGAAGAGTGAAGAAATCAGGCGATACCTTTTAGAGGCTAACTTAGTATATTTATAAGTAAGCTTTCAGGAGTACTAGCTCCCTTCATCAGACATGGTGTGATACAAGAACTGAAAATTCACAGATTTTTATACACATGGTTTTCAAAGGATTTTAAAGTCCTTAAAAAAATCCAAAACAAAATGCAATCTAAGTAGAGAAGTTATTTACAACAGGTCAAAAAAAACAATCTGGAAAGTTGTGATGCGTGACAGAGGCATCTGTTATCTGTTTGCTATCAGGAGGTGATTTGTGACCCTCACAGTTCATACATAGTGTGACATAAAGCTGGCATGAATATTGAGTTCAGGTCATGAGTCACTGCCAGTGCCACTGCCAAGTCTATTTTGCCAAATAAGATGGAGATGCTTTTTCATGTGAGTATGTAGAAATGTTGTTCCTAAATTAATTTCAGCAAAAGCAGGCTAAGTTTCTGCTTGCAGATCTTGCACATTGCTATGCATTTATACAGGAAATGACCATGTGTAGTTGCTGCCACCAAAACAAAAGCCGCAGTGGAAACTTATCTGTCACTATCACTGCAAGTGTCACCACCCTGTAAGGTTCCCCTAGGTCTGCCCCAGCAGTTTTTTTGGGTGTTGTGCCTCCACAATGTCTGGAATCATTACTGTCACCACTGCTACCACCCTCTTCATTTGAAGTCGCCTTGTCACTCTGACCCAGTTGCCAGGTCCTATCCGCAAAAGAATCATGATCAGCAATATCATCATCATCATCTTCCCTGCTTTTTTATGAATGTACAATACATACCCAATCATCTGTGTGCCAAATGAACTCCCACCTGACCAAGTTGCTGATGGTGCAGTCACTCCTGTACCACTTACTAGCTTCCACTGCCTTTAGGCAACTAATGCCTTTCACATATTCACTAATGCTGTTGGTTCAAATCATATCTAAAGGTCTGTTTGATGAGTAGGGACAAAAAATATAGTTTGTGAAATATGTTCTGTAACATTGCGTATGGTAAAGTGTTACAGGGAGTTTGTATCTGTTATGTCCACACCCCTTCAAACTTCTGCGCGATCCGGCCGCATGCTGCGGTGCAGGAGGCAAGTCCGGCTGTGATTCTTTCTTTTGGGTTTTTCTTGTATTGTCTGAACACTCTCCTATTCCCTTACCTCCTTAATTGATTTTCCACCACACCCATCTCCTTCACCTTGGTTTTCCTATTCCCTTACCTCCTTAATTGATTTTCCACCACACCCATCTCCTTCACCTTGGTTTTCCTATTCCCTTACCCCCATAATTGATTTTCCACCAGACCCATCTCCTTCACCTTGGTTTTCCTCTGCTCCACTAATAGTTAATTTTAGCCTTACCTGTGTGATTGACAGCCTATCGTCCTATCAAGTCTGGGGCGGGTTCTTCCTCCCTATTTATTGTTTGCTCTCATTCACATTGGCGCTTGCTATTGCCTCGTGCCTACTGGCTATTACTCCTTGCTGTTTTGTTACCTGTGTAGCCCTATTTGGGGGGGTATGAGTATTATCCCTCCCGCAACAGACTCTGGCGCTGACCTGTGTGTATAATGGGACCTGAAGCCTTCGCTGAAGGGAAGAGTGGGAACATATATGAAATATATCAGTGCCTCCACCCAGGATAGAGCCTCTGTACTACAGGGAGGATCTCTTCCTGGGACTTACCCATGAAATACAGTTAGTAGCCTTAACAAGGATCACTGTACTAATCTCACAGTCTGAAGAATACATACAGATACCACATAAGGTTATAACAGTAGCTTTATAAGAATCAACAGGGTAATAATACATACATACAATATACTCAGAACACAGCAATACTACAACAACCAGCAAGTCCTCAACCGTCTTAGGTTATATACCCGGGTATATATATAGATATATAGCAAGAGTCCAGTGCACAATACCTCCAGGCAACAGAAGAGATGCAGGGGCCCCTGTGGATGACTGTGGATCCTCGGATTCTTCCAGGAGATGACAGACAGCCGATCAGGAGATGATGATGATGATGGTGAGATTCTTCACAGGCAGCAAACAGGGCGACGGTGACGGCAGTAGATGCAGGCCTGACTACCCTAACACTGAGTCCTTAACCTGCCAGCTAAACTACTAGTGCCACCGGGCCTCTAACTAGCTAGTTGGCCTTCGGAAGCCTAACCTATCACTGTCCTGAACTATATATATATATGGATCCCTAACTACAGTTACTAGCTAGGTCCTGTGAGTATATAGGGGGTAACACATACCTAACTATATACTGTGAAGTAAAGAGGAACAAGTGGCTCTTAGACTCCCCCAGACATAACATGTCTGTCTCAGCAGCTCTGCTCACATCTCTCCCCCCAGCAGCTCTGCCTCACATGTGTCTGACTCACTGTATTTACAAAACAAAACTTGCACTAAATGCCTGGGGTCTCTGAAGCCAAACTGCAGGGGCAAAGAAGCCAGATACATTATATACTAGTAGAAATGGCAGTTCCCTACACCTGTATTCTTATTCCTGACCTCTGGCTTTGACTTTGACTATTCTCTTGGATTTTGATTCTGTACCACATTGCTCGACAGTTACCGATCTCTTGACTAGCTGACCTCCCTTTTGTTGTTGTTTGTCCTGTCTGCGTTCTGTGTTGTCACTTATATTAAGGGACTGTCAACCAGTTGCTGGCTGTTGCCTAGGAAAGATCGGGCAAGTAGCCAGGGACAGTGGGGGGGGGGGGGGTTCAGCTTGGGGTTCACTGTATTGTTGTGCCCCTCTCCCCAGAGTTCACAAGCAGCTACTGGGGAATCACTCCTCTAGCAATTCTCTTACAGTTTCGTACCCAGAATGCTCAGCTGCGTGAGGTAAAAGAAACAAAGCAAAATATAGTAGCGCTTTTTCTTTAAAGTATTGTATGGGCTGGATTTTTATGGAATGGCATGTAGGTTGGTAATGAGATGTGCCATTCCCTCATCTACTCCAGTACAAGTTCTCCCCTAACCAGAGGCATACTCAAGGGTAGCTGGGCTCATTACCTGGGGAATAAATACAAGCCTGAAAGGCTCAGTAAGGGTCGGAGCTTGGAGACTGCATGTACTCAGCTGATGGTGCAAAGCATGATTCCACTGTGTTTTCTATAGCACCTAGAAGAGTTAACCTTTCGGACTTTTGTAACTGCTGGAGCCTGTGCAGTCTGTCATCACAAAACCCGACCAGACATACAGATCCTGACTATAGATGTATATACAAACACACACACACACACACACACACACACACACACACACACACACACACCGGTTCATCCTTACCTTTTCTTTAATTTGGTTAAAGACCTCAGTTTGTCAAATAACAAATTCCATATGACATGCCAGTTAAAGTCTTCACTAGTCAGGCTCGAGCAGCTTGTCACCCCAACCAATCCTACCAGTTCTACTGCAATAGGACTGGAAAACAAATGATTAGTTAAAGGGGTTTTCCGGACAAAAAATATTTTTTAAAAAAGGTCTGTTAGTGCTATTAATGGATTAATAAGTGCACCCAAATACCTTTAGCAGTGTTTTGATTGATTTCTGGGTTTCTCTGGGAGCTCTTCTGCATTTGTTTACATGGTGTAGCTTCCTGTGCTTTTATCCTACAAATACCATGATGCATTGCATGAGCTGACTCACACTACCTCCCTCTCACTCCCTCCCCCTCCCACTCCCTCACACCCGCTCCCTGTCTCCCTAGCTATCCTGCCCACTACTAGCCCTTCCCTAGGAGGGTAGTATTGGTGATGTTCTGTTTCCAGAAACGGGGAAACGGAACATCACCAGAAAATCAGAAAATGTGCCTGGGGTGGTCACATGACTGCCCCGATGATCTGGGTAAATATACATTTTTTAGTAAAGTATGTATGTTATAAGTTAGGTGGCGGAAGGGTGTTTAGCCTAGTGTAGAAAGATCATTTTATCCCAGACAACTCCTTTAATTAAAAGTGAACATTCCTGGTGCAGCAGCACTAATAGGACAGGAAGTGGGTTAGCTGCTCTATCTTGTCCATACAGCCATCAATGTTTTACAGAGTCTTCGGAACATTGCTGGCTGTATGTATGAATAGACAGCTTGTTCTCTTCAAGGAACTCTAACACTACTGCAGAAAGAGAAAACACTTGCTAATGGTGATGCCAGTAAATTAGTGTTCACTTACTGAGAAGAAAATAGTGTCTCCAAGCAGGTTTAGCACTGTGGTCTTTGCAAATAGGTTAGTTCAGCAGGCAGATTAAACTGCTGCTCTAAAAGTGTAGTCTGTTTATACTACTCAGTACATACTACTTACTGAATGTGCAATGACAAGTAGCTTACCATTCAGTGGAAGACAGTGGTCAATAAGTCAGTAACTGTGTATGTATTTGAAAATGTATATATGTGTACAGTCATGGCCAAAAGTTTTGAGAATGACACATATATTCTATTTTCACATGATCTGCTGCCCTCTGGTTTTTATGTGTGTTTGTCAGATGTTTTTATCACATACAGAAATATAATTGCATTCATATTCTGAGTAACAGAAGCTTATATTCACAGTTAGAATGAGTTAATGCAGCAAGTCAATATTTGCAGTGTTGACCCTTCTTCTTCAGGACCTCTGCAATTCTCCCTGGCATGCTCTCAATCAACTTCTGGACCAAATCCTGACTGATAGCAGTCCATTCTTGCAGAATCAATGCTTTAATTTTGTCTGAATTTGTTGGTTTTTGTTTGTCCACCCGTCTCTTGATGATTGACCACAAGTTCTCAATGGGATTAAGATCTGGGGAGTTTCCAGGCCATGGACCCAAAATCTCTATGTTTTGTTCCCTGAGCCATTTAGTTATCACCTTTGCTTTATGGCAAGGTGCTCCATCATGCTGGAAAAGGCATTGTTGAGCGCCAAACTGCTCTTGGATGGTTGGGAGAAGTTGCTCTTGGAGGACATTCTGGTACCATTCTTTATTCATGGCTGTGTTTTTAGGCAAGACTGTGAGAGAGCCGATTCCCTTGGCTGAGAAGCAACCCCACACATGAATGGTTTCAGGATGCTTTACAGTTGGCATGACAAGACTGGTGGTAGCGCTCACCTCTTCTTCTCCGAATAAGCTGTTTTCCAGATGTTCCAAACAATCGAAAAGGGGATTCATCAGAGAAAATGACTTTCCCCCAGTCCTCAGCAGTCCACTCCCTGTACCTTTTGCAGAATATCAGTCTGTCCCTGATGTTTTTTCTGGAGAGAAGTGGCTTCTTTGCTGCCCTCCTTGAGACCAGGCCTTGCTCCAAGATTCTCCGCCTCACAGTGCGTGCAGATGCACTCACACCTGCCTGCTGCCATTCCTCAACAAGCTCTGCACTGCTGGTAGCCCGATCCTGCAGCTGAAACACTTTTAAGAGACGGTCCTGCCGCTTGCTGGTCTTTCTTGGGCGCCCTGGAGCCTTTTTGGCACCAATGGAACCTCTCTCCTTGAAGTTCTTGATGATGCGATAGATTGTTGACTGAGGTGCAATCTTTCTAGCTGCAATACTCTTCCCAGTTAGGCCATTTTTGTGCAGTGCAATGATGACTGCACGTGTTTCTTTAGAGATAACCATGGTTAACAGAAGAGAAACAAAGATGGCAAGCACCAGCCTCCTTTTAAAGTGTCCAGTGGTGTCATTCTTACTTAATCATGACAGATTGATCTCCAGCCCTGTCCTCATCAACACCCACACCTGTGTTAATGGAGCAATCACTGAAACGATGTTAGGTGGTCCTTTTAAGGCAGGGCTGCAATGATGTTGAAATGTGTTTTGGGGGATAAAGTTCATTTTCTAGGCAAATATTGACTTTGCAAGTAATTGCTGTTAAGCTGATCACTCTTTATAACATTCTGGAGTATATGCAAATTGCCATTAGAAAAACTGAAGCAGTAGACTTTGTAAAAATTAATATTTGTATAATTCTCAAAACTTTTGGCCATGACTGTACATGTGTGTAAATAAATTAGTTAACCGGTTTTGCAGTGTTAAGCAGCTACCTAAAATTGAGAAGTCTGGCTGACTAGGCTTAGCAAGGCACATCAGTAGTATAATAAATAGAATATCATACAGGGAGACAAAGGCAGTCACAGATCTATTCATTGGTGTTAGCCAGAGGTGTGTGAAAATCCTTATAGATTCATGCCTGATTCAGTCTCCCAAAAGTGATTTTTTTTTTTTGCTCTTCTCCACAAAATGGCAGCTCCAAAAAATTGTGTAGAAAAATTCTGTCTTAAAGTAAGCCAACTAAAAGGTTATATAAATGTAGACTAGACAGTTTAAAGATACACCAGATTTATCAGCCAGAATCAATCACTGTGATAAATCTGGAATTTTTGGGGTTTGCCTATCTAATATTACACTGTCTAACTATTAACGAATCTGGGGTAGTGTGTATATTTGATTTGGGTGTGTGTGAATGTATTTACAATATAATATATGTGTGTACACTATGTGTGTCACAATTTATACATTTGTGTACATATGTGTGTTTTGCGCAAGTTTAGTGTACCACAAGAACAGCACGTGTGGTAAAATGTTGCTCAATACTTGGACTGCTAATGCTAAGGGTGTTTTGTACTGTTTTGTAATGTTTTGTAAAATGTTTGCAGTTTTCCTAGCCTTTACACTGTGTCTGCTATGTCATCTGTATAAACAGGAATGGCATCATGGAATGGGAGGAGTTTGCTGGAAGCTTAGCAGACCATTAGCCAGACTAGTTGTGCTCCAAGTTTTAGTGGTAGTTAATAACAGGAACCCAAAAGCAGGATGCCCCAAATCATTGGACCTCAGAGACTTTCAGAAAGTAAGCTTTAAAGACCTCCACTGCTACTCAGTGTTGAAACCAGTAACCACTACTGAAACAAGCCCTGCATTTCCCCTAGTAGTGACTATAGACAATGTTAGTACCCAGGAAAGGGGACTTGTTGCCCCATAGTCACCACAGTGCAAAGGGGGAGGAAGGGAAAGGAAAAGGGGAGAGGGAAAAAAACTATGCTTTTGGTGTTTTTTGGATGTTTTGATTTTGACAGTGCCAGCGCCTCCTTGTTGTGAGATAGAAGTTGGTAGAAGAAGGGCGAGGCCCAGCCTGCACCGCTAAAACGGCTTTAGTTTTCTTGTTTCTTCTTGCCCCCCCCGCCACCAGCAGCCGGGCGCCCAAGGGGGGGGGGGGCGGGGGCTACCTCCCCCTACCTTCCCAACCGTGCGTCCCCCCCGCCCCCGGGGGGGCCCCGGGGGGCCGGGGGGTTTTTGGGGGGAAAGGGTTTGGGGCCAGTGTTGGGGGAAAGGGAGCCACCATCTTGGGCCTATTCCACCCCACCACTTCAACACCACTCCAGCCGGGGGGGGGGGCAGGTCCACCCGACCTTTGCCCTTTGGTCTTTGGTGCTCCGTCCCAGTTTAGAATTTTAAACCAGGGCTGGGTTTTGGTTTTTTGGTTTCAGGGATAAATTTTTTTTTTTATTTTATTCCTATTGCCCCCGTCCGACAGCAGCACAATATGGGGTATCTCTGCCCCTGTGTGTTGTTTAGGGACGGGGGGGACCTTTAATTAGCCCCAAAAGGTGCCTCCTACTAGCCCTATAAGAGGGCACAAGAGACCTCCCTCCACTGTGTTTTTTTCTGTCCTGTGTGGAACAGGTGGACGGAGGTCTCTTGTGACCTCCCGTTGCTAGGGGTTTTAGTTACTCCTGGCTTACCTTCTTGGGGTACCTCGGTCCCAAAGAAAAAACCTCCGGTCCTTCAGGCCTTCGCACTGCAGCGCAGCGTTATCCGGCATCCATCTGCAGGCACCGCAATCCCGGAAGTAAGCGGGGAACCTCCGCGGCCGGAACTTTTCTCCGGTTCCGTGTTCCCAGGGGAAGGAAGCCTTTGCGCACCACCGCGCCCTACTTCCGGTTTTCTCGGAAAAAGTGCGGTAAGTTTGGAAATTTTAAATTTAAAGGCAAAATATAGAATTGATTTTTGCTGCTTGTATTTTGAGCCTCTGGCTTAGGCTTATGCTCCTCTATGTTCCAGTATGGCGTTTGGCTTGTTTTGGTGCTGTATAAATGTTTCTTTGTTGGCTTCCTCCCCTCGCTGCTGGATTACATTTAAAAGGTCTGAATGCAGTCCTTTATTTGTTGAGTGAGTGGTTTCTAGCTCCTCTGCTGCGGGTTGCGGTGGCTGGTTTTTTTCTGACGGTTTTTTTCTCTCTTCAAGTGACCGATTCAAAAAAAAAAAAAAAAAGGTACCCCTTGGGTTTTTATGAGATGCTTAGCGATCTTCCCTGTTTCAGTGTCACGTGGCTGTTTGATGTTCAGATGTCATCTTCTGCATCACGTAATGGCGATGCGCTTAGGAGGAAAAATTCCTCTAAACGTGAAACACCTAATGTGTTTGGATTGCAATACCCCTTTACCTGACGGATATGATTTTACCCGCTGTCACCAGTGTCGCGGATCTCCGCCGGAAGTACCTTCTATAAGAGGTTGTTACTTGGGTAAAGGACTATATGAGGAGTCTCTTAAAGGAGATTCGTTCTTCCATCGCCCAGATTGCCAAGAGACCGCAGATTGAGACACAATCTTCCTTACGGATCTCTGATGAAGATTATCAGATAGTGGACGAGATACTCTCATCTGACGATTCCACTGAAGATCCCAGCAGGCCGTGCTTCCACTCGAAAAATTAAGCCGGCTGCTGAAGTCCATCCGGTCTAAGGATCGTGATGTTGACGGGGAAGCCTCCGCGTCCACCTATAGAGGGCCTAGGGTCTTCCAAGTGGACCAGACATTACAAAAATTAATGTCCTCAGAGTGGAAGAAGTCCTGAAAAACCTCTTGTGGTTCCTAGGAGGTTTGGCGCTTTATTCCCAGTTGCTCAATGGGATCAATGGGGTTCTCCTCCCAAGGTGGATATGGCAGTGGTTAAACTGTCCTGCCGCACTAAGGTACCATCAGATGATGGAGCAAATCTGCACGACGCCATGGCAGGCGCTTCAACAATACCTTCAAGAAGGCTTATTCAGCTGCCTCGCCCAAGACCGCTGTGGCGGTTGCGTCCTGTGAAGTGTCAGCCAAATTATGTACTGACCTGGTCCACCTCGAAAGTGACCGACTCTGGAAGTCTCCAGAGACGAGCTGCTAGGGTTTCTAGGCTCAGTTTCCCTAGCAGCTGAATATTTAACGGAAGCCTCCCACCATCATTTAAGGCTGGCGGCCAAATCCCTGGTACTTACCAAGAACACTGCAGCAGGAAGACCTCTATGGTTAAAACCTTGGAGAGCTGTGTTCCCCTCAAAGTATAATTTGTACGCATTACCCTTTTAGCTGGGTAGAGTCTTTGGCTGTGCCCTAGATGAGATCCTAGAGGGCTTGGCCGACAAGAAGGGTAAAACTTTACCCCCAGGCCTTCAGAGGTAGGTCTGGCTCTGGCCGTGGTAGAGGCTATCCGCCTCGTCGTGGAAGGCAGTCCAGAGAGGCTCTAGTTATTCCTAGAGACGCCGGCCGGAGATTCCGAAGTCTGATGATAAAAAAGTCAAGCCTAGCTTTTGACATCAGAAGCAGTTTTCCTGTGGCCGAGATTCTTGTCGGAGGTCGTGTCTCCCACTTTCTCAACTGCGGGCAGGGAAAAATTCGAGACCCATGGGTCCGGTAGGTAATCCAAAGAGGTTATGCAATCAAGTTCCTCCGTCCTCCTCAGGATCGGTTTGTGTTAACTCGCAGCCTCCCTACAATGCAGCAGACTACATTGGAATGCTCCATCCGAGAGTACATTCACAAGGGAGCCCTGGTGGAAGTCCCTTCTCTAGAAGAAGGATCCAGTGTCTATTCTCCCATCTTCCTGATGCCAAAACCGGCAGACAAGTGGAGAATGATCATAGACTTAAGGTACCTCAACCGCTTCATCAAAAAGAAGCGCTTCCGTAGGGAAACCATAAAGTCTGTCACCACCTTTCTCCTCTAAGGCGATGTTTTTTGTGACTTTGGATATAAAAGACGCCCATTTGCATATTTCTATTTACCTCCACACAGAAGGTTTTTTTCTAAGGATTGCCGTAGTAGTTTCCGGCCACAGGAAGCACTTTCAATTCACAGCACTACCCTTCGGGATCTCCTCTGCTTCCCACACCTTTACAAAGGTAGTGGCCCCCATAACGGCCGCCCTCAGGCTTCAGGGGATATTCTTGGTGCCTTATCTAGACGACTGGTTGATAAAGGCCCAGTCAGAGTGTTCTGCTCCAGTACCTACAGACAGCCTTCAGAGTCTGTGATGGCTTATAAATTGGGAGAAGTCAAAAACGATCCCTTCAACTCGAAGGAAGTTCCTCTGAGAAAACTACTTCCTAGATTCAGTCCGCCTGCAAATCTCCTTGACACCAGCAAGGAAGGAGAAGCTGGTTGCGGCAGTCCGGCACCTCTTCAAAAAGCCGATAGCCTCCATCAGAACATTGATGAAGATCCTGGGCTTGATGTCTTCCTCAGTGGAGGCAGTCCCATGGGCCTTGTGGCACTTACGTCCCCTCCAGAAGGAGTTACTAGAGGCTTGGGATCGCTCCCTTCTTACATTCAGCAAGAAGATTCGACTCTCCCCCAGGACCCGTCTTTCCCTCAAGTGGTGGTTGCACCTGAAAGACGGAAGGTCCACGGTCCAACCTTCTTGGACCCTGTTGACTACAGATGCATCCCTCTCGGGATGGGGAGCCCATTGGACGAAAACTCCATAAAGGGAGTCTGGAGCGCTCCTGAAAAAAGGACCTTGTCCAACTGGAAGGAGCTCAGAGCCGTATATCGTGCCTTACTCTATTGCTTGCCTCTTCCCAGGGGAAGAGCAGTCAAAATCCGGTCAGACAACATGACCACAGTGCTGTACGTGAACAGACAGGGAGGCACCAGATCACCAACCCTCCTTAGAGAGGCAGATCTGATATTTACATGGGCAGAGAAAAATCTAACCCATTTATCCGCAGTTCACATCAAGGGCTCCCTGAACATAGTAGCGGATCGGTTGAGTCGGGGTTATGCCGTATCAGGAGAATGGTCACTCAATCCAGAAGTCTTTCATCAGATTACCCTGAACAGGGGTCTTCCAGAAATAGACCTCATGGCAACCCGACTCAACGCCAAGGTGGAGAAGTTCTGTTCCCTTTACCAGGAGGACAATCCCTTGGCAGTGGATGCCCTGTCCATCCCTTGGAGGTCCAGGCTGGCATACATCTTCCCTCCAATTCCAATAATACCAAAGGTATTAATGAAAATCAGACAGGACCAAGTCTCGTGATAGCCATCATTCCATTCTGGCCAAAAAGAGCTTGGTTTTTTCCCAACTCATGGAGATGAGTCGAGGGATATATTGGAGGCTTCCCCCCATCTAGAACCTGGTTTCCCAAGGATCTCTGAAGTGCCAGGATCTCTGGAGATTCAACCTGACAGCCTGGAGGTTGAGCAGTCCCTACAGCAGGATAGAGGACTGTCAGAGGCCGTCCTGAAGACCCTTTATTCTGCAAGAGCAGAATCTACCAATAAGAACTACCAGAGGACAGCCAAGATTTTCATGGAGTGGTGCTCCAAGAAGGGTATTAATAATCTAGAACCTTCAACGGCTTATATTTTCTTCAGGACGGTTTGGATAAGGGCCTTGCCCCTGCCACTTTGAAAATGCAGATTGCGGCCCTCTCCGCTCATTTGAACAGACGTCTGTCTCAGGATCCTCTGGTTGCAAGGTTCCTTAAAGGGGCAATGAGGCTAAAGCCCTCAGTATCATCCCCAGTGGGACCTTGCGGTAGTCATTACAGGCCTGTGCGGTCCTCCATGTGGACCCTTGGAGACTACGGAGATAAAATATTTAGCCTACAAAACCACTTTTTTGTTGGCTATTATATCTGCCAAAGAGTAGGGGTGCTCCAGGCCCTCTCTTCTAGAGAACCGTACATTTTGTTTTTACAGATAGGGTGCACCTTAGGTTTGCCTGGGTTTATCCCTAAGGTCCCCTCATACTATAATAGCAATCAGCTAATTTCGTTACCTGTGTTTTTCCCCTCTCCAACCTCTGAGGAGGAAGAAAAGCTCAACACCTTAGATGTGGTAAGGTGTCTGTGGATTTACCTATTCCACACTCAACCGCTTAAGAAGGCCGAAAGCCTACTAATTGATATGCAGGATAAAAACAGAGGCCTCAAGGCTTCCAAGCCTACTCTATCCACATGGATCAAGGAGACCATTAAGTCTTCCTTTCTTATTCAGGAGTTATTCCCTCCAGTTTTTCTACGGCCACTCGACCTGGGTTGTTGACTTCTTTGGCTGAGTATCGGTCCTTACCATTGGACCAGATTTGTGCGGCTGCATCATAGTCATCTCAGTTGACCTTTTGTTAAACATTATCATTGGACATCCGCAGTTTTCAGACAACTGCCTTTGGTCAGTCAGTCCTTGACGTTGTAAGGCGAGGAAACCCTCCCTAGGGGAATTACTTGCTATCTCCCCATATTGTGCTGCTGTCGGACGTAAGGGGAATCGTTGATTGTAATGTCAATGTGTATTCCCTTAGTCCAGACAGCAGCACAAGGCTTCCCTCCCTAGAAGCTTGTTTCCTGTTACTTTATAATTTACACAGTGGAGGGAGGTCTCTTGTGCCCTCTTATAGGGCTAGTAGGAGGCACCTTTTGGTGCTAATCCCCCACCACACCAACAAACCCCCACAACACCCCAAGCCCCCTTTTCCCCCCTCCCCCAGCAAAAAGAAAAAAAAAATATTACAAAAATATTATTTATTTTTTAAAATTTTGTTTTTTTTTTTCTTCCTTAATATGTTTCTGTTTTCTTTGTTTTTTTTTTTTTTTTGGTTTTCTTTTCTTCTCAAAACGGGGGAAGGGGAAGAGAGGAGAGGGGGGGGTGGTTTACGTCTTTCTCTCTTGTGTTGTGGGGTTAACATTAATAGAAGGGGTATTAATTAAAAAAAACACCAACCACCACCAAACAACAACCCCCCCCCACACTAATCATATGGCTCGCCCCCCTGCCCCCCCCCCCCACATTATTTTTTATTAGTACTGGGGCCCCGCCTTTTTTTTTCTGTTTGTTGTTGTGGGAGGGGGGCCCCGCAGCCGGCTGGTGGGGGGGGGTTGGGGGGGGGGCCCCCCCCCGGGGCCCGGGGGCCCCCCCGGGGGGGGGGGCCCCCCCACGCCGGGCCCCCCAAACGCCCCCCCCCCCGGCCCCGCCTACTTGCCTGAACTGTCCTAGGTGACAGCCAGCAACTAGTTGTCAATCCCTTCTTGATATAAGTGATGACACAGAATGCAGACAGGACAAACAACAACAAACGGGAGGTCAGCTAGCCAAGGGGTCAGTAACAGTCGAGCAATGCAGTACAGAATCAAAATCCAAGAGAATAGTTAAAGGTAAACCAGAGGTCAGGAATAAGAATACAGGTAACAAAACAGTAAGGAGTAATAGCCAGTACGCACAAGGCAATAGCAAGCGCCAATGTGAATGTGAGCAAACATTAAATAGGAAGGAAGAACCTGTCCCAGACTTGATAGGACGAAAGGCTGTCAATCACACAGGTAAGGCTAAAATTAACTATTAGTGGAGCAGAGGGAAATGAAGGTAAGGAGATGGGTCTGGTGGAAAATCAATTAAGGAGGTGAGGGAATAGGACAGTGTTCAGACAATACAAGAAAAACCCAAAGGAAAGAATCACAGCTGGACCCGCCTCCTGCGCCGCAGCATGCGGCCGGATGGCACAGAAGTTTTAACGGGTGCGGATGTAACAACATGCTTGTTTACTGACATACTGTACTTTGTAACAGTTTAGCTAATCTCCTTTATCATGACAGTAAAGTCTATACACACTTGGAGCCAGCAAAAAATACAAGTAGAACTCAGGTCTAAATAAATGTAAATGCAACTCTAGACTAAACTAAACTAAACTTGTAAAGAATAATATGTATAAAGTTACTCAACAGATATGCAGATTAAATGTATCAGAAAAACAATGTTTAAAATGTACCACCAACAATGATGGATATGTTACTTGCCAAAGGTGTAACAGAAGAAGATACAGCTGGGAGAGCAGGTGGTCCAGTTTCCCAGGCAACAGTCCAATGCCAGTAGTCACTCCTACAAAGGAGTTCATCTTGGCAACTGGACCACCTGCTCTCCTGGTGGGAGAAGCGGCTATCAACAATTACTGGAACCTACAATAAAGATCCCAAACTGATGCCACACTATGAGACTCGAGAATTAACTCTGGTAGTTCTTTATCTCATCTTCATTTTTTATCTTTCATGAACATAGAACCGGCAACCTTTTTTTGAAATTCATCTAGCGTCAATTATTTTACTGTAAAACAAATCAAAATGTTATTCTTATCCCTTATAAAGAATGAAAAACAGTTGACTTGTTGGAACTAACACACTATACAACGTTATTATATCTTGCGGCTATATTGAGGAATACATCGCTCTCATTTTTGAATGACAAAAAAGGAAATCAGATTTTTATGTTGTCTTTTCCTACAGAAAGGAAATATTTAATATTTATCAGTCTTTGCAGTTCTGGGATTTGAAGTACGAATTGGCTTGTCTGGGAAAACTTTCTTAGTGCTGCATCATCCTACATCACTTACTGCTCCATATCAATAGAAAATATTTCCAAATATACTGTAGTAAATGAAAAGCCAAACATAGCAAACATGTATTATTCAATCTGGTGCTGTGTTTTTCAGACTCTATGTAAATCAAAACGATCGACTTGTTTATAAAGCTATATCCATGCTTGGAATTATTCAAAAAAATAGGTGCCACTCTGTAGTTTATGAAAAAAGTGAGGGTACTTTATTGACCCATACTACCAGGTGGTGTTTCAGCTCATATGCACGATCCTTTCTTATGTATACGGGATGAGCTGTATGGGTCAATAAAGTACCTTCACTTTTTTCACAAACAAGAAGTGACGCTTAATTATTTATTTATTTTCACTTATTACATACTGGGACTATTGCCTGTTCCCTCAAGCTGGCACCCTTCCTAAGTTTACTGGTGCTGTCTGTTGCATAGTTTTTGTATATACAGTCATGGCCAAAAGTTTTGAGAATGACACAAATATTCTATTTTCACATGATCTGCTGCCCTCTGGTTTTTATGTGTGTTTGTCAGATGTTTTTATCACATACAGAAATATAATTGCATTCATATTATGAGTAACAGAAGCTTATATTGACAGTTAGAATGAGTTAATGCAGCAAGTCAATATTTGCAGTGTTGACCCTTCTTCTTCAGGACCTCTGCAATTCTCCCTGGCATGCTCTCAATCAACTTCTGGAGCAAATCCTGACTGATAGCAGTCCATTCTTGCAGAATCAATGCTTTAATTTTGTCTGAATTTGTTGGTTTTTGTTTGTCCACCCGTCTCTTGATGATTGACCACAAGTTCTCAATGGGATTAAGATCTGGGGAGTTTCCAGGCCATGGACCCAAAATCTCTATGTTTTGTTCCCTGAGCCATTTAGTTATCACCTTTGCTTTATGGCAAGGTGCTCCATCATGCTGGAAAAGGCATTGCTGAGCGCCAAACTGCTCTTGGACGGTTGGGAGAAGTTGCTCTTGGAGGACATTCTGGTACCATTCTTTATTCATGGCTGTGTTTTTAGGCAAGACTGTGAGAGAGCCGATTCCCTTGGCTGAGAAGCAACCCCACACATGAATGGTTTCAGGATGCTTTACAGTTGGCATGAGACAAAACTGGTGGTAGCGCTCACCTCTTCTTCTCCGAATAAGCTGTTTTCCAGATGTTCCAAACAATCGAAAAGGGGATTCATCAGAGAAAATGACTTTACCCCAGTCTTCAGCAGTCCACTCCCTGTACCTTTTGCAGAATATCAGTCTGTCCCTGATGTTTTTTCTGGAGAGAAGTGGCTTCTTTGCTGCCCTCCTTGAGACCAGGCCTTGCTCCAAGAGTCTCCGCCTCACAGTGCGTGCAGATGCACTCACACATGCCTGCTGCCATTCCTCAGCAAGCTCTGCACTGCTGGTAGCCCGATCCCGCAGCTGAAACACTTTTAAGAGACGGTCCTGCCGCTTGCTGGTCTTTCTTGGGCGCCCTGGAGCCTTTTTGGCACCAATGGAACCTCTCTCCTTGAAGTTCTTGATGATGCGATAGATTGTTGACTGAGGTGCAATCTTTCTAGCTGCAATACTCTTCCCAGTTAGGCCATTTTTGTGCAGTGCAATGATGACTGCACGTGTTTCTTTAGAGATAACCATGGTTAACAGAAGAGAAACAGTGATGGCAAGCACTTTTAAAGTGTCCAGTGGTGTCATTCTTACTTAATCATAACAGATTGATCTCCAGCCCTGTCCTCATCAACACCCACACCTGTGTTAATGGTGCAATCACTGAAACGATGTTAGGTGGTCCTTTTAAGGCAGGGCTGCAATGATGTTGAAATGTGTTTTGGGGGATAAAGTTCATTTTCTAGGCAAATATTGACTTTGCAAGTAATTGCTGTTAAGCTGATCACTCTTTATAACATTCTGGAGTATATGCAAATTGCCATTAGAAAAACTGAAGCAGTAGACTTTGTAAAAATTAATATTTGTATCATTCTCAAAACTTTTGGCCATGACTGTACATGCTTGAAGATGTACATACAAAAATATATAAACCTGTGCAATGCTAGCAGTTCTTCTCTTAAAATTAGAGATGCTCAGAAAAAAAATGCAATTTTCCGAACATCAAATAGGTTCCTGTGTGTGCAGAGGGACCTATTTATAAGCTCTGGTCACAGGCCAACATACCTGTTTCTGCAGCTGCATGTGTAAATTTACTCTATGACAGATCCTGACAGATAATACAAAGATAAAAAAAAATGCCCTGTTGTTTTTGAAATGTAATTTTATTTCTTCCATTACTGTATAACCTGCAGCTTCCAGTCATTACTGGCATTTCTGCCCTAAGCTAGAATGGTGCAGATGTCTACTTAAATTAGTGTTTTACAGGCTTGGCTGGCTACTTTTCCTTATTCTATTGTTATGCAATTAATAAACATTGTAATACTCAATGTACACCTGCACATGAAGAAACCGCTTTACAATATAGCAAAATCCAACAGAATAGTTCCAAAATGATGATACAATACTCTTACATGGCTAGGTTCACATCTGCACCAGAGTATTTGTGTACGGCTAGGTTCACATCTGTGCCGGTGTCTCCATTGCAGTCTCTGTCTGCATGGAGGACATTTCTCTCCGCCAGTTTCAGCATAAAAATGGCAGGAACCTGACGGTCCACATTATAGTCTATGGGGTCTTCGGGAATCTTCAGGTCACCACTTTTTTAGCAGTCCATCTCTCCGTCGTTTAGGTCCCCCAGCGGACCAGAACGACAGAGACCCATGCACAGATGTGAACCTAGTCTACATCTACATTAACACTATTATTTGGTAGTGTACACTTAATTCAACGCATAATCTCATCTGAACAAAAACTGCATTTTAGGGAGCGAATAAAATGCTGCATATGCCACCATGGCATATAATGAATCTGCCTGGTGACAAACCCCCCCATCCTTCCATAGTGCCACTACCCAAGCCCTGTGAGAGAGGACCGAGGCGCTTAAACCTCTTCTTTCCTCTCTATCACATTGGGCCTGCACAGCATTCCAGCAGTGTCGGATAATTGAGCTAAAAGTTGTATTAACTTCTATTGTAATGCAATAAAATAATGTATATTAAACCACTGTTGTAGCAACGGTAATGTTTTTATCAACTAAAAATCAACTGGTACATAAAGTATAGGTATAATGTTTTTTAGATCATCTGGGTTAGGGATGAGTAACAGTGTGGAAGAATGTGGGATTATGATAATAAAGTGTTGAACAGGACTTGGGAAAAGGATTGCTACCCAATGTTGCTGGGGATTAAAAACCCGGCTCCCTTTGCTAGTGCTCTGTTCATGGCCACCTGTAAAGTTGTACATACTGAGGATGTGTGTAGACAGTCATAAGGCAACAGTCCATTTTTGGTTAGGAAACAGATGGTATAATAAGTATCTCTCAAAATGAATACAGCGTATGTGTTTTTTAAGCAGGGTATATCTATGTGTGTTAGTGTTCGCATATTAGGTGAGTAGATCTTAACTGAATATACAGTAAACATATACTTTTTTGAGACAAAGGTTCATCATATTTATTTATTTTTCTTTAGTTAGTTATATTTTTGCTTTGGGATTAGTCTGTAAAATTCAACATGTTTCTTTTTGCCACTGTATCTAGTGTGAGAGCTATAAAATATGTTTTTATGTTTTTATTCTCTGTATTTATTCTTATGGTATATCACCTACAGAAGCATAAAAGTGCGATCAATAGAGGTCCAGCTGCTGCAATCCATACTTATCCATACGCCAAAGAAATAGGATGACCATCTTTGCTTAAAGCCAGCTGATAGTGAGTGATCGGTGCTACTGAGATGTTGCAGCTCATCCAGTGAACTTCTTGAATGCACAGATGTCATGTGTACTTACAATAATTGAGCTTTAATAATTTACTACCAACACTCCACATACTATGGCTCTGGTTACATAGTTAAAAAAAAAAAAAGTCTTATTCTCTAGATAAACTAATAAGATAAAACAGGCACCATTTCCATATATAATTTCAAGACTTAGTCGATTTTTCTTTGCAAACTGAGGTAACCTTATAGGCCAGATACTGCCTATTTCTTTACTTTTGTTATTTTTTGGTATATTGTATGATTCCCATTCTGGCACGTCCATATGGGCTTGTTCCCTGCTGTCTATAGTACAAAGGCATTTACATCTTGCCCTTATTTCTAGCTTTTATTGCAATTTTATATTTATACGTGTTATATAACTATATTGTGGTGCAGTGGCGTAACGATCGTGGTCGCAGGGAGTGTGACTGCGACCGGGCCCAGAGCGGTATGGGGCCCGGGGCCCGCTGAAAATGGTCAGGGCCCCGTACCACCATGATAGTGGTCGGGGAAAGCCTTGTTCCCCAACCGCTATACATATTGTTAATGGAAAGGGGCCTGACCGGGTCTCTTTCCATTAAATGTCAGCCCAGGGGAGGTGTATAAAAATAAAAAAATACTTACTCACCTGTCCTGGGCTGAGCATCTGCTCCTGGGATCTTCCTGCAGTAGATGATAAATCCAAGTGGGCTAAAGGACCTTTGATGACGTCATGACCATGTGATCAGACTCTTGTGTGGACGGAGCTATTCTGGATTGTACGGGACAGTGTGGTATTACACAGGAAGCTGTTGGGGGTGGAGACTGATGGAAGGAGAAGAGAACATGTGTGAGCAAGAGGGGGACATGGGGGTGCAAACTGCATGTGAGCAAGAGAGGGACATGGGGGTGCAGGCTGCGTGTGAGCAAGAGAGTGACGTGGGGGTGCAGGCTGTGTGTGAGCAAGAGGGAGACGTGGGGGTGCAGGCTGTTTGTGGGCAAGAGGGGTATATGGGGGTGTAGGCTGTGTGTGAGCAAGAGGGGGGAATGGGGGGGTTCAGGCTCTGGGGGGGGGTGGGCACTGTGAGCACATAATACTGTGTGGAGGCCACTGGTGAATACATAATACTTTGTGGGGGCCACAGTGGAGCACATAATAATGTTTTGGGACCACTGTGGAGCACGTAATACTGTTTGGGGGCCACTGTGGAGCACGTAATACTGTTTGGGGGCCACTATGGAACACGTAATACTGTTTGGGGGCCACTGTGGAGCACGTAATACTGTTTGGGGTCCACTGTGGAGTATGTAATACTGTGTGGGGTCCTCTGCGAAGAATGTAAAACTGTCCCAGTATTGTTTACATGCCAGGTGCTGCGTTGCTCACTCACCATATTCTTGATAAATGCAGTTGTGGTTATTAAAGATGTACCCCATTCAAGTATCTGAGATATCGCTTCAGCGCCCGTAACCGCCACTATCAAGAATTCCCTCTAGGAAGGGGGTAGGTGGCCCCGGACAAAAGATTACACCTGGGCCCACAAGACTTTAGTTACACCACTGTTGTGGTGTAAAATAAAGTGAATACAGATGTAGTATTGGTTTACATCCCAAAGTAAAAAAACTAAAAAAGTATTGCCTGCCAAAAAAATAAATAAATGAAATGTTAAAATATTATTTATTAAATAGCTATTTAAAAAAAAAAGGCTCACAAATATCACATATGAATCCAGCTTACTCAAACTTATATTGGAGAGGATGTGGACAACCGAGAAACCTTCTACATATGTAGTGGGACTACCCCTTGGTTCTCGCTTTTTTGTCTGCCACGTTGCAGCTCATGCCTTCTATAGTGGGGTCAGTTTTCCAATGTCTCCTGGACTGACTCTCTGTTTCTTCGACACAAACCTGCTCCCTGATGGATCGAAGATGGTGCTTGGCCAGGTTATCTTAGCCGCCACAGTTATGATTGCACGTCAGTGGTGATCCATTCCCTACTTGACGGTGGCAGAACTTATTCAGCATGTACACCAAGCCTATACCCTTGAAAGATTATTGTCATGTAGAGGTGGCTGTCTCCCCAGTTTTAGTTCCAGGTGGGCCCTGTGGACTGATTTCACTGGTCCGGCACAGGCTCCCACCCCAGGCCACCCTAGAACCTCTTTTCCAATTGCTCTTTACTCTTTTTCCTTACTGGATCTTGCTCTCAGGTTAAAGGTAATTTCCATAAGATAGTGAGCTATTGAGTTTTTTTGTTTTCCCTCCCTCTTCTTCCATGCTTCCCCTGCCCTTGTTTCTAGAACATCTTCATGTTTCTACTTTTTCATTATGCAGCAGATTTGCATGACCTCCTGTAGAGTATGACTAACTTGTTTTTTAGGACGGCTGTGATGCAATTTATGGTCCTATGCACTCCACTACTGATTTTGTATGCTGTACTTCTGCTTTGCTAATCTCCCAGTGGCCGCACATTTCTCCGGAGAAAACCACTCTATTGAAGATTTGCGGGTTGTGGTTTTAATGGGACATTTTAAGACACAGGAGAAAAGAAAAGAAAAGAAATGGAGTATAAATTTATGCAAGGGTTTCAGGCTCTGCAGTTTGGACTTGGTGTTCATGCCAGCTTCATGTCACACTATGTTTGAACCATGAACTGGGCTCAGTGTTCGTGCCGGCTTCGGGTCGCACTGTGTGTGGCCTGTGGGGGTCGCGGATCGCCTCCTGATGGCAAGCAGATGGCAGCGTGAGTTGCTGATCCCTCCGTCACGCACCACAGGTTTCCAGACTGTTTTTTTTGACCTGTTGTGGATAGCTTCTCTACTTGGATTGCAGTTTTTTTTTGGGGACTCTGGGGTGCTTTGGAAACCATGTGTATAAAAATCTGTTAATTTTCAGTTCTTGTATCACACCATGTCTGATGAAGGGAGCGAGTACTCCTGAAAGCTTACTTATAAATATACTCAGTTAGCCTCTAGAGGGTATCGCCTGATTTCTTCACTCTTCCACTACTTTCAATGGCTAACACGGTACAACATTATACTACTATCAACTTGAAAGATACCACAATGTACCGCAAAAGAATGGAACTGAAAAACCGGCTTAAGAAACTTGCACAACTCAACAGCGACATCTTCTTCTTAACAAAATGCAAAAAGGAGAGACTCATCCCAAAAGGCTTCAATTTACGTAACCCAACCCGGAACACCTACAACAGCCGATGTGCAGAACAACTATGTATTCGGACATCTGAAAGGCTGCGGAACAATATGATAAAAATTTCCTATAACAACAAAAAAAGAACACAGGATGAGATACAGGCCCTGAAATCATCATTGGCTAATGACACAGAGGAAATGAAGGCCAGACTCCACACATACTACTGGAAACTTCAGGATATGCTTATTAACAACAAAAAGAAAAAGCTCCACAGACTGAGACAAAAAGGCCTCATTACTACAACCGCAAGTACTAGCCCAGCTCAGCAAAGCTGTGTTGTGAATCTTTCCTCTTATGAGCCAAACAAACACGAAATGTCAGTTCTCTCCAAAGGTCTCTTCTTCTGCCCCTCGGCACACACTGACCATATCCAACTCTGCAATGATATGGAGGAGTTTTTCAGAAAAATGAGATTAAGGGAATATTTTTATGACAAAGACCCTCCATAAAGCAGTGACTCTGAGATGGAACAGCCCATAAGGAATCCTACCAAAAAATCTACCTGGACCCCACGCCCTGGAGCTAATGCAGCACTGGATAAATATATTGACTGTTTCAGAAGCAAAGTAAAATCAGAAATCCTAGAGAAACAAAAGAAACAGGTGCATAACCTAACCCTGCAGGAACAGAAGGCTATTACATCACTGAAAGAAAATCAGGATATAATAATAAAACCAGCTGACAAAGGGGGCGCAATAGTCATAATGAATACCTCAGACTATATCCAGGAAGCAAACAGGCAACTGTCAAATCCCATCCATTACTCCAAACTTGGAAGTGATCCCACAGAGGCCTATATGAAAGAACTAAAGAGTATGATCAAGGAGTTTCCAGTCCAGATCCAGAATCAGGTAAAAGGACTTATCCCCCAAGATCCCAGGCCGGGCTGCTTCTATATGCTCCCAAAGATACACAAAGATGGCAACCCTGGGAGGCCTATCATTTCTGGCATTGGGACACTGACAGAAAACATCTCAGGTTGGGTGGAAAATCTCCTAAAACCCCTTGTCAGGGATACTCCAAGCTATATCCAGGACACCACTGACCTTCTTAACAAACTGAATGCCCTGGGCCCTCTACCTGAGGGTACCATTTTGGCCACCATGGATGTGGAATCCCTGTATACTAACATTCCCCACAAGGATGGAATTGCAGCATGTCGGGTACACCTGGCAAAACAAAACCTCCCAACAGAACCAGTAACGCAGCTCATACAAGTCATCCTTAGCCACAACCATTTTACCTTTGGAGAGGATCTATATCTACAGCGAATGGGAACTTCAATGGGGACCAGATGTGCACCCCAATATGCAAATCTCTTTATGGCAGAAATGGAAGGAACATATTTATCAACATGCACCACCAAACCTATGATTTACCTTCGTTATATCGATGATATCCTTGTCATCTGGACTGCAGATGAGGAGGCCCTACTTCAATTCCATAATGACTTCAATGACTTTCACCCGACCATCAACCTTAAACTTAGCTATTCAGGGAGTGAAATTCACTTTCTGGATACCACAATATACATTAAAGACCACCGGCTACTCACATCAATATACCACAAACCCACAGACAGAACGGCCTACCTGAGAAACGACAGCTTCCACCCCAAGCACACAAGACAATCTATAATCTACAGCCAGGCTATACGATACAATCGTATTTGCTCCGACAAAACAGACCTGGACAAGCACCTCCTGGATCTGAGGTTGAAATTTCTCAGATTGGGATACAAACCAAAAGTGACAGACAACCAATTAAACAAAGCAGCAGCCATTAACAGAGACAGTCTGCTCACATATAGAGAGACCCAGAAAGAAGCCCGAGTGCCCCTAGTTGTCACCTACAACCCACAGCTGGAGATCCTACGAAGGATTGTCAAGGAGCTCCAACCTGTACTACATAGGGACAACAGACTCAAGGACATATTTCCAGTCCCCCCTCTCCTCTCCTTTCGACAACCACCAAACCTGAGGCGCATTATCGTCCGGAGTGCCCTGAAGGCCCCAACTGAAAATGGCACCTCACCTTGCCTACATAAAAGGTGCATGACCTGCAAGCACATCCACACCGCTGACAGTGTACCTATCCCACAGTCACAACAGGTGCACAGAATTAGGGGGACATTTTCCTGCAGGTCTTCCAATGTGGTATACCTCATAATGTGTGTGCAATGTCCCACCACAGGCCTCTATGTGGGGGAAACAGGGCAGAGACTCAGTCAACGAATGAACTCACACAGATCCACCATTGGTAGCAGCGGAGCCGATCTCCCGGTGGCCGCACATTTCTCCGGAGAGGGCCACTCTGTTGGGGATTTGCGGGTTGTGGTTTTGATGGGACATTTTGAGACGCGGGAGAGGGGAGAGGAGGTGGAGTATAAATTTGTGCAGGGATTTCAAACTCTGCAGTTTGGACTTGGTGTTCATGCCAGCTTCATGTCACGCTATGTTTGAACCATGAACTGAGCTCGGTATTCATGCCAGCTTCAGGTCGCACTGTGTGTGACCCGTGGGGTTCACAGGTCGCCTCCTGATAGCAAACAGATAACAGCAAGAATTACTGGTCCCTCCGTCACGCACCACAAGTTTCCAGACTGTTTTTTTTGACCTGTTGTAAATAACTTCTCTACTTAGATTGCAATTTTTTTTAAGGACTCTAAAATGCTTTGAAAACCATGTGTATAAAAATCTGTTAATTTTCAGTTCTTGTATCACACCATGTCTGATGAAGGAAGCGAGTACTCCTGAAAGCTTACTTATAAATATACTCAGTTAGCCTCTAAAAGGTATCGCCTGATTTCTTCACTCTTCCACTACTTTCAATGGCTAACACGGTACAACATTATATTGCTAATACTCTGTAATGCATTTTGCATTCACTATTTGTATCTGTTTTCCTGTATTTTTTATTAAAAATGTTTCAATAAAAAAGTTAAATTTGAAAAAAAAAAAAATAGACAAAGGCTAAAATAGCCAACCAAAAATAAATGTCCTACAAAAATGTTTAAGGCTACTAGCAGGCTGAACATAGCGCCATGACACTGATGCACAGTTATACCTAGGGTAGTATCATATTCAACCTTTGCAGCAATAAAACTTATGTCCCAAGCACCACTTAAAAACATATCAGCCTCGGATCCCACCTAGGCCGGTAAGTATGAAAAAATACACTCTTAAGTATGCATGTAATATACCTAGTGCATTTCTTCAGTTGCACAAGCATTAGAAGTGGAAAAAATAATAGAATAATGCGTTACATTTCTTATTTGCAAACTTAAGAGTGTATTTTTTCATACTTAGCAGCCTCGGTGGGACTCAAGGTTAATATGTTTTTGAGTGATGGGTGAGATTGGGACATAAGTTTTCTTGCTGTAGAGGTTGACTAAGGTAGTATTCTAAGTATACCTTTGCAGCAGTGTACTGGCACAACATTCAGCCCCCTAGCAGCCTGAAACATTTCTGTAGGACATTTATTTTTGGCTGGCTATTTCAGTCCTCATTTTTAATGGCTATTTAATAACTAGTACTTTTGTCATGCAGTATTTTTGTGAGAAATAAAGTACTTCATTGAATAGAATTTTAGCCACTTTTTCATTTTTATTTGTGTAGATTTGGTTATATACAGTATAGAAGGGTCCATACTGCCATGTTGTTATAGGTTTATACTATAAGACTTGCTGGGAAGCATGTTCATTTTTATTGAACACCTTTTTTATTGGAGCTTACATAGCTCTGATCATTCTGAGCTTCTAGTTGCATAAATATATAGAATTGTCAGAACTGACGAGACACACTATCTTATTTTGGTGGTGTGCACGTTAGTAGCAATACAAGGTACTATTTATTCAATTTAGATTAGTTTATAGTTATTATTGATTTATATATTGGAAAAATTAGTTTATTAATTTTATACATTGTCCAAATGAATTTACTATAAAAATTTTATGCAGATTAAATAAAAAACAGAGAATACATATTCCAATCATACTGTACTACAAAAATCTATAAAGTGCTTTTATTTTTTTTTTTATTCTGAGGTTACATATTGTATGTAATCATGATCAATATTATTGATGGCTGGATGTAATAATGCAGGGCACAGAAGCTCCAGTGAGCAATGCCACACTAGTATTTTCTATCTGATACTATTTGGATCCTTTGAAAGCAAAGCTAAATGTTTCTGATGGCTTTATAGATCTCTGTCCCAATGTGAGTTGCTAAACTAAGCCTCCGAAGATACCTTTGCTATCCATTTAAAATTGCTTCTTCATTATCCCCCTACTACTGTGTTTTCAGTGGATTACAGCAGCTTTCTCTCAGTTAATATTGATTTTTTTTTCTAATTTAATGCATATTACACAGTGACTCATTGTGTAACAGTAGAAGGGATTACATTATTATCAATGTTATCTTCATACTAACTTGGGGTTAGTGCATGAAAGCCAATGTATGGCAGATCAGGCGGCTACAAGTGGATGGATGCTCATTACTCATTCAGAGTTCTTGCTCGCTGTGCAATATTTTATAGAAAACAAATTGTCTTTGTTGTGCTTTAAACTGGTAGAATGATTTTTAAGAGTCAAATGGTAATAAGACTACTCATCCTTCTGGAACCGATGGAAACACATCCGACAAAAAAATATGTTGATATAGACAATGAATGCCAAATCAATACTAAAGAGGAATGTGTTAAGCATCATTCATTTATGAATGTGGTGGACTGTGATACACATCATTTCAGATACACCCATTTCTAGAAAGAGCTCAAAACAGATGTACAGTATAGCTTTATTCACTAAACATCTGATATTCCCATTGGGTAAGTTGGATAGAAGTAAATTACATTTCTGTGGATAAGAATGTCAGGTTAGTTCATCACTTTTCAAAACACCAAAAGATATATCATCTGGTTCAGTAAATCTCTTGTGCATTAAGTACCCAAGACTCTCTTCGGAAACGTGATTAAGTATACACTATATTTTATCTCTGCTGAAATGACAAATGATGGCCCAGGTTTAACATGTTTATTTCTAACTACAGTAATATTTACAAAGGTTATAATCATTATTTTGCAGTTACTGAGATAAAATACTCTGTTAAATAGGCTCCAGTAAAAATGTCCCAGACATTTCTCCCATGAGTATTTCCTGCAAATTTCAATGTTTAATTAGATCAATTGCTATAGCAAATGCAGTACCGACATTAAGCGAAGATAAAAGTCTATTATTGTATTGCGATACATCTCAAAATTCAAATCTAAAAAAAAGTAATGAGAAAACACTTTACATTTTACTTTTTCAGTCTTTCAGCTCCTACTTTGAAATTATTTTCTAAAGTAAAAATGAAGAACATTTTCACAGTCTTAAACATTAAAAATGTAATGTAATAAGTGCAATTGATATAAGTATTATCTAACTTTACTTACTTAAATTACTTCAGCTATTTAATACATTCTTTAAAATATACAGGTGAGACTGATCAGCTTTTAGCAGTATTTTAATAACCGTTGCATACACTGTATATAGGACCATTGTCTTTTTGATCACAATTATGTAAATTATGATATTTCAGCTAAATTTCACATTTCAGCTACAGCCACAGATTATATCTCATACATAAATTGGTCTGGTCATGAAGATGCTCTTCTGGGTGAATGGGCAAATATACTCACAGACATACTCCAAAATCATGTAGAAAACTGTCCCAAAAGAATGAAAGGTCAAATGAGGAGATCAACTGAATGAAAGCTTACTTTGTGCCAGACAAATTCTACTTCATAAAATTACCATTTAATAATATGTGTGATGTACTATGAAGTTGTAAATAAATTTCCTATGCATTTCTTTTTTATTGTATTCACTGTGAGGTAAAAATTACATGTTCCTTATATTGTTTGGGTTGGCATGATAACAATTTTTGTTATGTTTTAATAAGTTTACAAAAAAGTCTGACACCTGTAACTTCTTTGTTTCCATGTACAGAACTGTGTATTGTCTCTTTTTTGCAGCACAACATGTAGTTTTTATTTATACCAAATTGGGGAATGTCCAGAGTTTTGATCACTTTTTATTACATTTTTAGGGTGCAGGAAAAAAATAAGGATTCAGCTATTTTTTAACTTCTATGGTGCTTGCTGTATGGGATAAATATTTAAATTTTTTTATAGTTTGGGCAGTTTTTAACAACTAGTATGTTTTTTTTTGTTTTTTTTACCTAAACCTGCAATCATTAGTTTGCTTTCACCATAGCTGCAATAATACTGTGTTGCAGTCTCTTGACACTTCCCTATGTATCTATTGAAGTCTGCCTCAATAGCTTTATTACTGTGACAGGCCTGGGAGTCTTCAAAAGGCTCCAGATTGTCATAGTAACCAGACAGCTCCTGCAATCTCATCGCTGGAAGTTGTGCCAGCAACAAAATCATGAGCGGGTGGGGGGCGGCACCAGGAGGGGACGGGGATTGGAGGCCATAGACACACTTAATGCCGCAATCAGAGTGGACTGTGATTGTAGACATTACTGCCAGATCTCCACTGTGTAAAATAGTGGAGATCCGACAGCTATGGCGCCCGCTCTGCTTCTCAGTGGGTTCCATATTTAAAGACTCAACATTATAAATGTAAACAAAGACATACAGTACAGACCAAAAGTTTGGACACACCTTCTCATTCCAAGAGTTTTCTGTATTTTCATGACTATAAAAATTGTAGATTCACACTGAAGGCATGAAAACTATGAATTAACACATGTGGAATTATATACTTAACAAAAAAGTGTGAAACAACTGAAAATACTGGTTCCCACCGTGAAGCTCATCAAGAGAATGCCAAGAGTGTGCAAAGCAGTAATCAAAGCAAAAGGTGGCTACTTTGAAGAACCTAGAATATAAGACATATTTTCAGTTGTTTCACACTTTTTTGTTAAGTATATAATTCCACATGTGTTAATTCATAGTTTTCATGCCTTCAGTGTGAATCTACAATTTTTATAGTCATGAAAATACAGAAAACTCTTGGAATGAGAAGGTGTGTCCAAACTTTTGGTCTGTACTGTAGTTCCCCATTGTTTACCATAACATTTTCTGCATGATCCTGAAAGTTTTATAGAAATCCTGCAGAGGACAAATGGGTTAACTGCTCCATCTCTAGCTGGATGCAGGGGGTAAGACTTTGCCAAGGAGTAGAGTCTTAAGGATCTTTCTATCCTACAGCAGACAAGGGACAACATGGAGGCTCTTTCTCCAGTCAGCTAGGCACATTATAGTGTGGTCCAAGATGGGGATATGGCTGAGCTCCTTGGACAGAGAGATACAGATGTAGTTTGGTGATATGGCATATTACAAAATGCCCGCTGTCATACAAATTGAATGAACAAAGCTCATTAGCATGAAACAGACATTCTTTTAATGATAGCTACATCTGTAATTTTCTTTTTTTGTAACTTTTTACTCTCTAATCAGATATATATATATTTCTTAGTTTTAATTGGAGGGATGAACGCAGGATAGAAGAAGATTGATGAACAAAGTACTGGAATAGTATATTTTCTGTTTAGCATTTCTTTAATAGGAATCCAGACAATACAGTGGGGTAGCTGTTAACATATCTTATTAGGTACAGTATTTACTAGGAAGCCCATTTTCGAAGTTACAGTAGATCAAACTGCACCTGGAAATGATTGCTTTAAAGGGAACATTTTTGTGTTACAAACTAAAAACAAGAAAATAGTGGAAAATGTGGAAGTAAAACACCATTATATTATTAGAGTTCCCTACATGCCGGATTATAGCAATTTCAGAACTAAACATAGTGCTAGAATAATTGATTGATTTGGGTATTGAAAATAACACAAAGAAGCATAAATCAAGAATTTTACAAATCATTCAAAAACTTGAACTTGCTGTAAAGAGCACTTCTCTCCTTTCTGCTCAAACAGAATACTCTTTGGCTCTGTAGGGAATTATATGACAGATAAATTAATCATAATACAAGCTACAGAGAAAGTCAAGGGTCTTACTTAAAAACAGGGAATGGTACATGGCTGAGGGTTTAGTACATTGTGTGATATTATGTTAGGGCTAGTAAACCTTGAAACCTATACATAAACCTGCAAGACAGCTTCCACATTGTAATGTGCTGTAATTCTTTACTTTTACTTACATTTCTTGAAAATGTTTCCGAAATCACGTACTATTGGAAACGCATACATTTCCATGCCTGTCTGATTTATAGACACTGTACATTTCTAATGGGATTCAGATAGCTGAAGGACTGAATTATATGTTTTTTGCTTACGATGTTTGCTGCAAAATCCATTCCTATTGAATTCTATGGATCTTTCTTAAAATAAAGTATAATGATGTCAAGATTGTTTTGTCAAATTTAGATATTTCCAATATGAAGTGGATGGAATTCACAGTTTAGTACTGGAAATCATTTGGGCCTTAAATGACCAAAGTGTTTTAGCTATTTTACGTGAATTGTTTAGACAACTATACATGTTTAATGTATAGTCTATTTAATTGATCTTTGAGTCATTTGTTGTAAAACATATATGACTATTACATTAAAATATTTTACTTCTAAACTGTTTAAATAGTTTTATGTAATAAAAATGCAATAGGATCTATATCTGTCATTGTCCACTATTTATGTTGATATATAGCATGGAGATTAGGCCTTTGGATAAAGTTAGCCAGAGATTTTTTTTTATTATGGTTGCTTTTTTTATTAATTTTTACACTATATTTTTCTCTGTAACTAGTGCTAACATAACCAGTTATATCAGTTAACTAAAAAGAAAGAAACAAGCAGAAATGTTTATAGGGCAACATGTTTGAAAACAATAGTAAAAAGGCTTGAAACAACAAGGCTAATGCACTCACTCTTAGTGGTTGTGAAGGAGGCATATCAGCTTGTATGGTTTAAGCACATGAATGCTCCATGATCCAATGTCACTGGGAACTCCTATAGACAGTCAGAAATCCAGTATGTGCAATGATGCAAACAATGGACAAACATACCAGCAACAGTGTGTGTCAACCTTGTGAAGACTTACAGAAAACTTTGACCTCTGTCATTTTCAACAAAGGACATATAACAAACTATTGAGATGAACTTTTGTTATTGACCAAATACTTATTTTCCACCATAATTTGCAAATAAATTTTTTAAAAATCAGACAATGTGCTTTTCTGGATTTGTTTTCTCATTTTGTCTCTCATAGTTGAGGTCTACCTATGATGTCAATTACAGGCCTCTCTCATCTTTTTAAGTGGGAGAACTTGCACAATTGGTGGCTGACTAAATACTTTTTCCCCCCACTGTATCTGGTCTTGTCCAGCAGAAGACACCCATATTTGAAATTTACTATATTCTATTTCCTAGGAGTTGTTGGAGGGTGGAATCTCTGGATAATTTTATCTGGTGGGCCCAAGCATTATAGATACTTTGAAGTAACAAATCAATGTGAACACCACCAAAATGACTCTTAACAAACTGGACCTCCAGTGTATTCAATAAAGGACACATAAAATATGTAGGTTTGTTTTTTATATGGTGGTCGTATGGCAAAGCTTGTAACAACTGTTGTCCACACTGTCTACTGAAGGGCAATCTTTCCAAAGTTGGTTTGACCATACCATCATTACAGATGTTGTGAAGTTCCAAATCAGGGCATATAAAAGATGTTGGCCCTCTTTTTTTTCACACACAGCTCATTGAGTTTGGTGGAAAAAAAAATTTAAAACAACATTTTCCCCAAACATACGACTTGATGACTATTTTTAAAGTCTGGTGGATGTCACTTGGCAAACACGCCTAAACATAGCTGACACATAAAATGTACCCTACAGATTTAGTGTCTTGGGACAGAAAGTCAGGTTCTGTCATTTACTTAAGATATTCAGGACCAGGATCAGAAAATGTTAATGTAGATTGTTTTTTCTCATCTACCAGCATCTGAACCTGGCTTTGATGAGGATGTAGAAGGGGTTTCATTAACCATAGCACACCTCATTGATATTACAGAGGAACAGTTCAAAACAAGATGCCCTCATTCTGAGAAAATTATGGATTCAGCTCTGCTGCCACCATTCAATCACTTGTCAGATGTACAATAAGACTGCAGTTACACATACACCACCATTGCACCAGTTCAGTTAGTTCTTTTACCCTAAAAATGAATGGGAAAAGCTGGTTTATTATATTATGAGACAATTGGAGAATTCACTTCCAGATGCAATAACATTAGATGATCACTACATTAAATAGACAGAGGTCGCCTTCACTACCTATGCCACATCTTCCACTATCATTACAGTTCTTTCTTCAGTCTTCAGCAGAGAAGGTAATCCTAAGGAGATGATCTCAGATAATTACCTCAATTTACTTCCATAATGTTTACATCCTTTATAACAGAGAGATATATCCTACACAGAAAGTTTTCTGGTTATTATCCCCAGGCAAATAAATTGAACATTTCAACAGAAATTTGAAGGTGAGTCTTCAAGCACCAAATCTGGAAGTCAAGGCATAGAAACCCTTTTCTGCAGCCCTACAGATTTACCCACCATGTCATTATTCAGAGTTCTTTATTCATTGTTTTTGATGACTGTGACACTTCTGGCAATATGGCAGTGGGTTACTAGAGTAAGGAAACAACCTGTATGGACAAGACACTATGTAATACAATACTTAAAGCGACCTTTCATGTCCTCATGAAAGTGCAGTTTTATATACAGTTAGAAAGTCGACAGTGCGTTGAATTCAGACTGAACTCTGACATAGCCTTGGACTGTCAGAGGGGGCGTTCCTTACCACCCAGCGATTATACTGAGCTATGAGTAATCCCCCTCCAGTACAAGACTATGGACGAGTACTGTCGGGGGGGGTATTCCTCACAGCTCAGCTATGACACTAGGCTGTGAGGAACGCTCTTCTGCTAGTAGGGAGATATTGGTGCCAAAACTAAAGGCACCGATATCTCCACCACCGGGGCAGATACCAAGAAAGCCGACAGCGCACTGAATTCATCGCACTGTCGGCTTTTTAGCGGTATTTAAAACTGCACTTTCATGATGACATGAAAGCTCCTCTTTAGCTCAGCTTTATAAAGCTTGTTTTATTTTAAACATTATAAAATTTTGTTCATATTTCAGTATGTAATATTCATGATACTAACATTGGAATATGTTATATTTTCTCAATATAAGACTGTAGGTGGCGATATAGCAGGAGGTCATATGTAAATGTGACCTAAGTGGCAGTTGCGGAGGAGTGAAGTTACTCTAAGGAGGGATTGGAGAATATACTGACATGTCTAAATGTTGTTGAAGCCATATCTTTTGGTCTCAGCAATATACAGTAGATGAGGCTATGCTGTTACACTATACTGTAGTTAAAAAAAATTGTAATTAAAAAAGTGTGTAAAGCCGGGGCCACACGTAGTGGAAACACTGTGATTTTGCCACGGCAAAAACCATGGCGTTTTACAGTCCCTGTAAAGTGGATGAGATTCTAGCTAATCCCATCCACACATCGCAGAAAATAATCCGCAGCGGAAATTCTGCGATTTGAAAAATACTTTTACATTTTTGTACATTTTTGCAAATTGCAGCATGTCAATTATAGCTATGGAAATGCTGGCAATTTCCATATAGGTATAATGGAATCACAAAATTCGCAGATGAAACCCGCAAATCAGCAACAAAACCAACAGATTTTCCGTAATGTATGGTCTCAGCCTTAAAAAGCATGCATTGCATTTTTTCCCCGCAGTGCTTTTTGGCTGCAGCCCGCTACGTGGGGCCTTAGCCTTAAAATGTAAAAAAAAAAGTCAATAAAAATGCAAATATAAAAAAATAATTGAAAATGAAATATGAATATTTAAAAAAATTGCAATTAAAATCTAGCAATAAAAAGATCCATCATCAGATAATTTGTAGATGGCAACACAAATCGCTGCATGCTTTTTAAGGCTGAGGCCACATGTTGTGGAAAAGCTGTGGTTTTAGTTTCAGATTTGTTGCTTCTTTCTTTGAGCCAAAGCCAAGAATGGCTTCAGAAGGAATGGGGAGTATAAAGGAAGCTCTTGTACTTCTCCCTTCTGGTAAATCCACTCCTCGCTTTGGCTTAAAAAATGTTACAAAATCTGCAACAAAAAACACAGCATTTCCACACTGTCAGAGATGCCTTAGACTCAGTGGCATAACTAGGAATGGCTGGGCCCCAAAGCGAACATTTGACATGGCCCCCCCCCGAACCACCGCCCCAACCCCCCCCCTGCACAAACCACATTCCTGTGCATACTATTATGTGCCATAGTGGTCCCTACACACAGTATTATGCCTCATAGTGGCCCTGCACACAGTATTAATTCCCATAGTGGTCCCTGCTCACAGTATTATGCCCCATATTGGCCTCTGCACACAGTATTATGCCCCATAGTGGCCCCTGCACACAGTATTATGCCCTATTGTGGACCCATGAACAATTATTATACTCTGGGGTCTTTTCAGACCCCAGTGTATAATGATCGGTGACCCAGGGGAGCATACAAACAAAAAAAAACAATGTTACTTACCTGGCTTCCTGGCTCCGGTGCGCTACTTTGGCTATCTTCAATGTTGGACCAGATCTCGCGTGATCCAGGCTGGCGTCCCGACGCATAATGACGTCGGCTGACGTCTGGGACGTCACCAAACAGGCCTGAAGCCTGCTGGAGCGCAGGAGAGTTAAGTAACGTTGTTTGTTATGTTCTCTAACCTCCCCTGGGCCTCCGATTGTTATAATCCGGGGTCTGAAAAGACCGCGGAGTATAATGATAGCAGTGTTTGTGGGGTTCGCGGTAGCGGCTGCCACAGGGCTCCGTGCCCCCTAATGTCCCGGGCCCCTTAATGTCCCGGGCCCTGTGGCAGCCGCTATCGCTGCGCTGCTACCCCGGTATTTATGCACCTGCTTAGACTCAATCAGCTGAAGCAGGGTGAGATTTTTAGGTAACTTGCTTTCTAATCTGCTAGTTCCTGCAATGCATTTGGAAACCCATTAAACAGCAATTACATTACTGGGAATTGCTCAAGAGCCAATTCCATAATTCCATTACACAAACATTGCTTGATTTTTTTTTTTTTTTTTGCAACTAGAAGTTGTGGTCATGGCACCCTCAGGATCGCAATGCAACTCCATTCTCTAACTTTAGTGAAAGAGTGATCAAATTTTGGTTTAATGCATATTGCACATTTTCTGTTAGTACAATAAACCTCATTTCAATCCTGAAATATTACTGTGTCCATCAGTTATTAGATATATCAAATTGAAATGGCTGTTGCAAACACCAAAATATTTAGAACTAAAAATGATTAAGATTAATAGGGGTGCCCAAACTTTTTCATATGACTGTATGTTGGTTTGTATTTTAACTGGGTCACTTGGTTTGTCACAAATCAGAGACAAACGTGTTGAAATTGTAGGACTAATACAGCAATATATAGCACAAATTGACGGCGTGCTCTGTACTGTATATATCACCTCGTATTTATCCATCTGAGTTAAGATGGACATTAAAGACAGGCAAGTTTAATCATATATCCGATCACAAGGACTGCCTGCTCCCCTTGAGAGATGTTTGTTTCTATGGTGACCTTCCCTACTTGCATTTTGGATTTCTTGACAATGGCTGTGTAGGCAGAGGAACAGCATGACTGATATAAATGTCATTTGTTGTCAGCTTGCTCCTTTTTCTTTCCCTAGTTGTGCTGGTGATTGTCAGGAGACAAATAACCTTCCACCTCGTTTTTATTCCCTGCTGCTCCTTCCCCTCCATCACTTTGGGAAAAGATTCCATCTCAGAATATTAAATGTTGATGGCCGTCATGAGGGTCAATGTTGCATAAGGCCGTGTTGTGGGAAGAAACATTTATTCCTTACTGCAGGTTTTTCTGATGTCACCGTGCACAAGAACACTTGCTAAACAGGATAAAAATGAAATTGTCTTCACCCTTGTGTAACTGCCTTCTACTCTGGGAGTTACTAATTTACTCCGGGTGCTGCCATGATACATTACAGTCAGGACCTAATTATATCCTCCATGGCGTGATGGCCACTTTGTTTCTTGACGAGACTGTGCAGTCTTGTAAGCCTGTTGGTTGCTAAGGGCAACCAATTTAATTTGATCACTGATGTCTGCCAATTTAAATGTAAAAGGCAGCACACGCTTAAATTAGAAGAACTCTGCGGGTGAAAGACAGGGATTACATCCGGAAACCAGAATTCTGCAATTTAAAATATTCTATGTGCTGAAAATGTTGCATAAACTTAAATTTACTCATTGTGATGGAAAGGAAAAAACATGTCTATACCGTATCTTATGTATATATATATATAACAAACATTAATTACCCTGTTATTACATGGACATCACATGTCTGCTAAAAATAAGCATGTGAATAAGCCCTTACTAAGGATGAGGCTACATGTCGACCTTGGTTTTGACTCCCATCACAAAGATCACTGTTTCACTCTTTCACTAAATTAAAGAGTCTGAAAAGACCCCAGAGTATAATGATAGCAGTGTTTGTTGGGGTTCACGGTTCCACAGCCTCACTTACCAATCCCTGCTCCTGCTCACAGCTCCATCTGTTTCCCCTTCTGCCCTCCAAGGGGCCCCAGTGATATGATATAGGACGCAGAAGGGGAAGCGGAGTTGGCCGTGAGCAGGAGCGGGGATTGGTAAGTAAATATGGCCTGTTACCTGCTGGGGTTACTCCAGCAGGTAACGGCCTATTTAAAAAAATAAATAAAAAGCATCAGGGGCCGGCCAGGCCCCCTAAGTTTCCGGGCCCTGTGGTAGCCACTACCTCTTCTACCCCAGTACTTACTCCACTGTCGAGCACTGAAATGGCGTATTTTCTGAAAAAGTTGCAATTTTCACTTTTCATTGTCAGCTGTGCATTCATTTCTGGAAATTAAATTAATGCAACTTTCATAGGTTAAAAATTTTCCCTATGCCACTTGGTAAATCCCTTGGGAGGTGTAGTTTCCAAAATGGAGTCACGAGTCTGCTGATTCCACTTTACTGGCAATTCAATGGCTCTACAAAAGTGGCATGACATCCAAAAACCAAACTGTGCTCCAAAATACAAAAAAGTGCTCCTTCCCTTGCTGTGCCCAAACAGCCATTTATACCCACATATGGCATTGTTAAGTTCGTTATCATGGTTACAACAGTGTCATACATGTAGGCATAAACTGTGCTTTTGGCACATAGCAGGGCACAGATGTGAAGGAGTGATATGTGCTTTTGGAGCGCAGATTTATGTTGTTGGTTTTTGTAAACCATATCACGTTTTCAGAGACCCTAAAATAGCCCCTACAAAATGGGGTCACTTCTTGGAAAATTCCAAACAAATGGCACCTCCAGGGCTCTGCAAAAACAACATGGCATTCAGAAAGTGCCTCTAAATCTATACTTCATAATCTAAAAAGCGAACTGCTCCTTCCCTTCTGAGCCCTTCTGTGTGCACAAACAGCAGTTCACGCCCACATATACAACTTTTTTGTACTCGGGTTAGCCCACTTAACAAATTTAGGAGTGCATGTCTCTGATGACATGATGACACAAAGTGGGTACAACATATTGGGCACTGGAATGGCATATTTCCTTAAAAATTTCAGTTTTTAATTTGTACATTCATTTTTGGGAAGCACTCTTGGGCTGAAAATGATAATACCCCTTAAGAAATTCCTTGTGGGGTGTAGATTCTAAAATCAGGTAACTTTTGGGGGGGTTCCATAGTACTGGTACTTTAGGGGCTCTGTAAATGCGAGCAGTCCCTCTCCACTGAGGGACTGCTGTAAGCTCCCCCACACAAAGGGTTGTAGCGCAACCTTCACTTTTAACCACTGGGTTCTTCCTCCATATTCCCCTGAGGAGCACCCATTACAGGGTGGTGAAACACGTCGGGAGGAGGTGCATATTGGGCTTTTTTAGGGCAAGCTGGGACTGCCCTTGTCAGGGCGGGAGCATTATAGCTTTGGGTATTAGGGAAAGAGCTAGATATTCCTCCTATGATTCTATCAGTTCGCTATACCCATCCTTTGGTACAATCCCTACCACATTTGAGACCCACTACAGTCCACCGTTGAAATCGGTAAGATTGTTCCAATAATTTTTTTATTTACATGCAAATTAGGACCTTATTGAATTTTTAACTATTATATTAAATGTTAAGTTTTATCTTTTTGATATGTTATGGAGCTATGCTTCTGGTAATTAATTAACTGATCCGTGAGGAGCTAATTATTTTGTTTTCCTTTTTTCATGTTTATAGACTTATACCCGATCACAAAATTTCACATCTTCACTACTTCCATTATCATTGGTGCGCTGCATCCATACCGAATGTCTCAACTATATGAAAAAGCCTTTCTCTCCAGACTTTCGACTACACAGAAGCTCTGCAGCTGCAGGTCCTTTCTGGTGTCATCTTCTACACCCTCAGTACCATCCTTTCTGGGTTCATGGGAATCTGAGTTAGGACTGAAGTTGTCTGAAGCTGAAACTTCCTTTGCACTGAGATACTCGTATGGTTTTTCAACCTTTGTCAGATTGCAAGAAATGCATTACAAGATCCTGACAAGATGGTACAGAACCCCGGAATGGCTATATGACTATAATCTGGCTGCTTCGAACTTATGTTGGAGATGTTGCACAGAACAAGGTTCGTTCCTTCACATCTGGTGTTTATGTGATCTGGTCAAGCCATTCTGATCGGAAGTACAGACAATTATCCGGAGTGTCACCAATACTTCCCTAATACTGAACCCAGCTATGATCTGTCTTTCCATTCCACAACCTGGTTTTTCCCCATCAAAAACAGACCTGACAACCCAACTACTAGAAGCAGCAAAGTCGATTGTTCCTCTCCACTGGCTCCAACTGTCCACGCCACCCGTCATTTTGTGGTTAGAAAAAGTAGATCAGATTGCCAGATTTGAAGAACTCTTCAGCTGTTCTCGTGGCTCTCATGACAAATTCCTCAAGATGTGGTCTTCCTGGCTGAATTACCGTAACTCCGCTCTGATCCAGGACCAACACTGATCATCTGGTCCCCCAGAGTTGAGTTATGGGGGCTTTCCAACTGATTCATCTTCGGCTTCGTATCTGGTGCTTTCTCTCTCCCTCTGATTCTTATACTTTCTTTTCCCACTCCCTTTCTCTTCAACACTTACCCCCTCCCTCAGCCCCTTCTCTCCTCCCCTCTTCACTCCCCTCATCACCTACTTGTCCTTATAAGCTCAACACATAATTTGCCAAAATTTTGTATCTACCTGTACTAGCTTTGTTGGACCACTATTTTACTGTATTGTTAATACAATTTGATTTACAAAAAAAATAAATAAATTGTCTCCCAAATAACAAGACTATAGCGCATACAAGCCATCAAAACAGGCTAATTTTTCTACAAAACCATTGCTTTTTGCAATATAACCACATTTGTGTCTAAAAACCCCAGGTAAGCATCTTTTCCCAAAAAAGGGTAATTTTTAGAGCATTTTAAATGATAAATGCATAAAAGTGAGTGGCAGTACAGTGCATGGTTAAATTTGGAATTTGTATCCTCTGCTTACTATTCATTTTTCCATAGACATACATTCCACTTTCACAATGACATAACTTTGTGTTTCCTTAGAGAGCTAGACATTAGATAAATAAGTTCCTAGGAACCCTAAAAGTGTTCTACACTAAGTTTAAGACAACTTAAACTTGTTTGACCCGAAAGTATTCTTGGTCTCAAACCAACCGAACCCTGAAACAAAATGAATCTTAAGAGATTCGCCCATCTCTAGTCCTCTTTTCCCATTTTAGGCTTTTACCTGCCCCCCTGTCTTATCTTCCCTCCGCTTCCTGGTTTTCACCTCAGGCCAAGAGGTGCTCCAATGTTTCTAAATTGTAGTTATCCCTAAATATACATACATAGATAACAGAGGCACTGATCAAGAAAATGTTCTATTAAAGCCCAATGCTCACTTCAAGTATTGCCAAATCTTATACATATTAATCAAGTGGGATTCACAAAAGGACAGCAGGCCCCAAACGAGATGAAACAACTTATTGACATGGCGGGGATGGAGTCTTGTCGAATGCCCTCTTTGTTCCTCACTTTGGATGCAGAGAAGACATTCAACAAGATCCATTGGGGATTTTCTTGTCAAACTTTGGTTTCAGTTGAAAGATTATGGTAGCTATTGACGCCTTATATACTTCTTCCGCTGCCTGTGTTCTTGTAAATACTATGTTATCTGATTTGTTTCATATTATCAATGGAATGAGACAGGGATGCCCCTTCTCCCCTCTTATTTTCACACTGATAATGGAGCCCCTGGCAGAATCAATTGGAACAAATCTGGATATTTACGGCATTCCCCTAGCTCACAGACAACATAAGGCCCCTACACTGACGATATAATTATGACGATATAAACCACAATTCCTTCCCCTAGGGCGATAACTCATACCCATGCAAACACTAATAAAACTTAACATTTAATTACTAAACGTTAAAACAATATCAGAAATATAAAACAAACATCAAAATAGATATAGCCACTCAATGGAGTCTAATGTTATAGCAAATATATGTCAATATTCACCACCATATACCGTAAAACATCATGGCGGCTACACAGTTAGAAAATGAAACGATCTTACCAATATGTGAGGCAGGAGTGACCCGGCAGGTGATGGTGCAACCCAGGAGGATGAACTAAGTCCCTATTCATGCCCCTGAGATTTCCACTAACACCCAAAATGACTCCTGCCCTAACAAGGGCAGTACCAAGCTGCCCTTAAAATGACCCTATAGATTCCTAGTTCCTACGCGTTTCCTGGTACAATAACGCACCAATCATCAGGGGACTTATTAGACTACTCATAAGAACCAAAAAACTTGGTCAGATACATATAGAAATTAAATTAAATAAATGCTGCCTACAGTGGTAGAACAAAACAAAAAAACAAACCGCACAATGGAGGAAAACCGCTAGATGCTAAATGACTCCATGTAGTGACAATGGTAGTGAGAGCAAAGAAAATCAGGGCAACTTATATAGCGATAGACTCAACCTATAAACAGGTGTGCTCAAATTCACATAGATAATGTTTGTTTGAATATGGCACTAGAAAACAGCGCACATTAATGACATCATACGTAATATCGCGTCAACCCGTGATGATACGAGCGCTATAAACAGTACTGCGCATGCGCGAAGTAAAAAACATATATGCGCATGCGCGGGGTGTTTTGCTTCGCGCATGCGCACTATTGATCGGTGATCGAGTGCTACTGCGCATGCGCAGGAGTTTTTTACTTCGCGCATGCGCAGTACTGTTTATAGCGCTCGTATCATCACGGGTTGACGCGATATTACGTATGACGTCATTAATGTGCGCTGTTTTCTAGCGCCATATTCAAACAAACATTATCTATGTGAATTTGAGCACACCTGTTTATAGGTTGAGTCTATCGCTATATAAGTTGCCCTGATTCACTTTGCTCTCACTACCATTGTCACTACATGGAGTCATTTAGCATCAAGCGGTTTTCCTCCATTGTGGGGTTTGTTTTTTTGTTTTGTTCTACCACTGTAGGCAGCATTTATTTAATTTAATTTCTATATGTATCTGACCAAGTTTTTGGTTCTTATGAGTAGTCTAATAAGTCCCCTGATGATTGGTGCGTTATTGTACCAGGAAACGCGTAGGAACTAGGGATCTATAGGGTCATTTTAAGGGCAGCTTGGTACTGCCCTTGTTAGGGCAGGAGTCATTTTGGGTGTTAGTGGAAATCTCAGGGGCATGAATAGGGACTTAGTTCATCCTCCTGGGTTGCACCATCACCTGCCGGGTCACTCCTGCCTCAGATATTGGTAAGATCGTTTCATTTTCTAACTGTGTAGCCGCCATGATGTTTTACGGTATATGGTGGTGAATATTCACATATATTTGCTATAACATTAGACTCCATTGAGTGGCTATATCTATTTTGATGTTTGTTTGATATTTCTGATATTGTTTTAACGTTTAGTAATTAAATGTTAAGTTTTATTAGTGTTTGCATCAGTGCTTCTCTGATTAATCATTGTCTGTTGCAATTGGTGGATTATTTTTGTCAGATGTCATAATACTCCACTTTTTCTTGGCTCCTTTTTGCTTTTGTGTCGATAACTCATACCTTAGACAAATTTGGCAGAATTTCATATTTCAAAATCAATGCTAGTAAATCCCAACTTGACTTCGTGATGGGAAAGGCATAGTCTTCCATATTTAGGTATAAATCTTACTTTTCCCTTGCAAACACTAGCAAATGTTAACTTCCCATCTTTACTTGTGAATGTCCAAATGGCGCTTTACCGACTGACTCAGCTAGAAACTTCTTGGATTGGTTGAATAATGTTGTATAAGATGATAGTCCTTCCTAAAAATAATATACTTCGTCAGGACATTAGCATTACCTACCCCTTCACATTTATAAATCAATGTCAACAACAACTTATGTCATTTATCTGGAAAAGAGGCAAACCAAGAATAGTGACCTCAATATTATGTGCCAACTGACTTACAAGACTTTAGGACTCACATTACGAGGGCTCATCCAGGCCCACTATACAAACATCTTTTAATAAAGGCTGCTCCCTTTCCTCTTTGCTATATGTTAAACTTATAGGTCCTACTCTCCCTCATCCACCTAACCTTACCATGTTTGCCTCAGTTTAGTCTTGGGTGCATTTAGCAGAAACTCTTAAAAATTCTATGAACTGACTTAGACATACTAAATTGTGTTGGGGGACAGGGAGCTCTCCAAGAAATCATGTCATTAATCGTGTCATTAATCTCTCTTTACTGCTACAAAGCTGATCCACAGACACTTACTCCTCATTGAAAGCCACCTTATGTACAAATTTAATGGAAGTGCATCTGAAACTACTGACCCCATGGTACTACACCCCAACAAAACTCTCTCAGATATTCCCAGGCACCTCGAATTTGTGTTGAGATCCTGTGCACATATAGGTAAACTAGCCCATATAGTTTGGGGGTGTCCTTTGATAACACCTTTGTGGAAAAGAACATTCATGTTACTATCCTTTATCTTTGATAGACCATTCCCTTTAGACACAGCACTCTCGCTTCTTGCATTAGGGATTGAAGCACACCCTCCAAAAGATAGGAAACCTTTTATTCAGGGGCATAAATACCGGGGTAGCAGCAGTAGCGGCTGCCACAGGGCCCGGGACATTCGGAGGCCCGGGACATTTGGGAGCCCAGAGCCCTGTGGCAGTCGCTACCGCGAAACCCACAAACCAGTGGCAGAACGATCGCGGTCGCAGGGGGTGCAACCGCGACCGGACCTGGCAGGGCACGGGGGCCGCGGCCAGCTGGAAATGGCTGGGCCCCAGACCACTATGATAGCAGTGAGGGAAAGCCTGGTTCCTCGACCGCTACACATACTGTTATTGGAAAGGGGCCCTGGCATATTGCAGGCCCCTTTCCAGTAGATGGCAGAGCAGGGCACCCAGGGGAGGTGACTGAAAACAATAAATACATATGCTCACCTCTCCTGGGCACAGTGTTCTCTCCGGCACTCTCCCGTCATGTGACTGAGGACTGTGATTAGGCCCAAGCAATCACATGGGGCGGGTGCGGCCGCCTAATGACGTCAGTGCGCCTCCACGTGACCGCTGAGGCCCAATCACTGGCCTCAGCAGCAACGTCGGAAGAGGGCCTGAAGACGCTGAAGATGGCAGGATGGAGCGAAGATGCCAAGGAAAGGTAAGGCAAGGTGAGTATGAATGTTTGTTATTTTTAATCACCTTTCCTGGGCCTCCGATTATTATACTCTGGGGTCTGAAGAGACCCCAGACCCCAGAGTATAATAATAGCACTGAAGCGTAGGGGGGCTGTTGGGAGCTTATACTACTGTGTGGGGGCCACTGTAGAGCATATACTACTGGGTGGGGGCCACTGTGGAGCATATAATACTGTATGGGGCCACTGTGGGTAGCATATTATACTGTGTGTGGGGGGAGCAATGAGGAGTATATAATGCTGTATGGGGGCCACTGTGGAGCATAAAATGCTGTGTGGGGGCCACTGTTGAGCATATAATGCTGTGTGGGGCCACTGTTGAGCATATTTTACTGTTTGGGGACCTGTCACTGCTTCGGGGGGGGGGGCCCATTGTCAAATGTTCGCCTTGGGGCCCAGCCATTCCTAGTTACGCCACTGCTTTGACTCACATTTTACTGACCCCTAAACTCCTAATAGCTAGGAATTGGAGATCTCCTTCTCTACCTTCATATTCATTGCTAATTTAAACTATTTCCCAGCGTTGTGTTTATGAGAAATTATTTGTGCTCAGAAAAACTTCATTGCAGAATTTTATGATATGTGGTCTCTCTGGCTACAGAAGTACCCTTCCCTCTCACCGGATATACCAGCAATTTCCAATTGAAATTATGGATGGACTTCAGATGATTTTCTGGACTTAGAAAACATGCATTGTTTTTTTCCCTCTACCTTCACTTTCCCTTGTTTCTTTGTTTTGTTCCCTTGTTTTTATCTAAGATGTCTGAACAGAACTGTAGTATCTATTGTAAGCCCCAGATTTTACATCATTGCTATGTCAACTTTTGTACTGCCAAAATTTTAAAACTAATAAAATATATGAAGGAAAAAAAAACTGTTCTTGACCATAGTAAGACTCAACAATTAAAAGCACTTTGCAGAGAGAGAAAGAGAATATAGGTGGCCCAGGAGCAGGAGCTGAGTCATCGGTCCAACCACTAGAGCTAGATAAGAGAGGTGGTCTGTATCCTAGGTAATGAGCTGTAAACCCCCATTGAAAAATAATGAGCAGAATCTGACAAACTATGCAAGATAGATAAAGCAATGTATTAGGTAAAACACTTCAGTTAGTTTAAGCTACAAGTTTAAATATGATTCTGGAGATAGGAACATCCCTTTAAAATTTTACAGATCTTGCTAGTGGAAGAGTGAAAAAAATCAGGCGATACCTTTTAGAGGCTGAATATATTAGATGGTAAGCTTTCGGGAAGTCTAGCTTCCTTCATCAGACATGGTGTTATACAAGAACTGAAAATTACAGATTTTTTATACCCTATACACAAGGTCGCTGTTGAGTTGTGCAAGTTTCTTAAGTCGGTTTTTCAGTTCCATTCTTTTGCGGTACATTATGGTATCTTCCAAGTTGATAGTAGTAGTATAATGTTGTACCGTGTTAGCCATTAAAAGTAGTGGAAGAGTGAAGAAATCAGGAGATACCTTTTAGAGGCTAACTGAGTATATTAGATGGTAAGCTTTCGGAAGTCTAGCTTCCTTCATCAGACATGGTGTTATACAAGAACTGAAAATTACCACAATGTACCGCAAAAGAATGGAACTGAAAAACCGACTTAAGAAACTTGCACAACTCAACAGCGACCATGTGTATAGGGTATAAAAAATCTGTAATTTTCAGTTCTTGTATAACACCATGTCTGATGAAGGAAGCTAGACTTCCAAAAGCTTACCATCTAATATGCTCAGTTAGCCTCTAAAAGGTATCGCCTGATTTCTTCACTCTTCCACTACTTTCAATGGCTAACACAGTACAACATTATACTACTACAGATCTTGCTAGGGATGTTTTTCTTAGCTTAATACCACTATGGCAAACATTTATACTAATAATTTTCAATCTAAGGGCCCTTTTCACATGACCAAGTCCTGTCCATGGAAAACAGTCTGTGTGCGGCCGCCTCACTTCACCTCATTAGATGTGCGCCCCTGGTCATAGGATGGCAGCAAAGGACATTAACTGTAGCATAGTATCAGGCACAGACTGAGCCCCTTCCATCTGTGTCAGTCTCCACTGACTTTAATGTAAACAATAATGTTATCTGTGATTTTTGTTTATTTTTCTAACAGAAGTCTTGCATGCATGTCTTTTTCTTATGTCAGAAAAGTAAAAATCCACGATCGATGAAAGATTTCATCATGTTTTTTAGATTGGGGTGAAGGCAGACAGACACCCAAGCAGAGGACCTCTATCTGCATCTGTCATTTAATGAATGAGAGCAATAAGCATTAAATAATGGTTGTGTGAACCCAGCGTAGTGTTTACAAGCTTTTTCATGTTGCCCAAGTCATGGAGTGCATTTGTGCCTTTTTAAATAGGCGTTTACTTGCCTATTTAATGCTTTTCATGTCACACAGCATTGAAATCACAAATCACAACATTTATCAAAGAACTGTGCTTATTTAATAAATATCCACTACCAAAAAAGCAGCAAAAAACCCCAAAAAACTGCAAAAATTTAAAAGAATAAAGGAGCAGCTAACAAATAACCCCCATTATATGAAAAACATGATGTGTTATGTAGCAATCTCTTGTGAGCCCTGTTTGCCAACACTAGAGGCAGAGTTTCAATGCAATTTGTATGATAGCATGCAATGTCATGCAATACCATAAGCTGTTGTACTAATAATGTACAGTGCACAAGCAGAATCTTTAAGTTATGGTTCAGTTAGGTAAAGTTGAAACTGCATCATAATAAACACCATGCAGTTTTTATATTTTGTAAGTCAGACATATTTATTAAACATGTTAAACAAAAAATATGCACCAAAACCTGCATGCAGTTTATTCCAGTGCACTTTTGATGCAGGAATAAACCCTTAGGCTAAGGCTTCAGGTAGCGGGCCACGGCAAAAAAGCGCTGCAGGGAAAACTGAAGCGGCAACGCATCACAGTTTTTTCCCACAGTGCTTTTCACAGAAAACCTGCAGAAGTTTCATCTGCAGACTTTCTGCTTCAACTAAATCTATAGGGAAACCGCCGGTGTTTCCATAGGTATAATTGACATGCTGCGATTTCCAAAACCGCAACGTTTTGGAAATCGCAGCGTGTCTGCTGCGTGTATTTTCCCGCAGTGTGGGGATGGGATTCGCTAGAATTCCATCCACTATACAGTAACTGTAAAACGCTACATGGGGCCTGGCCTTATACAGATGTTTTTATGGAGTATTTGAAGCCAAAGCCAGGTGTGGCTCATGAAAGATGATCAAAAAATCTGAATGGGTGTCCTTTCCCTTAGGGCCACACAATGACATTAGTTGTGCAATTAAAAAATCATGTAACCTTAATGCTATGAGATGCGATTGCTTAGTTTTTAAAAATAAACAATAAAGATTGCAATTAACTGCTGCACAAATACACATAAACTGAAAAAAACAAATCAGTAAAATTCCAGTAAAGATTGTTGAGACACAGTTGCTGTCTATGGGGGCAGTGTTGCATGTATTATTGACATGCGAAATAAAGTTGGACAAGGTTGGATGTTTGTGCGACTGTCACAGTGCGGTATGCAATAGCATAGAAATGAATGCCTTTTTTTTTTTTTTTTTTTTTTTTGTCGTGTGACAAATGTCGCCCTAGCCTTAAGGTATGAACTGTATGTGTAATTTTGTTTTCTTTAAATGTGTTGTCTAAAACTAGTTAAATATAGAACATGCAAAAAACAAATGTTTTAATTTCACTATATTAAATAACCAATCCATTAGGGCACATACACTTTTTTTCTAAAGAAACAAAGACATGCTGTTTAGAGCTAGGCACTGTAGATCAAAGGATATGATGTCAGTTGATAGAGAAACAGGTCAGGCAAGCCCAGGTAACTCAGGAAACAGGTTGCTAATTATTCACTAGCTAAATAGGTATACTATTGCAGCACTACGGTACACTACACAGGCAGGAGGTCACAGCCTACATAGGGATTTATTCAAAGCGAACCGGCTACCTTGTGCTGGTTTCTCCTTTGTTTATTTTTTTTTTTTTTTTTTTACATCACAACTACAATGGGAGAAAAGGAATCAAATTCTGCAGGAGTTTCACTGCAAGGTAAGTTCAACAGCTTGCTAAGTGATTTTCCAGAGTTCAGGTGTTAGATTAGTCTTTGCAACCTGTGAGATTTTTATTGCCTTTTGCAACAGCATGTGTTGGTGTTTTCATACCTAAAGCATGACTAATTGAAAATGTGCTGTGATAGAAAGGAAGAAAGTGTTCCGAGTAATGGTATTTTTCTGTCTCACTTTGTTAAGGTAATGTATGAGTGTTAACATAATCTGCGGTGGTGTGCTAGAGCTGGCATGCCCCATTCCTGGAAACTTTCAGTTCAGTTGTCTTGCACCTGTCAGTTTGACAGGCCCTTGTACCTGTGCACATTGTTATCACGGCTCTTGTGTTTTGTATTAGTAATGTCATGTTGTGTTCCGCTGCATCATAACCGTGATGCTATTTAATCATGTTGTTAAGGTTGCTGCTATGTTTTGTATATATCAAACTGATAAATCTATTTCAGAATCTGCATGTTTTAGTCATCTTATCATCTGTACTTTACTTTTCTTTCTGTAGTTGTCAGTGTTCTGCAGCGTGATGGTTGTTCAGTGACTGGTTAAATATATTAGAAATGCTTACCTGCCCTAATTGTAAAACTTGATGCTTAGTAAGGTAGCATAGGAGGTCATGGCCACAAGCCAGATTTAATGTCTCAACAAGCATTCAACGGCTTTTGTTTCCTAACGTGTTCTTTCTAACACCTTTAGATAACTGTCAGGGACGATAGCGAGCAGACTTTTCTACTTCAGTGTTTTATGTTGAGTCCAATGACAGCTACACATGGTCTTACCACAAAGTTCTGCGTTATACTGTTTTTATAGATGCAACACATTTATTTAACCTGTTAAAAAATGTGTGACCAATAAGGCTAGTGGTACACGGCGATCTTTGGTAGCACAGTGGGAGTTGCCTCGTGACTCCTTCACCCATGTTAGTGAATGGAAGTATTGCAAGCCTGAGAGTGCTGAGGCTTCTATTTGCAAAAAGATTGAGCGATGCTGGATATTTTTGCTACTAGAAGCTGCAGCACCCTTAAGGGTCACAATGTAACTCCATTCACTTACAGTGATGTAGGAGTTTCAGTGTGAAATTGTGCACTTTGGTCACTGTGTAACCCTAACCTTTCTGCATTACAAAATTGTGTGTAGTTTTCAACTTCATCATTCCTGACTTATATCGTCTAGTAAAATTATATATATATATTTTTTTTTTTACTGTACAGTAACTACTTGGGAGAATTGTTTTTATAACTCTGCATTGTGCTGTCCACCTATTAGGCATTATTCATTATATGTCTGTTTTGCCCTCTTGTACCACCTTCCCTCAATCTGATACGCCCAGTTGTCAATTTATTCATGCATTTCTAGGAGCAGTAACTGAGTAATGGCACAGTGCAGAATTAGGACTTCTTCACAGTGTCAGTAAGGGTGGGTTCACAATTGCGCCAGCACTCCGTCCACCGTGAATCTGACCTAAATATCGGAAAACTGGATAGGGAAAGGTTTGCAACGCTTTGCTTTAAAACCCATTCTCTTGAATGGGTTTTTAAAGCAATGCGCGGGTGTGCGCTTACACCCTCTGCGCCGCAAAGCCGTTTTTTTTTTCGTCGGAAACAAAGTTGGACATGCAGGACTTTGTCCGATGAAAAAAAAAACTGGCTTTGCGGCGCAGAGGGTGTAAGCGCACACCCGCACATTGCTTTAAAAACCCATTCAAGTGAATGGGTTTTAAAGCAAAGCGTTGCAAACCTTTCCCTATCCAGTTTTCCGACATTTAGGTCGGATTTGTGGCGGACGGAGTGCCGGCGCAAGTGTGAACCCACCCTAAGTGAAAAACCAGGAGAGCATTACCCAGAGATGAGGTCAAATGGAAATATTTGCACCTGTTCTGTATTTTCAACCTGCTCCTGGTTTTGGCACACAATCCCTAATGTGTAAATAAAGCCTTAAAAGAAAAGATCCTACAGAATTATTTCACGAAGAATACAAGTATTTTATAAAACAGACATGTTGAAAGCAGTGACACATCAAAAGTAGAAATTATCCCATCATGTATTATCTGTAGTTATGTCCCACTCTTTGTTTTGGCCTTTATAGCAAAAAAAAAATACTAATCTAATACATGTGAATGTGGACTAAGGATAGGACCACATGTGGCTAACACAATGCTGAATTTCTGTCAGGAAATCCATCAGGCAAGTTGCAGATGACCGTGGGTATTTTGCAGTCAGCAAACTAGTAATTAGTCTTCAGTTTTTGTGGACAGAGTGTGTTCAGTGTTTCTTCAGCATCAGTGAAGTAGGTCCACAAAAACGGACAGAGTGTCTTCAGTGTGTGATCCTAGTTTGCGGATCCACCATAAAAACACAGGTAACATCTAATTATATCCCTAGCTTGTCTGCAAAAACGGACAGCACACTGTGTGAAAAATATGGTCGTTTGCATGTACCCATAGAAATGAATGGGTCAGTGTGCAATCCACGAAAAACAAGGATAGCACTTGGATCTCGCCCACAGTCGTCTCCAACTGGCCTTTACCTGTTCCCCTGAAATCTAGTACCACTGCTGATTTTCTCCAGCTTTCAACCTTTACATTGCATGGTTAACTGAACATGGTCTTTGACAATCCAGAAAATATGGTCTGTATAATGCCCATATTTCATGGACTGCACCCTGTGCAAAGACCTGGGCTCAGTTTCAAGGTTTAATATGAGTAAGTCTCTCACTGGGGTATTACTGTCCCACACCATAAAAAAACTTATGTGCAATTGGTCTAAGGAGGATTCTAATGTAGTGGTTGCCATTGTCCATGTGATTATACAGTATAATCATGTGACTATTGGTGGCCCTGTTTGGATAGTTATGGCCACATGTGGTTGCCACTACGTTGGAACAAAATAACGCTGCAAAGTTGTTGGGTTTTTTGGGGGGGGGGGTTTTTTTAGGCTAAGGCTAGTGAGCTGAAAAAATGTTGGCGGAAATGCATCGCATTTTTCACAGAAAGTCCACAGAATTTTCCTTTGCAGACTTTCTGCCCTTAATATACCTAAGCGGAAAATGCCAGCGTTTCCGTAGATATAATTGACCTCCTGCGATTTTTGAAAAATGTCAGCGTTTTTGAAATCTCAGCTTTTTCATTGTGGATTATTTTCTGCAATGTGTGGATGGGATTAGCCAGAATCCCATCCACTTTACAGGTAATGTATAATGCTGCATGTTTGCAAAGTGGAGCCCCGGCCATTTTTCTCCCCTTCTTAAGCCTGAGACCCCACATTGTGGAAACTCTGCTTTTTTTGCTGCAGTTTGAGTCCAAGCCAGGAGTGGATTAAGGAGAAGGTAGAAGTACTTGCTATATATTTCCCATTCCTTTTGTACCCATTCTTGGCTTTGGTTTAAAAAAAAAAAATGCAGCAAAAACTGCAACAAAAAAAGCTGTGTTTCCACAATGTGGGGCCTCAGCCTAAATCTATAGGGAAAATGCGAGCATACTGTAACACAGCATTTTTTTTTCTACTGCATTTCCGCAGCAGTCAAAAACACTGTTTTTGTGCAAATTGGGGCCTGAACCTAGGGCTAGATGCATACGAAAGAGGTGAAAAAAGTCCAAAAAAGACCTCTTGCACCCAAGGGACATCCGTTTTCAGAGATCCCTCCATATAATGTATGGGGGATCTGTGAAAATGTGAATAGCCCCCATTCACTGACCATTTTTTACTGTCATGTGAATGTAGCCTAAAGGTTGAAATCCAGAGGTGAAACCCGCAGCAATAATTGACATTTTGCAAGTTAAAAATGTGCAAGGCAGGTCTCTTTGTGCTGTAGGTTTTAGTTGCAGCAAATAGAGGTCTTTCAGTAATCTCTACTATGTTACTACAATATAGGCTAATCCACTGATATACTCCTAAAATATTTATAAGCCGATTTTGGCAGATCCACCTAAACTTGGTGAAATGTGTTGAGAATTTGATAGCTAGATACATATCATGCACTTACGATAAACAGTACAGATGCTTCTGAGATTAGCAGAATCTACCAATGATCTACAAATAAATATTGTGTATGGCCAGTTTCACTCTAATCACATGATGCACAAATATTATAATATTTTCTGTATTATAGTTTTATCCATAAAATATTATGTATTTGAGTAGTTATTATACAAAAGTGTTCCAAACCATCCCTATATTGCAAAGAAGGAATACAAAATGGGGAAGGCTCATCTATATTGTGTCAATGGAAATAGAACAAATTATGCCAAAGTTAACAAAATGGCCCATAAAAAAGCTCAAGTGAATACATACATGTGCACAAATGTAGCATTCTTTCCCCACGTGCAGATATTAAACTATCATAGCCTGTACTCTATGTGGTTCTTCTAGTCTGAACAGTTTCTAAATTTTCATAGTATAGCGTTAAAAGTTGTAGTAGATATGCATTCTTTTGTGACATTGGGACAGATTTACCTACTGTATGTACAGTGTTAGGCTCAATTTCCTCATTCAGGTTGTTGCGTGCAGTTTTTCAAAGTAAAACTAGGAGTGGATTGGAAGAGGATGAGTACAGTACATCTGCCTTTGGCATCAAAAACCTGAATGTTGATGAGCCTGCATTGCATATGAGATGGATCCGGATGGTCTGATTCATAGCTCATATGGCACACCATAAATCCCCTCCTGCTTTTTTGCACCTGTGTTTAGGTGCTTGCACATTCACACTGGTGTTCAAACAAATCTGGTAGTGCATGCAGGGGAAACAACAGCATTGGGTAGAAAGTTGTAAGACATTGTGATGTTTCTTCTTGATTATAAGAACAAACTACAAAAATTACAGGCCAATAATACTCAATGAATAAACGTGCTGTTGTTGTTTAAATTATAATATAACAAAAAAACAAGCAGAAAAATAGCCGAATAAAAATTGTATCATTTATTAACACATAATAAAATGTAAAATATGTAAACATACGTTAATGGGACCACAGGAAAACAACAAACAGACCCCTCCTCAGAAAAAGCACAGATAATACATGTATAAAAGCACGTAGCAACTACATCTACCCATGGGGGGGGGGGGGGGGGGGGGGGGGGGGATATCGCAATACATCATACAAAGTGCACATATACAAATAGGGCAAGTGTGAATAGCAACTTACATATAGACAATGTAATGGTGGCAAATCCGGAGAGGGAAAAGAAATAGACACGCCCAGACGCACGTTTCGCTTACAGCTTCGTCAAGGGGGTGTATTATTAAGGATTTTATTATTTGGCTGGTGTGCAAAGTATTTGTTCAGTTTTCTGCAATTTTAATTCTCTCTCTAAAAAAACAAGAAACCAACATTTCAATATATTGCATGAAATACAATTCAAATGAAGCCTTTAAGTAAACAAAAAATTGAACACAATTTGATATAATTGAACTGTAGTTGCAGGATCGTACATATAAATAGATGGTTTTCTTTTCTCCTTATACTATAGCTTATGTACATGTGCACAATATTATGTGCCAAAAATGGTGCACATCATTATTCATTAAAGAGATTGTCCAGTTTCAGACCAGTATTGAGAAACAAATGTTACTGTTTGCATAACGAAAAGTTGACAATTTTCCAATTCCAGTAACTAGTTTTACCTTATCTCCTGGATGCTGTCAAGGCCACAATAGTTAGACAATGGAAACATAAAGAACCTCTCTCTCTATTTCTCTCAATAGCTATGAGAATTAGATAACTTTAACTTGCTCATTGACATGTTGGGTTGGTAGAGGATCTGGGAATCATGGAATGCTTACAGATCATACTTCTAATTCAGTCTATTTATAGATATAAGAAATATAATGTTTTGATAAGATATTTTCTACAGTAATCTGAGACATATTTGATTTTACATAAATGTACTAACTCCTAGCAGAGACAATTTGTTTTTTTTTTTCTTCTTTGGTATTGTTGCTTGGCTTTATTTTGTTTGCTGCTCTTTGTATCACTGTTATTTACATGCAGTGAATCTGTGAACAAACTACATTTCTCATGATTGATCTGTTTGCTTTCATTATCATTCTCTTCTCCACTCTCTCCTGCAATGAAATCACAGGTAATAAATCACTCCAATATCTGAGATCACATGCTGCTGTGATGTTTTATTTGCAAGCTCACTCTCCCCCCCCCCCCCCCGAGAAACAAACATAGAGAGTGAGAACAGACAGATGAATCATGGGAAATGTAGTTTGTCCACAGATTCACTTCATGTAAATAACAGTGATACAAGGAGCAACAAGGGAACAGAGTGTATTTAGCACTGCTGTGGATGTACTTGCAGATAATTTTTGAAAGCTGGATAACCACTTTAATCCGTGTTTCACTTACTCATATGGGAGAGCATCCATGGTCTCAGAATGGATTGCAGTTACAATTGCTCCTGGTCCATAGTGTGTCAACACCCTTACTGCACTGCTGGTAAATATTGCAAGTAAAATGAATTGATGTGACCCCCTGAAGTGACAGTACCAATGAATAGATGCAGCTACAGCCACATCCAGGCACATAGTGTATCACCCTGAAGGGGTCTTTAAGTGTGTTATCACAGGTGCTGATTTTACTTGTGTTAACGAACATGCTGCTTTTTCTACATCAATGTAAATGATTGATCAAAATGTAAAACTGTGAAAAAAATGCAAAGGTGTTTAATAGCATCCTTAGGTTGGTGATACACTGTATATTAAGAATGCAACTATAGCTGAATTTCCTCTCCAATGCCAGTGTTTCACTTCTTTGTAAGTGAAACATCTATGAATTTCAGCTGGATATCATTGCAGTCTGCGGGTTAACCGCAAAATTGCACAACCTGTAATATGAAGGTGACCTATTTTTTTTTTTTCCCACTTACTCTGAAGTGAAACTTCATCAGCTGGGGAAGGGATGTGACTTTATCTCAAGCACACTGTGGTGCAGATTTATGAAGGCTTGTGTTACTCACTCCAGTCTTCATAGCCCCCAAGCTGGCGGAGGGTGCACCTCATAAACGCATACCAGCTCATAGCTGATGTACATTTGTCCCATCATTTATGCCAGAAGGGGCAAAAGAGTTTGTCAGATAACTGTTGTAGACATGAAAACTTATGAAAAGGTTTGTTTTCATGGCCATTTTGCATGTGTGTGTCATATTTTGTATCCATCTCATGGCTGTCTCACCCATCTATATGTCATTTGTTTATGTGGGGGTTAGGTTAATAACGCCATAAAAAGTGTGAAACCAGGCTTTTACACTTGCTGGATTTGCTGCTGTTCAGCTAGCATTAGCAGCCTGGGTGGGACTTGTACTGCATATTCTATAGCTGTAAAAACCGATCTAGCAAGACCAGGAGGTGCAGTCATGTATAATATTTGTATCTATCTCTGACCCTTAAGTACAGTTTACTAACTGTCAAAGTAAAAAATCTATATACTACTCCATTGTCAGTGTAGAAACTACAGAATTCAACATACCCGATACTTCAGTATATTCCTAAAATTCTGTACAGTACATATAGCATATTCCTAATGTTAGCACTGAATGTAGACCTTTGTATATTTGTACTGTTCTGTCATTGACTGTTGTATAGCATTTCTACACTAAATCATAATTAAATATTTGTTCTTCTGGCTCTTTTCACCAACCTGACTATACGAGATGCCAGAAGAGTTTCAGGGCCTGTCTGATTTGGCATGTAACCTGAGCTTACCATACTTTTGTTCTCACACTGCAGTGGAAATACCTGAGCAAACACATCACTTGTTCTACCGCTACTATATACTCAGCTCTGAAATATCCTATCCCAAAGATTGTATTTAATTTAACCCTTTCAGCTAGTTTCCATTTTTATACTTAACTTACATATTCAGCATTGCTTATAAATATAAAATATCATTTTAGTAATATCTAACATCCTATGATTGAAGTGAATCTGCCACCAGGTTTCTACCATTCTGTGCTTGTAAAAGGATGGGTGACAATACATCGGCTTCCACTAGTTCTGTCTTTTGGAAATCTACCATCTGTTTCACCACTCCAAGTCAGAAATAGCTGTATAAAATATCAGTATACACAAGTATTTCATGTTTGTGAAAGTGATTCTTTACAGAATATGGCATCTCGAATCCCTTCAGGTATCCTGGACCCTGCTGAATTGGTATTCACAGCACTGTGTGTTGGAATCTTTTCTGCAAAGCAGAGAGTTAAATGCATCAGTATTTTATATACAGTAAACATTGACACGAAGTACGTTTGTATTCAGCTGCGTGTTTTTCTTCTCTGCTAAGAGGTGCATCCGACTTGTATAGAAACATAGTTTTGTATTAACCTGCTGGAAAGGTCTAGTAATAGGGCATTGAGAACGTATTCTTGCTTCAGTTTGACATACTGTGGAGATCAGCCAGGACAAGCCATTGATCTGGCAGCAATTACAAGGTCATTCTTTGTCACTGCATTTTCCAAGGAGATACATGATTTTCTTTCTGCAGTGACCACATTACAACCTCCTTAGAGTGTTGGGCATTCTTCCAATGAGCCTGTACAGTATTGTTTACATTTAGTACGGTAAACCTTCCTTATAGTGGGTGTGATGGTTAAACATCTCAAAGTAAACAAATGAAAATCAATGCGCGCACCACATTATACAATGAAAAATAATTAATTTAATGACTGTCAGATGACGAATCTATGGTGAAATTAAAGGGAAATTCGTTTTTGTACCACTTGAGTTCTATTAGCTGGCCTTACCTCAGTCAGTGTTCACTTCCTGGTACAAGTGGCCAAGGTTGTCAAGAAAGGGGATCTTCCATTTGACGATGCAGCACAATTAAAATCCAAATAAGGCAATTGTAACACAACAAGTGGGATGATATACCGAAGTAAATATGCAGGAAAAAATCCACACCAGTATAAAATATATAAATATTTATTAGCATCTAATAAAAAATGAATACAAACACATTACAAAGACTAATAATGAAATAAAGCTACAACAGCTCAAAGACACTATACAGACTATGGACAGGGACATCTCTCCTTGATGAGAGGACCAGTGAAGGTGTGTAGAGTTTTAAATTGCCTTTCGCCCTCTACTAAGCATCTACATATCACAAGGCATTATGGGAAAGGAGCTGGGGAGCTCATGCGCCCTCTGTTGGATGTAACAGATCCTCAATTTGCTTTTGACTCACCGAGTCTTGAGACAGCAAATGGGATTTTAGCCAAGCCAATTTCATTTATCTGCATACAGACTATGTGACGAAGCCTGAGGTGTAGGCGAAACGTGCGTCGGGCGTTTGCATGGTGTGGATAAGTAATTGCTACATCTGTATATCACATAGTCTGTATAGTGTCTTTGAGCTGTTGTAGCTTTATTTCATTACTAGTCTGTTTCTTTATTTGGGGCAATGTATTCTTAGGTAGGACTGAGGTTTCACCTTGTCATGTATTTATACCCCTTAAAGTTTTAATTTTATGACTTTTTTGTGATAACAATATTTTTATACCTATATTCTATTTACCATCATGCATCATAGCAGGTGTTACTGGTATTATATTTGACCTTACAAGTCTTTCCCTGTATTTTGTATACTATTTGTATTTTTGGCTACTTCTGTGTTTGTATTCATTTTTTATTGGATACTAATATTTATATATTTTATACTGGTGTGGATTTTTTCCTGCATATTTACCTTGATGCAGCACAATTGAAAGATAGACAGAAAAGCCAATTCTCTCCAGAAAAAAAGTTTGGTAAACTTTTTTTTTTTTATATAGCACCATTAATTCCATGGTGCTTTACATTTGAGGATTTACATACGGTACACAAGATATACAAAACAGATAATGCTAACAGAGACCAACTGGCACAGTGGGATAGAGGGCCCTGCCCGCAAGGGCTTACAATCTACAAACATGAAAGATGATAAAATTGAAAACTAATCTCTCTCATCTGTAGCAAGAACTTTTTTGTTTGGCTTGGTAAATTAGAACATCATCTTAAAGGGGGTACTTCATGGGATAGCATTATGCAATCAGTCCCTATATTGAAGTCAGCAACAGGCTTTATAGCTTAATCAAACAGTTTTTCTGCCCGGGAGGATACTTTATCAAATTCTACTCGCCATGCTCTGTGAATGAAATATTAGTCGGGAGATAGAAAATTAAAAAAAACAAAATGATGCAGTATTTCCTTTAATGGTCAATATGTATTCAGTGTTGTAGTCAGCAAGAATCTTTAAAATATAACATTTAATAGATATCTGGATACCTGACACCCTGATCTGATCTATCTGCCCCCTGCATGAACACGATAAGATCGTTCCATGTTATTTAATTTGATGATACTGGGCACTTTTACCAACAGTTGGTCTGCCATAAGTTTATTTGGTACGTGGTACTTATGTGGCATCAAGATCAACATGCACATTGTGATGCTCCAGTGCTAACCACATATATATTGTTATCTATAATGGTTATCACAAAAAACATGGTGTGATACCCATTTGGTGATTTGTTTGTATGTGTATATTCGTTTTCTTTGGCATGGCATTTTAGCATACTGTTTTTATGTATATCTATTAAATGTTATATTTTAGTGATTCTTGCAGATTACAATATTACCTCTGGGATCAAGTGTATTATTTGGTTAACAAACTACAATATAGGCTGCTATCTCAATATGTGCTCAGGCCAGATCTTGATACTATTTTGGAAAAGGCTGACAATTAAAAAGATGGGGATTCCTGAACCTAAAAACCCAAAGAAATGTCCCTTTTTTCGCCCCTCCTGAGAAGATTGTAGAGGAAAGGTAAAATCCGGCAGGTGGAGCTACCCATAGGGGGTAGAGGTAGGGATTTACTCCTTAACCCCAACTACACTGGTAAATCGGAGAATAAGTCCTGATGCCAGAGTGGGAGGAAGACTCAGATCATTTGTATCCGAGTGGGAGAAAATCACCCAGAACAAGTTGGTTCTGGATGTAGTAGAGAATGGTTACAGGATCAAGTTCTGATCTCTTCCTCCACAAAGGTTTCTAGTTTCTTCTTAACCCTCTCAATTTCTCAGTTTGGCAGAATGTCCAGCTCCTGTTAGACATGGGGGTCTTTTAGACCAGCTGGGGACTTGCAGATTGATCATAATCTAATAATTTCTCAATTGTTGGGTCGGATGCAGGGGTTTCAAGATGGAGTCAGTAAAGTCAGCTGCTACTCTTATTCCGCAGGGTGCCTTAATGTGTACTCTAGAACTCAGGGATGCATAATTATCACATCCCAATTCACAGGTCATCCCAAAAAATGTCTCAAATTTGCAATAGAGCTCTCTCCCAGGCAAAGTTGTTCATCTACAGTTTACGGCACTCCTGTTGGGCATTGTGTCAGCTCCCAGAATCTTTACTAAAATAATGATAGAGTGAGTGGCAGCAATCAGGAGACAGGAAGTCGTCATTGTTCCATATTTAGATGACTTCCTCATAGTGGCAGAGACAGAAAGATCTTTGATTCACAACAGAAACCTGGTGTTAAAATTTCTAGAAAACCTGGGGTGGATCATAAACCATCAAAAATCATATCTAGAGCCATCCACAACAAAGATATCTCTGGGAGTCCTCTTAGGCTCAAAATAGTAGAGGTCATTCCTCCCTGTAGTGAGGAAGAACAAGTTATTAAGCAGTGTCCAAACTTTTATAGGTGTAGACCATTACAAGATAAGACAGGCAATGAGTCTGCTAAGCCAAATTACCTCTTGCATCCAATATGTAGCATGTTGTCAGAACTGCACCAGAACTCTACAGTCCTGGATTCTAAGAGCCTGGAACAGGAAACAGTACTCACTGGATATGAGAGTAAAATTGCAGGGATAGTAGAATCTGAAGAAGGGAGTGATGTGGCATCCATGGCTTATTATATCCCCCTATTGGGGATGGGGGGGCAAAACTTCCAGAAAGGTATCTTCAAGGTTCCTGGATTCTATATATAACTCAATAGTCCTCCAATTACAGGGAACTAAGAGCAGTTTTAGAAACTCTGAAAGCCTCCATCTTCTCACTTCAGGGAAAACATGTGACTTACTTACACAAATGGGGGCATGTCTCAGGATCTTCTATTGCTCTCTCAAAAAATATTTCACCTAGCAAAAGCATGGCCAGGGTGGAACCGGTAATTCTTCCAGTCAGGAGAGACTTACTCAAGCAGGGCCTTCTGTATCCAAATGCACAGTATTTTCATCTGTCTTTTTGTTACCCCCTTTGGGTAACCAAAGGTGGGTATTGAGGTTTATGAGGGCAGCATATAAACTTAGACCATCTTTAAAGTCTTTAACACTTAACCAGTGGGATCTTACTCTTGTCCTGAACACTTCAACTGCAACTCCTCTAGATCCTTTAGAATCCATAGATTGAAAACATTCAACCCTGAAGGTTGCGTTTCTCATTTTTACTTCAGCTAGGAGGTTAGGTAAAATTCATGCCATGTCTATGAGGGATCCTTGTCTTAGAACTACAAATGATAGAATTGTCTTAAAGTTAAATCATAATTTCCTCCTAAGGTTAAGGCCCCATGTTGCAGAAACGCAGCCGTTTTTTTTTTTTTTTGTTTTTTGTTTTTTTTCTTCTTTGTAGATTTTGCTGTGGTTTTTTGAGCCAAAGTCAGGAGTGGATTTAACAGAAATGAAATGTCTAAGTGCCGTCTTTATATTAACCCAAAGTCTGAACAAGAGAAACAATGGGTTCGATCTAACATCTTCTAATGACTAATCTTTAGCTTTTGGGTGGAAAGTTCTTCAAGCGCTAGACCCTCCATAGAACCACCTCATTGGTTACATTTCCACTTGGTGACATTATGGAAAATGTCACCAAGTGGATTACCGGCAATTCTGTTTCCATGAGACCACTATGATTGCGCACATACGGGGGTCAAGGATCATCCTTCACTTGGTGTCGTCATGGTTTACTGATGGAAACCGAATTACCAGTAGTCATAATTCCTATATTATTGCCTGGATGAGTGCTGGACATGTCACCTCTGTATCTATATAGAAAGTGGTTGTGTTTAAAATATAAATGTGTGTGTGTGTGTGATGTATATATATTAATATAAAAATATGTATATAATTTTCCACTTGAACTGTAAGCGTTGCTCAAGAAAAGAAATTGTGTGACCGCCAAACCAATTTGAGGGGATTGATTTAAATATTGGGAGGTAATACACCACAGAGGTATAGCTTTAAGCGCTTGCTGCTAGTGCAAAAGTTCACCTTGGGTGGTATAAACTTTAAGCAGACTTTCTGAAGAGGCACCAGATTTATCACTGACTACTTTGATTAATCTGGTGCATTTTAAGATGACCTTGCATTGGACTGTTAAAATACTTTGACATCCCACTTTTCATGAGTAGAACACTGCCTTCTATCTGTGAGATTTTTATCTGCCGTATCTGAGAGCATAATATGATATAGGAACAGAAGCTGAGATCTGTTTGCCTCTCCTAGATTTTTTGTCAGAAATATAATAGTCCTGTTCACCCAGTTTTCTGTATGCACACACTCTGATACAAGGAAGTTGTCAATCATGTTTGCTGGTGGGGTAAGCAGGAAATTCCTTTCACTGTCTCCTAGAACTTCTGTCAGAATTTACTCAGTTTTTTCTGCAAAAATCCTGCTCAAAAACATATAAACCTACTGTATATAATAAAGAATTCCAGAAAGGGGAGCAGATTGGTTCACTTTAACAATAGCTTGTGTTTTGGGTATACATAACTCGACCTCAACAATCTCTCTGTGGAGGGCATTTTTTTTTCCCCCAATTCTTGGTTGTATAGACAGCAATGCTTTAATCAATAGATGTTTCCTCCACATCTAAGGTTACATTCATATGATGTTTATTTTTTTTAACAAACATCACACTTCTGCATTAATTTCACTGACCGTAAATGGGCGCTATTTTCATGACTGTTATTTCGACGGTCCGTTGTCACAAACTGTTTTTCACGGCCGTTTTGCATCTTGGTCGTGTGCATCTAGCCTTACACTTCTGCACTTACACTCCCCAAACTAACCCTCCTCTGTTCACGCACTCCCATCTTCACATTATCCTATAGGACACAATTCCTTTATCTACGTGTAACCTTGTATGTCAAGGCACTTTGGATTTGAACATATAAAAATACTGGCTCATACAGCTTTATTTATTTGTGTAGCCATATCTCATGAAAATGACTGGATCACTGTACAAGAACTTCTACCTCTTGTGCCACCCCCCTTCCACCTCCTAGATTGTAAGTTTTTACGAGCGAGGTCTTCACTACTTTTGCATGAATTAATTTATTACCCTGTAATGTCTCATTTTGTCTGTACTTGAAGCCTATGACTTGTAAAGTGCTGCAGAATATATTGGAAAAAATATTAATTGATTTGTTATTCTGTTTTGATGTTAATAGTTTTATACCATTTTACAATAACTCTTTTTATATATGTTTTGTCTATAGAGAAGTCACTTGTCTTTTAAGTATCTGGATATAACATTATGGCTTAGTGAGCAGGAACAGACTTTCCCAACAAGTTCAACTGGTTTACTGCAGATATAATTGGACTAAGCAAATACACTTTGTCTACACTTTGTCTATAGAAAATTTGTAGTGATTCTATGATAACTACATTTTTTTTGTAAAAACAGATTTAAGATTGTTGTAAATGTTGTGAAAGCAAAAAGAGAAAAGTCTAGAAAAATCAGTTTTGACTGTCTAGGTGTTAACCATGCCTCCTCCCCATCCCTGTACAGATTATTCCCCACCACTAAAAATAGAATAGAGCTGCCTGCTTCCTGTTCCATGCTCTGTGTATAAGCTTGTCAAAGACTTACAGCATATATATATATATATATATATATATATATAAAAGGTGTGTGTGTATAATTTAGTGTGTTATAATAAATACATATATATTAAACAAAAGAATAACAGTGGCATCCTTAAGGCTAAGGCGAACCGCAGCAAAAGCAAAAAAAAAAAAATCACTTTTTTTTTTTTCCATAGAGATATTCATTGTGTTTTTGAATTTTTCTGTGTTTGTTTTTTTTTTCTCTTAACTTCTTAAAATCTATAAGGAAAACAAAAGTGTTTCCACAGTTAAAATTGACATGCTGGGTTTTTCAAAAACCCTAAAGGGGCTATCCAGGGACTGAAAGTTATCAGCTTCCTGTCTGGGTTCTGCATGGTTGGAATCTGAGACATTGTTTAGCAACCAACTTGGATTTTACTAAAATTAATTATAATTTTTCTTCCCTGTTGGTAATAACATCTTAAGAGGAAAATAAAATACGTTCCACAGATACCATTTGTTAATGCAACATTTCTTTTAAGTATTTTTCTTTTCAGTAACATTATATAATCTGATAGCTAAACCATGAACCATACAGATTTGTTCTCCAGCTTTGAATGAACATCTTTTATATTTCTACTATGCCTTATAGACTTCTGATAGTTTATGTTCTGAATCACAATAATACACAAAAGGCTTTAAAATGCAAATAAGCCACAATTTGGATCAATATTGATCACTGCCATATACCATTTCCAATTCATTACTTGCATTATTCATGTGCATACAGTAGTGCAGCATCCATAGGCTTAGATTCTATCAATAACTTAAGAACAAGGCATTTCAAATGAATAGTTAAACGCCAGCCATATAATGCTAATCTTGTTACCTTAAGGAGAAATATTTACTTGTCGTGTACTTATCATATATTGCAATGCATAACATGTAGAGGTGATATCATCTTTTTCACATGGTCATATTATAAATTATATCACACACCAACTTAAAGAGAAAAACACAAGATACCAACGACAGAAAAAAATCATTAAGATATGATGTGAAATAGATAAAATTCAGAATTCCCTTGAGTAATTAATTGTGTATCTGAGTATTGATCTTATTGGCAAAGTGTGCACTTGTGATTTCAATGCTCACCTAATTAATAGTATTTTCCTTCAAGACTCAGTCCCCTACAATAAGTGGTGGCATTTAAAGATCTATTGTACAGGAGTTCTGTCACATGGGAAGAGAAATTGATTTCCTCATCTTGCTACAGTACGTGGAGATTCACATAGTGCCCTTTTAGCTTGAGCAAAGAAATTAGTAATGGCACTCCATAAATGGCTTGTCTGGGCTTTATGAACAGTACACGTAAAATATTCCATCTTTTCAATTAAAATGGTAAAATGCCTTTCTAATGATATATGTCTACTATTATGTATGAGAAGTAATAAAGGAAGATATGTTTCACTTTATATTTGTGATTTTGAAATAAAAAAAAAAATGTTTATGATCCCCTTAATGACCAAAAAGTTTTTCATATTCACATTTTATTTTTTTCTCACTAACTTCCAAAAGCCATAGCATATTAATCTTAAACAAGCCATATGAGGACTGTTTTTGTGGCACAAATTGTACTTCATTGTGGCACAATTTAATATTCTCTTCTAGGAAGTTGTACTGGGAAGCTGGAAAAAAATGGGATGAAAAAAACACAACTGCCCTTATTTGTGCAGGGTTTAATTCACCGTGTGGTAAAAATGGTACATTTCCTATACTGTATGATCACACCAAATAGTTTGTTTTTTTTTTTTCATACTTTTACTCTGTTTATTAAACTTTTAACACATAGTATACCATGAAACACGAGTGTAGTTTCTTGCAGACTAAACTCAATTCTGAATAATAATAAAAAAGAAACACAAAATCTGAGTAAAGAGTCAATAAATATAACAGAACAAAACCAATCATCACCTGCTAAAATACAAACGTAAAATGAGTCGCTCACACCAACAACATAGGTAGCTGACCTGCAGTAACTCCAATGAGTACCACGCTGTATATTTAAAACAATCATATAATGATCTTCTAATATGAAAGGGTTTCTGGCTTATCAATGGACCACAAGATTGGAAAAATCGCTTTGTCAACTTTTTTGTTTAGTATTGTATTTAACAAAGCCATACAAAGCCAGTGTTCTACTTTCGCAAGAACTAGGGTAAAAGGAACCAGAGCTGGGTTTGCCTAACGTCAGGGAATACTCTAACATGTTGTACAAGCCCATATAACCATTGAATGTCTATCAGAGATAGAAAAACGTCCCGTATCTGCCTCTGACAAAATATTAAAAAGTGCACATTCAGTAGTAAGATCTACGGTACTCTAATGTTAAAGGTTTGAGAGAGATAATCTTGGACCGAAATCCATAAAACCTGTGTTTGGGGGCAACTCCAAAGTTATGGCTGATATCAGAGTTCAATTGCTGACATCTGCCACAGAAAAATGTATTTTGAGGCGACATTTTGGATCGCAGTAATGGAGTAATATATACTGTAATTTATGAAAGTTTAACAGGGCCATGCCTTGATATGTACCAACTGGAAAATATTTGTTGTCTTCTGAGAGAGTGATACAAAGCAGAGCCAGGCATGGGGAGGTACAGTAGGCAGGGGCACAATTTATGGATTAATGAAGAAGGAAAAAGAAAATTAGCCTTTAAATTGACTTGGTCAGCTAGTCATACACTGTTTTTAGAGATCAGTAAACTGGTTTATATAAAGCCAAGTTTATGAAAATTTCAGGTTTGGCTGAACGCCATTTTTTGCCACCCACAAATCATTATTCTACTCTGGAGTCTCTATAGATCCCAGAGTCTAATAAATGGAGGCCCAGGTGAAGCGCTGAACAATAATAATCATACTCTCCTTCCCTCACCTTTCATCAGCTCCATCCCGGGATCTGGAGTTCTTTCCCTTCAGGACCTCAGCACTGCTGCTGGGTCACTGCTGAGTAAATCAGCAGAGACCCAATGTCTATGGAGACTGCTTAGCTCCTGAGCTTGTACCATATTTAAAAAAACTAAAAACAAAAAAACTTCTGCTATAGGATCCTGTATGGACCACAATAATCATATGCTTCCACCAAGCTAAATATATGCTTCAGTAAGGGCTTGTTCACCCAAAATGTTTTGCAGTAGTCAACTTTGCAGTTGAAGCCTTGATTTTGTCACTAAGTGTCTTAAACACACCTGAGAGAGTACACCAGACATTGAGGGTTATCCCAGGAGAGGTGAGGGAAAGTGACCATGACTTTTTATTTTTCAGCATCTTGCCTGGGCCTCCAATTAATGTACTGTAGGACCTGAAGAGACCTCAGAGTATATTGATGGTTTGTGGGTGGCGAACTCCAAAAATTTCATGTTTAGCCAAACCCGAAACTTTTTCGAAAATTCTTAGCAAACCAACTAGTTTTTATGAACTAGATCACTCTATTGTAGAAACCGTGTATGGCTGGCTGATCAAAGCAACTTAAATCCCTTTCTTTTTTTTTTTTTTTTTGCTTCATCATTTATCCATAAATTGTGCCCCTGCCTACTGTGCCTTTCCCTCACCTGGCTCTGCTTTGTATCACTTTCAGAAGACAAGCACTAGGGTTGCTGTTTTTGATTTAGTGACACAGTATTCACAAAGATCCTGGATGTTGTGTATAGTAGGGGATCTCTCTTTTATGCACAAATATGTATGTGTGGTATCTCACAATGTTATCATTTTTCTCTTGATTATCCTTGAAACTTCCCTTAATTCTGTTTAGCTGTAGATATCAAGTGCATACACATTTTTTTTTTTTCAGTAACCTATTGACAACTAAGCCTCACAGTTTCACATATTTAAATAAAATAGATATTATGTTTGATGCTTATTTTTAGAATCCGTTGTGTAAACTATTACACAAGATGGATGGCAGAATGAAGAATTTGACAGAGGTCACATACTGAGTGATTACAGTAGAAAAATGACTTTATTAAAGGACAGTTAAGACGACTGGTCTATCCTTCTTGGCGTTTCATGTAAGCATTTCTGTTATCTGAATTCAGCACGGCTCTATGGACTTGATAAATGCTGAACAGCTGAAAATAAAATTTACAATGTATTAATATAATAGAGCTTTACTACGGATAACATTGTATGCAATATATTAAATGCACTGGCAATGTTTTAGATTAGTGTTTTTCATAGTTGCTAATCCAAGAACCTCATCCCGAAACTATCAACATACACTGCCCTACACATGAGAAACATGGTATAACAATAATGAGGCTATCCTAGAAAAAAAATGGGTCAAGATTTACTATTAGACAGACAAACTTAGGCAGGCGGTCTGAAAATGTGCCAGATTTATCACAGTGGTTGATGCTGGATGACAAATCTGGGGCATCTGTCTAGTCTACGTTTATATCACCTTTTGAGCCAGAATTTTACAACACAATTTTGGCACATTTATGGTGTTTTATGCCAAGCCCCTTTTTCAGAGAATCCATACATGTCGAGCAAGTCAAAAAAATTTTAGCTTAAAGTAGATGTGCCAAGTTTATACCAGTGTCTAGTCGTAATCACAATAGTATCTCCTGTGGTACACAAACAAGTTTTAAAGAGTAACTAAACTTTCAGACAACTTTTTATTTTCTGGCAGCATTTATGTCCTTAATAATTTTAGTAATATACTTTATTAACAAATTTTGGCAGCTGCATATAAATATGCCAGTCCCAACTGTGTTTTCAACCACTGATATCTCTGGAAATCATGCTGGTTGAACTTAGTAATTTATGAAAGATAAGATTCTCCTTTCATATGACTTGAAAATCAAATGTTGTCCGAAATGTACCACTATAAAAAATATAAGTAACACAAAATGGAAATTTGGGAAATTAGCTTTACAACTGTCCAGACAATGACAATGGCAAATGCAACCATTTGTGGTGGTATCTGGTATGATGCCTTCTACATATTGCCAGTTGCTTCATATACACAGTCATGGTCATAAGTGTTGGCACCCCCTGAAATTTTTCCAGAAAATGAAGTATTTCTCCCAGAAAATTATTGCAATTACACATGTTATATACATGTTTGTTAATTTCCTTTGTGTGTATTCGAATAACACAAAAAAACTGAGAAAAAAGTCAAATTGGATATAATTGCACACAAAACTCCAAAAATGGACTGGACAAAATTGTTGGCATTTTTTTTTTAAATTGTTGGTAAATAACTTTGTTTCAAGCATGTGATGCTCATTCAAACTCACCTGTGGTAAGTAACAGGTGTGGGCAATATAAAAATCGCACCTGAAACCAGATACAAAGGAGACAAATTGACTCAGTCTTTGCATTGTGTGCCTGTGTGTGCCACACTAAGCATGGAGAACAGAAAGAGAAGAAGTGAATTGTTTGTGTAATTAAGAACCAAAATTGTGGAAAAATATCAACAATCTCAAGGTTACAAGTCCATCTCCAGAGATCTAGAAGTTCATTTGTCCACAGTGCGCAACATAATCAGGACATTTACAACCCATGACACTGTAGCTAATCTCCCTGGCAGCCCCAATCAAGTTCCAAATAAATTAAATTTGTCCTGCAGGCTCAGGGTGCATAAATATTGTCACAAACTATCCATCGACATTTGAATGAAATGAAAAGCTATGGCAGGAGACCCAGGAGTACCCCACTGCTGACAGAGAGACCTGAAAAAGCTAGACTGAAGTTTGCCAAAATATAGATAAGCCAAAATTCTTCTGGGAAAGTGTCCTGTGGACAGATTAGACCAAGTTAGAGCTTTTTGGTAAGGTACATCATTCTACTGAAAACAGAATGAGGCCTACAAAGAAAAGAACACAGTACCAACAGACAAATATGGTGGAGGTTCAAAGATGTTTTGGGATTGTTTTGCTGCCTCAGGCACTGGGTGTAAAGCATCATGAAATCTGTAGGGCCCAGTGTCAGAAAGCTGGGTTTGCGTCCTAGGTCATGGGTCTTCCAGCTGGACAATTACCCCAAACGTACTTGAAAAAGAACCCAGAAATGGAAGGAAACAAAGCGTTGGAGAGTTCTGAAGTGGCCTGCAATGAGTCTGGATCTAAAGAGTATTGAACACCTTTGGAGAGATCTTAAAATTGCTGTTGTTGAGAAGGCCCCTTCAAATATGAGAGACCTGGAGCATTTTGCAAAAGAAAAGTGGTCCAAAATTCCAGTTGAGAGATGTAAGAAGCTTGTTGATGGTTATAGGAATCGATTGAAGTTCTTTTTTGCAAAGGGTGTGCAACCAAATACTAAGTTGAGGATGCCAGTTATTTTGGCCAGCTCATTTTTGGAGTTTTGGAGTTTTGTGTGAAATTATAAAATTTTTGGTCCTTTTTTTTTTTTTTTTTTTTTTTTTTTTTTTTGTGTTTGTTCCAATACACCTAAAGGAAATGAACAAATGTGTATAACAATACATGTGTAATTGCAATAATGATCTGGGAGAAATACTTCATTTTCTGGAAAACTTTCACGGATGGCAACACTTGGCCATGATGGTACATGAAATCATATAAGTGACCTCTGTGGTGGTTTCCTGGAAAACAGACTGAATTCATGACATGGTAACATTCCCATAAAGAGACAATTAGACTCTAGTTCTGGTTACCAAAGGATGTTCTGGTGATTCATTCCACAGATGTTGGCAGGCTGGCCAAATAGTTAATTTGCATGAGACTCCTGAAGTCTTCTCTGATAGCAGGTGTCAAGGGAAAGAAGCGTCAGGCATGTTACATTTCAACATGCCTAATGCCTTATTTCTTGGAGAAAAGTCGCTACCAGAAGCAGTGGCATAACTAAAGTCTTTTGGGCCCTGGGGCATCCTACCCCCTCCCTGCAGCATATTCTTGATAGTGATGGCTATGGGTACTGCAGCAGTATCTCAGATACTTGAAAGGGATACAATTATAGTTCCCACAATTGGAGTCATCAAGAATACGGTGGGTGAGCAACTCAGCATGTAAACAATGCTAGGAACTGCATGTTCTGGGAAACACATTGATCTGCATTTTAAGAGATCAGTGGGTGTTCAACACCTAGGACCCCTGCTGATCAACTGTTTGAAGGGATCATGGTGCTTTTGTGAGTGCTGTAACCCCTTCATTATTTACATAGCACAGTATATGCGCGCCACTTCAGATGAACTCCACAAAACTTGTTTTGAATATTTGTGAGGTTTGTCCCTCTGGTTCATTTCAGTGCTATTATTATACTCTGGGGTCTCCTTAGGGTGGAGGCCCAGGGGAGGTGAGAGAAAATAACAAACACTTATACTCACCTTGCCCCACCTCTCTTGGGTATCCTTGCTCCATCGGCTCTCTCCAGCATCCACTTTGGTCCTCTTGTGCCTGCAACTGAGGTCATTCACCCCAGTGGTCACTGCTGGGGCCTGTGTTTGGGCCTCAGCGGTCACATGGGGTATAAGTATTTTTAATTTTTAATCACCTCCCCTAGGCAGGCTACTATTGGAAAGGGGCAGCATGTACAGACCTCACATAACGCGGGGCCCCTTTCCTTTAACGAGATGTATAGCCGTCAGGGAACCAGGCTTTCCTTGACAATTACCCTAATGCTTCAGGGCCCTGGCCATCTCAAGCTGGCTAAGGTTACATTCCTGACCAGAAGTGAGGCAAAACATATGCATGCTTAACAGAGCCAAGTGTACATGTGTGTGTAGGATGGGCGAAATACAACCAACCTTAAACTGGCAGACTAATTTTAGTCAGGTATTTAATGTATAGAAACTTATTCATGCAAACTACCCAAAGGCAGAAGTGTTTAATAACCACACCTAACCTTGCTTCAATCACACAAATTCTTATTGAGACCTTTTTATACAATGTTTTGAATCTTTGCCTAATGTGTATACATATTTTTTCATTTTTGAGTACTACATGCAATTTTCCAAAGAAAATACCTGCTCTCATATTCAAGGTATTACAGAAGACAGGAGAAGAAAGGTGCTGAGACTGTAGTGTATCAAAGCCAGTTACTTAGTATACCAATTCTCAAAACCAAACTATAACTACATAAGAGCCTTGCATGCATGCATGCATGCATGCATGCATACATACAGGGCCGGCGTTAGGGGGGGGCAAACTGGGCAATTGCCCAGGGCCCCGTCCCCAAAGGGGCCCCCCGGGATCCGGAACCTGATGACTCCAGATCCCAGAATCAGGCCCGGCCAAATCAATAACAGAAAGGGACCGCAGGTTCCTTTCCGAGGTGAGTAAAAATAACAAACATTTTTACTCACCTGTCCTTGGCATCCGACGTCATCTTCTGGCGTTCCGGACATCACCGCTGAGGCCAGGCCTCAGCCTTAGTGATCACGTGGGGCGTGCTGACAGCGTGCCTCACGTAATCGCTGAGGCCCAATCACAGGCCTCAGCGGTGACGTCCACAACGCGTGACGTCAGCCGCAGAGAAGAAGAAGCCAGCGCCGGCGGGGAGCGGGCAGCGGCGGGGGCCCAGCAGAGGTGCAGGTGGTGTTTGTTATTTTACCTTACTTACCCCGGGCCTTCGATCATTATACTCTGGGGTCTGAAAAGACCCCAGAATATAATATAATAATAGCACTGTAGGGCCCCTGTGGAGCATTATACTGGGGGCCCCCTCTGGATAGCATATTATACTGGGGAAGGGGCCCTCTGGATAGCATGTTATATTCTGTGGGGCCTCTGTGGAAAATTATAATGTGGGGGGGGGCTCTGGAGATAATGTTATATTATGTGGGGCCACTTTGGAGCATTATGCTCTCCAGAGGGGCCCCCAATATAATGCTCCACAGTGGCCCCACAGAATATCCCCCCAGAGGGGCCCCCAGTATAATGCTCCAAAGTGGCCCCACAGAATATACCATGCTCCCCAAGCCCCCCACCCCTTTATAATACTCAATAGAGGCCCCACAGAATATAACATGTTTTCCAGAGGGCCCCTTCCCCAGTATAATGCTCCACAGTGGCCCCACACAGTATAATATGCTCTCCAGAGCCCTCCCCCAGTATAATGCTCCACGGTTTCCCCACACAGTATAATATGCTCTCCAGAGGGGCCCCCCAGTATATTATACTGTGCGGGGCCACTGTGGAGCATTATACTGGGGGGGTGCTCTGGAGAGCTGGATATTATACTGGGGGTGGGGTGTGGAGGCCATTTCTGGAGCATGTTATACTGGTGGGGTCACTGTGGAGCATTATTCTGGGGGGGCCATCAGCAGAGCATATTATATTGCGTGGCGCCTTGTGGGGCGTTGTTCGGGAGGGACTAATAAGCATTATACTGGGGGCCCTCTGGGGAGCATATTATACTGCGTGGGGTCTACTGTGGGCATTATCTGGGGGGATGCTGTGGGGCATTTTTGCGTGGGGCCCTGTGGGCAAATAGTGGGGGGGCTGTGGAGGCATTATCTCGGGCCCTCTGGGAGCATGTTTTTCTGGAGTTTATACTGGGGGGGCAGTGTGGGGGTGGGGCTTTTTCGGGAGCATATGATACTCTGTGGGGCCATTGTAGAGCATTATACTGGGGGGGACTGTGGGGAACATATTATACTGTGGGGGATGACTGTGGAGCATTATACTGGGGGAACCCCTCTGGGGAGTATATTATACTGTGTGTAGGTCATTATGGAGCATGTTATACTGTGTTAGGCCACTGGAGCATTATACTGGGGAGGCATTGTGGGGTGCATATTATACTGTATGGAGCATATTATATTGTGTGGGGCTGCTGAGGAGCATATTGTCTGGGGCCACTAAGGGGTAGTATACTGTGTGGGCCACTGTGGAGTATTATACAGTGTGGAGCCTTACATACCATGGGGGGCTCAGGTGAGCATTTTATACTGTGTGGGGTCACTGTGGAGCATTATATACCATGTGGGGAAACTGGAGGGCTCAGGAGAGCATTTTATACTGTGGAGCATTATATACCATGTGGAGCATTATACTGTGGGGGGGGGGGCTCACAATTCCTGCTGGCAGCCCTGTGTGCTATGTCTGCATCACAGCTCCTTCACTGGAATCTTGCACATACGTGTAGTGCTCCATGGCCATGTCATTCCCCATACAGTACTGTGCATGAGCTGGCCATGGAGTTATTGGGGCCTGCACAGTACTATAGGGGCTGACTATACTGGGAACATAGTCAGTAACACCAGATAGTCAGCATATATGTAAGACTTCAGTGAAGGAGCCGTGGTGTAGGCTATTAGCAGGAAGCTGTTGGGTGGGGCCCCAGAACAAGTTCCTCTGGTGGGCCTAAGGCCTTTCAGTCCGACACTGTATAACGGAGAACTATTATATATAAGGATGGGTTACTATATATAATTGGGAAACTTAAGTATGAGGGGGCTATTATAAGGGGGAACTATTATTTATAAGATGGGCTATTATTTATAAGGGGGGAACTATTATATATAAGGCATCCATTACAAGGGGGGAGCTATTATTTATAAGAGGGAAACTTTTTATAAGGGGGGTATAATTGTTAAATGGGCTTATTTATAAAGGGGGCTATTAGTGATAATGGGGACTATTATTTATAAGGGTAACTATTATTTATGAGGGGGCTATTATTTATAAGGGAGCAGTATTATTTTTACGGGGTGACTGTTACTGATAAGGGGGGATATTACTGATACAGGGCATTATTTATCATTTATAAGGGCGCTATTACTGATAATGTGTAATATTATTTATAAGCAGGGACTATTATTTATAAGGAGGCGCTATAATAACTGATGACTGGGTTCAAAAATCTATTAGGTGGTACAAGGGTGCTCATTTGAATTGTGTGTGGTAAAATGGGTCTTATTACTTTTTTATTGGCAGAAAGGAGGCGTTATTATAGGGGTTGCCACTGCAAGACGATGGTGTTGTTTGCATATCAGCATTTGGGGCCCCTCTTTTAATTTTGCCCAGGGCCCCACTTTGTCTAAAACCGACTCTGCATACATACATACTGTAAATACAATATTAGTGCAAGGATGGAATAGATGTACTTTATATCGTGCATTCGCACATACAGACCACAGATGCCTGCCCCAATGCACATTTCACTCATGCTTCTTCTGGTGGGCAATATACATATATATGCATATACAGTAGGAGATCACTTTGTGATGTAATATCATAAAACAGTATTGGCTATTTCCAATGCAATAATGTAAAACATTTAACTATTTCCTGATGCACACATCTGGATCTGTCTAGTAAAGAAGAATGGTAAGGGAGGACACGTCTATATGTTATCCTCCATCTTTCTCTCAATTTAATGTTTTTATAAAGTAACCATAGCATGTGGTGTTTCAAAAATTGACATGTACTTGCACAACACCGTTTGAGCTGTAACTCTACATTTTTTTTGCATTGGCAATGACTATAAATGACCTGTCTACTTTTCTTATGAACTTTAATAAAGACTGCATGGTTATGTTATTCATAAACATAATACAAGGAACATAACATAGCTATGCATTATTTAATAATTCAAGTCTTGCCTACAGGCTTAACTTAAAATTGCTTGTTGCATAGTTTAATTGTTCAATAAATGTAATAGCATATTGACCTTTACTGTCTTCTGAAAGAACTTGCTTTGTCAACAAATAATATCTCCAATAACAGAAAAGCTGTGCCAAAGAAAAGAAAAATGTAGCTTTTCCCTGAACTGTTAGCAGTGTATCTCTAGTATACAGTATATTGTACTGTACTTTACAAAAAATGGAAAATATGTGGACAGACAAGCAACACATCTATATGTGCATATCAAGGGCAGACACAGATAGCTGAGGGTCCTTGTTTTCCAATAGCTCAGAGCAACCCCTTACATTTCTCTAACAATCCATCGTTAATTGCTAGCCATGAAGTTCATTAGTTAAAGGAGTTGTTGGGGCTTATTTTGTTTTTATTTACCCATAACCTATGCAACAGAAAGCTGCTGCTGAGGTGATGGGCTCCCTGACCTACTGGGCCACTGAGACATGTGTGCAGTTAATCAGCAGCCAGCAGGACCTGTGATGTCAAAGCCCTATAAAAACCCTTCAGACATTTTAGGTACAGTCATTCCACATCGCTCTTGCTGTAGGGACCGACGTTGGCAGGAGCTAGGGAATGACTTAGAAAACATATAGAAGTTCAGGGAAAGAGGATTACAATTGTAGGGGAAGGATAGGGAGAAATTGAGAGAAGAGTTTTAGGGTGGTTGCAGGGTCATTTACAGCAAGAATTTGCAGCATAATTCACATTGCAGTACTCACTGCCGTTATACTGCTGCTCATTACAGGTGGAACACAACAAGCCTTTTATATGTAATAAACACCTTTAACGTGGGGAAAGACATAACGACCATATTTGTCATTTTGTTACCAGTATAAAGTTGCTGGCCATTAATCAATAGTATTGTCAATAATTCAATAGTTCTGAGCCACAAATCTCTGTCTTTATCACGCTTTTTTTATTGGTGTTCATTAGTGGGTGAAGAAATATGGGGCATATTTGCTGTTCTCTTCAAAGTAGAAAATAACAGGCCTTTGCAACTACGTTTTTTCATCGAACAGTATGTCGGACAGAGAAGCGAGAAGCCATGCACAGGGGAGGGCCACAGGCCTAAATGTTTCTGGCGCAGGCACAGGACGCAGCTGAGTAAGGGGGCGTGGCAGAAGGGGTCAGTTACAGACTCCTGAGCTCCCAGTGTCAAGTAGTGGTCGTGTCTTGACCAGCAACCAAATGGTTGTAGACTGGTTGATTCGGTCATCCAATTCATCCCAAGTCACATCAAACACCTCCAGCCAAAAGTTGGTGGGTTCATCAGACACAACCCTTAGTTGGCATGGCCCGGCAGCAGGCCCTGTGCCCTCACCTGTCCTCAACCTGCCTCTGTCCTTTTCTGTTCCCTTAGCTAGAGAACTACTCTATGCTGTGGGCTCAGATCCACTGTACAGTGAGGAGAAGGTACTAGAGGACAGTCAGCAGCTACTGCTCAGCCAAGATGTGGAGGAGACAGCCGCCACTTCCTGCAGTAGGCGGGCAAGTAGTGATGAGGAGATTGGCATGGGAGCTGGTGTTGAGGAGGACAGTAGTGACCTGCAGACAGTAGTGAATGACGATGTAGCCGATCGTAACTGGGAGCCGGGTGACGAAGCGGCCTCATCGTCATCAGGAGAAGAGGATTGCAGCTTGCGCATGAGGCAGTGGGGGAGTCAGCAGTTTGAGGTCGGGAGCTAAACGTGCACAGGGTAGACCACACGCTTTGTAGCAGCCTACCTTCCCGGAAAGCAGTGGTGCAGGGGTTCACGGAGGCAATGGCGGTAGCAGTCAGTTATTGTGGAGTATTGGGAGTAAAATCACCTACTCGGCGGTGTGGCAGTTTTTTGTAAAGCCGCCGGTGGAGGTGAACATGGCCATATGTTCAATCTGTTGGCAGAAGGTGAAGCGTGGCCAGGGTGCCAATGTTGGCAACACAGCCCTGCGGTAACTTATGCAGTGTCACCATAAAGTGGCCTGGGAGAGCCGTGGCTCCAATGTGGTGGTCCAGCCTGCCGCAGCAACCACTGCAGCACCCAGTGGCACGCACCCCATTTTAGGCAGTCAAGGCTCCACCACCTCAGCTGAAGGAAGCTGTGTGTCCTTCCCATCATCTGCTGGTCGTGATACTCCTGCTCCTCCTCCTCCTAGTCAGTTATTGCATCAGCAATCGATCATAGAATCTATATCTAAGAGACAACAGTATGCGTGCAATCATCCAACAGTGCAAAAGCTGAACGTGCTCCTGTCCAAGTTGCTGGTGCCGCAGTCACTCCCTCTCCACTTGGTGGACTCTGCCCCTTTCAGAGAACTGATGGCTTGTGCTGAGCCGAGATGGAGAGTCTGAAGCCGTCATTTCTTTGCCAAGAAGGCAGTGCCAGCCCTGCATAAATATGTAGAAGAGAAGGTGGGCCAGTCCTTGAGCCTGTCGGTGTCTGCCAAAGTGCACGGCAGCGCCGACATGTGGAGCTGTAACTACAGTCAAGGACAATATATGTCATTTACGGCCCACTGGGTTAATATGGTGCCTGCCCAGACACACCAGCAACTTGGACAGGTGACGCAGCTTCTGCCTCTACGTTCTCACGCCATTGGTCCTGTAACCTCATCCTCCACTTTCTCCTCTGCCTCCACTGCAGGGACAATTCAAAGTGCTCCTCCAGTATACCACATGTGCAGGACACAGTGGTGTTACACTGTTCTACACTTCGTTTACCTGGACGAACAAAGTCACATAGGGGAGGAACTGGGTCACTGTATGGCCTCCTCATGCCGCTGCCACTGGGTCACTGTATGGCCTCCTCATGCCGCAGCCACCACTGGGTCACTGTGTGGCCTCCTCATGCTGCTGCCAACTCCACATTATGTTGCCTTGCCACTCTGTAGACATATATGTGGAATCGACACGACAGTGTAAAAGGAGTGCGCTCTTTCACTCTATAGTAGGATGTTGGGCTTCTGCATGGTTCTTTCTACATGGACCTGTAAGTCTGAGTTCACACTTGAGTTAGATGGTCAGTGTTGGCCCCGTTACTGTCCAAATAAGTGAAGTGTGCAGCTGTTGTAAGAGCGACGCCTGTCATGTTCATGTCATACTGACTCACTGTATTATTTGACTACCACAGTAGGCTCCCTATGCATGTTACTGCAAGGCACAGTGTTCTACACCACTATACAGGATCTCTGAAGCTAGGAAATAGGTGTTTTTAGCGATATTCGCCGTGAAGTAATTCGGATCGAAGCAAATTTTTTTTGGAACTTTTGAGAAATTCGCTCATCTGTAGCAGTGACTTGCATGTCATCTTTGAGTCTTGGCTAGACATTCTCTTTAAAACGCTACTGTACCATTTTTTTGCTATATAACAGTGGCTTGCTCTGTTTGAGAATTAATTGTATTTTAATAACACACTTTGTTTTTGCACAGCAGCAACATTTCCACTATGGGTCATATATAATATATACAATTGTGGAATTCATGAGCCGATCTACTTTAGTTTTATGATGTAAATGGGTTCCACTGTGTTGCATTTTTGGAATACAACCCTTACTTGTGCCAAAAAATGATCCACATCCCTGGTTATGCGCCTCACTCGTCACTCTTTGTTATTGTAGGTGGAGTGTGGTGGGAACGCCTCAGCCAGACAAATTTATTATAACTTGCATGAGTCACTAAGGAAATCCATGCCAGTTTCTGTCGTACATATCCATTCTGGCTCACAGGAGTGCGCTTGATTTATTGTGAGGCAGGAGCCTCTTAATAATTCAGACGCACCTCAAGTCAGTCCCTGACTTTATTAAGACTGGTTTAGGAAACCTCAGAAACCCCAAAAAATACATATAGCTTTAAACTGTGCCAGATTTTATCAAGAGTTTTGCTGTTTTTTGATAACTTTACACTTTCTATTCTGCTAGAAAAATTTGCAAAAATTTAGGCACATTTTCTTGTGCACTCTGTTGCTACTTATACCATGGCCATGTTCTGTAAAGTTACATCTTTCCTGAGAGGCCATGTCTGTTTTCATACTTTAGGACGGGGTACCACATGGTGAATCCCATCCACACATTGCAGTAACATACCCTCAGCAGAAATGCAGCGATTTCCAAAACCGTTGCATTTTTGGATTTTTTGCATTTTTGGCGGTTTTCGTATAGGTATAATTGAAACAGAAAGTCCGCAGAGGAAAACTCTGTGGACTTTCTGTGAAAAACGCTGCAGGCAAAAATGCAATGCGTTCCCACCGCGGTTTTTCCCCACAACGGTTTTTTGCTGCGGCTCGTTACGTGGAGCCTTAGCCTTATAAAAACTTTTACAACTTGTAAATAATTGCTCAAGGCATAGATTGTAAGCTCTTGCAGGCTGGGCCCTCAATCCCACTGTGCCAGTTGATCATTGTTAGTATTGCATTTGTTTTGTGTACTGTATGTAAACCCTCCAATGTACAGCACCATGGAATTAATGGTGCTGTATAAATACATAATAATTTTTTTTTTGCCACTAATTACACCAAAATTTTGGGGATTTTTTTTTTTTTTTTTTCTTGGTGAATACCCTGAATATTCATGACCTAAAATTTGATTTTTTTGTACCTAAAACTGTTGCCAGTGTGATAGAGTGGTGCTGGAACAATTGTTGATGAATGCATAAGTGTACAATTATGCAAGCATATTTTGATCGTGTTGTGTTCAGGGTTTTTTGTGTCTGTTTAAATGCATGTTTTGAAGCCAAAGCCAGGAGTGTATACATAGCAGATAATAAGCTGTAGCCGCCCTTTATACATTCTCTCTCTTTGTGAATCACCCCTGATTTTGGCTACAAAAACTGCATACAAAATGGGAACAAAACCTGAACGACACATGGACAATGTACTAGCACCCTAAGAATTTAATCAAACAACCTTTTTAAAGCTCTATCTATAATCCTTAAAAGTTGGTGCTAAAGATTATAAAACACAGGGAAAACCTTTCTACAAGATGAGACTTTAGAGAAGGTTTCATACATTCTCATTATTTTATTCATGCAACTTTTCCAGATTTGTAATGATTGTTTTCCACATATCCAAAACGTCATTTTTTTAAACTGTAGTATAACTTAGAGTATAACTTGAAAATAGTTTATTTTGGCTATAGAATCTCAGCACTCTAACCTAACTAAAATGTCTTTATAAGCACAATCCTTTCTATTTCCTTCTTTGTTAGAATAATTGTAGCATTTTAGCAGTGACTCCTCTAATAAAATATAATTCACTATTTAATGTAATCATGCTATCAGTAATAATACTTAATATTTTTAAGATATGTATTTGTCCCCCTTAGGCTAAGGCCCCATGTAGCAAGCTGCAGCCAAAAAGTACTGTGGAAAAGACCGTGGTGGAAACTGAGTTTTCCTCTGCGGACTTTCTGTTCCTATTATACCTATACAGAAAACGCCAGCGTTTTGGAAGCTATAATTGACCTGCTACGATTTACAAAAACGGGACGGTTTTTGAAATAGTAGTATTTTTGCTGCGGGTATTTTTCTGCAGTGTGTGGATGGATTAGACAGAATCCCATCCACTTTGCAGGTACTGTAAAATGCTGCAGTTTGTCGTGGCAAAATCGCAGCGTTATCGCAACGTGGCTTTAATTATGAGTTTCTACATCTCCCAACTATATAGCGAGCTATTTAATTCTGATGTTTTTTAATATATTAGTAAGGAAATATTAGGGTATGCCTAATGTAAAATGGATATCATACCTTATAGCAAAACAGAAATTGTACAGAAGTTGAGCAATCAGCATTAACTTTGTCATTTTCTAATATCATATTTATATATTTTGTTTTATCATACAAATACATAATTTGAAATTTAATGTTTTCATTCCACTTTCTAAATTGAAATGTCAATAGTCATAAAATTTAGGCCGTTAGGATGCCGGACCAGATGAATATAACTGTCTGCAAATGAAGATTGTACAAAATAAATTCTGTAATGCAGTTATATATAACATCACTGTTGATATTGGTTTTAGTCATTTATTATACCTCTTCCAGGCATTGTGGGTAAAAATACAATTTGAAATGACTGAATTCATGTTTTCTTTGCAAAGTAATATGTTTACTAGAAATATGCAACATATAAGGATCAATAGTTAGCATCTCTATTGATGTCTTGCTTTAAAATGTTTCTGTAAAGTCTTTATTTTGTAAATGCCTTGAATACACTAGAAATGTAGAACATCAGGTAATACAGACAATAACAAAATAATATTTTGTTGTGAATGCTTTGTGCATAGAAATTCATTTACCTACTTTTGTTTGATCTACTTCTAAACACAGCACACACAAAGTAAAATCAGTAACAAAAACAAAAAAAAAATGTAAAAATGGCAGTGTGTACTTGTACACCTTTCAGTAAATAATAAAGCCTTTGCACCCCATGTATTTTCAGTTAAAGCCTGCTTTGTACATTGTAGCAGCCTCTAACACTCATTTTCCCATCAGGGTTCAGTTGGGATGTGTACTATGCACCGTTATTCAGCAATTAAAACGGACCTTGCAAGACTTCTGATATGTCTGTTTTAGTAACTATTGTGTTCTCTACAAAATAACTATTCTGAAGCGTGTTTTCTGTAGAATCAGTGCATTGCATTCATTCCTATTAATCGTCCTGAAACGGTACACACACTAATAATGACATCTGATTGGACACTTACAAAATAAGTAGTGGCATAGACTATTGACAAGGTTATTTGTTACACCCAGTTGTGTATATATGTATTTCCAGGAAGAATAACAGAGGAGCAGAAAAATGTAGAGTTCTGAAAAAAAAAATGATGATGATAATAGGAGTAATACAGGTATTTAATAAAACAGAACTAAGGCTAGGTTCACATCTGCGCTTGGTCTCCACTGGGGGATTCCATTCCCCATTCCGCTTTACAAATGTGGATAGAAAAGTTATTTTTGTGCCGCTAAATCCCTTATAGCCCTTAATTGGAAAAGTGTGCATCCTCCTACTGGCCCAGCCCTTGTGGCTCGTTTCAAAGACATGAGCGGCCTAGAATTCCTCACGGCTACACTTAATAATTATATGGATGCTTTCCAGTCTATCTGGAATCCGTGGGATATGTATTGCATTCTTCGTAGTTTCTGACTCTTCCCCCTTGTCCCTTCTTTCGTCTTTTTCTCCCTTTTTGTTCTCTTTATGTTTGTGTTCTCGGTTCTCTGTCCAATTTTTAATTACTGTTTTATTGTTTATTATGTTATGTTTTTTGTTTGTATGTATAATATATTTTTGGAAATTTTATAAAAACTACAGTTTAAAAAAAAAAAAAAAGAAAAGTTCTTCTCGGGCAGAAACCAGGCAGACTCTATTATAGTCTATGGGGTCCGCGGGTTCTTTAAGTGAATTAGGTTTCTGTTCGTGGGGTCCCCAAGCAGACCCCACGAACAGAAACCCGAATGCAGGTGTGAACCTAGCGTCAGGGAAAAAAAAAAATATATATATATATAAATATAAATATATATATATATATATATATATATATATATATATATATATATATTTGTTTTTGTTTTTTTTTTAATTAAAGGAAAAAAACTAATCATGTCACTTGACTTAAATGAAATGAATGTGAGTCAGGCTTTTCTGCAAACCCTTTTGTTTCCATATGGCACCCATTCCCAACCTTAGTACCACAGTGAAAACCCCTGAAAAAAGTTGTAATGCCAGTTCTGTCTAAAAGTACCTTGGTGTAGGGGAAGCGCATATTATATTATAATTCTACGGTATGGATCTTTTTACATTTCTTGCTGAATTGCCTTCATTCCATTGCTCAACGGTACCACATGAATAGATTTTGGGCAATTTCATTAAGAATCAACCCTACTTTTGTGCAGTAAAAAAGTTATAAGCATCAAGTTTGCGACACTTAAAATGGTACAAAAATTATTGCAGATGCCGTTTTTATGGCTCCCTTTCCACTTTCCAAAACATGGGGAATGCTGTGGGCGGGTCCATCAACCCCACCAATTTCACCATTTTTTTACACCAGTTTTCTGGTGCTACAGACCATGCTGTCCTACAAGATGCCATTGTGTCTCTCAATTCTCTAGAAAAAGTACAAATGGTGGTTGTTATTATATCATTGTAAGGTCAAATCATCAAGACTGGCATTATATAATGTATTCTGTCTTGACATAATTTGCATTGGAGTGATTTGCGGCTTATTCAGGAAGAGGCATATGCCTCTTATAAATTTGGTGTATAGCCTTGTATATAGCTACCTGTTTACATCAGTGGGGTTTGTTTTGTTAAACCCCTTTCTGTTAGTTTTTCAGACGAACACAACACAGATGGCCATCTGCTAATGGATCTGCTGAACGGATGTAAAAAAACATGATGTGAATGGACAAAATTTTGTGCAAGGCAGTCTACAATTTGTGACTTATGTACTTTAAGGCTAAAGCCTCACGTAGCGGGCTGGAGGAAAAATCATGGCAGCAACGCATTGTGGTTTTTCCCGCAGCACTTTTCACATTTTTCATTATACCTATAAGGAAACCGCCTGATTGACATGCTGCGATTTCCAAAGCCATGACGGTTTTGGATATCGCAGCGTGTCTGCTGTGCATATTTTTCCGCAGTGTATGGATGGGATTTGCTAGAGACTGTTAAACATCACATTTTTTTCCCTTCGGCGTTTCCGCAATGTGGGGTCCCGGCCTAAACCTGTTTCTGTAAAGTGGGTAGCCAGGCGAGACTTCCTACAGCCCAAGAAATTCCCTATAAATTATGGCAGAAATGGACATAAATTATACAATAGTTCAAATCTTTGTAGGCTTTTTTGCTGGAATCTATTTCACTTTCTGGCAAATGAAGAGCTAGAGATACACCAAATTCATTAAAAAAGAAATGTGCCAGGACATGTGCAGATTTTCTTCTAGAAATGTGCAGATTTTCTTCTAGAAATGGTACAGCAGGGCACACTGCAGAATTTTTGCATATTTTCTCTTTGCATACTAAAGAGTGCAATCCATGATGAAAATCTGCATAATAAATTACAATGCTGCACATTTTAAATTTGTACCACAGATCAGTTTTTGCTGTGGATTTTTTTGCACACAGTGTTTTGGCCACATTGGAAACCTTACGGCAAAAAAGATGTTTTACTGTACCTGCAAAGTGGATGGGATTCTGGCTAAATCCATCCACACATTGCAGAGAAAAATCTGCAGCAGAAAATCTTGCATTTTTTAAAAAATTGCAGCACGTGAATTATACCTGCAGAAAGGCTGTTGTTTGTTTTTGTTTTGTTTTTTTTGTGTAGCTATAACAGGAGCAGAAAGTCTACAGAGGAAAACTCTGTGGACTTTCTAGGAAAAATGCTGTGGAAAAACGCGATGCGTTTCCGCCGTGTTTTTTTGCTGTGGCTCGCTACATGGGGCCCTTGCCTAAATGTTTTCCTAAATTAGAATGCTGGCCCTGATTTTTATGCATCAACTTTGCAAATACAAAACTCCTAACATTTTGTGTCTACAAGTTCTTTGCATAAGACTTGCATATGTCCATGGGTACACACTATAAACAAAGCAGTCATTAATGCCATATGTTTTTCCCCTCTTATTGTGAACAAGATGATCATATTGGAGAAAGTAACACATGACTGCAGGAAAACAGGATTTTACAGTCTAATGGGCACACTTAGAGTTTGTTTGATGGCGAATTAGAGGCATATTCCACCTAGAACCATGATCGCAGCAGGTTGCTGAAGAAAAACTAAGCGTCCTGTCCAATCTTGCTGCAGCTGCCACAGCTCAAGACTCCCTGCTGATTATGCCCATTCATCTGGGACTAATCTGTGGAAAGCCGCGACTGAATGTTGACGCCCTGCATTGTGGGTAGTCGGTGGCTGGAAAATGGTTGCAGATAATGATGAGGAATTCCTCTTTATTTTCCACCATGTGAATGGCCCTTAAGTAACCTATAGAGATGGATACCCTGCTTACTTGGCACTCAGGTGAATATGTAGAATTGGATAGCCTCTCTTTCTGGTTCTAAACATAGTAATGTTTGGGTATATTTAGACATGGTTTGTTAGAATGGAGACATTTAATTTTTTTAGCTTTTTATAAAGTACTAGCAGAAGGACCCGGGTTCGCACGGGTATATTTCATTTTTTTGTTTGTGTAGTGACCCCATAAGAATTGTCCAGTTTTGCACTTGACATCCAGTATGGCAGTCCAGTATAGGTACAGTCTATTTATGGCTGTGTTGTTATGGAAACCTGGTAAATGAAATGTGAACTTATATTGGCTGATACACGTCATATGACTGAATATATAAGGACCTGCAAACTGCTATTGACTCATACAGGTCATAAATAGCTTGGTTGCTATGGAAACCTGGTGTAAAGCTGTGTGTATGTCAAGACTGAAGAACCTGCAATTTTCCATTGGTCCATAAGCGTCATGTGATCATGTGTATCTCAGTTTGGATATCAGTGAAAGACCTGTGATTGGTTGTTATGGAAAACCTGGAATAAAGCTATATGTATGTGACCTTGTGTAACAGTGTCATCCACAGCGCCCTGCCCCTTTAAAGCTGACCTACAGCAGTGAAGAAAAATGGCTGGGTTGTTATGGAAACATGGAGTGCAGCTGTGTGCATGTGGCTGACAATGCCTTGACAGATTGGAGATGGGCTTGGGTCTGCTGGGTTGTTTCAGCAGCTCGGTGTTGTCTGTGACATATCTTGTCAGATTAGAGACAGGTTTGGGTCTGCTGAGAGTTTTCATTAGCTCGAGCAGCAGCCATGTGTTTTGCTGCAGGAGGCATGAGTAGTTTAAAAACGTTTCAATTTATAAGAATGCTGAAATCCAGTATGGCAGTCCAGTCAGTGGCGTAAATTACTGGGGTAGCAGTGGTACCGGACATTAGGGGTCCCGGCGGGCCCTTGATGATGTGTGTTTTTTTTTTTGTTTTTGTTTTTTTTATAGGCCGTAACACCAGCAGGTAACGGGCCCTATTTACTTACCGATCCTGCTGATGGCCGCCTGTGCTTCATCTTCTACAGAGGTGGCTTTGAGCAGGAGCGGGGATCAGTAAGTAAGGCCTGCGGGCCGTGAACCCTAAAAACACTGCTATCATTATACTCTGGGGTCTTTTCAGCAGGCTTCGGGCCTCCTTGGTGACGTCCCAGACGTCGGTGGGCCAGTCCAACATCATTATGCGTTGCGATGCATGCCTGGCTCACGTGACGTCTGGTCCAACATTGAAGAGGTAGCGGGGAGTGCACATAATACTATATGAAGGGCCACTATGATGCTGTGTGCAGGGGCCACTATCGGGCAGAATACTGTGCAGGAATGCAGTTTGTGCGGGGGGGGGGGGTTGCCGAGGGTGGTCCCATGTCAAATGTTCGCCTTGGGGCCCAGCTATTCCTAGTTACGCCACTGAGTCCAGTACAGGTACAGTCTATTTATGGCTGTGGTGTTATGGAAAACTCGTAAATTAAATGTGAACTTATATTGGTTGATACATGTGATATGACTGAATATTTAAGGACCTGTGAACTGCTATTAACTAATACAGGTCATAAATAGCTTGGTTGCTATGGAAACCTGTGTGCCTGAGGAGAGTAAGCGCCTGCGAGCTCTTATTGGCTGATAAGGGACATGTAACCGTGTGTATGGCAGTTGGAATATGAGTGAAAGACTTGCAGGCTTGTATTAGCTAATGTTAGTCATTTTTTGGGAATACTGTATCTCAGGAATGGTACACCCAAGAGAGCTGAGACCCAGTCTGTAATATTCCCGGACACCTGATGTACATGTGTGCCAAATTTGGTGAATATCGGTGCAGTCGTTTGGTCGTGCATAAAGAACAGACAGACAGACAGAAACTCATATATATATATATATCTATATATATATATATATATATATATATATATATATATATATATATATCTATATATAGATATATATATATATATATATACTGTACAAGCAGGTGGTGTGGTTTTTTTGGGGTTTTTTTTTTTTCTTCGAAAGGAATAGAAATCTTCACAGAAATGAAATTTCCCCCTCTCTACAGAAACTTGCTAAGAAATTACTATCTTCGTGCTGACATACACAAAGCAACTTTAAACATTTTGGGAGCAGAAACGCTGCTATTGCATGAGATGTAGATCCACACTTTATTTTAATGAGTGGATTGCTAAAATTTACAACAGACCTCTCAGAAATTGAGATTACCTCTCAGCAAATTATGTTAGTAGCGTTTTAGGAAGTCCATATTTTACAGCTTCTGTTTGTTGCAATGCTTCCTTTTATTTGACCTCATGGATAACAATGGCAAACAGTAACAAAATGTTATACCTTATTGTTTTGCAAAAGAGAATCCCTGTACATTTATGCTGACAGCTAAGACGTATAGTTCTAATACAATACTGTAGTGCAAGCTTAATACATATGTATTTTATACAATGTTATCGCTTATCCAATGGTTCCATAGGGTCACCTTTATAGATTCTTCTGCTGAATCCCTTTTCTGCTTGCTTCTGTATCAGATAAACTTTATTTAAATTATGGCTATGAAAATTGCACCGCATGAAGTAATACCTGTCACCACCAAGCATAGCTAATAACGTATTTCATATTCATGTACCTTAAAACAAATTGCTATGCCATAGGTGACCAAAGAAAATGCATTTACAATCTTATTCTACACAATGTCTGGTGAAACAGCATAACCAATTAGAACTCCCAAAAGGAAATCTGCTTTAAGCCTAACAAAAAGATCAATACTTACCACCTAACACATGAAAAAAAAAAATACAGGACTGACAACAACCTTTCAGAAAAAAAAACTATCTAGTTGCAAGTTTATAGAATTCATATTGGAGACCTACACAAAGACATCATTAAAACTGAGTCTAGCCAGGTTTGGAAATATAAGTGATATGCATGAAGCAGGAGTACCAATAAAGTGCAAATAAAGTTAGTCAGGATCCAAACAATCAACCCAGAAAGGCTCAAAATATAAAGTCATCATGAAGTCCAAGCATAAATGCAAAATATACTCCCAAAAAGAATTTGGGATTAAGTGATTAAGACTAAGGCCCCACATTGTGGAAAGGATGATTAATCTCCTACACACATTGTGCAACAAAAGAGCTGTGGAAAGTCTCCTTTTTCATAAATGCAGCATGTTAACTTTAGCTGCAGAATTGTGAGCATTTTCCTTATATATTTAAAACAGAGAGGAAAATAACAGAGAAAAACACAGTAAAAACGCCACATATATGTTGTGTTTATTATTGTGGGGTTTTTTTTGTTTTTGCGTTTTTTTTGGTTGTATTTTGCTACATGGGACTTAATGTAAAGAGGCTTTCTGGGAGTTAAACGTTATTGAGCTTTCCTTAGGATATGTCATCAATATCTGATCAGTGTGGGGGGGGGGGGTCTGACATCCAGCACCCCCATAAATCAGCTATTTGAAGAGACTCTTCACTGAATACCAAACACATTTCTGTGACATTTGTCTTTTCAGTGACTACCCTACTGTGAATTGTTGTCTGTGAAGTGTAAGTGGCAGACACTCCCAGAAAACCCATTTTAAAGCCCAGTCCTCAAGCTAACCGCATCCAGTGTCTCATCAGATGTCTTTACAAACTTGCAGCTACTGTATAGTATATATTTTTTTCTAAATGATTATTAAGTTTCCATTACAAATAATGCCTATACTGGCATTACACATCCATGCATTAAACTTCTTTAATCCCACAGATCCATGGTATTACTGTATATAATGCTACAGTATGTGGACGCACATAAGCATGTGTCCTTCCTTATCTACTTTATTCGCCCCTTTAAAGATATAAGTAGTACAAGATGGCCATCTTTGAAAAAATTGTTACTCTGGCATTGTGAGTTTCTCTAGCCTTTACAAGAATTGATCTTTTTAATGTTTAGGTTAGGTACATCTACATGATACATACTTGTAGCGAGCTAGTTGCTGGCAACTTACCCTCGTCTTTGTACAGTAGCAGCCATGTGTAGGATATTTTATTAAAATTCATTAACATGCTGTGACTAAAACCTACAATGTAAACTGACTTGCACTGTGGCTTTTATACCCACAACATATCAATTGATGCTACAGGTTTCACTGCTGACTTAGTGACATGACTTTTTACAGTCTTACAAATTATATGCTCATCCTGTTCAACCTAATATCCTTCAATGCTGATGCAGAGGAAAGAAAAGATGGCAAAAAAGGCCCAAAAAAGTCAGAAGCCAATTTCCTTATTTTAGGGGAAGAATTTCTTCCCAACTCGAATATGGCAATCAAAACAAACCCCCACATCAGTGATCCAACACCAGAATCCTAAAAACAACTATAACCTGTAAAATTGCTGTCATCAAGAAAGGCCTGCATGCCTTTCTTGAACTCTTTTAGTGAACTCCCCAAGACAGCTTCCTCTTACAGAGATTTCCATAGCTCTACACACTATAAGAGTAGTGAAACTAAGTCAGGATAACCAGACATTCTCTAAGATTAATGATGGCTGCCTGTGCTGCTTCATGGGGCCAAAGGATAAGAAGGCTTCATTACTCTCGAAGATGGCTAGTTTCTAAAGGTAAGACAAGATAACTGTGCTTATAATCCTTCATATTCATATACTATAATTTATGAAAAAATAAAATATGAAGTATAAATAAGCCGATGTACTGTATGCAGTGAGTCCATAGGCATTACATATGTTTACACACACAGCACAGTCCTCAGATCTCCGTTCATACATTCACCATAGAAAATTTGAAAATTTCAGTATTTGGGAGTATTGTTACATTTAGACAAGACGCATTGTAAATTTGTAATAGAGCCCATTCTGGTAATGATCTTCATTTCAACAGATGAGGATGCCATATTCAGATAGCAGATGGTGGTTGAGCATGTGTGTGACTCTTTAAAAGGGATGTCCACAAGTTGATTTTGATGTTCTATCCTTAGGAAAAGTTTATAAATATCAGATCAGAGAGTTCCGAGTGTCAATCCTACACCGATCAGCTACTGCAGCTGATGGTGCATGGAACTGGAATTGCAGATAGCTTCATATACTGTGTAGGGACTGTGCAGCTTTACAGAATGGCAACTACACAGTATATAGAGCCAATGCTTCTGCCTCTGTCTGTGTAAGTCTTAGGGTGATTATTGAATGAAACTAGAAATGGTTAGATCTATATACAGAAACTTTATATATATGTATATACAGTGGGGAAAAAAAAAGTATTTAGTCAGCCACCAATTGTGCAAGTTCTCCCACTTAAAAAGATTAGAGAAGCCTGTAATTGTCATCATAGGTAGACCTCAACTATGAGAGACAAAATGAGAAAACATATCCAGAAAATCACATTGTCTGATTTTTTTAAAGAATTTATTAGCAAATTATGGTGGAAAATAAGTATTTGGCCAATAACAAAAGTTCATCTCAATACTTTGTTATATATCCTTTGTTGGCAATGACAGAGGTCAAACGTTTTCTGTAAGTCTTCACAAGGTTGGCACACACTGTTGCTGGTATGTTGGCCCATTCCTCCATGCAGATCTCCTCTAGAGCAGTGATGTTTTGGGGCTGTCGCTGGGCAACACGGACTTTCAATTCCCTCCAAAGGTTTTCTATGGGGTTGAGATCTGGAGACTGGCCAGGACACTCCAGGACCTTGAAATGCTTCTTATGAAGCCACTCCTTCGTTGCCCTGGCGGTGTGCTTGGGATCATTGTCATGCTGAAAGACCCAGGCACATTTCATCTTCAATGCCCTTGCTGATGGAAGGAGGTTTGCACTCAAAATCTCACGATACATAGCCCCATTCATTCTTACATGTACATGTATCAGATGTCCTGGTCCCTTTGCAGAGAAACAGCCCCAAAGCATGATGTTGCCACCCCCATGCTTCACAGTAGGTATGGTGTTCTTTGGATGCAACTCATCTGACCATATGGCATTCTCCCAATACTCTTCTGGAACATCCAAATGCTTTCTAGAAAACTTCAGATGGGCCCGGATATGTACTGGCTTAAACAGGGGGACACGCCTGGCACTGCAGGATCTGAGTCCCTGGCGGCGTAGTGTGTTACTGACGGTAGCCTTTGTTACGTTAGTCCCAGCTTTCTGCAGGTCATTCACTAGGTCCCCCCATGTGGTTCTGGGATTTTTGCTCACCGTTCTTGTGATCATTTTAATCCCACGGGGTGAGATCTTGCGTGGAGCCCCTGATCGAGGGAGATTATCAGTGGTCTTTTATGGCTTCCATTTTCTAATTATTGCTCCCACAGTTGATTTCTTCACACCAAGCTGCTTGCCTATTGCAGATTCAGTCTTCCCAGCCTGGTGCAGGTCTACAATTGTGTTTCTGGTGTCCTTCCACAGCTCTTTGGTCTTCACCATAGTGGAGTTTGGAGTGTGACTGTTTGAGGTTGTGGACAGGTGTCTTTTATACTGATAACAATGTCAAACAAGTGCCATTACTACAGGTAATGAGTGTAGGACAGAGGAGCCTCTTAAAGAAGAAGTTACAGGTCTGTGAGAGCCAGAAATCTTGCTTGTTTGTAGGTGACCAAATACTTATTTTCCACCATAATTTGCAAATAAATTCTTTAAAAATCAGACAATGTGATTTTCTGTATTTGTTTTCTCATTTTGTCTCTCATAGTTGAGGTCTACCTATGATGTCAATTACAGGCCTCTCTCATCTTTTTAAGTGGGAGAACTTGCACAATTGGTGGCTGACTAAATACTTTTTTTTCCCCACTGTACATATACTATGATTAACTTGTGCGTGGCACAATGATTAAATCTTTCATATGACATATTTTTCTTTTTTCAATAAATCTAACAAAGCATTTACCCCTAATGATCTCCTCACAATTATATAACTATGGGCACTTGTTTTAATTATATTTAATATCTATGCATCTGTTTGCAAACTGGGCCCATCTATTGACTACATTCCCTTTGAACTGCTGGAGCATGAATGTATAAATTACGGCAAATCTGAAGATAAACATCTACTTTATGCTATACAATTTGTTGACCATCGCTAACATCATACTCTTGATAAAGTTCAATTTCATGCAACAGTAATTGATGTGTCTATATTCAGAGAGTGACACAGTGAATAACCAGTGAGTGTAAATAATTTCGTCAGTATCCTGCTGACATTTAGTGAGTTCTCCTGGCAACGGCATAGAAGCTTCATCACTAGAATATTGTCTTTAATAATGACTTAAATAATTGAGAGGTGAAGACTTATTTATTCTTGATTGGAAGATTTAAGTGTACATCTGAGAAATTAATCTACTTTACATCATGGTACTTCTTGAAAATTGTAATATACTCTGAGAATTAGTGGGGTGCATTTTAGGATAAATGAGCCTTGGCTGCAGACCTGTGATAACATATTACAGAATTCTAAGCAGCATATACCAGTATATTTCTAATAGGAATGAGATACGCAGTTTCACACAAATTTGGACTGCCAAGCTAAAATTGGTTCCGAAACATATTTTTATAAGTGTAATAGATGAATCTGCAGTTGAGTTACATGAATGTATAACGTACAATTACTCAGGACCAAATATATAGACTGGAGAGAAGTATGAGAAAATTTAGTGCTGTTGTGGTCAGTTCTCATTCACTTGCTCATAAAATCTGTCAGAATAATTTATGCAAATGCAGTCACACTGTATTCTGGGAATGATAAGGGTGCTGTAAAATTTTAGTTGAAAACATTGATGCGTGATTTTCTTTCGCTTCCTTTCATTACCTATTCTCATTATCAAATACATATGGTCTGCTTGACTTGTAACTGATGAATATTTTGTGTCTTACTGCTACTAGGGTATGCTTCCATGCAGTGCCTGGCAGCATGAGGTGCAGACATGAGGCCACCAACAAACCCAGACATGCTACTCTGTACAATATTACAACTGACTATTGGCCATGTCATTTCCAGGGTCCCCCAAAAACTCTGTGGCCATTATTATTCAACAGAAAATTTACAATTTGTTTCATTTCAATGCGAATACCACACAGAATTTAATGACTGCATGATTTTGACCCCATTGAGGAGTCTTTCCAGTTGAATAGCAGATGCTACATGGGGTCATATCCTTATAGGAGTTGTCTACTGACCATGTAAACAGTTAATTTTGCCAAGGTAACCATAAGGACTGCCAAATATTTTTGCCCCAGCAGTTCATAAATAGTTTTTCCAAGCAGGTGACATGTTTTAGCATACTCCTCTGTTTTAACAGGCATATGGTCAGGGGTTTTCTTCACGATACAACCAGGGGTGCACTGAGTCTTTCTGATTCTTGAGGCAGAAAGTGACATAGCACTTTAGATTGTAGTACAGATTGACTGAGCACATTCTATCCCCCTTTTTTTTTTTTTTTTTTTTTTTTTTTTTTAAACTGCTGAACATCCTGTACACTCCCGAGGCAGAACTAACCTTACAAATCTGCTTAGCATCGCAACCTTTCCTGGAATCTTGGAGTGATGACAGAAGTGCAAATGCAAATTCTCACTTTTCTTTTCCTCCTTCACTATTCCGCTGCATCAGCCAGATGAGTCCTTATGTCATTCTCCTGCTCCCATGTTGTTTCACACATGCAGGAAGCAGCTTCAATGTGTGATTTTCCCTCCTGCTCCACGGGAAGATTGTGTCTCTTCTAAATAAGAGGAAGAATAATCATCCCAGGCATCACTATGATGGCTCTCTGTGAGACCCCAAACTTCAGACCCCTAGCAGAAGTTGAGCTGGACTTGTCCACTAAAAGGAGGTTATGAGACTGACACCGATGTAACCCATCCCTAGGTAGCTGAGTTGTGCTGTGCGTATGTAGTACAAGCCAAGCACAACATCTTCTCACAGCCTGTCTCCTTCACATCTTTTCATTTGCAATTACACTCAAGAACTAGCTGAGGGATGGGTCATGCTCAGCACTTTTGTGCTGCAACATGTCCTAGGCTGGTTTATAGCTGGAAAAGTAGTACTGATGGCTCTGAAGTTTGAGTCCAAAAATTCTGTGGCACTGTGTGAGTGGCCTCATGGCACGTGCACCACTGGATACAAACCCTTTATGTATAAGATGTTGTAGGTATCTTCTAAAAATGTTTGGCATTATTGATTTAAAATCAAAATATTACTTAGATTCTTTCACAAAAAAAAATCTTATTGTATAGTATAAAGTTGTGTGTGTGTGTGTGTGTGTATATATATATATATATATATATATATATATATATATATATATAATTTTTTTTTTTTTTTTATTATACTATAAGTATACTATAATCATGGTTTTCAAGATTTCTTTTTATAGTCATTTAACCTCATACTATTACGGCTGATGTCGGGGGTTTACATGTGGTACCCACTCAGGGACCCAGTGGCATTGTCTGTGATCAGTGATGTCTCTTATCATCACAGGTATTGAATCACTCAATAAAGGCATCAGAATACGGTGACCCCAGGAAAATGTTTATTTTCAAAAAGTGACGTTTCATTTTGTAAAAGTGATAAAACACAATAAAAGTAATATAAATATGGTCTCACCATAATCATAAAGACCCACTGGACAAAGTGAAAGCCGTAAAAACAAAGTGCAAAAAATTATGATAAAATTGTGCATTTTTTTTTTAACATGGACCCCCAAAAACATTAATAAAAGCTGATCAAAACATATGTACCCCAAAATAGTGCCAAATAAAATAACAACTTGTCACGCAAAGAATAAGCCCTCACATAGCTATGTTGACAGAAAATAAAAAGTTATGAATATTGGAAGGCAGGGAAGGAAATATGAAAAAAGTTGGAGAGCAATAACGTGCAAACTGTGTCCTTTAAAGGGTTAAAAACAGTCCTCCTTTATGGCATTTATCCTTAAAACCACAGTGTGCACTTCCTAAATTCTATATGCTTAGGCTTTTCAGACCTAATGGCAATTCTTACTCAGATCATACTCTACAAGCAAGCTGCAAAAGCAAAGCAATGCAAAATTTTATTAAATTATAATAAATATTAATTAAAATAATTTTTTTTAAAACCAAATCGTCTACTTCTGCCCAGCACCTGAACTTTCTCTCTGTGCTCACTGGTATTACATGTACTATGGGGGCTACTCTACATTGCAGTGGATTGGACATTGGCAAATTTGCTGTGACTAACCCGCTACGAGTACACAAAGTGTATTCCCAACCTAAGAGATTCCACCACCACAAAAATGATTTCTAAGCCACGTACATATGCTGTTGGTGGTATTGTGATCCATATGAAAATGAAATGTTTGTTGCTTTCGCCTGTGGTTCTTGCACATCATGAACTGTAAATCTTTGTTAGGGTGGGTGCTGGGGTGGAGACCACATGTAAAAAAAAATGGTGCTCCAGCAGATGCTGCATGCTCAAGGTGCACTAAACAGTTAATTTGCATACTTATTAAAAGCTGATTTTCTCTAGTGGTGATAGTCTATTTGTATGATCATATCCAACCAATATAAAAACGCAATAAAATCTGCAACAAAAAAAGCTGTGTTTCCGCAACATGGGGCCTCAGCCTTAAAAGGGATTTTCTCGGACGGAACTATCAATAGCCTTTCTTTTATGATAGGTTAGGATAGGATAGTTTTATCACTATTTGGTGGGGGTCCAACACCCAGAACCTCCACCAATCTGCTGGTTGAAGAACCTGAAGCGTTTAGATAAGCACTGCAGTCTCTTCACTGAATACTAGGCACAGAGCTGTACATTGCATAGCGGCTGTGCTTGATATTGTAGCTCAGCCCCATTCAATTGATTGGCACTGAGATGTAGCTGCTACCATGAGACTGATGAATGTGACATCATTGGCAAACAGGTTGCAGTGCCTGAGAGTGCTTCGGCCTCTTCATACCATTGATTGGTGGGGGTTGGATCCCCACCGATCAGATATTGATATTCTATCCTGAGGATAGATTATTGATAGTTCAGTCTCAAAAAAAAATAAATAAATAAAAATTGCTAATTTTTTTTAATGCAATTTTTTAAATTTGCTATGGAAAATCAGCTTACAATATTGCTGATCTTTTCATACCATTATTCTATCCATTATCAATTGAAGTACACACTTTAGCTATTATATTTTATGGTAGATATAGATTATATGCTAATACTGCATGCATTTCTCTTCCTCCTATTGAAAGTATTACCAAGGCTTTAATCAGCTTTCATTTTACTGTACTATAGCTTTGTTTAGCCTTGTTACTGCATGTAGGATGACAAGTCAGCAGATTTTGGCATGCTCCACTTTGTACTAATTTGGTTAAGAGAAATGCAAGGAATATCATCTTTTTAGCATGTACAAGGTTTGTTTTTTTGAAAGTGTTACACAGGGGAATGTGAGAAAATGAACATTCATTTAATTGGCCTTTTTCTGCAATCATGCATAAATACAACTGAAATAACTAAGCCCCTGTAGTACATAAAGCTATGTTCAACACCCTGCCTCTGGTTTAGATTTTATTATTTGTTAATATTTCAATGCATATACAGTATTTTAAATATTTCTTCCTACCTTTTACATATTTGTGTTTTTATCCCAAAAACTGCAACTTTTTTTTTTACATAATTTATTGGTGAGTCTGAGTCCTTTTAATTTTGGAATTAGTCTCATCTGAATCTTAGTGTGGCTCCTTCCCTCTTTATTTTAGGTTTATGCAGAGCTGTAGCTAGGCTTTCCTTCAACAGGGGCAAAGACTCAGTTCACTACCCTCAGACTAAGGCCCCACGTAGTGAGCCGCAGCCAAAAAGTGCTGCGAAAAAGACCATTTTTTCCCACAGCGCTCTTCACAGAAAGCCCGCAGAGTTTTCCTCAGTGGCCTTTCTGTTCCTATTATACCAATACGGAAAACGCGAGCATAGGTATAATTGACATGCTGCGATTTACAAAAACGCAGCAGTTTTTGAAATTGCAGCATTTCCACTGTGGATATTTTTCTGCAATGTGTGGATGGGATTGACCAGAATCCCATCCACTTTGCAGGTACTGTAAAACATCACAGTTTTCTGCAGCGGCCAAATCGCAGCATTTTCACAATGTGGAGTCCCCATCTCATTCTAAATACATAAAAGTGACTTGTTGGCGTTCCCCTGACTACCAGCAGTGGGGCCAGCTACGCTCCAGGTTTTGTGTGACATGAGTAATATATTGTAAAACAAGTTACAACTATTTGGATCTGAGCCATTCTTGGAGGTAAGTGACCTGTGCCATAACAGGACACCTTAGCCTCCTTTGAAAGTTTAGACATTGTAGATCACTGGTGTTACATACTTGAAGGGTCATTTGTTTGTATTATTTGTGCACTGTATTTCTTAATCATTGTGTGACACTGTACATTGTACAGTAGACTATTCCAGTTCTGTAGTGTAGTGGCTTCATTATGAAGTATTGTTTTGAGGCAACTACATGGAAGTTGTATTTGTCCAATGTAGGACATTTATTGGACATAATATTGTATGGCACTAAATTCTTTGAAGGCCTAGGCCTTGGCAATTAATCAAAAAATAACTGAAAACTTAATTTATCAATGTGAACTTGCTCACATAGATTATTTCAATTATTTTGCATACTTTTTACCTTGTCTCAAAATACCATTGGCTAAAGGATATGTCACTAACTGTACATTATCCAATCAGAATTGCTAATATGTGAATAACTGAAACCTAAAATTTGTAACCTATACATAGGGGATGTGGCATATAAAAACGGGCTTTCCTAAAGTAATTGTCTTTTAATCGGAATTGAGGTAAATCCATATATGATAGTTGTCTATTAAATCATTATTTTGCCAATGGTTGTTGGGCCCTAGTAAAGGGTTTTCCCATGAACATAACCACTTTTAAATTTATTTATGGTTAAAAGTAAAACATTTTTATATAAATAAATGGCAATTTTCGCAAAGTTTTAAAATTTTCCCTAACTATCTCACAGGCTCTTGATAAAATTATGAATGCAGAAATGGCAGGGTTACTGACAAGTGCCAGTGAACAGAAAGTTCCTGTATCATGGTCATATCCATTGGCAACTCATCAGGATAAAATACTGTCACCACGGAGATGATTAGAAAGGATATTTAAGAGTCTGGCAAACTGCTCCACTAAATTTTCAAAAATTTTTAAAGTTTAATTGTGTACAAATTGAGAATATGGTTGTGTTTGGGGAAACCCCTTTAAATGTGTATGGGTGTATCCACATGTAACTGATCAAAAATTTGGCAAAGAACTCCAATTTGTCTTCACCTGTCTTGTGGATAGTTATGGTACTGCAACTCTTTTGGCCATTTCCTTATGTCCTCATGCAAAAATAAAGGGCTTTCTATAATTTACACTACCCTCTAGGCTCATAAGAATACATTGAACAGTGAATTAAATGAATATTGACTTGCAGTACTTTATACTGCATGTTTTTTCCCTAAAATTATTAAATATTATGTTTATGATCTTCTAGCAGGAAGGAAAACGGGTCACAAGACCTGTATTGATCTCATAATGTCACCAGCTACATAAAGGAGCTAAAAAAACATTTACATTAAGGTATTTGCAACATGAATGATTTCCGGGCAAAAGGGCTAGCACTCTTAAAGAGATTAAAATATGAATAAAGTAGATTTGTGAGCTCAAGGACAAAAAAGACCTAGGACAATAGAAAGGCAAACCTAACAGGAGGAAAGTTCAAACCTGTCAGTGTATTAAAAATGTCAACTAGAGAAACCATCAATCACATACAGCTTTAAATTCAGGAACTGTAAGAAAGCCAGAAATTGAGGGCTGTATTAAACTGTAAAAGCAACCATCTAACCATCATTTAAAAGCTTCTATGTACAGTCTGTGAATTATATGGCTATGTGTTCTAACTCTTTTCTCTCTGTTCAGGTGGTGTATTGTTGAACTTAGTTTTAATGAACATTGAACTAATGTAGGTTTTAAAAGAAAGATTTGCAATATATAGCTAAAGACTTTCTGTGTAGAGATGAGCAAATTGATTTGGCATGAATCAAATTCATTATGAAGTTCACAAAAGTTTCAGGCTCCATCAAAACCCAAATTTTGGGGATTCATTCCAAACAATCCGCACAAAATGGCTGCTATGATTTAACAGATCAGATGCAGAGGCGTAACTAGCGGGGTGGGGGGAGCAGAGGGGGCGGCGGACCCGGGCCCAATGACTTTGTGGGGCCCAATGACTTTGTGGGGCCCACTCTGGGGCCGCCGCAAGTGCACACAAAAATTTCAACTGCATCGGTACAGGACACCAATGCAGTTGAAATACATGACAGAGCAGAAAGCTATTAGCTTCCTGTTCTGCCATACTATAACCTGTACTTACAGAGCAGTGATGGGGTGAGCAGTACCTCCTCCTGCACACAGCCTGTGTGCAGTGGTACCATAGAATAGGGGGTCAAGGTTCCTGGAGGAAAGTAGAAGATGCGCACAGGCTGTGTGCACGAGGTGGTCCCGCCCGGAACCTTGACCGCTATTCTATGTTTCCAGTGGGAAGAAAATAGTAGATGCGCACAGGCTGTAAGAGGAGGCCCCGCCCACCCATCACTGCTCTGTAAGTACAATATAACTATACAGAGCAACAGAATATGGAATGGTATGTGCGGGACTATAACCAGTGGGGGTGCAATTAGCTTACTTATGTGGGGGAGGGAACTATTACCTTTTGGAGGGTGCTATTAGAGCCCTATTATAGTAATAGTGCCCCCCACAGGTGTTAGCATTACCTATGTGAGGAGGCTATTATCCATGGAGGGGGGCACTATTACATGTGGGGTGGCCCTGCAACCCAAATCCCGCCCCCAACTAGCAACACCCTCCACCCCCTACCAGGCTGCGGAAAACTGGTCCTTGGTGCGAAAGAGGTTGGGGGCCACAGGCTTATATTGGATTGCAGCTTACAGGTTCCCTAGCGACAATTAAGATGTCAGTGTCCTGGCACAGGCGGGCGCAATGCCATCACTACATAGCGCTGCCTGTGCTGGGACATAGACGTCCTGTGATAATGGCATCTTGCAGGCTGCAGGATATAGCAAGGAGAGTCAGCAGTGGCAAGTCCAAGCAAGGGGAATGGAGGCAGGCGAATATTATTATTTGTTTGTTTTTTTTGTTGTGGAGGGGGAGGCCTTAAAAATATTAAGGGCCAATAACCATAAGGGGTCATTCGGGCAAGCAAGGACATTATTAATATAAGGGGGCTATTGGGAGGCAGTATGTAACGGTGTAAAAGTGTATTGGGCTATACAAATTTAAGGTGGGCATTTTTGATTTAAAGGGGTTGTCCAGGAATTACCGTTATTGGGTAGGAGGCTGGGGAAAGTGAAACCTAAAAAAAAAAAACCCAACATATTCAGTCTCCAGCACTCCAATGCCCCCACCATTGTCCGGTCGAGCGCCGCCCAGGGACTTGTTCTGGCAGAAGGCCTCGCCACATGTAACTGATGAGGCCAACTAGTGGCCTCAGTGGTCACAGAAAAGGACCACCAGGACAGACAGAAGACAGGGATGAGATTTTTTCACAGCAAATGACCACGCTTTCGAAGAAATTTGAAATTGTTATCATGGGAGACTTTAATTACCCAGATATTCATTGGGAAACTCACACAGCTACGAGTAAAAGCTCTATCAAATTTTTATCCTCTCTAGCAGACAATTTCATTGCCCAGTTAGTAGAAGAAAACACAAGAGGAACATCCATTCTGGACCTAGTTTTAACTAATAAGGAGGACATGGTTAAGGAATTAAGGGTAGCAGGGACATTGGGATTCAGCGACCATGCTATACTCGAGTTTGGGGTTGTAAGAAGAAGAAGACCTGAGAAGACAAAGACTAGAAGACTCAATTTTAGTAGGGCAGATTTTAGGGGCCTAAAGGTAAGGGTTAGTAGAATTCCATGGCGAAAATTACTTAAGCACAAAAATGCACATGAGGGGTGGGAAATTTTCCGTAGGGAAATCATTAATGCACAGGAACTAACAATACCTAGAAGCAAGAAAAATGGGAATCACCTAAAAACTCCAGGATGGATGACCAAAAAATTACATAACCTACTAAAAAAGAAAAAGGAAACTTACAACAAGTGGAAGATGGGAGCTATATCTAAGGGAGAGTATACAGCAGTTTGCAGACTCTGCAAGATAAGCATTAAAAAAGCCAAGGCTGAATACGAATTGAAGCTTGCAAAAGAAGTTAAGAGTAATGTAAAAGGTTTTTGGGGATATGTTAAGAGCAAAAGAAAAGTGAAGGAAACCATTGGAGTCCTAAAGAACGAAAAGGGTGAAAAAGTTAACATGGTGGATCAGCAAGTGGAGTTACTAAATTCATATTTTGTATCCGTCTTCTCCCAAGAAATGGATGGAAATATCAACATTAATGGTGATAGTGATGAGGGGAATGAGGACTCCAAGCTGATTATAAGTGAAGGTTTGGTAAGAGAACATTTAGCTAAGATTAAGGAAACCAAGTCCCCAGGACCGGATGATTTACACCCTAGAGTTTTAAAAGAATTAGCAGAGGAAATAACAGAACCCCTTGCAATAATCTTTAATAAGTCATGGGAGACAGGAGTGGTCCCTCTAGATTGGAAAAGGGCAAATGTGGTCCCCATCTACAAAAAGGGGAATAGGGACGACCCAGGAAATTATAGGCCGGTAAGTCTGACCTCGATAGTAGGAAAAATCTTTGAACAAATCGTTAAAGAACATTTAATTAGGTACCTGGATGGGAAGGCTTTAATTAATCAAAGCCAGCACGGCTTTATGCCTAATAAATCTTGCCAGACTAATCTTATTTCCTTCTATAATAAAGTCACTGAATGGTTGGACCAGGGGAATGCAGTGGACATAGTATATCTTGACTTTAGTAAGGCCTTTGATAAAGTATCACATAACATTCTTATTGAAAAAATGATCAAGTATGGCTTTGATAAAATATCAGTGAGGTGGGTTCACAATTGGCTTAATGATCGGGCACAACGAGTAATTCTAAATGGCTATACATCAAACTGGAAGAAAGTAAAAAGCGGGGTGCCGCAGGGCTCTGTCCTGGGCCCAGTACTTTTTAATATTTTTATAAATGATCTGGATGATGGGGCTAATGGGGAACTAATAAAATTTGCAGATGATACAAAGATAGGAGGAATGGCCAACACTAGAGAGGAGAGAGAGTGCATCCAAAAGGACTTAGACACACTGGAACAATGGGCTGAGGTGAACAAAATGGTATTCAACAGGGACAAATGCAAAGTTCTACATCTGGGTAACAGAAATGCAAGAAGCATATATAGTATGGGAGGAATAGTACTAAGTGAGAGTACAGGGGAAAAGGATCTGGGCATAATAATAGATCGCAAACTCAACATGAGTCAACAGTGCGGTGCGGTGGCTAAAAAGGCTAACCAAATTCTAGGATGTATCAAGACGAGCATTGTAGCTAGATCAAGAGAGGTAATTATTCCGCTGTACTCTGCCCTGGTCAGACCCCACCTGGAATACTGTGTACAGTTCTGGGCGCCCCAGTTTAAGAAAGACATCGATTCATTGGAGCAGGTCCAGAGAAGAGCAACCAAAATGGTGGAAGGTCTACAAACCATGTCCTACGAGGAGAGGCTAAAAGAATTGGGACTGCTTAGTTTGCAGAAGAGAAGGCTAAGGGGAGACTTAATAGCGGTATTTAAATATCTGAAAGGTTGTCACAGTGCAGAGGGATCTACCCTATTCTCATTAGCAGAAGGAAGCACGAGAAGTAATGGGATGAAACTAAGGGGAAGGAGATTCAGATTAGACATTAGGAAAAACTTTCTAACAGTAAGGGTAGTGAGAGAGTGGAATAGGCTGCCACGGGAGGTGGTGAGTTCTTCATCAATTGAAATCTTCAAGCGGAAACTGGATAGGTATATAGCTGGGATGTTTTAGGAATTCCTGCTTTTGCAGGGGGTTGGACTCGATGGCCCTTGAGGTCCCTTCCAACTTAAACAAACAAACAAACAAGAAAAGGACCCAGGAGGTCGCAAGTGACGTATGCGAGTGACATCCCTGGTCCTTTCCTGTGACCACTGAGGCTATGTGCAGAAAGGACTTCCGCCAGAACAAGCCCCCGGGCAACGCTGGACCTGACAGCAACGGGGGACACCGAAGTGCCTGGGACAGGAGAGTATGTGTTTTTGTTTTTTGGTTTTTTTGTGTGTTTTTTTTAATATTTCACCTTCCCAGGCCTCCTGCACCAGTTCTGCATTTCCTGGACAACACCTTTAAAGGAATATAGAGGAGAACTATTCATTAAGGGGCATTATTAGCTGAGGCATTAGCAGGCATACAGGAGTATTTTTTGGGGGGGGCACAGGGGGCATTATTGATTTAAGGGGCCATGCAGGAGTATGATTAGGGGGGCACAGGGGGCATTATTCACTTAAGGGGACATACAGGAGTATTATTAATTGGTGGGCACAGTTGCATTATTAATTGAGGGGCACTATTAATTTAAAGGGTTGTACTATCATACACTTTAAAGCAGGAAGCAGGCGAGCATTATAATGTACTTTCCCCCCTTTACCTGCACTGGACTGTCTGTCACCTTTGCTTGTATACAGAGAGGCTGCAGCAAGATGTCACAACAGCGGAACCGCAGCAGACCAACACTGTATACTGCTGTACTGTAGAGAGCGGTGATTGGCTGCAGCGGTCTCTTCAACTTGACATCAGTGCTGCAGCTGCTCCGTATACAGATAGTGCAGTGAAGGTGATGGCTGGCCCAGGGCAGGGACAGAAGGGAGGATGCAGGTAAGTGTCAGTGCATTTTTATTTACAACCCTGTCCTGCTGCCTGCATTAATATTTCTGATCCTGAACAATCCCTTTAAGGGGTCAAATAGGAGGAATTAAGGGGCACAAAGGGGCATTGTTAATTTAAGATACATATGGGTGTATCGTTTGTTTACAGGGGATTTTTATATCATGTATTTTATAATTGGGAGTAGGAGCAGGATGGAGACTTTGTATAGGCAATGGAAATGTGGGTCACATGTCTGGAAAAGTGAGGAGGCAAAAATGTCTGTATTGCAAACTTTACAGAGATAAGTTGCGAATGGAAGAAGTGGTCTAGTTGGAGACGAGAAATGTGAAAGATTACAGTCAGAGACATCACGTGTAAGTCATAGCATTTTACTGTACTGTATTGACTTAAACTGTGGGCAGAGCCCTGTGTATAGACAGTATCTGTGGTCCCCATATAGTGATAACATCGGTATACCCAGGTAGGGGCCCACTTGGATATGTTTGTCCCCCCTGTGTCGAACCCCTAGCTACGCCTCTGATCATATGGATCACATGTTCTCAGGTACTAGCCAGGTGGGCTACTACATGATGTCTTATAAGCAGCCCTCCCTCTAGCACAGACAATTATGAAGGACTATAGATGTTAGTCACCGGTGACCCACTGCACAAATCATAGCCAGTATAATAAAGCCTGACCATGAAATGCTGCTGCTTCGTGAGGATACAGATAAGAGCGAGAGAGCACATCAGACAGAGATTGAGAGATTCAGTAGTAAAATAAAGTATACATGTCAATACCTAGATAGAGAGTTTTGAGAGAGAAGTCAGTTATTGTCAGTGTTAGTTATAAGCAGCTATGCTATTCTTGTATCACTAATTTTTATCACATCATTCACAAATATTCTACAATAATATTCATCCTGTTGCCTTATGAATGTTTTGAATACTATTTGTTTTAGGCCGGAATTACACGTTGCGTAGTTGCAGTAGGTTAGTCACTTAGTAAAATTGCCTGCGGCTTACCTGCAGAGATTATAGAGTACCAGTGAAGTGAACGGGATTTAAAGAAATGATACCCACATACTGCTAGGAAAACCCACAGCAAATCAATTACTTTCCTATGCAAGGGTTGAAAATCAGACCAACCACAACGTAAAATCCGCTGTTGATTTCAGCTGTTTTTTTGCCATGGGCAGATGTGTTACAGGGTGATTGTAGTATAATGTTGTACCGTGTTAGCCATTGAAAGTAGTGGAAGAGTGAAGAAATCAGGCGATACCTTTTAGAGGCTAACTGAGTATATTTATAAGTAAGCTTTCAGGAGTACTCGCTCCCTTCATCAGACATGGTGTGATACAAGAACTGAAAATTAACAGATTTTTATACACATGGTTTTCAAAGCATTTTAGAGTCCTTAAAAAAATTGCAATCTAAGTAGAGAAGTTATTTACAACAGGTCAAAAAAACAGTCTGGAAACTTGTGGTGCGTGACGGAGGGATCAGTAATTCTTGCTGTTATCTGTTTGCTATCAGGAGGTGATTTGTGACCCTCACAGGTCACACATAGTGTGATTTGAAGCTGGCATGAATATTGAGTTCAGTTCATGGTTCAAACATAGTGTGACATGAAGCTGGCATGAATATTAAGTCCAAATTGCAGAGTTTGAAATTTTTGCATAAATTTGTACTCCATTTCTTTTCTTTTCTCCTGTGTTTTAAAATGTCCCATTAAAACCACAACCCGCAAATCTGCAGGAAAATGTCCCCCTAATTCTGTGCACCTGTTGTGACTGTGGGATAGGTACACTGTCAGCGGTGTGGATGTGCTTGCAGGTCATGCACCTTTTATGTAGGCAAGGTGAGGTGCCATTTTCAGTTGGGGCCTTCAGGGCACTCCGGACGATAATGCGCCTCAGGTTTGGTGGTTGTCGAAAGGAGAGGAGAGGGGGGACTGGAAATATGTCCTTGAGTCTGTTGTCCCTATGTAGTACAGGTTGGAGCTCCTTGGCAATCCTTCGTAGGATCTCCAGCTGTGGGTTGTAGGTGACAACTAGGGGCACTCGGGCTTCTTTCTGGGTCTCTCTATATGTGAGCAGACTGTCTCTGTTAATGGCTGCTGCTTTGTTTAATTGGTTGTCTGTCACTTTTGGTTTGTATCCCAATCTGAGAAATTTCATCCTCATATCCAGGAGGTGCTTGTCCAGGTCTGTTTTGTCGGAGCAAATACGATTGTATCGTATAGCCTGGCTGTAGATTATAGATTGTCTTGTGTGCTTGGGGTGGAAGCTGTCGTTTCTCAGGTAGGCCGTTCTGTCTGTGGGTTTGTGGTATATTGATGTGAGTAGCCGGTGGTCTTTAATGTATATTGTGGTATCCAGAAAGTGAATTTCACTCCCTGAATAGCTAAGTTTAAGGTTGATGGTCGGGTGAAAGTCATTGAAGTCATTATGGAATTGAAGTAGGGCCTCCTCACCTGCAGTCCAGATGACAAGGATATCATCGATATAACGAAGGTAAATCATAGGTTTGGTGGTGCATGTTGATAAATATGTTCCTTCCATTTCTGCCATAAAGAGATTTGCATATTGGGGTGCACATCTGGTCCCCATTGAAGTTCCCATTCGCTGTAGATATAGATCCTCTCCAAAGGTAAAATGGTTGTGGCTAAGGATGAATTGTATGAGCTGCGTTACTGGTTCTGTTGGGAGGTTTTGTTTTGCCAGGTGTACCCGACATGCTGCAACTCCATCCTTGTGGGGAATGTTAGTATACAGGGATTCCACATCCATAGTGGCCAAAATGGTACCCTCAGGTAGAGGGCCCAGGGCATTCAGTTTGTTAAGAAGGTCAGTGGTGTCCTGGATATAGCTTGGAGTATCCCTGACAAGGGGTTTTAGGAGATTTTCCACCCAACCTGAGATGTTTTCTGTCAGTGTCCCAATGCCAGAAATGATAGGCCTCCCAGGGTTGCCATCCTTGTGTATCTTTGGGAGCATATAGAAGCAGCCCGGCCTGGGATCTTAGGGGATAAGTCCTTTTACCTGATTCTGGATCTGGACTGGAAACTCCTTGATCATACTCTTTAGTTCTTTCATATAGGCCTCTGTGGGATCACTTCCAAGTTTGGAGTAATGGATGGGATTTGACAGTTGCCTGTTTGCTTCCTGGATATAGTCACAACAGGTGCACAGAATTAGGGGGACATTTTCCTGCAGGTCTTCCAATGTGGTGTACCTCATAATGTGTGTGCAATGTCCCACCACAGGCCTCTATGTGGGGGAAACAGGGCAGAGACTCAGTCAACGAATGAACTCACACAGATCCACCATTAATAACAGCAGAACCGATCTCCCAGTGGCCGCACATTTCTCCGGAGAAAACCACTCTATTGAAGATTTGCGGGTTGTGGTTTTAATGGGACATTTTAAGACACAGGAGAAAAGAAAAGAAATGGAGTACAAATTTATGCAAAAATTTCAAACTCTGCAATTTGGACTTAATATTCATGCCAGCTTCATGTCACACTATGTTTGAACCATGAACTGAACTCAATATTCATGCCAGCTTCAAATCACACTATGTGTGACCTGTGAGGGTCACAAATCACCTCCTGATAGCAAACAGATAACAGCAAGAATTACTGATCCCTCCGTCACGCACCACAAGTTTCCAGACTGTTTTTTTGACCTGTTGTAAATAACTTCTCTACTTAGATTGCAATTTTTTTAAGGACTCTAAAATGCTTTGAAAACCATGTGTATAAAAATCTGTTAATTTTCAGTTCTTGTATCACACCATGTCTGATGAAGGGAGCGAGTACTCCTGAAAGCTTACTTATAAATATACTCAGTTAGCCTCTAAAAGGTATCACCTGATTTCTTCACTCTTCCACTACAGGGTGATTGTTTTTCACATATCTTATAGAATAGTGCCACCAAAAATTGGCATATTGTTCTGCATCAAGCATGGGGAATGACGTACACAGGGTAATGATTTATATAATGAAGGGACAGTCAAAGAAGGCCACTTCTACAATATATACTGGCTGTACACAGTATGCATAGTACACACTGGAAGAAACTTACTAGGCACAATGCACCAGAATTCTGGAATTTGAGTCCAAAATCTGTAACATGCTAAAAACATTTATCAAGTGTTTTAGACACTTTCTAAAAACTTTTACAAGTTGCAAGGAAGAGGGGTGGCTTCACTGGAAAGGGGTATGGCTTTGTGGGAAATGGACATGGCCTAAATTGTGGCCTAAGAAGCTCCACATTTTTGTGCATTTTTCTGGTGTAAAGTTAGATTGGACAGTCTAACAATCAACAGATTTATTATCCAGTGTCAAGCACAATGATGCAAAATCAAAACTGATGCATTTTAAGTCTAATCTCTTTGCACTGTCTAAATTTTAGACATTATTAGTAAAACTGCCCAACTGTATAAGGAATGCACTCTACTTGGCAACTCTTAGTAGAGCCTGTTTTCTACTAAAAAAAGGAAGTAAAATATATGTTAAAGTAATGTTAACATAAGTAAAGTATAATACTAAAAAATGAAACAACAGTTACACTTTTCTATATATATATTGAAACCATTGCAGTTAATGTGGTACCATGGCTAAAAGAGTTAAATCTGTACCATTATATATACAATCTCAGATTTACCAAAGGACATTAGCTATCCCTGTTTCCAATCCCATTAGGAATACTAGTATGCAGGCTAAATATGTCCAAGAAATGCTGCATAGATAAAAACACTATGCTGTTACATTTTTACCCTTGAATCCAATTACACGTATACTCTTGATCTTTGTTTCTTCTCGACTCTTCTGATCATTTTAACTCTTCGGTCACTGCCCTTTAGTATTATAAGCAACCAAAGGGTCATATATAAAAATGAAAACATATAAAATATTCTACATCTTTATGTATATTTCTTACACTGCACTGCTTCAGTATATTTTTTTTCTAAATCTACATATTAAGATCTCCCTGGTTAAACATTTTAGCAAAGCTTTAAAGAACCTGAAAGTTACTGAATGATTCATAATAACATAGAAATCTCTGCATACCAGGTAAATAATTACATGTGTGTAAATAACTGAGGAACTCCACAAATAATGAGAAACCAGCCATTTTGATGCAAACTAATTAACATTAAAGAAGTATGTGTTTACCAATATTCACAGTGGGCTATGTATATTTCCTGAAAAATCATGATAAATAGTAGTCAACTGCATGTGACATCAATGTGTGTGGGTTTTGTTCTTAGTTAAGAAAACATTCTGCAGCAGAGAGATAACTCAACTATCATGTAATGCGGCCGTTTCCAGGGCAACCATGTTTTATTTTTGAATAGAAGAACAAATTTAGGTGAGTAAAACATCTGTAAACTGCCAGTACATAAGTCAAGACAGCAGAGGGTAGAGTTTATGAGCCCGTGCCAAGCAAGAATAATAAATAGCAGCATAGAACTTAATGGTAATTAGCAATATTTCACAAGAATATGGTTAATATCCTTCTGCAGTTTACTACTTTCTCTATTTCATTCATTTAATTAATAAACTGTAAAGGAAATGCGAAAATCATGATAACTTGGAATCAGATACTGAATATTTTATGCAGATATTGTATATGGTGAAATGTTAACTTGTTATTTAACCTAATGTAAGAAAGTTTGCAACCCTCCAATAGTTATGGTGAAGATAATATTGTTAGCCAATATTCAGCAATGTTTCAGGCTTTCATTAGGACTTTTTTCTTTTTGCTGCTAGCACCCATAGCACACAGTTCTGTATTTTTTTTTTTGGACTATTTGTTGTTTAACAGTATTTAACCATTTATCCTAGCTTAGTCACTATGTTTAACACACCCTACATTTACTATAGTGCTGAATATTCCCTTCTTCCACTTCTTCTATTTTTCTAAAATTTCCATTGTTTTAGTTATTTAAGCAAAGCTGCTTTAAGTTCTGCTTTACCTGTTTGTTTTCAGAATCCCTATTCTTTTATATAGCAATTCAGTGTGTGTGTGTGTGTGTGTGTGTGTGTATGTATGTATATTACCTATGTATATGTAGATTACACACACACTGGATCTTTCCACAAGAGGTCATAAAAGGGTTTCTCCTGTTGCCCTATAAAAAGGCTTTTAAACACTACTTTTGGGTAGCGCTTGTCTTGGTAAGAGATTGAGAAGTAGGATGGCTATTTCAATAAATTGCCTACCATCTAGACTAGAGATGAGCAAATCAAAGCAGATGAAGTGGAATTCAATCCGAATTTCATGAAATATTCGATTTGCATCGAATCCGGATTTCCTCACGCTTTGTGGTAACGAAGTACTGACAAAAAAGATACATTACAAAGAAATAGTCAATTCACACACTGGGACTGAGGGCCCTGCTCGCAAGTGCTTACAATCTATGAAGGAACTCAGGTAATACGGGATCACCTACAATGCCATGCATGCAGCCAATCAGCAGCCAGCCCTGTGATGTCACAGCCCTTTAATCCCTTCGCAAACGCCCACGGCATGTTTGACAACTGCATCCAAGGTGTTAAAACCCCCGATCGGTTATGGAGCAGAGTGTTAGCTGTAACATGACCACGGCATCCAAGGGATTCCACCATTTTGCCGCCCACCCCGGCTCTCTGCAGACAGGAAATATCTTTTTTTTTTTTTTTTTTTTTTTTTTTTTACGCGCTTAACCGCAATTTAATTCGGATAGAATAGAATCGTATCAGAAAATTCAGTGAAGTTGCCGAATCAAATTTTTGAAAACTTCGCTCATCTCTAATCTAGACCTAGCTGTTAGGAGGTGTTGAGAGCAGTGGTTATGTGTGAACATGCACACACCGAAGAGTGCTCAGAAGACCCAGAAAGACCACCAATAAATCATTTGATCAGTCTTCAAACAAGAGCAACTCCCATAGTTTCCTTGTGCTCCATCCGTTCACAGGTGGCACCTTCATTACATGACCCTGTCTCTGTCTGGACCGTTTCCAGATGCTTGGAAGAAGGAAATATGATGTCATAGTGCTTGTTACATGTCCTGTTGTTGACCGCCAACAGGCAACAACTTTTGCCTTCGTTTTCAGTTGTGCTGTGATCGAGAAACCTAGACTGCTATGGACTGGAACCATATCGTCCAAGGTAATAAATCCAGATTCTGTTTGGGATCCAACAATTGTTGGGTTTCAGCATGGAGGCCTTGTGGTGAGTACTTCAATCCTGCCTTTGCTATGGAGCCACAACTGCTGGTGTAATGAAGTGCGGAGCTTCCACCTCAGATTCCATTTTCCAGCCTTCGCGTTTCCTGCATTGGAAAGTCGAAGAAGACCTTTGACTTTCTGCTGTGGCTTTCACCTTCCGGTCAGCCCCAGATGGATGGGCCTAATCACCTGAGTTTCTTTGCAGTATTTCTTTCTAAAAAATGTTTTTTTGAAGCTGTCAGCTGTAACCAGTCCTAGACTAGGCTATTTCACAGATCGACAGTCCTTACAGTGAAGAAGCCTTGCCAGCTCTTGAGATTTAAACCTTTTTTTCTCCAGACAGAGGGAGTGCCCCCTTGTCTTTTGAGGGGATTTTACATGGAACAGCTTTTCCCCATATTTCTTATATGGACCATTATTTTTTGTTTCAGTGTATATACACAGCCATTGAAATAGTGAAGTATAAGTTTTTACAGTATATAATTTTATACAATATATAATTGTCTAATACTCTTACTACATAAAAAAATACACATGTATAGAAATGAATCTGACATATTGTATGTACTAAACATACTTGTGTAAGTCTTAAATGAGCTTTCATTGAGTAGGATGGGTGGCATCAAACCGGAGAATGGAAGGGTCCAAGAAGTAGGAGTGGTGCTCTGGGAGCTGAGGGCACAACTGCTTCATTAGTATTTCACTTAATTTCAGTTATTTTACTCTAAATTTACAATGTGACAAAGGTATGGTTATCGCTGTAATGTGCTTTGCAATACAGCAGTGGTAAGGTATGTGTTTAGAGGAGGTGGTAGATTCTCTTTAACTAGCATTCCATATACTGTTTTTCTTTGCCGGTTATGTATGTGTATTGTTTCTGTTTCCGTTTATATAATGCTCTAATTACTTGCATCATCTCTAATTAGCTGTTGTTGTTCAGCATATGTAGCCTGAAGGTGCTTGTACATGCTGCGATCCAGCCGTTTGTTTGGATATTTTAGTTTTAAGTGTGAGCAAAATATAGTAAGTGCTCATTATAATCAATATTAGATTATGATTTTTTTTTTTCAAATTGATATGGGCTAGGGTATAGTTGTGTGTGTGTGTGTGTGTGTGTGTGTGTGTGTATCTATATATGTACTTATGAACCATAACATTAAAACCACCTGCTTAATATTGAGTCTGTCCCCCTCGTGCCACCAAAACAGATCTTGACAGCCAATAAAGAGACCTCAAAAGACCTATGGCAACTACAACTGGTTCCAGCACATCCCATTAACACTTGATCATATAGAAGTCTGGAGAATATAGAGGTCAAGACAACATCTCAAACTCTGTCATGTTTCTCAAACCATTCCTAATGTTTTATGCACTGTGGTAGGGTACATTATCTAACTGTAATAGGCCACTACTATTAGGAAATATCATTACGGATTAGGGGATATGTACTTTAGGTGGTACATATAAGTAACATCAACAAGAATTCTAAGACCCAAAGTTCTCCAGCACAAAACATTGCCCAGATCATAATATTACATTTATTGCCTTCCCTTATTTCCATAATGCATCCAGGTGCCATTTATTTCTTGGTAAGCAATTCACATGCATCCTAATGTTAATATAATGTATAACATGTGATTCATCAGATCAGGCCACCTTCTCCCACTGCTCTATGGACCAGATCTCATGCTTTCATGCCCTTTGTAGGTGGTTAACAGGGGTCAGTATGGATACTTCTGACTATGACTGGTCTGTGGCATGATGGAAAACTTAGGTTGAACAATGAAAGCTCTACCTCACAATTTACAGGACTTAAAGGATCTGCTGCCAACATCTTGGTGCCAAATACCACAAGTCCTTTAGTTGTCAGATGAAGTCAATGGCTTAACCAGTCAGAGTTGTATTTGCATATATTACTATGACTCATTTAGTAAAAGGTGCAGAATTTCCAAAAAATTAAATAGCGGACATTAGATAAAATAAAATAATAAATGATGTGAATGAAGCGTTAATGCATTGAGTTGCCATATGTGTTAGGGTTTTTTGTTTTTTTTTAAATCTCTGTTGACTGTAATAACTATTAAAGTAATGCTGCCTTGAAGGCCCCTGTACATTTATTTTAAGTGTCTTTAGTTTAGATCTTGGTGAATAAGTAGATGACAGACTGGTGACATTTATACCACTTACTGTTCATTAGCATTGCTTGCTTATTCAGTAGAACTAATTTGTGTTCAGGTACGGCAGGAAGACTCCAAGTCAGCATGTATGGGTGAGTGTATTTATTATTCAACATAGCACATCACAGGCCTTCTCCCATGTGAGAAAGGGAAAACCACTGTAACTACATATAAAACAGACAAATGTATTTTTATCTTTCATATTTCTATAGCAGCAGTTGAATTGTATAGTAAATCACATTTCTTTTCTGCTTGCAAAATTATAAGACTCTAGTTCACTGAACTAAACATATTATTTGCTATTTTATTGTTGCTGTTGCTGATTCTATCCACATGATGTACTGCAATAAAATAATCAATGTACTACTGAAAATAATAAACAACCTTTAAGACAGCCTTTATTTTACAAATAGATGGATTTGTAGACGAGAGTCAAGTGTTTATCACAAAGCTGAAAGATTTCACTTAATGAAAATACTAATAAGTATCTGTGCATAGTCCGCCTGCAGAATGTGTTTCCCAAAAAGTGTCTACAAGAAACTTCAAAACTTGCCTGTTTCATTTAAGTTTTCATGATGAGCTGCTGTGTGCATACATCATGAATATCACTATTTCTGGTGATTTATATGAGTTATGTTCTGCATTTTTTTAGCAGTTTCACCCTTTGCAAGCTGCAGCTGGAATCTGCAGTCTTCTCTGAACTGATGGGTGAAGACTATCTGTCATACATTGCAGACTCTAAGCACAGGAGTATCTGCAGTATAACTGGCCCCTCTCTCAGAAACCCCAGGACCAAGTAGGACATACAGTACTGTGCCACAGTTTTAAGCAGGTGTGTTTAAAAAAAAAAAAACAACAAAAAAAACCAAACAAACTGCTGCCTACCTCGAAGAATCAATGCTGGAGGTGGTCGAGCCAAATATTGAATTGATTTGCATTTCCCTTTTGTTCACTTTTTTTGACAAAAATACACTACTATAACTTCCATTTTCGAAAGCATTATTACTTAACACCTACCTAAAATGTATGCACATTACTGTCTATGGGGATTACTGACCTGTAATGATGTAACTAAACTGCTTTGCTAGAAAGTTGTAGATTAGCCTCTAAAAGGTATCTTCTGATTTCTTCACTCTTCCAGAAAGTTGTATGGTCAGACTAAAAGCTGTCTCTTGTCTTCTTTCTCTCTTTCTCTCTTCCTGTTAGCTCCTTCCTCTCTCTTTAGACTTGCTTAGAGATGAGTCGCCTCAGTTGTGTGTTTTGCACATGTCATGTGTCTGTCTCAAGACTCATAGAGTAGGGATTTTCATAGTGAAAGATTGTTTGGCAGAGGAGGTGGAGCAGGGAAACTGCCTGATAGAAGCAGAAAGAGGCATTACTCTCTGATAACATTTATTACAAAGCTTTTTACAAAGGCCTGTTCATTTATGCAGCTTTTCTTGAAATGTTTGTACCTGTTTAACCCTTTCACTGCCAGGGATTTTCAGATTTTTCTCTCCTCTGGTCACCAGGGCAATTTTCATAGTTTTGAGATGGACAAATAAAACCTAAATTGCAACATTAAAAAAAACATACTAACCTCCTATATATTTTCTTAAAGTAGACACCTGCAGTATTGTCAAAATGCCACTTGTTACTGTATACGAACAGGCACCTTCATGCAATTTTAATTTAAAGTGCAAGTTTTATAAAAAAAAAAAAAAAAAAAAAAAATGCGAAAAGTGGAAACCAAACAAAAAGTTATATGAACCAAACTGTGAAAGATCCTCAGTGCGCCAACACCGCTGTGGCCCCACCTGAGTCTTCTTTCATATAAAAAACCACACTCACCGCCAGTGAATGTCGGGTTCACAAGATAAATACAAGACAAGCTTTCTAAATTTTATATATTTATTAACCCCTAAATGGGTTGGTATTAACATCTAACACATGCAGTTCAGAACAGATATGCAGATATATGCAAGCATTAACAGTTACTAGTTACAAGATACAGTACAAATAAAATAAAAGGGATAAAGGTGAAATGATTACTTTACCACACATGTCCTTGATGTGGTTCTGTAGTCCAACACTCACACATGCTCTGTCATGTCTGAATAACCAGTGGAGGCTTGTTAGCATGTGGCATTAATACAATAATCCAGCCTGCATGCTTTTCACAGGGATCTCAGCATTAGTCTCTCTGTAATAGCTCTCAGTCTCTTGTAGGCTCATCATCGTCAGCAGCAGCATTCCAACCTGCCTGCTCATAGTAGCATCTCAGTCAGTCTGTAATATCCTGTAGTCTGTGATGGTCTGTGTCAACTCCATAGCATAATCTCCTCCCACAGGCCTCTTACCTCATCTTTTATACCCTTTATGCCACCTCCCAGAATGAGGTCACCGGCAACAGCAAGTCTGATGAGTTAATGCAATCAAGTCCAGATCTTTTGTATAGAACTGAGACCAAGTGAATTGATACAATGTTATCAGCCAGGTCTGATCAACAGCCCAGGCTTGAACAATGCACTATTGTTTCTTTGATCACTCAAGGCTGCATAGGAATACAATAGCTATTCTGGGATGGATACAAAGCCCTATTGTGCCAGCCTGGCCACTATTGCCAATATACAGTGTGTTCCAAATTATTATGCAAAAAGTGTTTAGGAGTGATAAGGTAAGAATTTTTTTTGTTTGTCAGTTAAACTCATTGATGATGATGTGTGTCAGGGCTCTTTATATCACTGAAAGCAATTGCAGACACCTGTGCTAATTAGTTTGGCAGGTGTGTCCAATTAAAGGCAAGACTACTTAAGAAGGCTGTCCCACATTATTAAGCAGCCTACATTTTCAGCCAAAATGGGAAAGAAAAAGGATGTGTCGGCTGCTGAGAAGCAACAAATTGTGGAGTGTTTAGGTCAAGGCATGACTACAATCAACATTGCCAAGACACTTCATCGTGATCATCGCACAATCAAGAAGTATGTAGCTGATTCACAGCACACACGTGTGCGTGCTGATAAGGGAAAATTGAGGACTCTTTCCAACAGGCAATTACGTCAGGTTAAAAGAGCAGCTTCAAAAATGCCTTGTAATAGCAGCAGACAAGTTTTTGAAGCTGCTGGTGCCTCCAACGTCCCCCGAACAACAAGATGCAGGGTCCTTCAGAGGTTTGCAGCTGTGCATAAGCCATCCTGTCGACCTCCTCTATCCACTGCACACAAGCAGAAATGGCTCCAGTGGGCCAAACAATACATGAAGACTGACTTCAAAAATGTTTTGTTCACCGATGAGTGCCGTGTAACGCTCGATGGTCCAGATGGATGGAGTGGAGGATGGCTTGTTGATGGACACCCCATGCAAACACGGCTATGGCGCCAACAAGGAGGAGGTGGAGTAATATTTTGGGCTGGAATCATGGGGAGAGAGATTGTCGGCCCCTTTAGGATCCCTGAAGGGGTAAAGATGAACTCCATAATGTATGTGGAGTTTCTCAAACAGCACTTCCTGCCATGGTTCAAGAAGAAGAACCATGCATTCCGCAGAAATATCATTTTCATGCATGATAATTCACCGTCTCATGCTGCAAATAACACATCTGCATCTCTGGCTGCTATGGGCATAAAAGGGGACAAACTTATGGTGTGGCCCCCATGCTCCCCTGACCTCAACCCCATTGAGAACCTCTGGAGCATCATCAAAAGGAGTGTCTATGATGGCGGGAGGCAGTTCACACCTAAGCAACAGCTCTGGGAGGGTATTCTGTTCTCATGCAAAACAATTGAAGCAGAAACCATCCAAAAACTGACAAATTCAATGGACGAGAGAGTTCAGAAGCTTCTTTCGAACAAGGGGTCCTATGTGCAAATGTAACATCACCTCAAATAAAGTTTTGGCTTGAAAACTGTTTGATTTCAGTTTTTAATAACCTGCTAATGCTTGTAATTTCACAATGACCATTTTTTTGTTCTTAATAAAAATGAAAAGGTTGCAAATTCTGCTGTGCATAATAATTTGAAACATGCATTTTGAGTGTTTATTTTTTTTTTTAAATATACTGTTATCATAGGCAGTTTGTTCAAAAACCTTTCAATTATACTCGAATAGTTGATGACTGGAAAATTACAATGACTGCAATTCATATAGGTAATTTTGGAAAATATGAGAAAATATTATTTGCATAATAATTTGGAACACAGTGTACACCTGGGATTATAGTTGCGCACCTTATGAGTAAATGCAACTAGAGAGAAATACGCTACCCAGAGACCAAAATACAGCTGAGTTATAGCCACACTTAAGCAGAATCATCACACAAACCTCTTTAAAAATAAGAGATCAGCATGTACAGAGTTCATTCATATCACTAAGGCCTACACCTGCATGCACATATCTTCATAAAATCACCAGAACTGGAAATAACAAAAATCTGCTTTGAAGCTGGAAATATTAAAAAAGTATTATCCTATAAAATGTTGGGATTACACATTGTGAAAAGCAAATGAACCCTTAAACCCTATATATTTCTTGAAAGTATACAACCTGAAGATTACATGTCTCAAAGGGTTATCAATAGCCATGTCCACCTTCATGTAACTTTGTGACAAACACAAATAATTTTTTGAAAAAATGCACAAACATATATTTTCACCTGAAACTCCTATTCAATCTTACGTTCACACACAAAACACATATAAAATAATAGATCAAGGTGTACACAATTTATACATACCACAAACATCAACTACAACAAGAGCTTGTACTCTCAAAAACACTGATACAGAAGACGAACAGTATTTTGCTGCTGTTCACCAATATGTTAAAAATTTATACTGTACATACAGTGGGGAAAAAAAAGTATTTAGTCAGCCACCAATTGTGCAAGTTCTCCCACTTAAAAAGATGAGAGAGGCCTGTAATTGACATCCATAGGTAGACCTCAACTATGAGAGACAAAATGAGAAAACAAATCCAGAAAATCACATTGTCTGATTTTTAAAGAATTTATTTGCAAATTATGGTGCAAAATAAGTATTTGGTCAATAACAAAAGTTCATCTCAATACTTTATGTATCCTTTGTTGGCAATGACAGAGGTCAAATGTTTTCTGTAAGTCTTCACAAGGTTGGCACACACTGTTGCTGGTATGTTGGCCCATTCCTCCATGCAGATCTCCTCTAGAGCAGTGATGTTTTGGGGCTGCCGCTGGGCAACACGGACTTTCAACTCCCTCCAAAGGTTTTCTATGGGGTTGAGATCTGGAGACTGGCTAGGCCACTCCAGGACCTTGAAATATTTCTTACGAAGCCACTCCTTTGTTGCCCTGGTGGTGTGCTTGGGATCATTGTCATGCTGAAAGACCCAGCCACGTTTCATCTTCAATGCCCTTACTGATGGAAGTAGGTTTGCACTCAAAATCTCACGATACATTGCCCCATTCCTTCTTTCATGTACACGAATCAGTTGTCCTGGTCCCTTTGCAGAGAAACAGCCCCAAAGCATGATGTTTCCACCCCCATGCTTCACAGTAGGTATGGTGTTCTTTGGATGCAACTCAGCATTCACTCTTCTCCAAACATGACGAGTTGTGTTTCTACCAAACAGTTCTACTTTGGTGTCATCTGACCTTATGACATTCTCCCAATACTCTACTGGAACATCCAAATGCTCTCTAGCAAACTTCAGACGGGCCCGGATCTGTACTGGCTTAAGCACAGGGACTCGTCTGGCACTGCAGGATCTGAGTCCCTGGCAGCATAGTGTGTTACTGATTTGTTACATTAGTCCCAGCTTTCTGCAGGTCATTCACTAGGTCCCTCCGTGTGGTTCTGGGATTTTTGCTCACCGTTCTTGTGATCATTTTGACCCCACGGGGTGAGATCTTGCGTGGAGCCCCTGATCGAGGGAGATTATCAGTGGTCTTGTATGTCTTCCATTTTCTAATTCTTGCTTCCAAAGTTGATTTCTTCACACCAAGCTGCTTGCCTATTGCAGATTCAGTCTTCCCAGCCTGGTGCAGGTCTACAATTTTGTTTCTGGTGTCCTTCCACAGCTCTTTGGTCTTCACCATAGTGGAGTTTGGAGTGTGACTGTTTGAGGTTGTGGACAGGTGTCTTTTATACTGATAACAATTTCAAACAGGTGCCATTACTACAGGTAATGAGTGGAGGACAGAGGAGCCTCTTAAAGAAGTTATAGGTCTGTGAGAGACAGAAATCTTGCTTGTTTGTAGGTGACCAAATACTTATTTTCCACCATAATTTGCAAATAAATTCTTTAAAAATCAGACAATGTCATTTTCTAGATATGTTTTCTCATTTTGTGTCTCATAGTTGAGGCCTCTCTCATCTTTTGAAGTGGGAGAACTTGCACAATTGGCTGACTAAATACTTTTTTTTCCCCACTGTAGCTGACTGTGATACCAAAATCAATTTTTTTTTGAGATTGTACAGTATGCCGTTTGTAAAAACACAACTTAATATTTCATATAGACAACCACCTTCATGAAACTTTGCAGCAGACATTACAAGCAAAAATTGCACACAAATTCTAATTTGCCACTTAAGTGCATGCTCAAGCAATCCCTTTCTGCAAACAAAATGTATGTGAAAGATCCTCAGTGCGCCAACACCGCTTTGGCTCACACCTGAGTCTTCTTTCATATAAAAACCACACTCACCGCCAGTGAGTGCCGGGTTCACAGGATAAATACAAGACAAGCTTTCTAAATTTTATATATTTATTAACCCCTAAATGGGTTAGTATTAACATCTAACACATACAGTTCAGAACAGATATGCAGATATATGCAGGCATTAACAGTTACTAGTTACAAGATACAGTACAATAAAAATAAAAAGGGAATAAAATTGAAATAATTACTTTACCACGCATCTCATTGATGTGGCTCTATAGTCCAACACTCACACATGCTCTGTCATGTGTGAATAACCAGTGGAGGCTTCTCAGCATGTGGCAACAATCCAGCCTACATGCACTTCACAGTGGTCTGTCTGTGATCTCTTGTAGTCTGTCTGTAAAAACTCCTCATAGTGTTCTCTTGTAGTCCCAGCACAATCTCCTCCCACTGACCTCTTATCTCATCTTATATACCCTTTATGCCACCTCCCAGAATGAGATCACCGGCGACAGCAAGTCTGATTGACTAACGCACTCAAGTCAAGACTTTTTGTAAGGAGCTGAGACCAAGTGAAATGATACAATGTTATCAGCCATATCTGATCTACCAGTGCAGGCTGGGCAATGCATGTTTGTTTGATCAGCCAGGACTTTGTAGGAATTCAATGGAGCCCTGCTGGGATGGATACAAAGCCCTATTGTTCCAGTCCGGCCACTATTGGCAATATACCTATGATTATGGCTGCGCACCTTATGAGTAAAGAGATACGCTACCCAAAGACCAAAATACAGCTTTGAGTTATAGCCATATTTAAGCGGAATCATCACAATGTACTTTTCAAAAAACTGCAGGATTTGAGGAATTCATACATACCACACATACACACGTGGACAAAATTGTTGGTACCCCTCATTTAATGAAAGAAAAACCCACAATGGTCACAGAAATAATTTGAATCTGACAAAACTGGAATTTGCCAAACTACATGTTGACAAGCCACAAAGCTTCTGGGAGAATGTCCTATGGTCAGATGAGACCAAAATAAAAAATTTTGGCATGGCACATCAGCTCTATGTTCACAGACAGAAAAATGAAGCATATCTTGAAAAGAACACTGTCCCTACTGTGAAACATGGAGGAGGCTCTGTTTATGTTCTGGGGCTGTTTTGCTGCATCTGGCACAGGGTATCTTGAATCTGTGCAGGGTACAATGAAATCTCATGACTATCAAGGGATTCTAGAGAGAAATGTGCTGCCCAGTGTCAGAAAGCTTAGTCTCAGTCGCAGGTCATGGGTCTTGCAACAGGATAATGACCCAAAACACACAGCTAAATACACCCAAGAATGGCTAAGAGGAAAACATTGGACTATTCCGAAGTTGCTTTCTATGAGCCCTGACCTAAATCCTATTGAGCATCTTTGGATGGAGCTGAAACATGCCGTCTGGAAAAGACACCCTTCAAACCCGAGACAACTGTGAAGTGAATATAAGAAACTTGTGAAGCATAGAGGATACTGCAACTAATGATGCCTTTTCTATATATGGGCAGAATAAATATTTCATCCTTTATCAACATCAATAGTATTTAGTATATTTCTATAATGCCCTGTAATAGTGCAGCAGCTACTTCAAAGTGAATGAGAGACAGGTTAAAAACTGATCCAACAGTTTTAATACAGATGTGTCCACAATCCCTAATCTCAAATTGACTCTCCACCACTGGGTGGTAACACACAGGCAAAAATAGGACAGTTAGCATATCACTTTGTGATAACTTGTCATAAAATAATGTTGTGTTTAGAAAAAAACACTTAACTTGTTATATGCATATCTGGACATATACAGCCAAGAAAAAAGGTAAAGGAGAACTCTTTTACATATCATGTACCCATGATCAACGCATACAAATTAATAGATCATTACATATACATCTGGACCTGTCTGTAATGAAATAGTACTTTGAATTTGCAGAGGTGCAGGTGTAAAAACATAAAATACACAAAATTCTGCCATGGCCAGGATATTTAGATTATGGCAGTCCTATACCCTCAATGGCTATTGGTTAAATATTTGTTCGGCCAATAGTTATTCCTCCCAATTTATGCAAATATATGCATGTCCAGTTGGGACACATGTACGTGTGTTCTTAACGGTGTATAGAATTAGTTCCTGCCAGACATTGCTTATCACCTGTTAGAACAATGAAATGGACATGATGAAATTTAACACACCCAATCCTTCTTTTCCCAACATAATGTATATAGGGGAGTACCAACTCCCCCTGACAGATAAGAGAGTGGTCCACAACAACTAAAATCAGATTTAGCTGGCTTTATTCATGTATGTATGGGCACCTTGACAGATGTGACAAAAATTTTAATCTTTTACCCGTTTAATGAATGTCTAGCTTCTAATTCTCATAGTATGTCAGTAGTAGCTTAGTTCTCAGGATCTTCTCACAGAATGCTTTCCATATTACTATTGTAAGTAGGTGCTTTGTTGTATTAATTAGTATCCTGTATGAGAAAGTAGCACTAGTGATCTCAGAGCCTGTGTAAAGTCAGATACAGATGTAGCCTTCTCCAACTTCAATGTGATAATTCACTGTGCTGTAATAACTCACAACAAAAGATATTGAAAGCAATGGGAAAAAAAAGTCTACTTAGGTTGAGGCCCTACGTTGTGGGAAAGCTGTTTTTTGTTGTAGATTTTGATGCGTTTTTTTGGGGCCAAACCAAGGAGTGGCTACAAAAAGGAGTGAAAAATATAAAGGCTGCACTTCTACTTCTCTCTTCTGCTTAATACACTCCATCTTTGGCTCAAAAAACTGCAATGAAAAAAGCAGATTTTCCACAACATGGGTCCTTAGCTTTAAAGTGGTTAGCAACTGGATCGGTTACATGCAACAGCTTAAGGTCATGCTAAACTTGGCTAAACCTGTACATATGTGCTCTGAACCCTGTTTGGAGAAGAGTATTAGTTATATACTTTTTAGCACTGTCTATATATTACCAAATAGAAGACTTTTATTCCTTAACATAGTTGATAGCCAGTCCTGCTCACAATATTGCATTTTCTTTTTTTTAACAAATGGGACTGTAGAATGGGAAAAAGAAGAAAAAAAAAGTTTTTTGGATTATTGCTTTGAAATGTGTTTTATGCACCGAGCCCCATTCTGTAAATGGAATTCATTCTCTGTTACGCTTCACATTCTTTTCCCGTTGAATATATAGGGTCAATTTGAATATCATCTTCCTCATAGAGCTAAAATTCCTTTCTTAAAAGCTGATCAAAGTAAAAGGTAGAAGCAGTATAGTATGAATGTTTTCATATTCACAAAAATGCTTTCAGGGACAACACATGTCATCTCTTGTTGTATATATCTGATGAAAATAACATTTAGTAAGAAGAAATGCAGTTACTTTCATCTTCTTTTTGTACATTTTATAGAATCTCTGCTGTAAAGCTGTAATTACTAGAATAATGCATGGGTTGTGGTTTGCCATGTGAAATTGAAACATACTTAAAATGTGGAAAATAATTTGCTGCAGTATTGTGAAATGTTTTTTTCCACATTGTGTGAAAAAGGGCCTTCATTTTATTTGTTATTTCATCATATTTCATGTGCATCATTTAGAGTCTAATGATGAAAATTACCAAATGTAACCACATTAATGTAGTCCCCAGAAACATATGACCCATTTTACATAGTGCAGTCATATTCCGTAGCATAGAACAGAGATTGTCTTTACATTGGTACCTGTCTTTATTGGGGATCACAATCTAAATTCTGTAATGGAATGTTTTTGAAGTGAGAGCAAACCTGAGTGCCTAGGGAGAACAAGCTGATCAGAGGTAGTAGCAAGATATACTGCATGTATTTCATGAAAGGGCTGGTAAGCAGGCAAGGTTAGATATATTATACAGTATGTGCAACTATACAGTATGTGCAACTATACATGACCCCTCTAGGTAAAGATAAGAAAAATTACAGGGAATATCACGGTTTACACAATGTCATAAATACAATTTTGTTATTGATTTACTTTACTTTCAACATGGAACCCACATATATGTCTTGCATAGGGCCCTGATGCCAGTGTCTGCTTCCTATATAGTACATAAGTGTAAGGAAAGTGTGGATAAAAAGCTGCAAAGTAAGAATGCTTTCAGAAATAGAAGAATATATGGGTATATTCCTTGACCATATAACCAAAAACCAGCCAATGACACCTGTAATCGGCTTACAGCTGCCATTGGCTGATTTGCATCCATTATTCTCTGTCATTGAACGTGGATCAATGATCTATTTTCAAAGACTGAGAATAAAGCTGACATTTTGAGTGATTCTTCCTAAATTAATCAAAAAAACTTTCAGATTTGCCCAAATCAGACATTTTGGGGAAATTCAGACCAATTTCTATTATCAAATTTATTGACTCATATCTACCCACAATACTCTCTTATAAAAGTCAGTGCTGAGAAGCTACTCTCTGAATCTATCCCAAGCTCTATTCAGCAGCTCAGACAAGATATCTACAGATGATATAAAGAATAGAATAAAAGATGTAAGTGATGTAACTCACACTTAACCAACACTCAGTTCTAGTCTTTGATATCCTGATTATTGTGACAACCCCTTGTTGTCATTCACACAGATCCCATAGTTAAAATGAGACACACAATACTTTGAACCTGGCTGATCTATAGTAAGAACAACAAGGCTATGGAACTCTCTGCCCCAGGAAGTGGTGATGGTGGATTCATTGAACAAGTTCAAAGAGGGCCTGGATGCCTTTCTCAAACAGAACAACATTATGGGTTATGGGTTTTAGATTTTAAGGGCACGTTGATCCAGGGTTTTATACTGATTGCCAGATTGGAGTCGGGAAGGAATTTTTTTCCCATGAAATGGGGCAATTGGCATAAGCCGCATGGGTTTTTTTGCCTTTCTTTGGATCAACACTGTAGGGGACTGTAGGGTTATAGGTTGGACTTGATGGACTGATGTCTTCATCCAACCTCATCTACTATGTATAATGTGTTTAAGATATTGTAACCTGTATCCATAATCATTGTGACAGTCACATTTTTCATGCTCTTCAAAGGTAGCTTACATGAACGAATGAACATTTAACAGGTAAACCGAACTACAGACAGCAGAAAACTTCTACATAGACAGGTGCACTTTAGTAGATAAACTGTGAGCATGATGAAGGAACACTCCTTTAACTGATGCAGTGATACAATTTCTGCATTTTAATATTTCTTTTACAAAGCACATCTTTATACTCTGAAACCAAAACAACTTTTATGGTCCCTTCTTCTCTGCATTACAGTATGTTCCACTGCATCTGTGGTTTTATACTTTTGCAAAATGCATCTTCATCACAAAGCAAAAATAGTTGGAGGGTTCAAGAATTTAATTTCAGCTGTATAATTCATTGCCTCTGAAAATGTAGTTTGATAAATCTGTCTATTCTCCTGGAAAAGATTGAAATAGTTACTCAAGGAAAGAAAATGGCACAGTGAAAAATTATTTCTTTTGTACTCCATCAGCTCTACCATTTGACTCTCGTTACTACAATGCATGTCATTTCCACTTCAAAATTAGTAAGTATAAATCTTAGTCCACATACTGGGAGCGGAAATAAACATTGAAATGTATATATTACCTGCTACTGTATCATCTGGTCAGTTAGTTCATGCTTGAAATTAAGAACTACTAAAGTAGTAAATGATGCAATTTCATGCCTCTCCATTCTAAATTCAGGCGATGGAATAAACATGTGCTGCAGAAATTGTAGTCTCCGGTGTTCATTTGTTTCTATGAATTTTATTTATGTAGCTTAACTGGAGTTTGATACAGTCTTAGAGATCTTTTACATGATTATGTAAGCTGGGAAAATTTATGAAAAGAGTATACTATAAAATAGATAAAATATAGCAATGCACTGTGTTTGCCTTCCTTTTAATATGAGTATACCGATCTGCAAACATGCAAAAAGAACAGTTAAGAGTCAGAAATGGTCTTCAGTTTACTAAACACTGTGAATATAAAAGTCTGTGACTTTTGCTGTGAGCTTTAATGGTGGTACTTACACCAAATCTACTGTGTGTTTAATGTTTCTATAATATTTTAGCAGTAAGATCAAATAGATTATGACTCAAACCATAAGAAAAAGACACTAGTAAGAAGTAATTGTCTCCAGGAGCAACTTCAAATATGTATGTTTATTGCTGAGCCTTTGAGGGATATTTCTGTCTCTGAATCTGGGGCCTGGTTCTACAAGAAGATCATCTGACAATCTGGTGTACTTAGTTTTCTTGGTGCAGAGGTTTGGGAAATTTAGTTTAACAGCTTTTGAAATTAAGTTTTAATGATTTTACATACCTCTTGTATCCCCCCCCCACCAAGTCCTCCTGAATCCAACCTATATTCTAGCAGTTTTCATCCTAGGTAGTCGCCTGCCCTGTCTACCCATTTTTCTACCACAAGGTGGGACAGTCACCAGCTGTACTTGGTGTAGGAAATTACTAAGCAAAATAGGGACCTAGGCCTGGGTGAAGGACTGTTTGGTCTAATTTTCTCAAGGAACCTACATTGATGATTTGGTACTGATCAAGAGATTCCCCCTACTTTCCTTTGTCTCTGTCTAAACTTACCATTAAGATTGTTTGTTTAATTTCTGCTGATATTGGGCAATTCACACTATATTGTATTTGGACGTTCTTTGTATATTACTACTACTGTGGCATTTGGTATGGCTAGTTGACTATTTAGGATTAGATATATTTTTATGAGAGTTATATTTTTCTGTTGATTTGAGACCAGTTTTAGATTTATTTAATAAAAATAATGGATTGGGAGGTTTGAAAATGAAATGTTGTGTTGTTTATAGGCAAAATGCCTCAGAAATCTTACATAGTATCCCAAAAATGTGAAGTAACTGGATGTCCTTAAATTATGCATTATGTTCTTAACATTTTTACAAGTTTTAAAAATACTGTAAGCTGTAAAATTCTCAAATGTACTAAATAAGTAATTGAAATACAGTACTATTGGTGCAAATGTACACTTGTCACAAGGCAGCCTAAGAAAAATAATATATTTAATATGCTTGGTGAGTTACCTACCCTAAATGGATTGTGCCATGTAAACTGTTTTGACAAATTTGTTGCAATTTGCACAATTTTCACTGACATAACCTCAAGCATTCTACGCTGCTATTAGGAAACCTTCCTTAATGTTCTGTCATAAAGTTCTATTTTGTACCTATGTATACACTTATCAATAATTATCTTTTGTGAATATTGAGAACACTGAAAGTCATATTATATATACACCAGAGGTAAAGTTATCAATTTGAAATGGGTCCAAAATATTAAAAATAAACCCTCTTGGCATACAAAGTCACTGATGATTTTGCATATGACAGTGTTGAAAGTATGAGCTGAAAAGATGATATATGAGGACAAGATCAAACAGATGCCCAAAGATGATTTTGTGGCATTCTGCCATAGAAATAGACGTGTGTCAGATGAGTTTTCTTCTATTTGTTCTGTAGGGCATAAAGTCAAAAAGTAATGGTCTGTCATATGTATAATAGATGCATAGCAGCTTATTTTACATATGTATAGAATTGAGATTATTTTGCCTTCCATGATATACTTTAAAGTTATGATGAACTGACTACAGAGTAAGAGACAGTTTTTTTTTCTTTAGTCTAGTCTATGCCTCAAAATGCCAAGTTATGACCTAAAATAATCTATAAAATTACATATCTGTTTGGAGTCAACTACCATGCTTCAGACATGGAGGTGATTTGTGAAATAATCTAAAACCGAAGACCGTCACTGCACAACTTTCATTCAGTATGCTGCTCTTGAAAAGTAAAAGCTGGACGATTTGGTTGCAAGGGGAAACAGCGTTTTTGGACAGCTTTCGTAAACTTTCAGAATATGTTCATTAGCTCATCTCCAGTTTAACTATTCTGATTCTGGGTTTAGTTGATTATTGCATGTTACATACCAGAATGGTGTGACAGTCTTCATTTTCTATAACTTAAAATGTGATTTAATGTGAGCTGTGAATTTTAGTGAGGTACGTTTATTGAAATCTCTTAACTGTATGCCATCATAAAAATAATGGGGCACATTTAGGAAAATGCAGCAGGTTCACACCAAAAATTGAGCCTTTTTCCTCCCCTTTCTGCTGCCCACACCACTTTCTAAACTGATGGGTATGGAAGTGTTGGTGAGGCCCGACCACCTAAATCATTCAAGATTATTTATTCCAATGTTCTGATATAGCTCCTGAAACCTATACCAACTGCTTGCTGGAATAAGTTTCCATTCCTGGGGGATGTTCCTTCCAAGATACACCAGAATTAGTAAGGCTAGGTTTACACCTGTTCCCGGTCTCCGTTCGGGGATTCTGGGTCTCATAATTGTGGCATATTTGATGCCAGCATAACACAGATTAAGGCCATTGTATAAAAAAACTGGTCTTAATGAATGTGCCCAATCAATGTCTTTGCTATAGCACTGGAATCCTATAGCGCAGCAAAATTTGGAGGTAGGCCACCGCATACTTTGTGTAACTTTTTTTTTTATAGTACTGGTATCTTATTTGGCATATCAATCAGAGTGCTCCCTCTGGACCTCATATTATTAGAAATGTAAGTGAGGAACTCTGCCGCAAAATAATGCAACTATCTGATCTCTGGTGTCTGGTTGTTTTTATCTTCCTCTGGATCAAAAATCCAGAATAATAGGCTGAACTACAGTAGATGGATGGATGACTTTTTTTATCCTTACTATGTAGGTATGTTGAAGGACCAGTGCGAGAGAGCTCTCTTCCATAAGGAAGAACTCCAATGATTTCATAGGTGTCAATATACTAGAGAAGTAATAATTTACATACCTTCCTCTCCTGCATTACAGTGATGGCCAAAAGTATTGGCACCTCTGCAATTCTGTCAGATAATACTCAATTTCTTCCAGAAAATGATTGCAATCACAAATGCTTTGGTAATAATATCTTCATTTAATTTGTCTTCAATGGAAAACCACAAAAAGAATTGTCAAAAAGCCAAATTGGATATAATTCCACACCAAACATTAAAAAAGGGGTGGACAAAAGTATTGGCACCCTTTGAAAAATCATGTGATGCTTCTCTAATTTGTGTAATTAACAGCACCTGTTACTTACCTGTGGCACATAACAGGTGCTGGCAATAACTAAATCACACTTGCAGCCAGTTGAAATGGATTAAAGTTGACTCAACCTCTGTCCTGTGTCCTTGTGTGTGCCACATTGATCATGGAGAAAAGAAAGAAGACCAAAGAACTGTCTGAGGACTTGAGAAGCAAAATTGTGAGGAAGCATGAGCAATCTCAAGGCTACAAGTTCATCTCCAAAGACCTGAATGTTCCTGTGTCTACCGTGCGCAGTGTCATCAAGAAGTTTAAAGCCCATGGCACTGTGGCTAACCTCCCTAGATGTGGATGGAAAAGAAAAATTGACGAGAGATTTCAACGAAAGATTGTGCGGTTGGTGGCTAAAGAACCTCGACTAACATCCAAACAAGTTCTAGCTGCCCTGCAGTCCGAGGGTACAACAGTGTCTACCCGTACTATCCGTCAGCGTCTGAATGAAAAGGGACTCTATGGTAGGATACCCAGGAAGACCCCACTTCTGACCCAGAGACATAAAAAAGCCAGGCTGGAGTTTGCCAAAACTTACCTGAGAAAGCCAAAAACTTTTTGGAAGAATGTTCTCTGGTCAGATGAGACAAAAGTAGAGCTTTATGGGAAAAGGCATCAACATAGAGTTTACAGGAAAAAAAAAAGAGGCCTTCAAAGAAAAGAACACGGTCCCTACAGTCAAACATGGCAGAGGTTCCCTGATGTTTTGGGGTTGCTTTACTGCCTCTGGCACTGGACTGCTTGACTGTGTACATGGCATTATGAAGTCTGAAGACTACCAACAAATTTTGCAGCATAATGTAGGGCCCAGTGTGAGAAAGCTGGGTCTCCCTCAGAGGTCATGGGTCTTCCAGCAGGACAATGACCCAAAACACACTTCAAAAAGCACTAGAAAATAGTTTGAGAGAAAGCACTGGAGACTTCTAAAGTGGCCAGCAATGAGTCCAGACCTGAATCCCATAGAACACCTGTGGAGTGATCTCAAAATGGCAGTTTGGAGAAGGCACCCTTCAAATCTCAGGGACCTGGAGAAATTTGCCAAAGAAGAATGGTCTAAAATTCCAGCAGAGCATTGTAAGAAACTCATTGATGGTTACCGGAAGCGGTTGTTCGCAGTTATTTTGTCTAAAGGTTGTGCTACCAAGTATTAGGCTGAGGGTGCCAATACTTTTGTCCGGCCCATTTTTGGAGTTTTGTGTAAAATGATCAATGATTTGACTTTTTTTTTCATTCTCTTTTGTGTTTTTTCATTGTAAGCAAAATAAATGAAGATATTATTACCAAAGCATTTGTGATTGCAATCATTTTCTGGAAGAAATTGAGTATTATCTGACAGAATTGCAGGGGTGCCAATACTTTTGGCCAGCACTGTATATTACATATGCAGTAATCAGAGGCGTAGCTAGGGGTTCAGCACGGGGGCGAACCTGTCCAAGTGGGCCCCCAACTTGGACATGTTCGTATACCGATACTATCAGTATACGGTGAGTGTATAGTGGTATATAGCAGCTCTACACAGGGCTCTGCAGACGATTTAGGTGAATACAGGGCAGTAACATTTAGTGACTTACCGGTGACGTCTCTGACCAATCCTTCACATTCCCCGTCTCTTTTATCTGGACGGCCATGACCACTTCCTCCAGTCTCTGTAAAGTTTGCAACACAGACATCTTTGGCTCCTCACTTTTCCAGGCACCTGACCCACATTGTCCTCACCTGCACACCCATCCTGCTGCTACCCCAATTATAAAATATATAATATAACCCCCCATAATGAATAATACCCCCAAGTGCATCTTTAAATTAATAACTTCCCTGTGTACGCCCTTTAAATAGTGCCCCTTATTAATAATGCCCCAGGTGTTTCCTAATTGAAAAGGGAAAAAAAAATTATTGGGGTTCCAATACCCCGTATCCCAGGATCAGCTGTTTGAATGAACTGTGGTACCTGTGTAAGCGCCGTGACTCCTTCTCTGTTTACATAGTGTCATGCATCTCATAGCGGCCATGTAATGTAACTACAGCCTCGTCCTATACACATCTATGTGACAAGGCTGGAATTACATCACACGGTCACTATAAACAGACAGCGTATGATATAAACAGGCACCGGAGCCCCTTCATACAGCTGATTAGTGGGGAGTCACTTATCTCTTATTTTATTCTGAGGATAGATCATCAATAAAAATGAGCTGGAAAACTCCTTAAGGCTTAGGCTGTGTTCACACAGAGTTTTTTGGCAGCAGATTTTGACGCGGAATCCGCCTCAAAATCCGCCTGAAAAAACTCCTCCCATTCATTTCAATGGGAATCAGTAGCGTTTTTTTTCCGCTAGCGGAAAAAAAAAATCAACATAACCTATCTTCCCGCGGATTCCGCCCGCGATGTCCGCGGCTCGAGCCGTACTCCTGATTAGGCCCATTCATCAGGGCTTAATCCGGAGCAGTTAGGCACGACGGAATGCTGATGCACGGCATCGGAATCCCGTCACGGCTGACAACGGCGAAAGTCCGGGGGCGGAAAATTTTCCGCCGTGTGAATACAGCCTAAGGCCCTATGTAGCATCCCGCAGCAAAAAACAGCTGCGGGAAAAACTGCGGCGGTGACGCATCGCGGTTTTTCCTGCAGCATTTTGCACAGAAAGGTCACAGAGGTTTCCTCTGTGGACTTTCTGCTTCAATTATATCTATAGGGAAACCGCTGGCGTTTCCGTAGGTATAATCGACATGCTGCGATTTCCAAAACTGCGATTGTTTTGGAAATCGCAGCGTGTCCGCTGCGCATATTTTACTTCAAAGTGGGGATGGGATGTGGCCCCTTGTGGCGAAAACCCACAGAAAAAAACCGTGGCATTCTAGCAAATCCGATCCACACATAGAGGGAAAAATATGTGCAGCAGACGCACTGCGATTTCCAAAACCGTTGCAGTTTTGGAAATTGCAGCATGTCAATTATGGAAATGCTGGCGGTTTCCATTTAGGTGTATTGAAAACAGAAAGTCCACAGAGGAAACCTTTGCAGACCTTCTGTGAAAAGTGCTGCGGGAAAAACCACAATGTTACCGCCATGGTTTTTCCTGCAGTGCTTTTTTTTTTTGCTGCAGCCCGGTACGTGGGGCCTTAGTCCTAATAAAGCCCAAGTGCCACTTTAAATTAATTGACCCTCATATTATGCCCCTGATTCCCCCTGACACAAATACTGCACCTCTAATGACCCCTTATATCAATGACCACCCCCTTATGTTCATAATGCCTCCTAATATAAATGATGCTCCCTAATGGCCCCTTATATAAATAACCTCACCCTTGTATTAATAATACCCCGTATTAACCCTTATATAAATGACGCCCAATCGTCATAATGTCCCCTAATGAATCCTCCCTTTACAGTATAGTTATATTTCTCCTCCTAACCACCCCTTATACTATTAATATACCCACAAAAAAAGTCATACTCACCTGCGATGCTGATGAATGGAGCCGCCGGTGCTTCCTCCCGGTCCACGCACAGGACGTCTGCGTCTGAGCGCGGGCGGCGCATTGTTGTGACGTCATCGCGCCGCCCGTGCTGAGAAGCAGACCACAGACTAGGTCTGCTTCTCGGCGTCTTGCAAACCGCAAGCCTGTATTGGCTTGCGGTTTACAAGTCAGTTAAGCACCAGGAAGTATTGTAACTAGATCGGTGTCTGCAGACACCGATCTAGTTAGAAATAAAGTATGTATTAATGGCGGCCCCGGGGTGGACCCCAAAAAGTCAGTGGGCCCGGGGCAGCCGCCCCTCTGCCCCCCTGCTAGCTACGCCTCTGGCAGTAATGTATGACACCCTGAATGTTTTTGATACTTAAACAATCAAATCCAAAGTACACAGGACACAAAATACTAAATGCGGCAGAATTCTAATATGTCTAACCTGCATTGTTTCACATTTACACACTTTTTAGACACATTTATAACTTGTACAAAAAACGGTGTGTTTTATCAGAAAGCAGGCATAGCCTAAGTTGTGGCACTGAAAAATGCATAAAAATATTGATCTAAGCCAATTAAGATTGGATATAAAGTTAGTTTAGACACTAATAATATAATAGATTTATCAAACCGCATTAGACACTTTCTGTGTCTGGTGTAGTTTGACTGCTGAGTCTGTTTGCACTGTCTAAAACTTAGACATTATTAGTATATATGCCCCACAGCATTTCTGCAAGTACTAGTACTATAGTAGTGAAAGTGCCCCTTCTTAGTTTTTAAATTAAACATCTCTCATTACTACTTATAAATAACAGTATTGTTATTCTATAACTTAGTGTTTTTATTCTGGATATAGTTTCTGTGAACTTGAAGGATATGCACTTTGTTTTTCTTAAGATTTAGTACTGTTACCAAGTTGTACACCTGAAATGTCATCTAAAGTGCAATATATTAGATAACTTTGCTTTGTGTCATATTGTTTTCCATTCTCCTTCATGTGATTTCTCTCTCCTAGGTAAATAACCTCCAGTTTTAGAAAAAAAAAAACAGTTGGTTTAATTTTTAATGGGGGAATACGTCTCCTGTAAAAAGTGACTTTATGCTGGGCAAACTATTTCACCTGACAGTGTTTTTACTTCAGCCAACAATTTCAACCAGAATATTTTATAGGAGGACATTTTTACTTTATCTTGACTTATATCTCTCATAATCTGGAGAAAACAGATTCATCTTTCTGTTTCAATTTCTTTTGAATCTCAAGGTGATTTACTGCTGTAATTGTTCATAGTGTGAAGAACATAAAAAGCATGTTTTTTCATAAGCGCAATAACCATATCTATGTTTTATTTCTACCTGTTCCATCCTGCAGGCATTTCCTATTTTCTTTATTTGAAAACATGGGCTTAGCTCCACTGCATTTATCTGTATGTATAACAAATTTAGCACAAAACACAAAAAAACTTTACATTTTTTTTTTCAAACAATGTTGTTTTTTAATGAATATTAATACATTGTAATAAGTTTGAATAGAAATTAAAAAAAATAAAGAATTCAAGTTATGAATTAATACAATATAACAACTTAAAGTCTTTGTTACAGACAGAGATGTAGATATAGGTAGTGCAGGGTTAACAATCACTACTGTGTCCTGGAACCTGAGAGGGTGCCAAAGCTTCCTCTGCCACATAAAATATACCACTATTTTAAATGACACATAGTACTTAGGGACCCTTTTATATATTTTGTATTGGATGTTAGGAGCTTCAAGTTTCAAAACTAAAATGGTTGCTTGGACAAATAGAAGGGTTCTTTACATGTGCCATCATACAGTATAAACCTAGTTTCCCTACTAATACAAAATAAATGGACAGCTCATTATGCAAATAGCATAGGTATATTACACTGACAAGCAAAATGGTAACAGTGTTTTGAACTTGAGACTTTCAGGCTCCATATCTCACCATCCACTACAGCTTCAAACATGAGACTACCATAATTTTATAGACAATCATCTCATACATAAATTTGACTAACAACTATTTAGCATATGATTAGTTATGCAGATTCTTGTCATGTAACTGCATTGTTATTGTTTTGCACCTGGTGGTGGAAAAATCTTTCTCTTCTTGTATACTACAAATTACAACCTGTTCTTACATTCCCTAATAGCTCAGTGTTTTATTAGGTTGATTCCCAAGTAAAAGTTCCCTGAATCAAATCAAGGATCTGCCATGAAGAAGATTTCCCATGAAATGAGAAACTGCATCATGCAGCTCATCGATAGCGGTCTTTCTGCCAAGAAAATTTCCAAACTGCATCATGTGAGTGCCATGACAGTTGGAAGAATACAAAATGAAGTCTGTCCATCCATTCAAAAGTCAAGCGGTGGGTGCCCAGGCAAAATATCGGAGTCAACAAGTTGGCTCATGACAAGATCTATCAGTTCTGCTGTGACAAACACGGCAGTGGAGGTGGATCGTATGCTTTGTAATAGTGAGATCACAGACGTTCATGCAAGCATCATGCAATGTGCATTACACAAGTCTGGAATGGTAGCCCGAAAAAAGGTGAAGAAGCCTCAACTTCAATATCATCATAAGAAGCGTCGGCTCAAGTTTGCAAAAAAGTACAAAAAGTGGACAGTAGAAGATTGGAAATGGGTGATTTGGAGCGATGAGACAAAAGACAATAGACTGGGGTCTGATGGGTGCAAATGGATCTGGAAGAAACAAGGGAAAAGGGGGCTAATGGATCAAAAAATTGAAGGAACTGTCAAGTTTGGCGGAGGGAGCCTAATGATATGGGGTTGTTTCACAGCCAAAGGATTTGTATACTTGGTGGTGATCTCAATGCTGAGCTATATGTGAGTATCCTACAAGAAGAGTTACTTTGTACACTCGAGTACTATGGGCATGAAAAGGACAACAACGACCCGAAGCATACATCTAGCGTACAATTTGCAAAGAAATGGTTAAAAGACAATAACGTAGAGTTTCTGGATTGGCCCCTACAGTCCCCAGACCTCAACCCAATTGAACACTTGTGGGTGGCGTTGAAGAAAAAGCTGTATTCGTATCCAAGTGAGTCGACCAGTATGCACCAACATTTGGAACTTTTTGAAGAGACCTGGGATCAGATTTCAGTCAAGACATGCTTGAATCAAGAGTATGCCCAGAAGGATTCAGGCAGTGTTGAAAGCCAAAGGTGGATTTACAAAATAATAAAAATTTAAAAAATAAATTTTTAGGAGCAAAACTTTAATAATGCAGTTACATGACAAGAATCTGCATAATTAATCATATGCTAAATAGTTGCAAGTTAAATTTATATATGAGCCAAGATGATTGTCTATAAAATGATGGTATTCTCACATAAACAGACGTCAAAATTCCTCAGTATAACATAATAGCATTGCATGTGATTTACATTTGGAGGAATCAGTCAGTTAGTAAAATACGAGACTAATATATGTATAAAACAGGCTGTGTATCACATGGTATTTAATTCAGTTTAGGCTAGGCTTACACTATGGTTGTGGGTTTGTTATTGTGATCTGTCAAAGGATCAAAACAAAGAACATAAGTTTCCCTGATTGTTTGACACAAACGAAAGACCTTTTTGTTGGTATCCATCATCATAACTTCAATTTTAAAGATAAATCTGAAAGTCCTTGTAGTACAAAGCATTATGTTCTAAAAAAATAAATAAATAAATGGAAGGGGCTTTGTATTTTTGTTAAACCATTTGAAGCAAATGAACACTGATATAAAAGTATTACTTCTGAATCGTCAGTCTGACGGATCAGAAGAACGGTAGTGGGAACGTACCCGAGCATACAAGGTTGCCTATCAATGTAATCATCAGCTGCAAATAATAAAGAATACACTATATTCTAGAAGAATTTAAGTTTCTGTTCTCTTTGTGCATTGTAGATCTAAATGCCTTAGAGAAATAACTGAGAGTCTGTTCTGCTAGAGAAAATGTTATTGCTTCAAACTAATGAGCATTTTGGACCCATTATAGCAACATTGTTTTATGTTTACTATTTGTTTGGTTTAGAAAATGAATTACAGATTGAATCCCCACCTGTATTTCAGCATTCAGCAACTCTGGGGTTTAGCTTTAATCTACACATGGAAAGTTGTGTATCTGATGCATTTTAGATATCAAATACTTTTATTACACATGCACAAAAGCCTCTAACGCATGTAAAGATATTGATTTATTTTAAGATTGACTTACAATCTTAAATTAGTTTAAATGGCCTTTTAACAGACTTAACAGAACCACTTCTTTGTTAATAGCAAGAAAAGTTAATAAACCTATAGTACAAGTTAGAAGGCTAAAGATCCACAGTGAATTTTGGCCACCAAGTGGTAGAGAGAGGCAAAACCAAATTCATTTGTTTTCAGGTTTGGGTGGTTTGGTCCAAATATATGTTTTGGGTTGAATATGTTAAGTATGAACCAGAGTTTAGAACATAGTATATGACACTGGCAGGGCTCTTGGGACACTATCTAGCCCATTTATATCTCTCTAAGGCAAACACAGCCAAAGTTGTGTCAATGTGACATACATGTCTATGGGAAAACTAATGGTAAGCAGTGGATGCTTGCTTGTGTTTTTTTTAATACACCCATGGCAGTTCTATTGCAAAATATAATAAATATATAATATATATATACAGTACAGACCAAAAGTTTGGACACAACTTCTCATTCCAAGAGTTTTCTGTATTTTCATGACTATAAAAATTGTAGATTCACACTGAAGGCATCAAAACTATGAATTAACACATGTGGAATTATATACTTAACAAAATTGTGAAACAACTGAAAATATGTCTTATATTCTAGGTTCTTCAAAGTAGCCACCTTTTGCTTTGAATACTGCTTTGCACACTCTTGGCATTCTCTTGATGAGCTTCAAGAGGTAGTCACCTGAAATGGTCTTCCAACAGTCTTGAAGGAGTTCCCAGAGATGCTTAGCACTTGTTGGCCCTTTTGCCTTCACTCTGAGGTCCAGCTCACCCCAAACCATCTCGATTGGGTTCAGGTCTGGTGACTGTGGAGGCCAGGTCATCTGGCGTAGCACCCCATCACTCTCCTTCTTGGTCAAATAGCCCTTACACAGTCTGGAGGTGTGTTTGAGGTCTTTGTCCTGTTCAAAAATAAATGATGGTCCAACTAAACGCAAACCGTATGGAATAGCATGCCGCTGCAAGATGCTGTGGTAACCATGCTGGTTCAGTATTCCTTCAATTTTGAATAAATCCCCAACGGTGTCACCAGCAAAGCACTCCCACACCATCACACCTCCTCCTCCAGCTCACGGTGGGAACCAGGCATGTAGGTCCATTCGTTCACCTTTTCTGCGTCGCACAAAGACACGGTGGTGGAACCAAAGATCTCAAATTTGGACTCATCAGACCAAAGCACAGATTTCCACGGGTCTAATGTCCATTCCCCCCCTTCCCCTTCACCCCCCAAATTTTCCCCATTTTTCCCACACACCCCCCTTCATTTCTTAAAGTAATGATGGCCACAAGTTTTTCTTTACTTAGCTGCTTTTTTTCTTACCATAATACAAATTCTAACACTCCATTCAGTAGGACTACCAGCTGTGTATCCACCTGACTTCTGAACAACATAACTGATGGTCCCAACCCCATTTATAAGGCAAGAAATCCCACTTATTAAACCTGACAGGGCATACCTGTGAAGTGAAAACCATTTCAGGTGACTACCTCTTGAAGCTCATCAAGAGAATGCCAAGAGTGTGCAAAGCAGTAATCAAAGCAAAAGATGGCTACTTTGAAGAACCTAGAATATAAGACATATTTTCAGTTGTTTCACACTTTTTGTTAAGTATATAATTCCACATGTGTTAATTCATAGTTTTGATGCCTTCATTGTGAATCTACAATTTTTATAGTCATGAAAATACAGAAAACTCTTGGAATGAGAAAGTGTGTCCAAACTTTTGGTCTGTACTGTGTGTGTGTGTGTGTGTGTGATTATATATATATATATATATATATATATATATATATATATAACACACATGGACACAATTGTTGGTACCCCTCGTTTAATCAAAGAAAACCCACAATGGTCACAGAAATAACTTGAATCTGACAAAAGTGATAATATATAAAAATTCTATGAAAATGAACAAATGAAAGTCAGACATTGCTTTTCAACCATGCTTCAACAGAATTTAAAAAAAAAAAAAAACTCATGAAACAGGCCTGGACTGAAATGATGGTTCCCTTAACTTAATATTTTGTTACACAACCATTTGAAGCAATCACTGCGATCAAACCATTCCTGTAACTGTCAATGAGACTTCTGCACCTCTCAACAGGTATTTTGGCCCATTCCTCATGAGCAAACTGCTCCAGTTGTCTCGGGTTTGAAGAGTGCCTTTTCCAGACGGCATGTTTCATCTCCTTCCAAAGATGCTCAATAGGATTTAGGTCAGGGCTCATAGAAGGCCCCTTCAGAATAGTCCAATGTTTTCCTCTTAGCCATTCTTGGGTGTTTTTAGCTGTGTGTTTTTGGGTCATTATCCTGTTGAAAGACCCATGACCTGCGACTGAGACCAAGCTTTCTGACACTGGGCAGCACATTTCTCTCTAGAATCCCTTGATAGTCTTGATATTTCATTGTACCCTGCACAGATTCAAGACACCCTGTGCCAGATGCAGCAAAGCAGCCCCAGAACATAACAGAGCCTCCTCCATGTTTCACAGTATGGACAGTGTTCTTTTCAAGATATGCTTCATTTTTCCATCTGTGAACATAAAGCTGATGTTCCTTGCCAAAAATTTTGATTTTTGTCTCATCTGTCCATAGGACATTCTCCCAGAAGCTTTGTGGCTTGTCAGCATGTAGTTTGGCAAATTCCAGTCTGGATTTTTTAAGTTCTTTCTGTGACCATTGTGGGTTTTTCTTTCATTAAAAGAGGGGTGCCAACAATTTTGTCCACGTGTGTGTGTATGCACACATACACCTGGCACTTGCAGTGGTCTCCCTAAAGGTTGCAGCAAGCTGGGTATAGAGTCTGATAATATACCAGGGAAGTTATGTTAAAAAAAAAAAAAAATCATACTCCCCTTCTGTTACCTCATTTGGGCCTCTTCGCAGCACATCTCCTTGTGATGTCTGGCACTCTTCTGTGATGTTATCAAACTGGGGGTCACCGCTGAGGCCCAATCACAGGGCTAATGATGTCACCAGTAGAGTGGCGGACACCACAAGGAGGCCCAGAAAAGGTAAAGGAAGGTGAGTATGAATGTGTGTGTATGTATGTGTGTGTATATATGTGTATATATATATATATATATATATATATATATATACAGTACAGACCAAAAGTTTGGACACACCTTCTCATTCCAAGAGTTGTCTGTATTTTCATGACTATAAAAATTGTAGATTCACACTGATGGCATCAAAACTATGAATTAACACATGTGGAATTATATACTTAACAAAAAAGTGTGAAACAACTGAAAATATGTCTTATATTCTAGGTTCTTCAAAGTAGCCACCTTTTGCTTTGATTACTGCTTTGCACACTCTTGGCATTCTCTTGATGAGCTTCAAGAGGTAGTCACCTGAAATGGTTTTCACTTCACAGGTGTGCCCTGTCAGGTTTAATAAGTGGGATTTCTTGCCTTATAAATGGGGTTGGGACCATCAGTTGTGTTGTTCAGAAGTCAGGTGGATACACAGCTGATAGTCCTACTGAATGGAGTGTTAGAATTTGTATTATGGCAAGAAAAAAGCAGCTAAGTAAAGAAAAACGAGTAGCCATCATTACTTTAAGAAATGAAGGTCAGTCAGTCCGAAAAATTGGGAAAACTTTGAAAGTGTCCCCAAGTGCAGTGGCCAAACCCATCAAGCGCTACAAAGAAACTGGCTCACATGAGGACCGCCCCAGGAAAGGAAGACCAAGAGTCACCTCTGCTGCGGAGGATAAGTTCATCCGAGTCACCAGCCTCAGAAATCGCAGGTTAACAGCAACTCAGATTAGAGACCAGGTCAATGCCACACAGAGTTCTAGCAGCAGACACATCTCTACAACAACTGTTAAGAGGAGACTGTGCAGCAGGCCTTCATGGTAAAATAGCTGCTAGGAAACCACTGCTAAGGACAGGCAACAAGCAGAAGAGACTTGTTTGGGCTAAAGAACACAAGGAATGGACATTAGACCTGTGGAAATCTGTGCTTTGGTCTGATGAGTCCAAATCTGAGATCTTTGGTTCCAACCACTGTGTCTTTGTGCGACGCAGAAAAGGTGAACGAATGGAATCTACATGCCTGGTTCCCACCGTGAAGCATGGAGGAGGAGGTGTGATGGTGTGGGGGTGCTTTGCTGGTGACACTGTTGGGGATTTATTCAAAATTGAAGGAATACTGTACCAGCATGGTTACCACAGCATCTTGCAGCGGCATGCTATTCTATCCGGTTTGCGTTTAGTTGGACCATCATTTATTTTTCAACAGGACAATGACCCCAAACACACCTCCAGACTGTGTAAGGGCTATTTGACCAAGAAGGAGAGTGATGGGGTGCTACGCCAGATGACCTGACCTCCACAGTCACCAGACCTGAACCCAATCGAGATGGTCTGGGGTGAGCTGGACCGCAGAGTGAAGGCAAAAGGGCCAACAAGTGCTAAGCATCTCTGGGAACTCCTTCAAGACTGTTGGAAGACCATTTCCGGTAACTACCTCTTGAAGCTCATCAAGAGAATGCCAAGAGTGTGCAAAGCAGTAATCAAAGCAAAAGGTGGCTACTTTGGAGAACCTAGAATATAAGACATATTTTCAGTTGTTTCACACTTTTTTGTTAAGTATATAATTCCACATGTGTTAATTCATAGTTTTGATGCCTTCAGTTTGAATATACAATTTTTATAGTCATGAAAATACAGAAAACTCTGGGAATGAGAAGGTGTGTCCAAACTTTTGGTCTGTACTGTGTGTATATATATATATATATATATATATATATATATATATATATATATAATAATATATATTATATTTATATATATATATAATATTATTATTTTTTTTTTTTTTAAACCTCTCCTGGGCCTCCACCTATTATACCCTGGGGTCTGAAGACCATTTTGTTAATCGGAGACAAATCTCTATTTGTTTGATATCGTAAAAAAACTATCAATTTGGAACATTGGAGTCATACCTGGCTCTGTACAAACCAATTCACCCAACTCTAGTGACAACGGCACCTTAATAAAAGGAGATTTTTCATTATAAACTGCAACAGTCAGCTTGTGTTTTTTTTTTTTTACTTTAACAGAACTTTTTATGTATTGGTTAAGGGAAAAAAAAAACACTAACAGGATGAATTTTCACTAAAAACAATGTAAGACCCTCTGTGAACAGTTAGATACAGTACTTACAGTTCAGTAAGACACAATAATAGGAATACTGATGCATCCAGGGTCGGACTGGCCCACCGGGGAACCGGTGAATCCACCGGTGGGCCCCGAGCCCCGACTATTAGTCCTCATGTCATGGGGGCCCGATCGGGATCCTGACCAGCCCGATCGGGCCCCTGACCAGTGGCGTTACGATCGCGGTCACAGGGGGCGCAACCGCGACCAGACCCGGCAGGGTACGGGGCCCGCGGCCAGCTGGAGATGGCCGGGGCCCTGGACCACTATGATAGCGGTCGGGGAAAGCCTGGTTCCCCGACCGCTATACATACTATTATTGGAAAGGGACCCTGGCATATTGCAGGCCCCTTTCCAATAGATGGCAGCCCAGGGGAGGTGACTGAAAATAATAAACGCATATTCTCATCTTTCCTGGGCACAGCGTCCTCTAAGGTGAGATCATGTGACCTCTGAGGCCAATCAGTGGCCTAAGGGAAGGGACCTGGGACGTCACAGCCAGTGAGGAATTCCGGCAAAAAGAAGACAGCGGAGCTGCAAGACCGGACCCTGCTGGGAGGACACCGGAGCGCTCTTCTGTCATGTGACTGAGGCCTGTGATTAGGCTCCGGTGGTCACATGGGGTGCGACTGCGTAATGACGTCAGTGCGCCCCCACGTGACCACTGAGGCCCAACCACAGGCCTCAGCAGCGACGTCGGAAAAGGACCTGAAGACGACAGGATGGAGCGACGATGCCAAGGAAAGGTAAGGCAAGGTGAGTATGAGAGTTTGTTATTTTTAATCACTTCCCCTGGGCCTCCGATTATTATACTCTGGGGTCTGAGGAGACCCCAGAGTATAGTAATAGCACCGGAGCGGAGGGGGCTATTGGGCGCATATAATACAGGGTGGGGGCCACTGTGGAGCTTATAATACAGGGTGGGGGCCACTGTGGAGCTTATAATACTGGGTGGGGGCCACTGTGGAGCTTATAATACTGGGTGGGAGCCACTATGGAGCGTATAATACTGGGTAGGGGCCACTGTGGAGCTTATAATACTGGGTGGGGGCCACTGTGGAGCTTATAATACTGGGTGGGGGCCACTATGGAGCTTATAATACTGTGTGGGGGCCACTATGGAGCTTATAATACTGGGTGGAGGCCACTATGGAGCTTATAATACTAGGTGGGGGCCACTGTGGAGCTTATAATACTGGGTGGGGGCAACTGTGGAGCTTATAATACTGGATGGGGGCCACTTTGGAGCATATAATGCTGGGTGGGGGCCACTGTGGAGCTTATAATACAGGGTGGGGGCCACTGTGGAGCTTATAATACAGGGTGGGGGCCACTGTGGAGCTTATAATACTGGGTGGGGGCCACTGTGGAGCTTATAATACTGGGTGGGGGCCACTGTGGATCTTATAATACTGGGTGGGGGCCACTGTGGAGCTTATAATACTGGGTGGGGGCCACTGTGGAGCTTATAATACTGGGTGGGGGCCACTGTGGAGCTTATAATACTGGGTGGGGGCCACTGTGGAGCTTATACTCCATACAGTGGCTCCTTCATTTTTTTTTTTTTAATTACGCAGGGGCAGGTGAAAAAAACAAAACAAAAAAACCCCCCACAAACTTTCTTCCCTGTCCCCAGTGTCTCCCAGAGCAGTTCGGTCCTGCAGTTCTGTTGTTTTCTTCCAGCTGACGTTCCCTCTGCACGTGACTACCTGTGATGTCACATGACCTCTGAGGCCAATCAGTGGCCTAAGGGAAGGGACCTGGGACGTCACAGCCAGTGAGGAATTCCGGCAAAAAGAAGACAGCGGAGCTGCAAGACCGGACCCTGCTGGGAGGACACCGGAGCACCGGGACAGGTGAGTATGTTTAGCATGTTTTTTTTTTTTTTTGGGGGGGGTAGGGGGGATTCACCTCCCTCAGACTAATTAATTATAAAAAAGAAAAAAATTATACTGGACAATCTCTTTAAAGTGTGGCGCATTAGGGGTGTATATTAAAGGGGTTGTCCAGGCATAATTTGTTATGGTTTATCCTCAGGATAGGCCATAGATACCTGATCTGTAGGGGGCTGACCCCGGACCGATCAGCTGTACAGAGCCACTTCTGGCACCCATCCTGTACACAATACAGGGCCAAAAGCAGAAAGCTCTGTCAACTGTGTATTAGCCGGGCACCTTCACTGTATTTCAGCACTTATTGAAGTCAGTAGGAGCTGAGCTGCAGTGAAGGCGCCGGGCTGCTATACAGCGTATGGAGCTTTCTGCTTCCGGCCCTGTGTTGTGTACAGAACAGGTGCCGGAAGTGGCTCCGAACAGCTGATGGGGCCATGTGTCAGCCCTCTACCGATCAGGTATTTATGGCCTATCCAGAGCATAGGCCATAAAAAAGATTAACCCTGGCCAACCCCTTTAATATGCCCCACACAGTTTAATGTCTCTCCCCCCACAGGATGTTAGCCCCCATCACTGCTCCCACACAATATCATGACCCCATCACTATTCCCCATACAGTATGGGGGACCAGTGAAGAGGCCACTATGTGGGGGGACCAGTGAAGTGACCATAGAAAAATTTGGCCCAGACAACCCCTTAAAAGAGGTTGTCCATAAACTGGAGCGACCACTGTGTCGGCCGCCAGGGAGGTGTAAAAATAAGAAAATTTTTAAAAAAGCATACTCACCTGTCCCCAGCACCCCGTTGTCCCCTGCCTGTGTCTGTTCGGTCTCATGGCGGTGCCTCATTTCTGGAAATCCTGTACTTAATTGGTCTTAGCGGTCACATGAGGTGCAGGACTCCCAGCAAGGATTCGCCGGCATGAGACTGAATGGACACTGGCAGCAGACAACGGAGAGCTGGGGACAGGTGAGTATGCTTTTTAATTTACTTATTTTTTACTTTACACCTCCCGCCAGCTACATGGGTTGCTCCAATTCCTTCGACAACCTCTTTAAAGGATTTGTCCATCTTCCTAATATTGATGGCCTGTCCTTAGGATAGGCCATCAATATGACATCTGCGATGATACAACAGCCAGGACCTCTGCAGATCAGCTTTTCCAGGACAGTGCGGCTACAGGTAAAGGTAACAATTCTAGGAGCCACGCTGTTCACTTGCCATACAAGGTGTAGCAGTAGGTTTAGGTAGTGCAGTGGTGCACATGGTATAGTGGGTGAGCAGCATGGCTCCCGGCATGTCATTACCTTTAGCCGCCCTGTCTCGGTACCGCTGATCTGCAGGGGTTCTGATGGTGGGCCCCTAGAAACAATTCCACTGGTGGGCCCTAGACATCCCAGTCCGACACTGGATGCATCATGTTTTATTATACATCTACATTATGGACATATATCAATACCTCTATGTTAAGGTCTCCTAAGGCTGCTTTTACAGATTTGGGGGAAAAAAGCAGTCTTGATGCAGATTTTTGAGCCAAAATCAAAAGTGCACCGAGCAGGAAGGAGACCTTTTAGTCCTTCTTTTACATTTTCTGTTCCTTTTGGATAATACTTCAGGTTTTGGCTCGCATATGGTGAGAAATCAGCCAAAAAAACTAAAGAGTTCTTCAAAAACAATTCTGTGTTTTGAAAGCAGCATAAGGAGAAAAATGTTGTAATTGGAGTTAATTTAACTGTTGCCTGTTGCTATTTTTTTCCCTTTATAGGGAAACTTTGAAACTGTGCAAGTATAGTCGTAACCAGTGATTTTATGGTGACTGTTATGTAACCAAGATCACATGGAGCCCCTATCTTAATGCTACAGTATGTGTATAATAAACTGATAAACTTGTCTCTGTGCTGGGCATAATTATCAATACTTTAGAAAAGCATTGTCTTTGGTGCCCTAATATTTTGTAGTGGATGCAAATAAAATTTACATGCGTTTTTTTTTTTTTTTTTTTTTTTTTTTTATAAAATTTTCAACATAATATAAATATATGATTTTTTAATTATTTAAAAAACAAACAAACCACAAAATGTAAACAAAATAAACAAACATGTTAGGTATCACCTTATGTAAGTAAGTTGGCACTTTCCAAAAACAGCATTATTTATCCTGTATCTTGAAAGCTGTTAAAAATATATACAGTTGGGAAAAAAAGTATTTAGTTGGCCACCAATTGTGCAAGTTCTCCCACTTAAAAAGATGAGAGAGGCCTGTAATTGACATCATAGGTAGACCTCAACTATGAGAGACAAAATGAGAAAACAAATCCAGAAAATCATTGTCTGATTTTTAAAGAATTTATTTTCAAATTATGGTGGAAAATAAGTATTTGGTCACCTACAAACAAGCAAGATTTCTAGCTCTCACAGACCTGTAACTTCTTCTTTAAGAGGCTCCTCTGTCCTCCACTCATTACCTGTAGTAATGGTACCTGTTTGACATTTGTTATCAGTATAAAAGACACCTGTCCACAACCTCAAACAGTCACACTCCAAACTCCACTATGGTGAAGACCAAAGAGCTGTGGAAGGACACCAGAAACAAAATTGTAGACCTGCACCAGACTGGGAAGACTGAATCTGCAATAGGCAAGCAGCTTGGTGTGAAGAAATCAACTTTGGGAGCAATAATTAGAAAATGGAAGACATACAAGACAACTGATAATCTCCCTCGATCAGGGGCTCCATGTCAGATCTCACTCCAGTGAATGACCTGCAGAAAGCTGGGACTAACGTAACAAAGGTTACCGTCAGTAACACACTACACCGCAAGGGACTCAGATCCTGCAGTGCCAGACGTGTCCCCCTGCTTAAGCCAGTACATATCCGGGCCCATTTGAAGTTTGCTAGAGAGCATTTGGATGTTCCAGAAGAGTATTGGGAGAATGTCATATGGTCAGATGAAACCAAAGTAGAACTGTTTGGTAGAAACACAACTCGTCGTGTTTGGAGGAGAGTGAATGCTGAGTTGCATCCAAAGAGCACCATACCTACTGTGAAGCATGGGGTTGGCAACATCATGCTTTGGGGCTGTTTCTCTGCAAAGGGACCAGGACGACTGATCCGTGTACATGTATCGTGAGATTTTGAGTGCAAACCTACTTCCATCAGCAAGGTCATTGAAGATGAAATGTGGCTGGGTCTTTCAGCATGACATTGATCCCAAGCACACCACCAGGGCAACGAAGGAGTGGCTTCGTAAGAAGCATTTCAAGGTCCTGGAGTGGCCTAGTCAGTCTCCAGATCTCAACCCCATAGAAAACCTTTGGAGGGAGTTGAAAGTCCGTGTTGCCCAGTGACAGCCCCAAAACATCACTGCTCTAGAGGAGATCTGCATGGCGGAATGGGCCAACATACCAGCAACACTGTGTGCCAACCTTGTGAAGACTTACAGAAAACATTTGACCACTGTCATTGCCAACAAAGAATATATAACAAAGTATTGAGATGAACTTTTGTTATTGACCAAATACTTATTTTCCACCATAATTTGCAAATAAATTATTTAAAAATCAGACCATATGATTTTCTGGATTTGTTTTCTCATTTTGTCTCTCATAGTTGAGGTCTACCTATGATGTCAATTACAGGCCTCTCTCATCTTTTTAAGTGGGAGAACTTGCACAATTGGTGCCTGACTAAATACTTTTTTTTCCCCACTGTATATTCCAATGCAGAAATTTTTGTATTTTGGCTACCTCGCTTCCTCCCCAAAAATAGCAATAAAAAGTGATCAAAAAGTCATACATACCAAAAATTGTATTAATAAAAACTACAACTTGCAAATAAAGAGCCCTTACATATGGCCGTCAAATAAACCGTAAAAAAGGTAGAGGTGTCAGAATACAGTGCCCCCAGGAAAATCATTCATTCTCTAAAAATGACATTTTATTAGTAAACGTGGTAAGACATAATAAAATCTAATCTAAATATGGTATCACTTACCCGAGGGGGAAGACCGAACGACCTTTGAGAGCGCTCTCGGAGGTCGTTTGGCTTTCCCTGTCGGGGAAAGTTCCCAGGCCCTGATGGGTTCACCCACAGGTTTTATATGTGCTTCTTCAACCTCCTTGTTCAGTCTTTTACGTGGGTTTTTAACCGTGTTGGTGGGGACACCCCATTCACTCGTCAATCCCTTGCGGCTCTTGTTACTGTCATCCTGAAACCCAGTAAGGATCTGAACTGTTGCACCAGTTATCGTCCGATTTCCCTCATCAAGGTGGACGATAAATTATTCTCCAAATTACTTTCCAACTGGATTTCCCCCCTGATGCCGAGCTTGATCCATAATGACCAGGTGGGCTTTATTGCTGAGCGAGAGGCGAGGGATAATATTTGTAAGATTCTTTAGGCAACTGCTGTGGCGCACAATCTAAGCTCTCATCTGTGCCTCCTGACAGTCGACGTGGAAAAGGCTTGTGACCGCATGCACTGGGGCTTCCTGCGATCTACTCTTGAACAGGCGGGAATTAGCCTGTTCTTGGGGAAGATCCTATCCCTATCTGGTGATCCTTCCACCAGGGTGCTAATGGAATCCTATCAGATTCGTTCCCTGTGTGGAATGGGACTAGACAGGGATACCCCTTGTCTCCCTTTTGTATACATTGGTGATGGAGCACCTTGCTGTGGCTCTGTGGGCATGCCCTAGGGTACACAGTCTTCAGCTAGACAGGTCAAGACGACACTATATGCTGACAACTTGCTTTTCTCCGTCACTGAGCAACTTTAAGGTTAACCTCTCTTACAGTGAGGCCCTTAACGTTACCCTACCCCTGGCAGAGACTGCTCACTTAAATTTCAACCCACATCGATCAAATACCTGTTATTCAGATCTCTGTAGACCCATCATGTCTCTTTAAATAAAACTACCTTCCCTTACTGGAGAGGAATGCGGTTGAGGGATTGCCAGACCCTTATCTGTTTTATAAATCCACAGTTGCTGCATCTTTTTGACAGGTGTTATAGATGCGTGGACAAGCAGTGGGTGTCTATTGAGGCTGATCTACTCAAAACCCACCTTCCTTCTCTGCCCTAGATCCCAGCCCATTTTTGCCTGAAATATGTCCACCACATGTTTCTCTCTGAGTGCTTCCTGACAGTGTGGGACTTGCTGTGTCGTGGTACCTAGGATCCTAGGACCCTTAAGCCCGCTCTTTAATAACCCAATGTTTCTCAGTTCACAAATTTCTCTACTGGTTGGTTGGCGAGGAGGTTAATCTGGGTCAAATCATTGGGGCCTTGTCCCTCCCATCCCTTGATCAACTTCCAACCCAAGCATTCCCTTGTCTTGGCTGGAGTACAATCATCTCCCCAGGTTCCTGCAGACATTCTCCCTGCTCCCGCTCCTGGCCTCTAATCCTACAACTTTTGAAGGCATACTTCTCCAAGCAGAGACCCCCCCTCTACACGCATCCTCTCTCTTTTGTACGGCATACTCCTCAAGGTAGCAATTCTGGGGGTTCCTTCATACACCAGGTCTTGGGACAATGATATACCGAACTGCCTTTCTCCTACTGAGTGGTCTAAGTCCTTCATATTTGCTCATAAATTACCATTTCTACACAGTGGTCAGGAGAAAAATTTCAATACTAACTTGTTGGTATCATTGTCCAGATCGTCTCCATAAGTTTTATCTATCTGTCTCTGATCATTGTTGGCGCTGTGGATCCTAGAGTGGGACTCTTTTTCCATATATGGTGGAAATGTGGGGAGATACAGCCTCTCTGGGATTCTGTGTATGACCTATATGCCAGGGTTAGTGGTTGTTCTTTTGTGCCTCAAATAGCTCTCCTCTCCATTCTGTCCTGAGAAAATTTCCAAATTAAAGGGTGATCTTCTGAACACCAGATCGGTCATCCCCCCACCACTGACACAGCACGACTTCCACCTCTCATGCAGTGGCTCATGGAGTTCCTACATATCCGGAGAATGGAGACCCTGGTTGTGGAGGACTCTGTAGACTCTTCTAAGTTTGATGCTGCTCTCTGGCAGCCATGAGTGGAGTCCCAGGACTCTGCAAAGTTTTCTAGGTTATATCCTTAAATCCTAATTTGTTTGTTTGTCCTTTCTTCCCTCAGGTCCTCTGCTTTCTTCTGATGCCCCACCCTTCCCTCCTCTCCTAGGTTTCCCTCTCTTCTCTCTTTGCTGACTGTCCTTGTGTCTGTCTGTTTTTTTTTTTCTGCCCTCCATGTGTGTGATTATGCTTCTCCCTAGTTTGTATGAGGTAGCTGCTATGCGCTTTCTTCCTTTTTCTTCCTGTTTTGCTGTTTCAGCTGCCTCCCACCTTGGACCCTATACGGCTGTGACGTTTATTTTCTTTCTCTTTTTGCAATGTTAGGTCCTAGGCTGTATTGGGGGTTTATCTTTCCTTATTGTGTTGGGATCCTTTATTTATATTGTCCCATGCTATGGCTGCTCTGTTTTATGGGCCTATTGGTCCGATTTCATTTTGTTCCTTGTTAGATTTGTTATATTTTCAAAAGAACATTAATTAACTCTTATTAAACATAAATATATCACCACTATAATTGTAATCACCCACCGGACAACGTTGCCATGTCCTGCTTCCTTAAAGGTTTAAACATCTCCCTCCAGCCAGTCAGCTAAAATTCGTATTATTTGGCCCACATTATGAACTCCTCTTTTTAGGTCCAATTATTGCACATTTTACTTAGAAATTAGAGAGATTTACTAAGTGCATGGTTCATGCCTGTTAACCAGCGTGTGCCCCAGTGGTGCAAGAGGTCTAAAAAGGCATGTTCTCCTAAAAAAAAAAAATAAATAAAAAATATATCAAGTTATATTTAATTATGATAATACACCTCTAATTAGTAAAGAAAATACACTATTATAGTAGTTAGTAAAGAAAGAACACTATTGCAAAAGGAACAACAATTATCATCATACTGTATAAACCCAGTATATCAAATATCAAGGTCAATGTTACTATGATCACATAATACCATCACATTGTGACTAAATAAAACCACCATACTAGTAGTAAATAAAAAAAAAAAAAAAAAACAGTATACAAAGGCCCACAATTATCACCATGCAGTGAACATATATTGTAGTGGTATATATTATACACAGGCACTCTGTAAAACAAAGTAAAGGTACATCGAGTGAATTACCAATGACATAATCTCTGAATGGACTTGTTCATTTTCCCTTTTCCTCTCCAACCTGTCCAATTCACTGCAACAACTTTTTCCAGTCATGACTTATCTCTGCATAGTTTAATATACCAAAATATGTTTAGCTTCTTTTCCAAAACATCTCCACCTTCTACACATACTTGCTATTCATAGATGAGGAAAATTGCCCCTTCTGCCCCATATAGTAGTAATGTACCCATATAGAAATTATGTTTCCATTGTCTCCCCATATAGTATCTTGCACCACTATGTGTTCGAATATAGTATAATGCTTCCCCATTTGTGACAATAAAAAAGCAACATACCTCATCTCATTCCATCATTATTATTTTTAACTGTGTACAAATCCTGTATAAAGAAAAAAATATATCTTTGCACTGTATTAGCCAGTAGATTATAAAAGATAAAAACAGAGTCTTCAGCAGGTGATACCTTTTTAATGGCTAACTGAAAAGATGATGACAAATAGCAAGCTTTCGAGACTACTTAGGTCTCTTCATCAGGCATGGTATAACGCAATAGCTGAAGAGTCGCATACTTATACACAAAAGGACATAAGAACATAGTGATAAATGAGACACGTTATGTAAAGCAGAACTATCAATATAAGGAGAAGAATAAACAGCTAAAGCAGTAAACATTGGAGCAGTTCCTAGATAACGAGTGTGAAAGTTTTATTGCCATTTGTCATCATCATTTCAGTTAGCCATTGAAAGGTATCAACTACTGAAGACTCTCAATTTTTATCTTTTACACATCTTTTAGATGACAATACAGTTGAAAATAAAGCTGAAGTCTGTAGGTTCAGCATGAGCAATCTGAACTTGCAGTTTGCTGAAGGCCCCTTTCTTCCTCTCTGGGGCTAGAAGCCCTGACCTCTATGTTGATCACTCTGATATCCACTATAAACCTTACATACTATTAAAAATACCACAGTGTACCCAGTCAATATATGCATAAAGCTCTACCCACCAACAGAGAACAGAAAAAGGTTTAAAAAAAAACCTCTCTAGATCTTACTGTTCAATAGACTCATGTCCTCAACAGACATGAGCATTTCTCCAGGTCTGAATAGATTTGATCCAAATTGAAAGTACTCCAATTACCCTGCATAGTCAGATCATGTGGCTTGCGTTAATTTGGGACATTGAAAGTAAAGAAATGACAACTGATGACAATTGTAAGCTGTGAGCAAAACCAGACAATGGAGGAACAATGTCCAGAAAATGGAGGAACAGTATCTTGAAACCACTTGGCTTGAGCAAAGCCTGATGCTAGATGATCACAACTGAGCTTCACCTGTGAAACTTGGTCCGTGCATTCGCTAGATTTATTTGTCTGACTTTCATGCCGGGATAACTATGATGCTAGCAGTCCCTCTCCTGGCAGGCTGGTAAATCTGACGAACACATGAGTTTCACAGGTGTTGTGTGAATCTAGCCTTAGGCTTCATGCACTCAATAATAAAAACTGGCTTTGTCACAATTTTTTATTTATTTTTTTTAACAACCATCACATAACTATTTTCAGAACAATGGAAACCTATGTGTGCATTCACACTTATTTTTCAACATTTGTTAAAAAATAGGATATGTATCCCAATATATCAGCGGTAAAAATTGGAGATCTACAAGGTCAACATATTTGCTGCTGATGTGCTTCTTAGTTTTACTAAGCTGTTAACCCCTCTTAATCTGACCCATATACTCATCCAATTTGCCAGGCTGTCTGGTCTCAAAATTAATATTGCCAAACTGGAGATACTCAATTGCACTGTTTTTACTAAATGTTCGCTAATTGCCCTGAATTTTGGCTTTCAGGCAAGGGAGAAATATTCTTCTATATCTAGGCGTTAACCTTTCTAGACTCCTCCATTTAAATGGAGTTATGCTCCCTCTGATCCCTAAACTTCTTAAGGATTCAAGATTGCGGTCTCATCCTACATTGTTGTGGCTCAGCCAGATTCATATGGTCAAAATGGTGATGCTTCTGAGAATCCTATATTTCAAGCCTTGACCACTTCGGTAACGCTCGAATTAACTCAAATAGAGATTTTGTTTGGGCAAAAAAGCAATTCTACACGACCTCAAGTGCCTGGGAGGACTCTCATTCCCTAAATTACACAAATATTATGTCGCTGTTCAGCTGTCCCAGGCTTGTTCGATCTACCATGCCACCAATCAGCCACATTGGGTCTCCTTTGAAACAGCACTAGTAACATGGATGTCCCTCCAGGCACTCTTATGGTCTCTGTGCTCAAATCCCCTCCCAGTACCACCAATAGCGATAGTGACTAACCAAAAGATTCAACTATGAAGAAAGACATGATTTTTATATGGTCTTCAAAATCCAATATCCCTTCTTTTAATGTTGTTCCATATTCCAATCTTCCCCCCCCCCTCCCCAGGACTTTCCTTTGCTGATTTTGTATAGTGGAAACATACCTAACATAGAACTTATGACGTATTGACGTTTTATTTAATAAGCGTCTTATTACCAAGTCACAATTTAATCTTCATTTTACCTTGCCTGCTACCAAGTCCTTTAGAACGCACTATACAGTATTTTACATATTGTATCTTCCCTTCAAGACCCAACACCTCTGTTGAAGCTAATAATTTCGAGAAACTTTTGTCTCTATAGGGCCTCATTCAGGGTTCTAAATGTTATACAGTATATATGGCCAGTTGAATAATTCCCCTTCCTCAGGCTGGCAAACTAGACTTGGCTGGGAATCTGATTTAAATACAGTATATACTTCACCCTAGAGCAGTGGCAGGACAGCTGCACAGTGATCAGCAAAGGTAGCTGGCATATACATGTCAGCATGACTATACATGACTCCAGCTAAATTGTATTCTATATTCTGGATATCACTCCATCAATTGTTACAGCATGTTCTTGGTTCTCCTATTCCACCATCAGCCCCGTCTTTCTCCTTGGCTGCAGACTGCCAGGGTTGCATCATGCAGCATACAAACTGCTACAATTTATTTTGTTAGCATGTATACATGTTGCAGACATATGATGGAAAGGATATATATATATGCTGGATGGTTATAGGATGGCGAACAGGATCATGCTCTGTGAAAAGATTAATACTATCCTGTCAGACACAAAACAACTGATAAAATCTTGTCCCCAAGGACTAATAGTTCCCATGCCCCAGGCCTGTCTTATTGTTTACAACTATAATATCTTGATATAACTTAAAGGGGTTGTCTGGGATAACCACATTTTTAATATGGAGCCAGGGAAGGTGAAAAAAATTTAAAAAAAAAAAAACATACCTGTCCATGGTGCTCTGGTGTCTCCCAGTGAGGTCCGGTCCTGCTGCTTCGCTGTCTTGTTTTGGTGGAAGATCCTGACATCCCGTGTCACTTTCCTTAGGCCTCTGATTGGCCTCAGCATGATCACGTGAGTATTTACATTTTTTTTCACCTTCCCTGGCCTCATATTATTAAAAAAAAGAAAAAAAAAAGGGGGGGGGGGGGTATCCCGGAAATAAACTTTCATCATTATGTCCCCCGGGTCCCTATAGCCACCCCTACCCAGAAGGTCGTATACCCAATGTTCCATATCTAGTCAACTTTACTTGTTTTTTAGCTTTTGTTTAGTTTAGGATGTTGTATGCACAATGTTCTCTCTTTACTGCTTTTATTGGATATATCATTATCATGTTTATGATGGGTGAAAGTATATTTTAAAAAAAACACACACACACACACACACACACAAGAAATACTTTTTGAAACTAAAAAATGTCCTAATTTTGGCCAGAATGATCCAATTCAAGTTAATGAGTCCATTTTTAATTTGCATCTAAGTGACAGTTGTTAAAACAGATCAGTGGATTGGGTAAAAAAAATAAAGTTCATTAATTTTTTAACAGTTGAAAAAACTGATGACAAATAGACATGTGCATGAGACCTTAGAGATGGCTTTCTTCGTTCTTGAGCTGCCAGGTTCCCTCATTACTTTCTTCTAAAGTCTGCCATCTTTTTTCAATCCTACAAATTACTTTCATTGTCCAGGCTGCAGGATGTAGGTGCAATCAATGGTGCTAGGCCGTGCCAGAAGCTTAACAGACATAGTCATAGCTATGATGCCCAGTGAACATTATCCACAAATTCTTGTTGTGCACACATCAAAAATATGAGTTGAGCTTGGGTCAAGCTCATCTGCGGTTTTAATGGCTAAAATCTACTTAACTGACCTGTAGCTGCCCAGATGTAGTTGCCTAACTTCACACTGCAGCTTTCTAACACTTCCTTTCCTGTGTCAGGAGCCAACAAGAGTGAGAGAAGTTCAAGGAAAGTTCTTTCTGCTTTGCTACAACCACAATGGTACAGTCCAGAATTAAATTTACACAACATTAAACAAGCAAAGAACATTATGAATATGTTATAAAGTGTAAAATTTAATATTTACAAGTCACATTTAACCATTGTGATGATGAGAGATCCCCAAGATGTATTTTCCAGTTATATATTTCTTTGTTGTATTATCACTTGCTCATATCATCCAGTTGGGCTCCAGGAATGCGGCCATTCTACTCTGTAATCGAAGCCCTTTGTTGTTCTGCCCCTGGCTCAGTTAGCATACCCTTGTTAATCTCATTATCCTAGCAGGAGGTTCTTGCAAACCTGTGGGTGGAAGAACCTCGGAATACGCAAAACCTAGTCTCCATGTCTCCAAGCCACAGATCAAAAGGGATATGGTTTTATGACAATATCTCCCCTAGGGAACCTCTTACAGTCAACCCGATAAATTCCTCAGGGGAGCCAGGCCAAGGCGCATGTTTCAAGTCCACAGAAGGTACTGTTCAAAGCCCGGAAAAAGTCCAGACACTGATCTCCTTACCCAAAGGGGATTTGGGTGTCATCCTTGGTGTCTCCATGATAGGGATCTTACCACGAACCCTATCATACCCCTTGTGCGACAGTCATCGGGCGAGGAGATATGACGAAACATGGTTATGGGGATTTTAGGATGGAGGGCGGGGGCTCCTCCTCCTGGTGATACCACTTAGGGAGGAAACCAGGTTAGGTAAATGTTCTCAGACCAGGGAAAGAGGGGTCTTTGTTATGATGGAGAAGATGTGAGGGCATGTCATGCAGTGGGCTGAAGCATGGGCCCTGCAGCCTAGCAATGAGGCCTAAAGCCTTCTTTTTGTTGCAAGTCCTCATGTAGGGAACACATGCTCTTTTACAGACGTAAGCTTGTGCCCTAGGCCCAAAAACTGCTAAGTCCTAGAGAAACTAACTATCAACTTGTTCTGGTATTTTCCTATCTTTTCTTTCCCATTTTATTTTCTGTACTGTATTTTGCTTTTACCTGTATTTGTTTGATAATCCATTGATATGTATTCCTGTATATGTTAGTGCCTAGTACTGAACCACTTGGGTTAATAAATATATAAAATGTATAAAGCTCGTTTCATATTATCTTATGAACCCGGTCACTCATGGGCGTAAGTGGAAGGTACGAAGGGTGTTCTCAGGTGTGCCAGGGGGCTTGGCAAAGTGAGATCCTTCACAATCATAATTTAACTTCTTTGCAATTTAGCTGATTTCTATAAAGTATTGTGGCAATTTGGTGGTCCTCTGCTGTGAAGCCCAGATCCCTGAATAAGGGTTAAAGAGTGAATACTAAGGTAATATGTAGAAAAGACCCTCAGGAGTAGCTCAAAATCAAGTCAGTTTAGTGACACTGGGTCCACACTGCTGCATTATACCAACCCTCCATGAATACAAATTGTCTTCACTTAATATAATATTGAAGGTGCCCCACTAAAAACTAATCTCCAGAGAATTTTCTGTACTGTTAACCATGTAAATTTTACTGGATTTCTTCCCCTCTCCATACAATTTATTAAACTTTTTATCAATTTAAAATTCTCATCTATCCAAATATGCACATATTCATGGGTAATGCTAGGTTCACACTAGCGTTTGATTTTCCGTTCTTTGAATCCCCTTGGGGACCCGAAGAATGGAAACCCAATCTGCTTAAAAAGATGTAGACTATAATGGGGTCTGCCAGGTTTCCACCCGGTTTCTGCCCAAAAAATGCGGAGAGAAAAGTCATTCTTTCATGACTTTTTCTTTCCGCATTTTTCAAGCGGTTTCAGGGACGGAAACCTCAAAAGGAGTTCAAACGCTGGAGTGAATCCGGCCTAAAAGAGTTTGGGAAGGAAAATCATTTTGGTTAATGCAATAAAATCTGTCATAGAAAAAGTCAGTTTGAGGAACATATTAAGTCACCCACTAACCATAAGTAGCCAACTTTTTGATGAATACGATTAAGGTCTAATACTAGTCTCAGTCCTGAAAATCTCCCAAATTTTTTTGCTGTGGAGACTACCCTGGGAAGGGGTTACTCTTCCTCATCTACCTATAAAGAAAAAGAATACATTTTCAGAGAAGAAAACACAATCTGCTCCATAGATCAGCAAAGTGAAAACAGAAAAATGACCAACTACCGGGATAAGTAGGTGAACAATCAGTAGTTTGGTTATTTTGTGCAATTTTGGAACAATACATTTTAAAGGACTTTAGAGTATTTAGGACAGCTGCTATATTTCCTGCAAATTTGATTCTTGACTAGGCCAGCAGTAATAAGACTCACAACCATGAAGTTAAAGAAGATGTTTCTATAAGCAACTTTGGGGGAATAAGCTCAGTGGTAGCCGTAGCGGACCCAGACAGTCAGAGACAGACACAAAAGTTCAAGTCTAACAGGTTTTACCAAGAACGTTTTATTTTTCTCAAAAAACAGCAAAACAAATAAGCCTTTCAGACAAAAAAAAATAACAGAAATCCAGCTCGTCTGAGCAACTAGCTAAACAGAAAACTGTCCTATCTGTATGTGTGGCTTGCTTCAGCTACATGGTCAATAAACAGCGCAAAGAAAGGGCCGGAGTTCACTCCAGAGTCTCACCAGCCTTCACAATGTTGGGACAGAACCCGACTCCTCCTTTCTCCACAGGAACTGCTCAGTAGTGAGAACTGGCCAACCTTTTATAGTCCTTTAATGAGGCCCTGCTTCCACCTGTGGTTGATGGCTCCTCCCTAATAGGAGAGGAAGGGGTTAACAGAGACAGCCTTCTCACAGCTAAGGTTTTACCTGACTTGTAACCTGATTTACCACACATAAGTAAGGAATCTGGGAGAGACATAGTGACCTTCCAGAATCTTACCTGTCACCTTTTCACACAACCTAGATGAAAAGAAAACCTTATTGACATTAACAGTTTTTGCTATGAAGGGGTTGCATGCTGTCTACATGTCCTGGAAGGTTGCAGGGAGTGGGTTGTTTCCAACATAGAGGTTTATTGTTGTAAGTGTTCTAAACCAACAACTTTTTTTTAAAAAAGGAATTTAAAATGCAGCAGTGGAATGGGCATTGTCTGTGCTTAACATGGCTAAAGGTTTTTACTTGAAGAGAATCTATCAGTTCTCCTTGTGTCCCCTTTAGTAAAAAAATGATATCTCATGAAATAAATAAATAAATAAATCTGGAGCACATTTTCTCATAAAGTTCTGTACTGGGCTATTCTTCCTTAAACATATGTCCCTTACCAAAGTGACATGTACCTTACACCTTCTGTTATTGTCAGACTGTGCAGGAACACATCCCCAACAGGTAACACCAAGTTGTCAATTTATTCATAGATTTATAGTAGAGTTCTAAGAAAAGATGCTCAGAATTGTTCTGTTTTCGGCAATCGTTTGCTATATCCAGCATGTCCATAGAGGCGACTACTTCTCTTTAAGTTTGTATGACAAAATCACAGACTTCATTGAGAAGAAGTTATTTAGCACATTACTGTATCTGAAAAGTTCTGCAGGTATATTATCTACAATGTTTCCTTGGATCTTGTTATATATAGAGTTTCCTAGTACATGAGCATCATGCCATAAACTGCGACCATTTTTCAGAATGCTTTAAGCTGACGTTAATTCCAGGACTTAAAATAAACCATGGAGAAATCAGTTAAAGCTATAATATTATATACATCTCTGTTCTTTCTGCCATCAATGTAATGTAGTAATGCGGTTTGCATGGAAAGCTATAGAATATAAGAACTGCAACAGATCCCCCATGGAAATATGCTAATAATCATCTAAATTCTAATTTATGTTGAGGTTTGCTGAGAGCGGTTTTCTCCTGGATGTTTGCATCACATTTTCCCTTGTAAATATTGCCTTTGTATTCTTGCCTGAATCTACATATGCCTCTCATTTCCAAAGTGTTAGTTTGCCCTCGGGCTATTACAGTAGAACAGCTGTGACTTGAGAATTCAGCGTTGTCACTAACATTGCAGGAATTGTACTTAACAAATAAGTATTTTTCCTGAAATGTCCCATAACACCACACTATCGCTAGAGGTGAATAAAACAGCACATTGTCTTTGCATCATGATGGAAATAAAGAGACATTTAATTTCCCTGCTATCAAGTAATCCTGTGAAGTTTATCAAGTATAGGTTTTATAATATATGCAAATGACTTATTTTGAAGCAGACATGGGGCATGATTTATCAATGTGGCAGGTGTTGCAGCTGTACGAGTTACTGGCACCTATTTTATGGCAGCCAACTCTAGGCAATTCATCAAACAGCGATATAGTAATGAGTCAAGACTGAAATGATCCTGATTCAATCTTATATTACCACCAGCGGAGAGTGGCTTGGCCAGCAGACTTTGTTCACACAAGCCAGGCAACCACACAAAATGATACACATTAACTATTCATGTTTGTTGTAATAAAAGACAGTTAATGGTCCTTGTTTGAGAAACTTGCTTGACCCATCAGATTATTAATAAAACCCAGCAATAGCTTCACATATTTCCCTGACACCAAACACTTCAGTTTTTGCAGTACTATTATTATATATACAGTACAGACCAAAAGTTTGGACACACCTTCTCATTCCAAGAGTTTTCTGTATTTTCATGACTATAAAAATTGTAGATTCACACTGAAGGCATCAAAACTATGAATTAACACATGTGGAATTATATACTTAACAAAAAAGTGTGAAACAACTGAAAATATGTCTTATATTCTAGGTTCTTCAAAGTAGCCACCTTTTGCTTGGATTACTGCTTTGCACACTCTTGGCATTCTCTTGATGAGCTTCAAGAGGTAGTCACCTGAAATGGTCTTCCAACAGTCTTGAAGGAGTTCCCAGAGATGCGTAGCACTTGTTGGCCCTTTTGCCTTCACTCTGCGGTCCAGCTCACCCCAAACCATCTCGATTGGGTTCAGGTCTGGTGACTGTGGAGGCCAGGTCATCTGGCGTAGCACCCCATCATTCTCCTTCTTGGTCAAATAGCCCTTACACAGTCTGGAGGTGTGTTTGGGGTCATTGTCCTGTTGAAAAATAAATGATGGTCCAACTAAACGCAAACCGGATGGAATAGCATGCCGCTGCAAGATGCTGTGGTAACCATGCTGGTTCAGTATTCCTTCAATTTTGACTAAATCCCCAACAGTGTCACCAGCAAAGCACCCCCACACCATCACACCTCCTCCTCCATGCTTCACGGTGGGAACCAGGCATGTAGAGTCCATTCGTTCACCTTTTCTGCGTCGCACAAAGACACGGTGATTGGAACCAAAGATCTCAAATTTGGACTCATCAGACCAAAGCACAGATTTCCACAGGTTTAATGTCCATTCCTTGTGTTCTTTAGCCCAAACAAGTCTCTTCTGCTTGTTGCCTGTCCTTAGCAGTGGTTTCCTAGCAGCTATTTTACCATGAAGGCTTGCTGCACACAGTCTCCTCTTAACAGTTGTTGTAGAGATGTGTCTGCTGCTAGAACTCTGTGTGGCATTGACCTGGTCTCTAATCTGAGGTGCTGTTAACCTGCGATTTCTGAGGCTAGTGACTCGGATGAACTTATCCTCTGCAGCAGAGGTGACTGTTGGTCTTCCTTTCCTGGAGCGGTCCTCATGTGAGCGAGCTTCTTTGTAGCGCTTGATGGTTTTGGCCACTGCACTTGGGGACACTTTCAAAGTTTTCCCAATTTTTCAGACTGACTGACCTTTATTTCTTAAAGTAATGATGGCCACTCGTTTTTTCTTTACTTAGCTGCTTTTTTCTTGCCATAATACAAATTCTAACACTCCATTCAGTAGGACTATCAGCTGTGTATCCACCTGACTTCTGAACAACACAACTGATGTTCCCAACCCCATTTATAAGGCAAGAAATCCCACGTATTAAACCTGACAGGGCACACCTGTGAAGTGAAAACCATTTCAGGTGACTACCTCTTGAAGCTCATCAAGAGAATGCCAAGAGTGTGCAAAGCAGTAATCAAAGCAAAAGGTGGCTACTTTGAAGAACCTAGAATATAAAACATATTTCAGTTGTTTCACACTTTTTTTTGCTAAGTATATAATTCCACATGTGTTAATTCATAGTTTTGATGCCTTCATTGTGAATCTACAATTTTTATAGTCATGAAAATACAGAAAACTCTTGGAATGAGAAGGTGTGTCCAAACTTTTGGTCTGTACTGTATATATATATATATATATATATATATATATATATATATATATATAATTTTTTTTTTTTTTTTTTTTTTTTTTTTGCTACAGTAAATGTGAGCAGTTTATGAAGTTATCAAAGTGCAACTGAGGCAGAAAATTGTGCTCCTGATCCCCAATATGTAGTCACTTTGTTCAGTCTTATAAGCTCTTTACATATAGCCATTTTTGCCCTTAAGCTTAATGTACTTGGCAAAGCAAGTCTGTATGGTGCCATTTTACAGGGTAATACACACGTGGACAAAATTGTTGGTACCCCTCGTTTAATGAAAGAAAAACCCACAATGGTCACAGAAATAACTTGAATCTGACAAAAGTAATAATATATACAAATTCTAAGAAAATGAACAAATGAAAGTCAGACATTTGCTTTTCAACCATGCTTGAATAGAATTTTGAACAGAAAGAAAATTCATGAAACAGGCCTGGACAGAAATGATGGTTCCCTTAACTTAATATTTTGTTGCACAACCTTTTGAGGCAATCACTGCGATCAAACGATTCCTGTAACTGTCAATGAGACTTCTGCACCTCTCAACAGGGCTTTTGGCCCACTCCTCATGAGCAAACTGCTCCAGTTGTCTCGGGTTTGAAGGGTGCCTTTTCGAGACGGCATGTTTCAGCTCCTTCCAAAGATGCTCAATAGGATTTAGGTCAGAGCTCATAGAAGGCCACTTCAGAATAGTCCAAAGTTTTCCTCTTAGCCATTCTTGGGTGTTTTTAGCTGTGTGTTTTGGGTCATTATCCTGTTGCAAGACCCATGACCTGCGACTGAGACCAAGCTTTCTGACACTGGGCAGCACATTTCTCTCTAGAATCCCTTGATAGTCTTGAGATTTCATTGTGCCCTGCACAGATTCAAGACACCCTGTGCCAGATGCAGCAAAGCAGCCCCAGAACATAACAGAGCCCCCTCCATGTTTCACAGTAAGGACAGTGTTCTTTTCAAGATATGCTTCATTTTTCCATTTGTGATCATAGAGCTGATGTTCCTTGCCAAAAATTTCGATTTTTGTCTTATCTGTTCATAGGACATTCTCCCAGAAGCTTTGTGGCTTGTCAACATGTATTATGGCAAATTCCAGTTTTATCAGATTCAAGTTATTTCTGTGACCATTGTGGGTTTTTCTTTCATTAAACGAGGGGTACCAACAATTTTGTCCACGTGTGTAGGTACTCTGTTTGCTGCTGTAAGGAACATTCATATAGTAGTGTAGGCTCTCCATTACTGTAATACAACATGAAATGCCACTATGTTTGCTACCTTTATCCTATTTCAATGTTTTCTACATGACCCTAAAAATGAAAGCAAACATAGGTATAGGGCCATAGTAGTAGTATTATGAATCTGTGATGGATGTATTAAAAATAGTCCATGCCTGTGATTCCTCCTTACTACACCTTCTTGAGAATGAAGTGTATAGACCAATGCATATGAATGACATCAATAACTGTCCCTTCCAATTCCATTCACTTTGTAATATAATTCTGTCTATGAGGATAATACAATAACTGATAAGCAGTGATCTCTAGAGAAAAGGACCTGCTAGTCTAGTATAATGTTTAGTGAGCCCTATAAAAACTGTGCTATATTAGGATTATTTTTTAGTATACATAGTGATATGGAAAATAAAAACACCACCATTTAAAAAGTTTATCATAAAAACTTATTTTTAAACAATAGCCAAATTTCTGACTACACATTTATTTAAAATGCATTGAGAACATTGTACAGTCTCACTTTACAGTTTCCTAACATTGCTACTGTATCAGTCCCAAAATCTTGATGAATTATAATGTTGGAACATCTATAAATTATAGTAAAGTAGTAAAAAACAGGGTATGTATGAGCGCTACTTAATCAGCCAGACATGTGTTAAAATGAAACTTTATTGGATCACAATGTTACTCCACAAGGTGGCGATACAAAGTATGGCAACGTGTTTCGATGTCTTAACTGACGTCTTTATCAGGCCAACTGATGAAGACGTCAGTTAAGACGTCAGCAACGCGTTGCCATACTTTGTATCGCCACCTTGTGGAGTAACATTGTGATCCAATAAAAAAGTTTCATTTTAACACATGTCTGGCTGATTAAGTAGCGCTCATACATACCCTGTTTTTTACTACTTTACTATTTGCACTACCACTGTCTTACAGACATGTGGTCCCAGGGGGAGCAGCAACTTGCCAGACTCTTTCTCTCTTTTTACCATATTTAATCCCAAGGCATTACTATCCAGGTCCCCACAGGACCATCAGAGGCGCCAGTGTGGTAATAAAACCTTTTTCTTTTCATTATTTATCTATAAATTATGACGTACAGTACTACTCTGCAGAGTTGGAGTTAGAATGAATGGCTCCCAAAACAATTTTTGTGTCCCCCTTGCCTCTGAGACTAAGTGGGATGGGGCAATTAGATGTGAATACATTTGTGCAGCCTGAGATATACTTGAAAAACTTTATGAAGAATTAATTTCCTTTTCATCACTTGTAGCTCCTCATAATACTCAAAAAAGCAGTGCAGGGAAATATATATGTATAAAGAAACCGTCATGCAGCACTCTACAAATAGTGAAAAAATGCGAAGGTATTTTATTAACCCATACTAGTGACATTTCAGCTCATATTCATGAGTCTTTCAATGTCACTGGTATGGGTTAATAAAGTACCCACACATTTTCTTCACTATTTATGGAGTACCTCCTGAGAGAGAGAGAGAGAGAGAGAGTGTGTGTGTGTGTATATGTATATGTGTATGTGTGTGTGTATGTATGTATGTATGTATATATATATATATATATATATATATATAGCATATATGCATGCATGCATGTGTATGTATATATTATAATTTTAAATTAAGGGATAGCACATCCAGCATTTCATTTGGTACGTGGCACAAAGGTCTGATTTCATGCTTCCTGAATGCTTACATTTGTTTACATATTATTAATTTTAATTCACCTTTAAAACTTGGCAATAAATCCAGAAGATTAATGCAAGTAATCTACGTAATGTCAGAATTGTACTGCTTCACTGCCTTGTAGAAAAGAATTGTAATTTCAAATTCTAAGACAAATGAAACAAATAACATAGTGAGTATACCAAGCAATTAGTAATTGTTCATAATGGTTACTACCACTGGAAATGAAGACTTTACCTTTGACCTTTCTACTTAAAAACATTTATCAACTGATGAAGGCGGCAAATAAATTTAATCTAATTTTCATTAATGTTGTTGTGAGTGTCAAAGAAGCATTTATTCTAGTATTTATTCAATAATTAGTATTAATTAAAGATAAGTGGGTTGGTAATTTCAACAGAAGAATTCGTCACACTCTAGGAGAAAAATACTTGTCCATTTTTTTTGTCCGTTTTTACATAGTTATTTATAAAATACCCTATAGATATTCTCTTTTTCTTCAGACCAATATAACAATATAATGAAACTGCAGAACAGGGAAAGAACATTGACTTGGGCAACTTAGAGCCTGTTTGCTGCAGAATTTTTGGTAGCTTTTGTTGTGGCTCACCTGCAGTGTGGGCAGCCTGCATGTTTCAACCTTTTGCACTGCATTCAATCCCAGATTGAAAGCAGTAGCACTACTGACTGAGCTTCATAGTCTAGTGGTGGCTACTTGTAGCCAATATTTTTTATAATTTTTTTTTTAACCAAAACATTACAATAGTGTAAAAAAAACACTGTAAAACTCAAGTTACTGATCTCTTGCTACGCTCATGCTCTGAATGTCTGGCTCCCCTGCTGCTCTCTGTATCCTCGCCTTCAATGATATTTTTAAGGGACACTAAACTGTGAAAACCAAGGATGCAAAAAAAAATGAAGCTGCATTATATAGTTCATCTCTAGCTACTGTATGTTTTAAGGATTAACTGATAAACTGCAATTTAGAACAGTTTAGCAGAAATCTTGCAGGCATAGATTGGTAGACAGTGCTTCCTGCATTTGTACAGTTCCATTACTGGCTGAAGATCAGCTACATGCACTAGTATGACAAACTTCACAGGAAGTTTGGGAGGGGCAGGGTTTAGCTTCCATTCAGTCTAATGTAATGGTGTGCTATTGAGTGTAATGAAAACAAAACTCCAGAGCATGAATTATAACAGGGAGAGGGGAGGATTATATTCTGTATTTAGCAGTCCTTAATACAGCTTTACCCACTACACAGCTTTGCTACCCTGAAAATCACATATGACATGATATGGCACAATTATGTAGGAAGGAGTGAGATTTATTTCGATAATCATAGGGAATACTGAATACTATCATAAGTGCACATGCTATACTACTCAGCTTTCCCAGAACCCTGAAATGAAAATCAAGCAAGCATTGGTATGATTTGGGAGCAAGCAGGGGGATTTAAGTATATTTAATATTTATCACTCTTTATTACTGCATTTCCTATGTTACCCAGCTTTCCCAGAGTCCTGAATTGGAAAGCTATGGTATGATTATAGAGCAAGGAGAAAGATTTATGTAGGTAAATACGGTGATCCACATGCTATGTTACCCAGCTTTCCCAGAAGTCTAAAAGGCAAATCTGGCAAGTTCTGGATCAAGGAAATTTATATTATATGACTTAATTTATTATTCAGCAGTCCATATTGCAGGATTACCTGGAAAGCTACCCAGGTTTCTTAGGACACTGAAAAACAAATTTAAGCATGGTATGCCATGATATTAAGTAAATACATATATATTTGCCATTTAGAAGTTTAGGAAAGTTGGATGCCTTTCCCTGTGGAGCTGTAATGGGTTGTATTGTCACGCTACTGTTGGCACAGTTACAGCTGGTGCTAGTGGTACTACTGTTCGTATCTTATTCATACTGTCAGTTACCTGGGGGATTCCTTTCAACAAAATGGCCACCCTCACTGTATAGGCAAAAAGTGTGCAACCTAAATCCCACACTCTCCTCTTAAACTTCCTGGCTCATGTGCACTCTAGCATTTGAGGGGGAGTGGGAGGAAGGAAAAACATGTGGGTTGCTGCCATAGAGAATAAAGCTCTGCCTTTCTAATTTATTTTTCATGCTCTATAATTATGATATAAGAGAAAAGAAGAGCAAGAAAAATCAGGAGATGACGTGAGGTGTCATATGGAGAATGAGTTATTCTTTTTTTTTTTTATTTGTTTTGGATTCTGGGTTTAGTGGTCCTTTTAACAGATATTTGACTGCTGGAGCAAAATATTGAGGTCATGGCTGCAGCGGTCACATGTCTTCATCAAAATGTCAACACTGGAGGCAAAGAAACAAATCATCAGAGGGTCGAACTGGGAAGTGGCAGCAGAGGAGCAGCAAGTGATCTTTATGGGAATTTGGGTCTCTTTGCCAGCTAATCATAATTATGACTACTATCAAGATACATTATGAAATTACTTAGCAAATGATCTTAAAAACCACATGATGTTCAAAGGTGGAGTTTGATTGTAAAGGGGTTATACGGGGATAAAAGGTTGACTAGTGCATTCCCTGCACTAGATAAACTTACTAAGATATATATTGGTCCCCATTGCCACGATTAGCAAATTTTGCAGAATCCGTGGTGTGGGGGCTGTAAGCTTCATTCCTCGTTCTCCCCTGCTGACATTCTGACTTTTAGTCATGTGACCAATCCCTCTGTGTACAGCCACAGGAGTAGAGTGGAGCCAATGACATAAAAAAGGCAGAGTGATGGCAGAAGAGGCTGAATACAGTGACTTCTAGTCCTCCTGTGCTCTGCAAACTAAGAATGGAGTCAGAGGGAGACCTGCATATATGTTGGTAAGCAAGCTTGAATTTGAGTGATCTTGCAGATGACCCACATCAAAAAGTTAAAGCATATCTATTTGAAAGATGACTCATTTGTTGTAAGTTTAAGTCTTTGTATTCAAGAAGGTTCAAAGTAGCGAATGAAAGCTCAGGTTTAATGGGATTGTCTGGGATAAAATGATCTTTCTAATATAAGCTACCCCCCACCCCTGCGCCTACCTTCTAAATTACTTTGTTACCAAAAATCTATATTTACCTAAATGGCTGGGGCGGTCATGTGACTGCCCCAGGCACATTTTCCAAATTTCTGGTGACGTTCCATTTCCCCATTTCCAGAAACATCACCAGTACTAACCCCCCCCCCACTCCTATCATACTTACCAGTCTTCTTGTCCGGATCCTCTGGGCATGGGACATCACTTGTTCTGGGCGGCTAGCACCTCCTCCTCTTGATGTCTGCTGGCCGCCTGCGCAATAGAGCCAGAGTCCTGGCTACTACCCAGAGCAAGTCAAGTCCGGTGCGGAGAAGATCCTGCCTGTTAGACAGGTAAGTATGATGGGGTGGGCTAGTCGTGGGCAGGCTAACCAGGGAAACAGGGAGGGGGTGTGAGTGAGAAAGGAAGGGAGTGAGTGAGAGAGGGAGGGAGTCAGCTCTGAGTGAAGCGCAATGCATCATGGTAGTTGTAGGAAAACAGAACAGGAAGCTACCCATGTAAACAAATGCAGAAGATGCCAGGAGCTCACAGAGAAAATCACTCAAAACACTGCTAAAGGTATTTTGGTTGCACTTATTAACCTATTAATAGCACTAACAGACCTTTTTGAAAAATTAATTTTTGCACGGAAAACCCGTTTAAGTGTTATCAGTAAAGCCCTTTCATGTGGGCTGTATTGAATTAGCATTGCAGTAGTCTATAAGCACAAAATTTCTAGTGGCTTAACTTTTGTCTATTATGCAGGTGACCTATCAAGTCATATAGGATATGACTTCAAAATGTAATGGTCTAATGTCGCAGGCTACTACAGAGTGTTCTGCCAGTATGTAGTTATAGTCTAGTGAATTCCATACTTTGCAAACCTTTCCCCTTGTTCATCCTTGGGTGTCCTTTTTAACTTCCTCTGAACGTTTTCTTTAAAAATTAAAGCACGTAATTTACATATATGCCGAAGGCTTAAATATGTTCTCATATGTTATTTTTTTTTTCTAGCAAACAACCTTCATTCAATGCTGCCTATACAAATGTGTACATAACTAAAAGCAGCCATGAATGTATAGTTATATAATCAGTTACTGAATAAAAGATCTTGGAGAAGCTTACATTTTATTTAGCATTGGTCATAAATGGCAGTGTTGAAGATGTGTTCTTCGCTAGCTTTTGTCTTGGCTAGACATGTCCAGGTGTGTGTCATGAGATGAGCAGTCTCTTGTTAAATGGTATTACAAAGATATTTGTAGCTTTCAACACATTGGCCTACATTTACAAAGGCAGCCAAAACTGTGCCTCCAAAACGTTTTTGTTATTTTTATTGCACTGTGGGGCATCTCTGCCTCTGTGCCCCGCTCACCACTGTCACCATAAAAATGCACATACCTATGATCTGTAGGTCATATTAAACATTTCTTAGTCTGTCCTGTGTATAGTATGAACAACCAACTCCAATAAACACACTGATCACAATAGAAATTAAAAAAATTACCATATATCTTTGTTAATATATATGACAAAAATCGCGACAATAAAAAGTGCCATTGGGTCAGTATGACACAATAAATAAAGATGGGCAAACTCCAGAAGATTAATTTCATCCTGTGATTGGACAAAGTAAACCTCCAGGTTCCGTCCCAAACTTGTTTGGATAGGACCGGAAGGAAAATTATTATACCCTGGGGTCTCTTCAGGACCCAGAGTATAATAGCTGGAGGCCCAGGGGAGGTGACAAAAATAATAAAACTTTTAAACTCTCCTGTTGCCTTTTTCTGGGTCTCCTCGAGGAGTCTGGCACTCTGTCTTCCTTCTAGTAGCATCTGGTGCTCTTCTATGATATCATGTGCCCAGGGTCGCCACTGATATGTGTATGCCGAGTGTCATATTGTCACAGGCCTCAGCGGTGACCCCGAGGACATGATGTCACAGAAGAGTGCCAGACGCCGGTTATGGCGCTCTTCTGTGATGTCATGAGCCCGGAGGAAAAAGACACAGATTTCCAGATGCTGCAAGGAAGGTAACGGAAGGTGAGTATAAATGTTTTATTATTTTTGTTACCTCCCCTGGGTCTCCAGCTATTATACTCTAGGGACTAAAAAGACCCCAGAGTATAATAATTTCCCTTCCGGATCTATCTAAACAAGTTCGGACCGAACCGGGGGTTCGATTTGTCTGAACACAGGACAAAACAAATCTTCTGGGGTGAATCTTCTGGGGAAGGTGAATATACATGCTTCTTTTATTTTTGTCATCTCACCTGGACCTCCAGCTATTGTACTATTGGGTCTGAAGAGACCCCACAGTATAATAATTTACCGGAAGTGGCCATTTCAGTTCGTCCAAGACAAATTCCGAATTGTTCACTTTCATTAAAGCCTGAGCAATTTGGAATATTTGGCTCGAACCTGGCTCAGTACGAGTCAATTTGGCGATCTCTAAGAATAAATCTATATGTACAATAGCACAAAATATATACTCAAGAAAAGTCTCCCAACTCTATTCCAATATTTAACATATATTTTAATGTATAACAAAACTGTATAATAATAATTAAGTCTTTCAATATGTAAGAGGCAATGTTTAAAAAAAACAAAAAACAATGTTCATAGAAACCCACCACACATCAACATTTTGCTCCAGGCTTCATCTGGGGGATGTTCTATAGGGGAAAAAAACAAGATTTGTACACAAAGACACCCAATCGTAAATTAAATTGATCTCAAACGTATTATTCTGTTACTAGGGAAGAGAGAGAACATTCCTATGCAAACAAAAACTCTTCTTTTCAGCATAATGCAGGAAATGTTTAGTGTAATGTCACTGAATAACTTATTGGTTCCTTTATTGTAAAGTGATGTGCTCCCTTTCAGAGCATTAACCTACTCGCTTATCCTCGATGCACACAGTGTTTTCTGTACCAACTAGAGTTCAAACTATCAGTACAGGACTGTAGGAATATGATCTAGGCTCTAATAGACTTGTATTAAGAGTTTAACCTCAGATTCACATGTACGGGAGCATATAACTTAATGATAAAGTAGTTATTCATTAACATTACAGTACACTTAGGCTCATTTATAAATGGGGAGATTTTTTACTGGAATGCTTCTTTAAGGGTGGACACATCTTTATGTATTTTGCCTTCCTTTCATATGGTATGTTGCACTGAGCATAGCTCTATGCAACAGCTATGTGACCTTGTCCTATGGCTCTTCATCCAATGGACCATGCTCATACATTGTCTTCTCTCCATAATAATAGTATATTTAAAAGGTTCATTTAAAGTATATTCAGCTTTTACCATGTTATAGAGCACATTACAGTGATAAACAACATACCTTTTGTTATGTATGTCACTTTTGCAGATTTGGAGAAAAGCAACTTTGAAGTCTCGTGCAAATTAGGCAATCTGTGCACTCTGGGGGGGACTTTCAGCTCCCTGGAGCATCATTATTACCACTAAGACCACTACCATCTTGTACCCTGTGCAGTGAGAGTTAATCCTCCCACTGTTATGAAATTACCCATACTACTTGAACAGCAAGAGCAGTGCTCCCAGGTCTGAAGGCACCAGTGCACCAACAGCCCAATATGCTTAAGACTTCAAAGTTATTTTTCTCCAAATTTTCAAAAATGAAATTTATAACAAAGGTATGTTGTTTATCACTGTAATGTGCTCTGTAACATTCTGGTGGCAGCTGAATATGCTTGGGTTAGTGGAGGACTCCTTTTTAAGCGAGTTGTCAAAGCCACTCAGTTAAATCCTACATTTTAAGCCAGGACAAGCATTTTAAAACCTATAACCTACTGCATATTATTGCAATTATTGTATTCTCTGTACACATTTTATGACATCTTATCAGATCCATACTTTAGATTTATACTAGCATGGTTCTAACTTTCTTAAACTACTGAAGTTTTGATTCTGTAATCATAAAATTGCTCATTGTTTTCCTTGTTATCAATACTATTAGTACCTATAGTATGCTTATTTTCAATCCAAAAGAAACTTAAAAACTTGCACCTAGAATTTCTGGAAAAATTCAGTTGTAAAGTGTCATCATTGAATCAAGCAGCCATCACAATATTTTTGAAGAGTGGGTGACCGTATACAGATAAGAGTTCTTTAAAACATTTTATCTTTATTGAAGAATATTTCGAAATCTGATAGTTATTTAAAGAATAGCCTCTTGATTAGTGGCATTCACTCTATTATATTTGGTTATTACATCAGTATGGTAGCACTTTCTTAGCAACAAGGGATGTAATTGTCATCAAGATTTATTTGCAGCATACTAAACCCATTAGTAAGCAAGGCACTTGAGTTGTACCTTAGAAGCTCCCAATGTGTTATCTGTTAATTAGGTACTAAGAGTACACATGTACTGCAGACAGAGGCTTTTCAACTTTCCAGCAGTCATTTTCTACAGTAAAGCGTATATAGTAGTGTTTGTTTTAAATGCTTATGATGATTATTATTATTATTGTTCTGTTGCTATTAAGTGAGATTGAATGTTCCTCTATGGATGTATGGATTCAATAGAGTATTCAGACATTTCTTGAGTTAATATATTAATACAACTGGATGAAACAAAAAGTTATACCATGTGGTAAACCATTTTCCTTTTTTCACAATGGAAATAAAAGATAGACTTAGGGTGGGTTCACATTTGCGGTGGCGGAACTCCATCCGTCGCGAATCCGACCTAAATGTCGGAAAACTGGACAGGGAAAGGTTAGCGACGCTTTGCTTAAAAACCCATTCACTTGAATGGGTTTTTAAAGCAATGCGCGGGTCTGCACTTACATCTTCTGTGCCGCGAAGACAGTTTTTTTTCTTCGGAAACAAAGTCGGACATGCAGGACTTTGTGTCCGACGAAAAAAATCGGCTTCGCGGTGCAGAGGCTGTAAGCGCACACCCGCGCATTGCTTTAAAAACCCATTCAAGTGAATGGGTTTTTAAGCAAAGCGTCGCAAACCTTTCCCTATCCAGTTTTCCGACATTTAGGTCGGATTCGCGGTGGACAGAGTGCCGCCGCAAGTGTGAACCCACCCTTATGCAATTGTACAGTACAAGGTATTCCTTCATGGCATTACTCAACTATGATGTGAATTTAGCCTTGCTTGTACTGTAGTGCTGGAATCTCACATGCAATGTTTGTAGCAGTAATCAATGCATTTTTTAAGTCAAGCACTGGAGTGGGTATAAAAGAGAGAGAAGTATCAGTCTTTCCTTTATTAGAAAGTAGCACTCCAAATAAAAAGAAATACAACCGTTTATTCATCCAGTTCACAGCAACGTTTCAGTCCCTCTGTGAGATGATTTTTAAATTCTTTTCTTCCTTTAAATTTTGTTCTACGGTCTGACCTTTAGTGACTTTAATTCACTTTATTCTGGCTTTGACTTTGCTGTTCCACTTTTCTAGTTTTTTTGAGCCATGCCTATACGATAAGGCCACACGCCACATAAATGCAGCAGAAAACCGCTGCAAAAACACGCTGCAAAATGCCTTGGACTTGCATTTTGCCACTTTTTATACTGCAAAAAATCAGCTGCGTTTTGCATTGCATTTTCAGCAGTGTGTGGATGAGGTTAAATGAAATATCATTCACTTTATGGGGCCTATAAGGCTGAGGCCCCAAGTTGCGGGAATGCAGTTTTTTTTGTTGCAAATTTTGCTGCCTTTTTTGAGCCAAAGCCAGGAGTGGATTGAGCAGAAGATAGAAGTATAAGAGCTTCCTATATATTTCCCATTCCTTTTGTACCCATTCTTGGCTTTGGCTCAAAAAACCGCAGCAAAATCTGCAGCAAAAAGAGCTGTGTTTCCGCAATGTGGGGTCTCAGTTTGAAAGTGCAAAGTTGTCAACTTTTGCTTTTCATCATTACAAAAATACTGTTTTCACAAGGTGTGATAATTCTGCTTAAATATGGCTATAATTCAGAGCTGTATTTTGGTCTCTGGGTAGCGTATTTCTCTCTCTCTAGTTCCATTTACTCATAATGTGCACAGCTATAAGCCTAGGTGTATATTGGCAGTAGTAGCAACGTTGTAACAATGGGGCTTTGTATCCATCCCAGCAGGGCTCCATTGTATTCCTACACAGCCCTGAGTGATCAAACAAACACCTGCATTGTCCAGTCTGCACTGATAGATCAGATATGGCTGATAACATTGTATCATTTCACTTGGTCTCAGCTCTTTGCAAAGAATCTGGACTTGAATGGATTATTCAATCAGACTTGCTGCCGCCGGTGACCTCATTCTGGGAGGTGGCATAAAGGGTATAAAAGATGAGGTAAGAGGTCTGTGGGGGGAGATTGTGCTGAGACTACAGGATATTACAGACAGACCATGAGAAGAGGCTGCTGAGATGAGCATGCAGGTTGGAATGCTGCTGCTTACTATGATCAGACTACAAGAGACTATTACTGAGAGACTGTGATGAGAGCATGCAGGCTGGAATATACTGTGATGCCACATGCTAGGAGTTAATGCTAAGCAGCCTCCACTGGGTATTCACACATGACAGAGCATGTGTGAGTGTTGGATTATAGAGCCACATCAAGGAGATGCGTGGTAAAGTAATTATTTCAATGTTATTCCCTTTTTATTTTTATTGTACTGTATATTGTAACTAGTAACTGTTAATGCTTGCATACATCTGCATATCTGTTCTGAACTGCATGTGTTAGATGTTAATACCAACCCATTTACGGGTTAATAAATATATAAAATTTAGAAAGCTTGTCTTGTATTTATCTTGTGAACCCGACACTCACTGGCGGTGAGTGTGGTTTTTTATGAAAGAAGACTCAGGTGGGGCCACAGCGGTGTTGGCGCACTGAGGATCTTTCACACAAGGTCTTAGCACATGAGGCCTTAGTGTTTTCCTTTTCTTTTTATTTATCACATGGTAAATAGGTTCCCTATAACAGATTTTGCACTTGGGCCCAGGAGCTTCAAATTACGCCTCTGGCATACTGTGTATGTTTCTGCATTAGTAGTTTTAGAATTTTATATGTTTCTTTTTCATTCACTAAAGACACTTTCACAGTCTAAACTTAGATATAATCTTCACATGAAGTTGAGTAACTTTTTTAAACAATTCTGTTTCTGTGATGATGACTGAATTATATTCCAGAGGTGCTTGTTGTTGTTGAAGGCACTAACCTGTTGAAATTATTATTGACCTTATTATGGAGTCTATACTTTCTAAAATACTGTACCATTCACTTGAGCCAGAGGAATAACTTGAAATTTTAGGCCTCAATGCTAAATCTGTTACTGGGTATTCTACTTACCATGCCCCACTTGTAATACTGGTGCAGTGTCTTCTTATGAATTAGAGGAGGTATTGTTTTCTCTGCACCTTTTAATATTATGATCCTGATTCTTAATAAGAGCATGTAATCCTGGAAGATTCCAACATAGTAACTTTGAGAACTTTTAGAATTTTGAATTCTACTGTAGACTAGAAGATCAGATGTAACTCATGATCAAAGTAAAACTTTCCATATTTTTTTAGATAGCCATGCACTAGGCTGAATGCTCATTCATCTGACAACTATTGCTCCTGACCCATATAACATTTGTGCATTTATATATAATACTGTATATGCTTGCCTGACTTAGCTATGTATATGTTCCGAAAAGGGAGAGAGGCGTGCACTGCTGCCAACCTCCTTGGACATGCTAAAATCCAATTTTCCAGCACTTTCCACTCCACACAACCACTGACATCTGTGGTTGGGGGAAGTCGAGACACCGCTATACACCTTAGATCAGTGATGGCGAACCTTTTAGAGACCGAGTGCCCAAACTGCAACCCAAAACCCACTAATTTATCGCAAAGTGCCAACATGACAATTTAACCTTAATACTGCGCGGATCCACAATTGCAGACAGTTATGGACCCTTGAAGAATACAGTCATGTGAATGGGGTTTTACAGAGCTTTCAATGATACAAAACAACTTTTTACTGAAAGGTAGAAGTTTGCATTTGAACAGTTAATGTTCACTATTTACGTTGCACAGGATCTGTTTTATAGTGACCGTGCAATGTTATTACGGCCTGTAATAATCACATGTCTGCTATAAAACAAATACTGTGTGACCTAAATAGTGAAGGGCCCCCACGCGGTACAATGTGCTCCACAGTGGCCCCCACACAGTATTATATGCTCCACAGTAGCCACCATATAGTATAATATGCTACTTACCAGCACTCTCACGAAGAGCAGGTAAGTAGTGTCTTCTTTCTTCTATCACTGCAGGCGCTGATGAATTATGTCATCACGGACCCAAGGCCTACACTGACAGTCTTCAGCTGTATGTGTATTTACACATACATACAGCTGAAACAAGCGCTCGCTCGCTAACAGGGAATCCTGTTCTGGATTTCCCGATAGTGAGCGATCAGCGAGCCTGGATGGGGCAACAGAGAGGGCTCTGAGTGCCCCCTCTGGGACGTGTGCCATAGGTTCGCCAACACAGCCTTAGATGGTCATCCGTCCCCACAAAATTTCTCTTCATGTTGATATTTACAGTATCTAATGTACATGGTTAAAGGAAGTCTCTCAGCACCAATACATTATTAAACTAGCCCCAGTACCTTATATTAGTCAAAGCCATGAGCACATTGCTACAATTTGACCTTAATTTCGATGAAAAGCTGATTGTTATTCCTATTCAGATTAGTTAAAAGTGTATCGGCAGTGTGTTCTGGGCAGCTAAGCATCATGGCACGATCTTCCTTTTGCTAGAGAGGAAGACCTTGCTGCAATGCTCAGCTGACCCAGAATAAGCCCTTTTGATGCACTCTTAGCTCATTTACATAGGAATAAAGAGCATTTTTTTTTTTTTTGTCAAAATGAAACAGCCATTCTACAAGCAAACTATAGCACTGTGCTTATGGCTATGAAAACTATAAGGTACTGGGGCTAATGTAAATAAATTTGTGGTGCTGACAGACTCCCTTTTAACTAAAGATACTATATACAATTAATGCAGGGAGATGCTTGTTGGAAAAGGGTGGGGAATTCTGAAGGATAGGGTTTAAAGGGTTTTTCAACTTTATAAGATTTCTGACCTATTCTTTGGATAGGCCATCAATTAAAGATCAATAGTGGTCTGACAACTGGGAGCCCCACACTTCAAACAACAGCTGTTTGAGGTGACAACAGAGCTCTGTGAGTGCTTATTTAACAGGCCATGTGATGACAGGTTTATTGGTCACATGGCCTTTTAACGGCTCAAACCCATTCAAATGAATGAGCCCAAGCTGCAATACCAAACACAGCCACTATACAATGCTTGATTTTCAGTGAAGAGGCCGTACAGCTTGTCCTTATGTTGTGGTCTCTTAAGACAACAGATCCATATGCATGAGAGTTTAGGACCCCCAGCATCTTAGATTGATGACCTTCACATTATACAGTGGGGAAAAAAGTATTTAGTCAGCCACCAATTGTGCAAGTTCTCCCACTTAAAAAGATGAGAGAGGCCTGTAATTGACATCATAGGTAGACCTCAACTATGAGAGACAAAATGAGAAAACAAATCCAGAAAATCACATTGTCTGATTTTTAAATAATTTATTTGCAAATTATGGTGGAAAATAAGTATTTGGTCAATAACAAAAGTTCATCTCAATACTTTGTTATATATCCTTTGTTGGCAATGACAGAGGTCAAACATTTTCTGTAAGTCTTCACAAGGTTGGCATACACTGTTGCTGGTATGTTGGCCCATTCCTCTATGCAGATCTCCTCTAGAGCAGTGATGTTTTGGGGCTGTCGCTGGGCAACACAGACTTTCAACTCCCTCCAAAGGTTTTCTATGGGGTTGAGATCTGGAGACTGGCTAGGCCACTCCAGGACCTTGAAATGCTTCTTATGAAGCCACTCCTTCGTTGCCCTGGCGGTATGCATGGGATCATTGTCATGATGAAAGACCCAGCCACGTTTCATCTTCAATGCCCTTGTTGATGGAAGGAGGTTTGCACTCAAAATCTCACGATACATGGCCCCATTCATTCTTTCATGTACATGGATCAGTCGTCCTGGTCCCTTTGCAGAGAAACAGCCCCAAAGCATGATGTTGCCACCCCCATGCTTCACAGTAGATATGGTGTTCTTTGGATGCAACTCAGCGTTCACTCTCATCCAAACATGACGGGTTGTGTTTCTACTAAAAAGTTCTACTTTGGTTTCATCTGACCATATGACATTCTCCCATTACTCTTCTGGAACATCCAAATGCTCTCTAGCAAACTTCAGACGGGCCCGGATATGTACTGGCTTAAGCAGGGGGACACGTCTGGCACTGCAGGATCTGAGTCCCTGGCAGTGTAGTGTGTTACTGACGGTAGCCTTTGTTACATTAGTCCCAGATTTCTGCAGGTCATTCACTAGGCCCCCCCGTGTGGTTCTGGAATTTTTGCTCACCGTTCTTGTGATCATTTTGACCCCACGGGGTGAGATCTTGCGTGGAGCCCCTGATCGAGGGAGATTATCAGTGGTCTTGTATGTCTTCCATTTTCTAATTATTGCTCCCACAGTTGATTTCTTCATACCAAGCTGATTGCCTATTGCAGATTCAGTCTTCCCAGCCTGGTGCAGGTCTACAATTTTGTTTCTGGTGTCCTTCCACAGCTCTTTGGTCTTCACCATAGTGGAGTTTGGAGTGTGACTGTTTGAGGTTGTGGACAGGTGTCTTTTATACTGATAACAATTTCAAACAGGTGCTATTACTACAGGTAATGAGTGGAGGACATTGGAGCCTCTTAAAGAAGTTGTTACAATTCAGTGAGAGCCAGAAATCTTGCTTGTTTGTACGTGACCAAATACTTATTTTCCACCATAATTTGCAAATAAATTCTTTAAAAATCAGACAATGTGATTTTCTGGATTTGTTTTCTCATTTTGTCTCTCATAGTTGAGGTCTACCTATGATGACAATTACAGGCCTCTCTCATCTTTTTAAGTGGGAGAACTTGCACAATTGGTGGCTGACTAAATACTTTTTTTTTCCCCACTGTAGGTTATGAACCTTCTAACCCCTTTAAGATTTGACACTGTTCAACAAAAAAGTGCCAAAGTTATGGTGCATTTTTTTTTTGTCCAAAACTAAATCAACTAATAGGAGGTGTAAAGATAGATTAGAAAGACCGAAGATGTGTGTCATTCAGCATCAGCCATTGTGTTTAAAGCTGGCTCCGTTTTTTTTTTTTTATAGCTCTCTAGTCTGGTATAATCTGTTAGACAAGATTAGTAAATCTTACCCAGTAGCTTTACATTTTAGGGTCTAATAAAGCAACTACAGTGGAATTGAATATTTTATGTAAATGGTCTTGCCATTATTAAACTACACAAAATGGTAGTTATTAAGCGTAAGATGTTAATCATATTACACTGGTACAGCACATAACTGGAAATTATCTACTGGACTGTATAGCTTTGTTGCTAAAAGTCCAAGTAAATGTATGTGATGCGTCAAAAACTAAGAAATAGACAGAAATGCTGGAATTCATTTCATTGATGATTCTCCTTTAAAATGCATGTTAACAAACTTTTAACAGCAGCACTGCTTGCTACACCTTTGAATAATTTACCAAAGAGATTAGCAAGATTATTATTGCGGAACTAATATGAAATATACTTTACAGTCTCCACAGTCTCAGAAGTTAGGTAGCATGTTTGGAGGATCCGTTGTTATTTCTGTCAGCATTTTGAACTAAGTGCTTTGGGATTTTCTAAACAGAGAGATCTGAACTATGTATAGCTTTTTGTGTGAATACTCTGCCTCTAAAATATGGCGTATTGGAAGATCCATATACCGAAGAATGGTCAAAGCTATTAAAAATGTATGAAAATAATGAATGCTGTAACTGGGTTAACATTCAGAGAGATTTTTGTTTGGCACCAGTACATATACATAAAGTGTAGATTAACATTTGGTGAATCTAAAAGAGAACCTATATTTACATATCACAAAATGTCCTATATATCTCTATTTACTGTATGACTTTCTTATAAACATTCTTAATATCACAATTTCTGACATGCACAATTGTCAGTCGACTATATAATATGTGTTATAAAACAAACCTGTTTTGGTAGACCAATTGTTAAGAAATCTAGAGGAGACTTAATGTCTGTGTCATGTGGTATTTTAGATGAAGTCATAAATAAGATTCGCAATACCTTCAACATTTATGACCCCCTACACTTGGTTCAGCTGCTCTATCTGAGTGTCCCAGGACGTATTGTGTATTTCTGCCTCCATGTATTATACTCAGATGGAGCCTAAAAGGGGAAACAATATTTAATGTCATTGACTGTGCCAAATATGTGATCACCCTTGAGACATTATTGTCCAGGATTTGAAGCAACCTCTGAGGTTGCCAGATTGGGTGTAATAGAAAAAAAAAAGGCATACTTATCTGTCCTCAAAAACTCTGCTCCTAGTCCCCCTTCCTGGAGCTCACAATGCTGGAAGGTATAACGCCCATGTGATCGATGAGACCAATCAGTGGCCTCAGCGGTTGCAGGTAAACAACTTGTGACGCATATGAGCGACATTACTAGTCCTTCCCCAGTGACCATTGAGGTCACTGATTGGCCTCAGTGGTCACGTGAGCCTTACAACTTCATGTTGTGACCCAAGCAGTCAACAGTGATATCGTTATAACATGACTACAAAGGTGAAATTCAATCCATCCAGCTATCTCAATGCTGTATATCCCAGCAGTTAATTTATAGGGTCAGCACAACTTGTAAGGTGGATGCATTTTTTGCAGTGAAATTTGCAACATTTGTTTGTGTATATAATATAATATTATATATATATATATATATATATATATATATATATATATATTTTTTTTTTTTTTTTTTATATAAATCACTAAGACCCAGTGTTTGTGAGGTGAGGACTTTATGAATTGGACTTTTGTGCAGCACATGCTTGATCGGCTTTGGATCTGGCAAATTTAGAAGCCAAGTTAATACCTGAGACTCTTTGTCTGATACTATTCCAGAGCAAATTATGCAGTAACAGCAATGTGCCTTATCTTGCCCCTAAGACATACCATTGCCACAATGGGATATATTTAGTCTTCAACAATGTCTAGATTTGTGTCAAAGAAACATGCATATTATGGAAGGACCCAAGGTTTTACAATACAACATTGCCTAAACCACTTCACTGCTTCTGCCAAAATACTGCTTCCTTCTTCCTTCAGTAGCTGTTGAACTAACCACTGAATACTAGGAACACCCGACAAAACTTACTAATCTAGAGATGCCCTGGCCCAATCATTCAGCCATCACAAAATTGTCCTTTGTTAGGTTCGCTCCTATCCTAACCCTTTCCCACTTTCTTTCTTCCAACACATCAACTTCAAGAACTGAACTGATCACGTACTGCATAATATATCCCAACTCGCATTAGGTGTCATTGGAACAAGATGTTATATCCCCAGTGGGTTTAATGCATTTTTTATTTTTTTGCTATTCTGCATATTTTCAGCTCACATTGAAATAGTATTTGCTTTCAAAATTCTAGATCAATTAAACTTTCAACTATCTGCTCTAAAGACTTAAATAGTACCAAAGATCAGATCAGTACAAGGAAAGGGTATCTAATCAGATATTACATTTTACTAAGAAGATAAAGCAGATTGCAGTACATAAGTGTTCTCAAGTTGAAAGGAAACAACACTTTAGGGTCTCTGATATACATGTACAAATAAATAAAAAGGAATGAAAAATATGTTGAATGGAAAATGTACTTAAAACTGAATTAACTAATATATATTTGAAACCTAGAAGATTTACAACAGAAAAAGATTACATGTTCCATCTAGTCTGCCCTTATATTATCCCCTTTTTATCTTATGATGTTAATCTCAGGCATACTTAAGTTTACTTAATGAATGGATGGGAAATCTACAGTATCTCACTGAAAAAGTATTTCCTGTCATTGCTTCCTCTCTTCCCACAACAAACTTCAGATTGTACCCCCTTGAGCTTGTATAAAAGTTAGTGAAGTCTCTCCTAATATGTTTTTTATACTTTAGACCCACAACCATTTTTGTAGCCCAACTTTACACCAGTTCTGTTTTCCCTGTCTTTTTGTAGGTGGGGTCTGCAGAGCAAAACACAGTACAAACGCGCACACACGCGCGCACACACACACACACACACACACACACACACTCCATACAGCTGGATCACAAAATCTCTCTTCCTAATGGTCATACCTCTTAGCTACACAGCCAAACATCCTAGTTGCTTGCCCTGCTGCCTGCCTACATTATTGATTCATTTTGAATCTGTCTGATATCAGGACTAAAGATGGGAGAAACCCAGAAAATAAAAAAAACACTTTTATACTCCCCTTCCTTTTTTTTCCTTTTTTTTTTTGAGTTGGAAGGGACCTCAAGGGCCATCGGGTCCAACCCCCTGTGAGTGCAGGTTTTTCTAAATCATCCCAGCTATATGTTTATCCAGTTTCCACTTGAAGATTTCCATTGATGAAGAACTCACCACCTCCCGTGGCAGCCTATTCCACTCTCTCACTACCCTCACTGTCAGAAAGTTTTTCCTAATGTCTAATCTGTGTCTCCTTCCCTTTAGTTTCATCCCAGTGCTTCTTCTACTTCCTTCCGCTAATGAGAATAGGGTAGATCCCTCTGCACTATGACTACCTTTCAGATATTTGTAAACCGCTATTAAGTCTCCCCTTAGCCTTCTCTTCTGCAAACTAAACAATCCCAGTTCTTTTAACCGTTCCTCATAGGACATGGTTTGCAGACCTTCTACCATTTTGGTTGCTCTTCTCTGGACTTGCAGCAATATTTCGATGTCTTTCTTGAATTGAGGCGCCCAGAACTGTACACAGTATTCCAGGTGGGGTCTAACCAGGGCAGAGTACAGGGGAATAATTACCTCTCTTGATCTAGATTCAATGCTTGTCTTGATACATCCCAAAATTTTGTTAGCCTTTTTTGCAACAGCACTACACTGTTGGCTCATGTTGAATTTATGATCTACTATTATGCCCAAGTCCTTTTCTCCTGTGCTATCACTTAGTTCTATTCCTCCCATACTATATATGCTTTTTACATTTCTGTTACCCAGATGTAGGACTTTGCATTTGTCCCTGTTAAATACCATTCTGTTCGCCTCAGCCCATTGTTCCAGTGTGTCTAAGTTCTTTTGAATACACTCTCTCTCCTCTCTAGTGTTGGCTATTCCTTACCTGTTCTGGGCCTTCTCGTTGTGTCCAGCAATCACAGGCCTCATAGTTGACCCTGGGCTCATGACGTCACAGAAGAGTGCCAGATGCCGGCTCTGTTGCTCTTTTGTGACATCATTCACCTGGAGGAGGAGGATCACCAGATGCCGCGAGGAGAACCCAGAGTATTTTTTTTTTATTTTATTTATTATGCTTACTTGTATAGTGCCATCATATTGGGCAGCGCTTTACAGACATTGTCGGTCACTGTCCCATATAGGGCTCACAGAGTATAATAATTTACTGTTTTAATTGTATTTGGAATATTCAGGTCGAACCCAGCCTTGTACAAGTCGATTCACCCATCTCTAATCTCTAATACAGACCCCTAGATCCTTCTCTTTTGAATTCTTACCTAACGTATACTTGCCAATACAAAACTCAGATAGAGGGTTCTTTCTTCCAAGAACTTCATTTTACATTTGGAAACATTGAGCTGAAGTTTCCATTGTTTGGACCAGCTTTTTCCATATTACAGGACAAACCTTACCTTCCAAACATTTTCCTACTGTCACTTACTAAAATATTAAAAACAATAGAACTCAGGACAGACCCTTGAGGTATACCACTTGTCTTTCATTCGAATGCATACTATTAACCACAAACTCTTTCATCTAGCCTTTAGCAAGCTGAAAATCCACTGGTCTGGAATTAAGTCTACTATTCAGTAATATTATCTATCATCTATATATATGTGGCACTGTATCAAAGGCTTTGCTGAAATCCAAGTAGGAAATATTCATAGTGTCTCCTTCCACCAATGCTTATGTGACATAGTCAAAGGATTCAATAAGATAATTTGACATGGTCTGACCTTGGTAAAGCCATACCTTATCTGATGCAGGACAACTCCCACACAGCAAGACTGCGAGATCCATCCTGTTTCTATGACAGCCGGAAACCTAATGAAGACTCCCAGACCTGTCATTACAATATAGCTATTGAGGCTACAAAAAAATAATAAAAATCACCCCTATTTCCCTAGATTTGAAATAAAAATAAACAAACAAAAACAAATATAAACAAATTCTATATCCCTGTGTCCAAAAATGCCCGCTCTCCATACATATAAAAATATTTTTTCCATACTTCAAAAGCCGTAGCTGGAAAAATAATCAAAAGGGCCAAACTGCTGTTCTTTCGCGTTTCACTTCCCATAAAAATTTTTAATAAAAAGCGATCAAAAAAGACATTCAGACATTCTCCAAAATGGTATAACTAAAAAAAAAGTACATCTGGCCCCTGCAAAAAAGATGCCGTATACCCATACATGGAAATATAAAAGTTATGGGTATCAGAATATGGTCATTCCAAGGAACTTGTTTTGCTAAGTTTTGGATTTTTTTAAAGAGGTTAAAATGTTAAAATAAATTTGGTATCCCTGAAATCATACTAAACCATAGAATACAGGTGATATGTCATGTCATTTTGGCTGCACAATAAACGCCGTAAAAACAAAGCCCATAAGAAATTTGCAAAAACGCAGTTTTTCTCCAATTACACCTCATTCAGATTTTTTTTTACAGCTATACTGTATATTGTACAGAATATTAAATAATACAATTACAAAGTACAATTTTTCCCGCAAACATTAACCCCTTAAGGACACAGCCCAAAAGTGCGTTAAGGACCAGGCCTTGTTTTTCAAAACTGACATATGTCACTTTATGTGGCAAGAACTTTGAGATGCTTTAACTTACACAAGTGATTTTGAGATTGTTTTCTCGTGACACATTGTACTTCATGTTAGTGGTAAACACTAATCAATATTTTTGTATTTATTTATAAAAAAATAGGATATTTGATGGAAATTTGGAAAAAAAATTGCAATTTTCAAAATGTGAAATTCTCTGCTTTTCAGTCAGATAGTCATACCACCCAAATACATTAATAAATATTATCTACCATATCTCTGCTTTATATTGACATCATCTTTTAATCGTCCTTTAATTTATTTTGGATGTTAGAAGGCTTACAAGTGTAACAGCGATTTTCCAGATTTACAGGAAAATTTCCCAAACTAATTTTTTAGGGACCACTTCAGTTCTGAAGGGGATTATAAAGGCCTATATATTAGAAACCTCCCATAAATCACCCCATTTTCAAAACTGCACCCCTGAAATAATTTAAAACAGCATTTGGGAAGTTTGTTAACCCTTCAAGCATTTCACAAGAATTAAAACGATATTGAGGTGAAATTTAGATATTTCATTTTTTTCCACTAATCCCTTCATTTAGCCCTAAATTTAACACATTCACAAAGGGTTAAAGGAGAAAATGTATCTCCCAGTTTATTATACAAGTTCTCCTGAGCGCAGAAATACCCCACATGTGGGTGTAAACTGATGTTTGGGTATTCGGCAGTGCACAGAAGGGAAGGAGCGACACTGGACGTTTGAAAAGCAGATTTTGCTGGAATAGTTTTCAGGTGCCATGTCTCATTTGCAAAGCCCCCAAAGTACCAAAACAATGGAAACCCCCTAAAAGTGACCCCTTTTTGGAAACTACACCCCTCACAGAACATGTCAAGGGGTATAGTGAGCATTTTGAACCCACAGCTGTTTCACAGATTTTACTAACATTGGGATGTATAAATGAAAAATTACTAAAACGTCACTTTATCCCCAAAGTTTTCATTTTCACAAGGGGTTAAAGGAGAAAAAGGACTCCATAGTTTGTTAAACAATTTCTCCTGAACACAGCAATGCCCCATATGTGGTCGTAAACTGCTGAATGGGTACATGGTGGGGCTCAGAATGGAAAGAGCGCTATTTTGCTTTTGTAGGGCAGATTTTGCTGGAATAGTTTTCAGGTGCCATGTTGCATTTGCAGAGCCCCCAAAGTACCAAAACAGTGGAAACTCCCTAAAAGTGACCCCATTTTGGAAACCACACCCCTCACAGAACATGTCAAGGGGTATAGTGAGCATTTTGAACCCACAGCTGTTTCACAGATTTTATTAACATTGGGACATGAAAATGAAAAATTTCTTTTTTTCCAATAAACTGTCAATTTAGCCCCAAATTTTTCATTTTCACAAGAGGACAAAGGAGAAAAAGCTCCCCAAAGTTAGTTACACAATTTCTCCTGAACACAGAAATGCCCCATATGTGGTTGTAATCTGCTGCATGGGTCATGGCAGGGCTCATTTTGGAAATTACACCCCTCATAGAATTTATCTAGGGGTATAGTGAGCATTTTGACCTCACAGCTGTTTCACAGATTTTATCATCATTGGGACGTAAACATGAAAAATTACTTTTTTTCTATTAAACAGTCCATTTAGCGACATATTTAAAATTTTTGCAAGTGGTTAAAGAAGAAAAAGCTCCCCACTGTTTGTTACACAATTTCTTCTGAACACAGAAATGCCCCATATGTGGTTGTAATCTGCTGTATGGGAACATGGTGGGGCTCAGAATGGAAAGAGCGCTATTTAGCTTTAGGAGGGCAGATGTGGCTGGAATAGTTTTCAGGTGCCATGTCACATTTGCAGAGCCCCTAAAGTACCAGTACAATGGAAACCCCTCAAAAGGGACCCCATTTTAGAAACTACACCCCTCAAGGAATGTATCAAGGGGTATTATCATTTTGAGCCTAAAAATGCTTCCCAAAAATTAATATACAAAGTGAAAATTGAAGTTTTTGAAGAAATATCCAATTTCAGAATATGTTGCGGCCACTTTGTGGCATCAGAGACATGAACTCCTAAAACTATTAAGTGGGCTATCCCGGGGGAAAAAAAATTATATATGAGGGTATAAACTGCTGCTTGAGAACACAGAATGGCTCAGAAGGGAAGCAGCACTGTGTTTTTTTAGCTTTTGGGCTACAGATTTAGAGGGACTTTCTGGTCACCATGTTATTTCTGCAGAGCCCTGGAGGTGCCAGTAAACTGGAATTCCCCAAGAAGTGACCCCCATTTTGTAGGGATGATTTTAGGGTCTCTGCAAATGTGACATGGCGTCCAAAAACCAACAATCTAAATCTGCGCTCCAAAAGTACATAGCGCTCCTTCACATCTGCACCCTGCTGTGTGCCCAAATGGCAGTTTATGCCCACCTGTATGACACTGGTGTACCCAGGGTAACGTACTTAATGCCATATGTGGGTATAAACTGCTGTTTGGGAACAGCCGGGCACAGAAGGGAAGGAGCGCTATTTTGGTTTTTAGAGCACGGTTTGGTTTTTGGACACCATGTCACTTTTGCAGAGCCCAAGAATTGCCAGTAAAGTGGAATCCGCAGACATGTGACCCGATTTTGGAAACTACACCCTTCAAGGGATTTATCAAGTGGTGTAGTGAGCATTATTAATCCTTAAGTGTTGCATTCTTTAAATTTCCAGAAATGAATGCGCAGCTGATAATGAAAAGTTAAAAAGAACATTTTTCCATAGATACGCCATTTCAGTGCCCGATATGTTGTGCCCAGCTTATGTCAGCAGAGACACACACTCCAAAAACTGTTAAGCGGGTATCCCGGGCACAACATCTTTTGGAGCGTTCGTCTCTGATACAAGCCGGGCACAACATATTATGCACTGAAATGACGTATTCCTGGAAAAATTGTCATTTTCACCTTTCACAATCAGCTGGGGGGTTAAAAATGCTCACTGTACCCCTGGATAAATTCCTTCAGGGGTGTAGTTTCCAAAATGGGGTAACATGTCAGGAGATTCCACTTTACTGGCGTTTCAGCTCTGCAAAAGTGCAATGGCGTCCAAAAACCAAACCGTCCAAGCCTGTGCTCCAAAAATCACATAACGCTCCTTCCCTTCTGTGCTCGGCTGTGTCCATACAGCAGTTTATACCCACATATGACATTAAGTACATTACCCTTACAACAGTGTAATACATGTGGATATAAACTGCAGTTTGGGCACACAGCAGAGCGCAGAAGAGAAGGAGCGCTATGTGGCTTATGTAATGCAGATTTAGATGTTTGGTATCTGGAAGCCATGTCATGTTTGCAGAGCCTGTAAGGTACCATAACAGTGGATTCCCCAAAGGAGTGACCCCATTTTGAAAACTGCACCCCTCAAAGAATTTTTCAGGGGGTGTAGTAAGCATTAGTATCCCAGAGGTGAATACACAGCAGATGGGGAAAAGTGAATATGTAAGCTGTGCGGAGTACATGGGGAACACAAAATTCCCTACTATTTCCCCAGTAGTTCCTATTATTGGGGAGGTTACTCTGGGGGTCAATTCTGGTTTATTATCCCTCGTAAGCTCTAAATCTGGTTTGTCCCCTGATATACGCTCGCACAGCTTATACATTCCCTTCCTGCCACAGCCAGTTATGTTCTAATGATTTGGCGATTTTTGGGGTTTTTGTCTTCACATTGTACGAGCTATATTTTCTTTATTTCTCTGGTGATGTAGCCATATGAGGGCTTGTTGTACATTTTATTAACTCTTTCTTGTTGGATTAAAAAAAAACCCATCAATTCTGGCACTGCGTTTTACCTTTGAAATTTTTCACCATGCAGCATAAAGCATAAGTAACATGTTAGCTTTATTCTACGGGTCGGTACGATTACGGAGATAGCTCAATTATACTGTTTTTTTAATGCAATACTAATTTTGCAGAACAAAAACCCATTTGGGGACATAAATTAATTGTTTTTGCATCTCCATCTTCTGAGATGCGTAACATTTTTATTTTACGGTTTACAGAGTTGGTATAGGGCTTATTATTTTGTGGGACAACCTGTGCTTTTTATTGGTACAGTTTTGGGGTACGTATGACTTTTTGATCACTTTTTATGGCATATTTTGTAAGGTGAGATGGCAAAAAATCATTACTTTTGGCGAGTTTTTTCCGTTTTTTTTTCCGACATTCACCGTGTTCATTAAATATTGTTTCCGTTTTATTGTACAGGTTGTTATGGACGTGGCAATACCAAATATGCATTGTTTTTATTAATTTTTAGGTGTTTTTTTTTAATATAATTAATTTTATATAGGAAAAGGGAATTTTTGGGGCTTTATTCTTTTATTAATTTTTTTCAAACACTTTATTTTATTTTTTTTCACTTTTTTTTTATTTTTTCATGTGTCCCATTAGGACACCTGAGCTCAGCACTTTAGACTGCAAGACACGAGCTTACAAGTGTCTTGCAGTCTATACAGGAAGTGAGGCTATGCAGACGCATAGCGCTCACTTCCGCAGGTCTCGGCAGGATCAACCAGGTAGTGGGGTCTCTAGGCAGCCTGGGGTCACTGGGCAGACCCCAGGCTGCAGATTATACATATCGGCACCCCCCCGATCTCGCCGCGGGGGGTGCCGATTGGAGCGACAACATGGCGGAATCCCTTGGATGCCGTGGTCATGTTTGACCGCGGCATCCAAGGGGTTAAAACCTCCGATCAGAACTCAGTTCCGACCGGGGGATATGGAGCAGGGTGTTAGCTGTCAGTTACAGCTAACACCCGGTTCCGATGCCGCCCGCTCAGATAGTGAGCGGGCGGCCGCCCCCAGGGCGTATTAGTACGCCCTGTTGCGCTAAGTACCAAGCGCACAGGACGTAATAGTACGTCCAATGTCGTTAAGGGGTTAAACCCTCCTATGGCTCTATGAATGTGTAAAAATATCAAAGTTATTGGTTTGGAAGGCATGGAGTCAAAAAACGAAAATCGAAAAATGCCTGTTGTGGGAAGGGGATAAATCTCCATAGCCCTGAATTACATGTATTAGTATTGGAAAGTAAAGAAGACTTGTGTAGGTTTCTGTTTACCTAGAGGAAGTAGAAGATTTCTTCCTCCCAGACAAACAGCTACTGCAGGACTGTAGAAAAGCAGGCCACTACTACTCAGTATCATCTCGCAGACACTGGGATTTCCTTATTAATGCAATTCCAACAGTTTTCTAGCATAATTTCTTTGAAAAAACTAATGGTCATACTTTTCAGACCTCCTGCCATTTTAATGTCCCTATAGTCCAGAACAGGCTGTGACTGGTCCACAGGTGAACAGGTGAATCCCCCCAACTGACCCTGTTATGGCACAGTATGGTCATCATACAGCATCTCAACCAAGCTTTCAGTATACTATACTAGGCAGATTATTTAAGAAACTACCCAGTTTATTTTTATATACTGTAAACACAGTGGGTAGCTGTGATGATATCTAGGTACCAACCAGTATCCTTCCTCCCTGGACCCCATGTTCTTAATCACACTGCAGGGGTCCCAATGACCAATCATTCTTCAGTATATTGCTGGTTCCTGAGACCTGCTGCTGTGTAAATACATATCTTTGAGCAAGAGAGCAGGCTACTGACATGACCCCAGGGCAGAAATCATTAGTGGTAAGGGCTAGGTAACAAGCTACTACTGAAAAATACATTTATGTTGAGCGACATTTTAGGAATATACGAATGAGTGCCAGGTAATATTTACATGTAGCTGTATGGTCAGCCCCCAAGATTAATTTTATTGGTGGGCCCTCTACCCTATGAAGCACTGAAGTAAAGCATCTGTAGAATGACCTTGCAGCTATGCACTAGTGACACTGTTTTACTGTGTATTTATAATGATTATGCATGATTTATTATACATATGCCTACATTCTATATAAAGTGTGTAGCATATGTGTTTGTATCTGCAAGTAAATCTAAACAATGGCACAACAAATATTTGAACAAGTCTGTTCTGTGTTGTGCAGCATATTTGGATCCAATGACATATGTTTTATATTAATGTTGCATTAATAAATTCTTTCTTGGATAGTGAAATAATTAGAAAATTTTACTGACCAATATTTTACCCAGAAAACCCATTCATGGCTATGCTGAACCAGTTTTATGCACTCTCACATAAAATTAATAAAAAAAAAAAAAAAAAAGTTTTGAAAGCTGTTAATTAGTTTGTAACTAGTCTAGCCCTCTTCGGCAATGTGTTAGAAGACTTCTTTATGTAATTCTCCTGTGTTCTTTGTTTGATATCATTCACTGAAAAGATTTAAAGGGAGTCTGTCGCCAGAACCAAGCATATCAACCCTGCCTGACAGATAGGTTAGAGTTACCTGAATCAAACTGTGTTTTCCCACTATGAACTGATGCCTCTGTTGTTGAGATTTTGCTCTTCTTGCAAATATGCAAATTAGCTCTTTGGAGCAATAATAGAGTTGCTGTTGCTGCAAAGAGGTAAGCAACGCTGCTCTCATTGCTTCAAAGAGTTAATTTACATATTGAGAAAAACAACACTATCTTGGCAATAGAGGACCAATTCACAAGGGAAAAACACCATTTGATCCAGGTGATCCTAACCTGCAGGGCCAGGTTTTGGTGACAGACTCCCTTTACAGTATACCTGCCATTTCAGGTGACTTTTAGGATAAACTGCCATGTGTGCACATAAGGAATATTATTATTTCTGGCCATTATACAACTTGCAGGCTCTATCTGTCTCTTTCATTCAGAAACATCCAAAGAACCATGCAGCGCAAATATAGAGGAGTAACTTGTACTGATGCAAATAAAGCCTTTTGGTTGTGATGAAAAGATCCTATTTAGCTCCCGCATCAAACTAGCCATCAGACTCTGTATCTGATTGAAACTATATCTGCTTGTGCTCAGTCCTCCTTCTACCTTACTCCATAGACCTGTAACCTGAGTCATGGACATGCAGTCTGTCTTGAAACCAATATGATAGTAGTATAATGTTGTACCGTGTTAGCCATTGAAAGTAGTGGAAGAGTGTAGTATAATGTTGTACCGTGTTAGCCATTGAAAGTAGTGGAAGAGTGAAGTAATCAGGCGATACCTTTTAGAGGCTAACTGACTATATTTGATGGTAAGCTTTTGGGAGTACTAGCTCCCTTCATCAGACATGGTATTATACAAGAAACTGAAAATTCACAGATTCTTTTATACCCTAAAGACATGGACCTTCAAAAGGTCTTAGAATCCTTAAAAAAACAAAATGCAATATAAGTAGAGAAGTTATTTACAACAGATCAAAAAATAAACAATCTGGAAACTTGTGGGGCGTTACCGAGGGATCAGTAATTCTTGCTATCTGTTTGCTGTCACGTGGTGATTTGTGACCCTCATAGTTCATACATAATGTGACATGAAGCTGGCATGAATATTAAGTCCAAATTGCAGAGTTTGAAATGTTTGCATTAGCTTATATTCTCATTCTTTCCTCTCCCTCTGCGTCTTAAAATGTCCCATTAAAACCACAACCCGCAAATCTTCAATAGAGTGGTCTTCTCCGGAGAAATGTGCAGCCACTGCACATTTGTTCTGCTTTTATTAATGGTGGATCTGTGTGAGTTCATGCGCTGACTGAGTCTCTGCCCTGCCCTGTTTCCCCCACATAGAGGCCTGTTGTTATGTTTGTCCCTGAACCGAATAAAGAATAAACAAACATGCAAAATAAACTGGTTTATTGAAGAAACACAAAACAAACAAAGGGCAGTCAAAATAACTGAATAAGTAAAACAGAGTAGGCAGGAGAAAATAACATTAGAAATCACCCTGTGATCTGCCCTGACTAATCCTGTCTAACACCAGAGTTTTCCTCTTAAAAGAAGACACCTCACAGGAACCTTACTAGAATCCCTGGAAGCTGACCCTGAAAGTATAAACGTAATAAACCAGTAATCCCCTGCACTGACCCCCAGACAGCTAATCCAAGAATAACATACTCAGTGAGAAGCATACAGAACCTGAGTCCAAGGCCCACAGCACAGGTATGGCTGGACACACGAGAATAACCAGCAGAGTGAAAGTGTGAGGCCCAGGTTTATATAGCACAACAAAAGGGTGGGGTAGAGGCACAGGAAAAAACCCCACCCTAAGGCAGAAAGTACAGAGAGACAAGAATTAACCCCTGCCCGTCTGGACCAACTACCTAACACCTGTGGTGGGACATTGCACACACATTATGAGATACACCACGCTGGAAGACCTGCAGGAAAATGTCCCCCTAATTCTGTGCACCTGTTGTGACTGTGGGACAGGTACACGGTCAGCGGTGTGGATGTGCTTGCAGGTCATGCATCTGTTTTGCAGGCAAGGTGAGGTGCCATTTTCAGTTGGGGCCTTCAGGGCGTTCCGGACAATAATACGCCTCAGGTTTGGTGGTTGTTGAAAGGAAAGGAGAGGGGGGGGACTGGAAATATGTCCTTGAAACCAATATAGCAGAGATTTTCAGAGCAGAAGTTAGTTTAGCAGATGGAAAGGGAGTAGAAAAAACAGCCATGTAAGAAAGAAGCATTTTTCTCTGATAATATATTAAGTGTTTTTTATAATCACCTTTACTGTTGTTTTATGCAAAGTTTGTGAAACAAGAGTGCCTTAGCAACTAGCCCTCCTTGTTTCCTCTGCATCATTTCTTGCTGCCATATTTTAACACACCGCGCGATATGGCTTTGAATTTCTATATTCTTTAATAGCTACTTTTAGCTGTTTAGGCTAAAGGTACAATTAACCTGTCTGTATACTACAGTATGCTCCCTTTAACAGGACAACATAATTCATAATAAGACAAACAGATTTCTCTTTAATTTGTTTCTTTTATTATTGGGAACATACAGTATACATGCAATATCTTCTTTGATATTCAATGAAGATAACTGTGCATGGAGAAGATCACTTGTAAATGTATACACTGCCTTATGCTGTGTAATAAAATGAGCGCCCAGTAAAGCCTTAAGCACCATTATGGTCACACTTTACCAACTATTCGTAAAGACTTTCAAAATCTAGGAAAGAAAGTGAAGGAACTGGATGCGCAGGTAGTATTTTCATCAATTCTCCCAGTTGATGGTTATGGTATCAGGAGATGGAATAAAATACTAGAGGTAAACAAGTGGCTTCGGCAGTGGTGTAGAGAGCAAGGTTTTGGATTTCTGGACCATGGAGTGAATTACCTCTATGATGGACTCCTTGCTAGAGATGGGATACATCTCACAAAGCCTGGGAAACACATATTTGCCAGAAGACTTGCCACACTTATCAGGAGGGCTTTAAACTAGAAGAGAAGGGGATGGGAAGTAAAAAGAAAGACAAGAACATGCAGCTAAAGGATATACTAAACAAGGTTACTAGATGTGGTAATGAGGACCTAAGACAGGATACTCAGAAGGAAATTAAGAAAAAGGAAGTACCAGAGCGCAATCTGAAATGTTTTTACACAAATGCGCAAAGCTTGGGAAATAAACAGGGAGAATTAGAACTGATAATACAGAAGGAAAAATATGATGTCATTGGTATTACAGAAACTTGGTGGAACGATAAGCATGATTGGAATATACAGATGGAAGGATACAACTTATTCAAAAAAAATAGAACTAATAAAAGAGGGGGAGGAGTTGCATTGTATGTTAAAAAAGATCACATTTCCACGGAAATCACAGTTTTACAAAATGATAACTTATTGGAAAATATTTGGGTAACAATTCAGGGGAAAAACAATGATAAGGACATCATAATAGGTGTTTATTATAGACCACCAGGACAGACAGAAGACAGGGATGAGATTTTTTCACAGCAAATGACCACGCTTTCGAAGAAATTTGAAATTGTTATCATGGGAGACTTTAATTACCCAGATATTCATTGGGAAACTCACACAGCTACGAGTAAAAGCTCTATCAAATTTTTATCCTCTCTAGCAGACAATTTCATTGCCCAGTTAGTAGAAGAAAACACAAGAGGAACATCCATTCTGGACCTAGTTTTAACTAATAAGGAGGACATGGTTAAGGAATTAAGGGTAGCAGGGACATTGGGATTCAGCGACCATGCTATACTCGAGTTTGGGGTTGTAAGAAGAAGAAGACCTGAGAAGACAAAGACTAGAAGACTCAATTTTAGTAGGGCAGATTTTAGGGGCCTAAAGGTAAGGGTTAGTAGAATTCCATGGCGAAAATTACTTAAGCACAAAAATGCACATGAGGGGTGGGAAATTTTCCGTAGGGAAATCATTAATGCACAGGAACTAACAATACCTAGAAGCAAGAAAAATGGGAATCACCTAAAAACTCCAGGATGGATGACCAAAAAATTACATAACCTACTAAAAAAGAAAAAGGAAACTTACAACAAGTGGAAGATGGGAGCTATATCTAAGGGAGAGTATACAGCAGTTTGCAGACTCTGCAAGATAAGCATTAAAAAAGCCAAGGCTGAATACGAATTGAAGCTTGCAAAAGAAGTTAAGAGTAATGTAAAAGGTTTTTGGGGATATGTTAAGAGCAAAAGAAAAGTGAAGGAAACCATTGGAGTCCTAAAGAACGAAAAGGGTGAAAAAGTTAACATGGTGGATCAGCAAGTGGAGTTACTAAATTCATATTTTGTATCCGTCTTCTCCCAAGAAATGGATGGAAATATCAACATTAATGGTGATAGTGATGAGGGGAATGAGGACTCCAAGCTGATTATAAGTGAAGGTTTGGTAAGAGAACATTTAGCTAAGATTAAGGAAACCAAGTCCCCAGGACCGGATGATTTACACCCTAGAGTTTTAAAAGAATTAGCAGAGGAAATAACAGAACCCCTTGCAATAATCTTTAATAAGTCATGGGAGACAGGAGTGGTCCCTCTAGATTGGAAAAGGGCAAATGTGGTCCCCATCTACAAAAAGGGGAATAGGGACGACCCAGGAAATTATAGGCCGGTAAGTCTGACCTCGATAGTAGGAAAAATCTTTGAACAAATCGTTAAAGAACATTTAATTAGGTACCTGGATGGGAAGGCTTTAATTAATCAAAGCCAGCACGGCTTTATGCCTAATAAATCTTGCCAGACTAATCTTATTTCCTTCTATAATAAAGTCACTGAATGGTTGGACCAGGGGAATGCAGTGGACATAGTATATCTTGACTTTAGTAAGGCCTTTGATAAAGTATCACATAACATTCTTATTGAAAAAATGATCAAGTATGGCTTTGATAAAATATCAGTGAGGTGGGTTCACAATTGGCTTAATGATCGGGCACAACGAGTAATTCTAAATGGCTATACATCAAACTGGAAGAAAGTAAAAAGCGGGGTGCCGCAGGGCTCTGTCCTGGGCCCAGTACTTTTTAATATTTTTATAAATGATCTGGATGATGGGGCTAATGGGGAACTAATAAAATTTGCAGATGATACAAAGATAGGAGGAATGGCCAACACTAGAGAGGAGAGAGAGTGCATCCAAAAGGACTTAGACACACTGGAACAATGGGCTGAGGTGAACAAAATGGTATTCAACAGGGACAAATGCAAAGTTCTACATCTGGGTAACAGAAATGCAAGAAGCATATATAGTATGGGAGGAATAGTACTAAGTGAGAGTACAGGGGAAAAGGATCTGGGCATAATAATAGATCGCAAACTCAACATGAGTCAACAGTGCGGTGCGGTGGCTAAAAAGGCTAACCAAATTCTAGGATGTATCAAGACGAGCATTGTAGCTAGATCAAGAGAGGTAATTATTCCGCTGTACTCTGCCCTGGTCAGACCCCACCTGGAATACTGTGTACAGTTCTGGGCGCCCCAGTTTAAGAAAGACATCGATTCATTGGAGCAGGTCCAGAGAAGAGCAACCAAAATGGTGGAAGGTCTACAAACCATGTCCTACGAGGAGAGGCTAAAAGAATTGGGACTGCTTAGTTTGCAGAAGAGAAGGCTAAGGGGAGACTTAATAGCGGTATTTAAATATCTGAAAGGTTGTCACAGTGCAGAGGGATCTACCCTATTCTCATTAGCAGAAGGAAGCACGAGAAGTAATGGGATGAAACTAAGGGGAAGGAGATTCAGATTAGACATTAGGAAAAACTTTCTAACAGTAAGGGTAGTGAGAGAGTGGAATAGGCTGCCACGGGAGGTGGTGAGTTCTTCATCAATTGAAATCTTCAAGCGGAAACTGGATAGGTATATAGCTGGGATGTTTTAGGAATTCCTGCTTTTGCAGGGGGTTGGACTCGATGGCCCTTGAGGTCCCTTCCAACTCAAATAAACAAACAAACAAACAAACACTCCTGCGTACACACATGTACAGTATGTGTCTGTAATGTATATATTTACAGCTTCAATGTCTCTGTGGAGAAATTTCTCAACACATCACTTTGGTAAAATGTGACTAGCAGTTTCAGCATCAAGCTGTCAATCACACAGTGGTCCAAAGCACAGTATGCTGCCCAGCAGTGTGAAAACCAATGTGGTTAATATAAAAGAAACATTTATTTCTTTAACTACATAGTTGTCTGTCTTTTATTGTAGTATAATACAACATGTATCAGATTATCAATCAGGTTAAAATTGGCCTGTCATTTGATTTCTGCAGCCATGTCTGAGCTCTGTAATCTATACTGTAGGCTTACTGTATATGATTTGGAGCTGTATTTCTTAGTAAAAGCAAAGTGCAGTAAACGGCAACAAGAGTCCTAGTAGAGACAGCGAGAGTCCTGAATACCACAAGGGATGATAGACCACTTTCCCTGCGTGTACAAGGTTGTCAATCAGAGCAGAGTTGGGAGGACACTTACACATTATTCACACACCAGTGTTTGCAAGACAAAACCAGGAGTATGTATAAAAAGTTAGTATAATGGAGAGATTTACAGTTGCTCTGTGTTTTGCTACTGGTTTTGGCTTAGAACCACTGATGCAAAACACTGATGTATAATAAGGCTTTGCTATATCTCCTGGGAATGCTGTCAGGATTTGTTGAGCTTTTTACTCAGAACTAATGCACAAAATCAGACACACTAATATACTGCATGATAGTGATCATAATCTGCTCTCAGATGGGGTAACATAGAGCACCGGATGGGTTCTCTTTATACTTTTGTTGAATACCATAGAAAGAAAACATGATGAAAACATAGGAGAAAAAAACTTAAATACCCACATCCATTAAGAATAGAAACGGACAAACCTCTGAAAATTTGTTTTGTTTCTGGTTCGGATGATTTCAATCTAAACTTGCACAGATAGAACTGGAAGTAAAATTATTATACTATGGAATCTATTTAGACAAAAGTAACAGTTATAGGTTCCTTCCCTCACCTATCCAGTGCCGCCGCTTTCCATGGGTACTCTTCTGGCTTCCTGGGTGATGTCATCGCTAAGGCCTGTGATTGGGCCTCAGATGTCACATGGGACACACCAACATCATGACACTCAGCACGCACCATGTGACTGCTGAGGCCCAATCACAGGTTTCAGCGGTAACTCCAGGGCATACAATGTAACCCAGGAGGCAAGAAGAGGACCCAGGGAGAGTGCTGAATGCCATATGGAGGTCCAAAAAAGGTGACGGAAGGTGAGTATAAGTGTTCACTTTTTTACACTTCCCCTGGTCTCCACCTATTATACTTTGGGGTCTGAAGAGACCCCAGAGGATAATAATTTCAGTTCCGGTTTGCATGTGACTTTTGGAAAGTTCAGGTTGAATCTAGTTTGATCATCTCTAATTAAGAACCTGTACTCACGTTATGGGAGTAACATACTCTGAACTACAAATTCCTCTTACAAATTATTTGCAAGCAAGAATGATCCAATAAGAAAATCCTTTCCAGTCCCCACTTCTGTAGCCTGTAGTAAAATGACAGTAGTAAGAGGAAATTTTAAGAGAGAAGAGCAGATGCCATTCCTGTCCATGACAGCGTTGAGCCCTTTGAGTGGATATTGTATGTATAACTGGAAGTTAGCCTAAGTAAGCTGAGTCATGAGCAACATCTGTTCAACTGCTGCTCTGTCTCCTGTATCTTTAGATTCACCTTACATCAAGGGCACCCAAACCACCCACCATCAGCCAGAAGACCTACACTAGGGTGTGTTCCTGTAGAACTCCTACCATCCACCACATTGGTGCATCTGCCTCAACCCTGTGCCACCCTAGTGCCTAGGGAAAGCTTAGACACCAAAGTCATCATGACTAGTGAGGAAGAGGCCTGTTCCGCTCCACCCTCACCACACAGGCCCAGGACATTGCACTTGGGCCTTCCTTCACCTGGAGCACAAAATTTATGTGCAATTCTAGTCTTGTTTCCAATTTATCTGACCAATGCAGAGTACAGTAGTTTGTTTGATCTCTTTCTCTGCACCAACATCACATCAACCACAAGTCCCCATCCCCAGCTTGTAGAAGCATGACCTTAGTACCTGTAGTAAACTGCTGTTGCTTTAAATGAAACTATATTAACCAATGATCTAATGCAAACAACCTTTTTAAAATTACTTTTCAACATGTTGAAAAATGATTTAATAAAATGGTTATTTGAGTGAGATGTTTTCAACATTGAGTTCTTCTGTTTTATAATAAGTAACTTCTATTATAAATAGGACAATGATTATAAAGATTGAAAATGCTAAACCCTTACAATTGAGTATACTCAATTTTAGCTCAATTGGAATCAAATTTTGGTCAGTATTTTGCCTTCCAACTTTGTACAGTAAGCTAAAATGCACAATAAAAAAAAATGTAAATCTGCACATCTGGGAATTGTCATAAAACCAACTTTTATTCAGTGCATTAAAACCTCTATAAAAACCTCCTGTTTTGTGACCTTTATGGACTTTACTCATGTAATAGTTGGTCTCACATAGTAAATCTGTTAAACCTCTTCCCACCGTTCACAGAGCTGTATTTTTTTTTTGCGGGACAAATTGTACTTCTTAATGGGATCATAACAGTAGTACTCTGTATGATGTACTAGGAAATTGGAAACAATCCAAAAATGGTATGGAATTAGGAAAATAAAAAAAAAAACTGCACTTGATACATTTTCTTACAGGTTGTATTTTTACATGTGTTCACTGTGCAGCTAGAATAATAGGCTTCCCATATTATATGGTTCGGTGTGATTACAGCAATACCAAATTTATGTAGTTCTTAATATGTTTTAATACCTTTACAAAAATCTAATTATTTCCTTGTACAAAGCATCTTTTTTTTTTTGTGGGGCAAGTTATATGGTATGTAATACAGCGGAGACCCAACGGCATATTTAAAGTTACGATATCCGCTGTAATGGTACAGCTAACATCAGCAATGGGTTAAAACCGAAGTTAAAGGAAGTAACTCCATAGACAGAGGAGTACAATCAGATTCAGAAGAGGGCACTTTGCATTTCATCCTCCTTGTTCAATGAAATCTATAGCAGGCAGCAGATATCCAAACAATCAGGACTACATAGCATCCTTCTGAAACTGACAGATACCAGATAACAATAGAGCAGCACAAAAATATAAGTAAACAGACAAAACAAAGTTATATGCAAGAGCTGTCAACAGATACCAGACATTCATAGAACCATACATGTCCACACAATAAATAGACAAAACAAAACTATATTATCTTGATTAACCGATGACACACCAGATAGCAGGACCGCAACGTAAGTCTGCACAAATACAAGTAAATAAACAAAACATACCTATGTGTATATATATATTACTTATATTATATTAAAGTTAGTGGTACATACCAAATAAAATGGCACATGTCTGCACATGCCAATACATGAACACAGCAAAACTGCACTGTTTTGTGTTGGAGATAATAGCACATCCCAGATGAATACCAGTAGCACATATTGTCTACCCAGATGCAAATACATAAATAAACCCACATATACTAAACTGGAGTTAACGTCAGACACCAAATAACAATAGAACAGCACGTGGTTAGGACCCTGCACATCAAACCAGAAGTGAAATCTATACAAAATAGTTTTCTTTTTATTATGGAAATACCTCTTCTGTGTTTTGGACTCATTCCTAGTTTTAAGTTCCCAATACGGATGCAAAATACTGAGCAAAATAACACCATATGAAAATGGTTTCAGGAGTATGTATAACAAGTGTTAATATTATTTGATGATGGAAACTTCTTCAAATTGAAGTTTAAGTTTTAGTCAAATTATGAAGTATTGTAAACAGAAAATGTTTATTAATTTTATAAATTTGCTAACAATTCCAGGATTGTCTGGTTGACATTGAATATAATTGAGGCAGTTAGTGTTGCTATGTTCATAAGTATTACCTGTCATTTGAAATATGACAGTATTGTAACTGCAAGACCTTGGGGATGTTTAAATGTTGGCATTACCATCTGACTGCCTTAGAAACTGCCAGACAGCCTTCTTACTGACACCGACCCTGAGATAATTAACATGACTCTAGAGGCTCCTGTCTTTTGCTTTTCTGCACTTGTTGTTTAATAAGATGTTTACTGCTTTGCCTGTGATTCAGTACAGTGCCTTAAGGGGAAATAGGTCCTTCAACGTCTTCACAGATAGTTGCCCTAAATAATGGCTTTTGTGCATCCATAACCCTACTGTCTACTGCTAAATTAATCATTAGAGTAGAGTTTATAATTTACTTTCTGAATTTTACATGGTATACTATTGTTTGATGTAATATATTACATATATGTATATTTCATTATGTAAATGCAGAATATTAAATATAGATAGTAGATTTAGAAGGTTTATTAGTAAGACATTATTGTGATGAACAGCAGAGTTATTCCTGCTTTTATGCCATCTCCTACTTAACTTGCTGCTATGAGTAGTTGCTGAGAAAACTGCTTCATTGCTGATCCATTGGTGTAGATTAGATGACTACATTAGTGGGACTCTCAGACTCATTTGAAGGGAGTAGCATTGTGCCTGACTAGTTAACTCTACCATTAAAGTATTTTCCTACCTAAAATTGATGACGTATACGAAGTATAGGTCATCTCAATATCAGGTCTGTGAGGATTCATCACATGACATCCCCATTGATCAGCTGTTTTGAGCAGCCTATACATAGAGAATGGAGCAGGTAGAAGACAGCGTCCCTGTCTAGTGGATGGATCAGGTTCCTGCAGATCATCTACCATTCACTTGGTAGAATTGGAGCTAATCTGCAGTTACTAAGTTCAGCCACTACAAAGAATACAGAGCTGTCTGCTTCTTACTCCATTCTCTGTGTATCAGCTGCTCAGAACAGCTGAACAGTGGGGGTGCCAGGTGTTGAATCCTCATAAATCTAATATTGATGACCTATCCTTAGGATAGGTCAGCAATAATTTTAGTTCTGAAAACTCCTTAAGGAACTCCTCATTTTGGCTGGTTTGCTTGTGGTTATAGTGAAAGATATGAGTGTTTATGGGTTATGCCGGCATAATGACACTAGCATAACCCACGTCACCACTGAGGCTCAACTACAGGCCTAATCTGTCTGTGACATCATTGAAGGTCCAAAGACCCACAATGGAGCCCAGTGTAGGTGAGTAACACTGTTTCATATGTTTATTGATCAGAGGTCCAGAGGAGGTGATCATTCTCCTGGATCTGAAGAGACCCCAGAGTATAATAATAGTTTGTGAGTGGTGAACCCCATAAATTTTGGGATCGGTCAAATCAAAAATGTTAGCAAAATTAGCAACAAACTGTAGGGGCCAATACAGGAAATTGTATTGTGTGGAGGGACCACTGTGGGACATTATACTATGTGGAGGGGTCACTGTGGATCATTATACTGTATGGAGGCCACTGTGGGTCATTATACTGTGTGGAGGGGCCAATATGGGACATTATACTGTGTGGAGGGGCCACTGTGGGGCATTATACTGTGTGGAGGGGCCAATATGGGACATTATACTGTGTGGAGGGGCCACTGTGAGGCATTATATTGTGTGTAAATGGGGCTTTTACCGTGCAGTGGCCAGTAAGGAAGCATTTTACCATGTGGGCACCAGGGGGCATTATTCCATGTGGGGATGGGAGGTCCCAAGTCAAAGGTTTGCTATGGGGCCCAAGTTTTGCTAGTTACACCCCTGATGGTATAAATAATTAAAGTGAGATAATAGTGGACCTTTGCATTGGCAGCCGAGAGGGTCAAGGAGTTTCTGACAGAAATGTGTGTTCTTGTGCAAGATCAATTATTTAGAATGATTCAGGTTTTGGGCCTTTTAAAAATGTCAAATATTTGACACCAAATATTATGATTTCAAGACTTAACATTAGATACAATTTAAAGCATATCCATAGAGAATATTAAAATTGTTCAATTATCGTAGCGCCCACATTAGGCAGACACCGGCACCAGACCAATATTCCAAAAGCTATAATGTAGAGAGAGTAAAAAAAAAAAGGTATCCCTCTTTGGTAGACATTTGACTCTTTTTAAACTAACTAAGCCTTTTCTATGTTAAATGTTCCTTTCTTAACTATCTTTAAACAAATGAGGACCAATAAGCACTGGCTTGAAGCAATTGTTCATTTAGAGAAGGATAAAATGTGAAGTAAAAGGAGGTTTTGGTCTGTTTGTTAATCTTGATTGACTCACTGAAATTTAGTTGTGAGGTTTGCCTCGAAGTTTGGGAATTGCTACTGTGTCTTCTTAATTTCTACTGTGTGCACTTTATGTGATGACCTACAAAGCTACACAGGAAGCGGTAGGAATTTTATACTCAAATGGATACATTGCATGCCACGATAATGAACTCATTATTCTATAAGGCAAATAAAACCAGTCAAAAAAGGAAGGGATTTAGAATGTTAGATCAATAAAGGTCCTCACATGCAATGGCACTAGCAACTTTTAAATCTATATTTCTTGCTGAGAACATTATGCAAATACTAGGTAATAGCTGGCTAGAAACTGATTTGATTTTTGTAACCAAACACAGACAAGTTCTTAGTATAAAACATTTAAAATAGCATAAAATTAAAAAGAAATCTTTTTTTTTTTTTATTAAATACATCTGATGATACAGCATAATTTTGTACTTATTTCAATATATTGAGATGTTTGTATTAGATTAAGGAACATGATCCAAGAAAAACAAGCGGTTGCACTGCCAATCGTGAGTATAACCGCAGTACGAAAAAAAAAAAAAAAATGAAGATACTGTTGTACCACTATTCTTCCCACCATTGTACTCATGATTGGCAGTGTAATTTACATCTCCTGTTTTCATGGTCTATGTTCCTTAGTCTGCCCACATATCTGGTTATTCTTGATGCAAGTTATTAGGGGACGCAGCAGCGTATCCCATCTTCTCTACCCACATGTTTGTATAGTGTTGTGTCTTTTGACCTATTGGACTTGTATGGTGCACTGTTTTTTTCTTTTTTTTGCAGTTGGTATCGGATTATACAATGATGTGCTACACTCAGGCTCAGACTGGCCCATGTGAACATGAGAATACCCAGGTGGTCCCCCAGCTAATCCTGGCATAGCACAGTACACTCTTTGTAATTCATGCAGATACTTATTGTACAGCATCTCGACCAGGCTATGGGCCTGTATAATATACTGGGTAGATTATGTAAGACTCTACCCTGTTCATTTTTATATGTTGTAGATACATTGGGTGGCTGAGATGGTCTCTAGGTGCAGTATCAGGCCAACCAGTGTACTTCCTCCCTAAGCCCCATCTTCTAAATCACCTTGCAGCATCTCACTTGCCATTGACCTTCTGTGTGAACACATATCCCTGTCTCACAGAGCTAAAAGGGTTCTAGCAAGAGCAAGACAACAGACTACTGAAAGAACCCCAGGATAGAAACCACCAGAGGCAATTAGGAGTTTGCAAGCAAGTTTCAGGTAATTTGCATGTAGTTGTATAGTGGTCCCTAAGTACACTAGTCTGACACTGGCTGCACTTCATTGGCCATTGGCACACTGAGAGATATTTCCATGAAGATGGATGGAATGCTAACATGTAATAATAAATATTTATTGTGGTTTAACAGAGACACTATCGTAACCTGAGGAGGTATATTTTGACTGGAAAATATTACACATTGTAACTTACACTGAATGACATACAGGTACTGTACTCAAGTTTCTGCTGTATAGGTGGACATTCTCCTGTGGCCTTTTTATGGAATCATATTATGACTGGCACAGTATGGTGGGCACACTATGGCTTACAATGTACATACTGTTGGTGTACTGTGCTTGGCAAGAAAGAAGTGGCATACTGTGGCTGGCACTATATAGGAGTGCAGCTTTTTTTAAAAGGTGGCTCACACTGGATATAAGGTATAAACAAAAGAGCAAACAAGGGTGGGGATAGAATTCTTAGACCCACTAAGATCACTTAGATTAAACAGAACTAAAAGCACAGATCCCTATAAATATTAAAACTTACCATTTATTATGACAGTTGAAGCATTAAGACTCCGAGTTTACATATTTGGCTTCGTTTTGGGACTTGGAGTCTTAATGTTTTAACTGTCATAATAAATGTTAAGTTTTAATATTTATAGGAATCCGCGCTTATAGTTCTGGATATAAGGCATGATATAATGAACACTGTTTTGGTAGACACACTATGACTGGCACTGTACAGATGTCAGTTAATGTTGATATAATGGAAAATATCAATATATAAATTTGACAAGGTCTTGGCCAATATAGGAAGTAAAGAATCTCCAAAGATGATATTGTAAAATAAAGTTATTCTCCTCCTAAGCCTTTTTTTCCTTGGAAAGAGATAAAGTACTATAGTGCAGAACCCTGTCTTTTTGAAAGTATGCCATGCATGTTTGACGCATGTCCTAGTTACTTCATTCACGCACATAAAGTATAATCTGTTTTACATGACATTACATTTCCTCTAATTATGCAAATTAATAAGGATAAAAAAAAGAAATGCCTGGATGCAAATTGCTTTATTTCACATAGATTCTGGTCTTCTTGGCTTCAAAAAGCTTATGTACTCTGGAAAAAAAAATAGATCCGATTATTCCAATCTGAATGTATTGTTAAAATATGTGAATAGATTTATTTTTTTAACAGAGATAATTTTTTTAAAAATATACACAGACCTGTTGACTTTACCCATTATCTCTCATTGTTCAACTAAAATGCAAAACTGTGCACTATGCCACGTATCCTTGCAGCAAATGAAAGGTCGATTGGGATTACATCCTCTTGAATAACAGAATCCTCATTGTCTCAGAAGCTAGTTTATAATCTGAAATATTTATGCACAATTATTCAAAATCTATTATATTCCCATGGAAATAATAGAAAGTGTTAAACAACAACTAGTAATGACATATGCAGTTTTAATTAGGATGCTCGCTATCCATCGTCAGAACATGTTTCTTTATGATCCTCAGTGGATGGAAAATTAAAGCTTCATTAAATACTCTCCCATTAAAAATGCAATAACTTGTGGGATAGCCACCGAGAATTTACACGCTCTTCTCCATTTGGTATTCTCCTTCATTCTTCTTGCAATCTATGATTTAGAACATGGTTTTAGATTTTTAAATTTTAATATGAATTTTTGTAGATAAAATTCAAGTGTTATAATCATGGCATCCTCTAGCATGGAACGGACATATAGCTAAAAGGTATCTCCAATCAAAATGCCTTTAACACTAAAGAATCTGTACCACAAGCAGGAGCAGATAGAACATGTTTAACCTAAACTGCTCTACTGGCACTTCACCTAGGAAAGACAATTATACAATGATATTTTGTTGTCCTTGTGATGCTTTTAAGGCTCTGTGCATGTCACAGTTGGGGGTTTCATTCAGTGTGCACATTAAGGCCCTGTTCACATCTCAGGTAGCTTCAGGTTTTATCCATTTTCAATTGATTACTTTTTTGACCAGTTTTGTGCTGATGTGATTTTTTTTTTTTACTGATGCGAACTAAATTCTTCTGCTTACATGCTTCCTACCATTAAAGTCAATGGTATAGGAAAAACTGAAAGCTGTCTGCTTCCTGCTTCATTCTCTGTGTATCAGTTGCTGAGAACAGCTTACCAGTGGGGGTTGCTGGTTGTCTGATCCTTACAGATCTCATACTATTGCTCTATCCTTAGGATATATAAATAATTTAAGTCTGGAAAATCCCTTAGGATGGGACCCCACCTTGCAATAGGTATATAGAGGTATAATAGGGGTATAATGCAGAAAGTCTGCAGAAACGCCAGTGTTTCCATAGGTATAGTTAACATGCTGCGGTTTACAAAAACTCAATGTTTTTAGAAATCGCAGCATGTCTGCTGCGGATATTTTTCTTCAATATGTGAATGGGATTAGCCAGAATCCCATCCACTTTGCAGGTACTGTAAAACGCAGCAGTTTTTGCGGCATAATTGCGGCATTTAGGCTACGTGGGGCTCCAGCCTTAGGCTGAACACAATGCCAGAATATGCAAGACTGCGGGATGAATAAAAGGAGAGTAAAAGGATTAGGGGATTTATTTTTTTTTGCAAACAAATTGTACTACCTAATGAAACTATTTGTATTCTTTTTAAAGTACTGGTGAAAAAAGGATAGTGAAAAAAGAAATCAAAATGGGGTGTAGTTACAAAAAAAAACCTAAGTTTCACCATTTTCTTGCTGGTTTTGATTTTGCTGTGTTTGTTGTATGGTAAAAGCGACACACCTCTTTTATTTTGTGGTAGATGAAGTGACAAAAAAAGCGATTCAGCATTTTCATTTTTTCTTGCTATCGCTGCACTGTATGTGATTTAAATATTTTTTTATATTTTAATAGTACAGACATCTTCAAATGAGCAGATATCAAATGTGTTTATTTTTTCTTATGTATTTTTTCATGTAAACTATGAAAGGGAATTGACTTTAACTTTTACATTTTGTGTTTTTATATATTTTTCCAGTAGAAAATAGATTAAAATGAAAGCTAAAACACCTCTTATTATTTAGCACTTGTGACAGGACAAGGGGAAAAGTGGAGGGTTTTACCAAAACCCTGGTAAAAGGTCTGGCTGCTGGAGTAGGGAGAATTGGTGTGACTCTACTCCATTCAGACACTTCAGGTTTTGGGATGAGTAGGGTTAATTCCTTCTTTCCTGAAGTGTGTATATAAGGGCAGACAGCACACAGGTATATGGCTCTGTGGCTCCTGGGAAAACCACTCCTGTGAATTGTGTTTAGGGAGCTGTGCAGTAGGCCCAGCTCTCTGTAATTAGGTACCTGTGCTGTAGATAGTTGCCAGACGGCTAGGATTTTATTTTGTATTGTTATTATTTTGTTTGCCTGAAAAGCACTAATAAAGTTGGTTGCGGCCAATTGCACCATACCTGGCTGGACTTTTGGCACTTGCTATGCCAAAGGTGCTCATCTAGCCACTGTATCGGAGTATTCTTTGGATGCTAGTTTCTGGCATGAATGATGACTGAAATCTATACCACTTACAGACTGGCATACATTTCACTCTAAGCATGCTTATTGCTGGAGGATGTACTTAATTTATGATGAGGAGATGAGGAGTGTGCATCCTCTGGCAAAGCAGGGGATATCAAAACCAGTGTACAAAAGGCTGCTCTTAATAAATCTTCTCCATTGTTCTAATACAATATTTCTGTGCAATAAATGGCAGGTTTTTTTAGACACTGAACGGGAATATAGTGTGGGAAATAATATGTATGTTAGTGTTGTTTTGACACTATAGAAAATAACCTGTATTAAAATCCATATCTGTATTTATTTTTACTACTTATTTACTCTCTTACGTATGGTTAGTTAGGAAGTACTTTTTTCGCCTTAGGCTTTGTTGACATTAATTTGTGTCTTTTTTTCTCTTACCCTTCTATTTCTTTATGATGTCCACAGTAGAAACAGAAGTCTAACAGCATATTTATACACCCATCCTGGACTGACTACGTCTGTGTGAGTGCAAGTCACTACGTCATAATGAGTCATGATGCAATGAGCTCCTGAATGGCTGGTGCAATACTATACATGAAGCTGTGAGTGTGGTAAAAATAGTGCTCAGATCATTTGGGAGCTCACCGAATAAGATCTCCCTGTGATACAGTGCGTTCCATTCACATGGACACAGTCAGTCCAGGAAATATGACAGTGTTTAAGTTTAGACTGTGTTAAACAGAAGAAACACTGTTGTGTGAATAAGCCAAAATAGGATCATTATAAATTAAGGGAACCCATCAGGATTCATTGGGGTCCTATTCAAAATAGATTTATTTAAGTGTTCATAGCTCTTGTAAGAGATAATGATTATACTAATGTGAACAGAGCCTTACATAAGAGTAAGTTAGCTGATTTTTTTTTTTCTGCTTCTGCAATGTGTGGATGGGATTAGCCAGAATCCCATCCACTTTGCAGGTAATTCGAAACACAGTGTTTTTTGCTGTGGTGTTTCTGCCGCTTCCAAAACTCTATTTTTTGCAACGTGGGGCCTGGCCTTTTACAGATTTTTATTTATTTATTCAGAGAAAGCAGTCATATATAAACAGACATTGTATTTTTTTTGTCTTGCTTTATATGTAAAATTAAATGTGTGTTAATATTTCTTTTTGTGGAGCCAGCACACTACACTATTGGAGCCCATTTAACTTGTATAGGACATGACCTTTAATACTGGCACTTATTTTGTTCTTGTGACATTATCCCCTAAAGCATAAAAACAACAGAATACAAAATGACAGATAGATCCTTTGGCTATTTTTTGTTCTATTGTTACATTTGAAATTAAATATGCATTTAATTTTGCATTATTTCAGTGCAGATGGTTTTATTGTAAGTGACATGCAGGTCATAGAAAAGTTCTCTGATAATCCTTTTGCAACTCACTAAATTCTGCCTTTATGTGGCTTTTGCTTGACATTTAATCTCTTAACAGTGTTCTTTTATGTGCCAGTGGAGATCTTTTATTTTTAATAATGTCCCTGTTCATAAAATATAACAGCTACGAGGAACATTTAAATCAGTTCTTGGTAGCATTCCTGATAGTTTTAATTTGTCTGGGAAGTATAAATATGTTCTCGGCTCTTACATGATAATATATGTAAACATGCATCAATGGGGCAGATTTACAAAACTATCTAAAAGAAAAACTGTCTTTGTTGCCCAAAGCAACCAATCACCGTTTGGCTTTCATTTTCAAGAGCATTCTCATCATTACTTTTTTTTTTTTTTGCTGTGAATAATCTATTCAAGTCTAGTTTCTATTCTTTGTAATCTGCATATTATAGCATTCCATTATAAATACAGTTATTGTATTAGACTTTATGCACTTGATATGTACAGTAGTTATTCAGGATAGGAATAAGCATAATCATTCTTAAAGGGAAACTAAACATTACAAAAAAAAAAAACTCTTTGACCCATCCAAAGGTATCAAATGCATAAACTTCTCAACCATGCTTAACGTCTAGGGCCCTAGGTAGAAGCAGAAACATATCTATGGCCATGGCTGTATTAGCTATGGGGCAAATTGTGCATCAGGCCATATTGTAGTTTTGGTCCCCTCATCCATCCCAGATCCAGCAGGACATTCATGAATTTCAGGTACTGTCCCACAGTTCTGGGTAATGGGTCACAATTCCAACTCTATCTGCATGTTGTAGCATAATGCGTGGGGGCCACTGAGGGGACAGTAAATTGAGGTGTGGGGAATTAACCTATGTGGGACCTTCTTCAGGACATTATAATGTGTGGAGGGAACTAAGGAGGCATCATCACTGTGTGTGTTGTGTGTTGTAGGAATGGGTGGGCTCAAAAGGTGCATGGGATATGGACAGGGCTTAACACAAATTTACCATCTTCTCGATCTTTGCATCCTCTGTAAATTGTAAAGTACGTCTTAATTCATGGGGAAGTTCCACTTATGCACTTTGCATTAGTCCCACCAATGTGTTAAAATCTTGTTATGGATATTCAAATCAGTCTGCAGATGCATTGAGGTTGGACCTGATTTGTCTATGTCTATGCAAAAACCAAGTTAAATTTACAAAAAGAAAAACCAATCCAAGCAATTCTTCTCCTTTTTTTCTTACTATTACATAACTATTATTTGTTTCATATTGGAATTTAGGCTCGTTCATACTTCGGAAGATTAATTGAAATTTTAGGTGGATATCCACCTCAGATTGCTCTTTCTTTTCCGTTCCAAGGCTCCCTGATGCGGAATGCTTGAGCAGAGCTTAAGCATTTCATCTACAGATTAGGCCCAGATGAATGGGCATAATGAGCAGGGAGTCTTTTGTGCAAACTCTACGGCTGAATCAGCTGAAGAATTCGTGTCAAGATCGAGCAGGAGGCTTATTTTTGCTGCATTCTGCTCCAGTCTCTGACTCTGTTTGAAAAAGAATAGGAGGCAGGAACCTGTCACTGATTTTGGGGCAAAATCTGTCACAAAATCATCAGCAGATTCCACCATGTGAATGGGCCTTTAGTGCTCTGACCAGTACGGCTATGGTGCAGAGTACATAATGCTAACCACCAGCTTAGGAGCTGAGCTGGTGCCAGGGGGATTGGGTGTTGGCTCTAATGTACAACTGACACCTAGCTGCAGCACCCGCAATGGGAGATTACTCTGATCATGGGTGTTTAAACTCTTACATGCCACAGTCAGTAGTGATTGCAACATCTAAGTAATGGCTTAGTGTTGCTGTTGAAATCAGGGGAGCTGATCTGCTGCTATGGAACCTTCTTTCATGATCAAGGTTCCTGGGTACACCTTCTTTACTGCGCTAGCAGTTTCTTCTCTGGCTGATTAGCAGGCAGTCAGCTATGTGCTGACAGAGTACACTGCAGTATGTTAATACTGGATTGTATTCCATCAGGGATCAGAGAATACTATAGTATAGTACCCTAATGAAGGTAAAAAAAAGTTAACATTTTTTAGAATGGTCACAAAATAAATAATTTAAAAAAATTCAAAATTACATTTAAAATCATTCACATTCTTTATTATGTAATATTATGGAGCCAAATAATAGCAAGCAGTTAACCAGCTGCATTGATTGGAAAAAAAAAAAAATTTAAAAAAAAAACTAAGTCTCTAAGAACATGATGATACTAAAGTATATATATTTTTTACCAGGTGTTCATATTGGGAAAAATTTGTAAAATACCCACAAAAACTATGTATGGTATTGCTGTAATTGTATTGATCCCCAGAATAAGGATGGTGGGTGATTAATAAATATGCCCCAATGTTATTTATGTTGTATGGCGAACAGCGCAAAATGTATATAAAAAAAAAAGTGTCAAGATTGGTGTTTTAAAAAAAAAAAAAAATCCTTCCCAGAAAGGGGCAACAAAATTTAGTCAAAAAGTTATATTTTTCAATGGCATTCTAGCTTTTTCATGTCTCTGTGTCAGCAGTGGGGTACTCCTGGGTCTCCTGCCATTAGCGTTTAATTTCCTTCAAATGTCGACGGATAGTTGGCGCTAACACTGATGCACCCTGAACCTGCAGGACAGCTTGAATTTCTTTGGAACTTAATTGAGGCTGCTTATCCACCATCCGGATTATACTGCATTGCAACCTTTCATCAATTTTTCTCTTCTGTTCACGTACAGGGAGATTAGCTACAGTGCCATGGGTTAGAAACATCTTGATTATGTTGTGCACCATGGACAAAGGAACATCACGATCTCTGGAGATGGACTTGTAACCTTGAGGTTTTAGATATTTTTCCACAATTTTGGTTCTCAAGTCCTCAGACAGTTCTCTTCTATTCTGTTCTCCATGCTCTCCATGCTGTTCTCCTTTTTATCTGTTTTCAGGTGTGATTTTTAAATTGCCCACACCTTTTACTTGCCACAGGTGAGTTTGAACGAGCTTGAAACAGTTATTTACCCACAATTTTGAAAAGGTGCCAAGAAATTTGGCCAGACCGTTTTTGGATTTTTGTGTGAAATTATGTCCAATTTGCCTTTTTGTCTGTTTTTTTTTTTTTTTTTCGTGTTGTTCCAATATACACAAAGGAAAAAACACGTGTATAACAAAACACGTGTAATTGCAATAATATTCTGGGAGAAATACTTTATTTTCTGGAAAATATTCAGGGATGCTAACCCTTGACTGTTAACCCTTAACGGCCATGACTGTGTGTGTGTGTGTGTGTATGTGTGTATATATATATATATATATATATATATATATATATATATATATATATACATGCACACTTCTACTGTATATTGGTTAATAAATAGTGATGCTGCCATAATTTATTGAGAAATAATACACCATCTTGTGCCTCATGAGCAGTGCCAACCAAGTAAATGTATAAATACTGTATATACACACATATCTACATATTATAAATGATATAATATAGGGAGAGAGAAAAAACTTACACTGTATATCAGATACCTATTAATCGTTGAATTCAGTTCCATTGCCACAAGCCTATAATATCTAGAACAAAGCCATGCAGTCAACTACATTTGTGAAAGAATGGGTCTTTCTAAAGAGCTCACTAAATTCCAGTGTGGTTTTACAATAGGATGTCAGTTAGTGAAATTTCTTCCCTTCTAAATATTTCTCCATATACTCTGAATGGTATTATTGAAAGTGGAAGTGTTCAGGAATCTCAGCCATGAAGTGGCAGACCACGTGAATTTACAGAGTGGGGTTGCCAAGTGGTGACACATAGCACTTGAAATCCAGACCTCCTCTTCCAAAAATACTGCAAGGGGAGCTTCATGGCATGGGTTTGTATACCTCTCAGCCGTCTCAGATTCAGCAGGACAGTCCTGGATTCCAGGTGCTGTCCCTTTTCCCGGATAGCAGGAAGTATGTCCTTGTCATTGAGGACATTATACTGTGTGTTGACCACAAGGGGCGTAGATGGGATTGAGCAGAGCCAAAAAGGATTGGGACCCGAGGCAGTGCTTGGCATACCCTATTTTCCAGATTTTGTCGCTCTTTTAAGTCATTTGAAAGTTGGGAAGTATAGGTTTCCATGGCTGAGCAGCTGCATGCAACAAGCAGGTGGAGTGTGTAAAGCATGCCACCACTAGACTCTGGAGCAATTGAAATGTATTCTGTAACAAAAAAGTGACAAAAAGTGTGAATACAATCCATCACAATTCTCCCAGTTACATAGTAATTTTGTATTAGAGATTCCTTTAAAAACATGATCCAAACAGCAGCTGTCCACATCAGAGCATATACACTTTGAATATGCACATGACTAATCACACCCACCATGAGTGTAATGTCATTACTTATGGTGGTTTACAGACATTCTTAGTCAATATATACACAGATTTACATGCACATTCTTATACACTATATATACACACTACACACACATACATCTGCATATATTTTTTATTTTTTTTTTTTCCAAGATGGCGCCGCTGGAGTGGCTGCCTGCTACAGCAGCTCTGAGACTCTCTATCTTATTTTTCTTTCTATGACTCGTTTTTGTACCTCTCTACTTAAGGACTTTGCACTATGAAACACACACAAAGACTTGGACCCTTGTGATACTTTTTTTTTTTTTTTTTTTTTTTTTATCTGTCTTTTTGTTCTGCTTGAAAATGGGATCTTTTGTGTATGCAGACAATTCCTTTGTCTATACAAGAGAGGAAATTCTGCAGCTCAGAGGCACAGCAGGACGGCATACCATCTGGTCACACATCCCCCGTGAGATTTGGAGAAAGAAAAAGCGGGTGAGGGGATGCAGAGCTGGTACTCTTCAGAGGATTAAAAAGAGGCGTTACCGACCAGCTGTTCCCTCCATCATCATGGGTAATGTGAGATCTCTTGCAAACAAGATGGATGAACTAACAGCGCTCACCAGGCAGCATCAGGAGTTTCGGGCGTGCAGCATGATGCTACTTACAGAGACTTGGCTCACTGAAGTTACTCCTGACCCTCTGGTCTCCTTGGATGGTTTTAAACTTCTTCGGGCAGACAGGACAAGGGAGAGCGGTAAGAGGAAAGGAGGAGGGCTGGCAATGTTTGTGAATAATAGATGGTGTAATCCTAGGCACATTGTGATTAAGGATCAAACTTGCTGTAAGGACTTTGAACTATTAGCTGTGAGCATGAGACCTTTCTACCTACCAAGGGAACTATCACATGTCATCGTGATAGCTGCATATGTCCCCCCCTCTGCGAAAGCTGACACTGCCTGCGAGGTCCTACAAGCCACGCTGAGCCAGTTACAGATAAAACATCCCCAGGCCCTCTTTCTTCTGTTGGGTGATTTCAACCATGTCTCTCCATCATCCACACTGCCCAGTTTCACACAGTATGTAACCTGCCACACAAGAGACAACAAAACACTGGACTTGTTCTTTGCCAACGTGAGGGAGGCATATAACTCATCAGCCCTACCGCCCCTGGGGAGATCGGATCACAACCTAGTACATCTCCGACCTGTGTACAAGCCACTTGTACGTAGAGAACCAGCTGTCACCCGCACAGTGAGGATATGGTCCGAGGAGAGTGATGAGGCTCTGAGGGATTGTTTTGACACAACCGCATGGGAAGTTCTGCAGGATTCTTATGGGGAAGACATAGAAGGACTCACACACTGCATAACGGACTACATTAATTTTTGTGTGGACAACACAGTACCCACAAAAGTGGTGAGGTGCTTCTCCAATAACAAACCATGGATTAACTCTGATATAAAAACACTACTTAAGGAGAAAAAGATGGCATTCAGGACAAGAGATAAGGAGGGGTTGAGGGAAGTACAAAAGTAGCTGAGGCATCAAATCAGGCAGGGAAAAGCCAGTTATAAAGAAAAAATGGAAAAGCAAATGGAAAGAAAAGACATAAGGGGGGTCTGGGAGGGGCTTAAGTCAATTTCGGGTCATAAACAGTCTGTCTGCCAGATTGAGGCAGATGTTAATTGGCTTAATGAACTAAACCTATTCTTCAACAGATTTGATCACACACCAGCTCCTCCCACCCCAGTATGTCCTTCAGCTCCCCCCACCACAATGACTTCTCTCCATGCGGCCACTTCCCAACAGACCAGTAAATCCAGAAATCCATCTTTATCTGGCCACAGTCTGACCTTCACACGGGCCCAGGTGAGGAAGGAGATGAAAAAGATCAAGGCGAGGAAAGCCGCAGGGCCAGATGACATCAGTGCAAGGCTAATTAAGACTTGCGGGGACCAGCTGTGTGGTATAATTACATATATGTATAATATGAGCCTGAGGCAGGAAATAGTCCCTGAATTATGGAAATCTTCTTGTGTGGTACCAGTTCCAAAGAAACCCCACCCTATGGACCTCAACGACTACAGACCTGTAGCACTGACATCCCACCTGATGAAGATCTTGGAGAGATTGATTCTCACACATCTCCGCCCTCTAGTGAGCCCCGCTATGGACCCCCTCCAGTTTGCTTATCGGCCAGGCATTGGGGTAGATGATGCCATCATCCATCTTCTGCACAGGGCTCTGTCTCACCTGGAGAAACCAGGGAACACAGTGAGAATAATGTTCTTTGACTTCTCCAGTGCTTTTAACACCATACAGCCCAGGATATTGAGGGACAAGCTGGGCCTTGCTGGAGTGGACCACCACCTCTCCAACTGGATCCTAGACTACCTCACATATCGACCTCAATACGTGAGAGCCCGAGACTGTGTGTCAGGTACCATGATCTGTAATACGGGGGCACCTCAGGGTACGGTTCTCGCCCCTTTCCTCTTCACACTGTACACTGCAGATTTTAGGCGCAACTCATCCAGCTGCTACCTACAGAAGTATTCTGACGACTCTGCAATAGTGGGTCTCATCACAGATGATGATGACAGGGAGTACAGAGAACTGAACCAGCATTTTGTGGACTGGTGCCACCGGAACCACCTGAAGATTAACGCGGGGAAGACCAAGGAGATGGTGGTGGACTTCCGTAAAGGCAGATGCCCTCCAAAACCAGTGGACATCCTGGGGACGGGCATCGAGATTGTGAACACCTATAAGTACCTGGGTTTGCTCCTTAATAATAAGCTGGACTGGGCAGATCATATGGAGGCCCTGTACAGGAAGGGCCACAGCAGGCTCTACCTGCTTAGGAAGCTGAGAGCCTTTGGAATCCGGGGGGCACTTCTTAGAACTTTCTTCAACTCGGTAGTGGCATCAGCCATCTTCTTTGGAGTGGCCTGCTGGGGGAGCAGTATATCAACCAGGGACAGAAATAAACTTGACAAGCTGATTAGAAGGGCCAGCTCTGTCCTGGGGAGCCCACTGGACCCAGTGCAGGTGGTGGGTGACAGAAGGATACTGTCCGTGGTGAGCTCCATGCAGAAGAAGAAGTCCCATCCCATGCATGAGACTGTGATCGCGCTGAGCAGTACTGTCAGTGACCGACTGCTCCACCCTAGGTGTGAGAAGGAGCGCTATCGGAAGTCTTTCCTCCCCACCGCGGTTAGGCTGTACAACCAACACCGACCTAAGCGGAGATCATTACACACAGAGAACTGAAATATCTCTCTGCCTGTTAAATCCCCCCCCCCACCCCTCTGCTACGCCCTATCTGTCTGTCTGCTATTAATGTAATGCCTCTCACCTTGGAACATTCCTGTACATGTTGTATTTGTATTTGTATCTGCTTATCTTTGCTGCTGTAACACACTGAATTTCCCCATTGTGGGACTATTAAAGGACTATTATTATTATTATTATTATTATTATTATTATTATTATTATATATAGGTAAAAATGTATGTGTGTGTGTGTGTGTATATGTATATATGTATATATGCATATATATATATATATATATATATATATATATATATACAGTGCCTTGCAAAAGTATTCGGCCCCCTTGAACTTTTCAACCTTTTGCCACATTTCAGGCTTCAAACATAAGGATATAAAATTTTTATTTTTTGGTGCAGAATCAACAACAAGTGGGACATAATTGTGAAGTGGAACGAAATTTATTGGTTATTTTAAACTTTTGCAAAAAAATAGAAAACTGAAAAGTGGGGCGTGCAATATTATTCGGCCCCTTTACTTTCAGTGCCGCAAACTCACTCCAGAAGTTCAGTGAGGATCTCTGAATGATCCAATGTTGTCCTAAATGACTGATTATGATAAATATAGTCCACCTGTGTGTAATCAAGTCTCCGTATAAATGCACCTGCTCTGTGATAGTCTCAGGGTTCTGTTTAAAGCGCAGAGAGCATCATGAAGACCAAGGAACACACCAGGCAAGTCCGCGATACAGTTGTGGAGAAGTTTAAAGCCGGATTTGGATACAAAAAGATTTCCCAAACTTTAAACATCCCAAGGAGCACTGTTCAAGCGATCATAGTGAAATGGAAGGAGTAACAGACCACTGAAAATTTACCAAGACCTGGCCGTCCCTGTAAATTTTCATCTCAAACAAGGAGAAGACTGATCAGAGATGCAGCCAAGAGGCCCATGATCACTCTGGATGAACTGCAGAGATCTACAGCTGAGGTGGGAGAGTCTGTCCATAGGACAACAATCTGTCGTACACTGCACAAATCTGGCCTTTATGGAAGAGTGGCAAGAAGAAAGCCATTTTTCAAAGATATCCATAAAAAGTCTTGTTTAAAGTTTTCCACAAGACACCTGGGAGACACACCAAACATGTGGAAGAAGGTGCTCTGGTCTGATGAAACCAAAATTGAACTTTTTGGCCACAATGCAAAACGATATGTTTGGCGTAAAAGCAACACAGCTCATCACCCTGAACACACCATCCCCACTGTCAAACATGGTGGTGGCAACATCATGGTTTGGGCCTGCTTTTCTTCAGCAGGGACAGGGAAGATGGTTAAAATTGATGGGAAGATGGATGGAGCCAAATACAGGACCATTCAGGAAGAAAACCTGTTGGAGTCTACAAAAGACCTGAGACTGGGACGGAGATTTATCTTCCAACAAGACAATGATCCCAAATATAAAGCAAAACGTACAATGGAATGGTTCACAAATAAACGTATCCAGGTGTTAGAATGGCCAAGTCAAAGTCCAGACCTGAATCCAATCGAGAATCTGTGGAAAGAGCTGAAAACCGCTGTTCACAAATGCTCTCCATCCAACCTCACTGAGCTCGAGCTGTTTCCCAAGGAAGAATGGGCAAGAATTTCAGTCTCTCGATGTGCAAAAGTGATAGAGACATACCCCAAGCGACTTGCAGCTGTAATCGCAGCAAAAGGTGGCGCTACAAAGTATTAACTTGAGGGGGCCGAATAATTTGGCAAGCCCCACTTTTCAGTTTTTTATTTTTTACAAAAGTTTAAAATATCCAATAAATTTCGTTCCACTTCACGATTGTGTCCCACTTGTTGATTATTCACCAAAAAATTTAAATTTTATATCCTTATGTTGGATATATCCTTACTTTTTAAAGAAAAGCACATTTTTTAATGAAGATAACATTAAATGAATCAGAAATACACTCTATATATTGTTAATGTGGTAAATGACTATTCTAGCTGCAAACGTCTGGTTTTTAATGCAATATCTACATAGGTGTATAGAGACCTATTTCAGCAACCATCACTCCAGTGTTCTAATGGTACATTGTGTTTGCTAACTGTGTAAGAAGGCTAATGGATATTTAGAAACCCCTTGAAAACCCTTGTGCAAGTATGTTAGCACAGCTGAAAACAGTTTTGCTGGTTAGAGAAGCTATAAAACTGACCTTCCTTTGAGCTTGTTGAGAATCTGGAGCATTACATTTGTTGGTTCGATTAAACTCTCAAAATGGCCAAAAAAAGAGAACTTTTATGTGAAATTCGACAGTCTATTCTTGTTCTTAGAAATGAAGGCTATTCCATGCGAGAAATTGCCAAGAAACTGAAGATTTCCTACAACGGCGTGTACTACTCCCTTCAGAGGACAGCACAAACAAGCTCTAACCAGAGTAGAAAGAGAAGTGGGAGACCCCGCTGCACAACTGCGCAATAAGACAAGTATATTAGAGTCTCTAGTTTGAGAAATCGATGCCTCACAGGTCCTCAACTGGCAGCTTCATTAAATAGTACCCGCAAAACGCCAGTGTCAGCATCTACTGTGAAGAGGCGACTCAGGGATCCTGGCCTCCAGGGCAGAGTGGCCAAGAAAAAGCCATATCTGAGACTGGATAATAAAAGTAAAATATTAATATGGGCAAAATAACACAGACATTGGACAGAGGAAGATTGGAAAAAAGTGTTATGGACAGACAAATCGAAGTTTGAGGTGTTTGGATCACACAGAATAACATTTGTGAGACACAGAACAACTGAAAAGATGCTGGAAGAGTGCCTGACGCCATCTGTCAAGCATGGTGGAGGTAATGTGATGGTCTGGGGTTGCTTTGGTGCTGGTAAAGTGGGAGATTTGTACAAGGTAAAAGGGATTTTTAATAAGGAAGGCTATCACTACATTTTGCAATGCCATGCCATACCCTGTGGACAGCGCTTGATTGGAGCCAATTTCATCCTACAACAGGACAATGACCCAAAGCACACCTCCAAATTATGCAAGAACTATTTAGGGAAGAAGCAGGCAGCTGGTATTCTATCTGTAATGGAGTGGCCAGCGCAGTCACCAGATCTCAACCCCATTGAGCTGTTGTGGGAGCAGCTTGACCGTATGGTACTCCCAAAAGTGCCCATCAAGCCAATCCAATTTGTGGGAGGGGGTTCTGGAAGCATGGGGTGAAATTTTTCCAGATTACCTCAGCAAATTAACAGCTAGAATGCCAAAGGTCTGCAATGCTGTAATTGCTGCAAATGGAGCATTCTTTGACGAAAGCAAAGTTTGAAGGAGAAAATTATTATTTCAAATAAAAATCATTATTTCTAACCTTGTCAATGTCTTGACTATATTTTCTATTCATTTTGTAACTCATTTGATAAATAAAAGTGTGAGTTTTCATGGAAAACACAAAATTGGGTGACTCCAAACTTTTGAATGGTAGTGTATATAATTACATTTTCAACTTTAAACGTTATGTTAAAAATTACCCTTTTTTGGGGAAAAGATGCTTACCTGTGGGGTTTTTTTTAGGCACACGTGGCAGTTATATAGCAAAAAGCAATGGTTTTGCAGAAAACCTTCCCCGTTTTAATGGCTTCTAAGTGCTACAGGCTTATTATTATTTGGGAGACACATTTATGGCTGTGAGCCAAGTTAAAAAGTGATGAAGAATTGGATTTTCCAAAACAAAAAATGAGGCATCAAAAATCCCAACAAATACCAAATATCAACACTATGGCACCAAAAGTGAACATTGTGGCAGTGGTTTGCTGTCGTTATGGGTTCTCGTGCAGCAATAACCAGTGTAGTGAGTGAATGACATTTGACATCATTTAAAAAAAATTTGGGGCACACTCTCCGTGTATCTACTGCCTAGCTTGCCAGCTAAAAAAATAATAGCGGCGGTATTCCCCACTGAGACTGTGCGCTACCATCAGTTGGTGAAATGTACCGGATTCCACTAAGTAGCACGGCAGCGACTGCACCACCAGTAACTTGGCCAGGTGGGAGTTAAACTTGCAGACCAGCCAGATGACTGCATGCAGATTCCATAGGATTGAGGAAAGAAAAGCAGATTGAGACGATAATTATGAATGATAATTTGATGATCACCATTTGCTAGGTGTGGAATGGATGTGGATATTTGGATATTTATTTGATGTTTATTTCATTGAAATCAAAATGACATTATAACTGGGAAAATTGTGCTGAATTGTATTCACACTTCTTGCTTCAGGACACCTGAAATCTTGTACACACTGAGGTGAGTTGATCAGCTCTACTTAAGCTGGCCATAAACATTAGATTTTAGACTGCTATCGCTTTTCTGAAATGAACTGTGGTGGGTTGTGAGGCCAACTGTCCAAAACACATGAACAACCACGAACCTTTCAATGAGCATTTGACTAGCCCAGACATTTGGAAAATTAACAGATGAAAGCCCTTCAATGCTAATGAAGTGCTAAACCCAGCAAATTACACTTTGTGGGTGTGTTAGTAGTACAAACACATGCCCACAATACAAAAATCTCCAACAGATCTGTTAATCTAGTCCATACACAGCAGACAGATGGCTGAAAAAAATCCAACACAACAAATTTTGATTCTGATCAACTTTAGTTGATGGTTGGCTGTATACGACAGACTGTTGTCAGTCTATGTATGGCTAACAGCAAACAGTCCAAAATCTGCTACTTCAGCAGTCTAAAATCTAATGTGAAATGCCAGATTTAGTATTGCATGCTGAATGATGAGTTACCTGCTTTACTGCAATGTTTTCGAGGGCTGGCTTTTTTTTTTTTTTTTTTTGCTGAAGATGATTCAGTCCTAGTCTATAGCAGTCCAGGTTTCTCATTCTTGTCACCACTGCAAACAAAGATGATGGTGGCTGACTGTCAATGACAGGATGTGTAATGAATTCTGTGACACCAATTTTTTTCTGCTACGCACCTAGAAATGGTCTGGGCAGGAACAGGGTTGTGTAATAAAGATGCCACCTGGGTCTGGATGGTGGATAAAGAAAACTGTGAAAGGTGCTCAAACAATTCTCTCTATTGGTGATCTGTCTGGGCCATGGGGAGCAAGTTCACAATGTGTGTGTGACCTCTAAGGTCAGAATAGCCTAGATGGTGGGCAGTTGATTGAAATGACCATCCAGCTCTTTTCAACCCACTGATGTGCCCCCTCTCAAAGTCTGCCACCTGGGCAAAATGATTTTGACTGCTAGACATACCTTTATGACACACTCAATAATCTCTCACCAGGAGATACACTAATCAGAAGTAGCCTCTGAGAGCATTTCTATAGGGCAATGGGGAAAAGCACTTTTAAGACCTCTACTGGCAAGAACCAGTGTCTAATCACACCAAATCTGTTATCATTTACATATCTGCCTGAAACATGACTGCACGCCGAGTTTTGCATCTGACAATTCTATCTGGTTGTGTATTTTTTCTTTGTGAATCTGTGTATGTATATAAGGTTGTATATGTCATTAATTATACTGTATATACAGTGGGGGAAAAAAAGTATTTAGTCAGCCACCAATTGTGCAAGTTCTCCCACTCAAAAAGATGAGAGGCCTGTAATTGACATCATAGGTAGACCTCAACTATGAAAGACAAAATGAGAAAGCATATCTAGAAAATCACATTGTCTGATTTTTTTAAGAATTTATTTGCAAATTATGGTGGAAAATAAGTATTTGGTCACCTACAAACAAGCAAGATTTCTGACTCTCACAGACCTGTAACTTCTTCTTTAAGAGGCTCCTCTGTCCTCCACTGATTACCTGTAGTAATGGCACCTGTTTGACATTGTTATCAGTATAAAAGACACCTGTCCACAACCTCAAACAGTCACACTCCAAACTCCACTATGGTGAAGACCAAAGAGCTGTAGAAGGACACCAGAAACAAAATTGTAGACCTGCACCAGGCTGGGAAGACTGAATCTGCAATAGGCAAGCAGCTTGGTGTGAAGAAATCAACTGTGGGAGCAATAATTAGAAAATGGAAGACATACAAGACCACTGATAATCTCCCTCGATCAGGGGCTCCACGCAACATCTCACCCCGTGGGGTCAAAATGATCACAAGAATGGTGAGCAAAAATCCCAGAAAAACACGGCGGGACCTAGTGAATGACCTGCAGAAAGCTGGGACTAACGTAACAAAGTCTACCGTCAGTAACACACTACGCTGCCAGGGACTCAGATCCTGCAGTGCCAGACATGTCCCCCTGCTTAAGCCAGTACATATCCAGGCCCATCTGAGGTTTGCTAGAGAGCATTTGGATGTTCCAGAAGAGTATTGGGAGAATGTCATATGGTCAGATGAAACCAAAGTAGAACTGTTTGGTAGAAACACAACTCGTCGTGTTTGCAGGAGAGTGAATGCTGAGTTGCATCCAAAGAACACCATACCTCCTGTGAAGCTTGGGGGTGGCAACATCATGCTTTGGGGCTGTTTCTCTGCAAAGGGATCAGGACGACTGATCCGTGTACATGAAAGAATGAATGGGGCCATGTATCGTGAGATGTGAGATTTTGAATGCAAACCTCCTTCCATCAGCAAGGGCATTGAAGTTGAAACGTGGCTGGGTCTTTCAGCAGACCGCCAGGGCAACGAAGGAGTGGCTTCATAAAAAGCATTTCAAGGTCCTGGAGTGGCCTAGCCAGTTTCCAGATCTCAACCCCATAGAAAACCTTTGGAGGGAGTTGAAAGTTCGTGTTGCCCAGCGACAGCCCCAAAACATCACTGCTCTAGAGGAGATCTGCGTGGAGGAATGGGCCAACATACCAGCAACATTGTGTGCCAACCTTGTGAAGACTTACAGAAAACGTTTGACCTCTGTCATTGCCAACAAAGGATATATAACAAAGTATTGAGATGAACTTTTGTTATTGACCAAATACTTATTTTCCACCATAATTTGCAAATAAATTCTTTAATAATCAGACACTGTGATTTTCTGGATTTGTTTTCTCATTTTGTCTCTCATAGTTGAGGTCTACCTATGATGACAATTACAGGCCGGCCTCATCTTTTTAAGTGGGAGAACTTGCACAATTGGTGGCTGACTAAATATTTTTTTTCCCCACTGTATAAACATCCAACATACTGTAAGGCTAGAAATCAAGACCTGTAACTTATGAAGACTATTTTTCTAAAAACTGTACACTCTGATCCCTCTAGTGTACATTTATGTTAAATCTTCCATTTCTTGGCAATTGAAAGCATGGAATAGCCTTTATTTGATAATACAACAAAAGAAAGAAGCATTTTTTGAGAAAATTGTTTTTTTTCGTTGTTTTGAAAATTGAACTCATGAAATGCCAGTACATTATATACTTGACAACACAAAGAAAGACATTTACTACCGTTATTGAATAAAATAACAGATTTCACCTTGGCTTTTATAAAGACCAATAACATTTACACTTGATTAATAAGGATAAGCTATCAGAGTTATTAGAACATTTCAATGCTCAAGTGACTCAACTTTGACTGTGAATATTTAAAAAAGTTATTTTATGAATTCAAACATTTTGTGCTGTACTCTAGTGTGTGTATTTATTTGCAATTCCTTTATTTGTCACTCTTCTTGGCTGCACCATAGCCTAGTTACCCTAGGAAAGTGTAGAGCATATAAAAAGAGATCCGCCACTTTTCAGGATATGGATGGGTCTCTATTGTGTAGTTATTCATCCCTTAGCGTAAATATGGGCACTTAATTTGACTGGGATCATTGCTGATATTACTCATTAGTATTGAGATAAATCCCAGACAAAATATCAGTGTCCACTATTGTGGATGAAGACACTCACGTTGGAGTATTCTATATATTACTTTCTGTGAGACTAAGAGTGTTTATGAGTCTCGATCCTCCTTAATTGCTGTAGTGAACAATAAGTGACTCAGTTGTGCATATACAGTAAGAGATTGTGAATACTGGGGAAAGCAGTGTATCGTTTAGAGATGGTCAAATATTCTCAAATGATTTTATATAAATTGACCATATATCAATTGTACCAATGCAGGCTTTCCTCAGTTTCTATCTTAATTATATTGAGTTGGTTTACTCTGTTATTTTTTTTACTATTATCCCCTCGTTCACTTTTATTTGGGGTACAGTATATTGGTATGTTTACACATATGGAGAATCCCTGACGTGTTTCCCCACTATGGAAATTTTCCACTGTGGTTCATGAGGGGTGATAAGAATTTGTAGTGAGTCAGTTTTATGTATAGCATATAGGGAGGAGAGTAGTTGTGCTCTTCTCTAATTATTCCCTAATGCTGAATATTTTTGGCTAGTTGACTTGCATCAGGTGAGGGCGGGATCGCTGTGAAAACAGCAAATTCCCTAGTCCCTATGTACCCTCTAATGTGGGACGCTATTATGAAGGAGAAATAGCTGTCGGAACAGCGTTTTGTAGTGCCTCGGTGTTCCTCCTTCTAAAGTCTATACATAGAGGAAGGCGAGGTTGCTGTTATAACAGCATTTAGTTTTGGTTTCATTTTCTCCCTGCCTATTAGTTAGCTAGAAAGAGGATCAGCAGGTTTGTAGGAGCAAGGGGATTGCTGTTAAAACAGCGGTTAGTTTGTCTCCGTTCCTACTCCTGCTTTGCTGAGTCCTTGTATATAAAAACTCTGGGACAGGGTTATAGCTTACATTAAACCAAAAAATAAGTAGTATAAATTTAACCTAGACAGTCTAAAGAGGAACCATATTTATCACTCTGCCTCAATGTCTATAATAAATATGGTGAGTTTTAGACAGTCTAGTGTACGTTTACACTGTTAAATTAAACATGATTAGTAAATCTGTCCCTAAGTTCTCATCAGGTGCGTCTAGATGTCTACATTATTCATTATGTAGTGTACATTGTAGATATGCATCTCAGTACCTGTCACCAACTGCTAATGTTATGTGTGATGTCAATCAATATCCCAAATTTTCTTGCAGGGTTAGTTTAATCATATTTTATTAATGTCTAATTATTATTGTGCAGTCATTGGTAGCAATCAACCTACCCTCTCTGCTGCCTGAGGGGAAGTATAGAAAGCCCCGCCTCCCAAAAAAAGACACCCAACCCGGCTATCTTTGGTTACGCAATGGAGCCCCCATAAATAGGACACACACACCCATTGGCAGATAAAAAAAAAATCCCCTTATTTGGACCTCAAATAGTATAACACCGCCTTTTTTTGGCCCCCACACGATATACAAACCCCTTTTTTTATCCCACCACACGGTACATGACCCCTTTTTTTCTGGCCCCCCATACGGTATATGACCCTACACATGGTACATAACCCACTTTTTTTTGCACCCCACAGTATATGACCATGCTTTTTATGGCCCTCACAGTATATGACCCCTTTTTCATGCCCCCCACAATATATGGCCCCTTTCTTATGTCCCTCCACAGTATATGACCCCTTTTTATGGTCCTGCAATTAGGTGCAAAGCAAAGGGAAAAAAAGGGCTTTAAATTGTGTCAGTAGTTCTAACACAAACTGCACACAGCAAATAAAGTTGCTATACTCAATGTACAAACACTCAAACCGTCCACAGTGCCACGAAAAAAAAAACCCTCAAAATCACTTGGGTAAGTTAAAGTATCTCCAAGTTACTGCCACATAAAGTAACACATGTCAGTTTTGAAAAATGGGGCCGTGTCATTGACCCCTTTTTATGGCCCTCACACAGTTTATGACCGTTTTTATGGCCCCCACATAGTTTATGACATGCTTTTTAGGACTGTCACAAAGTTTATGACCGTCTTTTATATACCCCCTTACAGTATATGACCTCTTTTTATAGCCCACACGCAGTATATGACCCACTGAAGTATATAAAGGATCTATGATGTATGGACCTAGAGTCTTGTCTAATTTTAGCTTTAAGTTGGATATGCACTCCTTTTGGATTGGGCAGGTGTCTATTACTATGTCATTTTTGCTGTTTATCAAGAAATAGTAACTCAAATGCAATTACATATTTCGCAATTTCAGCTTCCATTGTCTTATGAATGGCAAGCAGAGATCTATGTTTGGAAATTCATATGTCTTCACCATTAAGGCAAATTTTCTCTGGTTTGTTAATTTCTGGTCATCATGCTATTTACTATTTATACCTTGTAGAATTATTTATTGTAAGTGTTGAAACAGATAAAAAATTCTATAAGAAGTAGTAATTTTTTTTTTTTTTAATATTTACATGTTGCCTATTGATTAACATTTCACATCTTAACATACATGCCGTAGGTTGCATTACTCATTTTTAAATTCTTATTTGTTGTCTGCCTTCATAGTGACTCTTCTATGGGGTAGTCAGTGACAAGAGACTTGGTACCATCTTGAACAACATCTGGGCTTTCCATCTAATGCACACATCACCATTGTCAGCTTTGACTGAATTGCCTGAAGCAGCTGCTTATTTGAAAAGGGATAGCATTGTGTAGAGATGTTTTATGTAAGGCATAATTCATAAATGTCTGCAATTCATGCATGGCCCAATACACATGTTTGCAGGAAATAGGGTTAAATAAAATATAGCAGTTTATTTTTCAATAAGGAATAAATTAGGCAAATAGAAAAACTATATTGCAAATAAACAGCATGAGTGTACGGATAAATAAAATAAAGGAAACATCAATTTAGCTGAAATCTGACAGCTGGAACCTAAATGATACATAACAATCAAGACATTGATATCAGTAATAGCCAGGTGCATATTCATGCCTGCACAGTGTGGTGCAGGAGCAGTAAAGGAACATATATCAATAGGCATGTTGCATGAGATAAATCACATTCCTGGAATGATATTCCCTAGGTGATTCATGTATTTTGAGTGTGCAATTTGTCTAGTGACAAATGTGGATATCTGATATAAAGTTCTTTACATTCTAAATATGAATACAGATGTTATTGTTTTTTTTTTTCCAGTTTCTTATGTTGTAACAATGAAGTTAACACTTCATTGTGCAAGGTGATGTACAAACCTGCTGAAAATTGCATGACCTTTAAGTATATTGTGGCATGTGCATTCGCTTTTTTTCTGCGAAATTGCTAAGATCAAATGTGTGAATAAATGTTCCGTGTTAGTCTCCAGGCAGTTCATTGTTAACTTTTTTTATTTTCCTGTTACATACAGTATCTTATTCTATATGCATGACTGGCCTCATGCATATGGCTGTATTACAATTCTATGCACAATTTAAATAGTATGTCACATGCAGTATAGATATCTGCGTGCCCAACGGTGGCAAGTTCCTTCACATATATTATGACAATATTCTCTGCTAGAAGTATCCCCCTAGGGTACAGTTCTTCCATAATACAGTGCCAAATACAGCCACTATGTTGGTGTGCCACCATAAAGGCTCTTGGTTGGATATACTGTATAATGTGGTTGATAATGTGCCATAATGGTATGATCTCTTTTTATATGAAAATGTTTGATCTAAAACCTCATTTTGTGCTTTTATGAAGTTTTGGATGTATCCAATGATCTAGAAATCTATGTGTGTGAATCTTGTGTATGATATTGTGATAGTCAAATGTCTGAGTGGTCTCTACCTTGAGTTAAGTTGCACATACAGATGTGTTCTCCTTTCATGTCCTCTTCACTGGACATGTATACTAAAATAATAGTAGTGTTAGTAGTAATAATAATTAGTAATAATGTGTACCACAAGTTAAGAAGCTTGGTTATGTGACAAGTCATCATAAAACAATATGCTAGCAATCATATTTTTTGTCTGTGTGGCCATCCAGTAGGGAAGGGTGATTTGTAGTATTTCAAGTCTTTTGTTACCATGTTGTGATATTCTGTTGACTTGATATCAAGATAATTTGGAGTCCTTAACCAAATTAGGGATCAGTTAAAATGTAGCTAAAGTTTTATAAACTTTGTTTTATTTTCTGGTAGCATTTGTGTCATTAATAATACTATCACAAGGCATTATGGGAAAGGAGCTGGGGAGCTCATGCGCCCTCTATTGGATGTAACAGATCCTCAATTTGCTTTTGACTCACTGAGCCTTGAGACAGCAAAAGGGATCTTAGCCAAGCCAATTTCACTTATCTGCATACAGCGCTGTTTCCGGATTGTTGTCCTTCATCAGTACAGAGCAAAGTGAATTGGCTGGCTTAGTGGGAGTCAATGAGTGGGTTAGGGACAAGAATATCTCACATTGAGGAGAGCACCAGTGAAGGTGTGTAGATATTTTAATTGCCTTTTGCCCTCTACTTAGCATCTACATATCACAAGGCATTATGGGAAAGGAGCTGGGGAGCTCATGCGCCCTCTATTGGATGTAACAGATCCTCAATTTGCTTTTGACTCACCGAGCCTTGAGACAGCAAAAGGGATCTTAGCCAAGCCAATTTCACTTATCTGCATACAGCGCTGTTTCCGGATTGTTGTCCTTCATCAGTACAGAGCAAATAATACTAGTAATAGTACTAGTACTTTTATTAACACATTTTCTGTGAAATCCTGAATTGCTTTATTATTTCCCTCACTTCTCTATTAAGTGCTGTACCCTGCTTCTCACTGTGTATGAACTTATGTGTAGCTACACTTTAAGTGTAGGCACATCTGTCCACATTAGACTAAAGTTGAAAAAAAATGGATGATTTCAGCCATAACAAATGTTTTGTCATGTGAATTGTCATAATGTCACCTTCACTGTCTAGAATGAAGTTGGTCATTTTTGAAAAATCATCCAAACATTCCAAAATGATTGTTCATCCTTCAGTTGGTGTCATTTGACATGTATGGCCAGGTTGAACAACTATAACTTTCAATATAGACTCGTGTACATCTGCACTTACAAAATGACTGTTAACCAGACCATCACTCATTGTTCAACCACCAATCAATCTGTAGCTAGGGATGAGTGAACCAATTCAGATAGAACCTTGTTTGACCCAAACCCAAAACCTTTGGGTTTTGTCACCCGCAAAACACCTTTAAACTCTGAGATCTGAGGAGGCCCAGGGGAGGTGAATTAAATTAAGAATATATTAAACTCACCTTGCCTCACCTGTCCTGGACATCTGGCAGTTCCTCAGAATCCACTTCAGGTCTCTGCCAGCTTCTGGCTGATGTTAGGCACCTTGGGGTCACTGCTAAGGCCTGTGACAGGGCCTCAGTGGTGACCCTAGGGTGTGTGACATAAGCCAGAGGTCTGAAAAGTCTTTAAGAGGGTGCTGGGGGTCCACATGGTGTGATAGAGTTGAGGCAAGGTGATTATAACAGTTTATTTTTACTCTGCTTCCCTGGGGTCTCCACTTATAATACTCAGGGGGTCTGAAGAAACCCCAGAGTATAAAGACAGCACAATAGCAAGTTGGACCTGAAACTAACTGTTCAGTCATGCCTATCTGTAGCTGATATGTCCACCTTTTGGTACATAAGAGAGAGAGAGAAAAAAAAAAAAATATATATATATATATATATATATATATATATATATATATATAGTGGGGAAAAAAAAGTATTTAGTCAGCCACCAATTGTGCAAGTTCTCCCACTTAAAAAGATGAGCCAGGCCTGTAATTGACATCATAGGTAGACCTCAACTATGAGAGAGACAAAATGAGAAAACAAATCCTGAAAATCACACTGTCTGAATTTTAAAGAATTTATTTGCAAATTATGGTGGAAAATAAGTATTTGGTCTATAACAAAAGTTCATCTCAATACTTTGTTATATATCCTTTGTTGGCAATGATAGAAGTCAAATGTTTTCTGTAAGTCTTCACAAGGTTGGCACACACTGTTGCTGGTATGTTGGCCCATTCCTTCATGCAGATCTCCTCTAGAGCAGTGATGTTTTGGGGCTGTCACTGGGCAACATGGACTTTCAACTCCCTCCAAAGGTTTTCTATGGGGTTGAGATCTGGAAACTGGCTAGGCCACTCCAGGACCTTGAAATGCTTCTTACGAAGCCACTCCTTCGTTGCCCTGGCGGTGTGCTTGGGATCATTGTCATGCTGAAAGACTTTGCCATGTTTCATCCTCAATGCCCTTGCTGATGGAAGGAGGTTTGCACTCAAAATCTCACGATACATGGCCCCATTCGTTCTTTCATGTACACAGATCAGTCGTCCTGGTCCCTTTTCAGAGAAACAGCCCCAAAGCATGATGTTGCCACCCCCATGCTTCACAGTAGGTATGGTGTTCTTTGGATGCAACTCAGCATTCACTCTCCTCCAAACACAACGAGTTGTGTTTCTACCAAACAGTTCTACTTTGGTTTCATCTGACCATATGACATTCTCCCAATACTCTTCTGGAACATCCAAATGCTCTCTAGCAAACTTCAGACGGGCCCGGATATGTACTGGCTTAAGCAGGGGGACACGTCTGGCACTGCAGGATCTGAGTCCCTGGCGGTGTAGTGTGTTACTGACGGTAGCCTTTGTTATGTTAGTCCCAGCTTTCTGCAGGTCATTCACTAGGTCCCCTCGTGTGGTTCTGGGATTTTTTTCTCACTGTTCTTGTGATTATTTTGACCCCATGGGGTGAGATCTTGCGTGGAGCCCTTGATTGAGGGAGATTATCAGTGGTCTTGTATGTCTTCCATTTTCTAATTATTGCTCCCACAGTTGATTTCTTCACACCAAGCTGCTTGCCTATTGCAGATTCAGTCTTCCCAGCCTTGTGCAGGTCTACAATTTTGTTTCTGGTGTCCTTCTACAGCTCTTTGGTCTTCACCATAGTGGAGTTTGGAGTGTGACTGTTTGAGGTTGTGGACAGGTGTCTTTTATACTGATAACAATGTCAAACAGGTGCCATTACTACAGGTAATGAGTGGAGGACAGAGGAGCCTCTTAAAGAAGAAGTTACAGGTCTGTGAGAGCCAGAAATCTTGCTTGTTTGTAGGTGACCAAATACTTATTTTCCACCATAATTAGCAAATAAATTCTTAAAAAATCAGACAATGTGATTTTCTAGATATGTTTTCTCATTTTGTCTCTCACAGTTGAGGTCTACCTATGATGTCAATTACAGGCCTCTCTCATCTTTTTAAGTGGGAGAACTTGCACAATTGGTGGCTGACTAAATACTTTTTCCCCACTGTATATATATAAAACGTATGGCTGGGAACGGGCAAATAGCAATGCAAGCTTCTTGTATTTTCATTTCAATAATTCCAATGGAAGTACAGTAGTAGTCAGGCAGAAAACAGTAAGTATGACATAGAATTTGCAAATAAAACATGTAGCATTTTTTACTACACCCAGAGGTGTGCACTTCTATAAGAAATAGTAAATAGCTGGATATATGCTTTTTCATAACTTGGTAGCCAATGTTTTTATCTTAATTGTTCTATATAGTATAAGTGTAAGCAGTTGTATAGCACCATTGTTTAGGAATTGGATTTAGAGGAAAGCTATTTCAAGGTCACTTTAAAACTCAAAGACTCAACATAGATTCTGGGGCAGAAGTAACTAATAGAAAATCATCAGTTTAATAACACATTGTTCTTGTTGCAGTGTCTTCAGCAAGAAAACATCATAAGGCACCATATGCATTAGTTTTGTATAAACCAAGTCAAATTTGTTGCATCATTATGAGATTTATGATGTCATTTATGCAATTTACATGTGCAAGTGCATAAATATTATTAGTGACCGTATTATTTTGTGATATAAATAGAAACTTAAACTCCTTTAATACGATCTTCTTGGTCACTGCATTATGTTATGGGGCTCAAGTTCACCAGGGCAAGAAGAGATCCCAAGCAGCGGACACTTATGATATTTGTGTGCCCATAGGTCATATGAACAGGGTTAGTCTTTGAGACAACCCATTTAATATAATCAAATAACTATTATCTGTGTGTACTTATTTAATGAGATCTACCATAATGTGTGGATTCAAATAATGGAAAGGTACATCAGATTGATAATACGCAAGTATAATTCACCTTTCGGTCAGGTTCCCGAGACAACTGTCCAATGCCTGGTGAGTATTGTACACAGGTGTTATTCCAATAAAAAAGACCTGTAAGGGATACTGACTGGGTGTTGGACAGTTTAGTGGAGAACAAAATGTGTTGTGATTATCCTCACTGTTCCTTCTTTGCCTAATTGCCTAATAGAACCTGGAGTTTTTGACAGCAAGAGGCAGGCTACAGCAATGAATGAATAGGAATGAATATTGCAGCCTGAAAACTTGATGTAATGTTTTAAACTCCAGATGACAATTAAAGCATGTAAAAATAATGTGTTCATAGCTTTAAGGTTGCTTTCACATGGCAGTGTTTTGTCAGTGATTTTGTTCAGTGATTGTGAACCAAAATTAGGAGTGGAGACTACACAGAGATCAAGTATAATAGAAATATTTGTACCTGCTCTGTGTGTTTAACCTACTCCTAGTTTTGGCACACAATCACTGATGAAAATAACTGACCAAACACTGACTGTGTGAAAGCAGCCTTAGTTTGTAGTCTACACCAAATTTTTACCCAGAGCTCATCATCGCAATCTATCTAGCCCTGGTGGCAGACCAAGAAAAGTGGACAGCTAAGGTCAGTTTGACACTGGCATATTGAGTCAATGAAATAGGGACCATGAACTAAATACTGTCTGAGGACCCAGTCTCCATTACCACAGTCATCTATAATGCTGTGAGTCACCACCTCACCACGGGACTATTTTCCTGTACTGAAAGCATGATTACAGAATGGGACAGAAGTCCCGCAGGGCTCACTGCATTATAGAGGACTATAAGGTAGAAAAAAAAAACTCTATATATGATGGACACAACCAAAATAATCAAAACTAAATCAAAAGTGTGATGATCCAGCCCACCATGCCAAAAAAAAAAAAAAATGAACACAACACAAACTAGAAAGAGGATTTTAAAAGAGGCTGCACATCCAATAATAGACCATGTATTCTAAAATAGGATATACACAAAAAGAATAGCACAGCGAGTTATGTTGATGTTTATTATGAGAGGTACAGAAACTGCATAGCACAGCCACATTAAACGGTTTCTGAAACTTCATGCCTGGTGCAGGACTTGGAGTCCCATATAACAATTTCAACCATGACTGGCTGAGATGGGAATAGACCTTTAATCACCACTTTTCTTGAAGAATGGTCCATGTACAGTAGCTGACATTATCTAGCCTTTAGCAATGTTCATGTTAATATACAGTGTGAATACAGTATATATGAACTGTAAATATATAGTTTGCAAAAATGAGGTAGGTATGTTCACCATTTAAATAGTAGAAGATGCAATAAATGGCAAATAACAACATCTATCTTAGTGGACGTGTCTAGGTGATGTTATTAGAGAGGGTTAAAACCACAGGGGGATATGATCTATATAACAGTGTATAAGTATTTAGTATCTATAAAACTACCTTATTCAGTCATGCCATAGATCTATAACATGCAACATACAAATGTACAATAGTGTTTGATATAAATGTCCATATGTTAGATTGTCACCCTCTAAAACACAGAAACGGTAGAGAACATCGTATTGCAAATAATACCAAATAAGAGCAGAAGTGCTGTGTACTCGGCAGCTGCTAAACCAGATGAGTCTTGTGGAATTCAAATAATGAAAATGATGTAAAAATTTTAAAGCAATAATGTACTCTAAGGGTTCCATGTCTGGCATGGAGGAGTTGTTAGCAGACTGTCTTCTATGCAATCCTTGCTGTGCATTAATATGTTTTGCGATCCCATGTGTTTATACTGAATGCTCACACACTGTGCATAACAAGGTTCACATTCTAAGAGAAATAGCCTGGGGACTACCATCTCCAACTAATGAAAATATGTTTCATATGCTTTCTCCCAACCTTTGCATATTTTATTCTTTTTCATTATTATTCAAGTTTCCTGTGGGAGAGGAAGGATTATCAAATCACCGTGTCTGTCTCTGCTTGCCTGCCCTCCTCACACCCTCTGTTGTCTCATATAAATGATGATGCTGGGAACAAATATCGGTTTCGGCATAAAAACTCTCGCACACTTGCCTGACAGATGCACAGGCTCAGAAACGTTATGTAAAGTAGGTGTGACACACCAACAATTTCTAAACAATCCCTGCGTGATCTGCACACGATTACAGTAAAACCACTTGACTGTCGCTTCCAGTAGGTGTCTGTGATGACAGTAAAGAGATGATGAATGATTTGTAAAGAATGTGCTTGTGATTTCAGCCGAACATGTACAATTATTCTAATGCCAGGTGTATAATACAATATCGTGGACAAGACACCATTAGATAAAAAGACATCATTACGTTTTATCATTCTAATTTCTATCAATTTGCTGAGAAGGCTACACTGAAAGCCCATTAAAGAAAAGATGACAGCGATTCTTTCAGGACTGCATTTAACATAAAAGGGCTGTATATGTTGGTAGCCCTCTCGATTCTTCATACACTTATTTTGAAAGGAAAAAAAAATTGTGTGTTTTATCTGGAATCTGAAATATAGATGTGATATTTAGGTGTATATGAACTGAAAATATAGGTGCTAAAATGGCATTGTCCCCTCTTCTGCCAATGTTGGAGGAAGGCTTTCCACAAGATTTTGAAATGTGTTTGTGCAATTTAATTAGAGTCTGTAGAAAAATTTGATGTATGTCAAGCTCTGCAATAGACAGTTAAAAGTTCACTTTTATTCCATTAGTTAAAATAGAGGTGCAGTGGAAACCCATTTGCTAATAATAGTCTGTTCACCTTTATGGAACGAGGCTGTAATTACATCACACAGCTGCTATCAAGCAAATGGTGTGCAATGTAAACAGTGAAGGGGTCACGGCATTCACACAAGTGCTACATCCTTAGAAGGATGGGTACTCGATAAAAGTGAACTGGATTACCAGTTTACTAACTGTTGTTCCAGAAGCTGATAATAAAGAGCTATAGAGCTCTGGGACCAGTTTATTAAGACTGAGGTGTTGATGGCCAGTCTTTATAACCATGGCGGACCACAGTCATATGTGCCATTAATCCCTTAATGGCACGGCCAAAAAACACCTTAAGGACTAGGCCCCATTTTTCAAAACTGACATGTGTTATTTTATGTGGCAATAACTTGGAGATACTTTAACTTATCCAAGTGAGTTTGAGTTTGTTTGTTCGTGGCACCCTGGACAGTTTGAGTGATTTGTACATTGAGTATAGCAACTTTATTTTCTGTATGCAGTTTGTGTTGGAACTACTGACACAATTTAAAACACTTTTTTTTTTCCCCTTTCCTTTGCATCTAATTGCTGGGAGGGGTTATTGTGCCCCGGTGCTTTAAATAGAAGCAAAGGACTCACCAAGCTTGCTCACATTGTGCTTGCTTCACTAAGTGCCTGCTGGCTAAGTGGAGTTAAAAAGTGGAGTTAAAAGCAGAAGTGAACATACCTGTAATTAACTTACTTTACTACTTTTACTGTTTCTTGTAATTTGGATAATGGCTGGCAAGCTTGGACATTTGCTTCAGCACACAGTAAGTTATATGCACTACTGGAGCAAGAGATCCAGGGTAAATACCGCTGTGGCAGATGTCAGCATGTTGCCCATCTGGAAGCTCGAATTAGAGATCTGGAAGAGCAGTATGCAACACTGAGGGCGATTGACAATCTTGAGTGGAGCATGCTGCTCACTGAGTAAGCAGTCAGTGGGTTAGATATGAAGGTTGGAGAGCTGGAGGGACATCAGGAAGACCAGGCAAGGAGCTGGGTTAATACAGAGAGAAGGGGTGGAAAGTACCAAGAAAAGGAAGGCGGCTCCTGTTTCTGTTCATCCAAACAAAATTCCCAATTTGGATATCAGTGAGGATACCAGTGTCAGAAATGGAATTCCTAGCAGATACTGCTCTCCCTAACAGCCTGGAGGGCAGTCCAGCTAGTAGTGGGAGGGGAATGGTATTGTAGGTAGGGCAAGGCAGTTAGTGGTTATAGGGGACTCTATAATCAGGAAGACGGATAGAATAATTTGTTGCCAAGACCACCTCAACCGACTGGTTTGCTGTCTCCCTAGTGCCAGGGTTCAGAATGTGGTGGATCGGGTGGACAAATTACTGGGAGGTGCTGGGCAGGACACAATTGTCATGGTTCATCTGGGTACCAATGGCAGAATAAATGGTAGGTGGAGGCTCCTTGAAGGGATTCTATCCTTAAAAAAAACATATTTAAATGAAAAGCATGTAGGAATAGCCTTTAGAAAGGCTATTCATCTCTTACCTTTATTTTGCAGGTCCACACTGCCATTTTTGAATTTTTAATTTGTTCATTATGCTAATTGCGCTCAGAAAGTACAGGGGGCGTTCTCCCTGTGCTCAAAGCACAGCCTTATCACAGTTTCCAGCGTGGCCTCTCTCTTCTCGTCCTGATGCATCTCCTCCTCTTCGCAACATCAGCACCCACCGCGTCTTCAGGATCCAAATCCCATGCATGCTCAGTCAGCTCTGCCACTTCAGGTTGGAAAGGGCCGACGGCGCATGTTCCGTCAGCCATTTTGATGTGGACTCTTACACGAGCATACTGTGCAATATCCCATATGTGGTTTTTAACTACTGTTTGGGTACATGGCGGGCTCAGAATAGAAAGAGTGCTATTAGTGCGAATTTTGCTGAAATAGTTTTTTGGTGCCATGTCGCATTTGCAGAGTCAGTTGAGTACCAGTACAATGGAAACCCTCCAAAATTAACCCCTCACAGAATTTATTAAGGGTTATTATTATCATTTTGAGGCCAAGAGTGCTTCCCAAAAATTAATGTACAAAGTGAAAATTTAAATTTATAAAGAAATTATGCCATTTCAGTGCCCAATATGTTGTGTCCACTTTGTGTCAACAGAGACACGCACTCCTAAAACTTTTAAGTGGGTTTTCCTGGGTACAAAAAGTTGTATATGTGGGTGTAAACTGCTGTTTGGGCACACAGCAGGGTTCAAAGGGAAGGAGAACTGTGCTTTGTAGCTTTTGGAGTATAGATTTAGAGGAACTGGTCTTTGGACACCATATTGTTTTTACAGAGCCCCGTAGATGAAATTCCCTAAGGAGTGATCCCATTTTGTAGGGGCCATTTTAGGGTCTCTGCAAAGATGACATGGCATCCAAAAACCAAACAAACAATCTATATCTGCACTCCAAAAGCACATAGCACTTCTTCACATCTGTGCCCTGCTGTGTGTCCAAACCGCAGTTTATGCCCACATGTATGACACTGTTGTACCCAGGATGACGTAGTTAATAATGCCATATGTAGGTATGAACTGATGTTTGGGCACAGCCGAACACAGAAGGGAAGGAGCACTATTTGGTTTTTGGATGTCATGTCACTTTTGCAGAGTCCCTGAATTGCCAGTAAAGTGGAATCTGCTGACACATGACTTCATTTTGTAAACTACATTCCTCAAGGGATTTATCAAGCAGTGTAGTGAGCATTTTTAATCCTTGAATGTTGCAATAATTTAGTTTCCAGAAATGAATGCGCAGTTGATAATGAAAAGTGAAAATTGCAATTTTTCAAGAGATACGAAATTTCAGTGTCCAATATGTTGCACCCATCTTGTTTCACTTTTTATCATCAGTTGCGCATTCATTTCTGGAAACTAAATTAATGCAACACTCAAGGGTTAAAAATGTTCACGGTATCCCTGGATAAAGTCCTTCATGGGTGTAGTTTACAAGTTGGGGTCACGTGTCACAGGATTTCACTTTACTGGTATTTCAAGGGCTCTGGAAAAGTGGTATGATGTCCAAAAACCAATCCGTCTAAATCTGTGCTCCAAAATTCAAATAGCGCTCCTTCCCTTCTGTGCCCAGCAGTATGCCCAATCAGCAATTTATACCCATATATGACATTAAGTACATTATCCTGGGTACAACAATGTCACAGCAGGGTGCAGATGTTAAGAAGTGCTATGTGGCTTTTAGGATGCAGATTTAGATGTTTGGAATCTCGGCAGCATATCATGTTTGCAATAAAATGGAACACCCTAGGGAGTGACCCTATTTTGAACACTGCACCCTTCAAAGATTTTAACAAGGGGTGTAGTGAGCATTAGTTTTCCCAGATGTGAGTGCACAGTGTATGGTGAAAAGTGAATATGTAAACTGTGCGGAGTACTTTGGGAAGACCAAATTCCCTACTGTGTTCCCAGTAGCTCCTATGATTTGGGGCTCACTTCTGGTAAGATCTAAATCTGGGGTGTAGCCTGATACACGCTCACACAGCTTATATATTCCCTTCCTACCACAGCCAGTTTTGTTTTAATGATTTGGTGATCTAGTCATATGAGAGCTTGTTTTTTGTTAGATGATTGATGATGATGCATTTTCTAACATCATTTTGGGGTGTCTATAACTTATTGACAAAATTTATTAACTCTTTTTGGGGGGATTGAAAAAAAACATAAATACTGGCATTGTTTTTAACATTTCATATTTTTTGTCCCATGCTATACAACTTAAATATTATGTTATCTTTATTCTATAGATTGTGCTACTAATTTTGCAGAATAGATCCATTTGGTAAAAAAAAAGTTTTTGCATTGCCTCTCAACCTGTCTTCTGAGAGGTATAATGTTTTTATTTTTTTTTATTGACTGAACTGGTTAAGGGCTTGTTTTTTATTAGTATTATTTTGGACTATATATGAGTTTTTGATAACTTTTTAGTCCATATTTTATGAAAACGAGATGGCAAAAAATTGTTACTTCTGGCAGTTTTTTACTGTTTTTTTTAAAAGACGTTCACCGTGCGGGTTAACTAATGGTTTAGTTTTACTATACAGTTTCTTACAGACGCAACAATACCAAATGCGTGCTGTTTATATTGTGTTTTGTGATGTTGATGGCGCGGGGGGGAGGGTGATCAGGTAAAGGGGTTGGTAGAACAACCTCTTAAATGCTGCAGTTATGATTGATTGCGACATCTAAGGGGTTAACCTCCACAATCAGTGCTCAGCTCCAGCTGTCAGGCGCTGTCAGCTGTTTCTTACAGTTGAAACCCACTCCTGTCATGTGGTGCGTTAAGGCACACATACTATTACATCATGATGAGGGAAAGGGTCAATATTAATAGATATGTATGTATACCTCTTAGAAATTTTGGTGCATCTCAGTGGTGGTCTGTGTGCCAGAAATCTATACCAGTACCGTTGTTTAATCTAGCTGAAAAAACATACTGGCCCGAATTCGACAGTTTGTAACCAGCTTTAAGACAATAGGATGGGGGCCCACTTTTGAGGTTTTTGCATTGGGCCTCCAAAGTGTTCAAACTGCCCTGGTGAGGTCAAACACTGATGTTGGATGGGAAGGTCGGGCTCACTATCCCAAAGGCCTTTTCAGGGCAGAATACAGACTCTACTATAAAGGAACTTGAGTAGCCTGTACAAACTAATCGCATCTTTCTTTAAGGAACTTGCTTTGCAGAAAGGAGCACTGTCATGCTGGCACAGTAAATGGCACAAAGTGTGAAGTACACAGTTGTCTAAACTACCTTTGTGTTCTGTAGAATTAATGTTGCCCTTGACAGGAAATAAGAGAGCCCAAACTCTGAAGAATACCATGAACGCCCCTCCACCAAATTTTATAGTAGGCATTCAAGTAGGTAGCTTTCTTTGGGCCTCTGGTAAACGCAGATTCTTACATTAGACTACACAGCCTACTCTTTCATGGCTAAGCTGTTGTTAGTCCTAGGGGCTCCCTTAACAGTACATTAATAGCACTTTTTGACATTTTGAATGTCGTGGATTTAATGTGTGTAGGTATGATGAAAAAGAGAAGCACCTTTTCCTTTATTGGACTAGTTCGGTACATCTAATAGATTGCAACTCAATAATTAGAATATCTATTCACATACAGTAGGCCATAAAGTGCATATATGTATGTATGTGTTTTATATATATTTATGTAATGTCCAACTAACTTGTTAAAATAGACTATTCCACTCTATTTTCACCCAATCTGGACTATGAATATGGGCAGGTCAATGTGCTTTTAGAAATAGGAGATGTAGTATCATAACTAATGTGTTTTCATGGAAATTGTATAGAGGACAAAATTACAAATGAATTCAGTGAAAACCATGCAATATATCTTCTCATTGGCAGTTGTATTTGTTATCCCCCTCTGCTGGATTTATCATGTGATCGACAAAAAGTCTCTTCAATTGATATTGTCTTATATGTGAACAGCGAGTCAGTTTTTCTGCTAATTCCTAGAGGGGCCTCAGTACGAGTGTCAGTGGAATGAATTGAAAAGCTGACGTCCTGTCCAGAAGATACGCTATGTCAATTACAGGTGGAGAGTTAGTCACTTTACACAGCTGAAGGGAGTGGTGAGATTAACTTCACTAAAATTTATATCATGTACTTTTCTAGCAGGCCAGAGAATAAAAAATGAATTGACATGTTACTTTAACTAAACATAAAGCTCCTGGGGTCCCAATGCAAAATCTGTACCAGACCCCCAAATATAGTATATAATTTATAGTGCCGGTTTCCTCATATTGGGAGGGGAGACCATATGGACCTCCTAAGGAGGTGTTCACATGTAGGAATTTGATGCTGAATTTGTCAAGAAGAAAATTTCTGCTTCAGGACTTTGAAACAGATTTTTTTTTTTCTGCTTGTCAAAAACCGACCAGGATTTTGATGTTGAACTTGAAGCTTATTTTGACGCTGAATTTGAAGCGAAATTTGAAGCAGAATTTGGTGAAGAGTGCCACTGTATTTTACCTTTATTGGACATGCACAAAGTTACGCTAGTGTATTGCGCTGATGGAAAAGGTATTATTTCCGCCTGCCTAAAGAATGAGTAGGACACTTCTTTCTTCTGCAAGCTGAAAAAATCAGTAAATAGAAAAAAAAATCAGCTACTATTTCCCATTGAAATTAATGAGACGCAGATTTCAGGCGGATTTCACTTCACATTTAGTATCAAATTCCTACTTGTGAACACCCCATAAGGCTACTGAGCCTGTTTTTCTGCACTTACTCAAGTGGCACCCCTGTTTATGTTCAATGTACCTGTATTGCAATGATAGTTCTCAGCATAGTATTCTTTTTCAACCGTTTATGCTTTTCATACTAAATCTTAATTGTTGGTTTATATGCACAAGTGAATTGTTTATTTCTATGTGAATGTGACATGATGTGATGATGACGCTGTAGGCACTGTTGAAGCTTCTACAGTACATTTCGTTTTCTTTTAAGTCCATTTTAATTGTTGAGTGTTATTCTTGGCAAGCAATGGAATATGAATCTGCCAGGAACACACGTCTGAATATTTTATGTAGTGGAATATACTTAAATAAGACTAAACATGAGAAAACATCTATTCCGGGCTTTTACAACTGCAATGATTATTCCCTTTTATGAAGTCTAAAATGTCAGTGATAACTGACTGGGCCCTACCACCTATATGTGAAACCGTTTCAGTCTTTATTACATTGATTTTACATTTACAGGTGTAGCAGTTGGTAAATGAGCATTTATTGCGCCATTTTCTTGACATGGCATGTTTCGAGATAGCCGCTGTCATACAAAGTCAATAAACAAACGTTCATTAGCTCGAATGTCTGTAAAGGCAATACGAATGTTCATTTAAGGACTGTTACATTTGTACAATAATGTAAGGGGAAAAGTTTACTCATGCCATACTTCTATAGCTTTATATTTTATTAGTTATATATTATTTTCCCATATGTGACTGCTAGAACACATTTGCATCTATAATATACATAAAAGTACATACTGGTATGTTGTGATAAGTAATTCAGTTTAACAGCTGTGAATTATGTTCCCAGTAATAAATTATTATCACTAACGTCCTGGGTATAAGATTTTTAATTGCCTTATGTTGATTTTATCTATTCATTTATCTTAGAAGAAAGTTTATCTTCAATTACTTTCATAATAGAGAGAATAAAAGCGATTTATAATTTACTATATAATGTATCCCTTACTGTAAGGGCCTGTTCACATGTCAGTGATTTTTGCCCACATGCTGTCCGTGTTTTCTGCAGACAGCATGCAAACCCATTTCTTTGTCTGTTCGGGGTCATGTCCTAATTCTATCTGTTTTTCATGCCAAACGAGCCCATGCGAGTCAATGGGTCCATGAAAAAGACAAAGAGCACACTAATGCCATTCTTGTTCCGTTGTGTTTTTTTTTTTTTTTTTTTTTTTTTGGGATGGGGGTTATGGACTGTTGTCTGTAGTGGGTTAGACCTCCTCCTGTTTTCAAGATGGAAAATCCTAAACACATGGACAGGAAGCTGATAAAAAGTAAGAAAAACTGACACTATCACAGATTAAAAACTGAAATAGAAGTGCAAATGAAACCAAAATTATACAAATTTCACAAGTCACTGAAAAGTTCCTGGACATTTCAAAGTACGGATAATTTGTCATCACACTCTTAGGATATGGCCATACATGGCAGAATTTTTCCACCCAGATCTAAATGTGAATCTGCTGCAAAATCTGCATGTGTTGCATGTGGATTATGTTGTGGATTCACTGTGTGACTTTCCACCTGTACTGTTTACTGAAGTGGTGAAATATGTGAAAACAAGATTTCTGAAAATCTGCAGGCTGCTCATTTTCCCATTCTGAATTTTTTTGGGCACATGTGGACAGCATTTGTAAAAAAAAAAAAAATTGGCAAATTTAAAAAAAAACCAAAACAACTATCTACATGTATTGTACAGTGATTTCTTGGCAATCTCATGCGTATTCCTTACTCCAAATCCATAGCAAATGCACCACATCTAGTGTCACCCTAAGGCAATCTTTGTAGTATGTGGTATTGTATTAATTATAATAAACACTTTAATGCAAGGTTCACACTAGCATCAGCCATTCTGTTGTTCTGAGGACTAGAACAATGGATAGGAGGTCCGCTACAACAGTGGTCACATATGAAGTCTGACAGACTTCATTAACTATAATGGGATCCACAGGGTGTCTTTTTTTTTTTTTTAAACTGAAACTGCTGGACAATGCAAATGTGAACATAGCCTGACATTGATTTTCAGCAGAGAAGTGCTTTATACAGTAATGTGCATACTGGACCCAACAGGACATATACAGCAGCACATGAAGCCTTATGGCTTTGTACCAGGATGCTACCATATAGACTCTGTGCACTCAGCTTTGATACGTGTACAAGAGCTTGAGATGTGTATTAAGAAATTCTGCTGCAACTGAAGTGCAATGCCCCCAGCTATTACTAAAGATTTTTTTTTTTCTCATATGGTGTCAAAATGTCTCCCGGTTTTCAACAGTAGTATTCAGTAATAAGAATTCTGCAGAAAAAGAGAGTCCGATTTTACTTTTACATGTCTCAGATTATGCAAACAATATTTACATCAATGAAAACATGCTATTTAGATTATTTAATAAACTTGAACTTAATGGACTTTTCTAAACTATGTATATACAATACAGAACACCTTTTTTGGGAGGGGGTGCTGCTCTAGAAATATGAAGTCTGCCATTAACTGCAAACTATTGCTTGCCTATATACAGCTACCTATTCACAGGCTTCAGGGCATCTGTAGGGAATTTGTTTTTCCTGCCACTTCCCTACTCTAGCTACAAATTGCTTCTTATTGTTTGCTTCTGCAGCTGATATAATGATGTACCTCCAAATCTCAGGGATTGTGTAACATTTGGTATTTTATCTATTGGTATAACACATTAATGAATTGAAATAGATGACATTAATTAACAATAATCAGTGCTTGGCCACTTTGTTATATAGGCAGCCACACTGTCGCATGATTAGAAATACCCTCTGGTCTTGCCTTTAGTGCTGCCAACCAATTTAAATCAGTCTACTAGAAGCCAAATGTGATTGCTGGTCAGCATATGAGCCATGAACTGAAGTTACCTGTAGTCAGGTCACTGACATTTTTGGCTGGAAACAGACCTAGCTTCTTTTTTTTTTTTTTTAATCTTTCATTTTTGGCATTTTGTGATTTATATATTTATTTACACCAGGGCCAGCCCCAGGTTTGCATGGGGCCTTGGGCAACTAAGCCTCATTAGGCCCCTATGAGGTGCATCTCTTTCAGCCACAGTGTGTTCCCCTAAAACACACTGCAAAAACAGCTAAAATTGGGTGGTTTTGCTGCGGCACTTCTAGAATCGTTACAGGTCTTCTGTGGCTTTCTTTGGTTTGTAAAGTCAGAAATCCAGGGATGAGACCTGAAGCTAAAATTGACATATTGTGGGTTTAAAACTGCTGTGGTTTGGTTTTAGTTACCGCAGGTAGATGATATTTGTAGGAATCTCATCCACAGTGCTGCTACTGTAGACTTTTAGAGGGTGGGTGATCACAAATTTGTGGACTCTCTGGAGGGAATTTATTAAGAACGGCAAATTCTATGTTCTCAAGCACTCTTCCTGTTCGTGAAGGAATTAAGTGGATTTTGCCTTTTAATAATTCTGGCACACACCCGTGCATCAGAATTTAATTCTACAGAAGTCTAGGACCAACTTTTGACAGTTTTCTGTAAAAAATGGGGAGTGGGTCACAGAGCTAACCAACAATGTGGCTCATTTTTGGAGCAAGAAAAGTCTGTGCACCACTTTTAGACTTGCCTGAAAACTGGCATATATGGTTTGGTAAATTGCCTACACACTATAAGTAATGTAAAGTCAAGTTAAAGTCTGAATCTGTTGAAATGTATAGATGGAAATAAAAACAATAGTCTTCTGTCTTATTTTGATACAGTGCTTGTATCAAAAACAATTAACCCAGGTCAGCAAACAGATTAGTTTAGGGTCACTTAAATCAAAAGCTATTTTCTACTTGTCGATCTGTGCCTCCGTTGCTGAAATATTGCAGTTTGTCAATATGCAAATGAGCTCTTTGCATCATCAATGGCATTTCCTTCTCTCCAGAGAGGTATGGGTAAGTTCATAAAGTGGAAAATGAAGAGGAATTCCTGGCCACCCATGATAGGATGCCATTGTAGGGCATCAGCATTCCGTCAAGGCTTTCCGCTGATGATTAGTCTCTAGATGAATGGACCTAATCAGAAGGGAGTCTCGAGCCGCAGAATCCACAGTTGAATCCTAGTCCAAGGAAAACTGCAGTTTTTCTGTGAAAAGCTCTGCGGGAAAAAACGCAAAGCGTTTCCACCACGTTTTTTTCCTGCAGAGCTTTTTCGCTGTGGCTTGCTACATGGGGCCTTTAGTCATAAGCAAGGTTTTTGCTCCCAATAAGGGGAAGGAGCTCAAGTACGAACGATAAGAATGTAATTGGCAATACTACTTCTGGTCTTGACAGCCCTGCCAGTAGCCACAGTTTTGTTGTACTTACTGAAAATAAAGATGTTTTTGAAAGAAGTGAACCACAAATGTTGTGTCAGGGTTCTGTGTGTTCCTCCTCCTCTGTTGTAACACATAATTTACCATGCTGTCTTTCTGTATTGTCAACCATGTCTTCTTCACTGACACAGATCCCATTCTTGACTAGTCATGTGGCATCTACTGAGTTATTCCTCATAGACCAAGACTTCCTCTTCTTCATAAGTTGGATGAGAACTGCCATTGTTTTCTGGAGGTAGATATGGAACACATGAGCTTTGGTGTAGGTAGTAGAGGGTGTGTTGCTGGTAGTCGTGCTGGTAGGGTCACTAGGGGGAAATCTGTTAAGAATTGTGCGGGCATAGAGAAATCCCATTGCCAAGATGAGTTACAAAAAATGATGGCATTACTGAATCAGATGATTCTATTACAGATAAGACCTGGCAACCGGGTCACTACTTGCCAAATGTGCACTCATAAAGGGGTCATTTTTAGTGCCATTTTTATAAAAATCAATTATTTATTACTTTTCAAATGACAGGTACACTGATTTTTCTTGAAATTCTGTGAATTATCACTACTAGAGATGAGCAAAAAATTTGATTCGGCAACTTCGACAAATTTCGCGATATGATTCTCTTCAATCCGAATTAATTTGTGGCAAATAATCAGCTATTTCCTGTCTGCAGAGAGCCCGGGTGGGCAGCAAAATGGCGGAAGCCCTTGGATACCGCAGTCATGTCTCTCTTTCTTTCTCTCTCTCTCTCTTTCTTTCTTCCTCTCTCTCTCTCTCTCTCTCTCTCTCTCACTTTTATTCATGTGGAAGGATCTGCTAACAAGCAAAGACACGCCTACCCAATCACATCACTAGAGAATATCGTGTAACATTTGATGTCACAAAGGTCCTTACTAAATATTCGTTCCCTCAAAGCATCAGGAAATCCGGATTCAATGTGAATCGAATATTTCCTGAAATTCGGATCGAATTCCACTTCTGCAGCTTCGAATCGCTCATCTCTAATCACTACATGATGTTGATGTGGCATTTGCTAGACATAATAGACAGGATAATCCAGGTTCTTTTCTGGCTTCCAAGGTCTGTTCTCACAGTCATAGATTCCTTTCCATTTCAGAGTATATTCTAGCTTTTTTAGCTCGCAGGCCAGGCACACTAATAATGTGTCATAAATCTTTCTTCAAAAATTGCCCCTTTATGGGAGCAGATGCAGCTTCAATGAGTGACAATTGCAGAATTCGGTGTCTTTTTAAAAAAAAAAAAAAAAAAAAAAAGTAAATTTTTCATCACACTGCCACAATGTCATAATTTCTTCAAATTATAGTAATAGTTGCCAATAACACTGCCACTATGTTGACATAATAACAAGAAAATAAAACAAAAAAAAACTACCATTGTTTCTTCCAATACCAAAGAAATTTTGATGTGGCATAAGGATAATTTTTGGTAGCTTTTTTTTTTTTTTTTTTTTTTTTAATTTGTCTCCCAAATAACAGCAAGCCTGTAGCACTTACAAGTCATCAAAATGGGATAATTTTTTTTCTGCCAAACCATTGCTTTTTGCAATATAACTGTCCAGTGACTAAAAAAACCATGGGCGAGCACCTGTCCCCAAAAAATGGTAATTTTTGGACCGTTTTAAATGTTAAAATGCATAGAAGTGAGTGGTTGTGTGGTTAAACTCTGAGTTTGTATCCACTGCTTACTACCAATTTTTCTATAGACATGCTTGCCATTTTCATATAACTTCGACTGTGTTTGCCTTAGAGAGCTAGGAATTGGGTAGATAGGTTTCTAGGAGCCCTAAGAGTGTCATACACTATGCTTTTTTTTTATAATTAACATTTTATTAGATTTTCAAATAACGCCAATGAGTATACATAGTTAAAGACAATGTGCATGACAAAACAATCATTAACCAAACGATCAGATGAGCTGGTGTATTACATACAGCGGTTAACTAATAACACAATAAGTAATGGAACGTGGGAGGTGGGAAAGAGACTAAGAGTCCTTAGGGTGAAAGGCCAAGGGTCTCAGAAGGTATGTTAATTAAACAGGGGGTTCCTACAGGTGCGTCCAGGTAGGATCTTTAGAGAAATCATACCATGGCGCCCAAATAGAGTTAAACTTCTGGTGGGTACGAAGTTCTAAGTGGAAAAGTTCTTCCATCCGTGCTACTTGGGAGACTTTCCGTAGAAAGTGGGATACTGGAGGGGGGGGATTCGGATGCCCAGTATAGAGGAATCATAGATTTGGCGATAGCCACAAGTTGAAGCCAAAGTCTTTTGTGGGACCTAGGCGGTAAGGTGGGCCACAGATTCAAGAATATGCCTACAGGAGTCAGAGGCTCGGTGAGTCCACAAACCTGGTTCAGTACCTGCTGAACGAGTGACCAGTAAGGGGATATTTTTTCGCATTCCCACCAAATATGCAGGTAGGAACCTGAGGACTTATGGCAGCGCCAACACAAAGGGGATACATCCGGAGAGTACTTATGGACTACAGTGGGCGTTCTATACCATCTGGTGACCAATTTGTAGCTTGACTCCTGCAAGCGCACACATCTGGAAGGACCTGTGGATCGCTTGAGGACAGATGATATTTCTCCAGGGGTAAGGGACATTTGAAGGTCTGCCTCCCATTTTTGCACGTATGAGGGGAGCTCTGTGTTTAGTTCGCTCAGAAGGTTGGAGTAGAGTAGATAAAGGTCTTGGTGTACTTTGCTTCCGGAGTAGGAGATGTTCTAGCCATGAAATAGTGCGATTGTCAGGCTCCTGTTTCAGTGCTCTCAGGTACAGTGTTTTAATCGACTGATATGTTAGGAAATTAGTATGGATGGAGAGGGGGTGTTGCGTGAACTCAGAATAAGCCATGTGCCAGGAGCGAAGTCTGTGTTTCCTCTAGGTGCTCGACTCTGGAACCAATGCCCCGGTCATCTTGTTTAATATCCGCTAGCTCTTTCATGACCGGTTGCAAAGTTTTCTCAAGTAGTTTCTGCAGTCCCTTGGAGGAAATGGTGACCATGGAGGTGGAGGCGGAATCGGATATGTTTCCGTCATCCATGATGCTTTCTGCGTCGGACGCCTCTGCAGGGTCAGGGGCAACTAGAGAGAGTCTTGCTGCTGATGTGGAGTTGAGTGGTGTGCGCTTCTCGAGAAACTTGCCTATCTCCGCCTGGGACTTCTTTGAGTGTTTCGGTGTAGCGCATGTGTCTACGGGCTTATTCTGACCAATTTTGACCATGATGCAGCTATCAGGGCATGCTGGCCCACACCGGGAAAGAGCACAATCAGGCTGGGTTAGGAAGACATAGTAAGATCTAAGGGACCCTAGTAAGAAGTGGCAGGCACTCGAGGGTTAACTCACCACCCGAGTGGGGGATCCGCGTCACACATGGCCGCTGGTAGCATAGAAGACAAATTTGGGGTCCAGGTGTAACAGAGAGAGGCTTGGTCTTATGGTGAAAATATGAAGGCCCCAAGATGGCCGCCTCTCGTTGTGAGAGTGGCGGTAGGCCCCAGGCTCCAGACACTCCTCGGCGTCGGTCAGAGCGCGGAGGGAGAGCACAAGGAATCACCCACGCAGATGGAGAAGCCTAGCAGTGTGGACGGTGGAGTTGCCGAGGAGCCAGCTGGTAGCGGGCGGTCCCGTTCAGGCTGGTCCACGGCAGTAGAGCAGGCCCCAAAACGGCGGCTCTCAGCGCGGGGAGTGCAGTAGGCCGCAAACCCTGGATGTCCCGCAAATGCAGCCAGAGCTATCGGCGGTATCCGCGACGGTGAAAGGTGAGATCCAGGAGACACTAGGCGGTCCGGCCTTGCTAGTGCCGTGGAGGCTCCTGAATCCAAGAAGGCAGGCCTCTGTGAGGAAGGGAAGGTAGGCCTCAAACCGGAGCAGCCGGCAAGAAGCTCTGAATCGTAGCCAAAAGCACCCTAGATGTACTTAACAGGGCCTGGGGGATGCCCAAGGGTGTTTGAAGTCAGTAGAGGCTAGGGTGGCAAAGATGATGTTCAGATTAGGTGAAATACGCAGGAGAGCACCAGAGTACACGTCCAGCCACTCTGCCGGCTAGCCACGCCCCCCCCCCCCCGTCATACACTATGCTTTAAACCAATTTAAGATGTGGTTTGTACCAAATTTGTTCGACCTGAAATGAATCAAGGACCTGAGCCACCAGAAACTAAACAAATCTTGAGAGGTTTGCCAATTATCAACTTTCTCTTTATTAAATTCTTTAAAAAAAACTTTGTAACCTAAATAAATCAGAAAAATTCCTTTATGTCGACTTTAAGTGTATAAATTAGGGATTAGGCATATTTTACCTAGATTAGCAATGAGGGACTAGAATGCCCTATGAGTGGCTGAATGGGTAGGCCTGGATGAATGAGTATGTGGGTGTGAGTCACTCTATGTAAAGTCAACCACACAGTGATTTCTATGCATGAATTAAATGTATAATGCAAAGGCAATGTAGGCTTATTAGTCACAAAAAAGACATAAAGTTTAAGAAAACTTAGACAATAAAGTACTGTACATGCATAAAACAAGGGCTTTGCATTATGTGCTCCAGAAACAGACCCACCTTTTCCGTTATGCAGCCAAATGTTTTGCAAGAACTAAGATCATCATAAGTTCACTTAATCTTGAGGAAGTGACAGCTATCAGCGATTCATACGGCAAACTGTAGCTTTTAAAAATGATTGCTTAAGCAGAGAATTACATTTCCCAGCATCTCAGTGCTGCAAGTAATTTAAGACACTTTCTCTGCAATCAGAAAACAATATTTTTTTGAGATTCATAGAAATATTTTGGGCTTGAGAAAGGCAGCACTGTTATATTTATATCATTCCAGTGGAAAGGATTAATTTATGGCTTCCAGTGAACACACATAATTCAAGGGAACCTGTCTCCCCATCTCATACTTTCATTTACTAACCAAGGTAATCAAATAAAATGACCAACATACTTTTTTTTATTACTATTATTATTATTATTATTATTATTATTGATAAAGATAAATAATTTTAATCAGAAATTATAATGTCAATGGACATATTATAAACATATAATGTATAAAATGAAATGGAAGACACCAATAAGCCCAAAATGTAACCTTTAAGATGATTTCCAATCAACATTGAAATATTGTCATGCCATATACTGGTAACTGAAAAGATGGAGCAATAGGCAAAGTTTAATAATTAGGTTTCCTTTTATACTGCAATTCAAATGATTGTTATATTAGGTTGCTGTTTTGATGTGAACTGCCTCCCACACTCATAGATCTTTTGCTTGAGGATACTCCAAAGGTTTTCAATAGGGTTGAGGATAGGGGAGGAGGGTGACCAGACAATGAGTGTCTCTCCTCTTATGGCCATAGCAGCCAATGACTCAAAAGTAGTATTTTCTGCATGAAATGATGCATTGTCATGTATGAAGATGATTTTGCTACAGAAGGCATGGTTCTTCTTTTTGTACCATGGAAGAAAGTGGTCAGTCAGAAACTCTGTATACAGTGGGGAAAAAAAAGTATTTAGTCAGCCACCAATTGTGCAAGTTCTCCCACTTAAAAAGATGAGAGAGGCCTGTAATTGACATCATAGGTAGACCTCAACTATGAGAGACAAAATGAGAAAACAAATCCAGAAAATCACATTGTCTGAATAAGTATTTGGTCAATAACAAAAGTTCATCTCAATACTTTGTTATATATCCTTTGTTGGCAATGACAAAGGTCAAACGTTTTCTGTAAGTCTTCACAAGGTTGGCACACACTGTTGCTGGTATGTTGGCCCATTCCTCCATGCAGATCTCCTCTAGAGCAGTGATGTTTTGGGGCTGTCGCTGGGCAACACAGACTTTCAACTCCCTCCAAAGGTTTTCTATGGGGTTGAGATCTGGAGACTGGCTAGGCCACTCCAGGACCTTGAAATGCTTCTTACGAAGCCACTCCTTTGTTGCCCTGGCAGTGTGCTTGGGATCATTGTCATGCTGAAAGACCCAGCTACGTTTCATCTTCTATGCCCTTGCTGATGGAAGGAGGCTTGCACTCAAAATCTCACGATACATGGCCCCATTCATTCTTTCATGTACACGGATCAGTCGTCCTGGTCCCTTTGCAGAGAAACAGCCCCAAAGCATGATGTTGCCACCCACATACTTCACAGTAGGCATGGTGTTCTTTGGATGCAACTCAGCATTCACTCTCCTCCAAACACGACGAGTTGTGTTTCTACCAAACAGTTCTACTTTGGTTTCATCTGACCATATGACATTCTCCCAATACTCTTTTGGAACATCCAAATGCTCTCTAGCAAACTTCAGACAGGCCCGGATATGTACTGACTTAAGCAGGGGACATGTCTGGCACTGCAGGATCTGAGTCCCTGGCGGTGTAGTGTGTTACTGACGGTAGCCTTTGTTACGTTAGTCCCAGCTTTCTGCAGGTCATTCACTAGGTCCCCCCCGTGTGGTTCTGGGATTTTTGCTCACCGTTCTTGTGATCATTTTGATCCCACGGAGTGAGATCTTGTGTGAAGCCCCTGATCGAGGGAGATTATCAGTGGTCTTGTATGTCTTCCATTTTCTAATTATTGCTCTCACAGTTGATTTCTTCACATCAAGCTGCTTGCCTATTGCAGAGTCAGTCTTCCCAGCCTTGTGCAGGTCTACAATTTTGTTTCTGGTGTCCTTCTACAGCTCTTTGGTCTTCACCATAGTGGAGTTTGGAGTGTGACTGTTTGAGGTTGTGGACAGGTGTCTTTTATACTGATAACAATGTCTAACAGTTGCCATTACTACAGGTAATGAGTGGAGGACAGAGGAGCCTCTTAAAGAAGAAATTACAGGTCTGTGAGAGCCAGAAATCTTGCTTGTTTGTAGGTGACCAAATACTTATTTTCCACTATAATTTGCAAATAAATTCTAAAAAATCAGACTGTGATTTTCTAGATATATTTTCTGCCGCAATTGTAAGGCCACAGGGTTTAGGGGACACTGGTCGCGATATGTTTCTCCTGGCTGCTGTTATAATGAAAGGGCTGGGAGGCAGTTGTCCGGACTGCTGATGACTGCAGTCCCGGTTTGGATCGTGGTTTGCCAGTTGACTATTAAGAGTATTAACACATGTGACAAAGTATATTGAAAAATGACTTTTATTTTGGCCAGAAAGCAACCAGACAAGATAGTTACTAAACTCTCCTATACTGGAGAAAAAAAAATTGATCTCTTCCTCCATGGTTGCCTTATCCCAATCCATTTTGAATAGAAATAGACTGAAGAAAAATTCCTGCATGCACAACTTTTTCTTCCATCAGAAAAGTAAAAAACATGGAAGAAAGCTTCCATAATGTTTCATGGAATGCAGGCAGATCCCAGACAGAGGGGCTTCATCTGCATCAGTCACACTATTGCTGTTAATGTTCATTGCTCTCATCCTATGATGGATGAGAGCAACAAACATTAATAATAATAGTGCCTAAGACAGACACTGGAGAAGGCAAGTCAGGGAGAAAGGATCTCACAGATGTGCTGTATTTAAGTATGGTGCTAAGAATTATAGTGTCACTGAATACTGGACATATTGCATAGGGTTGGGTGATCAGGAGCTGCACAACAGTAGTCTCAAAGCCACAGAGCTCCTGTCTGCTGATAAATTCTAAAAGGGTCATTTACATTTATATGTATTGGGATGAAATATGCAGAGTATATGAATTCAACTACATATAAATATATATTGTATGTATTTGAATTCTGTTTAAAAGACACAGAAAATTTCACTTCCTGATTATACAATGAGCTCTTTATACAATTTGAGTATTCCAAAATGAACTGGGATATTCATTTTTTATTTGCAGATGATGAAAATCTGTCCTGTCATGAACACACATGTGTATGACTTTTTTACAGTTGCAGCACAGTTATCATCATTCTTGTAGTGTAACTACATTACATTTATTTCATTGAAAGAAACCATAAAGGTTACAGTGAAATGAGAGCAAGTAGCAATCCCTAAATGTATGATGGAATTATACATCATTTATCCTTCTATATCTAAAAGTGAACACTGTATAATGGAGGAAGCAAAGCTTAGTTCTGTGATCTATAGGTAAAAAGCAAAGTAAATCCTGACAGAATTCCAATGGGAGAAAACTAGTCATAGTGCTTCCACCCACAAAGGCTAATTCCAAGCCTTCTGTATACACCGACTCATTGATACAGGGAAAGCTGTCAATTAGTCAGAAATCATGATCCAAATCATACAAACCTTTATATCACAGAGCCCAGCCTGTACATGCCTATACCGTTTCTATAGCATACATTGTAAGAAAAGTCTACTATGTACTTCTGACTAGTTGCTGATGGGATGTTAGATAGCAAGCAGCTTTCATGTTTGTGATCAGATTTCTCTCTTCAGTGTCTGGGATCTTTATAGTGGCATCAAAACCAGTATTTGCAGTCCAGTGTCCTTGGATCTCTTGTACAATGCTGACTTGGGTTTTCTTAGCTATTTGTTTACTATTTTAGAGTTATTTCTGTCAGAATTACATGCAAAGAAACTAGCAGAAGTAATGGCTAGAGGAGGGGGGACAGACTGCTCCTTATAATACACACCCCTAGTCTCAGGGAGAAAAATAAAATGTGTTGCAGCCATAATGGGGATATTAACAGCAGAAAAACTGACAGGACACCCTGTGTGAAGGTTTATACAGCCAGGACAGCAAGAACTTGAAAATATTCCAGCTTTTCATGTCAACACTAGTATCCTTTAAATCATCAAAATAAAATGTTTGTTTTAATGTAGCAGAATGCAGATTTTACTTTCATTTTCTGCACCATGGCCTACATAAAAAAACAAAAAACAAAAAAAAAAAACAGTAATTCTGGATAAGTAGCAACCCCATATAGCTATTAAGTAAATATATAAATTTGATGACACTTACAGCAATGTGATTTTCAGATTATAGGTCCCAATAGATGCCACTTTTCCTAAATTTTTCTATGGTATAAACATTGACAGGACCGAATGACCAAGAGGTGACATTTCTCAAATATGACAGCTCATTTCAACGCAGTCTGGAACAAGGTTAAAGGTTACTAAAGCATATTATAGCTACAGTGCTCTGTAAAGTCTTGGCAGCTATTTTGCCCCAAACTCTCACTGATATATTTCATAGCAAACATGGCCCGGAGGTGGAGGCTCTACTTTTAACTCCTAGGAATAATGAACCTTTACAAACAATCTTGTACTGTACTGTAGATTGGTTATTTCTTTCCAGAATTCCGATTTTATAACCCAGTTACTATGACAACGCATTTTATTAGCTTTAACATTCTGTTGTTTACGTAAAAATCTGCTGTAAGTGTACATGACAAACACTGTTTTCACTTGACAGATTTCCTCATAGAAACTTTACCAAAAAAGATCAATATGTTTCATGCAAGTGTGCTTAATCTTGGCAAAGGTTTACATCTGAAAGTTTTTATGTCATTAGATAGGTAACACAATACTCTGGTTTCATGTCTTGTAGCCATATTGTTTCTGTAATTTTTCTTTTTCCACACATCTATTCAAACAAATAGCCAAAGCAAAAAATTTACATATACAAAATAAATGGTAATACATAATATTTACAATAGATATTTATGAAAAAGTCCAGCAGACACATGACCCCCAAAGCTCCATAATAGAAGCTCCTCCTATGTCCCCCATGCCACCTAAAACTTTTTTAATAACAGTATTCCAACTTCTGTCCCCTATGTTAATTGTAAAAATCATTGCAAGTAGTAGTCTTGGTAACATGTCCCTTGATGCTGTGCTCAGGCAACACATAGGATAATATCGTCAGATCATATTTTTGAGAAATAGTCAAATAGCAACAGATGACAACAGAATAATGCATCAGTTAAGCAAATTTGTGGTTGTCATCCAATGTATTCTTTGGTTGTTTCTATGCAAGCTCATACATATACTATACAGCAGGAATATGAGGCCGTATGCTCATTAGAGAAAGTTCACACAAGAAACCTTGGTAGTGATAAAAGTATTTAAGATTAGAAAAAAAGACACAGGTCCATCAAGTCATACCACAGTGCAGATTCTGAGGAAAACAAAACTCCAAGGTAGACGGCAATTAACCTACATTAGTGAAAAATATTCCCAATTCCATATAATAAAGAATTCACATCTGTGATGATGGTGAAAAGGTTTTTCCTGTAAACATCAAGGGTGTGTCCTTGTCACGTATACAGGTAAAGGTGTTAAACGATTATCTGAAAAATATATTTTTAAAGATTTTTCCTTTTAAAGTTAGTCAGTCAGCTGCTAAAAAGGGTTTGCCAGGATTTTTTTTTATTGCCTATCTTTATAGGCTACTATACAGAGGCTGGAGTCAACTGCTTCCAAATCCGTGATTTGTATAGTATAGGTGTCGGAAGCGGTCCAAGACAGCTGATCCATGATATATTTATGACCTATCCTTAGGATAAGAAAAAAAAAATCCTGGACAAACCCTTTAATGCATGCTATACTGCTACCAATTCCATGTAGGGGACATGAAAAGCATCACAATCCTACCTTTTTACTGTCAGAAATTGCTGCAGTAATCCACAGAAAAAGACATTTTTATCGTTATGCAAATTAGGCTAAAGTGTACCAGAGTGTGGTAGAGAACGCTTGAATCACTGTCTAGCATTGCCTCTTATCCCTGATTGACATCTGCTGGGTGTTGATAGAGAGTAAGAGATAGAAATGAGAAAAAAATACACGCCTATATCATTCATATTGGTTTTGACTAGTGAATTTTAAAAATACAGTGCTACTTAGTGAGCTAGTTTTCAACTGGTGTCAAAGTATTGTCACAGCCTTTGCTCCCCTTTGTTTCAAATCATAACTGTACCATTTATGACATATATAATTAATATAATTAATTTCAAGCACGGCTGACAAGCTTTATGACAATGACACAAAGGGTTGATTGTCTATTTCATCAACTGAGAAGGCCACCTACATAAATAATTCAGTAAATGAGAAATATCTGATTAAAGTAATAAAAAAAAAAAATTCAATAGAAGTATGATGTGGTGTTTGATTATGGTTGTGCATATAGAAAAGTCATATTTAAAAAAATAAATAAATAAAAAAAAATAAAAATATTCATTCAGTAAGCATAGCACCCAACTTTTAGAGGACAGAAAGAGGGACAAATCTTGCAGTGCATTGCGCTGCACACTTTTCTATTAATTAGAACTCAATCGTCAACCTAAGGAAGCAAATAGAGTTGAAACTGGGACATACCACTCACTGCCTAGGATGGCACCTGAAATCCAGGACTGTCTCTCTGAATCTGGAATGGTTGGAAGGAATGCTTCAATAAAATTCTTTCCTTATTTTAAACCTCTTCAAGTAGCACTCCAGTAAAAAATGTTTTGCCCTCCCCAATTGAAAATGACCATGTGTAATCATTCATATGTTCCTGCGTCAGGATGGAAGCCAGAGCATCCCCACACGTCTTTGCACCCCACTTCACACACACAATGTGGTAAGCGAGGCACAAAACAGGGGTTGTGACGCACATTTGGTGCAAGAAAGGGCCTTGCACCAAATGTGAGCCATGATACTATCCCTTTATGCCAGTTTTCTGACGTAGAGGGATTGATAAATCTGTCTCAGTGTTTCTTGTATGAACAAGAGGTTAGACTCACAATGCAAGTTTTAGTGCCTCAGTCTGATTATCATAGACATGTATTAACCCCCTGTTCATACATGGAGCAGAGAGGAGGTCAGTATACTGAAGAGCAGCACATTACCCATCAATAAAACTGTCAGTAAGTTATTCATTAATTATTCCTACAGTGCTTACTCTGGCAACCAAGCATTAGTAGGTTAACACTTCCTGTACTGTAGAAATTACTCTTCAAGCCCTCTGGTTTGCTTTGGCATTCTTTTTCCCCATTATATTTTTATTTTTTTTATTTTTTTTTTTTTAACTTGTAGATTTGTTTTTCTTACATGTGTCCCATACAAAGTCTGAAAACCTCTGAGGGACATTCACATTTAACGATGATTTTTGCAGTTATTTTACAGTAATTAGGGCATTCACAGGAGCACCCCAGTTACAGGTGAATTAAAGGTCCAATTGTGAGAACAGTTATGGACACAGTTGATCTAGATCTTCTGGGACCCAGTCACTATGCCATTAATAAGGTTACCCAACGAACATGTGAATGTTGGGTCCAAAAGAGGAGCACTGCTTGTGCTTCGATTCATTCATAGTAATCATGAAGAACAGTATAGACCGGAAGAGGAAGACCAAAGAAATTATGAACCACTTCTGTCCTCTTCTTGGAGTCCCATCTGTCGGTGACAGGTGAGCACTTGACCTGCTGCTCTCAGATAGCAGGAGGTTTAAATGTGCATTATACATTTACAATGGTGCAGTTTTAAATCCAATAAATGCAAGTCTATAAAGCTCATAAATGTTTAGTCCAGGGATACTCAAAAGGTGGACTGAGGGTTGAACCCAGACTGTGGCCACCAACTGTTCGGACCCTGCCTTCTTGTCCTTTAATTATCACATTGACCATGGAAACGCTAATCTCCCAAAAACTGTCCCATAATCTGTGATACATTGTCCCTGTTAATTGCACACAAGCACTGCTACTGTGCAAGCAGCAGGGACAATTGCCAATGCTTGTAGCTTCTATTGTAATGTATCACGATTTAGTGCACAATGGTTGGGAGATTAATGTTTTTCCAGTGTCCATTCTTTGTGGGGGCACTCGAGCATTGCACTGTGTGTGTGTGTGTGTGTGTGTGGGGGTACTAAGGCATATACTGTGATTGGGCGCCAATAGTTTATTATAACATTTGGAGGCCACAAATGGGGCATTATACTGTGTGGGGGTTCTAATGTCCAGTATAAATCTCCTTTAATGTCCCTACACAGAATAATACCACGTTACTTCCCCTACCACTCAGTATAATGATATGTTAGTTCCTCGCCACACAGGATAATGCTTCTTCGTACTCCCTTACTAGTTAGTGACATTGACTCCTTTACTCCATTTCATCACCAGGGAATTTTGAATTTAAAGCGTACCTTAATTATAAACAACTATTCAAAAATGAATAGAAACTTTGTAATATTTCTTATTAAAGAAATAAGTTTTCTTTCCATTTTTCAGGCAGCTACTTTCTCCATATTAGTTTATGAAGAGAGGAGGCGGATTAGAAAAGACACTCAAAATAATTGCTGCTGTTACACTCTGCTGTTCGCTTTTTTATCACTGCTAAGTTGTAGATAAGAAGCTGATAATACACCGAATGAGGCAATAAATAAATAAACCAGCCTGCAGAATTCTGCTTAGTCTCTCCCTGTTCCATAGAGTTGTATGTGTGAGGCTGAATACAGAGATGGATATAATATAAACAAAGTAGTCGGACTAAAGATAAGGGGTATGAGAACAGCTTAATATTTGGAGACGGAAACAGATCTTAGTAAGATATATTACAAAGTTTATTATATTTAAATGCACTATTGATTAATTTATGAAAAAGTGCTTATAACTGGAGGTAAGCTTTAAGGGGTTGTTCAAATCATAATTTTATTATTTAATACTATTGCTGAGGGACCCAAACATAACATACCTATATTCACCTCATCCGGGTTCTCCTTTTTCGTGTCTGGCAGCTTCGTCTGTATACAGGTCCTGGGCTGCTTCAGCCAATCACAGGCCTCAGTGGTCACCTCTTCACAAATTACAGGTGACAGCAGTCATATGCCATTTGTGAAAAGGTCATGACTGAGGCCTGTGGTCGACTGCAGCAGTCCCCTAGCAGAAACTGGATGTCACTTGGGTGACTTGTACACAGCCAAATGAACCTGCTTCTGGAAACTGATATCTGAGGAAAGGTCAGTATGGGTTTCTTTGTCTTTAAGGACCTCTCAACCTCGCTATTTAAATAATAAAATTACAAGTTTGGACATGGTAAATAATGGACATGTTCAGCTACTGTTTAGATTGGACATTCACCTGATGGTGGACCTTTTTTAAAAGTAGTTGAGTACCACTGATATAGTGTGTAGTTATTATTGGATTAAATGAAGCACTACTAATGGGCCATTAGAAAGTGAGGCCTAGTCCCTGTTCAGGGATATCCTGTAAAGGACTTCTGTCTCCAAATGAAAAGCATTGGTTTTAAAGAGAGGAATAAAGAACTGTCTCCACAGGGTCATGAAAAGGGTCTGGAGTGGGAAACAAACTACAGGCTATTATATACTTGAGAGGCCATTTTCATCTTCACTATTGGGCTGCTTCTATGTTTGCTACTGGTTAAAACTGCATGTGATTATGGATAAAAGAGTTCTATTTATATTCAAAGAAAATGCCAGCATTGTCCATCTCATCACACAACTCTCAAAGTGTTAAACTGTGTCATTTCATGAAGAGCAATATACTTAAACCAGTGCAAATAAATCTGAAGCATCTCTAGGAAATAGTGAATGGAAATACGGTCAGTGCAGTCAATCTCTGAAACATTTTTCTGTCTAAAGGTCTATCCTGCTGTGATTATCTATATAAGGTACAGTGTACCAACACTCTCTTGATGCTGATTTGTGGCTTTCAAGGATTATTGAAGTCGTTCTTAGTTGATTTTTCAGTTTTCCCCACAAGCAAAAGAGTTTCACATTAAATGTGGCTGTGATGAGTAAGTAGTTCTAATACTTAACACCGACCGTGATTGAGCATTATGATAAAAAGAACATCGTCCTTTTCTGCAAATTTCATTCAGACCCTAAATCATCATGACAGTTTTAGCAATTGCTCACCTTGGCCTTAAAAAATATATTTCTTAAGATGATGTGGTTTAAAATAAAACCACCATTTTTTAAATGCCACATTACATTTTACTTAGTGTGGGGTAATTTTTTTTTCCATTTTACAATGAGTACATAAGGAAAGAAAATCACAATATAAATCAGTATGAGTGTATGGTAAAAAAGAAGGCAAGAGGAAGGAAATCTGGAACATTCATTTACAGTGGACTTCTCACAACTGGATGAATGTTTGTGATGAATGATTTCTGATTTGCCCATTGAGTATACATATCTATTTTAATGCAAATTGTACTTTTGTGCAATCTTTGAATATCTGCTGCAAAATAGTGTTGCATGAAGAGGCCAGGTAGGAATATATCTATGCTCATGAAGATTTTGTTGAATCAGTTCATTTTTCCATACTTAGAAAAATTTGAAACAGAATACTTTGTCACCAGAAAATAATCCAATTTTTTTAATTCAAGTTTTATTCTAAACATTTTTTAAAGAATTAAAAAAAAATCCTTAAATATCCTTCAGTTCGGATTCTGACCACTAGGCCAGTTAATATATAGTCACAATAGGTGATTTCACAGAAAATGTACTCCCCCTCTGCAGAGGTCATAAAGCATGCCTAGAAAACTCTCCCATGAAAGTCAATAGTGTCTACTCCAGACCATTGTGTCTATGGCCCAAGATTGACCTAAACGGAGACAGGAAGTAGCAAACTATTTTAAGCTTGGTGGCAAGACTTTGAATTGCAAGATTTTTAGAATAAAAAAAAAAATAGAAAATAACACAAAAATTTAACATCACCAAAACTTCTTTAACCCCTTAAGGACACAGCCCAAAAGTGCATTCAGGACCAGGCCTCATTTTTCAAAACAGACATATGTCACTTTATATGGCAATAACTTTAACTTACACAAGTGACTTTGAGATTTTTTTTCGGGACACATTGTACTTCATGTTAGTAGTAAACACTTATAAATATTTTTGTATTTATTTATAAAAAAAATAGGAAATTTGATGGAAATTTGGAAAAAATTCGCAATTTTCAAAATGTGAAATGCTCTGCTTTTCAGTCATATCACACAAATACATTAATAACTATTATCTACCATATCTCTGTTTTATATTGGCATAATCTTTTAATTGTCATTTCATTTATTTTGGACGTTAGAAGGCTTACAAATTTAACAGCAATTTTCCAGATTTACAAGAAAATTTCCAAAACTAATTTATAGGGACCACTTCAGTTCTGAAGGGAATTATAAAGGCCTATATATTAGAAACCCCCATAAATCACCCCATTTTCAAAACTGCACCCCTAAAATAATTCAAAACAGCATTTGGGACATTTGTTAAACCTTCAAGCATTTCTCGAAAATTAAAACAATATGGAGGCTGAAATTTCATTTTTTTTCAATAATGCATTCATTTAGCCCTAAAATTAACACACTCACAAAGGGTTAAAGGCGAAAATGCATATTACAGTTTGTTATACAATTTCTCCAGAACACAGAAATACCCCACATGTGGGTGTAAACTGATTTTTGGGCACACGGCAGTGCACAGAAGGTAAGGAGCGACACTGGACGTTTGAAAAGCAGATTTTGCTGGAATAGTTTTCGGGTGCCATATCTCATTTGCAGAGCCCCTAGAGTACCAATACAAAGGAAACCCCCAAAAAGTGAGCCAATTTTGGAAACTACACCCCTCTCAGAATTTATCAAGGGGTATAGTGAGCATTTTTACCAAACAGCCTTTTCACAGATTTTATTAACATTGGGATGTGTAAATGAAAAATTACTAAAATGTCATTTTTAACCCCAAACATTTTGTTTTTACAAGGGGATAAAGGAGAAAAAGCACCCCACAATGGAATGGAAAGAGTGCTATTGGGCTTTTGGAGGGCAGATTTTGCTGGAATAGTTTTCGGGTGCCATGTTGCATTTGCAGACCAACTAGATTACCAAAAACACTGGAAACCCCCAAAAGTGACCCTATTTTGGAAAATACATCCTTCACAGAACATATCAAGGGATATAATGAGCAGTTTGACCCTACAGCTGTTGTACAGATTTTATTAACATTGGGACATGAAATTTAAAAATTACTTTTTTCCCCAATAAACCGTCAATTTAGTCCCAATTTTTTTATTTTCACAAGAGGATAAAGGAGAAAAAGCTCCCCAAAGTTTGTTACACAATTTCTCCTAAACATGGTAATACCCCATATGTGATCGTAATTTGCTGTATGGTGGGGCTCAGAATGGAAAGAGCGCTATTTGGCATTTGGAGGGCAGATTTTGCTGGAATAGTTTTCAGGTGCCATGTCGCATTTGCAGAGCCCCTAAAGTACCAGTACAATTGAAACCCCCAAAAAGTGATCCCATTTTAGAAACTACACCCCTCAAGGAATTTATCAAGGGGTATTATCATTTTGAGCACAAGAGTACTTCCTAAAAATTAATGTATAAACTGAAAATTGAAATTTTTAAAGAAATATGCCATTTCGGTGCCTAATACGTTGTGCCCAGTTTGTGTCATCAGAGGCATACACTCCTAAAACTATTAAGTAGGCTATCTCGAGGACAAATAATTTGTATATGTGGGTGTAAACTGCTGCTTGGACACACAGCAGGGCTCAGAAGGGAAGGAGCAGTGCGCTTTTTAACTTTTGGAGTACAGATTTAGAGGGATTTTCTGGTCGCCATGTTGTTTTTTCAGAGCCCTGGAGGTGCCAGTAAATTGGAATTCCCCAAGAAGTGACCCCATTTTGTAGGGTCATTTTTAAAGTCTCTACAAATGTGACATGGTGTCCAAAAACCAACAATCTAAATCAGCGGTCCAAAACACATAGCGCTCCTTGATATCTGCAACGTCCTGTTTGCCCAAGTGGCAGTTTATGCCCACATGTATGACACTGGTGTACCCAGGATAACACACTCAACAATGCCATATGTGGGTATAAACTGCTGTTTGGGCACAGAAGGGAAGAAGCATCATTTTGGATTTTGGAGCATAGTTTGGTTTTTGGATGTCATGCCACTTTTGCAGAGCCCCTGATTTGGCAGTAAATAGAACCAGTAGACACATAACCCCACTTTGGAAAGTACACCCCTCAAGGGATTTATCAAGTGGGGTAGCGAGCATTTTTAACCCTTGAGTGTTGCATTCATTTAATTTCCAGGAAGGAATGCACAGCTGATTATGAAAAGTGAAAATTGCAATTTTTCCAGAGATACGCCATTTCAGTGCCCGATATGTTGTGTCCAACTTGTGTCAGCAGAGACACACACTCCAAAAACTGTTAAGAGGGTATCCCAGAAACAACAGCATTTGGAGCATTCATCTCTGATACAAGCCGGGCACAACATGTTACACACTGAAATGACGTATTCCTGGAAAACTTGTCATTTTTACCTTTCACCATCGGCTGCATATTCATTTCTGGAAAATTAATTAATGCAACATTTGGGGGTTAAACATGTTCACTGTACTCCTGGATAAATTCCTTGAGCGGTGTAGTTTCTAAAATGGGGTCACATTTCAAAGGGATTCAACTTTACTGGTGTTTCAGCTCTGCAAAAGTGTAATGGCGTCCAAAAATCAAAGTGTCTAAATCTGTGCTCCAAAAACCAAAATAGTGCTTACCTTCTGTGCCAAAACAGCAGTTTATACCGACATATGACATTAAGTACGTTATCCTGGGTACACCAGTGTCATACATGTGGGCATAAACTGAAGATTGGGCACACAGCTGGGCGCAGAAGAGATGGAGTGCAATGTGGCTTTTGAAGTGTATATTTAGATGTTTGGTCTCTGAACGCCATGTCATGTTTGCAGAGCCTCTAAAGTACCAGTAAAGTGTAATCCCCAAAGGAGTAACCCCATTTAAAAAACTGCACCCCTCAAAGAATTTATCAGGGGTCTAATAAGCATTAGTATCCCAGATGTGAATGCACAGCGGATGGTGAAGAGTGAATATGTAAGCTGTGCGGAGCGCATTGGGAACACCAAATTCCCTACTATATCCCCAGTAGTTCCTATGATTGGGGGAGGCCACTTCTGGTGTATTTTCCCTTGTAAACTCTAAATTTGGGATGTACCCTAATATACGCTTTGTAAGTATGTGAGCCAGAGGGCGCTGTTGAGTGACCCAGGCCAGGCCAGAAAAGGCTCTCAGCCACGCCTTTGGGGGGTGGCACGTAACTCCAGGAGGGCTGGAGTGTCCTGCAGGAAGCAGGAAGTAGTGGACCAGCTAGGACAGAGAGAGAGGCTCTGTCCCAGAGGGCTGGCGTCCACAGAGGACTGTTGCTGGAGCTGAGCAACAGTCAGGACAGTTAGGGGCTCAAGGAGTGAGTTAGGACCCTAACTGTGGTCTAGGTTGTTTGTTGTTTTGTTATGTTGCAGTTAAGCTGAATAAAGCCACTTTTATTTACACTTGGACCATCTGAAAGCTATCTTTCCTGCGCCCAGTACCATGAACCAACGCTGTCTGGACCAGGAGAAGCCGCTATTTTGAGTTTAATTCCCCCAAATTATCACATATGGTGCTACGGATCCGGGCATAAAGAGATCCACGCAAGTCCTGGAAGACAAGTGTTTGGTGACTGCAGTACTGCTAAGTGTACATTGTGGCCTACAGCTGGAAGAAATCTGTGATTTCAACTGAAGAAACCCAGGAGGGGGTGAGTGAATTGCAACATAGCAACGTGTTTGTAAAACCTGGTGAAAGTAAAACTCTGGAAGAGGAATCTAGGGAATGGACTTTGTGTATACTGTGGCACAGAAGTCTGTGAAGTGTTTGCTGATGGCAAGAAAGTAAGCAATGTGTATAGAAGTTGGATATTGCAAACAGTCTATGTGAAAGGCTATGGTGCCATGTTGGTGTTTTCTGTGGAAGACAGAAGAAAATGCTGGTTGTTGTAGTGCCACATAAGTTAACTGTTTGAATACAGGTGACTGCAGAAGATAGCAAAAAGTTGCTGTTGGTTGAACCGAAGGTTGCTGTGGAATATTGTGTAATCTTGTTAGTAAACCATGGGCAAGAAAAAGAGAATTTCAGCTTGTAAAAAAACAGAGAAGTCATGCACAGGTTTATTAGTGCAGCAGTCTGAATGCAGAGAGACACAAAACCAGGAACAGATCATGTGGAATGCAAGTAAAGATAATGGGTTGCATGAGAGTGACGCAGTCTTTCTAAAGCACCTCTATTCTATGATGGAATATGTTCCTACTTACGGTATGTCTCATATTGGAGTGCATGAGAGCGCCAAAGATGAAAATATTATGGTGCAGCAGCTTCAAGATGAGATTGAAACCATCAGGTTCATTTATGAAGGTGAAATATCTGATTGGAAATGGCAACTTGAGTATCAGAAAAAGAGAACCTTAAGTTAAAGAAAGAGCTTGAAACTATAAAGAGTTCATATCCTAGTCATTGTGAAAATGTGGTACTGGGTTTTGCCTGGAATGGACTGTGTCACTAAGAAGGAGTTTGCAGAAATGAAATGTGCTCTATCTAATAAAGTTGTACAGAGTGTAGAGCAAAAGCAAGTGCTTGAGAAGCAATTACAGGATTTAAAGGAGCAGCATGTTCAAGACTCCATTGCCAAAGAGAGTGTCATTGAAAAATTAAGAGATGACCTTGAAACTGCTAAACATGAGAGAAGTGAATTTTTGCAGAGTCAGTCAGAATGTCTGGATGACCAAGTTAGGATGTGTGTAAACCTTTCAGCTGCCTTAACTGACAAAGAAAATGAAATTGCAGAGCTGAGGAAGCATGTGTCTGACTGAGAGAGTGATTTAGAATCTGTGGTGCAGACATTGCAGTCAGAGCAAAACTTGCATCAGGTTCGCCTAAATGGTGAAATCCACGAATGGCGAAGCAGAGCTGGAGTTCTGGAACAAAGAGAAAGTGAACTCAAAGCTAGAATATGTAGCCTGGAGAGGGCGCTGTCAGGATCTTGTGAAGATAATGAGAAGTTGTCTGTTTTGGTGCAAAATAAAGACAAAGATTTGATGGAGATGTCGTCTGTCCATGCTCAGAAAGTGCAAGCCTTACAGGAGAGTCATAAAAAAGTAGAGACTCAACTTCAAGAGCTGCAACTAAAAGTCACAGAAGGGGACAGATTTCAAGCAGAACTGCTAGACAAGGCAAATAGACTACAGGTGGAATTGAATAATGTCACAAGGCTTCTTTCTCAAGCAGACAGCAAGTTTATCAAACTTTCCAAAGATTTTTCTACACTAGAATCTCAGCTTCAGGACACTCAGGAACTTTTGCAAGAAGAAACCCGGCAGAATCTTGACCTTAGTACAAAACTAAAACAAATGGAAGATGAGAAAAATGGTTTCCTTGAGCAACTAGAGGAAGAAGAGATAGCAAAAAGAGATTTGACAAAGCAGATTTTAACACTACAAGCTCAGGCGACTGATATGAAGAAAAAAATGCAAGATAGTATTGGGTCCTTGGACTGTCGTGAAGAACTAAAGGAAAGGTTGCAAAAGGAGCTAGAAGCTGCAAATCAACGGTTTGAGGAGAAGGTTGCTGCTTATGACAAACTTGAGAAGATGAAAATTAGACTGCAGCAGGAACTAGAAGACGTAGGTGTAGACCTTGATCATCAACGTCGGATGGTGTCAAATTTGGAAAGGAAGCAGAAAAAGTTTGATCAGCTGCTTGGTGAAGAGAAGACTCTTTCTGCTAGATATGCAGAAGAACGTGACCATGCTGAAGCAAAGGCCCTTGAATTGAAGTTAAAGAGGCTCAACAAGCAACGGTGCACTGAAATGGAGGATTTGGTTAGCTCCAAGGATGAAGTTGAGAAAAACCTGGAATCTGTGCAGATATTGTATGAGAACAAAGCTAATGCTTAAGAGATGCTGGAAAAGGCCAAGAGAGAATTGGACCTCCAGATAGAAGACATGAAGATTCAGTTTGAGGGAAACCTGTCTAATTTGTCTGCTGAAATTGTAGATCTAAAAATGCTTGTTGCTAAACTAAATGTGCAAGTGAACCAGCAGGAGGAAATTGAACGCATCAAGAAACAGCTGGAGTTTCAGATGGATCACGTGAAGCGCGAGTCAGAAATAAAGTTGGAAGAGCACACTGTTCAGATTGAACAGTTAAAAACCGAAGTGGAATCTAAAACAGAAGAATTGGATCGATTGCAGCAGTCTCTATCCAATACTGAACAGTCGGCATCTGCCCTATCTTCAAAGCTGTCAGCACTAGAAGCTGAGAAGGATTCGCTGCAGAGCCTGTTAACCTCTAAAGAATCAGAGCTGCAAGGTGCACTAGTAAAGACTGAGATGGAAGCGGCACAGAAAAATGTCGCAGTGAAGAAAGTTCTGGAGCTGGAATCAGAGATTTGTGCGCTACAGAAGGCGTTAGAATTGGAAAAAGCTGCCAGCATAGAGGTAGAGAAAGGAGAATCATTAAGTCAGACAGACATGAGTGACCTGTCCAATGATGTGACAGTTGTTAAAGACATGCCAGAAAATGTAGGTCAGCGTGAGCTATTTTGTGAGGGTGTACGGTATGGCCCTCGTGCAGAAGGAGAAGATATTGCAGTACAGAGCTTGTGTATCTCAAACAAAGAGGAGAGAAAGCAGCCTATGTCTCCTAAACTTCTAAGCCTTGATGGTGATGGCAAAGTTTGCTTTGAGATGAAGGTTACGGAAAAAGTTCCCGTGATACAGTTATACTCTAAAGACATTGATGTGCATGAAGTACGTGTTAGTTGGTCTCTGAGCTCCTGTGAATTCATGATAGGTGAAGATGAAGATTTTTACGGCTATTCACTAAAGGGATCAAAGTCATGCAATGGGATGGCTGAAGACTATGGCGAGAAATGGGATGAAAATGATGTGATCCCCTGTATGGCGAATTGTGAAGGTGATGAAGAAAAACTTGCACAGAATGGCCAGGATCTTGGCGTAGCAGTTAAAGTGATGAGAAAAGTGATGAGAAACTGGAAGTGTCAAGTAACCGGAATCTGGAAGAAGAGACCGCCAGATTGGGACTTCTGGAGAGATACTGGACAGGCATACTTGGTTGAAGAGGGTCTTCATCATAGGATGTCTCGTCCCATTGTAGCTCACCCCATGGGTAATGAGCTGAGGGGGAGGGTATGTAAGTATGTGAGTCAGAGGGCGCTGTTGAGCGACCCAGGCCAGGCCAGAAAAGGCTCTCAGCCATGCCTTTAGGGGGTGGCACGTAACTCCAGGAGGGTTGGAGTGTCCTGCAGGAAGCAGGAAGTAGTGGACCAGCTAGGACAGAGAGAGAGGCTCTGTCCCAGAGGGCTGGCATCCACAGAGGACTGTTGCTGGAGCTGAGCAACAGTCAGGACAGTTAGGGGCTCAAGGAGTGAGTTAGGACCCTAACTGTGGTCTAGGTTGTTTGTTGTTTTGTTATGTTGCAGTTAAGCTGAATAAAGCCACTTTTATTTACACTTGGACCGTCTGAAAGCTATCTTTCCGGCGCCCAATACCATGAACCACCGCTGTCCGGACCAGGAGAAGCCACCATTTTGAGTTTAATTCCCCCAAATTATCACAGCTTGCACAGCTCATGCATTCCCTTCCCGCTGTAGCAAGTTGTGTTCTAATGATTTGCTGATTTTGGGAGTTTTTGTCTTCATATTGTACAAGCTATATATTTTCATTATTTTTCTGGTGATGTAGCCATATGAGGGCTTGTTGTTTCTGGGGTGAGATGTATTTTGTAATGAAAACATTTCTGGGTGCCTATAACTTATATAATAAATTTTATTAAATCCTCTTTGGTGGATTAAAAAAAACCCCAGCAATTCTGGTATTGGTTTTTACCGTTTAATTTTTTTGCCATACAGCATAAGTAACATGTTACCTTTCTGCGGGTCGGTACGAATACAGCAATACCTCATTTATATTGTTTTTTTATGTGTTGCTAGTTTTGCAGAACAAAAAACCATTTGGGGAAAGAAATCAATTATTTTTGCATCGCCATATTCTGAGATGTATAGCAATTTTTTTTTTTCGGTTGACAGAGTTGCCTGCTTTGTGCAAATTCTTTTTATCCTTAGAAAACCTCTGTGGCTAAGGCCACAAATGGCAAAACAGAGCTACAAAATGCTGCTGGGAAAAAAATGCAGTGAAAAATGCAATTGCCAAAACACTTGCATTTGTCAAGTGCGCTTTTCATTTTTCCCGGTGAAATTAAAATGATGCATTTGATAAAGTGTTTGTTTTTGAAAGTGCTGAGTTTTTCCCACAATGTAGGCATGAGATTAAATAAAATTTCATTTACTTTGCTGGGACTGCCATTTTTTTATTTTCTTGTGCATTTCTAGAACAGCCAAAACGACAGCATTTCCACAACATGTATACTCACTTTTAGGTTTATATCACACTCCTCATATGACAACCATTTCAGTGGTGTTTTTTTTGTAGTTTCTTTGGAGGTTTTAAACTGTTGCCAATTTTTGAGTCTGCATTGAAATATGAAAATGTCTACAACAATGGCATTTGGTTCTGGAGTTTTGGCAAAGTTATTGAGGTTTTTGTATTATTTTATCATAATATATAAAAATAAAGTTATGCATGGACTTCTACATTAATAATGCCTGGAAATATATTTAGAAAATAATACATTTAAAAATATTGCCAAAAATCGATGTAAAAAACATTCAACACGGTTTTTTTTAGATGTGTTTTTAAACACCATGTAGTTTATTGAATGTAATAAATGAATGGACATTTATTTTAGTACATTTTATTGTTGTAATTGTTTGCTTTTTTGGGTTTGTCTGTTTCTTTTTTGCTTCATATAAATCATTAAATATGCTGCAACAATGATGGAACATTCAGGTATTTACCGAAAAGATACTGAGTAAATTTATAGCTAACAGTAAAAAGTGTGACTGGTCAGGAGGGGAGTCTCTAATAGTGGATCAAACAGTTTTTAATATTTTTGCAGTTTTTAAATTGATTATCAGAGAAAAATATGCATCTAACATATATTTTTCACTATAATTTATACAGGAAATGATTTGTCATACCAAAAACTAGAAAGTGAAACAAGGACTCTTCCAGATCTGCAGTATATGGAAAATGATGATATTCCCACTTCTAACTTGGAACTGGAATGGGACATGGAGACAGAATTAGAAGAACTTGGAACAGAGCAATTTCAATCTGATAGTTTCATTCACTGCCATGAGAAAAACAGTACTGCAATTCATTCACACACAATTGCCTCCAATCAACTGTCAATGTCACCCAAGGGACGTTTTCAAAGATTAGAGGAAGAACCGGAATATTTTTCTCATTATACAGAATCCAAGCCAAAGTCCTCCCAGCTCTTTTGCACAATTGTTAGAACTTTTTCTATTTTTATGTTTACATTTCTTATTGGGATTTTAATAGGCTATTTTTCAAACAGAAATTCAACTTCCAGCAGTTGTAATATACCAAATGAATCTGATTCCTCAAGTGAAGCTCACATTATTAATGAAGTAGTAAATGACATTACTAAAGAAAATATAGAAAAATATTACAGGTATGTACATCTATTTTAAATATGAATATGTTGTTTAGCTCTATCAATCAGAATGTAACATAAAATGAAATCTATTACAGATATGTGAGCTAAATAAGATGAACTTTGTAATTATTTCTTTTATTTCATAATTAATACAGTGAATATTCTCTACTCCTTTATAACCAAATAGACAGTAGCAATATGTTACCTAAGGATAAGGTATTGGCTTCCTTAGGCCAATCCTATACACACTTTTAGGCTAAGGCCCCACATTGCGGAAAACCTCTTTTTGTTGAAGATTTTGTTACCATTTTTTGAGCCGCAGCCAGGAGAAAATTTAACAGACAGGAAAAATATGAGTTCTTCCTTTTTATATTTCCCCCTTCCTTTTCAAGTCACTTTTGACTTTGTCTCAAAAAACTGCAACAAAATCTGAAACAAAAAAAGCAGCTTTTCCACAGTGTTATACCTCAGCCTTCTCTAAATATGACATGATTTTGTGACAAGTTGTTACAGATAAGTGAATTTTAGATAATTCATCTGGGATCCTATTCAATTGAATTGTCCTCAGATTTGATTGGGGCCAAATAAATTTAATCCTAGTCAAAAGTGCTCCAATTCCTCTGAAAAGTTGTGTATGGCACTCTGAGGCACACCAAGTGGCAACAACATATACACAGTTTTATTTGCTTTGCTCTGATCTACTCTTCACACAACCGCCTTCAAGATTTCTCATGTGTATCCCCCATACTCTGCAAATCTGGCCGCCACAATTGTAACCTGAAGACCCACCTCTTAAAAATAGCATACTAACATACATCAACCCTGCCATCACTATGCCACCAAATGTGTTACTGTTACCTTCACCTATTGTCTCCACCTATGTGTTCTTGTGGGTAGAGTCCACGTTCCTACTTTTATCTGGTTAGTCATCTAGATAGATTTATGTTTATTGCACTTGTTGTTGTAATTGTACTATGTATGTAAACGCCTTCACAAATGTATAGCACCATGGAATTAATGGAGCAATGTGTGGGGCTGTGAGCGTGGGGACAAATTCAGGACAAGTCCTATTGCTTTCTGTTTTGCAGCCCAAGCTCACTGAAGTAAATTAATGGGTCCATGTTTCATTCATCTATGGACCCAGCACATGCACATGGTCATGTGCATGTAGCCTAAGGCTGAAGCCACAGATTGGGCAAAAGCTGTGATGTTGCTATGTTTTGTTTTTTTTTTTTTTTTTTTTAGCCAAAGCCAAGAGTGGCTTTAAAAGGAATGGGAGATATAAAGGAATCACTTACAATTCTCCTTTCTGATAAATCCACTCTTGGCACTTTGACTAAAAAAAAATTCAACAAAATCTGCTACAAAGAATGCTGCTTTTCTGTAATGGGTAGCCTCAACCTAGTACATAATTGTAGGACTGTTAATATTTCTATTTTAACTTTCTTTTATGTTACCCCAGATATTTTATAAATTTTCTGGTACAAAATGGCTTTCAAGTATCCCTACAAATAAGTAATTTAATTTCAGTCTAGGGGCCTCTGATACCACTCAATAGACGTACAGCAACTAGTTCTAGTAACTTAGAACCTATGAGGCCCACTGTTTTGAATAGATTAAGGTTGACTAGTCCTATAGATTGCTGCAAACATAGATACACTGACTGTAGTTAGCTCATTCTCACAGGCATACCAAATATCACAAAATTATGATGCTACTGTAATAGCAGTTATTGATTGACATGTATCTATGTCAGATTGTTATGGTGACTTTGCTTTTTTAACCACTTCAGTACCGGGTCAATTTCTCTTGTTCAGGACCAGAAACATTTTCGGGTTTTTTCGTATGTGCGGTTTTGAGGGCTATAAAATTTCTCTGCGTCTTTTTTTCAGTGACACATGGGGCTTTATTTTTATGTTGTTTTTATTTTTGCATGTTTTTTTTATATCTGGGAAAATATAAACAAAAGTGGAAGGAAAATGTGTCTGTTTTTCACTTTTCACTTTTTTCACAAAGTGCTTTCCTCTCCGTTATGGTAATTTTTATTTTGTATTGTGTTGTCAGAGATGGTGCTAGAACCTGTGATGAGGACATGGTATTGGCGTATTATTATTTATTTTTAATTATTTTACTTTTAATTTTTTATTTTTTTTTTTTACTTTTCTATTTTATTTGATTTATTTTTTTACATTGAGTCCCCATAAGGTCATAATAGACCTTTGGAGGCATCTGAACTCTATTGTTTTGGTGGGGGAGGCTGATACCCTATCCCCAGTTGCAGGAGGAATGCAGCCTCCTGCGCATGATTGCTGAGCTGATCTGGGTCTTCTAGGACCCAGCAGCTCTAATAGTCTCTGATATCCGGAGGATCACTTGACCGCTGGCTCAGAGGGGAGACGCATCATGGCGGCTCCCATAGCTGTGTATACAGCGCTTATTGAGTGCTGTGTGCACAGCGATCTGGAAGGCAGGGACAGTAATAAACCATCCCTGCCTTCTCCAGGGGAGCTCCGGCTGTAGTAACAGCCCGTTCCCCGCTTCTGCTTAAAACTGCAAGGACATACCAGTATGTAGAAAAAAAAGAGAAAAGCGGTTGCACTGCTAACACCTAATTTACATATACCGGTATACATGGAAACATAAAATCAGACAGGAGTTGCATAATAGTTATAACGCCCAAATAGGTGGTGCTCACGCTCCATAGAAAAGGAAACACATGAAAAAATATGTAGAGAAAGAATAAAGGGGGCACTCACCCAGGCGTAGATTTTTTCATAGAAACATCTTTTTATTCATTCCTAGATAAAAACATATCCATAGGATTTGATAGGGAGAGAGGAACTGCACATAGAATGGCTAGGCAACGTCCGTTTCGTGCAGGGCGCTCTTTTTCAAGCCTCAAGTATGCTGTGGCTTGAAAAAGCGCACCCTGCGCAAAACGGTCGTTGCCTAGCCATTCTATGTGCAGTTCCTCTCTCCCTATCAAATCCTATGGATATGTTTTTATCTAGGACTGAATAAAAAGATGTTTTTATGAAAAAATCTACACCTGGGTGAGTGCCCCCTTTATTCTTTCTCTACATACATACCAGTATGTCCTTGCAGAAAAAGAGATGGACCAGAAGTGGTTAAAGTAGTACCTTTTATATGGGTCTATGTGTGGCCATCCAGTGATTGTATCATGAAATGCAGGTTGTCAAAGGTTTGTTAACATTTTGCAATATTGTACTGAATTAGTTTCATAAGAAATTGGAGTCTTAAAAAGATTCACAAGAATCTATCACACGGTTTTAGAACTCAGCCCCATTCACTCGAAAGAAACTGACCTGTAAACAGGCCAAGAACATAACCAGTACAATGTAATATATGGTACTGTGGTTGGTTTTCAGTGAATAAGCCACAATGCTTGATCAGCAGTCTCTTCAAACAGCTGACCATGTCAGACTCTGACCAACCTTTGATTGATGACCTATTAAATGGATAGTGCATCAATATTATAAGTTCAGAAAAACCCTTAAACCAAATTGAAGCTAAGTTTAATGTGGACAAATCTGTATATATTGTCAGTGATTCCTTAGAATCTGAAATTCGCAACTCTACAGGCTAATTTGATGCCATTTTTAACAATATTTTACTCCCGTATATAAACAAGGGTCTCTCCTATTTTTTTTTTTTTTTGTTGTTGTTGTTGCATGCCATGGGAATGGCATATTATTATTATTTTTTTTTTAGGTGATTTCATTATAGGAAAAAAATACCAGAAAAAAATGATGGAAAATGCTGTGTGAATAAAAAAAAAAAAATCCTAAGGGCAAAAAATCGCCATGAAGAAATAAAAGCAATACAGATTTTTTTATTTTTTAAGATAGTGTCATGGAAATACTAACACTATAAAAAAAAAGTGACAGTAGCCTTAGAGTCTTGTACATTGGCCTAAAATTAAATCAGACTCAAAATTGACTTTGGCACCTTTCTCTTTAAAACATATAACCTGTTGACTATAACAGGTCACCTCTTCTCTTTATCCACTAGTAAACAATATTTAATGAACAGAGCTAGAAGATAATGTTAACCTCTGCAACTTTTAAGTCTGCACACAGTATGTTAGATATCTTGTTTAGTCCTAGATAAGCTATACCTATAACATCTCTTTGGGCTTGAAGTGGCAAAAAATCAATTTGACTTGTTTGACATGATCTTTCTTCAATAAATCTATGCTCCTTGGGGTCAAGCAAATTGTTTGACTTTAAACATTCAGCAATTGCTATTTTAACATCAACTATATCATTCTTCCAGTCTCCCCATATGAAATTGGACTGTTTCTATTGATTTCCAAAGTTTAATTCTTTTGCCACTTAGGTAAACTGTTATGTATTGTGGTAAAGCATAATCTCAATAACAAATTTTAGTGATTGTGAATGAAATAATGATGAAGTCATTAAGCATTCAAACATGGTTAATATTTACAGTGATTAATGCTTTAGACATATAATCACAGATAACAATTAGAATGGCAAGAAATAATTTAATATTGAAATAAATAGAAATCTATCACTGTACTGTAGGAAATCTGGCTACAGATGTAGCAGAGCAATTTAATATTGTTTCTGATGCAGAAAAAGTCAGTTTCTCATGGCTATAATATGGTCACATTTTGGTATCTGCATTATGACTACAACACCCAGACCCCCTATAGTTCTACTGACCTATATTTAGACCCCCTCTTTTATATTTAGACCCCCGCTTTTATAGTGATTCAAGTTTGGTTTAGTAGAATATTGTAATTCTCTACAGCGTAACATCTGGTCCTACCTGGTCAAATCAATGTAGTGTAACAATAAAACCCTGTACTGTAAGATAAACAAACAGTAAAAGAAATATGCAAGGATAGCCACAAATTAGTTGTTTTCTTTTGTCAAGACTTCAATCATTCTGAATTTTTTCACAAATTAATCTTCCAGCATGCCCTAATAAATACAGCTTTAAAGGCAACGCCTATTGTTTAAAGAGAAAAATTAATGGCCTCTGAAAAGTCCATCTCTTTGCATCATTTAATAGGTGCTGCTCCACTTTTTCCACAACAGTTGGAATTTCTCCACCATTCCTGAATAATAAGGGCTGTTAGTTTTGATTTTTTTTTTTTCCGTAATGTCTTTCACTGTACATGGTAAATACTTTTAAATATTTTTAAAACATTTTGACTGCAGTACTTTTTTTTAAATTTATGGGTAAAGGGACTAATATGATTTTTTTTTTTTTTAATTTTTAAAAACTTGTTATACTTATTTTTTGTACTCCTAGGGGGTTTGAACAATCATACAATAAACTGTATGGGAGCCTTTGATAGGTTCCCAGCACTCATAAAAACTGACTGCCTCCTCCATGACTCAGTGAGTCCTGATTGGAAGTGTGGGAGATCGTTAAAAAGACACTTTATTAGATACTTATTTAGCGCATAATATCAATTCAAAAGCAGCTTAGGATTCCAGTAAAAGAGAGAAATCATTCTCCAATATTTCTTAACAGAATATTTCCTTTCTTAGGATCAATTTACATGGACAGCTACAGTAAATTGCCCATAATGAGCTTAATAATATAGCAAGTCATTTGAACTTGCAACACTTGCACTTAACCTGTATATTGCAAGAATTGCGTGCATTTTATGTGTTGCATCACCTCTTACTACACATTGACAGGGGATGATTCTTCATGAGGAACAAATTTTAAAAGACATTTTACCTATGTATAGATCTGATCATTGATTTTATCAGCCCACACATATGTACAGATAATAAATTTCCCAAATGTGGGAGAAATTACTTTTGAATCCTACAATAATGTTTGTAATGTAATGTTTGTAATGTTTGTAATGTAATGTAATGTTTGTAAGTTCCATCCGCATTTCTAAGTGTTTTTCATTGATGACGCATGATTTTACTAAGTCTTTGCTACTTGCAAACATTTCTGTAATATTCAATATATTAGAAAAAAATCTCCTTAACTTTATAGATCATTTGATTTTTAAACTTTTGAGCAAAAACAGAACAATGAAAATAATAAATAGAGATTGGCAAACCTCTCAAGATTTGCTTTGTTTCGGAGGCTCGGGTCCAAGATTTTTTTCGTGTCGAACAAGTTTGGTATGAAAAACACCTTAAAGCTAAGGCCCCACGTGGTGTCCCGCAGTAAAAAAAAAAACTCTGTGGGAAAAACCGCGGCAGCAACGCATTGCGGTTCTTCCTGCAGTGCTTTATACAGAAAGTTCGCAAAGGTTTCCTCTGCGGAATTTCTGCTTCAATTATACCTATAGGGAAGCCACTGGTATTTCTGTAGGTATAATTGATATGCTACGATTTCCAAAACTGCAAATGGCATTTACGCAACGTGGGGCCCCGGCCTAAAATGGCTTAAAACATAGTGTAAAACACTCTCAGGGCTACAAGAAAATTAGATATCCAATTTCTTGCTCTCTAAGGCAAACTCAGCCAAAGTCATGTCAAAGTCTCTGGGTCTCTTCAGACCGCAGAGCATAATAGGTATTAAGTATAATTGGTGCAGGGGAGGTGTAAAAAAAAAAAAAAAAAAAAAATCATTCAAACTCTCCTTCTGTCACCTCTTTTGGACCTTCTCGTGGTGTCCACTGCACTCTTTCAGCCTCCTCGGTGATGTCATGCAACCAGGGTCACCACCGAGTCCTGTGATTGGGCCTAGCGGTGACATGGGGGAGCCGGGCGTATGATGTCACGTTCAGCGTGACCAAGTGAATGCAGGATGCTGCGAGGAGGCCCAAGAGAGTAAACAGTAGGTGAGTATGAATGTTCTTTTATATTTGTCACCTCCCCTGGGCTTCAATCTATTATACCCTGGAATCTGAAGAGACAAATCTCCATTTGTTAGGTTAAAAAACTATTTGATATATTCATGTTGAACCTGGCTTGGTACTAGTCAGTTTACTCATCTCTAGTGTAAAATTGTTAAAAAACAGACCAAAACATCACGATGGAACAGAAACCAAAATTTCACAAAACTGTACATTAATCCCATCCAATGTCAAGGTACAGATGTCACCAGACTTAACTTATCTGCATTTTGGTTATCAAATGCAATTTCTCATTAACCAAGTTAGACACGATACCACAACATGCCAACAAAAGCCTTGCAAGGCTACAATTTACACCTTCCTTACAACATTCACAGGGTTGCTGCACATAGACACAAATAGGATAGTTAGCATACCATCTCGTGTTAAAGAGGACATTATATCACCTCCACCAATTCAAGTACTTAGCATCTGTTAATAAGCACTGATTCCAGTGCAATGGGAATTTTTTTCTAGCCTTTAACATTCCTCAGCAACAAATGCAGTTAACGACGGTGCCTAATATGCTACAGTGTTGCACACCTATACTCATCTCTACAGTTTGTACAATGAGTGAGCAGCATGGCTCTCCCACACTACTTCAGTACCTGAGGATAGGCCATCAATCATACAAACTGGATAATCCCTTTAAGCTCTGTAATGTCAAAAGGGCAGTGTCAGACAGGGTTGTATGATTTAGAGCTCCAATCAGAGGCCACCAATGTCAAAGCTCAGAATCACACCTCTTGCCAGTGGCATAAATACTGGGGTAGCAGCGGTAGCGACTGCCACAGACCCTGGGACATTTTTTTTTTTTTTTTAATAGGTCGTTTCCTGCTGGAGTAATACCAGCAGGTAAAGGGCCCTATTTACTTACCGATCCCTGCTCCTGCTCACGGCCGCCTGCGCTTCTCCTTCTGCGGAGGTGGCTGTGAGCTGGAACTGGGATTGGCAAGTAAGGCCACGGGCACGCAAACCCCACAAACACTATCATTATACTCTGGGGTCTTTTCAGACCTCAGGATATAATGATCGGAGGCCCAGGGGAGGTGAGGGAACATAAAAAACGTTACCTACCTCTTCTGCGCTTCGGTAGTCTTCAGGCCTCTTTGGTGAAGTCCCAGACGTCACGTGGGCCAGGGCGGCGTCATTATGTGTCGCGACGCTGGCTTGGCTGACGTGATGTCTGGTCCAACATTGAAGAGGGCTGAAAGTAGCAGGGAGTACACCGGAGCCCGGGAGAGGTAAGTAATATTGTTTTTTTATGTTTGTATCCTCCCCTGGATCTCCGATCATTATACTCTGGGGTCTTTTCAGACCCCAGAGTATAATAATTGCTCATGGGTGTTCCACAATGGGGCATAATACTGTGTGCAGGGGACAACTATGGTGCATAATAGTGTGTGCAGGGGCCACTATGGTGCATAATAGTGTGTGCAGGGGCCACTATGGGGAATAATAGTGTGTGTAGGGGCCACTATGGGGCATAATAGTGTGTGCAGGAATGCGGTTTGTGTGGAGGGGGGGTTGGCCGGGGGGGCCCAGTCAAAAAAAAATTAAAAAATGCATGGTCCTAAATGTCCAAAATAGGCTGATCCTAGGGTTAAGTCACTTCATAATCTACTATCTTGTAACTGAATGCTAGAAATATCATACTCTTAAAGTCATTCTTGGCAGGGTCTGCATCTTTTATTTTTTCCCATGGCTTTGATTCATTTTATGACTTGGGTAATAGTCTTTTATCTATTTATCTTTCAGTATATGATATACAGCAAAACATGTTTTCATTATTATTTTATATGCCTTGTCCACTGAAGGTTATGAACCAGCCAACTAAAATATCATTAACTCAGTATAGGAAATCATTCAGCCTCATTACGATGTCCTTCATTGTAGCAATTTTTCTTTGCCATGAGATTACTGCACCTTAACCATCGCTGCTATAATTTAACATCCTTTCTTCTAAAAGAATATCTTTAATACATTCAAAGCATACTTAAAAGCAGGTATACTTAGAATGGAAAATTATGTGAAGTAGTTTCTTAGGTTACCGTGTATTGCAAATATCTTAAACTCTTGTAAATTATCATGTGTGCATGCTCAAAACTGAAATGGTGCATTACAGACTATGATTACATAAATGGCATTAAATAATGTGCTTGCAATTAAAATTATGCACACTTTTCCATAAGACAACATTTCAAAGAAGCCTTTAACATTGATATGCAAAACAGATCTGCACTGTGCTTCACATAGAGCATATACTGAAAAGTTCTTCTCACTCTACTAAACAGCGGCTTTGAAGGAATATATGCTGCCTCTTAGACAAAAAATTATAAATGGCTCAATTCTATAAAAAATATAATATTTTGTAATATTATGATTTTGAACACTGTTGTACACTATTCCTATTTTGTAATATGAGTACATTCTATGTACTCACTAAGTCCTATATTATACCTTGGTTTTGGCCCTTGTTTTCTCTGCAGTGCTATGATGTCCCACATAGACTGGATAACATGGCTATGTCATGTTACCTAAATCACCGACTGTTCCTAACCCCCGACCATACAGGAAAGGCTCTCAATTCCACTGTTCCAGTTGGTCACTGTTAGTATTGTACTTGTTTTGTGTATTTTGTGTATTGTATGTAAACCCTCAAATGGTGATCCAAAAATTAATATTTGTATTTCTGAGAAAAAAGTTTAGTTGTACATGAACTAAAAAACAAGGACATAACGTTGTAGATAAGACCCTTGGACATTTGGTTGTTGGAATAGGTTTAACATTATATGAATAACTTGAAATTGTTAAACTATGTATTGTAAACCTCCCAAAAACATGACCCAAGTATTTTGCAAAATCTAAAATTATTAAAAGCAAGGACTATGTAATGCAGCAGGTGTTGACCCATTGCATCACTAAACTGGTTTGACTTTGGACTACGGAGGCTGTTGTCTAAGTGGTTGCCTGGAATTTACCCTTTAACCCTCTTTTCATGAACTCTATGGTGGCACACCTTTCCCACTACATTTGTGGAATATCTTAGCTAAAACATCCAGCTACTTCAAAATTTCATTAATTACATAAAGATACTGTGTGTTTCCTCCTCTTTTAATTCCCATGGCTCAAACATTGTTCCGGAGAGGTACTAATCCCAGATGCATTAGCTTTAATCCCAGATCATGCCAGTAGCTTTCAAGAAAGTTAAGCATTTATTTATATGGAGCTTCCTTCCAAAAGGTAGTGTTAGAGCAAGATCTTCTTCTTCTACCAAGGCGGACTTAATTACATATTAGTTTCCCAGGGAATGTATGGTCTATAAGACCCTGTATACTGCAAGGTGGCCTGAAAAGACAGACTTCCTAAGAAGACATAGTGGAAATGTATAAGTGACTGGGTTTTACTATTGTCCTTGTCAAAGGGATGTGATCTTTAAGTATGGCATTTTGTCCGCACTAATTGGACAGTGTCATTATGTATAGGGACACACTTCTAAATGGCAACACCCTTTTGTCAATGTATCTATATTTGTATTTCAGGAATGATAAAAGAGAAGCAGCACAACACAGAGCTACTGTAATGTTACTTTACAGGAAATAGAATTATTTACTAAAACAGGCATGCTGATAGTTGACAAGCCCTCTTTAAAACCCAGAGAGGCAGTCACAATTATGCACGCTCCATGTAATATGCTTTCTACGAAGTGTCATCTTCATATCATGCATTGTAAATTAATATGCTGTTGGAAAAACTTATTGTCCCCCTCCATTATGGAAGCTCAGCTAAGCTGCTGAGGATTTATCTAATTACAAACCTGTTGTTCATTTCCCTTGACAACCAGCAAAATTGTGCATACAGTTCCAGATTATAATACTGAACTGTATGTTTTTATTAGGATTAATGCAAGTGAAATAGCAGAATGTATGTGAGGTTGCTCCACCGTTTATGTAGATTGAGACTATAGCTATATGCAGACAACCATGTGCATATTCAGTGTGTCGGCTGTGTTTAATACCTATGGCCCCATGCACTCGACTGTATATTTTCATGGTCCTGTGTATGGGGCCGTGCACCTGGGGAAAATCTCAGGACAGGTCCCTTTTCTCTCTGTTTTGTAGGCTTTGCTCAATGACAACAGTGAATGAGGCCGTGGAGGCATGGGCCTGGCTACACGTACATGGTTGTGTGTATGTAGCCTTAATTGGTAAATGGATACACATGTAACATTTCTCTCTTTAGTTTGTATAGAGTGTTGAACAGCGAGGTAAGGACACAGTGGGGCAGATATACTGGCATTCTGAGATTTAACTTGTAGCTCTTAGGCCCCAGAGTCTTCCTCCTTTTGTTTCAGTCTAGGAGTCCCAGTTCCTCCACCATAATGACCCAGACCCAAATCCTCATCCTCCTCCATCAACCCAGGGTGAACAAATTTACTAAGAGGTGGAAACTGTTCCTACTTTTCCATCTCTTGTTGCATGATTGTAAGTGTTTCCTGTAAGGTATACAATAGAAGGATCACATTTCTGATGCTGCAGTCATCCCTGCTGACAAATTTGGTGGTTTCTCCAAAGGGCTTGAGAAGCCGGCACGCTCCCCCCATGAGCCTCCAATGGCGTATCTCAAAGTAAAATATTGTCCATGGGGTCTGCTGCATGCAATACTCATTCACTGCCTCCTGCTGCACACACAGATGCTCCAGCATGTTTAAGCCAAGTTAATAAAGCAGTGAACCTCCAGATTAATGACACGCGCCAAACACAGAAATTGTGTTACATCCTAACTGCAGTACAGCAACAATATCGGAGTCATTTTCACTGGCAATGCTGCCCAGTTGCAGTTGGCAAGGAGCCATCCAGCTAGCTACTTGCTGAAGGATACAGCGAAACAGCTCCTCCACTGTGGCTACTCGGATCTAGGTTCATTAATTGTAAAACTGCATGGTAGCACTTCACCTTACACGAATGAAATGAGCGGTGGAAGTAGTAGTAGCGGAAGCAACAGCTTGTATAGTGAAGATGGTAGTGGTAAATGGTCCAGAGGAGATGGATGGGCCCTGCATGGTGTTAGAACTGGGCCTGCACAATTTGGGTGGAACTAGCACCTGGCCTTGTTGCGTTTCTGGAATGTGGCCACTGCCATTCAAAACATTAATCAATTTGTACCTGAAAGCTATGTATTTTCCTTGTCCGTAACCGCTGCTCCATGTGTCGACTGTGGTATGCACATTTCCCCAGACTGACATATCCAAGGAAAGGCACATGGCGATATAAGGCAGGGACAGCTTTCCTAGACAAATAATGGCGGCTAGGTATCCTCCATTGAAATTGTGCACGTCATCAGTTGGGGAAATGCAGTGGAATCCACTAAGTGGATGACTGCACCCCCAGAAGCTTGGCCAGGCGTGAGTCAAAATGCACTACTGCCGGATGACTGGGTGCAAATTGCAGCTTCCTGGACACACATTCCCATATGGATGACTGGCGTTGGTGTAGGAGAGGAGGAGGAGAAACAGTTGGTGTTGATGATGATGATAACAACAACAATGTTCTAGGTATAGCTGTGGCCTGCCTACAAGGAAGAGGAGTAGGAGTAGAATGATCATGCTCACTTTCCCTGCTAGTGTCACTACCTTTGCTAAGTCTGTTTTGCCAAATAAGATAGTGATGCTTTTTCATCTGTGTATGTAGAGATGCTGTTCCTACATTTGTTCCTGTATGGCCAAGTCTAAGTTTCTTCTTGCAGATCTTGCACATTAACATGGATTTATTTTTTGGAAAGGTATTAAAAAAAATCCCACATGGGAGATGACCACGTGTAGTTTCTAGAAATATGTCTGCAACTAGTGCCACCACCCCCCTCCACAAGCTTCCCTCGAGTAACCCTGGACAGGCTTTTTTGGCTGTTGAGCCTACACAATAGCTGGAAGTATTACTATCACCACTGCCCCCAGCCTCTACATCTGATGTCACCGTGACCCAGTAGTAGTACCACAACTCCTTCCACTCCTCCTCTGCTTGTACACAATGTTGACTGTTCTTATCCAGCTTATCAAAAAGAGGAGGAAGACTTCTCATTTTTAGATTACATGGCTCAGCAGGTGCCACATCACTACCAGGGATCTGTGTCAGTGAGGAATATGAAGGAGACACAGTTGACAGTCCAGAAAAGCACTGCTGTAAATTATGTGTTATATAGCAGGAGGAGAAAACAGACACCTGACTCAAGATCACATCACTCTCTGATGCAATATTATCCTGTGACTGAGATGAGCAAGGTAAATAATCAAAAACTTCATCTTCATTATCAGGAAATACAACAATCTTGCAGATACTGGTGAGTCCACCAAGACAAGAAGTAGTGTTGCTGTTGCCACCCAAATTCTTATTGTTAGTAGTACTACTTGCACTCTTTTTTTCTGTCCCCTGTCCTGTTTTTTTTCCAGTCATTGTTTTCTTTACAATCGGGTAATTCATGAAAAGTCAGCTTTAAATAAGAAGGTTTATTTTATTTATTTATTTATTTATTTATTTATTTATTTTAAGATTAATGCAGGCTGCAATACTGCATATATATGGAGCAAAAAAAAAAATAGAGAAATGAACACAACAAAAAATCGCTTAAATAACAGAAATCCTTTTTTTTATTAGCATGTATGTATGTGCAGCAGAAAAAAAAACACTTAAGAAATTATTTGAATATTTTTTCAGATTAACACCGCTTCACACTGTGTGAGACTAGACTTGGGAGTAAATAACAGTTTTTTTTTTTCAGGTTTGCGCAGGTGGAAGCAGCACTTTGCTGTAAGAACAGCAGTTGCAATGTATTTAATGAAAAAATGTAAACTTAATCTTGCCCAAAAAAGCCCTTTACAAAATATTTTTCACTAGCAGGATTGTTTTGTCAGTAAAAACTGTATGCAATGGAAACTGCTCTATTGCACAACAGACTTAGAGAAAATTATATTATTGGCAATGACTAGGATAAATGTCCTGTCTGTTTTATCTGTAATTCTGTATTAGAGCAGGAATGCAGCAGTTTCAAGCTCAAACAGCAGCAGATATACCCTCATTCCTACCTATTGATTTCTATCACTAATCTGCCTGTGTAGTTGCTTGAATATTACTAAATTCTCTTATTCTAACTACTGCTTGCAAGAACTGTATTGTGTATGATGCAGTGAGATTAATCACAAACCCTTTACTATCTCCACCATTACTGCAAATAGTTTCTGATGATGCATGCAGCATCTTATATACTGTATACATACCTCACAACCGTCCCGCATTCTGCAGGAAAGTCTCGGATTGTGGGTCCTGTCCTGCTGTCCCATTCCGCAGGAGGTATGTCCCGGATTCAACTCATCTGCGTCCAGAGAGGACACAGATGAGTTGAATACAATGGTGAAGCAGGAATCGTCCACGGACAGCTCTTGCTTCACCACTGTTCCCCTCTGCATGCTCTGTCCCCGGGAGCTGTAGACGTGATGTGATGGTGTCACTCACATCGCACCTGCAGGTCCCTGAACACTTTAGGAGAAGAGACATCAGGGGAGCGAGGAGAGGTGAGTATCAGTGATTTTATTATGTTAAACTTTGGGGGGAACATTAAACTAGTGTCAGATGAAGGGGGACATTAAACTGGGTTCAGATGTAGGGGGACATTAAACTGGGGACAGATATATGGGGGCAATTAAACTGGGGGCAGATGAAGGGAGGCATTAAAATGGTGTCAGATGAAGGGGGGACATTAAGCTGGTGGTAGGTGGAGTGGGACATTAAGGTGGTCGCAGTTGAAGGGGACATTAAATTGGTGGCAGATGAAGGGGGACAGATGGAGGGGGACATTAAACTGGGGGCAATTGGAGAAGGACATTAAACCGTGGGAGTAGCTGGAGGGAGACATATCTGCCTCTAGTTGCCCCCAGTTTAAACTTGGAATATTCGGGTTGAACCCAAAAAAAAAGTGGTGAAAAGGTGGTTCAGCCATCCCTATTTATGAGATTAATAAAATTTCTTAGTTAACTTTAAAATTCTGTAGGATAAAACAAAAAATATTTCTTCATGGTATAAATAAAAACTGCACCAGCCTGAAGCACATAACTGTCCCTTCCCTTATAAAACTGTTAAAATAAGTGCCCTGAGCAAAACTTATAGACTGCAGAGTGTACAGGGTCAGTATGATATATGCTTTCAAATAATGCCAGACAGTTCTTACAGTATGTCATGCAGCAATTACTATACAATGCAGTTCTCATTGCATAGAAGTCTATAATAATAAGAAATAAACACATAATGTAAACCAATTCCCTTTAGAGAATTGATATGTCATTGTTAATCCATTGAAATGTATAATTCACGACTTTTGATTTTCAATCTTGGGACTGTTGAATGTGGAGAGTCAATCCACTTTGATGTTTGAGACCCATGGAGACAGAACTATGATTACAAGAGCTCACTATTTAAGATGAAGACTAAAGGGCTATTTCATAAACAGGAACCTCCTTGAGCCACGAGTACTAGGGCGCTATCTCCGGCAGTTACCATTGAAATGAATAGAGTGCCAGTATGCATTTCCAAACATTTGGATGGGAATACCTTCTTGCTAGCATGACACAGACTATACGATGATCAGTAGGTAGTTTTAGTTTACAGTCTCTGCTTTCCTGATTGTAAAAGGTTAAATGTTTTCTAATCAGAGAATACTCAAACTCTTAAACAGCTTAGCTTATCCTCCCCTTGTCATTTCTGGGCACTTATGACTGGCAGCATGCCCAGTTTTTTTTTTTTGTTTTTTTTTTTCTCTCCTCCATAAAATGAATAAGGGAAAAGAGACATCAAAGTAAGTATTCACTATTTCTTTTTTTTTTTTTTTTTTTACCTAATTAATAATAACCCTTTATAATTACAATGTATGTGAGGTACATTTACTGGGTGTATGAAAAAAATGAAATAACTGCTTTTCTTCAAACCCTATCTTGGAGATTCTATGGAACAGAGGTAGGCAACCTTTTTTGTTCGGCGTGCCGATTTTAATAAAAAAATCAAAGATGAGGTACTCAGAGTGCCAGTCAATAATTGTAAGTTTGACGACCCCTAAACTAAAGTCATATACCACAAACCATAATACAGAAGTGCTGACACCAGATGCTTTAGGACGCATGCGTTTACTGCTATTTCCTGGGATGCTCCTGTACTTTCCGATTAGAAGCAATGAAAGTACATGTACAGCTGCCAATTAGTGGTATATGTATGTGTCCAGCAGCACCGTATGGCAGCATCCTTATGGTGAAAACACACTATGTATCTGGATGCAACTATATTCTTAGGCCACTGGAACTTTTAGCTTGATGTAAATCTGCGTTCACATGGTGCAGCCCCTGCACATCGTATTATGTCCCATAGCGGCCCCTGCACACCATATTATGTCCCATAGCGGCCCCTGCACACCGTATTATGTCCCATAGCGGCCCCTGCACACCGTATTATGTCCCATAGCGGCCCCTGCACACCGTAATATGTCCCATAGCGGCCCCTGCACACCGTATTATGTCCCATAGCGGCCCCTGCACATCGTATTATGTCCCATAGCGGCCCCTGCACACCGTATTATGTCCCATAGCGGCCCCTGCACACCGTATTATGTCCCATAGCGGCTCCTGAACACTGTATTATGTCTCATAGTGGTCCCTTTACACCATATTATGTCTCATAGTGGTCCCTTTACACCGTATTATGTCCCATAGCGGCCCCTGCACACCGTATTATGTCCCATAGCGGCCCCTGCACACCGTATTATGTCCAATAGTGGCCCCTGCACACTGTATTATGTCCCATAGTGGCCCCTGCACACTGCATTATGTATCATAGCGGCCCCTTCACACGGCATTATGCCCCATAGTGGTCCCTGAACACCATATTATATCTCATAGCGGCCCCTGCACATGGTATAACATTCTAACTTTTATAATTTTTGCCACTCACTAGCTACAATTATACTGTGAGGTCTCTTCAGACCCCAGAGTATAATAAGCAGAGGGCCAAGAGAGGTGACAAACATAAAAAAAAACAATGTACTCACCTTTTCCTGCACTAGGCAGCTGCTGTGTTCTCTTCGGGCGCTTCTGCCTGTAGTCAGCGACCGCTGATTGGTTCTCAGGGGTCACATCGCGTCATTAAGCGCAATGACGTTGGACGTGACCCCAGAGGTCCTGTCAGCTGTCTCTTATGTCAGACAGAAGCGCCCGAAGAGAAGACAGCGGCTGCGGAGCGCAGGAAAGGTGAGTACATTTTTTTTATGTTTCATCATTTCTCCTGAGCATCCGCTTAGTATACTCTGATGTCTGAAGAAACCCCCGAGTATAATAACAGCAGTTTTGTTTCGGCCATGTTTGGTCCAATCGAAACTGCTCGGTGAGGACTCGGGTCGCCGTGCCAGGGAAATATGCCTCGCGTGCCACTCTTGGCACGTGTGCCAGGGGTTGCCGACCCCTGGTATGGAATAATCATTTCTATTGGTCTTGCCTTTGAAATCCAATACATTTAGTGCAACAGAATAAATGATGGAATTCTAGTTCTTGAGACAATGATATTAAGACAAGTACTAGGTGAGTGTGTAGTAGTGATTTGACTTTTCACATGGAAAAGTGTCCATGTTGTAAAGAAGAATCCTGTGAAAGGTTACACTTTGGTGTATGATGATAGCACTGGTCCTTACCAAGCAGCATGTCCACATTGTAAGGTGGTTACTGATTATGTAATGGCACCTATGCATTTTATTGTTTTACAGTTTATTGTGCATGTATTGTTAATAAAATGAGAACTAGGAGGTGCACGATTTTATAATAACCTTGTGTCCATCTAAAGCATGAATGGATTTTGTAGTAATATGAAGTTATAGAAGAGGTCCCAGACAATTTCCTCAAGAATAAAATGCGTGTACACCACCATGGTAATCGCAAACAATCTTGAAGCATAACCCTTGTTGGGTGGTGTGCAGTTAGGCAGGGTCAGAATTTCTAGGGACAGTTCAGAAACCACCACTACAATCACAGTGGCACATATTTGCTACTCAAATATTAGCTTAAAGTAGATTCCTCCTGTGTATTAGTGTAGCACATCAGTGCCAATCTGGGGAGAATAGAAACTTAAAATCACACTGTTATCATAGCGTTCGCCCAATTCTTGGACTGGTGGCTATTTCTCTATACACCTCTGATGAACCCCTATAGCAACTTAATAGGGGGAAAAAACATTTGATGCATGAACTAACCTAGATATTAGCCCATGATCAATGACAGGGCAATACCTATGAGACATATTAATCAAGAGACAGTATGTGTCCTTATGATTAGACCATTATTCTAGGTGATAAATGTACAGTGGGGAAAAAAGTATTTAGTTAGCCACCAATTGTGCAAGTTCTCCCACTTAAAAAGATGAGAGAGGCCTGTAATTGACATCATAGGTAGACCTCAACTATGAGAAACAAAATGAGAAAACAAATCCAAAAAATTACATTGTCTGATTTTGTTATATATTGTTTGTTGGCAATGACAGAGGTCTTCACAAGGTTGGCACACACTGTTGCTGGTATATTGGCCCATTCCTCCATGCAGATCATCTCTAAAGCAGTGATGTTTTGGGGCTGTCGCTGGGCAACACCCTCCAAAGGTTTTCTATGGGGCTGAGATCTGGAGACTGGCTAGACCACTCCAGGACCTTGAAATGCTTCTTACAAAGCCACTCCTTCGTTGCCCTGGCGGTGTGCTTGGGATCATTGTTATGCTGAAAGACCCAGCCACGTTTCATCTTCAATGCCATTGCTGATGGAAGGAGGTTTGCACTCAAAATCTCACAATACATGGCCCCATTCATTCTTTCATGTACACGGATCCGTCTTTCTGGTCCCTTTACAGAGCAACAGCCCCAAAGCATGATGTTGCCACCCCCATGCTTCACAGTAGGTATGGTGTTCTTTGGATGCAACTCTCACTCTCCTCCAAACACGACGAGTTGTGTTTCTACCTAACAGTTCTACTTTGGTTTCATCTGACCATATGACATTCTCCCAATACTCTTCTGGAACATCCAAATCCTCTCTAGCAAACTTCAGACGGGCACGGATATGTACTGGCTTAAGCAGGGGGTCACGTCTGGCACATCTGCAGGTCATTCACTAGGTCCCCCCCATGTGGTTCTGGGATTTTTGCTCACCGTTCTTGTGATCATTTTGACCCCACAGGGTGAGATCTTGCATGGAGCCCCTGATTGAGGGAGATTATCAGTGGTCTTGTATGTCTTCCATTTTCTAATTATTGCTCCCACAGTTGATTTCTTCACACCAAGCTGCTTGCCTATTGCAGATTCAGTCTTCCCAGCCTGGTGCAGGTCTACAATTTTGTTTCTGTTGTCCTTCCACAGCTTTTTGGTCTTCACCATAGTGGAGTTTGGAGTGTGACTGTTTGAGGATGTGGACAGGTGTCTTTTATACTGATAACAATGTCAAACAGGTACCATTACTACAGGTAATGAGTGGAGGACAGAGGAGCCTCTTGAAGAAGTTACAGGTCTGTGAGAGCCAGAAATCTTGCTTGTTTGTAGCTTGCCAAATACTTATTTTCCACCATAATTTGCAAAATAAATTCTTAAATCAGACAATGTGATTTTCTAGATATGTTTTCTCATTTTGTCTCTCATAGTTGAGGTCTACCTATGATGTCAATTACAGGCGCATCTCATCTTTTTAAGTGGGAGAACTTGCACAATTGGTGGCTAATTAAATACTTTTTTTCCCCACTGTATATATACATAGGAGGAAGACTAGGGGAGATAATAGGAGGAAGAAATAAAAGGACAGATACAGACACAGCCCTAGTCTATCCATATACTACAGGAACTGACACTTCAGTTATCTTCTACCCTCCTATTATGTTTCTTTTAGGCATTACTGATGTTATCAGTGGGAATTGAATGGTTATATAGATCATAGACCCTCATTGTAACTACACTGTGCTATTGGTGACTTCAGGTACTATCTGGACAATTGGATTGGGTATACACACAGGAAATACCCGTTTAAAAGAATTGTATGTCCTTCAGGGGAAAAGATATAGTGGTGTTTCACAAACAATCGATATGAGAAATATATAGAACAAACTATTTTCTCAATGTAGCAAACCACTTGTCCTCCATAGATTGAAGGTAGCCTGTTAAGTTACGGAACAGGACACACTTGGGTGGCTTAGAATAGCTCTATTTATCAGTAACCTAATAAAGAATAATGAGTTTAAGTGTTTAGGCAGGCGATTTATTTTAATGTTTCACCAGGCAATCAAATTTTCGCTGATTTTCGCTGATCAACACAATCCTATGTGATTAAATTCTATCACGAGTCCTGCTGAATACGCTGCAACAGTGCTCGTACTAATACTCACCTTTTTGCATCAGTTTTCTTCACTCTGTGCTGAAGTGGTGAGACTGCCTGGCTGCACAGACACTGTGGTGGCTCAGGGTACTCCCCTATCTCCAGCTCAACGGTGGTTTGACCCATCATGTGCTATATACTTACACAGAGAATGGGGAGGTTCTCATACTGTATCTGAGCGTGTTACTCACTGATTATGCATGTCATGGAGTGGAAACTCTACTGTATCAGCATTTGCACCAAAGTGCACATTATGCACATAGGTTTTATATTGACCTAGTTGGTTATAACATAATCTGTTTTAGGCAGGGCTTTCCAACAAGTGTGGGATTCTATTGCCCATACTTTTTGCATTGATCATAATACTAATTATGGCCGTGTGATCACTCAGTACCCACATAGGGTATGTAGTACAGTTTCAATAGGGGATGCCCTACCATAATACAATATTATTTATTTCACATATGATCATTCTCTTCTCTGACTGCTTTGTTCTCCTTTTTATTACCCCCTCCTGTACTGTGAATCTTTTCAACTGAATAATGCAATGTACATACCAATGTTCATTGATCATTTCAGACTGTATTTTTGCCAAATGTGGCAAAGATATGTGCAGAAGAAAAGTAGAAAATGTCCTTTTATTAAACATGCTGCCACTGTTTACTTAGCTGTCAAGTTAACCTGTATCTGTATTTGAACAAAAACTATCCTGACAACCATTAATGGCTTAGGTGGTGTTTTAAATTTCCTCCAATAGCAAATGTTGTGGGAGAAGATGAGAAAATTGATGATTTCTATATGTTGTCTGTTAATTTCACTTACAGTGCTGGCCAAAAGTATTGGCACCCCTGCAATTCTGTCAGATAATACTCAATTTCTTCCAGAAAATGATTGCAATCACAAATGCTTTGGTAATAATATCTTCATTTAATTTGTCTTCAATGGAAAACCACAAAAAGAATTGTCAAAAAGCCAAATTGGATATAATTCCACACCAAACATAAAAAAGGGGGTGGACAAAAGTATTGGCACCCTTTGAAAAATCATGTGATGCTTCTCTAATTTGTGTAATTAACAGCACCTGTTACTTACCTGTGGCACATAACAGGTGGTGGCAATAACTAAATCACACTTGCAGCCAGTTGAAATGGATTAAAGTTGACTCAACCTCTGTCCTGTGTCCTTGTGTGTACCACATTGAGCATGGAGAGAAGAAAGAAGACCAAAGAACTGTCTGAGGACTTGAGAAGCAAAATTGTGAGGAAGCATGAGCAATCTCAAGGCTACAAGTCCATCTCCAAAGACCTGAATGTTCCTGTGTCTACCGTGCGCAGTGTCATCAAGAAGTTTAAAGCCCATGGCACTGTGGCTAACCTCCCTAGATGTGGATGGAAAAGAAAAATTGACGAGAGATTTCAACGAAAGATTGTGCGGTTGGTGGCTAAAGAACCTCGACTAACATCCAAACAAGTTCTAGCTGCCCTGCAGTCCGAGGGTACAACAGTGTCTACCCGTACTATCCGTCAGCGTCTGAATGAAAAGGGACTCTATGGTAGGATACCCAGGAAGACCCCACTTCTGACCCAGAGACATAAAAAAGCCAGGCTGGAGTTTGCCAAAACTTACCTGAGAGAGCCAAAAACTTTTTGGAAGAATGTTCTCTGGTCAGATGAGACAAAAGTAGAGCTTTTTGGGAAAAGGCATCAACATAGAGTTTACAGGAAAAAAAAAAGAGGCCTTCAAAGAAAAGAACACGGTCCCTACAGTCAAACATGGCAGAGGTTCCCTGATGTTTTGGGGTTGCTTTACTGCCTCTGGCACTGGACTGCTTGACTGTGTACATGGCATTATGAAGTCTGAAGACTATCAACAAATTTTGCAGCATAATGTAGGGCCCAGTGTGAGAAAGCTGGGTCTCCCTCAGAGGTCATGGGTCTTCCAGCAGGACAATGACCCAAAACACACTTCAAAAAGCACTAGAAAATGGTTTGAGAGAAAGCACTAGAGACTTCTAAAGTGGCCAGCAATGAGTCCAGACCCGAATCCCATAGAACACCTGTGGAGAGATCTCAAAACGGCAGTTTGGAGAAGGCACCCTTCAAATCTCAGGGACCTGGAGAAATTTGCCAAAGAAGAATGGTCTAAAATTGTAAGAAACTCATTGATGGTTACCGGAAGGGGTTGTTCGCAGTTATTTTGTCTAAAGGTTGTGCTACCAAGTATTAGGCTGAGGGTGCTAATACTTTTGTCCGGCCCATTTTTGGAGTTTTGTGTAAAAATGATCAATGATTTTACTTTTTTTTCATTCTCTTTTGTGTTTTTTCATTGCAAGCAAAATAAATGAAGATATTATTACCAAAGCATTTGTGATTGCAATCATTTTCTGGAAGAAATTGAGTATTATCTGACAGAATTGCAGGGGTGCCAATACTTTTGGCCAGCACTGTACCCATAGGCTTTTACGACATCCATGATCAGTAAGGGGGTGTTCACATGAAGGAAGATCAGCAACAGATTCCACCCAGATTCTACCAGGGCCGTTTTTAACACATTGGTGGGCCCAGTGCAAAGGTTTCATAAGTGGCCCCTCCCCCCATCACCACCACTTAAACATACCTGACCCACCCAAATTAAAATGGCCACCACATAGTATAATTCCTTCTTACTGGGCCCATACAATATAAGTGGCCTTCTCTCTGCACTTATAAATAGTAGTCCCCCCTTATAAATAATATGTCCTGTCCACAGCTAACTGCACCTTTATCAATAATAATTATAAGGCAGTCATTATTTGTATGCAGGTATATTATTTAAAAGGGGGGCTAAGAGTCCTTGCTTATAAATAATAATGCGTCCTTATAAATAAGGGCCCCTGCTTATAAATAGTGCCCTTTATCAGTAATTGTCCCTCCTTATAAATAATAGTCCCCCTTATTATTAATAGTTCTCCCTTCTAAATAGTTCCCTCTTATACATAATAGTACTACTTTATAGTTCTCCTTTCTAAATAATAGTCCCCATTTATAACTAATAGCCCCTATTATAAATAATAGTTCCCATTTATTTATACAGGGGAACTATTATTTATAAGGAGGGGAACTACTATGCACGGGGACTATTATTCATAAGGAGGGGAACTATTATTTATAAGGGAGAACTATTATGAGGGGGAAACTTATTTTTAAGGAGGGCTTTTTTAAGGGGGAACTATTGTATGTATATTTATAACATACCTCCCAACTTTCAAAAGATAGAAAGAGGGACACAGAACGTGCGGCACGCTATGCAAATTTAGCTCCACCCACTTCTACATTGAATCCACCCATTCTCATCCATTTTTCTATGTGCCCACACACAGTGTAATCCTCCTACAATCACCCTAACATTATATGCCCTCACATTATAATGTTCCCCTCCAATTGCCCAACAGTGTGAAGAAACTAGAGGGGACATTAAACTGGAGGCAACTAGAGGGGGACATTAAACCATGGAGGTATCTGGAGTTGATATAAAACTGGTGGCAACTAGAGACAGACATGTCACCCTCCAGCTACCCCCACAGTTTAATGTCGTCCTCCAGTTTCTCCCAGTTTAATGTCCCCTTCCAAATTGCCCCTAATTTAATGTCCCTGTCCAGTGAACACCACAGTTTAATGTCCCCCTCCAGCTGCCCCCATTTTAATGTCACCCTCCCAGTTTAATCTTCTACCCCAGTTTAATGTTCCTCTTCATCTCCCCCAGTTCAATGCCCCCTCCATCTGGGCCCAGTTTAATGCCTCCTTCCCGGGGCCGGAGCACACAGGGATGTGCTCCACACAGAGCGGTGAAGCAGGAACTGTCTGAAGATAGCTCCTGCTTCACCATTGTAACATCATCAGCTGTGCCAGGACGCCAATACAGTTGTGAGTGGAGCTGTCCTGGGCAGAAAGTCTGGTGCCTAGATCTGGGGCCCCTGCAACCATAGGGCCCAGTGCAAGTTTTCCTTATGGTTGAAGCGGCCCTGGATTCTACCTCCCATTGTTTTCAATGAGAGGCTGAGATCACATCAGGATGCTGAAAATCTAAGTGTACTGCTCAATCTGGTCATGGATGCCATGGCTAATTTAGCTGCAGGGTCCGCGGCTCGAGACTCCACACTGATTTGGCCCATTTATCTGAGACTAATCATCGGTGGAAAGCCACAACTGCCGCCATTCCAACTCTATTGTGCAGGCGTGGCCCAGAAGAAGTGACATCTGGACCGGAAGACAGCTACTGTAAGCATGATAGGGGAAGGGGAAGTTAGTATAGGTGACGTTTTGTTTCCTTGGGGGGGGGGGGGTGTTTAGCTTAGCTTAGAAATATCAATTCATCCCCGACAACCTCTTTAAGATAATTCAAAACATAATAACCTAGTAACAGAGGGTGGAAAAAGACATAGCCCAATTTAGAATCCTACAGTGTTGATCTTGAGTAAGACAAAAGACTTGTTTAGTTTACATGTGGCCTCATATAGATGTTAAAATGACTTTTGAAACTTGTTTCATGGATGTACTGTGCTTATTGAAACATATATCTTGTATATTGAGGCTCATAAGAAAAAAGCTGATTTTCATTTGCATGATTAACCACTGTATTATCTAATGCTGAAATCCAACATGCCTAGTTTTTGTTATCACAGGAAATAACATGCCTTCATAAACTTTGGTATGGGCTTACTCCCCCTCTCCCCATTGAGAACACATGCTCACTCAGTCAAACAGATCGTGCATGTGTATGGAAAAGTTGGGAGGAATAGCATTTGGTTTGTCAGTTATTGAAGTTGTATGGTTAACGGAACTCATCTGCTGTGCACTAAAATGAAATTTGTTCTTTATTTTTCACAATTATGTGAACTAATACTAAAATAAAATACCTTAAACCTATAAAAGTGGTTATATAGAAAAGCACAAGCTATTAATTTACGTATAGCTAAATATTGAGTTCGAAAAACCACTGAAAAGCGATAGACATCAGAACAATCATACTGAATGTCTAAGTACCTGGTACCAATTTTTCTAATGCTAAAATAACATGGATTGGAATTCCACATGAATACAAATAAGCCACCTAACAAGGCGAAAAAAAACCTCAAACATAACTATACAGCATTACATTTCCCAAGAAGTTTACCTTTGTAGAATAGTAGTGAACCAAATCCAAATTGATTTTAACTTGAAACCTTCAAGCTATTAATTATTCTCTTGTGCAGTTTCTTTTTCTGCCTATGGCACTATATTAGCTTTCTATGGGAGCTACAAAACACTTCATAAAATAGTTATGTGCAATTTTGAATCACACACATTAGTGAAACAAAGCAGATTTGCCCCCAGAAGGTATATTATTGATTTTATTTCTTTTTAACGTTCATTTTGGGAATAAACTTACCAACTTATTACATCTGTAAATTTGGATGGATAACACACTTAAGATTAGCTGTTTCATGCTGCAAAGGAAATTACATGTTTATAACCCTTTTATATAGAGATTTAAGGTATACTTAACTATTTATTTAATTTAGGGTAAATTATTGCTGGCTTTGTGTACATTGGTGTTAAAGGAATCAATAGGGCCTAAACACGGTATCCAATCTAACATAAGTCTCTTTTAACAAAAACTCTTGCTCTTGTTTCAGCAGTCTCTAAAATATTCATGAGGTAGATACGTATCAGTGTCATGTTGAAGGGAGATGAAACATAACACACAATGTACAGTACAGAGTCAGTGTATCATGTATCAAGTGTCATTTGTATAACACATTTGTCTTTGTTTGAGAATGTATCTACATCAATTTTTAACATTTTGGCAACTTGCAAATTTTGAGGAAACGTGACAGGTCTAGCCATTCTCTCTGTATGTGCAAAACATATTTTTTAATGAAAAAATAAAACATAATACGACATAATATAAAACATCATATGACTCCTCAATTAATTTAGCAGCTACCTAGCCATCTGCCTTTTACAAAACATATTTTGATATTAATGGTTAAAATGGTGTCATGAATTGTAATATTATTCCACACTTCAACCCTCATTTTTCATGATACTATTTTTCTGTAGCAACATAATTGCTACACAGGAAAATACATCTGTAAAAGTTGGCGCTGTTCTAGAACAGGGGTACTGAACTACGTTTAATAAAGGTCCATTGACCATGTTCCGCAATCAAATAAACAGCAGCTAAACAAGTCCAGTATTTATGGTATTTTTCAGACAAAAATATGCATCTGACTGTAAGACAAACCCCAGGTTTAGACAAGAAAAATTAAGAAAAAAATATTTCCTAATTTGGCATTTTACTGTGCGGGGCAACTAATGTGGCATTATACTGTGTGCAGGGGGCACTAACGTGGCATTATACTATATACAGGGGGCACTAATATAGCATTATACGGTGTGCAGGGGCACTAAGGAGTAAGGAGCATTATTGTAAGGGTCTTGCCAAACGAAGCAATACCCTGACACTACTGCAGGGGTCTGGGAGGAAGGACAGAGACAAGTGAGCCCTAATCTCACCCCAGCCACTGTTCCTTCCTATTGCCACAGTTACCCTAAATGGTAAAAGGACAACCTGAAGACAAGCCCTATACTGGGTAAGTGACACACAGAACAGGACAAGACAAACAAAAGACAAAGAGAGGTCAGGAAGCCAAGGGGTCAGTAACAAACGAGCAAAGCAGTACAAAGTCAAAATCCAAGAGAATAGTCAGGGGCAAGCCAAAGGATCAGAGAATCAAGTAACAAAGTATCAAGGAGTATAGAAAGAGAGCAGGCAAAAGACAAGTGTAATAACCGGCAACTTGCTGAGAAATGACATCCTGTATATAGAAAGTCTGGGCCCAGCCACAGATCTGATAGGTACACAGGCCGTCAATCACACAGGCCAGGAAAAGATTAACTCTATGCAGTCCAGAGAGAAATGTTCCTAATTACACGGGTGTGGCTTTACACAGCAAGGGAACTAGGACCATGTTCAGACTGAGCATCAAGAAACTTAAACAAAGAACCAAACTGAAGACGCCTCCTTCGCCACAGCGTGCGAGCGGAGGGCGGTGCCGAGACCCGAAACGGCAGAGACGTTACAATTATACTGTACATTGCAACACTATGGAGCATTAAACTGTGGGTGGGAGCACTAATGAGCCTTATACTGTGGGTGGGGGCATTAAGAGGAATTATATTGTGGGTGGGGACATTAAGGAGCATTATACTGTGGGGGGGAGCACTAATGGGACATTAGTGCCCTCAAACAGTATAATGCCCCATTATTGTGCCTCCTCACAGTATGCTCCTTAGTGCCCCCACCAGTGTCGGACTGGGATGTCTAGGGCCCACCAGTGGAATTGTTTCTAGGGGCCCACCATCAGGACCCCTGCAGATCAGCGGTACCGAGACAGGGCGGCTAAAGGTAATAACATGTTGGGAGCCACGCTGCTCAACCACTATACCATGTGCACCACTGCAGCGTGGCTCCAAGAATTGTTACCTTTAGCTGTAACCGCACTGTCCTGGAAAAGCTGATCTGCAGAGGTCCTGGCTGTTGTATCATCGCAGATGTAATATTGATGGTCTATACTAAGGACAGGCCATCAATATTAGAAAGATGGATAAATCCTATAAAGAGGTTGTCCAGTAATTGGAGCAACCCATGTAGCTGGCGGGAGGTGTAAAGTAAAAAATAAGTAAATTAAAAAGCATACTCACCTGTCCCCGGCGCTCCGCTGTCAGTGTCCATTCAGTCTCGTGCCGGCGACTCCTTGCTGGGAGTCCTGCACCTCATGTGATCGCTAAGACCAATTAGGTACAGGATTTCCAGAAATGAGGCACCGCCATGAGACCGAACAGACACAGGCAGGGGACATCGGGGTGCTAGGGACAGGTGAGTATGCTTTTTTTTAAAAATTTTCTTATTTTTACACCTCCCTGGCGACCGACACAGTGGTCCCTCCAGTTTATGGACAACCTATTTTAAGGGGTTGTCTGGGCCAAATATTTCTATGGTCACTTCACTGGTCCCCCCACATAGTGGCCTCTTCACTGGTCCCCCATACTGTATGGGGAACAGTGATGTGGTCATTATATTGTGTGGGAGCAGTGATGGGGGCTGACATCCTGTGGGGGGGACATTAAACTGTGCGGGGCATATTAAAAGGGTTGGCCAGGGTTAATCTTTTTTATGGCCTATGCTCAGGATAGGCCATAAATACCTGATCGGTAGGGGGCTGACACACGGCCCCATCAGCTGTTCAGAGCCACTTCCGGAGCCCGTTCTGTACACAACACAGGGCCGGAAGCAGAAAGTTCCATCCGCTGTATAGCAGCCAGGCGCCTTCACTGCAGCTCAGCTCCTACTGACTTCAATAAGTGCTGAGATGCAGTGATGGTGCCCGGCTAATATACAGTGAACAGAGCTTTCTGCTTCTGGCCCTGTATTGTGTACAGGACGGGCATCAGAAGTGGCTCCATACAGCTGATCGATCCGGGGTCGGCCCCCTACAGATCAGGTATCTATGGCCTATCCTGAGGATAAACCATAACAAATTATGCCTGGACAACCCCTTTAATATACCCCCCAGGGCCCCCCTAATGCGTCACACTTTAAAGAGGTTGCCCAGTATAATTTTTTTTCTTTTTTAATAATTAGTCCGGGGGAGGTGAATCCCCCTTACCCCCCCCCAAAAAACAAACAAAAAAAAAACACATTAAACATATTCACCTGTCTCCGGTGCTCCGGTGTCCTCCCAGCACGGTACGGTCCTGCAGCTCCGCTGTCTCCTTTTTGCCGGAAGTCCTAACTGGCTATGACGTCCCAGGTCCCTTCCCTTAGGCCGCTGATTGGCCTCAGGGGTCACGTGACGTCACAGGCAGTCATGTGCAGAGGGAACTTCAGCTGGAAGAAAACAACAGAACTGCAGAACCGAATTGCGCTGGGGACACTGGGGACAGGAGAGAAAGTTTGGGGGTTTTTTTGTTTAGTTTTTTTCACCTGCCCCGGCGTAATTTAAAAAAAAAATGAAGGAGCCTCTGTATGGAGTATAAGCTCCACAGTGGCCCCCACCCAGTATTATAAGCTCCACAGTGGCCCCCACCCAGTATTATATGCGCCCAATAGCCCCCCTCTGCTTCAGTGCTATTACTATACTCTGGGGTCTCCTCAGACCCCAGAGTATAATAATCGGAGGCCCAGGGGAAGTGACTAAAAATAACAAACTCTCATACTCACCTTGACTTACCTTTCCTTGGCATCCTCGCTCCATCCTGCTGTCTTCAGCGTCTTCAGGCCCTTTTCCGACGTCGCTGCTGAGGCCTGTGATTGGGCCTCAGCGGTCACGTGGGGGCGCACTGACGTCATTACGCGGCCGCGCCCCATGTGACCGCTGGGGCCTAATCACAGGCCTCAGTCACATGACGGAGGAGCGCCGGAGAGGATGCTGCGCCCAGGAGAGGTGAGAATATGTATTTATTATTTTGAGTCACCTCCCCTGGCTGCCCTGCCCTGCCATCTATTGGAAAGGGGCCTGCAATATGCCAGCCTATGTATAGTGGTTGGGGAACCAGGCTTTCCCCGACCGCTATCATAATGGTCCGGGGCCCGGCCATCTCCAGCTGGCTGCGGGTCCCATACCCCGCTGAGCCCGGTCACGGTCGCACCCCCTGCGACCGCGATCATTACGCCTCTGGTCAGGGGCCCGATCGGGATGGTCAGGATCCTGATCGGGCCCCCATGACATGAGGACTAATAGTCGGGGCTCGGGGCCCACCGGTGGATTCACCGGTTCCCCGGAGGGCCAGTCCGACCCTGGCCCCCACACATAATTAACATTCATCGACCGCCCACTGTTCCCAAGCCCTGGTACCGTACTTAAGCGGCAGTAGTGACGTGTGAAGGCAGCAGGGATGATTACCAATGCCTGCTGTCACTAGAGCAAGGGATCAGGGCTTGGGGACAGCAGGTAGGGAGATGAAGGGTTCTCCCGATCGCTGTCATATTGAGAGAGTCATGAGGCATCGGTCCAGACAGCAGCCGCCTGTGGTCCACCAGTTGAATATCCCTGCTCTAGAAGTGTGAAATAATTAAACGTGAAAATCAAAATACTGAACTGTTTATGCATTTAATGCCTCCTTTTGAAATGTAAGCATATTATAACACTGAGGTCTCCTACCATACCAAATATATTGCATAAACTTAAAGAAGTTGTATGGGACTATGATATTGTACTTCTCCTTGGCCTCTCCTCAGGCCAGTGAAATCAAATCCTTTGGTCATATGCCCATGCTGCAGTTCAGCTCCATTCAAATGAATGGGGCTGAGCTGCAATACCAAGCAAAGCCACTGCACAATATACAGCATTGTGCTTGGTAATTGATTAAGAGGCCACAGCAATCAATATTATATTTCTGGACAGTGCCCTTTAAGGACCGCATATTATAGGGCCAGGTTCAGATTGGTTACTACTATATAACACATGAACCCAATATCTAATAAACCAAATACTATGCTAGACACCCACTTATGAGTCTAATGTATCCATGTATCCTTTGTCCACATCCTCATGGGGAATAAAGAGGCTACTGTTAAATGTAAGGGAAATGGGGATGGGGGGTAATATTTTTTTCACAAAACATTGTACTCATGAGGATGGAGTCAGTATATTTTTTGTAAATGACCAACAAATGGTACAAAAAATTTGTGCTGCCTGTCCTAGCAAGCTCTGAGACCATTAGTTAAAATATGATTCCCTTAAAGGTGTTGTCCATTAATTGGAGCCACCTGTGGGGCCATTTTTTATTTTTTTTTTTAAAAAGCAGACACCCCTGTCCCCAGTGATCCATTGTCCTTCACCGCTGTCCATTCACTCTTGTGCTGGTGTCATGTTGCCATAAGTCCTGAGCCTCACGTGACCAATGGAGCCAATAGATTTTTAATATTTATTTTGAGAAAGAACATATTGGTGAATGAAACACTGAGGAACAGAGCATATTGGGGAAGCAAATGTAACTTAAAGAGGACCTTTCACCACCTCTGCCAAGTCCAATTCTTTGCATAATTTAATAGGCGCTGCTACACTGATTCCAGCACAGTTGCGTATTTTTCTCTAGAATCCACTATTCCCATGTAATAAGTGCTGTTAGCTTGCCTCATATACTATGTAAGCTGTGTTTTGTCAGGTGTTCAATGTCAGGCAGGAGCAGGTATCTGATTCCATTGCCTGTTTCTACTTGACTCTGTGTACCTAATAATACATAGCTTCAGTAGCATATCAGGCACAAAAACTAACTACACTTATTACACGGGAATAGTGGAGTCTAGAGAAAAAATTCCAGCTGTGTTGGAATGGATTAAATGGCACAAAGAGTTGGGCTAGGCGAGGGTGGTGAAAATTCCTCATTAATGCTTCAGAAGGCTAGAGCTATTGACAGTGTAAATAAAAAGCTAAAAACTGGATGAGTCAATTATTTATGTGGGCATGGTGAATTTCAGTGCTCAATATGTTTATCATAGGTGAAGATAAGTCACTGCCATGCCTTACTTTCCTCTCCCTAATCAGAACACATGCATACTTGGCTTGCATGAGAGCGTCAAGAGAAATGACTGCCAAGTATTGAGGGTTTATGGACACCTTTAGATTTTAGTAATAGGTAACTAACTTTGAATGCATGGATTAGTAGGATAAAACAATAAATGCAGCTTGTGAATGTGGTAGAATATTGTGAAGGAGAAAAAAAATGCACTTTAATTTTTGTTAAGTTTGAGGTAATAAAAGGAACGTAAAAGAGGGAGTGTGCGCTAACCAGTTGGGGACAATAAATAGTAATGTATAAAGTCTGAAAGCTGAGCCATAGGAATAGATTTACTGTTATAGGGTAGATATGGTCGCTCTCAGTGACAATACTGTGATCTGTTTAAGTCATAAGGTCCACCATAACAGTTTGCTCAACAGAAGCTTTCTCTAAATCAGATTACTCACAATATCCCAGGCTGCAATAATATAATGTACAGTAAAACGAAATATATTTCCATTAAAGACATATACATTTCATTTCAAATTGTTGGAAAATAGCAGTGAATGACAGGCCTCTAATTCTTTACGGATCAGGCTCAAGGTCGGTTATGGTTAATACAAACTGCTGGCAAGCACAATGTAACTACCAGAATCTTATTTTGTTGCATTAATCTATTGTACTTTCGATACTCAACCTGAAGTGACATATATGAAAGCTGTTAAAGAGTTTTGCCATGAATCGATCTAGGGTAATGGAAATGATATTGTCAAAGTATAAATCCATATAAGTAATTGTATGTTATAAAAGTGTCTTCAATAGGAGAGGCTACCTTGCTTTTCTGTTTTTCAGAGGTCTGGAAACAAATTTGTCAATAGATAGAATGTAATTTAGAGGAAAAAAATAATAAGAAAATTGTTTTTTAATAAGAATGCTTCAGTGAAGGGAAATTTAGATAAATACATTGGGCCTCTAAATAAAAAAAAAAAAAACATAGGTTTGAAAACAAAATGGATGGTTAGTTACAGTTATGTTTAATAGACAGGTTTTTTTTAAGATTTTGTTCTCTATTGTTAACCCCTTAAGCACAGACAAAAAAAAAACCGCTTTAAGGATATGGCCTTGTTTTTAAAAAGTGACATGTCGTTTTATGTAGCAATAAGTTTGAGGGTTTTTTTGTGACCTACTGTACCTCACTTTAGCTGTAAATTTTGATTTATATTTTTGCATTTATGAAAAAAATAGGAAATTTGGTGAAAATTTTGAAAAATTCATAATTTTCAGATAGTCATCCCACCTAAAATTGTTACTAAATATTATCTACCGTATCTCTGCTTTATATTGGCATCATCTTTAATTGTCCTTCAATTTATTTTGGTTGTTAGAAGGCTTACAAGTCTAATAGTAATTTTCCAAATTTACAAAAAAATTTCCCAAACCCATTTTTTAGGGACCACTTCAGTTCTGAAGGGGATTTTAAAGGCCTAGAAACCCCGTATACTTAAGTACTTCTCTTTTACTACCCAAAAGAGAAACACTTTCTCATGATGTTGTCCCCTTACTGTAGTATGTTGAATTGTATGCGAGTAAAATACCAGTTTCCTGCAAAAAAGTGTGTTTTTGAAACTGCATCACTGTTATTTCCTGCCGCCATGACTACAAGCAGGGAAGTTTCACACATGCATCAGACATTTTCAATTTCCCCTGTGCATGCAACTGAACTCATAAAAGTACCCTTATGGCCTTTTTTTAGGGTAGTATATGCTATTGGGTATTTCTTTTTACTTTATAAAAAAGCACAGTCCATAGTACTTGAATGTGAAAAGGCATCCCACAAAAAAATGGGATCTCACTAAATTCATACTTTTGATTTTCATTATAATATGCTCTTCAACATTGAATTTTCAAGCACCTATAGCCAATCTGTGGCATGTCGGTGGGGTCTGACATCCAGATTGAAAGCAACATTTTTTAGCCACATTAAATCTTTAAAATACGATCAAGTTGTGTGGTATGATTGTGTGATGCCTCCTGTTTGTTGACATGCCAGTTATTGACACTTATCACAGATTGAGATGGACAGAATTCTTGAACTGAGAGACCCTGGACTCCTGTAGTCTTTTTTTCAGGCATACCAACTGCTCTCCATTACATTGATTTGGTCATGGAACCAGTGGTGCAGCCGTTTCTCCAAAGTATCCAAGGAGTCGCTTTTTAACAGCATAATGCCAGGTGGCATGTTCAATAGCCTACATGGCCTAAATGTACTACCATGGCCTGTGGCATTTCTTGACTTGTCTCTCATTGGGAAATCTAGGATGCCATTGGTCATTAATTGCAGAGGGAGCTGCCAGCAGCCAATCTTGATGCCTTGCCCAAGTGTATACAGTGTAGTATAACATTCCCCTGACAACTATTGAGAACCTCATTTATAGCATGCCAAGGCATGTTGGTGCTTGTATTTGTGTGTGTGCCGCTCATACTTGATACCGAAAACAATGAGATGTTTGGAATATTTTGTTTCCATTTTTTATCATTTGCATTTCATTTATATATCTATCTGTCCTGTGATGTCCATAATTCCAAGACTTTTTTTTTTCTTGGTGCTACAATTTCAATGTTGAGATGTGTATTACACATTTTGACTTTGTAGCTTCAAATCTTATATTTTAAAATGCAGAGGTTACTTGTAAGCAAACATCTGCTGCTTTGTGTTATTCCTATACACTCAAATGCTACTAATCCATGGAGGCCACTGGCATTCATTCATTTCTATGTACATTATGCATGCTAATGCAGCAGGTCTTGCTAACAAGTAACTGCAGGATATTCTGACTTCTGAAATTAGATGTTTTCCTGTACATTGCCTCTAATGATAAATGCATACATGTATAATGACATTTTGGGTACAGTTTCTTTTCGACAGTTGTCCATATTTTAAGGTTCTGCATGTTTGTAAACTGTTTAGAGAATGTTATTTTATTTGTGTGCGCTGTTACATTTGCTTTCTTATCGGTTTTAAATCACCACTCAGGAGTTTGCAGTGAAAGCTTTAGCTGATCCGCTAAATGTCATTTTTTCCTGTGATGAGGTTTCTGCGGTAATTTGGAAGACATGTTAGTGATTTATTCATTTGATTAAAATGTCTACTGATACTTTAGTAAACCCCTTGTTCTTATGAAGTGAATATGTCATGGTGCTATCAAATAAATATTAGACTCTGGTGTTAACGCATCTTTTATCAAATCACTGAGAAAGATATAGCTAGTTCCCATAACAACAAGATGTAGTTTATTATAAATCTACAAAGCAGCATTATTTTTAGTAATGTCATCTTATTCTACATTCACATAGAAACAAAAAGTAAGATCCTCGCTGCTGAAAGGGCAACTGACGAATAAACAAAATGTCATTAAAATGGCCATTTATCATAGATGGAGATGGTGAAACAATGCAGGTTGTTAGCATGTTTTATTGTATCTGAAGATAGATCAATCACTTGTATTCAGAGATAGGATTCTGTAATTCTAATAAACACAATTGAAAACAAGAAGCGTGCTGTAGATATGTCTATCATTATGGTATACTGTATTTGAAGCCATTGTGAGAAGTAGCCTGCAAAGTTGCTATAAATCCTTGTGTATATACTTATCCTATAAAACATACAGTCATTATAAAGTAATCACAGCTTAACAGTTCAGTGTGGTTTATGGGAGATCACATGCAGATCTCTCAGATTTTTCTTTTGTAATTGATATCAGCTTTATCAGTCAAGCTGCTGCATAAGCCAAACAGCACATTTTATGTTCCACTTTTCTAAATGGCTTATCTTTAAAATATTCTTAATAACCTCTACTTAGGCCTAATGCACACCACTGGATTATGTCTCCTTTTTTTTTTTTTTAATAAAACTATATAGATGCATAGCTGTAGCATTTCTTAAGATCACACTGGCTGTGACAAAACCAGAGATATTACAAGATGAAGATACTGGGAGCATTCGCCAAGACTGGTGTATTGTATGCCAATCTTGATTATCCCTGAATCACTGAAGGTTTAGCCTGATTTATGACGAGGTGCAGGCCATTTTGGGCCATGCGTAAATGATGATGAAGCTGGCAGATCCCACAGCATGCCCTTGTAATGCCCCCCTTTTCGGAAAGTGGCGAGGGCAGCATAAAAACAGCACTTGCAACAATTTTTGCCACAAGTGCTGTTCAAAGAGTCATAAATTCAAGGCTTGCAACTCTTTCATAACACAAAAGTGGCATAAATCTCTTATATATATAAAAATGAGTTCCTGTCTGTCTGTCTGTCTGTCTGTTCTTTATGCGCGACCAAACGACTGGACCGATCCTCACCAAATTTGGCACACATGTACATCAGGTGTCCGGAAATATTATAGACTGGTTCTCAGCTCTCTTGGACGTACCGTTCCTGAGGTACAGTATTCAAAAAAATGACCAGCATTAGTCTATACAAGCCTGCAAGTCTTTCACTCATATTCCAACTGCCATACACACGGTCACATGTCCCTTATCAGCCAATAACAGCTCGCAGGCGCTTACTCTCCTCAGGCACACAGGTTTCCATAGCAACCAAGCTATGTATGACCTGTATTAGTGAATAGCAGTTCACAGGACCTTAAATATTCAGTCATATCACGTGTATCAGCCAATGTAAGTTCACATTTAATTTACCAGGTTTCCATAACAACACAGCCATAAATAGACTGTACCTATACTGGACTCAGTGGCGTAACCAGCAATGGCAGGGCCCCAAGGCGAACATTTGACATGGGACCCCCTCCCCGGCAACCCCCCCACGCACAAACTGCATTTTTGCACACACTATTATGCCCCATAGTGGCCCCTGCATACACTATTAGGCCCCATAGTGGCCCTTGGACACAGTATTCTGCCCCATAGTGGCCCCTGCACACAGTATCATAGTGGCTCCTTCATATAGTATTATGCGCACTTCCCGCTACTTCTTCAATGTTGGACCAGATGTCACGTGAGCCAGGCATGTATCGCAACGCATAATGACGTCGGACTGGCCCACCGACATCTGGGACGCCACCAAAGAGGCCCGAAGCCTGCTGAAAAGACCCCAGAGTATAATGATAGCAGTGTTTGTGGGGTTCACGGCCCACAGGCCTTACTTACCAATCCCCGCTCCTGCTCACAGCCGCCTCTGCAGAAGGTGAAGTGCAGGCGGCCGTATGCAGGAGTGGGGATCGGTAAGTAAATAGGGCCCATTACCTGCTGGTGTTAAAAAAAAAAAAAATCAGAGGCCCGCCAGGTCCCCTAATGTCCCGGGCCCTGTGGCAGCTGCTACCACTGCTAAACCGGTATTTACGCCACTGACTGGACTGCCATACTGGATTTCAGCATTCTTATAAATTGAAACGTTTTTTAAACTACTCATGTCCCCTGCAGCAAAACGCATGGCTGCTGCTTGAGCTAATGAAAACTCTCAGCAGACCCAAGCCTGTCTCCAATCTGATAAGGTATGTTACAGACAACAGCGAGCTGCTGAAACTCCCCAGCAGACCCAAGCCCGTCTCCAATCTGACAAAGCATTGTCAGCCACATGCACACAGCTGCACTCCAGGTTTCAATAACAACCCAGCCATTTTTCTTCACTGCTGTAGGTCAGCTTTAAAGGGGCAGGGCGCTGTGGATGACACTGTTACACAAAGTCACATACACACAGCTTTACTCCAGGTTTTCCATAACAACCGATCGCAGGTTTTTCACTTATATCCAAACTGAGATGCACATGATCACATGACACTTATGGACCAATGGAAAATCGCAGGTTCAGTCTTGACATACACACAGCTTTACACCAGGTTTCCATAGCAACCAAGCTATTTATGTCCTGTATGAGTCAATAGCAGTTCGCAGGTCCTTAAATATTCAGTCATATGACGTGTATTAGCCAATGTAAGTTCACATTTCATTTACCAGGTTTCCATAGCAACACAGCCATAAATAGACTATACCTATACTGGACTGCCATACTGGATGTCAAGTGCAAAACTGGCCAATTCTTATGGGGTCACTACACAAACAAAAAATGAAATATACCCGTGTGAAGCCGGGTCCTTCCTCTAGTTGTTAATAAATTTGCTTTGCTGCTATGGGTAGGACCTATAAATACAGAACCTATTAACACCTGTGTCTTTAACTCTGATTTTGTCATAGCTAAATAGCTGTGATCTATATGAAAGCTCAAATGATTCCATATGAGCTGAAAATCTCAACTTTTATATGACACTATAATTGCTGTTCTAAGTGGTACAGTATAAAGGCGAAGAAGGATCTATTTGAAGTGACCACCCCTGCAGTCTCGGTCTCCTTCTGTATATAGCAATTCAAAAGAGCTGGTCGCCAATTCAATTAACGGCATGCAGACATGAATGTCACAGCAGGAATTGTGCCTTCTTGACTTTGGAGCCTGCTGCATCTGTATAGAAGTGCATATGGTCTTTACTATACTTACACATGCTTTCATTTTTCATTGAAGCCATAAGTATATAAAAGTTCCCTCTGTCCGATTCTATTCAAATCTGACAGATAAATAATTGTAGTTTGATCCATTAAATGCTGATAAATGGAAGAGCTCAGAATATGTCAGCACAGACTAGTGTAGGGCAGCACACGGAGGATATGCAGTTCTTTAGTATGGAGTGAGAACATTACTGTATAGTCTTCAACCAAGTGCATGAGGCCTGTGTTAGTGTTGTGCTGGTGGTTTGTAATATTTTACTGTAAATCAGGTCTGGTTAAAGCAATGACAATTCTCATATATAGGTGAATATGAGAAGGTTCTATATTTGGCCATCCAGTGAAATCAATGTGGCCATAATAGTAGGAATGAGGATTGTGCAAAATAATAAGAATGACAAAAAAAGCACATCACCATTCTTGTCTATTGTCAATGTCTGGTATCACAGCTTTAAGACTACATTCACTCTTACATTTTTTTTCAGACTGAAAATTTGGATGTTCTGAAAAACTTGCACAATTTATACATTTTGTATCCGTTGTTTAATCCATATTTCTCATTTTTATTAACATTGCTATATTCTCTTATGTGAGGTTATTTAAAAATGTGTTTTACATAGAGAGGGGAATGTTGTGTTATGGAGGTATATTTCTCACATCAGACAATGAAATGCTGAACTCCAGATTTGTAATAAGAAATTTTCCCAGTGGCAAAATAAAAAGTAAATTTTTACAGACACTGTCATGTCTATTGTATGTTTATTAATTGTATTAGTTAAAATATCTGTTCATTTTAGCTTTATTGTTACATTGAAAAAATGTGAAGTGTGAAGGGAGGCTTTTCTGTTCACATGATTAATTAGGTCATTCATGCTTCATATACCTAACAACAGAAGAACTAATTTCTCGATGTGATTGATTGGTTCATGAAGCAATGTAATATCTGAGATTTCCCCTTACATTTAACACTTGTCTGACCACTGGTTACAAGTTATCTGATTTATTGATGGAACCATTTTATGTGTATCCAGTTGTGAACTTTGATTAATTGAAGTTTGTCTCACCTATAGGTTAAACGTAATTTGCATAAAACAGAATAGACTAATACAGGACAGTACAATTGCAGGTAGATGGTGGAATTTTTTATTAGCTATACTACAATTGTCACACTTGTATAAAAAAAATACTGTGTAACAATGTGTTAGAGCACATGGCTACAATACTATTTGATAGAGAACAGAGTGTTTCCAATTCAAAGCAAGTTATTGGTACATCCCTGCCTGATAAATGCCCCACAACTACCTTTAACTATTATAACTTTTACTATAAATATTAAAAAAAAAAAAAGTTTCCACATCTAATGCTAATGGCAAGGGAAGATCTTTCACCACCTCACCAACTTCAACTCTTTGCATCCTTGAAGAGGCAAGACTCTACTGATTCCAGTAGAGATGGATAGTCCCAGGCTGAAACAAATAGTCTGAGATCATTCACCTGACAGTAGAGAGCCTTATTAGCATGTTGGGTATTGAAACTAATAGAAATAATTGCTTGGGAACAGTGGGGACTTGAGAAAAATATTTAATGTGAGCCAGATTCCGTGGAGTAGTACCTATTGAATGATGCGAAGAACGGGAGTTGGAAGTGGTGAAAGGTCCTCTATTAAGTGCAAATGGATTCTTTAGATGAGACAAGTAATTTGTTCCCAAAACGAACTTTAGTTATCTGAATTAGGTTTAATCAGGAAAGTATATCTACATTTGCAACCCCATGTATTCCAATACATCTAAAATTTTTAAAAAATGACATGTAATCCTGATTTACAATATCTAACCCTTTTGTTCCCTTTAGCTCCCATGCAGAAAATTGTACTCCCAATGATACTTTTTGACAACATTGATTCTAAATTTAATTCTATATTATAAATAACAGAACATAAATTAACATATTGACACAAATCTAATACGTCTTGATTCATTATTGTAAATGTAGTGTAGTGTAATTAAGGCACATAAGCAGAGGAAGAGGGATAAGAGCAGGGTAGTACAAGAGATACTGCACTCACGATCCCAGGTAAATAAGAGGCACAAATGTATCCCCAGACTGTCACTCACACTAGTTACCTGTTGTAGCATAGGGCCATGTCAGGCAGGAGCAGACAATGGGGTGTGATTCAGAGGTAGACAGGATACAGAGCTCAGAATCAGACTCCTTACCTGCGGCTGCTCAGGTCCAAATTATTATTTTGGTTCACCGCTATGGACGCACTGAACGTATGGAATGGATTTAGAAAAAATAATAAAGATCATAATGTTTTCCTTTGTTTTAAAATCAGTAGGTTACTGTGCTTCAGAAGAAATATAGCAGCCTTCCTCTTGTGCTTGCCAAAAGTTCACAATAACGGGGCATTGGCTGAGGTTGACTGTCTCAATAGGTAGTTCATAGATCTTCATATGTGGTACAGATATTTTTGACAGTAATTTAAATTTGAGTCAAAAGTAGTTAGTAACTCCTCTTGCCAAAAAGGATATTCGTAATAATAAAATAGTTACATACAGTTCTAGTAATATATGAACAGTTCCAACCTCCAACATTATAAATGTATTCCTTTACCTGTCCTCATGGCTGGACATGTCCAGATATGTATGTCACAAGTTAAGAACCTTTTCTAAAAGCAAAATAATCTCCCGACAGTTTAAAGGGAGTCTGTCAGCATGAAAATTAGTATCAGATAATGGCTGTAATTTGTAGGGCTATTTCTACACTTAAAGATGCCTTTCTTATTCTGCATTGAAGTTCTGCAGTTAGGAACAGTTATCTAGAGCGGAGATTGAAGCCCCAGCAGGAGAAGAAATGCCCCTAAAGCCCTTTTCAACCCTAAGCCCTTTTAATTTGCACATCAAAAAATGATTATTTTCATGAAAATGGGGCTGCAATGCAGAATAAGAAGGGCAACTTTGGAAAGTGTAGAAGCAGCTCCACAAGAATCATTAGTTTACTGATTACACTATGTAACACAAATTTTGTTCCCAGCTTTTAAATGTTATATTCCAATTGCTTATGTCTAAAACAAATTAAAAATTGCTTACATTCATCATAAACTTCGCTTTTGTGACCACGGCAACGAAAATTATGCATTTTTAATATAGAAACAGACGATTTTGCATCTTCTCATTTATACAGTCAGACTAAGAACACTATATGCATTGCAAATTTACACAAGTGTGCGGTTTTCCGAGATTTACGACTATACTGCAAATCAGTTTCACGAATCAATCCCCAAATATAGTTGCCCATCATGTTTTCGTTATATTGTCCTTGGTAACGGTGTTCAAAGTTCATAATGTCCTGGCAGAAAGCACTCGCCTTGCTCCTCTGAATAAGCTCCCATGTTCTCTTTGAACTTATCAAGATGAGCATCAAGGATATGGATTTTGAGTGACATCCTGCAGCCCATTGCAGCATAGTTCTTTATCAGAGTCTGAACCAGTTGTACATAGTTTTCATCTTCATGATTGCCTAGGAAGCCGCAAACCACTGCGACAAAACTGTTCCAAGCTGCTCTCTCCTCCCTATTCAGCTTCTTGGGAAATTCACTGCACTCTATGATCTTCTTGATTTGTGGTCCGACGAAGACACCAGCTTTGATCTTTGCTTCAGACAGCTTAGGTAAAAGATCTTGGAGGTAATTGAAAGCTCTCGACTCCTTATCTAGAGCCCTGACAAATTGTTTTATGAGCCCCAACTTGATGTGTAGTGGTGGCATCAGCACCTTGCGTGGGTCCACCAGTGGCTCCCACTTTACATTGTTCTTCCCCACAGTGAACTCTGTCCGCAGAGGCCAGTCCCACCTGTGGTAGTGGGCTTCAGTATCCCGGCTGTCCCAAAGGCAAATAAAGCAAGGCTACTTAGTAAAACCACCTTGGAGGCCCATCAGGAACGACACCATTTTGAAATCTCCGATAACTTCCCAGACTTACCTTCAAGAGTTTTCTTGCAGTGCTCACATGTGAAATGAGGAGCCCATGGTTTGTCTTGGTCACCAACAGACATGCCGAAGTATGCTTTGTAGGCCTCACACATCTTAGAAGATGCTTCCACAGAGTACTTTTTCGCTCTTGTCTTTATAAACTGGCCACATACGTAGCAAAATGCGTCTGCTGGATGTATGCAACCTCTTGATGCCATCTAAATTGACTAAGTTGCTGTGAACGGTAAGGAAAAAGGATATCTCTCTAAACTTGATAAAAATGGTCTTTATTCCATGCAGTATTAAAGTTCAAGAGTGTACTGAGGATTCAGCTGAGCAAGATTGATCACCCGGTACCAGAGTAACACACAATATATACATTTACATTCCTAAGCTCCTCCTGTAATGGGTGTGGGGTGAAGTGTGAATACTGTCGTTATCAGAATCTGAATAGATATTGAATTCACACTTGTCTGTCTAGGTCAATTCCCCTTTGTCTGTGATGACCATTGCCCACTTACTATGCAATTCCAATCAATTAGATCCTGTCTCTCCGTCTCTCAGGAAGGGCTATAGTGGCCCTATATAACTGTAGTTATACAGCTACCTACAATTCTGTACAGTCCCAGAAAGTTCTAGATAATTCTGGGCAGTTCTAGAAACTTCTTGATAGTTCTCACAATTCCAGAAGCTTCTTAAGTATCTTGAAATATTGCGAATATCCTTAAAAATAGATCAATTTCAAAATATCATTGTGCTGACCACAAAAGCAAAGTTTACAGGGAATAACAACTTTTTTCTATTCATTTAAGGTACAAACAATCAGGAAAACACACTTAACAACTGGGAACAAATATTTTTTTGAAAATTGTTACATGGTGTTATCTTGCTGACAGACTCCATTTCATACAAAGGAATATGCTAACTATCCTATGTGTGTCTGTCTGGCCACTCTGTGAGGTGGGGTGAATTGTTGAATTGTAGCTTTCAAAGCTTTTGTTAGGATGTTGTGATATTGTGTTGAATTGGTTTCATGAGAAGTGATGTGGGTTAACTAAACTGGAGATCAGTTATGTTTGGGCACATCCCTATGAAACTATTGTCTTTAGCTAAGGTGAATTGAACTAGAATTATTGACTGATTTGATTTGATCCCAGTAACGTGCTTAGATTTGTATGGGTCATTGTGTAGACTTTCACACTTTAGTTCCATTTTCTGTTGCATTTTGTGATCATTACTGAAATATAATAGCTTGATGTCTTGCTTTCTAACATATAGCTATTTGATGTAAAACATATTTCATATCCGGTAGCCATAATAAACTGCAGAACGTTTCTTATTTGTAGACGAAAGTATGCAATCTGAGAAATCATTTCATTTGTTCTGACACTACTAACCTTTGGGGTTACGTCCATCATATTTAACCTTTACCAGGAAAAACTTGGATGTTTCCAAAGTAAGTAAAGAGTTTAAAAAGTGAGTTTCTAGAGATTTACAAGGTAAGCGGAAAGACTTCTGATGAAAGTGCATTAAGTTTCTTGAAGTAGCAGATTTCTGAAGTGACACATCATCAGGGGGATAATATTTCTGGACTGTGTGCCAGGTTAGAGGTTTGAAGCAGGGAATGCATACAAAGTTGTTATTGATTTATTTAGATACTGTAACATGTCCACTATGTCCAGAAAGTGTCAGTAATTGTACTTGAAACACATTTACCAGAGCAAGATTACATGTGGGATCAGTGAGTTTTTGAAACAGAATGCCAGAAACAGATGATGTATTGAAGTACAGAACCTGAAAAAGTATCTCTCACATTTTATCTCTCTAAAATGACATTGTCTTGAAAGTCAATTTATTGTGTTAGTGGATGGACAGATAATGTAATAACTCTAATATTGCCTTTCTTGTTTATGGATAATAACTTATGAAGTATTAGCATTGTCTTCATCATTTTACAATTAATATGCCCATATTGGTTTTCCTTCTAATGCCCATTTATGCATTCTGTATCACATCTGCACTTGTCAATCTTATTGATTGGAGAAACTGCTGGGTGGTGACCGCAGAAAAAATTGGTGCTCTAGCTGTTTTGGCAGTACCACAGGTACACTGAACCTGTAATTTATATATAGAATAAAAATTAATTTTCTTGGTTCACTGCATAGAGATTTTTTACAGCTACTATGGCAGCTGTATGCATTCCTATGTACTGAGTTCCTCCAAGCTGGTCACTGTGATGGTTATCAGAGCATTTATGCAGTTTTCTGTGAAAACTACAGTACATCGAAAAATCAAAAAGGTGGGTCCCTCACCCTTTTGAACCTCATGAATTTTTTGTTCACACCTGCCTAAAACTCATATAAAAGCATTACCGGTGTCCACCTGTATTAAGAGAAAAGTACAGTACTTGGAGAGCCATGCAAACATGGATCATATGCATGCTCCCCACATGTTGTACTGCTCAGTTGTGAACAGTATTACCCTTCTCTAATTTGCAGTCCTCTCTTTTCCATAATTCCTACTTTTTTTTTTTTTTTTTTTAATACGCAACTTAATTTTTCCATTGTCTATTATTAGGGTCTATCTGCTTTCATTATTGTTCATATCTTTGAATTATTTCCATTCCATTTAACCGAAAGTCTGTTCGTCTCTCCTTTTATCATTTCTTCTTTATCATCACTTTTTGTGATATTTAGAACCATACATACTATAAGAACTGTATAGAAATTCATCTTAGTCACTGACCTTTTCCTTCGAGTTAAATCTGTTAGACAGAGAACAATTTCAGACTACAATTCCTAAAGCCTTAGAATCCACTACTACAGTAAGGCGGTAACACTGGAGTCAACACAGTTTATTAGTACTGAAATATATACTGTAAATGTAGTAATGCTCAGTTTCTCTTGTAAGCTGTTGTTTTATCATAAACTATTGTTTGTGATTTTCCATAGGAATGCCTAACATACAATTGGTCCTGCAGGACTGCTTAGAAAGAAGTGAATAATAAATTTATTTCTGCCATATTTTTAACTTGACATGTACCATACTGATCATAGTATAGAAACAATCTTTCACAATAATTGCTTATTGACCAATCTACTCTAGGTAAGTCAACTATCTTATCGTACATGTTGCTGAAAATTAAAGCAACCATGTTTCATTGTGGATGTGTTTAGTTTATGTCCAGATTTTTCTACAATAAATATAATGTAGATCAATCTATGAGAATTATTCACTAAATGAAACAAGCAAACCAGGAGCGTAACTTAGTGGGTGGCTGGTGAGACATCTGTGCTGAGAATTTGGCCATTGGCAAAATGCCTTTAGAGCAAATTTTCATTCATTTGTTCATCTCTAATAGCAACAGCCAGTAAAAGAAAATTGGAAATCAACCAAAATGGAGAAAGAAATGGTTATTTATTACAAATTATAGGTTTCAGGTGTATAATAATTGTTGCAAATGTAACCAAAATTTCAAACACTTGAAAAAAAAGAATCTTTTTATAAATATTATAAATTTAGTTTTACACAACAGTATTTTATACTCTAAAATAAAAAAACATGGTAAAAAAGAATGGAAAAAACTTTAATAAAACCCCACAAATAGCAGATTTTCATCAAAAGCCTCATATATAAAAACATATAAACACATACACTACACCTAGATTGATATGTAAATTCATACATATTTAGATAATGTTAGAACAGAGAAATGGTAAAAAAAAAAAAAAAAAAAAAAAAAACTACTTAAATACAAAATTCTAAAATGATTTGCTTAATCTTACTTTGTGTATGAAACTTCAATTTCACCTGTCTTTATGGAGCTGTTATATAAACACTTACCACATTTAGTAAAAGGCAATATTCATTTCTCTGCTTGGCTGAGGTTCATTTTTTTTTTGTCCGAAATATATTATTAGCACATCCTGAAATGCACGAAATGTGATCCGTGATTGATTATACTTATTATCCCATACATAGCTTTCTTTATTTGAATATTATGCTGAAATCTCTCTTTTCCTTGATGCTGAAGGTCGTAAAGGAATAGAATTGTTTTTATTAAGAAACCTCATAAATGTTGTTTTTATTTCAGTTTTTAATAAAATTGCATTGACAGAAAGCATAATCTTTTTTGAAAAACACTTTTTTCATGGAAAGTTTCATAGTTTGTGATGTAAATTATATTCCCAGCTATCATTGATGTTCACATTCTAAGGACTCACTCATAAGGACTCACTCATACAATTATGTTATGGCTTGAAAGTAATCCAATTTGTGAGACAATCATAACATGGCCATACTGTACCTCTGTGTGCTTCTGGTGTCATACATTTTATTTTGTCAGATTTATATAAAATTTGACATACTTGGAAGAAAATGTGGTATATTCCATTAAATGCAGTATTATGTGGATATTCCTTCCTAAAAACATTATGGCAGATTTATGAAAATGTCTAAAAGAAACTATTGGACTGACTTATTGGTAGCAGAAAACTGGCATACAAGCCATCAAAAAAGTTGCAATTTTTTGTACAAGTGAGAATTTTTACTCAAAAATTGCAGGTTTTTAAATTTTTTGTCCTACGCGCCACTTTCCTCAAAGGAGTGTGGAGGAATGGGGCCATCAGCTGTAAGATTTATGGCAAGGAGCTGGTATAAATTTCTGATTAGATGCACAGACTCCAAGGATGTACCTGCAATAGACTAGACTAGAGTGGAAAATGTTGGTCTTGATTAGAGATGAGTGAAGTATTAAAAAATTCGATTTGGCAACTTCGCCGAATTTCACCATATGATTCTATTCAATCCAAATTAAATTGCGAATCACGTAACAAAAAGAGCTATTTATTGGCTGCAGAGAGACGGGGTGGGCGGCAAAATGGTGGAAAGTTGTTAAAACCCCGTATCTGTTATGAAGCAGGGTGTTAGGTGTCAGTTACAGCTAACACCCTGCTTCATAACTGATCGTGGGAATTTAACACCTTGGATGCAGCGTTTAAACATGCTGTGGGTTGCTCGTGAAGGGGTTAAAGGGATGTGACATCACAGCGCTGGCTGCTGATTGGCTGCACGCATGGCATTTTGGGTGATCCCGCATTCCCAGAGTTCCTTGCCCCAAGTAGAGCAGTCATTTTGAACTAAATGCGAATCGTTACCACAAAGCGTGAGGAAATTCGGATTCGATGCAAATCGAATGTTCCCTGAAATTTGGATCGAATTCCACTTCTGCAGCTTCGATTCGCTCATCTCTAGTCTTGATAAATGAGACTTGGTTATTAATAGCAATGTTATGTTTGTCTCCCTGCCTTCCAAATCATATAACTTATAATTTTCTATTAACAGAGCCATATGAGGGCTTAATGTTTACAGAACAAATTGTACTTGCTAATAGTACCATTTAATATTTTGTATGATGCACTGGGAAGCTGGAAAAAAATCAGAATCGATTGGAGAAAAACTGTACGACTTTCTTACGGACTTTGTTTTTACGGAGTTCACTGTTCAGTCAAAATGATATGTCGCCTGTAATCTATGGGTCAGTAGAATTTTCATTCTACAGGAAAATGGCGTCTTGGTCATGTTTGACCAAGGTGTTTAGGAAGTTAATGTCCATGATCAGCCATCACTGATTGTGGGTATTAGCTCTGGGTTTCTGCGGCATAATACAATGGAGACACTCAGTGACTGTGTACTGCTGTACAGGCCTTAGGTACTCTCAGTTGTGTACATGAGCCCTTCAATTGAGGAATGGGTGTTGTGAGTTAAATCGGTGATTGTATCGCAATATTTATTATTTGGGCAGCTATAACTTTGTACAATGAGATTAAAATAAGCAGATACAGTAGCAAGAGTGCCTCATTTCAACCCATAATAACAGCCTCTGTGCCTCCATATACCCTTGTTTATTATATGTAGATTTCTTCTGTTGGAAGCTTCACTTTTGGGAAAGAATATGTGCATACATATGGCACCCAAAAGAGGTTGCACAAATTTTTATTACAGTCAGTACAGTCTACATGCACAAGGCTTTGTTGTGTACATGAGCTTAAACATTTATGTACTTTTGCGTTATTAATAAACTAATATACATACAAGATCTAGGTGACCATATAACTGCAGAGAAGTAAAAAAGAGATTAATGCTGCTTGGACTTACTTCCACTTTTGTTCCACTTTCCAGTTTTGTATAGCTAACTTACCTGTCCTCTTGGATGGGCAAGTCCAGTTATTTGTATCATAACTTAAGTAGATTTTCTAAAAACACCACATTTTCATAATTATTTATCACACATTAATATGCAATGCAGTTATCCAATATATTTGTGCAGCCACTTAATGGAGAGTTAATTGCAGCCTTGTTGAGATGTTGTTGAATTGGTTTAATAAGAAACTAAAGGAGTTCTGTGGGGAGTTCAAAGGGATTCTATCATTGAGGAAACATGTTTTGAACTGAAGCCACATCGTAATTCTTGTACGAGTCTTCGTTCGGCCATTTTCCTGTGGCCTATTACATACAGCGCATGCAGTACACTCGTGTAATAGGCCACAGGAAAATGGCCGAATGGACATGCGCAGTCGGCGAATTTTTCCCGAACGAAGGATGACATCAAGAAGAGGCGTCTGCTAAAGAAGAAGAGAGGCGGCGCGGTAAGTTCAAAAAAGCATCTCAGGAGAGCACAGGGGACGCCCCCTAGTGCAGTTTCAGCACTGGGGGAACGCCCCCTGTGCATTCTGAAGACACATTTGCATAAAGATAAAAATCAACATTTCTTCTAAACGGCGGCGAGGAGCAAAACAACAAAGGTAGGAGAAGAATAGCCTTTATAAAGGCTATTACGACGTGGCTTCAGTTAAAAACATGTTTCCCCAATGATAGAATCCCTTTAATTTTTTTTACAGTTTATTCTCTGCACAGCATAAACATTCTTATTTATATATACGGGGGTTCCTTGGCCTCCCCTGCTGCTGCTCTGGTTCTCTCTGATGCCACAAACTCCGCTTCACTAGTTGCTTTAACATAAATTAGAATAGGGTTGGTATTGTGACCAAGATCTGAAACATCAGCGGGAGAGATAGAGCACTTAGGCTTCCTCCCCAATTCCCCCCCCCCCACTGCATTCTACAAATTTAATGACATTAAGATAACCTCATCTATATGAGTAAGACTATTTATACAGTGAAGAGAATGCACTGTAATAAAAATCTCAACATAACTCCTTTAGGCTGGGGCCCCACGTGAAGTAAATTCACGTGAAATCACGATCTTGTTGTGGCAAAAAATGTGACATTTTACATTACCTACAAAGTGGATGGGATTCTGGCTAATCTCATCCACACATTGCAAATAAATATCTGCAGCGGACATGCTGCAATTTTGAAAACTGTCACATTTTTTGTAAATTGCACCATGTCAATTATACCTATGGAAACGTGTTTTTCTTATAGGTATAATTGAAGCAGAAAGTCCGCAGAGTTTTCCTTTCCATTCTGTGAAAAGTGCTGTGGGAAAAATCGTGAAGCGTTTCCACCCCATTTTTCCTGCAGCTCTTTAAGGCTACGTCAGGCCTTAGCCTTAAAGTCCTTAATCAAATGTGAGATCAAATGCAAATTGCACTGCAAAAGACTAGATTTCTTTCTTTCTACTTAGTTTGCACATTTTTAATATATATGCATTTAGGACTAGGGTTCGTATAGTTATTAACACAGTTGCTTGAAGGCCTGAGTTCTCTCTAATTCTACTAACATGTGCATGGAGGTTGTGTATTTTCTCTCAAATTTCATTTTGGTATTCCATTTACTCCCACACTCCAAAAGCATACTGATAAGTTATTTGGCTGCCTATGAAAGTGGTCCTAGTCCTACTGTGTATGCTAGAGATAGATAGATATTAGATTGTGAGCCCTGTTGGAGATAGGGATGGGGACTGATGTGAGTGATGTGATGAATATGTTGATGCTACAGTATATAAGCAACAGAAATAAATAACATGTTCTGTGTACTGAGTAAGTAGTACTGTGCAATAAGATAGGAAGAAAATATTCCCTATGTCTTATACAGTACCTACTTTAGCATTCTGAATAACACACACGATATGCATTAAATGATAAGATAGTGTGAAACAAATCTCTATGGTTAATGGCGCACAGGGTGTCGTGAAACTCTGCCTAATATGAAGTTGACAATGATGTTAAGCATCTTAAATGCAACTTTCCATCTTGAGGTTTAAACCCCAATTTTTCAATTTACTCAATTGGCAATGTCTATGAAGGGGAATTAATAATGAAGATAAAGCAGAAATGTTGGCATCACTGTTTGTCAGTGTGCATCATGTTCTGCATGATCCTGGCACAAATATTTGTGTATAAATCCTACAAGGGGGAAGGGGCAAAGATTAACAATATTTTGTCCTACTACAATTAGGACACAACAGAAAGGCTGCTGTTTTAGACAGTTGTCCTACAGACAACTAGGAAATTAGGAAAAGGAGGGGGAAATAGCTGAGCTCCCACAACGTAGAGAAGATTTTTTCGATATACTATTTATACTATATATATTTATCAATTTTAAGTCTAATATAAGATAAAATAGGACCAAGAGAAGAAAGAGATGAAAGTACTGCTGGGATATTATATATATATATATATATATATATATATATATATATATATATATACTGTGTGTATATATATATATATATATATATATATATATATACACATATATATTTAGTTTTCTACAGTTTCTGTGCTTGGTGTCTTGTTAGTATTAGAATTTTTTTGTACATATATGCAATTTTCTGTTATTCTTAGGACAAGTCAATAAAAGGGAGTCTCTCAGTATTAATATCAGTTATAAAATAAGCACATACTACTGTAGGGCGGTTCACAAATATTCCAATGGTACCTTTTGTTTCCTTCACTGAGGTAGCGTTATTCAATTATTTATGACAGGGCTGGAGGTGGGGAGGATGTCATGAAGAATGAAATATATATATGTTAGAGATGAGTGAATCGAAGCTGCAGAAGTGGAATTCGATCTGAATTTCTAGAATTATTCGATTTGCATCAAATCCGAATTTCCTTATGTTTTGTGGTAATGATTCGCATTTAGTTCAAAATGGCTGCTGTACATGGGACAAAGAACTCTGGGAACGCGGGCTCACCCACAGTGCCATGTGTACAGCCAATCAGCAGCCAGCCCTGTGATGTCACATCCTTTTAACCCCTTCGTGAGCCCACACGGCATGTTTGACCGCTGCATCCAAGGTGTTAAATCCTCCCAATCGGTTATGGAGCAGAGTATTAGCTGTAACTGACACCCTGCTCATAACCGATGCTGGGGGTTTGAACACCTTGGATGCCGCAGTCAACCATGACCGCGGAAACCAAGGGGTTCCGCCATTTTGGTACCCACCCCGGCTCTCTGCAGCCAATAAATAGCTGTTTTTGTTAAACGATTCGCCGCGATTTAATTCGGATCGAATAGAATCATATCAAGAAATTCGGCGAAGTTGCCGAATCAAATTTTTGAATACTTCGCTCATCTCTAATATATATGCGTGTATGTATTGTGAATTGGGACCCTCTAATTAGTCTCGTAGCCAAGCAACACAAGAACATATTGACAGATATAAAAGTTCAATAGTCCAGTTTTATTGTGCACAGTCACAAACAGCAATGTAAAGTGGCTTGCTTCAGCAGGAAATCCAGTAAAAGTAAAATAAAATGTTCTTAATGACGGTACAAATAGAAAACTCAACGTTCTGTGCTTTTCACCAGATGCTGTGGGCTCAGTTCAAACATGCCTTCCACTTACCTCTGTGGCAATATAGATCCAGGCTTGGCACCCTGATGTGTGTTTTTTTTTTCTTTGTGTTGATTTTTTTTTTTCCTCCAGACTAATGCCACCCTGCATTAATAGCTTCACACACACCAGGTTCAGGTACATAACACCATGAACGGAGTATGGGAGTGAACTGCCTACTCAGGAACTTCAGTAACTCCTAAATCCTGGACCCAATCTCCAGTTACATCACTGAGATTAGAAATGTCAATGGCATATATATATATATATATATATATATATATATATATATATATATAAGTAATGTAAAAGCATCATAGTAACTCAAGATAAGATCATCTCCAGGTTGACAAATCCTCTATTGTTTACTTTCTATTAAGAAACCTGGTTTGCATTTGAAGACAATAGAGGGTAAAATACCATAGGATTCAGTCTTTCATGTGGTTGCCTGGTTTAAAGAAGCCATTTTCAAATACCTTTGTTAGGAAGTTCAGAGTAGAAAGAGGAGGATTTTCCCAATCGGGAGCCTCATCTGTTAGACTAAAGAGCTTCTTATGCTCTGAGTACTCTTGCAGTAAATGTAATGTTTTTTTCACCTGTGGTGATGCTGCAGGGGAATTGAACACTTGTTGCATCTTGGTATATTGATTACTGAGATCCCAGCAGTGGGAGATCCTGTAATCCGCTTATTGTCAGGGGATCATTAAAATGGACTGAATATTGTATCACCAATACGGTATTTAGAAGCTTTTTCACTATATACAGTACTGTTCTATATAAGACTGGTATTCATGTTACAGCTTCAACTTCCATGTGTCCAACAGTTCTAATAAGGTCAACCTATTTCATCATACGGTGCTATAGTGATCTAAGTTTTGTTCATTAGAACCACAGGAAGTCATGTTTTATAGCTGTAATATGTATCTTACTATGTGCTGTATTACAGGCATATGAAATCCACCGCTGTGAGTTATTCTTATGTTAAAAAAAAAAAGCATGAAAGGATGAATTTATTAATCTGTTATGTACTGTACAACTTTATACAGATGCAGCAAAGTTTAACTGACAATGATGTCATGCTACAGAGTGATGTCTTATCGCAAGAAAAGCTATTAATAATCCTTTGAAAGGGTCAAATTAACCCATTCCCAACATCTGCCATACTATTATGGTGAATGTCGGGTATTTAAATATAGCGGCTGCTCAGGACCTGAGCAGCCTCCTTAGCCACCGGGTCTCTGCTGTATTATACAGAAAAGACCTGGCGATAATGCCGCTGATCAGTGCCTGCACCATTAATCCGCTGCCATTTTGGGGATGATCGCCAGTCCGAGATCTGGGGCCGGCAATCCTTTGCTATGACAGCCGGGAGTCTATTCAAGGGGTTAAAACGTAAGTAAAACTATATAAATTTGATATCCCCAGAATTGTACCGACCCATAGAATACAGATGATATGTTATTTTGGCTGCACAGTGTATGCCATAAAAACAAATCTCGTAAGAAAGTCACACAAACACAGTTTTTCTCCAATTCCAGCACATTTTGAATTTTCTTCTAGCTTCCTAGTTGAAATATCTCATCCTCCTTCGAATCTCCTCCTGCAAACACCAGCTCTTTAAATAGAAGCACTGCAAGTTATTGAGTGGGGAATATATTTACATATTTTATTTATTTTTTTTTTTTTTTAATAGCAGCTGTATTCAATTGCATATTATGTTATATTCTCATACCTTCTTGTGTATAGAGAAAATATGGTCTAATATAAGCACAGATTTCAGCATTTCCATACAAGGGCTTGAGGAGAGGAAGATATAAGATATTTCATATTCGTTTTGATTCCAGCATTCACCAGGATTGCATTCACTAGGGATGGTAGAGATACAAGAATTCTCTAGTACAGGTGCATCTCAATAAATTAGAATATCTTTGAAACGTTCATTCATTTCAGTAATTCAGTAATACAATTCATAATCAGCGTCTTCCATGATTGTGTGTCCTACTGAACCGGACTGAGGGACCATTTAAAGGCTTAGGAAACCTTGGCAGGTGACACACTGAATTTACAATACCGAACTTTTTTACAATATTCTAATTTTCTTAGATTTGGGTTTTCATTAGCTGTAATCCATAATCAACATTTACAGAAATAAAACACTTGAAATAGAACACTCTGCGTGTAAAGAATCTAGAAAATATAGGAGGTTACTTTTTTAATGTAATTACTGAAATAAATAAATGTTTCAAAGATATTCTAATTTATTGAGATGCACCTGTATATGTGCATTAACATGCAGATAACTTTAGAAGAAAATAAAAGATATGGGTCATTTTGCATATTACAATCTAATGGTTATTTACTTTCAGGTAACATTAGGTATGAGTTTTCAGGTCACAGGACTAAAACATGACCTCTAATATTGTTAAAATAAAAGAATATACACCTCAGCTGCTGCAGAACCTTTTAATGAGAAGCTTACTATTCACTGTTGATTGAAATGAAGCTTCCTCATCCTAAATCATATATGAAGAACTGTAGCTGATGAAGAATTTGGATATTTATCCAAATATTTACAAAAACATCATGACGTCAATTGTCATAATAAGAATATTTTTAACTAGTTCTCATTTTATGATTAGTTCTTATCTTTTATAAGTTGTGCATTATGTTTACTGATATGTCTGCTGCTAGGTAGTAACTAGTAAGGCTTTCCATGGTTCTCACTGTAATACAGACAGCGCTTGTGAAATAGTACTCTGCAGTGTTACATGATCTGAACTCCATCTGGTGGCAAGATTTTGACTTATGCTCAAGGACACAAGAAATTGAAAGGCAATGCACAGTTAACCATATAAACTGTGTTTTCTTACATAATTAAGGGAGTAATAAAAAAAAAAATCACATTGTGATACCCTTGTTATGATAATAGTAAGATTAACAGCTTCTAATTTAGGGGGAAGTTCTAATATTTATATTAAGTATAAATAAATTTGATTTGTCTATCAAACAATGTACTACATCATTGTTTACAAAATGTGGCTATCTAGCGGTTGCAAAACTATAATTCCAGCTTGCCCTATTAGACTACGACTCCCAGTAAACTCCTTGTAGATAAAAAAAAATACATTCAAACTACAATGCCATGCAGTAGTGTGTTTACCATGTAGGCAGGCAACACAGCTTTTATGGGGCCCAATGGGGCATGCATCAAGCTTCTCCTGCTCCTCGACACTGATCCACTGCATTTTCTTGCAGAAGCCACTAGGAGAACCACAGTTTAAAAAGATTTTTACAGTTTAAGGGAGTAGTGCATTAAGGACACATCCACTATCTGCAGAATAGGGCATAAGGGTCAAACTCCCAACAATCAGGAGAATGTCAGACCAAAAGTCATCCATGCCTCCTCTTTGTGAATGGAGCACCAGTATGCTTGTGTGACCAGCATTCCATTCACTACCAGGGGGTTGCCGACACTGTCAGGTATCGCAGTCCCATCATCCCCATAACAATGAATTGAGCACTGGTCATGTAAGTGCATTGGTTCTCTATTCAAAAGGAGGATGCTTGGAGCCCATTTTTTCTGAATGCTGGGGGATCCAGAAGTCAACCCCCAGCGATTGGACACTTATCCATTATAATGTGAATAGGGGACAAGTGTCTTTTAAAGGCACAGCTTCTTTTATTCCTATGCACTGTGCTTTCCCTTGTGGTGGCTGCAGGCAGCAAGTTTTATCACTCAGCTCTATAGGGGAGATTTATCGATGTTTTTATGCCAGCTGTTTGGTGTACATACATTGAAAAATATGAAAGAACATTTTTCAAGCCTTACATTCTAGAATTCTGTCATAAAAACGGTAGAGATTTGCAACTTTTTGAGCCATTTTGCATTTTGTGACATTTTGCATTTGTACACTACTGGCTTTATTTTTAAAATGTGGGTGTGGTTAGCCTGTCTGGCAGTCTGTAAGGCCGGGGCATCACGTGGCATAAACGTTTTACAGTCATAGCAAAGTGGATGGGATTCTAGCAAATCCCATCCTCACTTTGTGGTAAAATACATGCTCTGGACACCTGGCGATTTTCAAAACCGTCACGGTTTTGGAAAACGTAGCATGTCAATTATACCTATGGAAACACAAGCGATTTCCCTGTAGGTATAATTAAAGCAGAAAGTCCGCAGAGGAAACCTCTGCGAACTTTCTGTCCAAAGCGCTGTGGGAAGAACCGCAATGTGTTGCTGCTGTGGTTTTTCCTGAAAAGGTTTTTCCTTTTTTGCTGTGGGGCGCCACATGGAACTTTAGCCTAAACCAGATTTATCAAATGCAACTTTTTAAAAAGTCGCAAAAAATGTCACTGTCTCACTCCAGTAAAGAGTGGCATACAAAGTGGAGTAACATCTCATGGCAAAAGTGTTGGATTGAAAATATGTGCAAACTTATCAAACAACGTTCAGCATTTGATAGCAAATCATGGCAATGCAAACTCCAGCAGAAATTCCCCTCATGATAAATTCTACCATATGATTTAGAATGAACACCATATTAACAAAGTACCCTGGTGAGCTGGAGTTTTTCTTTTATTACAAAAAAAAAAAATAGCACATTTTTTTATGGGACCCTATGATATCTTTATATATTCTTGTTGACAAGTTTACAGCTCAGTAGTTGGGAAAAAACAGGCTACTAAATTAGCTTAGCCAAATACCCAACATGAACCGTAGAATCTTACAGAGACACTATGTGCATACTGTCAATAGCAGTTCATCTACAAAACCTACTAATGTTGGTTACAATTCATTAACATTGATGTTATATATTGATAATAATTTCCAGGAAACATTGGCTTGTTGCTGCTGAGGATGATACAGTGGCTCTGACCGCTTGCTGGTCTGGAGCGCCTGTGTTTTCACTTCACTAATTGATTATTGGATGGTTCTTGTTAATGGCTGCTTGGTAATCTGCAAAAACTTATCAGCTAATAATCAATATATGTTTTACTTTGTGAAGTGAAAACATCACTAGCCTGGTCCAGTGTGCAGCTTGAGTAGCAGCGTGTGTCTTCATACTATAGATTGTGCAATCAATCAAGCTTAAAAGGCAGATACTTGCTAACCTGGGTCATATAGTGCTGTAGAAGTTTGCTGCTTGCTTTTGTTATATAAATAAATTTACAATTCATAAACCTTATTTTGTGTTTGGGTTTATCTGTCACTTGGACAAAAATTTCCTAAAGTCTCTAATCTAATAGTTTACATGTTATCTATGTTGTTTAGGTACTTTTGGTAGTTCCTTTTGATTCCTGCAAGGTGTCCATTCCATTTGCATCACTACTCGCAGTAGACTCCTTATTGGGGACTTGTACACAGCCCAGCAAGTTTGCCAATGCTCTTTTATTCTGTTTTGCTTTCCAGAGTGCATTGAGAGGCATCAGAAGTGTCCTTTTATGAAACCCATCTTTTCTTTCTGTCTTTGCAGTGTGCATTTTCAGAGGAGTGCATGAGAAGTGGATCTAACTGTGCAGATAGCTCTTTTACCTGGATGCTAGTATAGTGTGCATCAGAGGGAAAGTTCATATTGTTACATATGGGAATGTCATACCCCCTTTTTGTGTTTATCACACCCCTTTTTGTGACACATACAACACTAATAAAATAATAGTGACATAAAATGATATAAATTATATCCTGGTTGATGCAGGAGTATTCTGCCAGGCCCTGTAGATTTTCTCTCTTTTGGGACTCCTGGATGTCACCCCTATTTTTGGGAGGCTCCTGAGCTGTCTCAAATTTTTATACTATTCAAATATTATGTGCATGTATATTCTTAAATGGACTGATTTATAACCTGATAATCCTCCTGTGGAGTAGAGATGGAGAGAGGCTCACCCTGAGCAAACAGTTCAAAATGACCTGCTAAACATCTTTTTGGTGGCTTTGATTTAAAAAAGTGTTGTGGCTTAATGGGCAGAGCTTAAGGCTGGGGCCCCACGTTGAGAATATGCAGGGTTTTGACCATGTATTACAGTACCTGCAAAGTGCATATGATTCTGGCTAATCCTATCCACACATTGCAGAAAAAAAAATCTGCAGCATGTTAATTATACCTATGGGAATGCTGGTGTTTTTCCTATAGGTACAATAGAGAGAGAAAGTCCACAGAGGAAAACTCTGCGGACTTTCTGTGAAAAATGTTGCGGAAAAAAAACCGATGCGTTTCTGCAATTGTCTTTTCCACAGCGTTTTTCGGCTACAGCTCACTACGTGGGGCCTTAGCCTCAAACAGGCTTTGGGCAGAACCTGTGTCAGGCATCTGAGGTGTCCAAATGGAGGATGCCAGTGGCTTTGTAATAAACCAGCTAAGCATTGTTGCACTGTTATTGAAATACATGGATTTTGTTGGTAGTATGGGTGATTGATGTGTAGATGCTGGTGGATGGCAATATAGTGTTTAATGAGCAAGCTGCACAGGCTCAGTTCAGCAGGGAAAAAACGGACGTCATACGGCCAGTCGTGTGAATGTAGCCTAAGCAGACAGCAAGCTGCAGAGAAAGGAGACACCGAGAGGTGCATATTTGCAGTGTTTTTTCACATAAAAAAACAACCCTTTTGAGAAATAGAGTATATTGGACTTATTATAGTGGTGAAATGGGCTATAAAATTAGATGAAATGACCTTTTTTCATGTTTTTCTTAGATTAATTGTGTCGCACGTGTGAAAGTTTATAATAGTCATTCACCATACTATTACAGCTGCACTCTTGCTCTTCTGGCAGTGATCAGAAAAGCAATGCCTGTCATTTAGCTCCCTGTATGTCATGATCTTTACTTATTGGTACTCTGAACTTATGTGTAGTTTGCTCAGAATCCATTGAAGGAGCCTGGGTTTGTCTGACTACATATGTTGACTGTCTGTGTACTATTAGGTTAGTTGTGTATGTACTTGCATTACACATTCACAAATTGAACAAACTCTTATTTGCAAGCAGGATTTTATACTTGTGTCCTATATTGGAAATTTACTTTGCTGTTTATTTTGTTCTCGTGTTTAGAATTGTAAAGAAACAACAAATCCATTTCACATTGAGAGCTTTCACTTAAAGAACAAGTGGCTGTGAATGTCAAGGTGTGTTTTTCTTTAAGAAAGGGAGCTGAAAAGGACTGTTGTTTCCTCTGAGGCTTTTCATGAATGACATTGAGTGTGGATTGCTTCCTATTTCAAGGTACACCACTGCAGCCATGTCTCTCAGGATTCATGCTTCATCTAGCAGGAGACAACTTGAACTGTAGCTAGACATGACCAGGGGTAAAGAATTTAGGTTGTGTTCCAAACATCTTGTTTGTATTCTGTCAAGTCCCATGCTGTGCTTTTGAAATCATTCAGAGATCCTGAAATAACAAATGCAGATTAGTTGCTATAAACTGGATATGAATATGAATGAGCTCTTACTCTATGCTACATATATGACCTCACTCAAATTGTAAATGTCACTCATTTGTGAAACATTTTAAATATTTACACTGTATTTTAAATTTTAGATATTTACTTTTTTAACACGTTTTTTCAGTAGTCACATAGAATCACATTCTGCTTTAGATGTCCATTTTTGTCAAACCAAACACAGAACTGAATATAAGAGACCAAAAAGAGTTTAAGTCTTTGAAGCCTTCCTTTATTATGGATTCACTCTAGGCTTAAAAACTGCATCAAAAGCTGGCACAAAAATGCATGTGTGACTTCAGCCTTAATGGGTTTTACAGGCTATAAAATGTTAAAATATTTTTTTCAAACTTTTATATACATGCCTACTGGCTTTCATCCATTTTCCACTGCCAGTTTGCTCATTCCCTATTATTGTTAAGCCATTAGGCAAATGCAAGGTGGACAAAAACTATGAAATGGGGGCATTTGAAAGACATCATAGTTATTTAGATAGGCAGTAAAGTTATATATCAACCTCTATGTACCTTTGACTGGAATCACAGAAGTAATTTAGGTACTTTTTTTTTAAATAAATACAGCAGTGTGTATAAAGGAGAAAGGATGTATTAGGTTTTTTTTTTAAATAAATTTTCTTCTTTTTGGATTCACTATTAGTTTTGGCTTAAAAACTAAACTTAATCTGCCTAATAACTAAAAAAAAGAAAATCTACAAGTACTCATACTGATTATAGAACTCCTATGTAGAATATCTCCATTGTCATAGTGTTAGCTTGCCCTGCAGTCATGTGTTACCCCAATGGAGGAAATTATGAAGAACAGAGGCAAAAAAGCACAAGTCTATCAAAACCAACTAGGGGTGGACAGAGGATATGAATGAAGACAAAAGGGATGGTTAAATCATAAAGCTTTCCTTGTTGCTGCATGGCCTGTCCCCCCCCCCTTAGGTCCTAAGGTATCCATTTTCATTGAAGAGTAAAATTATCTCGGCACTCCGTTCTTCAGATGCAATCAAAGTGTAGTATTGAGATATAGCACCACAAAAATCCAGTCAAGCATAAATCTGAAATCTGAACACGATATTCAGTAATGAACGTTTTGGTGTAATCCACCATCAGAGAATATCATGTGAGAAGGAAGAAACTGGAACTTGTGGATGCCAGGATCAAAGTATGCTTGTTCATATTTATACTTGACTGGATTTATACTTGTCTGGATTTCTGTGGTACTATATCTCAATAAAACCACTACACTTTGACTGCATCAAAAGAACGGAGTGTCGTGATAATTTTACTCTACTATTGATTGACTGCAACACGTCTTTCATAGGCACCCTTGTGATTCAAAGGGAGTAATGGGACATTGTCTAATATATTCCATTTTTAATTGAGACCTGGACTACATTAAATACATGGGAGGGAGAATCAATAGGTACCCAAGTAGACTGTTAAATGCTAACATTTCTTACTACATTGATACTCTGAAGCACACTCTAGCTAAATCGAAACCTCTCCCTCTCCCTTACCTGGGCAATGTTAACCTGATTAAAATGATGGGATTTCCTTGTCCTCTGTGCCACTTGTATATCTCTCCTGATTCCTTTATCATTGCTTTGTGTGTGGGGTTGGTAGGCCATATATAGCAACCTAGACTAATGCTTTCACAGACTTTCTGTTTCCATTATACCTATAGGGAAACCAATGGTGTTTCCATAGGTATAACTGACATGCTGTGATTTTCAAAACCGCAATGGTTTTGGAAATCGCAGCATGTCCACTCCGCATATTGTCCCACAATGTGTCGATGGGATTCTCTAGAATCCCATCGGCATCGCAGGGACTGTTAAATGCCGTGTTTTTTCACCACGTGGGACCCCGGCCTAACACAGACACCAAATGGCAAAGAGTGGTTTTACACTTGAGAAGGGCTTTGTATCGCTAAACATTGCTATTTAGTGATTGAGTTCCCTAATGAAACTCATTTACTGCTACTATAATATAGTTTAAGAATCTCAGTATCACATTAAATGTGATAAATACATATGTGCATTAAGAAATACCTATGCTTCTGTTACTGGCAGCCTAGTGCCGCCTGTAATAGAAGCATTCAAATGACAAGACTAGGAGCCTTCAATAGGCTCCTTGCTGTCTTAGTAATGGATCTACCCTCAGATGGCAGCAGCCATGTGCCACTGGGAAAATGGTGCCTTGGAAGGTTTAGGAGGGTTAATGTCTGCCATCAGTGTGGGCACTGATCATTGGCATTGCCACTGTATAATACAGCAGTGACCTGGTGGCTATGGCTGCCGTTCAACTCCTGAGCGGCAGCAATTTTAAAATAACTGACATCAGCCGTGATAGTGCGGCAGATGTCGAAAAGGGTTCATTTTGTTTCTTCTTGACTATTCATAGGTTAATTCCATTTTTTGTCTTGCTTAGTTTTTTGTTTTAATTTGGATCATTGACCTGCTGCTCACTGTTCTGCTGTTGTAACTCCAGAAAACACTGAAATATTTTAGTTTTAGACTTACAGTAACTAAAAGTGATACATCTAATGAATCTCAATATGTTGCCATAAATGACTTGGATAAATAATTCCTTACTATTATAAAAACCTTGTAATCCAACACCTATTGAATTAAAAAATGAAAGCATAATAAAGAATCATCAGAGAATAAAAATTGTGGGAATATAATATAACAATTTTATAGGAGATCATGTTGCAACTGCTGTAGAATGTGAGATATGACTTGGGATTTAACAGGATTTTACTGTAATGTCTCACTGAATGTATTACCTATTAGGAATAACATTAGAGTTTCATAATTGCAGAAATATAAATCCTTTCTATTAAGTAGACCATACCAATACGATTACATTGGTATATGAATACAGAACAAATATATAAAAAGCTAAGTAAAGAGACAAAAATACAACTGACTTACTTAAAAGTATAACTATAGTTTAAATATGTGTGCTAAAACAATACATTTTGTAATATACTGTATATGCCTTCACTTATAAGAAGCCCTTTATCCCTATGCCTGGATAATTCCTACAGTATATACAAATACTTAAAAATAGGTTCTAGGTAACATTTTGGCCCCTACACTAATGAATTATGGACAAGTGTATTTTAGGCTGCATTTTACAGTACCTGCAAAGTGAATGGGATACAGTCTAATCCCATCTACACAATGCAGAAAAAAAAAAAAAATCAGCTGCAGAAAAGCTGTGTTTTCAATGCTTGTGTTTTTGAAAATCACAGCATATCAATTATACCAGTGGAAACTCTGGTGTTTTCCCTATAGGTATTATAAGGGAAGAAAATCTGCAGTAAAAAACTCAACAAAAACTCATTGATGAATGCTGCAGAAAAAAATGCCCCATTTTTTAGCTGCGTTAGGACTTAGTCTTAGGCATATTATGCTTAGCATACACTACAAATGGTCTCCTGTCTCTGGACCTGAGGCTCTGAATGAATAAAAGGGCAATATAGTTCTGAGGGAATTATGAACAGTGTTAAACAGACCCTTATCTCATAGTTAAGGATTCAGTTAAGACTGGGTGTGTTCTACAGGATTGGTGCATAGCAAATGTGGTGCCAATATTCCAAAAGGGATCTAAAATTGAGCCTGGGATGTATAGGCAGAAGTCTAATCTCTGTTGTAGGAAAATTATTTGAAGAATTTTTCTAAGAGATGCTATCTTGGAGTATCTCGAAGATTATAAACTTATAACACAGCACCTGAATGGGTTTATGAGGGATCGATCCTATCAGACTTATCTGAGCAGCCCAAAGAGAAGTGAGCCATTTTAGTTTAGGGACCCATCTTAGGCTAAAGCCCCATGTTGCAAAAATGCAGCATTTTTGCCTCTGTGGAAACACCGCAGAAAAAAATCACTGCGTTTTAACAGTACCTACAAAGTGAATGAGATTCTGGCTAATCCCACACATTGCAGAAAAAAATACCCTGCAGAAAAGCTGCATTTTCAAAATAAAGTTTTTGAAAATCGCAGCATTTCAATTGTAGCTACGGAAACACTGACATTTTCCCTATAGGTATAGTGACAACTTGGGGGAATTAAACTCAAATGGTGGCTTTTCCTGGTCCCAACAGCGGTGGTTCGTGGTACTGGGCGCTGGTGAGACAGCGTTCAGACGGTGCCAATTTAAAACAAAGTGGCTTTATTACAGCTTAAGGGCAACATAACAAAACAACAAACAAAACCTATGCCACAGTTAGGGCCTAACTCACTCATAGAGCCCCTAACTAGCCTCTGGGGCAACAAGAGCCTGACTTAATTTCCGTAAGTCCTCTCTGGACCCAAGCCCTCTGGGACAGACTGCCTCTCTGTCCTAGGCTGGTCCACCATTTCCTGCTCCATGCAGGTTTCTCCAGCCTTCTGGAGATACACGCCCCACCCAAAGGTGTGGCTGAGGGCCTTTTCAGGGCTGCCCTGGGTCGCTCCCTAGCGCCGTCTAGGTTCATACTCTCACATACCCTCCCCCTCAGCTCACTACCCATGGGGTGAGCTACAATGGGACAAGACATATGTCGCCGTCCCTCTTCAATCCTATACACTTGTCCAGTGTCTCTCCAGATGTCCCCATCTGGCGGTCTCCTCTTCCAAATACCGCTCCGTCGAGTTCTCAGTTCTCTCCTCCCTTTAAATGCCACGCCAAGATCCTGGCCATTCCGTGCAAAGGCAAGTTCCGCTTCATCACCTTCACAACTCGCCATACAGTGGATCACATCATCTTCATCACATCTCTCGCCACAGTCTTCAGCCATCCCATTGCATGACGTCGATTCATCTAGTGAATAGCCGCCAGAATCTTCATCTTCTCCTATCACGAATCCACAGGAGCCCAGATACCAGCCAACACGTACCTCATGCACATCAACGTCCCCAGAGTACAAACATTTCACGGGTACCCCTTCTGTAACCTTCATCTCAAAGCAAACTTTGCCATCACCATCAAGGCTTAGAAGTTTAGGAGACATAGGCCGCTTGCTCTCTGCTTTGTTTGAGATAGGGACAAGAATCTCTCACATTGAGGAGAGCACCAGTAAAGGTGTGTAGAGATTTTAATTGCCTTTTGCCCTCTACTTAGCATCTACATATCACAAGGCATTATGGGAAAGGAGCTGGGGAGCTCATGCGCCCTCTATTGGATGTAACAAATCCTCAATTTGCTTTTGACTCACCGAGCCTTGAGACAGCAAAAGGGATTTTAGCCAAGCCAATTTCACTTATCTGCATACAGCGCTGTTTCCGGATTGTTGTCCTTCATCAGTACAGAGCAAAGTGAATTGGCTGGCTTAGTGGGAGGCAATGAGTGGGTTAGGGACAAGAATCTCTCACATTGAGGAGAGCACCAGTAAAGGTGTGTAGAGATTTTAATTGCCTTTTTCCCTCTACTTAGCATCTACATATCACAAGGCATTATGGGAAAGGAGCTGGGGAGCTCATGCGCCCTCTATTGGATGTAACAAATCCTCAATTTGCTTTTGACTCACCGAGCCTTGAGACAGCAAAAGGGATTTTAGCCAAGCCAATTTCACTTATCTGCATACAGCGCTGTTTCCGGATTGTTGTCCTTCATCAGTACAGAGCAAAAGGCAATTAAATTCTCTACACACCTTTACTGGTGCTCTCCTCAATGTGAGAGATTCTTGTCCCTAACCCACTCATTGCCTCCCACTAAGCCAGCCAATTCACTTTGCTCTGTACTGATGAAGGACAACAATCCGGAAACAGCGCTGTATGCAGATAAGTGAAATTGGCTTGGCTAAAATCCCTTTTGCTGTCTCAAGGCTCGGTGAGTCAAAAGCAAATTGAGGATTTGTTACATCCAATAGAGGGCGCATGAGCTCCCCAGCTCCTTTCCCATAATGCCTTGTGATATGTAGATGCTAAGTAGAGGGCAAAAGGCAATTAAAATCTCTACACACCTTTACTGGTGCTCTCCTCAATGTGAGAGATTCTTGTCCCTAACCCACTCATTGCCTTCCACTAAGCCAGCCAATTCACTTTGCTCTGTACTGATGAAGGACAACAATCCGGAAACAGCGCTGTATGCAGATAAGTGAAATTGGCTTGGCTAAAATCCCTTTTGCTGTCTCAAGGCTCGGTGAGTCAAAAGCAAATTGAGGATTTGTTACATCCAATAGAGGGTGCATGAGCTCCCCAGCTCCTTTCCCATAATGCCTTGTGATATATTGTTTGAGATACAGATGCTCTGTACCGCAATATCTTCTCCTTCTGCACAAGGGCCATACAGTACACCCTCACAAAATAGCTCACGCTGAACGACATTTTCTGATATGTCTTTAACAACTGCCACATCATATATTGGAATGGTTTCTGTATAATGCTTCCACACCTGTACGACAGCAGGACAACCACTTCCATACTCTAGTCTTACCTCCTCTTTCTCATACGCATAACTTTCTGGAGGCATGTTGCGGTGCTGTGATAGATTACAAGAATTTTCGTACCAACTCCTTTCTGACAGTACAGGAGCTGGTGACATCATCATCTTAACCTTCTTCAAGTTATTTTCATTCCCGGTGCTAACACTGGAGGGCTGGGACACCAAGTTTTCACAATCACAATTTTTTCTGTCAGTATCCAGATGCTTTTGGGTTACATGTTCTGGCTGCCTTAATGGTTCTGCTTTCTCTGCCTCTATGCTGGCAGCTTTCTTCAATTCTACCGCCTTCTGTAGCGCACAAATCTCTGATTCCAGTTCCGGAACTTTCTTCACTGCCACATTTTTCTGCACAGCCTCCATCTCAGTTTTTACTATTACAACTTGCAGAACTTCCTCAATCTTCCTGACATCTTCTATGGCAGCAGATGTAGATGCCATCTCTTTATTCACTATGCTTCCTAATTCTAGGATATTCTGCAGCGTTATTCTAACATTTGTCAGGTCAGCATCCTGGATAATATTTTCTGCTTCCCCCACTGTTCCCTGAATTATATGGGATTGATCCGCCAACATTTTCTGATAAAGCTTCTGCTCATCTGCAGACTTTTTGTCAAGTCTTTCATTCAAGTCCCGTATTTCAGTGGCTCTCTTATCTTGCTCTTGGTTGAATAAAGACTCTATTTCTTGAATCACATTTTTCAGGGATAACAGCTCTGATTCCTTAGAGGTTAACAGGCTCTGCAGTGAGTCTCTCTCATCTTCTAGTGCTGCCAGCTTTGAAGATAGTGCAGATGCCGACTGTTCCGTATTGGATAAAGACTGCTGCAATTGATCCAATTCTTCTCTTTTAGATTCCACTTCGGTTTTTAACTGTTCAATCTGAGAAGTGCGCTCTTCCAACTTTATTTCTGATTCACGCTTCACTTGATCCATCTGAAACTCCAGCTGTTTCTTGATTTCCTCCTGCTTGTTCACTTGCACCTTTAATTTAGCAACAAGCATATTTAGATCTACAATCTCAGCAAATAAACTAGACAGGTTTCCTTCAAACTGAATCCTCGTGTCTTCTGTCTGGAGGTCCAATTCTCTCTTGGCCTTTTCCAGCATCTCATAAGCATTAGCTTCGTTCTCATACAATATCTGCACAGATTCCAGGTTTTTCGCAACTTCATCCTTGGAGCTAACCAAATTCTCCATTTCAGTGCGCAGTTGCTTGTTGAGCCTCTCTAACTCGGCCTTCAATTCAAGGGCCTCTTCTAGGGAGCGAGCCAAGGCAAGAGCTTTGGCCTTTTTTCTACAAGCCTCTGCTTCAGCACGGTCACGTTCTTCTGCATATCTAGCAGAAAGAGTCTTCTCTTCACCAAGCAGCTGATCAAACTTTTTCTGCTTCCTTTCCAATTTTGACACAATCCGATGTTGATGATCAAGATCTACACCTACATCTTCTAGTTCCTGCTGCAGTCTAATTTTCATCTTCTCAAGTTTGTCATAAGCAGCAACCTTCTCCACAAACCGTTGATTTGTAACTTCTAGCTCCTTTTGAAACTTTTCCTTTAGTTCTTCCACAGAGTCCAAGGACCCAATACTATCCTCCATTTTTTTCTTCATATCAGTCACCTGAGCCTGTAGTGTTGAAATCTGCTTTGTCAAATCTCTTTTTACTATCTCTTCTTCCTCTAGTTGCTCAAGGAAACCACTTTTCTCATCTTCCATTTGTTTTAGTTTTGTACTAAGGTGAAGCTTCTGCCGAGTTTCTTCTTGCAACAGTTCCTGGCTGTTCTGAAGCTGAGATTCTAATGTAGACAACTCTTTGGAAAGTTTGATAAACTTGCTGTCTGCTTGAGAAAGAAGCCTTGTGACATTATTCAATTCCACCTGTAGTCTATTTGCCTTGCCTAGCAGTTCTGCTTGAAATCTGTCCCCTTCTGTGACTTTTAGTTGCATCACTTGAAGTTGAGTCTCTACTTTTTTATGACTCTCCTGTAAGGCTTGCACTTTCTGAGCATGGACAGACGACATCTCCATCAAATCTTTGTCTTTATTTTGCACCAAAACAGACAACTTCTCATTATCTTCACAAGATCCTGACAGCGCCCTCTCCAGGCTACATATTCTAGCTTTGAGTTCCCTTTCTCTTTGTTCCAGAACTCCAGCTCTGCTTCGCCATTCATGGATTTCACTATTTAGGCGAACCTGCTTTAGTGCATGCAAGTTTTGCTCTGACTGCAATGTCTGCACCACAGATTCTAAATCACTCTCTTGGTCAGAGACATGCTTCCTCAGCTCTGCAATTTCATTTTCTTTGTAAATTAATGCAGCCGAAAGTTCTTCACACTTCCTCACTTGGTCATCCAGACATTCTGATTGACACTGCAAAAATTCACTTCTCTCACGTTTAGCAGTTTCAAGCTCATCTCTTAATTTTTCAATGACACTCTCTTTGGCAATGGAGTCTTGAACATGCTGCTCCTTTAAATCCTGCAATTGCTTCTCAAGCACTTGCTTTTGCTATACACTCTGTACAACTTTATTAGCTAGAGCACATTTCATATCAGCAAACTCCTTCTTAGTGACACAGTCCATTCCAGGCAAACCCAGTACCACATTTTCACAATGACTAGGATATGAACTCTTTACAGTTTCAAGCTCTTTCTTTAACTTAAGGTTCTCTTTTTCTGATACCTCAAGTTGCCATTTCCAATCAGATATTTCATCTTCATAAATGAACCTTATGGTTTTAATCTCATCTTGAAGCTGCTGCACAATAATATTTTCATCTTTGGCGCTCTGATGCACTCCAGTATGAGACATAGTCATAGTCAAACAGTCAGCAGGGACATATTCTTTCATAGAACAGAGGTGCTTTAGAAAGACTGAGTCACTCTCATGCAACACATCATCTTTACTTGCATTCCACCTGATCTGCTCCGGGTTTTGTGTCTCTCTGCATTCAGACTTCTGCACTAATAAACCTGTGCATGACTTCTCTACTTTTTTACAAGCTGAAATTCTCTTTTTCTTGCCCATTGTTTACTAACAAGATTACACAATATTCCACAGCAACCTTGGGGTTCAACCGGCAGCAACTTTTTGCTATCTTCTGCAGTCACATGTATTCAAACAGTTAACTTATGTGGCACTACAACAACCAGCATTTTCTTCTGACTTCCACAGAAAACACCAACATGGCACCATAGCCTTTCACATAGACCTGTTTACAATATCCAGCTTCTATACACATTGCTCACTTTCTTGCCATCAGCAAACATTTCACAGACTTCTGTGCCACAGTATACACAAAGTCCATTCCCTGGATTCCTCTTCCAGAGTTTTACTTTCACCAGTTTTGCACACACTTTGCTATGTTGCACTCACCCCTTTCCTGGGTTTCTTCAGTTGAAATCACAGATTTCTTCCAGCTGTAGGCCACAATGCACACTTTGCAGTACTGCAGTCACAAACCACTTGTCTTCCAGGACTTGCGTGGATCTCTTTATGCGCGCGATTCTCCACCATATGTGACAACTTGGGGGAATTAAACTCAAATGGTGGCTTTTCCTGGTCCCAACAGCGGTGGTTCGTGGTACTGGGCGCCGGTGAGACAGCGTTCAGACGGTGCCAATTTAAAACAAAGTGGCTTTATTACAGCTTAAGGGCAACATAACAAAACAACAAACAAAACCTAGGCCGCCGTTAGGGCCCTAACTCACGCATAGAGCCCCTAACTAGCCTCTGGGGCAACAAGAGCCTGACTTAATTTCCGTAAGTCCTCTCTGGATCCCAGCCCTCTGGGACAGACTGCCTCTCTGTCCTAGGCTGGTCCACCATTTCCTGCTCCATGCAGGTTTCTCCAGCCGTCTGGAGATACACGCCCCACCCAAAGGTGTGGCTGAGGGCCTTTTCAGGGCTGGCCTGGGTCGCTCCCTAGCGCCCTCTAGGTTCATACTCTCACAGTATAATAAGGGAAGAAAATCCACTGAGAAAAACTAAGGAAAAACACAATGGAAAATGCTGGTCAGAAAAAACATGATGCGTTTACACTGAGTTTTTTTCCACAGCGTTTTTTAGTTGTGTTTCGCTACGTGTGGCCTTAGCCTAAAAGAGATTGTCTTGTTGTAAGATGAGCTGATACAATTAGATCAGAATATTACCAATAACCTATCATATGTATTTTAATATATAGTAGGAATTAACAGTACAGCTTGATGCTAGCAGGGTGCTGTTGCAACTTTTTGTGTCTGCATTTCTATTGCATTCATGGTAACCTGCACCTGCATTTCTTGTTCACATTGTTTGGCAGCACTGACAATTTCTGTGTGTTTGTTTCAATAAAACCATGTTTGAAATATATTTGGCTTTTGCATTGTGCCATTCTTTTTCCTGTTTTTGGTGGGGTTTTTTTTGTATCCCCTTCTATATTTGGCTTTAAAAAAAAAGTACAGGTGCGTAAGGGTACGACCACACTTAGTGGTTGTGCTGCAGCCATGGTATGGACAAAAAGTGGGCTCCCAGATGCCTAAATTAAAACTAATTGGTTATTCACTATTCCAAAGTCTTAGCAGCATGTTTTTTTTGTTTTTGTTTTCTAAGATTACTACACAGCCATTAAAAAGAAACATTCACTAAACAATTTCTTTTGTAGTGAATCAATGTAATGCTATGGCAGCTGGCATGACTGCTCAATCTACATCTTAGGGTGATATGACCATATTGTGTGGCTGTATCCTAAAAAAAAGCGCACTTTTCATGCAGTCTTCAAAGATAATACTTGGCAGTAGTATGGATTGCTCTGAGCCGGTGACTAAGGCGCATTGTCAAAGAAAGCCACCTATGCCACATTTCAGTCTTTAAAATTTACAATCAACTAGATTTGCCATATTCAATCATAAGGCTAAGACCATACATGATGGACTCTCTGCTGAGTGATGGAGCCAATCAGTGGCACCACTAATTGGCTATATTGTTCATGTGTAGACAGAAACGTCCACAGAGATCGGGGACCCAAACAAAGAAACTCTGCTTGATCCCTGGCCAAACAGAAAACTGAGTATACACTGTTTGTTATTTTAAGCTTGGCGGGAGTTAAAATTATGAGCTGGAACACCCCTTTGAATCTAATTATTTAAAGTACAGCTAATTTCAGCAGACATTTCCTTTATATGTGCTATATAATACTATTTCTTATTTTACTTATGTAGAACAGCATTAAAACATTTTTATTTTTTTCATTCCTTTGGGCACCAGAAATACTTGTTAATTGTCTTGTTGTCCTGATGCCAGCTTGCCAATGCCCTCCTGATATGTAAATTCACTGGCTTTTAAGCTAGTGATTAATACTAAAATGCCAAACAAAGGGTTTGTACACCTGTCCTATTTTTGCATTCTCTTATGTTGATTTATCAGTGTCTAAAATAAGTCATAACTATTCTGGGAAGCTGATTTATTATGCACCGAGTTGGACTATATCTCCTCCAGTATCTGTTGATGAATCTAGGCCAGTATGTTTTACTGCTCATACCTAATATAGAAAGCTGAAGTTAAAAAATTGTTCTGTTCCTCTGTGGGGCTTCATGTTGCTGAAATGATTTAATAAAATGTTTAAATCATTTACCAAAGCTCAATAATCGTAAACACATTGTTAATTTTACCTCTCTGAAGTTGCATATATGCCAGCCTAAAGCTTCCTACTGAATGGATCCTCTAAAATTATGCCATATCTAATAAACTATGTAAAGCTGATGCAAGCAGATTAGTGATTTAACTTCAATTACCCCTGTAGTAATTTTCTAATATTAATTTTCTAATATGAATTATTGCATGGATCGTAATACCTGTTTCTACACATAGCGTGATCTGAGGCTTTGCGTTCTTAAAGAATTTTAGACTTAAAGGAGATGTCCAGGAATTACAGATTTCTGCAAAGAAGCCAGGGTAGGTGGGGAAAAAAAAAACATACTCACCTGTCCTCTGTGTTTTGGTGTGCCCCACTGCGGTCCGGTCCACCGGTGTCCCACGTGACCTCTGTAGTAGTGGCGTAACTAGGAATGACTGGGCCCCAAGGTGAACATTTGACACGGGATGGGAAGCGCAGGTGGCAGTGAGCAGGAGTAAGGATCGGTAAGCAAATAGAGCCCGTTACCTGCTGGATATTAAAAAAAAAAAAAAAATCATCAGGGGCCCGCGGGGCCCCCTAATGTCCTGGGCCCTGTTCCGCTACTGCTGCTACCCCGGTATTTACGCTCCTGCTCTGAAGCCAATCAGCGACCTAAGAAAAGGAACTTGAAAATCATTCACATACGTCACCTTTGACGTTCCAGTTCCTTTCCTTAGTCCTCTGAGGTCTCAGCGGTCACGTGCACCAATGACTTTGCAGGAACAACCCTCTGGGCACCTCTGAAATGGACCGCAGTGGGGAGAAACAGGAACAGGCGAGAGATTTTTTTTTTCACCTTCCCCGGCCTTCTTGCAGAAACCTATAATTCCTGGAAACCCCTTTTAAGTTACTACATAAAGTCACTGCATAGAATACCCCTATGGGCCACTTTCACTTACTTTGAGTGTGTATCTTTTTGGAGAGCCTTTGAAAAAACTATGGATTTTATTGCTTGGTTTTGTTTTGTTTTGTTTTTGCTTTTGTAGAGTCCTGTAGTGAATCCTATAGGAAAACCCCTTAAAATACAGTACCTAGAACATGCTGCATTTTCTAAAAGGGGGAAAAAAAAATCCCAAACATAATGAAACACTAAGCATCTTATATTAAACTTCTGACTTTCAGCAAATGTCTGGCTTCTTTGAAAAAGAAAAAAAAAACCTGGAAAGATCTAAAGGAAAAGTGTAAAAGAAATAAATCAAAAAGATTTTTTTTCCCCCTAAAATGCTATATGTGAAACTTTAAAAGGAATATTCTGTATTAAGGTTGTATTCACATGACCGTGAATAACTGCCTCATGGAAGTTGTATTGAAATGGCCATGACAGGGCCATTTACTCCATTTTCTTAAGCAATACACATCACTGACTGTTCACACCTGTGTTGGGGTTTCCGTTCGTGGGGTCCGCTTGGGGGGCATTTGTTAAAATGCATAAAGGCAAGGGGCAGAGCAATGTACGGTTAAACTCTGAGTTTGAATCCACTGCTTACCATCCATTTTCCATAGACATACAGTACAGACCAAAAGTTTGCACACACCTTCTCATTCCAAGAGTTTTCTGTATTTTCATGACTATAAAAATTGTAGATTCACACTGAAGGCATCAAAACTATGAATTAACACATGTAGAATTATATACTTAACAAAAAAGTGTGAAACAACTGAAAATATGTCTTATATTCTAGGTTCTTCAAAGTAGCCACCTTTTGCTTTGATTACTGCTTCGCACATTCCTGTCATTCTCTTGATGAGCTTCAAGAGGTAGTCACCTGAAATGGTTTTCACTTCACAGGCGTGCCCTGTCAGGTTTAATAAGTGGGATTTCTTGCCTTATAAATGGGGTTGGGACCATCAGTTGTGTTGTTCAGAAGTCAGGTGGATACACAGCTGATAGTCCTACTGAATGGAGTGTTAGAATTTGTATTATGGCAAGAAAAAAGCAGCTAAGTAAAGAAAAACGAGTCGCCATCATTACTTTAAGAAATGAAGGTCAGTCGGTCCGAAAAATTGGGAAAACTTTGAAAGTGTCCTCAAGTGCAGTGGCCAAAACCATCAAGCGCTACAAAGAAACTGGCTCACATGAGGACCACTCCAGGAAAGGAAGACCAAGAGTCACCTCTGCTGCGGAGGATAAGTTCATCCGAGTCACAAGCCTCAGAAATCACAGGTTAACAGCAGCTCAGATTAGAGACCAGGTCAATGCCACACAGAGTTCTAGCAGCAGACACATCTCTACAACAACTGTTAAGAGGAGACTGTGTGCAGCAGGCCTTCATGGTAAAATAGCTGCTAGGAAACCACTGCTAAGGACAGGCAACAAGCAGAAGAGACTTTTTTGGGCTAAAGAACACAAGGAATGGACATTAGACCTGTGGAAATCTGTGCTTTGGTCTGATGAGTCCAAATTTGAGATCTTTGGTTCCAACCAGCGTGTCTTTGTGCGAAGCAGAAAAGGTGAATGAAAGGACTCTACATGCCTGGTTCCCACCGTGAAGCATGGAGGAGGAGGTGTGATGGTGTGGGGGTGCTTTGTTGGTGACACTGTTGGGGATTTATTCAAAATTGAAGGAATACTGAACCAGCATTGTTACCACAGCATCTTGCAGCGGCATGCTATTCCATCCGGTTTGTGTTTAGTTGGACCATCATTTATTTTTCAACAGGACAATGACCCCAAACACACCTCCAGACTGTGTAAGGGCTATTTGACCAAGAAGGAGAGTGATGGGGTGCTACGCTAGATGACCTGGCCTCCACAGTCACCAGACCTGAACTCAATCGAGATGGTTTGGGGTGAGCTGGACCGCAGAGTGAAGGCAAAAGGGCCAACAAGTGCTAAGCATCTCTGGGAACTCCTTCAAGACTGTTGGAAGACCATTTCAGGTGACTACCTCTTGAAGCTCATCAAGAGAATGCCAAGAGTGTGCAAAGCAGTAATCAAAGCAAAAGGTGGCTACTTTGAAGAACCTAGAATATAAGACATATTTTCAGTTGTTTCACACTTTTTTGTTAAATATATAATTCCACATGTGTTAATTCATAGTTTTGATGCCTTCAGTGTGAATCTACAATTTTTATAGTCATAAAAATACAGAAAACTTTTGAGAAGGTGTGTCCAAACTTTTGGTCTGTACTGTACATACTTTCATTTTGACATAATTTTGACTGTGAGCTAGAAATTGGAGAGCTGCAAATTGGATATAATTGGTTCATAGGAGACTGGAGAATTTATTTTTTTAAACCAATTTAAGCTGGGGTTTGTATGCAACTTGTTCAATCCAAAACTAAACTGGTTCTCAAAATACCTGAACCAGAAACAAAACAAACCTTGAAAGGTTCGCCCATCTCTAGATATAAAATATCTTTCAAACCTTTCCACAGTTTGTGTGTGGTATTGAAACTCAGAATATTTCAGATCTATTTACATACAGGTAGATGTCAGCCATTGTTCAATCAACCGCTATTCAAATGCATGCCCATCTCGGTCTATGGCAGATAAATTCTCTGGCAGTGACCAATTTCCCTCTTCCTAATGAAGTAAATATGTTTAATCAACTTTGAATGCAGGTTAGTAAAGAGTCAGGTGGAAGGTGTTTCAGTGTTGGCTGGCAACTGTCAAATTAATTTGTTCCATTTTTACAGCAATATTTTGTGTGGTATAGGCTCTTCCATTAAAGACACTACTCCCATTAAGGATACTTATCTCCTATCCACAGGTTCCCCTGCGATCAGAGAAATGGGGTACAAAAAGTCTCCAATGTATCCTGCTTGTAAATGGAGCGTCTGTGCACTTGCATGACTCCATTCAGTGCTAAGGGACTGCCATCTGGGGCTGCTCGGGATAGGGAGTAGGTATTGTTAATGGGAAAACCACTTTAAGGAGTTTAGTTGTATGGAGACTTAATGCTCCATGGGAAAAAAGTATACAGTTAGCTCTCGCACAGGGAAAGAGTAGTGCAACCTATTGGATATAGGTTCCTTTAAAGGAGTATTCCCATGAACATAATCATATTTAAATTTGTAGACAATTAAAAGTTAAACATTTTTACAAATATAAATTATTAAAAAATGTAGTTTTATAGATTTTCTGCAACTATTTTAGTGGTGACAGTTTGTCATGATCAGTTGCCAATGGATATGCCCATGAATTCAGGAATTTCTATGGTCTGGCACTTGTCAGAAACACAGACATGATTTCCTTATTGTGGACAAGTTATCAGACAGGGACAATACATGCACAAGAAAATTATACGGCCACAACAAGCAAATCATGGTATAGAATGTTTCTGCATTCATGGTTGTATACATTGACAACTGATCAGGAAAACAGAAAATTTATAAAACTCTGCAAAATTTTTAATTATTGATATTAGCAAAAATATCCAACTATTAGCTTTGAAAGATGACTATGGAGAGCCAAGCCATAAGACTTTTGCCTTTATGCTGAAGTCCCAGTGTTTCTATTAAAGAGGACCTTTCAGTACCTCCACCAATTCAAGCTCTTAGCATGTGCTAATAGTCATCGCTTCACTGATTTCGGCACAGTTGTAATTTTCTCTCTAGCCTCCACTGTTCCCGAGCAACAAGCGCAGTTAGTTTTTGTTCCTGACGTGGTATTTAGGCTATGTAATGATGGAAGGGCAGTGTCAGACAGGAGGGTATTGCTGAGAGTTCCAATCAGAGGCAGCCAGTGTCAGAGCTCAAAAAAAAAAAAAGAACCCCTTGTATGCTCCTGCCTAACACTGCCTTTCTGACAGTACAGAGCCTAAATAGCATATTAGACACCAAAGATAACAGCATTGATTGCTCGGAAATGGTGGGGGCTAGAGAAAAAAATTCCAGCTGTTCCAGAATCAGTGAAGCAACGTCCATTACATCATGTAAAGAGCTGGACTTGTTGGAAGTGATGAAAGGTCCTCTTTAAATAGTAGTGTAGTCCAAATCTCTAATAAACATAATAATGTCTCCTTGATACCTGTCACATTTGACATTCTTTCAATATATGTCCAATATGTGTGTGTTTATGTGTGGTTTCATAACATATATTTCTTATGTTCTATAAATCAGTTCAGAAAATAGCTTAAATTACACCTTGTGTATGATATATTATTAATAGACTAGATTATAAGTTATTCATTGTGGTCTTTATTCAATATATGGAACATAGCAGATCTCAGATTTTTTTTTACTTGTTATTTAAAAATCTGTCTGTAGATAGACAGGGAAGGCCTGCATCTCTATTCTCTTCCTATATAGACAAGGGCACCTATCAAGACAGGTCTGTCATGAATTTTTAAATACATTGCAGATCTACAGTAATGTAAAATCTCTTTTTTGCCTTTCAGATATTTCACAGAGATTTCTGTCAATAAGACAGACACAGACCCGGCAAAAAATATTGCACTTCTATGGACTTCAGTAGGCTTAAAAGAAGTTCAGTTAGTAAATTATTCAGTCTTACTTGACCTACCAGGCTCTTCTCCAAATACAATCATTCTCAACAATGGCCAGTGCTATTATCCAAGCGGACAGCAGTGTGATGAAGAGACCAAAAGTCAGGAATATCTGTACACATATGCTGCCTACTCTGCCAATGGAACTCTGAAGGTAATGTGGCTATTTATCACTGTCATTTAAATAGAATATATTTATATATTCACTGATCTCATTGCGATGACAGCATGTTTCGATAAAGCAGTGTGAACGTGCCATTAAAAAAATAAATGAATATATTCCAAAAGCACTATAACTAAAGTGCACAAGAGTTTATCACAGCAAAAGTAAATACAAAGTAATGTAATAAAATGAGCTATGATAATTAAGTTATATAATTTTAAAAAAAGTGATGTATTTCATATATACTGCAACTCTCTACAGAGGTTGTAATAATGCATATCAGATTTTACCCGTAATCCCTATTTATACACATACTATAGACCATTTTATAGGCATGTAGAGGACATACAAATTGCTTGCCCTGAATATATTACCCTTGGTTAACTTTTAGACCAGAACCTCAATGGATGGTTGCAATTACAAAATTTTGGTTTTACTGTGTACCAATAATTGGGATTTTGTATTTACTGGCATTGTGCCCTGATATCCCCAAAAAAATCTTACACGTGACACTATCACACTCTTATACTATTTTTCTTTTACCTCTTTTTAGGGGGACGTTATAGATGTGCAATATGGAACAGTGGAAGATCTACAGAGTGTTACGCAGACAAAGCATATCTCAAAAAAATCTATTGCTTTATTAAAGCTAGGATTTTTGCCATTATTATACAAGGTCAGTTAAAAAAGACAACAAAAAAAAAAACAGTGCATGCATACATACTAAGGAATAATTTTATGTTCACACCATCAGATTTCTGTAGCTTTCTGATGACTATAATATCATTACTCCTGGAAAAAATAGAAACCTGATGGGCTCATTATCCACTGATGGGATCTGTCAGGATATGTTATGATCCATTACACAACAGATCCATCGTATCAGTCATAAACCCAACATAAACAGAACCTAAAAGTACTTAATCTTACATACTGATCGTATGTAAGATATAAAGAGAAAATTAACCCAGAAAACTGTTTAACTACTGTATATACATCGAACAAATGTATCTTTTCATTATGCAATGAATGGCATTTTTTTTTTTTGCTAAAAATATAGTATTCATTTAAAGATATATTTGTCCTAGGTTATAATAAATTTAAATAAATTAAATAAATGGCATATTGAGCCGATGATTGCCAAAGGGACCTTATTTTGGCATGTTGGGTCAATAGGACTCGATTAATATCTTTGGCATATGTGTCAAAATGAACACGGCCTTTTTCAGTAACAAAAGTTGCTTATATCCAGGGTGAATGGCAGGGACTTTACTTACTACTTGGTACTCTTTTCATTCTGTAGTTTTTAATTATTCTTGGTTGATAAAAAAAAAAAAAATCTAAAAAAAAAAAAGTTCACTTTAAAAATATTTTGTCTTATTTTGATATTTTATCTTTATTTTTCTCTCATTCATTATACAGCAGGATCTTTTAATGCAAGTGTAAACAGCATCTACATTATGGAATGTGTTTTGATATTTCAGTACAAGGATAACTGGAATTATTCAGTTTCACTGATACTATGCTGCTTATGTTTTTCTGTGCTGAAAAAAGTGTTGAAGGCAATGGTACGCTTATCTCCACTTATAAGTACAAGCTTTTCTATATATGGTATTTAAAAGGCAAGCTATTTTGAGGAGATTTACAGTAGCAGCTCTTGCTGACCACTGCAGTAATAACCTCATTTTGACCTTTAGAAAATTGAGAAGTAGCTTTGTTTCTTTAGTTCCAATGGAGTTTTGAGATTCCACAGAGTGCTGAGATAACAATGTTCCAGTTATAACAATCACTTTCATATGATGGTTATATGATATAAACTACATTCCCCTGAGTTCATCCGTCAGATAACATCTATGTTTATCTGAAAAAAAAAAATGATCTGCTCTGAACTCTTTTTATTACATCCTATATGTCTGTCTGTCTCATATAGAGCCATTAACCGGACCTAAATAACCCTATATTATTAGCTGTATATTACATTCAAAACTATTGTATAATGGTACAAAGGATTCGCTGTGCTGAAGCCAACATCTAAGACGACAATGGATATAATAGTTAATGCAGGCCATAAAAGAACTGCGGTAATAATTATTGGAAGTTTAATTCCTCATACAATTTTTAAGGAATTTATCTAATAGATAGTAATATGTCAGGAGAATTTGCTATATAAGGCTGAGGCCCCACATTGTGGAAAGCTGCTTTTTGTTGCAGATTTTGGTGCGTTTTTTGAGCGAAAGCCAAGAATGGCTTCATTAGGAATGGGAAATATATAGGAAGCTCTTACACTATACCCTTCTGCTAAATTAAGCTTTGGCTCAAAAAACTGCAGCAAAATCTGCAACAAAAAAAGCTGCGTTTCCGCAACATGGGGCCTTAGCCTTAAGATATTTTATGTTACCATATAGGGAATGGGTAGTCTGTATTTTTGTCACTAATTAAAACCAGAAATAGATATACATTCTTTATTAAGTCTGTTTTTGTTTCATGATTGTAATTTTTTTTCTCTCTACTTGTGTATGGGTGCATTAACAACATTTACATGGACCCAGGGACGTAAATATCGGTGTAGCAGCGGTAGAGGCTGCCACAGGGCCCGGGACATTAGGGGGCCTGAAGCCCTGTGGCAGCTGCTAGCGTGAACCCCACAAACCAGTGGCGTAAGCATCGCGGTCGCAGGGGGTGCAACCACGACCGGACCCGGCAGGGTACGGGGCCCGCGGCCAGCTGGAGATGGCCGGTCCCCGGACTACTATGATAGCGGTTGAGGAAAGCCTGGTTCCCCGACCGCTATACATACTGTTATTGGAAAGGGGCCCTGGCATATTGCAGGCCCCTTTCCAATAGATGGCAGCCCAGGGGAGGTGACTGAAAATAATAAATATATATTCTCACCTCTTCTGGGCACAGCGTTCTCTCTGGCGCTCTTCCGTCATGTGACTGAGGCCTGTGATTAGGCCCCAGCGGTCACATGGGGTGCGGCCGCGTAATGACGTCAGTGCGCCCCCATGTGACTGCTGATGCCCAATCACAGGCCTCAGCAGCGACGTCTGAAGAGTGCCTGAAGACGCTGAAGATGGCAGGATGGATGAGGATGCCAAGGAAAGGTAAGGCAAGGTGAGTATGAATGTTTGTTATTTTTAATCACCTTCCCTGGGCCTCCGATTATTATACTCTGGGGTCTGAGGAGACCCCAGAGTATAATAATAGCACCGAAGCGGAGGGGGCTGTTGGGAGTTTATAAAACTGTGTGTGGGCCTCTGTGGAGCATATACTACTGGGCGGAGGCCACTGTGGAGCATATACTACTGGGTGGGGGCCACTGTAGAGCATAAAATACTGGGTGGGGGCCACTCTAGAGCATAAAATACTGGGTGGGGGCCACTGTAGAGCATATACTACTGGGTGGGGGCCACTGTAGAGCATATAATACTGAGTGGGGCCCACTGTGGGGGGCATATAATACTGGGTGGGGACCACTGCGGGGAGCATATAATACAGGGTGGGGGTCACTGTGTGGAGCATATTATACTGTGTGTGGGGGGAGCAATGTAGAGCATATAATGCTGTGTGGGGGCCACTGTCGAGCATACAATATTATATGGGGCCACTGTTGAGCATATTTTACTGTTTGGGGACCCGTAACCGGTTCGGGGGGGGCCCCATGTCAAACATTTGCCTGGGGGCCCAGCCATTCCTAGTTACACCACTGCATGGACCATTGTATTCTATAGACTGGATACATGAATTGACTTATCTGACAAGAAATCAGAATAAACCTTTCCCGTTTTATGTCAATTAGGATTACCAAAATTATTTATATTTGCCAAATGCCAGAATAATGAGAGAGAGAATTTTTAAGGCATTTTTATTACATTCTGCAAAGTCAAAAGTTTACATACAATTCATTAGTATTTGGTACTGTTGCCCTTAAACTGTATGACTTGGGTCAAATGTTTTGGATATCCATCCACAAGCTTCTCACAATAGTTGGTAGGAATTTGGGCCCATTCCTCCTTACAGAATTGGTGTAACTGAGCCATGTTTGTAGGCCGCCTTGATCACACCTGCTTTTTCAGCTTTGACCATAAATTTTCAATAGGATTGAGATCAGGGCTTTGTGATGGTCACTCCAAAACATTGACTTTGTTATCCTTAAGCAACTTTGTAACCACTTTGGCAATATGCTTTGGGTCATTGTCCATTTGGAAGACCCATTTGCACCCAAGCTTTAACTTCCTGGCTGATGTCTTGAGATGTTGCTTCAGTATTGCCACATAATGTTCTTTCCTAATGATGCCATCTATTTTGTGAAGTGCACCAGTCTCTCCTGTAGCAAAACATGATGCTGCCAACCCCATGTTTCACAGTTGGGATGGTGTTGAAGGAAAGGACTGAGTCAAACATAACCCCGAGGCAGCAGGCATGCTGCCTAGGAGTTATAGTAAGGCTGGAGACTGCAATGGAGATATCAGGGACAGATCTATTACAGTAGATGGTGGAAACAGCAGTAGTTCAGTCTTTGAGAGATTCAGTTTCAGATAGAGCGAAGATATGATATTTGAGACAGCAGAGAGACAGTCACTGGTGTTCTATATTAGTGCAGAGGTGATGTCACGGGATGACATATATAATTGGGTGTCATCAGGGTAAAGATGGTACCGGAAGCCAAATCTGGTGATGGTTTGTCCAATGGGGGCTGTGTAGAGGGAAAAGAGCAGGGGGCCTAGGACCAAGCCCTGAGTAAACCCAATGGCAAAGGGAAGAGGGGAAGAAACAGAGTCCGCAAATGACACACAGAAAGTGCGGTCTGAGAGATAAAAGGAGAACCAGGAGAGCGCGGTGTCCGTGAGGCCGACAGACCGGAGCATAGTGAGGAGGAGTTGATGGTCAACAGTGTCAAATGCTGCTGAGAGATCCAGAAGAATAAGAAGAGAGAAGTCACCTTTGGATTTAGCCATCAGGAGATCATTGGAGACTTTTGTGACGGCTGTGTCAGTAGAGTGCACAGTGCGGAAGCCAGATTGTAAGGGGTCAAGAAGAGAGCGGAAAGATAGTGGATTAAACAAGAATAGACCAAGCGTTCCATGATTTTGGAGATGAAGGGGAGGTTAGAGACAGGTCGATAGTTAGTAGCACAGGACGGGTGAAGGGAAGATTTCTTCAATAGCGAGGTTATGACAGCATGTTTGAAAGAGGATGGAAAAATTCCAGAAGAGAGAGAGGTTAAGTATTTTAGTAAGGTAAGTTGTGACAGCAGGAGACAGAGACTGGAGAAGGTGTGAGGGGAAAGGGTCACTACTGCAGGTCGTAAGGCGAGAAGAAGAAAGTAGCTGAGATACTTTCTCTTCTGTAACAGGTTCAAAAGATGAGAATGAACAATCTGCAAAGTGTGGTTGGTGAGGGGATCAATGCCACCTGGGGATTGGGCAGTTATTTCCTCACGGATCTTATCAATTTTGTCATGGAAATAAGAGGCCAAGTCATCTGCACTAAGGTCTGTGAATAGCACCTGCACCTTGGAAGTGAGTAAGGAGTGAAAAGTTTCATAGAGCCTTTTAGGGTTACAGGAGAGAGAAAAGATGAGGGTGGTGAAATAGGCTTGTTTGGCAAGGTGAAGGGCTGAACTATAGGTCTTAAGCATAAATTTGAAGTGGAGGAAGTCTTCAGGTGTACGTGATTTTCTCCACAGTAAAGAGTGGAATAAAATAAAGGCTAAGGCTAAAATCACAACATCTTTGACTCCATAAAACTACATCAGAGTTGGATTCTGTAATGCAAAACAGCAATGACCTTACATGACCTTATTGAGTCCCATATCTTAACTTTTATTACTGAAACATGGATATATGTCAATTAAAGCCCAATACCTGAAGCTGCAATACCAAATAACTACCTGCTGCTGCACCATGAGAGACAGGAGAGAAAGGGAGGTTGGATAGCTATCTGCTTCAAATCCACCTTAAAGATAAAAAAAAAATCTCCCCATAGATATGACCGTCTCCTTTGAATTCATTGGTGTGCACATTTTAGCAGACAAAAGCATAACAGTTATTACTCATCTATCAACCCCCAGATGAAGGAACAGCATTTCTCAAGGAATTAACAGAGTCGTTGTCCATCTCCATACTTGGAAGATTTTAATGCTTGGATACATGACTGCCTTTCACAATTTGGGTAAGAGCTTATTTCTTCTATGGATGAAGTGGCCTTCTCTCAAGCAGTCCACTCACCAATTCACAGAAAGGGTCAAACTCTTGAACTGATATTTCAAAGAGGACTGTAAATCTGAAAAGTAACAGTAAATCCAGTCATTTTGTCAGATCATCACTTCCCATTCAATGCTCCAGCTGCCAAACAGAAAAACAAAGAATCAACAAAATACAAAATCTTTAAAGGATTATCTCCCCAAGAAATTTGGAACAAGCTCCACCTCCACTTGGCAGAATAACACATCTTCAGACCTTAAACACCTAGGGTGGCAATACAACAAATCTCTGATTTCTGCTTTTGATGTTATTGTTCCCTGTTGCACCAAAATATTCACCCAAAAAACCTCACGCACCCAAAGTTTCACCACTTCATCAAAGAACTGGGCGGAATCGTATACATCAGTGGCAAAAACACCATTCACCAAAGGATAAAAAGTCACTGATGTTACACCACAGGAACTACCAATGAGCCATAAATAAGAAAAAATTCAACTTACTATCACAAGAAATAGAAAACACAAGAAACAGGCCAGCACAGCTGTTCTGCACAATATATAGACTCTGCAATCCACATAGCAAGAACATAGTTAACTGTTCTATGCAAAGTGTGATCTTCCCTGCTTTGATAAAGAAGTTCTCCATGGACCCAGATGCCTTGAGTAGCTATAGATCTGTCTCTAACCTACCTTCACTAGGAAAACTTTATAAAAGGCTGTTGGTATCCATCTAGATACCAGGCTATCTGGTGATGGCATCTATGTCCCTTTTCAGTCAGGTTTCAGGAAAAAACATAGCACTGAATCAACACTCATACGTGTACTAAATGACCTGCTCATGGCCAGGCAGAAGCTAATGCATCATCCTAATTCTCTTAGACCTCTCAGCAGTATTTGACACATAGGGCTGAAAGAAACCACCAGGTACACCCCAGAAACAGCTACAAGGAGGAGCAGAGGGATTGGCACCCATTCTTTAATGTAGTATTTGGGATACCAAGTGATTAGACATTTATCATCTATCCTTCTGGAAAAGTGAAACGTTCACACGCAGTTATGGTCATGCAGGAAAAAAACTAATGCAGATTTTGAAGCTTTTTAGGAGTGCTTTTTCTATAGGTTTCCAAAGCATTTTTTGGAAATTTTTTGGTGTTTTTTTTTTTTTTTTTGCCTATCACACAGGTAATATTTCCAAAAACTGCTTCAAAAATCGCCACAAAAACCACTTGAGGCTAACACACCACGTTGTGGAAAAGCTGCTTTTTGTTGCAGATTTTGCTGTGGTTTTTTGAGCCAAAAACAAGAGTGGCTTCAAAAGGAATGGGAAATATTTAAGAAGCTCTTATACTTTTCCCTTCTGTTCAATCCCCTACTGAGTTTGGCTCAAAACACAGCAGCAAAATCTGCAAGGAAAAAAAGCTGCTTTTTTTCTGCCTTCCATTCATTTCTAGAGGAGTTTCAGGCAGAATATGCCTGAAGATCAGGCAGGATACTTCTTTTTTACACTAGCAGAAAAACATCTGCCACTGCCTCCAATTGAAATGAATGTGAGGCAGATTTCTGGCGGTTTTTAATCAGATTTGGATGGAGAATCTGCCTCAAAATCTGCTCCAAAAAACTCTGTATGAACATAATTTAAGAGATTACACACATAATCTGAAGCCTGATTCTGCAGCTATACAGCCATGCGTTAAACTGCAAAACCACTCTGTTAATCACTTCTAGCACTCAATAAACAATCAGTTTGCAATGAATTTTAAAGGAATACTGTGACAGCTTGCATGGCGGCCTAGTTTTCGTCTGCATTGTGTCATGCACCATGCCATGACTGTACCATGTGATCGTACTCATCAGTTTGCTTTAACAATCTAATTATATAAATTGTAATTATTTTTCTCTTGCAGATTGCAAAGTCATGCAATTAGGTCTTTCTTCCAAGTCTATCTTTATTCCCAAATATATATGTATTTTAAGTGTTTTCTCCGTCATTGCTGAGAACCTCAAAATGTCCATTTCTAATTAAGTAAAATTGAACTACAATTCCCTTGAAACAAAAGCTGAAGTCAATAATCTTTTCTTAATTTATTTCAGAAACTAAATAATTGAATTGCTTACTATGCAGGAGAAAATGCTTACAAGATATTATTAGAATATAAAATATGCTAACAAGATATAAATGTTTGTCTTTTTGCAAACTTTATGTTCGAATTAAAGTGATGCCTTTCTGCTTATCATCGTCTTTTTAGTCTATTACATTTATTTTCAAATTTCTTGTGAGTCAAAAGTCAGAACCGCATGATCACGTTTTTTCTACAAAGAAAATAAACAATTGCTGATTGCTTTCATTATAACCTCAAAGCAGCAGGATTAAAGGAACACTAAAACTAGAAATAACTGATGAAGGCAACCAGAAACTAGACTGACAGTAGAACATGGTCCATTTTATTACTTTATTTTTATTGTTATCTTGGTATAGACATATGTTTATCACAGGCTTCTTTAAAATTGCTTACTGATTGTTTTCCACACGTTCACATCGTTTGTCCAGGTCTTGAATGGTAATGACCTGGGACTGTATCTCACTTCTGAGATCCAGGATGTAAAAATTACTTTTCTTGATCTAACTATTTCCAAGGAAACATCTGGCCGGATTCCTATATACTTGTGTATATAGGAAGGAAACAGCCACAAATTCTTTACTGCAGTGGAACATCTGGCATCCCCCATCCTTAAGGTTGGGTGTACCCAAGGGACAATATCTTAGGATGTGGTGGAATTGCTCCTGCTTATCAGACTTTCAAGTAATGGCCAAGGATTTGAGAGGCAAATTTGGAAGAAGAGGCAACCATGATCAGGTTTTGCGCAAAGCTTATCAACATGAGCTTGCTGTAGATAGAACACAGCTCCTCAATCCTAGGAATAATGAGAAACGATCGGACTCCATTGGGATTATAGCAACATATGATGAAGCAGCTGATGTTAGGAGAAATTTGATTAGTTCATCTTGGTCCATTCTTAAAACTGATTCTGATGTTGGCTCCCTGATAGACCCTAGACTAACTATCTCCTTTTGTAGGGGACAAAATCTAAGAGACATTTAGTACGCAGTCATCTTGCCCCATTGACATCTGGTGACAACTGGTTAACCTCTCGACAAAAAGAGGTGATAGGAACCTTCCCTTGTGGTAGCTGTAAAGCATGTGTATCTATTGGGAAAGGGAAAGAAATTGTAAGTACCAATACTGGGAGGGTATTTAAGATGCATTGTTTCATCAACTGTAGGACTAGTGGAATAGTGTGTTTGGTGACCTGCTCCTGCGGACTCCAGTATGTTGGAAAAACTACAATAGAGTTCCGCAGGAGAATCAGGGAACACATTAGTGATATTACTCGTGGGGAACCTACCTCTATAGCTCGGCACGTGAGAGATAGACATGGGGGATGTTAAACATCTTAGATTCCAAGGTATTGAAAAGGTCTCCCAATCTCCTAGGGGTGGGGACTATGACAGGAAGGTGTTACAAAGGGAAACCCGTTGGATCTTCCTGATGGATACTGTCCATCCTAAAGGCCTTAATGAATTTATTTCCTACTCGCGTTTATTTGATAGTTGATGGTACTCCCATCCATTCTTGAGGTGGTATTTTATTATATAATTTATTTCCATCCTGTCCTTTGGTTTTTGTGTCCCTTTCTTTTTGTGCTTTTAGTGGTATGCTCGATCCAATTCGGCGGTGTTTTATGCACTGTCGTGTTTTGATCCTTATTACATTTCTATTATGTGTTTTACCTTATTTTATGGACTTTGTAGTAGATTTTTTCCGCTTAGTCCTTACCTAATTGACGTGTGTCCGAGTCATCTCCTAGTAGGATTTGTCCTGCATAGTTTCACTTTTGTTATTGGGTATTTGTCATGTAGAATCCTCGGGTAGTATATACTGCGATGTATGGTCTGGTGGTTACTAAGGACGCTGTTTGTGTCACTAACACAGAGCTATGGACATACCCCGATGGGCGGTTTTAGCTTCAGCTGTGTACGCTGACGTTGGTGGGTGTAGTCCATTTTGATTGGGCGCACCTCTGCTGACATCAGATGAAGTGGGTGTGGCTTTGGATTTATATATCCGGTCTCGCCGAGCGCAGATTGTGGCTAGTTATCACGGCTGACCGGGCAGGGAACAGCTTTGATCGTGAGAGAGCTATTTTGAATTTGCCAAACACAAAAAGGCTATTCTATTGAATTACCTATGGATGTTTGCCTCTGATTAGCTGTATAGAAGATACAGCATAAACGCGTCAGCCTGATGGGGCAATGTATTTGTGTGTGTGTGTGTGGCTAGCTAGAACCATTGAGCGTGTAATGTAAACTCTCTAGTTAGTTTGGCAGTCAGACCTAGACTGGTCAGTTTAGCCCTATGTGTGTGATTGGGTGTGGAAGCTGGCTGAGACCTGTGGGGTGGGGAGTTAATTGCTCTACATTGAGTCTCCCTGTGTATGGGCAGTTTATAGACTGGTATTATAGACCGATTTATTTGAGTCTTACTCAGGCTGTTACTAGCCTTTTAATTCTTATGCATAAGAGTTATAAGCTCACATCCTTGGGCAACTGACTTATTGGGTTCATGGAGTAAAGTTCCCTATACTGAGTCCCCTTATGCATGGGCAATCTATAGATTGAGTAGCAGTATAGACTGATATATTTGGGTTCTACTCTTACTGCTAGCCACACATATACTGTATTATTCTAGCGGTCAGCCGAGAAATACATTTTAGGCTTATTATTTGAGCTATATTTATACTTTTAATTTTATCAATAAAAGTTACTTTTTAGTGTACTATATATTTTTTCTTGAGTAGTCTATTGATGTACACCTACCTATAATATCCATTCATTATATATTTTTCTTGTATTGATTATTTTCCAACCACATCTGCTGGAAGTTTATTCCAAGCCTCAAATACTCTTAAAATAATATTTTCTGACATTGTTCGCCCTAACTAATTTAAGATTATACTGCCTTGTTATTGTGTTTAGGTCCGTATTATAAATGCTTACTTCCGTACCTTACTTAAACCTTTAACCCTTTAGCGACCGGCCTCATCTAGGTCTTGATGACCAAACTGTATGAAGGCATGTTTTTTTGCAGGACAAATGGAAGTGATTTGGGGTAGATACACGTCATTGACAAATTTTTATTAGCTCGTTCTGGAAAAGAATAGCAAATTTTATGCTATAAATTTTACACCATTCAACATGCAGCTTAAATAACCTGATACGATTAAATTGATGCTAAATTTGAATGGTTTTGTTAAAAGTTTTACTACTTTTGCCATGTAAACACTTGTAATAAAAATTCCCTCATATTTAGCAAATGACCATGTAAGATTACATAGCACTACCAGGCCGTACCTCAACACTGGGGCTGTTCATTCTGGGGACCTGGGCCCATGTCTAAACCACTATATATTGTAACTTTTTAAATAAAATGTTCTATATTTTTTATATATATTTTGAGTAGTTTTTTCTGTCCACCTTCTTTTTGGGTAACACTTTTTGTAATAACATTGTTTTTTCCATTGACAATTCCAAGAAAAAGGAGTAGGGCCTAAATTGTGTGACACAATTCTGACACAAAATAAGCCAAAAAATATGTACTGAAGAATAAACTATATACCAGTTCACACTGCTAGACTGATATAATGCTGATAGTAGATTGAAAATATATTGTATAAGCCTTTTACACAAACAGATAAAAGTAGATGTTACTGAAGTTGTTCATTCCCCATTGTGATGATATTAGGTGCAGGTATGGTATTGGAATATCCATATCAATCTATATTACTGCACAGTGGGGGTTGGTGCCTAGAATCAGGCTCAGCAGAGCACCTGGAAGGTGGTCAAACTACTTTTGTCCTGTCCCTGAGGCAATCAGCCATCTGGTCAAAAGCCTTCATCTGCATGAGACTGCCATCCTCACTAACCCAACGGGGGTTCATTTAGACAGGATATGGTATGCAAATGATCCCCATATACCTGCCAGGCACCCTGGCACATTTATTAGTTCTAAGGAGTTATGGTTTTATGACAATATCTGGCCTGGGGATCATCTTATAGTCGCCCCGATAAATGCCCCAGATGCGTCCGGTCAAGGCGCACGCTCAGAATATACACATGTTACAGTTCAAAGCCCAAAAAAGGTGCAGGCACTGATCTCCTTACCCAAAGGGAGCTGGAGTGTCAAACTTGGAGTCTATGTATTGGGGATCTCGCCAGGAACCCCATTATACTACCAGCCAGACTCTATAAACATCATGCATAGACTTATACTGAAAAGTTATTATGAGAGATGTCGAGAGGGGGCGGGGCTTCTCCCCCTGGTGACCTCATTCAGGGAGGAGACCAGGGGAGACAAAAAGGCTCCGCCCAGGCTGAACCACTCTCTGTTGCCTGGTAAATTTGGAGATGCATGCTTCCTAGAAGCAAGCTGTGGGCCACATGTGACCACATGTGGCTGCCATGCGGCCTAAGCAGTTAGGCTTGAGGCCTTGTTGTGGACCTAACCGAGGTGCCACTGCATGTAAGCAACACATGCTTTGCCAAGACTGCTCTGAGCCTACCACATGGGCTCAGAGAAATGGACTAACTGCCTGCTCCAGATGGTCTTCTGCGATTTTACCTTGTTAAGGTGCTCTGCTGCTGGTCGTCCCATAAGAAAGCGCCCTGGCAATCATTGGAAGCCAGAGATAACCTGCACAAGCTGGTGTTGGTAATATATATCCTTTCCTTTCTTTTTATCCCCATTTTTATTTGTTATGTACCGTGTTATTCTATTTCCACTTGTATCTGCTTGTTAACCGCTGCATGTATTCTATGTATGTGTTGAGTGTCTAGTATCGACCCATTTAGGGGTTAATAAATATATAAAATTTAGAAGGCTCGTTTGCGTACTACCCTCTGTTGACCTGCCTCATTCACGGAAAGTGGGTGTGAGGTAATCGAAGTGATCGTAGGTAAGGCCAGGTGCGGTCCCTGGTAAATCTGGATCCTTCACACCCATTGATTGCAGCAAAGTGCTGGAAATAATCCTACAATTGTTACACAGCTCAGAAGGACATTTAAAAAAAAAAAAAACTGACATAAACCTACCCTCATTGATTGACAGTGTATCGGATTTCTGTTTGTTCTTGGAAAAACAGTCTTGTATAAACTGTGCAGAGAACACAGGTTAATTTACTGGTCATTCTTCATCATCATCATCAGTTTTTCACTGGTGCATTAATGAGTGGGTGGGATTTAGGGGTGAAGTTTAATGATCAGTCTGCACTACTGCAAACAGGGTGGAGGAGAAAGATTCCTGCTGCAACAGTTGTCTTAGGCTATATTCACATGACCAAGGTCCAAAATGGCCGTGAAAAACGTTGTGTGACATCCGTTTAAAAACCCGATGTCACGCGGCCATTATTAACGTGTGTATATATCTTTACAGTTAAAACGTACAGTTATATTTTTCCGTTATTTTGCAATATAAGATAAGGAAAGCAGGAGGATAAGAAAGGAATTGCTGGTGAATGTTTTTGTAAATGTTCTATCTTTAATGTTCCTTTAACCCACATTTTCTAATGTATCTTCATATTTGCACATATTTCATATTTCTTCTGGGGCAAAAAAAAATTACATTGCAAGATGAACTCTTTATATTCATTCTAAACGAACTAAGAGTGTTCTAAATCTTATCATGGAGTGTTTTCTTGCACTTCCTAGATCTAAAGTTTGTTCATACAGAGAAATCAGATAATATCCCAATAATTAATTATTGACATGCTTATCTCTAAGCCTTATGTTCACATGCTGAAGTGTTTCTCTATAATAGGAATAGGGTGTATGGGACAAAAATAAATTCCTATTTAGCTAAAAGATAAGGCAAGCTCTATTTTTGGTTATAGCAATAGTGACAAAATTGCCTTTCACCCTGCGTGCGTGAAATTGATTTTTTTTTTTTTTTTCTTAAAATACATTGTTATTATTTTTCATAGAAAACTGAATGGGGTTATACATAGACAAGATCCCTTGATATGAATGAATTATATTTTTTCAGATCAGATACAGTACTTTCTTTGAAATGTTTACTTTGCTATGAAATGTTTGTTCTTATGGCTATGAACTTGGTTTTCATGGTTTAAATAGTGATATGGGAAAATGCTATATAGTATGTAAGCCCAAAACTTCTGTCCTTCAAACGGAATGTATCTTTTGTCACCCTTGATATGCATTACAGTATGTGGGAGAGGGAACAATATGTAGATTTTTTTTTTTTATATATTTCTAAATTGCTGTACCCACCAGTAAATAGTTACTGGAAACTGGTTAGTTTGCATTTGAACTTGTCGGCATATAGTTAAAATCATTGTATGCTATAATAATTCTACAGCTTCTAATATTAGACTGCAACACTTTTTTTTTTTGTAAGCAATTTTATAGATGTTTTAGAAAATGTGTTCACATGATATCACCTTTTCCCTACTTGCATTGTAAATGTTCTATTGACTTTCTCCATGTCTTGGTTTTCCCTTCAACCTAAGCAATGTTCTGATTTATTGGTGTGAGTAACTGGGGAATGGTTGACATTTCTGGAATCAGAAATCTTATTTTTCTTCTTCTATCATGAAGACAGTTTTGGAGCAACACATATGATTCATTTTTTTCAGAAATTTTAATCAGTAAAAGTTAATATGTTATTGATTTGTACATTACATTTAATGATAGTTTCTGCTGTGAATTGTTGTCATGACAATTTTCAGCAAAGGAAATCCCCTTTTGTGTACTATTCTATTGTTTAAGGAATTTTTTTAGTTATTAGTTTAGCCTGTAGTTTGAACTAATCTATGGGCTGAAGGTTTTAGCTTTGATTACAGTTCATTTAAATAAATTAATTGTGCCTCAGTTCTCTGGGGAACTGAATGAAATATAAAATCCAAGAGGCACATTTTTTTTAAAATAACACAAAAAAATTTCACAAAGGTTGGAAAGTAAGTTAAGTAAAGAATATGTTACATAACAGAAATGTTGCAGACCTACTTAATGAATCCGTTAACCTACAACTGTATTGGTTCTGCGTGGGCATACGAGTAGAGTCTTTGTAATATATGGTCTACACAGAAAATGAAGCATTTCTCCCAGAAAATTCTTGCAATTGCACATGTTTTGTTATACATAAATTAAATAATTTAATGCAAAATTCCAAAAATGGGCTAGACAAAATCACTGGCACCCTCAACTTAATAATTGATTGCACACCCTTTGGAAAAAATAGCTGGAATCAATTGCTTCCTATAACCATCAACAAGCTCTTACACCTTATAACTGGAATTTTTGACCACTCTTCTTTTGCAAACTGCAGCAGCTCTCTCATATTTGAAGGGTGCCTTCTCCCAACAGCAATTTTAAGATCTCTCCACATGTGTTAAATGGGATTTAGATCCGGATTCATTGCTGGACACTTCAGAACTCTCCAGCGTTTTGTTTCCATCCATTTCTGGGTGCTTTTTGAAGTATGTTTAGGGTTATTGCCCTGCTGAGCTCTATCTTGGTCTCATCCGTCCACAAGACAGTTTTCCCAGAAGGATTTTGGCTTACTTGATACACTTTGGCAAACTGCAGTCTAGCTTTTTATGTCTCTGTGTCCTCCTGGGTCTCCTGCCATGGTGTATCATTTCATTAAAATGTTGATGGAAAGTTCATATTGACACTGATGCACCCTGAGCCTCCAGGAGAGGTTGAATTTCTTTGGAACTTGATTGGGGCTGCTTATCCACCATCCGGACTATCCTGCGTTGAATTCTTTCATCATTTTTTTCTCTTCCGTCCACGTCCAGGGAGATTAGCTAAAGTGCCATGAGTTGTAAACTTCTTGATTATGTTGCGCATTGTGGACAAAGAAACATCAAGATCTCTGGAGATGGACTTATAACCTTGAGATTGTTGATATTATCCACCATTTTGGTTCTAAAGTCCTCAAACAGTTCTCTTCTCCTCTTTCTGTTCTCCATGCTTAGTGTGACACACACAGACACACAATACAAAGATTGAGTCAACTTCTCTCCTTTTTATCTGGTTTCAGGTGTGATTTTTGTATTGACCACACCTGTTACTTGCCACAGGTGAATTTCAATGAGCATCACATGCTTGAAACAAAGTTTTTTACCCACAATTTTGAAAAGGTGCCAACAATTTTGTCTGGCCTATTTTTGGATTTTTCTGTGAAATTATGTCCAATTTGCCTTATCTTTTGTTTTTTTCTATTGTTCCAATAAACAAAGGAAATGAGCATGTGTATAAGAAAACCTGTGTAATTGCAATAAGATTCTGGGAGAAATAGTTCATTTTCTGAAAAAATTTCAGGGGTGCCAACTTTTACGGCCATGACTGTACATCTTTAGGACAGGTTATCAGAATCAAATCTGCAGGGGTTCAACATCCCGTACACTGTTGATCTGCCATTTAAAGAGAACACAGCTTTCAAATGACTGCTACAGCCTCTTCATTGCATACCAAGCAAAGCACTGTACATTGTATAGCAGCTGGGCAGGGAGACTGAAAATGATTTTATTATTCTCCTGTCCCTGACAGTTCAGATAACCCCAGGGGAGGGGATACCATGGACATTTTTGTTGCAGCTCAGTTACAATCAATTGAATGGGTCTGAACTGTAAACAGGCCATGTGAATCATGAATGTGATGTCGCAGACCTGTGAAGTAGAAGAGGTCTTTTTAACCCCCCTATAGTTTTGAATGAGCAGAGCTCGGATTTTGAGCTAAGTGCATTACTGTTTACCCCAAATAAAACACGTTTATTGACACTATAACTTTAAACACCTCTAACTTCTGAGTTAGAATCTTGTATTTAAAATAAGTCCAATATCATGTCTGTAGCCCCCATAGATTTTGAGATATCACTGGTTAAAGCAGAAGTGCATATACTCACACTTTCACTTTAATCAGTGTGCAGGAGAACACGAGCAGCTGACAGTGTAGGGAGGTGATAAAATTATTTTATTATTCTTCTGTCCCTGACACTTGAGATAACTCCAAGTGAGGGGGTACCATGAACTTTTGTTCATGATTTCACCCCCATTATCAATCAGAAACATACTTGCCATTTACCCCCTTGTATGCTTCAGTCAATGCTGAAAATAAGTAAAAATAGACCTTTTTTAGCCACTGGTTAATGAAAAAAAGAAAATAAATAAACACACATCTGTAACAACCTCTAAAATAAAATTAGTATGTTATTTATTCTACATGATAAACTTTTCTGGGGCTTTTTGAATCCTCATCAGGTCAACCTGCCTGGATACTAGTTTCTAACTTTAGAAAATATTTTATTTTGACAGAATATACAAATACATCTGGTTAAATGAAGCAGCACTGTTTGAATAAAACACTTAAACCAGACATATTGCTACAAATAGATGTGTGATTTTTCTATCTATTACAAATGTAACCAAGGACCATCACGCTCAAATACCCTTAAAACCTTGAACTGATATCATGCAATTCACCCGTATTCTGAATTGCTGTTAGAATAAACTCTATAAGACATATGTGAAGCTCTCAATAAACTGTTTGCATGCTGTAAATCTTTCCTAGTGGGTGTTCTGGCAAGGATCAGGGTTTATTTTAGTTACTTAAACTCTTTCTGACCTTTTCACTGCCAATCTGTGATGCAAAATGCCAACAATCGGCTTTATTTGACATCTCTGTAAACATTATTAAAACAATTATCAGCTTCCTATATACAGTCATATGAAAAAGTTTGGGCACCCCTATTAATCTTAAATATTTTTTGTTCTAAATATTTGGGTGTTTGCAACAGCCATTTCAATTTGATATATCTAATAACTGATGGACACAGTAATATTTCAGGATTGAAATGAGGTTTATTGTACTAACAGAAAATGTGCAATATGCATTAAACCAAAATTTGACCGGTGCAAAAATTTGGGTACCCTTATCATTTTATTGATTTGAATACTCCTAACTACTTTTTACTGACTTACTGAAGCACAAAATTGGTTTTGTAACCTCACTGAGCTTTGAACTTCATAGCCAGGTGTATCCAATCATGAGAAAAGGTATTTAAGGTGGCCAATTGCAAGTTGTTCTCCTATTTGAATCTCCTCTGAAGAGTGGCATCATGGACTCCTCAAAACAACTCTCAAATGATCTGAAAACAAAGATTGTTCAACATAGTTGTTCAGGGGAAGGATACAAAAAGTTGTCTCAGAGATTTAACCTGTCAGTTTCCACTGTGAGGAACATAGTAAGGAAATGGAAGACCACAGGGACAGTTCTTGTTAAGCCCAGAAGTGGCAGGCCAAGAAAAATATCAGAAAGGCAGAGAAGAAGAATGGTGAGAACAGTCAAGGACAATCCACAGACCACCTCCAAAGAGCTGCAGCATCATCTTGCTGCAGATGGTGTCACTGTGCATCGGTCAACAATACAGCACACTTTGCACAAGGAGAAGCTGTATGGGAGAGTGATGCGAAAGAAGCCGTTTCTGAAAGCACGCCACAAACAGAGTCGCCTGAGGTATGCAAAAGCACATTTGGACAAGCCAGCTTCATTTTGGAAGAAGGTGCTGTGGACTGATGAAACAAAGATTGAGTTGTTTGGTCATACAAAAAGACGTTATGCATGGCGTCAAAAAAACACAGCATTCCAAGAAAAACACTTGCTACCCACTGTAAAATTTGGTGGCGGTTCCATCATGCTTTGGGGCTGTGTGGCCAATGCCGGCACCGGGAATCTTGTTAAAGTTGAGGGTCGCATGGATTCAACTCAGTATCAGCAGATTCTTGAGAATAATGTACAAGAATCAGTGACGAATTTGAAGTTACGCCGGGGATGGATATTTCAGCAAGACAATGATCCAAAACACAGCTCCAAATCTACTCAGGCATTCATGCAGAGGAACAATTACAATGTTCTGGAATGGCCATCCCAGTCCCCAGACCTGAATATCATTGAACATCTGTGGGATAATTTGAAGCGGGCTGTCCATGCTCGGTGACCATCAAACTTAACTGAACTGGAATTGTTTTGTAAAGAGGAATGGTCAAAAATACCTTCATCCAGGATCCAGGAACTGATTAAAAGCTACAGGAAGCGACTAGAGGCTGTTATTTTTGCAAAAGGAGGATCTACTAAATATTAATGTCACTTTTCTGTTGAGGTGCCCATACTTTTGCATCGGTCAAATTTTGGTTTAATGCATATTGCACATTTTCTCTTAGTACAATAAACCTCAATTCAATCCTGAAATATTACTGTGTTCATCAGTTATTAGATATATCAAATTGAAATGGCTGTTGCAAACACCCAAATATTTAGAACTAAAAATGATTAAGATTAATAGGGGTGCCCAAACTTTTTCATATGACTGTAAATAGGGTGATTGGCTTGTAATTGAAAAGCTTGGTGATTAAAGTGATTAAAGATTCTTGTTCTGTCGCTTTACCTTTTTTGGTAGTATAGACAATTCCTGGCATTTGTACAATATACAGTAATCTGACACTATTTGTATCTTTTAAAACAAACAAAAAAGTATAGGTGTTTTCACTGGACCATTCACTGCTTTGGCACTGTGGTAGCCATAGTAGTCAAAGGATTTTCTAGGTTTTTGGTTTGTTAATAATGATCCTCTCTTTGTACGACTGTCCTGCAAACTTTAAACTTCCATCTTAAATTTATTAATCCCTGGCTAGTTTTACCTGACTTCGTGTTTTGCTGTGATGACCATGGGGGGCTCCATCCCACATTTACTTATGGGTCTGGCAATTACCTGTTGCAACTCTGCAACATACTGTGTACTATACATTTATTATTATGTTAGAATAATGAATAATTCAACTTTAAGGGATTTTTGTTACCTATATTTTGTTTTACTAATGCAATCCAGCGAGTAAATTTTTTTTTCTAATCTCCTTAGATGTTTTCTAATGTTTAATCATGAGTATATAATATGTCTGAGCTTCTGCCTAGCTCTTTTAACAGCATTTAGAGTATTGCTTGGACATCACCTATTCTCTATGGTGGATCCTGTGCTATCTGCCCATAACTTTATAATAGAGGTATTGTTTTCTATTGCAGTCCTGTCTGTGATGATAATAGTATAACTAAAAAGTCAATATTTTGGTAACATTTTTGAACATTTGGTTATCTTCTGTCGACACATTCTTTTTAAGCAGAATGACATGTTTTATACTCCAGGGAACCAAATCAATGCAGTACATTACTTACTATGACGGTATGATATGTAAAAAGTCTGTGCACTGCCACGTCTCTTTTGGCTACTTCTGAAGATTTGCATTTCCATAAATAATGTACTTTGAACAAATAATAAACCTTTGATACACATGCAGGATCTCTTGTTTTATCTTTGTTCAGCATATGCTCTTGTATCAGACAAGTTGTACAGTAAGCTGTCACACATAGAAGCTGTACATTCTGAAAGGCAAAACATAAATTACTATCTAATATATAACACTGAAATGAATAAAAACAAATAAATAAAGCAGTGTTCATGTTTCTGTATGCAGTGCAATTTTTGCAAATGACCATTTATATTTTTAAATATCGTATATTACAAATTTCTCCCAAGTTTTTACCATAAATTGTACCCTATGCTATGCAAGGGGTTAAAACCTTTAACAAATCCAGTGCAAAATCCCTTAGTAAGGCAGGCAGATTTTGCAGTTGATTTTCCTGAGATTTCCATGTCAACTGTGGTCCTACATATATAGGACCACAACATATAAACCTATCTAGAAGTGGACTGTAAATTTCTGGTGCAAAATCTGCATGGAAAACCCACAGCGGATTTATATTTTGTGACTATATCCTTATAGCTTTTAGTCTCTACAAAATTTAAAAAAACATGTTCTGTCTAATATTCTCTGACTCATTGCCATCATCAATCATAAAATTGGTACTAGCGAGAGAGATCTAAGAGAGAAGACGATGACTGTAATAACAAAGCAGGCTCCTTCGGCTTTATCAAAGTTTGGATTGCAGACATAATGGAATTACAGTTTTCACAAAGAGTAAGAGTGAATAGTAGTGAAACAGCCTAAATAATATTACGCTAAGAGAAGTAAGCTTTTACATTGCTGCAAACAGCATCTTTTCCTCCATGATTAGCCTATGTTATTGAAATTATCTTCCTTATAATTTTTTTTTCTTGCCGGCCATGTGCAGAAACGTAATTGAGAAATACCTAGAGATGTTGCAGATTGCAGCAGTAATTTATACCTACCTCACCATACCCTCACCTTAAGTATCACTTCATAGTGGATACATGGAAATTTGTTTTGTTTTGCTTATAAATGGTTCAAGCAAAAGATTTGATTTGGTCTAAACCGTCACTGCAAATTGCTTTGAAAAGTTGTGTATAAAACTGAGGACTTCTAGGATTTTATCTAAGTAATTTCTAGCTCTCTAAAACAAACACAGACTTCGTAATGTCAAAGTGACAGCCACAGATATACAGTAGCTATGGGCAAGCAGATGCCCATAGCTATATCTGGATTCTATATCTGGATTCTTTATTTTCTGCCCCCGGTTCACGGTGCAGAATATCAGTATTCTGTTGTGGCTTTCCACTGCTGATTAGGCCCAAATGAATGAGTCTAACCAGTGGGGAGTCTCAAGCCACAGCCTCCGAATCAACTGCAGAATCTGCGGCAAAATCCAGCAAGACGCTTTTTTTTCAGTTTCCGGCTCCAATTAGTTTCAATAGGAGGCAGAATGATGGAGGAATTTACTGCTGATTTAGGGGAGAAATCCACTGCAAAATCAGTGTCAAATTACACCGTGTGAACAGAGCCTGATACTGTTAATAGTGCCCCCACACAGTATCATATGCTCCACAGTGGCCCCCACACAGTATTATATGATCCACACTGGCTCCCACACAGTATTATATATTCCACAGTGGCTCCTACACAATATTATATGCTCCCATGAGCTCCTTTCCCCTAGAGCCAGTGCTTTCATTATACAATGGGGTCTCCTCAGACCCCAGAGTATAATAATCAGAGGCCCAGGGGAAGTGATTAAAAATAACAAACACTTATACTCACCTTACCTCACCTCTCCTGGGTTTCTGGCTGTCTGCAGCATGCTCCTTGGTACTCTTCTGTCTTGCGACTGAGGTCCTGTGCCCCAGACGTCACTCCTGGGGCCTGTGATTGGGCCTCAGCTGTCACATGGGGCGCGATGACGTCATTCGCCGGCGTGCCCCATGTGAACGCTAGGTCCCAGCAGTGACATCTGGGGCACAGGACCTCAGTCACCAGCCAGAAGAGCTCCGGAGAGGATGCTGAGCCCAGGATAGGTGACTATAAGTATTTTTTTATTTTTATTTTCACCTCCCCTGGGCTGACATCTATTGTAAAGGGGTCCGGCGATCGCCAGGTCCCTTTCCATCAGCAGTATGTATAGCAGTCGGGGAATCAGGTTTTCCTCGACCGCTATCATGATGGTCCAGGGCCCCGGCCATTTCCAGCTGGCTGCGAGACCCGTACCCTGTACTGTTATGCCACTGCCGAGTGGGCCCCTTCAGGAGCTTGGAGCCCTGACACTTGCCCGGGTAAGCCGGGTGCTGATGCCGTCCCTGCTCATCCCCACTGTCCTTTTGAGAATGTAATAAAAAATGGCAAATTTTACACTAGGAAGGAAAAATCTCAATCAAAGAGGTACTTTACATAAAGATTACTTTTTTTGGTTAGTTAAAAAAACACAAGCCAGATTTTGCTGTATCACCTTTAGGAAAAGCTCAATTAATGAGGTAGAGTATGTATATACCTTTTAATGGGTTTTGACATTTGGCAAGGAAAAATTAGCCAAATTATGCCAGCTATATACAAATAGAGTGCCGTGTAGTATAACTAAATTTGTGTTTTCTTGGTCTTAGACACAGTAGAGATTAAATTTATGGTTCAATCAGTTTATAAAGTGAATATCAGTGAATAAAGTATAGTAAACCGTTTGTGCTTTCACTTCAGTGGAAAAGTACACAATGGATTTATAATTGGAGCCTACAATAATGGGAAATTAATAACTAACACAATATCTAAAACATGTTGAAAACAAAAAAATAATGTAGAACATTATCGCTCTGGTTGTCACATCCGCATATGTATAATGTAAGCATGGAAAAATAAAGAGAGAGAAAGCTACTAGAAAGAAGAAAGAATTATAGGTGGAGTAGATGGAAGGGATGAAGGGGATGACCTAGGAGGGAAATTTAAGGTTGAGATGATGTCAGTGGCGGATCTACAGCCATAGCAACTGTAGCAACTGCTATGGGGCCCACTGCTGCTTTTGCTTGTTTTTTTTTTTTTTTTATAGGCCGCTACCTTATGAATTAGTCCAGCAGGTAATGGCTGCTATTTGCTTACCAATGCATGCTCCTGCCCACGGCCGCCTCTACTTCCCCTTTAGCCATCCATGTGTCCCATATGACCCTTCTGGAGGCTGAAGGGGAAGTGGAGGCAGCCATGGGTAGGAGCAGGGATTGGTAAATAGGACCGCAAAACTTAGGGCATTTGTTGGGCGAAACTCGCAAAGTTCGGCTTATGAGGTTCGCCTGGTGGTTTAATTCGGACCAAGCATGTCCAAAACAAAACTCCAATTATTTTACTCTGAGGTCTCTTCAGACTCCAGAGTATTATGAGTGGAGCCCCAGGGCAGGTGAGGAAACATAAAAGAACAGTGTTATTTATCTCTCCTGGGCTCTGGTGCCGGTCTTTGGACCTTTTCAATGATGTCACCTGGGTTATGTGACCGCATAGGCCCAATTACACAGGCCCTAGATGTCTCTGACGACATTGAAGAAACCCGAAGACCTGCAGTAGAACCCAGGAGAAGTGAGTAACACAGTTTTTTGTTTTTTTTTATGTTTGATCACCTCCCCTGGCCTCTGCTCATTATACTCTGTAACAAACACTGTAAGGACCACTATGGGACTTTATACTGTGTGTAAATACAGCATCATACTATGTGGGGACTATCAAAGGAAGCATTTAACCGTGTTAGGCCAGTACAGGGGATGTCAAGAAAGAGAGTGCTATGCTGTGTGGGAGCGGGGCCCTGTCTTTGCTAGTTACACCCCTGGATGATGTCATCAAAGGAAACCACAGCACCATGTCAACTCCCCTCGCACTGATCCATCACCCAGGTGGTGCTCAGGCAATCCAAGGGCCCACAGCCACTTACCACCGGAAAGGTGCCATGCAGAATGAAAGGTGTCTTGTGTGCCCTCGTACCTGGCCTCTAGCTCCTCCAGATGCATGATGTGGCTAAGTGCCTCCATTTACATCAGTTGAAAGGCAGCAAGTATAAATTTCCACAATTTGGGGATGTCTGATAGCCATAATAAAACTTTTTTTCAGTTTGGAGATACGGCCAGGAAACAGACAAGACAGCTTGTTCAGGGGTGAGTGTAACTCTAGGCCAGTACCTAGTGTTGTACTGTTCAATTACATCTACCCATAGAGCAGCCACCACAATAGAGCGCATGTCCTCCAAATATTAAGTATGGAACCCTTCCATCTACCACAACACCAGACATTGTGAGGGCACCTGTGGGAACATGCTATAAAGCTTAGTTGGGTGTGTGCCATTTAGAGAGAATTTTATAGTCTAGTTCTCAAAGTCTACAAGAAATCGACAAAGTATATGACTTCAGCCTTTGTTCTGTAGTGAATTAGCGACCCAGTTCCCTTTCCCACATATGGGTGACTCAGCAGCAGGCGATATAGCAAGGATATAGTATGTATATGTAATGTCAAAACTAGACACTGCTCTTCAAAAGGGGTGAGTGGAGCAGTTAGATTGAAGAGGGGGGACAAGATGGTTAAATGGCTGCATAGTTGGAAATAAACAAACCATCTATGTGAAAAATGTCCAAGGGCCCAGAGATCTCCACACATTAGTGCCCACCACTTTTCTGATTCTTTGTTTTGGGATGCCATAGGGATGGGATTGCCAATCAGCTAGAGAGACGTGTGGACTGCCCACTCACAGAGTGAGTGGGCCAGGGGAGGTAACTGACTCCAAGCTCCAAATTTGCACCAGGTGAACTAGAGTGTGTGAAGGAGAGGGGAAAGAGTTAGCAGTAATAATGACGTGTAAGGGTGCCACCAAAACACTCCTTGAGCCTGTGTGGGCTCTACCCACATCTTAGAAGTACAATTATGTGAAAAGGTCTAGCATGCAGATGCATACAGGGCAAAACCACTCCTCCCAGTCACTTGGGTTGTGTAAGAATGGTTTGTTTTAGTCGGGAATGGGCGTTATTACACACAAAGGCATGGGCCAGTCACTGAAGTCTTAAAAAGAAAGAACTGGGCAGGTCATGAAGGTGAATCTGAAAGACCTAGAACAAGCATGGTAGTATGTCCACTTTAAGGGTGTTGATCTTCCCAAACCAAAACAGGGTCAACTGGGACCACTTGTTAGAGATTGAATTTAAATATTTTTATATTTAATATTTATTTATTTTATATTTTGTATATATTGAATTGTATTAGAAATTAATGTATGCAGTTGTTGTAGTACAGTAGCACACTGATACACACAGCCTGTACTGCTGGCCAGTGTCACAGACATAGTAATCCTGTCTCTACCAATTAAGTCAAAATTGTCTTCTACGGTCCTTCCTAATGCACACACTAAGCTTCCACAGAATCACTACATTGTATTATCATTGTATCATTAATTATTATTATTAACATTGTATGTTATTTCCTAACTCAGTCTGAGATGCTCATAACTGTGTAATCTCTTTAATCCCACAAAATGGACACCTTTTCTTTCTGTCTAGGCTTTTTATAAAATCTATGAGTCATCAGGGACCTGAGTCCAATAGTCCCTCATGAATGGGTTTCCCCTGTCATGATAGCTGTTTACAAGACATTAATGGGAAGTCCTCCTGATTCCCAAGGTCATATGATCCTTCTTCTCTGCTGACTTCATGCTTTCATTTGACAGCTGCCATTTAGCTAGTTTGAGTAGATTGAACTGCAAATTCTTCAGATTTGCTCAAATCCAATATTTTTCAGACCCTATCTCTACTGGTGATCATGCCTCTTGCTTCTTCTGCTAGACATCACAGTTTAAGTGGGATAAAATTGGTTAAAAGTGAACTCTGCTAGGTATTTGTAGGATAATAATAGATTCTTGATCAAAACTGATGCTTGACATGATGCAATGATTGATAACTGTATCCATGAATGATGAACAGACTGCTCCACATCAACAGCTAAATGTTAAATGACCCTTTACTGGAAAAAAAAATCCTGTCCCACTATTGGTTTTGGATTAATATAAAGAGATTAAGCAGAGTCACAATATCAAGCTTTTCCCTCTGTCCTTCTCTTCTTTCCCTAGATTAGAACAAATTTTGGTCTTCAGAAGGGAAGATATACTTTAAATTACATTTTAAAGCATATTGAGTCATCAGTAAGTCATATAAATAATGAAAATTTTCTTGAAGGCTACTTACCTTAGTTTTAGTGTACCCTGTAAAATGACACCTATAACTGCAACATGTCTCTCTTGTGTCCAGTATATAATATATTGACTTAATACAATTTAATGAAGACGCCACAATAATAGTTGTTGTGGGGCTAGTTGTCAAAACTATATATTTTTTGGAATGAGGATTTATTGTGTATTTTTATGTGTGTCATGGTATTTAACATATCTAAAGCATAAAACTTTATGATGATATAAAATATTAATCCTGTGTCCATTAATATGAAAGTCTGCCAGCCAGTGAACATTTATTATTTTTAAGCCACCAATATCTTAACTGCTAATTACCCATACATTCATAAAGATATTATAATTGAACTTTTTATGTTTTAGATATATTGTAAAAATTGTAGATACTTTTCTCTAATTATATAGGTCATAATTACACGTTAATTAGTAAAGTTCATTGATACATGGCAAAATGCTGGAGACTGCAATTACAAACATGACTATTAAATAGATATACATTATATATGCTTTGCCAAGATCCCATGCAAATTAAAAAAATAAAACACGTTAAGGATCATACCTTTATAATAATTGTGAATATATAGGCAATGTATCTTTCCATATAGCTACTTAGAATGTGTTCACATCTTCATCAGGATTTCAAGTTTTGATATAGGAACAGAAAACATGAAATCCCAATGGGGAGAAATCTGTCATATGACAGAAACAAACAAACTCCAGTGGGCACCATTGAATAGAAAGGAGTTCACTGGGTATTCATTAAGTTGTACGTCATTTAGATGAAATATGCAATGGAACAGATATGAATGTAGCCTTAACCCTTTCAGGACCAAGTGTCATTGATGTCCCAATGCCCAGGCCAAATTTAGCACTTTTGTATGCACTGTTTTACACAGCAATGTTTTTTCAGGACACATAAGGCTTGAAATAACTAGCCTTATTTGTTAAATAAGTAAAATATTTTTTTTGCTAGACGTAGAAGGATGGTATAAAATGTGGAAAAAAGTAAATTTTGCTTCTTTTACCTAAAACAAAATTGTTTTTATATATACTATAGCACATAAACATATTACAATTAGATTTTCTAGTTCTTCTGATCACAGGGGTTACACAATTATATAGTTTTTCAACAAAAAATTAGGTTTTATATGGTTTTATATTCAGCATGGCTTATTTTCTGGACCCTTGGTCCATGTGTAAATTAACCAGTAATTTAGTATAGTACAGGGCTGTAAACTGCTTGTGTTATCTCTAGCTAGGCTCCCTGCTGAAACAGAGCAAACATCCAGGAAGAAGGTGAAGGAGGGACTGGCAGGGGAGCAAGTTCTGTTAGCACATGTGAATGGGAAGGCTCTTTCACTTTACTGTGGTCACCTTAAAGAGTTAAATTTTGCAGATAGAAGTGATAATAAAAGTCCTAAAAGCTTCCCTTATCACAGTGTAACTCCTGGACTTATTACTTTTATAGGAGCAGGTGTTTGGCTTTAATTAACATGACTGCAGCATCGTAAAGTGACATAAATAGCCAGATTAGCAACAGGTGAAACAAAAATTTCCTACAGTAACTTAAATGGTCACTAACTTTTTAGACAACATAATCTCACTTAACAGAGCATGCACTTCTGGACGAAAATACACTGTAATTAAAAAATGTTGCTGCTTTTTGCCTACAAAAAACACCTCTCTTAAGTTCCTGCCACTAGGTGTCTCCCTTTTAGCTAATTTGCACGTTGTTAGGGAAGTTTTGTCTCCATAGATGCAAAACAGATTCACAGTGAGTGGAGTTGGAGCTTCTTTTCTCTCCTCACACAAGGAATGCGGATGGGAGGGGATGATCCTCCTGAAACAGCTTTCCTGCCTGTGCTCATACATTGCTTTTTTCCTGTGCCATGCCTGCATGTATTTGCCCTGTATTTACAGTTCAGTGTTCCTGGATCACCTTTATTACTCTCACATGGACTTTTCTCAGCTATTTGTTTGCTATTGTTACTGTTACTCCTGGCAGAAATACATATAAAAACAGTAGTAGACTTAGTAATTGATAGGGGAGGAGAGAAGACTGCATCTTATTGTACACACTCCCTGCCTCTGAGACAAATGCAAAATGTGCATCTAATTATTCACAGCAGAAAAACTGATAGGACACCATGTACGAAGGCTTATACCATCATAGACAGACTGCCCAGCAAGGCGCTGTACATATTTCATCTCTTCTATATTGCTGGTGTCTTTTCATGTTGTAGAGGGCGACCCGATCTCAAAGTGGAGATTTATCGTATGGACATTTATAAAGTTTGCTTACCAGAGCCTGCACTGCTGTAATTTGTACCACATTTATCATCGCTTAAGGTTTGATAAATTTAAGGCATCTTCAAAGGGGTTGTCTAGCAAGAAGAAAATTCTTTGCAAATGATAGCTTTTTGCAAGTTATAAACTTTTTATAACATATTGTCGTGAAAACATTACTTTTTTTGCCCCTTATTTCTACAGAAAACTTCTCTTTTAACACAGGAAGAAATGCTACCCCTTCTTTGTGTGTCTAGAGACACGCTATTACTTTTCTCCTGAGGTGCCTAAGTATTTCAGCCAATTTTCTTACTATCTCTCTGCTGGGTTTTGAACCCAGGACCTCTGATTTGCAAGGCAGAAACATAGTGTGGTGAACCAAATGCTTATCTCTTGTTAGATGGATTTTATAAGCCTCAATAACAAAGTTCTTCTTTACAGGCAAAGTACTGGCATATACAGTTATATCTCTGTATGTCAGTACCTTAGTGCAGTATGTATGTGTATATATATATAAATCTTTGTGTCTGTAAGGAAGAACATTGCTATTAAAGCTTAAAGTGATATTATGCCAAAAAAAAGTCTAAAATCCTATTTTTCAACTTTTTGATGCCAGAATTCTGGAGCACAGGGCATGATAAATTGTAATCCTCCCCACAATTTGTGTTTAGATTCTTAGCAATTTACAATATTTTCCCCATTTTTTTCATTTGCTGTGAGCAAACTAAAACATTCTTATTAAACAGATTGCAATTTCTTAAGACTAAGGCTCCACGTTGCAGAAACACAGCTTTTTTTTGTTGCAGATTTTGCTGTGGTCTTTTTTGAGCCAATGTCATTAGTGGATTGCGCAGAAGGAAGAGGTATAAGTACTTCCTATATATTTCTCATTCCTTTTGTAACCATTCTTGACTTTACTCAAGCATGCAGCAAAATCTTCAACAAAAAATGCTCCGTTTCTGCAACATGGGGCTTTATTGTAAGGCCCCATGTAGCGAGGTGCAGTGCGAAAAAGTGCTGCGGAAAAGACCGCAGCAGAAACGCATCCTGTTTTCCTGCGGATATTGTAGCTCCCCAGTTCACAGTCTTCTATATCAGGACTCCAGTAATAGCGTCCTCTTCAGTGTGGTCATTGCAACCTATTCAGGAGTACCTAACCAACTGCATGCCCCAGCTGCAGTTGGAACTACAGGCCCTAGGATAGGTGAGTATGGCTTTTAATGTTATTTTAACGTCTTCCCTGCCCTAACTTAACTTTGACTTCTGGGCAACAAAAGTCCTTTAACTATCTAGTCCTGCTAGTCCTGAGAAGTGTATATAATTGTACCCAGTCTAGGCAATGTTCTTGAGCTAAAACACCTGAACTCCAAGCTGGAACATTGTAGCAGACTAGCGTTTTGTACAGCTGAGCATTGCCTAGTCTGGAAACAGCTATATCAGCTGAAAGCAGAATTAGGTCTGTACTGGTTTTCAGTCTATGAATGTAACCATGAATGCTCTTATTCAGTGACAAAGTAATATCCACAACATGTATATGAGCTGAAATGTAAATTATATTATAAAGTTTCTGTATAAAATATAATACAATATAATTGTATGTGCTTTGTTACTTACTGTACAGTATAAACTTGTGGCTCAGGAGCTTAAAGGTGTTCTGCCAATATGGAGACTTATCCCCTATCCACAGGACAGGGGATAAGTGTCCGATCACTGGGGGTTCAATCGCCAGGTCCCCAGCAATGAGGAGAATGAGTGATTAAAAGTCCTTCGAAAGCCTCCTTGTGAATGGAGCTCCAGTTTGCTTGCATGATCAGGGCTCCATTCACTAATATGGAGCTGCGGGCGCTGCCAGAAGTTAGTCCTGGCAGTCCTATAGATGTGAATGGCCACCTCTCAACTGTCTCATTGGTTCTGGGCTCTGACACTTTACGGCTGGCTTAAAGCAGAATTCCTGTTGAGGTCTAAATTTCAGTAAAATCACTGGTTCCTCCCTCTTAGTTAACAGATGACTTCTTTCTTTTAATTTGTCAGGTGTAATTTAATGAATTTATTAGCGGAATTCAGAGGCCTTAAGTGAGTGAGGGGGGAATAAATTCTTAAAGGCCCGACTTGGGCACCAGGAGGATGAGTTGCGCTGCTGGATATTGGTCTATGTCACCTATTTTCAATTTTATTTTTTACCATATAAATAATAAATTGTAATATATGCGTGTTTTGAAGACTAATTGGTTGTGGGTGTTTGCTTTCAACCTAGCTGTCCTTGTTGGAGGAAATTGGATTTGGAGGAGTGCTTATTTACATCGATCCATGCGATTTTCCTGAGATGCAAACCATGAAAGACGAAGCTTTTATGCTTTCCTTAAAAAGTGGAGGATTCCAATTTACATCTGAGTCTTCTAATTATAGTAAGTTATGGTTCTAATTCTCTTGCATGCAAGATTGGTCTTGGGTTGTCAAAATTATGCATAACGCTAAGAAAACTTCCAACATTAAGCAGCCTTGCTGCAATTAATACAAGCTCCGTTTTCATTGAATTGATACAGGAAAAAATACAGAAAAAGCTGCATTGTGATTGATTGGTGGGAGCAACAAGATAATTTTGTCTGTTTGACAGATAATTAAGATGCATTGGGGCAGATTTACTAATACTGTGTAAGTTTTAGGCAGTACAGACTTGTTAAAATGCTCCAGATTTATCATAGTGGCTGATGCTAGTTGAGAGGTGTAAGGAGATTGTTGATGGTTATAGGAAGGGATTGACTTCAGTTATTTTTTCCAAAGGGTATGCAACCAAGTAATAAATTGAGGGTGCCTGTAGTTTTGTCTGGCCCATTTTTGGAGTTTTGTGTGAAATAATATAATTTTTGCCTTTTTTTTTCCCCCCTGTGGTGTTCCAATACATTCAAAAGAAATAACACATATATAACAAAACATGCGTAATTGTAATAATGTTCTGGGAGAAATACTTCATTTTCTGGAAAAATTTCAGGGGTGCCAACACCTGCTGCTATGACTGTATCTGGCACAGTGTTAGACTGTTTTACACCACCTATGATGCAGCTTAGTTTCTGACAAAAAAAAAAATGGTCAAAATCTTAACACCATTTTGGCATACAGTTTCATATCTGAAGACACAGCCCCTTTCTGGTAAGCCTTATCCACCTTTTATACAAGGCGCAGAAAGTGTCTAAAACAAGTATCAATGTGGTGTAAAGTAGCCATGGCAGTTTTGATCCCCAAATTGTAGCAGAATTTTGGTGCATTTTCAATGGTTAATCTATATCATTGTGTCTGTTGCACCTTTCCCCAGTCATTATCACATCAGCAGTCTAATATAAAGACAGAGATTGGAAGGTTGGAATCAGATGTGCAGTTTTTGAGCCAAACACTACTTTTCCTTCTTCTTTGATCAATTCTTGGTTTTGGCTTAATGGACTGCAACAAAGACTGCCAAAGACTTTGACTCCAGTTTCCCACTCTCAGATTCCGTGCTGGATACTTTTAAACCTCATGAGCAATAACACAAGAGGGGAATTTATTTAGCTTGCCATTTCAGGTTTCTGGCACAAAAGTTGTGCATGCCCATTTGTGCCAAAAAATGTACCAAAAATGCTGCACTTTGTTTTCAGATCTGCTTGACACGTTTGAGAAAAAACTGGTTTAGATGGGTTGATAAATTTCTCCCACTGAGATCAATTTTCACTACCATTTCTCACTAATCTTTACCTCAGAATTGCTAACTTTAGAAATGCTTTGATAAATTGTCAATGCATTTTAATTTAGTAATGCCACAATTTATATGAATGATTTGTTAAGTTCATAATTTATTTAATAAATCCCACACGAGCGTAAATCTCAAAAGATACAGTCTTCTTAAAGGGGTTGTCCAGGAATTTCAGAAGTCAGGGAGGAGGCCGGGGAAGGTAAAACAAAAAAAATAATCTCCTTTCCTCGGTGCTCCGGTGTCCGCCACTGCTATCTGTTTCAGCACATGCTGTGCGCTGAGATGGACAGTAGCGGCGGTGGATCACTGGGGACAGGAGAGTATGATTTTCTTCTTATGTTTCACCTTTCCTGGCCTCATCCCTGACTTCTAAAATTCCTGGACAACTGCCTTAAGGCAGGTAACTATATAAAAACAATAGTTTTGAAACACGGTTGTTATATACATAAAATGCAATATTATAAGACTACTACACTTTATTTTTCTTCAGCTGCTTTTAAAACCTTAGTGTAGGTCCAAAGAATCACTAGAATTGAGCCTGAATTGTCTTGGAACTCAGCTGTGGTATCAGAATGAAAGATGGTAGGATGACTAATTCCAGTAAATTACGGCATGCAGACAACATTTTTCATCTCAGTTTATTGTAATGCTTACAGGAAAATAGAAAATCCAATATTTTTTGGATCCTTCCGTTGTTATTAAAAGATGTGGCTACATGTTAACACTCACATTTGCTCAAAATATAATCACATTTTGTAAACTTGCTACTAAGGCTAAACATAAAGGAAAGGCTATTTCTGAAATATTAAGGTAATATATAGAATTACATTCAATCTTAATTTATTTTAAAGAGATTTTCTGGATTTGTTGTAAAACCTGATGAGACACAAGAATCAGCCATCATGTCTAGGGGAAACTCAAGGATTGAGGAAAACTTGAAGCCATTTTCTGGCTGTCAGACAAGGTTGTTAGATATTCACAGCATGAAGTACCTTGACAGCTCAGTGGGAAAATAATTGTACATTTTCTCAATATCTTACTATACCTGACCTGATGTTCTGTAAAGTGCCCTGGGAGCTTCTATACTAAATCGAGCACTTTAGCTCCAGCCTGTTCATTTTTAGCTTCTGCGCCAAATAAACAACATTTTAACAAGTTCACCCTTAAAATGTTTTTTTTTTTTTTTGTTGTTGATCTAGCGGACCTATACAATTTTCTATATTTATGGAAACCTAGATTTACTAAAGATTTAATCCTCCTTATTACTACATTTTGTCAAAGTAAATGGTTCTTCATCTTTAAAGGGCAACCGTTGTTTCATAAATCAATAATGCAAGTGATGGTGAAAAACTTTATGAATCTTAATAGATAAAAATGCCTCTTTCTCTACTTATCACCTCCTTTTCTCAATTCACTTAGTAAGGCTGAAGCCCCACATTGCATTTTTGAAAATTGCAGGATGTCACTTATACCCACAGAATCGCTGGGTATGCAAAACAGTTTTTTCCCGCAGCATTTTTTTGGTGCGTTTTGCTATGTGGGGCCTTAGCCCAAAGCTGTCAGTAAAGACAGGTTGGCAGCACACTAAGGGATCATGGTACATCTACAGCCCATAGATTTCCATGGAAGTAATGGAAGAAAGACAGAGACAGTGAGATACATAGATGTTGGCTCTGGTAAGTTTTTATATCTCACCCAGTACTGGATTCACAGCTACACCGCTCTGTATGGCTTTATGTGGTTAGTCAAATCTAGTCCTTGACTGCAATTATTGCTACCAAAGACTGAGCAGCAAGTTACAAGGGGCAATTACTTTTACATATACTGTACTGTAAATGCTGTTAAATTGGGCTTACTGAGACAGATTTTGTTCTCCATATTATTTTTAAACATTTTCTGTTCTAAAGATATTTTAGGTCATTTACCAATGCATTTTTGTAAATGACTGTTCCAGTGTAACTGCTTTTGTAAAACAGGGTGTTGAATGTAGACACATGTATTGACAAAATTGTTCCTTTTTATTTATGCTGGTGAAGAGGGAGCAATGACTTCATATTGTACAAAAGCAAATATTTTACTAAATGTTCTCTGCCATGTTTCTCCTTAGAAAATGGTGGTAATACTGGTTGAGACAGCATTGTTTAGAAGTGAAAATGCATACAGCTCTTACAAACCAGATTCCTAAACTAGCATAGTCCTATGATTACAGGCATGACAGCAAAGCTTAGGCACCCTTCATTCTTTAAATGATATACACGATGACTGCAATGGTATTGCTACCATCACTTTAATATAAAGCTATAGAACAAAAGGTGCTATAAGTAGTTTGTATAATCTCTTAATACTACCAGAATTTGCTTCCTAGGTAAGAGACCAATGATATTCAGAAAAGGCTCAGTACAATATTGGCACATGTACAACATAATAACAAGAACAAGAGAAAAATAACATTACAGTGTATGAGAGAGTGGTTTATAAAGCAATTCTAAAAGACAGTAGTTAAAGTGGCTTTGAACAAGAAAATTTCAGTTTCACAATATACAAAGAAGTATATTATATTTTCTTAAACAGGCCAATAACCATGTACATTTAATGAAAGCTTTATTTAACATATTTGACTTATTTAACATATTAACTAATCATTTAGAATGACAAATTACAGTTTGGTAAGAACAGTACAAATCATTGTTGCAGTGTTATTTGGAAGCCCCCCAGGATTAGAATGATTTGCTCTGAAATGTTACCATATTTTACAAAGCTGCAATCTTAATTTAACAGATTTGTTTTTTAATAATACATCAAGGATGTGTTTGCAAGAGAATATCTGCAAATCATAATGACTTGAACAAGTGTTCTATACAACCTCCAACCCATCTGTCCTTTTCAAATTGTCAAAAAAATTACATCACTAGTTTATTTTATAATTTTTTTGTGCTCAGACTTTCAATTTAACACAAACACACACTCAATAAACTCTCTTTGTTATGCAATCTAAGAATACACTGAACTGATATGTGGAACTTTCAAAACCTTAAAAATATCACTCAAGGTGTTACATACAATTAATATAGCAAAACACCATGCAACATAGTAGACATAGTTAAAGTATCACAAAGTTAAAAGCGAAAAGAGAACATTTACAGCAGTAATGTTTTTTTTTTATAACCTACAGTCATGGCCAAAAGTTTTGAGAAAGATACAAATATTTATTTTTACAAAGTCTACTGCTTCAGTTTTTCTAATGGCAATTTGCATATACTCCAGAATGTTATAAAGAGTGATCAGCTTAACAGCAATTACTTGCAAAGTCAATATTTGCCTAGAAAATGAACTTTATCCCCCAAAACACATTTCAACATCATTGCAGCCCTGCCTTAAAAGGACCACCTAACATCGTTTCAGTGATTGCTCCATTAACACAGGTGTGGGTGTTGATGAGGACAGGGCTGGAGATCAATCTGTCATGATTAAGTAAGAATGACACCACTGGACACTTTAAAAGGAGGCTGGTGCTTGCCATCATTGTTTCTCTTCTGTTAACCATGGTTATCTCTAAAGAAACACGTGCAGTCATCATTGCACTGCACAAAAATGGCCTAACTGGGAAGAGTATTGCAGCTAGAAAGATTGCATCATCAAGAACTTCAAGGAGAGAGGTTCCATTGGTGTCAAAAAGGCTCCAGGGCGCCCAAGAAAGACCAGCAAGCGGCAGGACCGTCTCTTAAAAGTGTTTCAGCTGCGGGATCGGGCTACCAACAGTGCAGAGCTTGCTGAGGAATGGCAGTAGGCAGGTGTGAGTGCATCTGCACGCACTGTGAGGCGGAGACTCTTGGAGCAAGGCCTAGTCTCAAGGAGGGCAGCAAAGAAGCCACTTCTCTCCAGAAAAAACATCAGGGACAGACTGATATTCTGCAAAAGGTACAGGGAGTGGACTGCTGAGGACTGGGGTAAAGTCATTTTCTCTGATGAATCCCCTTTTCGATTGTTTGGAACATCTGGAAAACAGCTTATTCGGAGAAGAAGAGGTGAGCGCTACCACCAGTCTTGTCTCATGCCAACTGTAAAGCATCCTGAAACCATTCATGTGTGGGGTTGCTTCTCAGCCAAGGGAATCAGCTCTCTCACAGTCTTGCCTAAAAACACAGCCATGAATAAAGAATGGTACCAGAATGTCCTCCAAGAGCAACTTCTCCCAACCGTCCAAGAGCAGTTTGGCGCTCAACAATGCCTTTTCCAGCATGATGGAGCACCTTGCCATAAAGCAAAGGTGATAACTAAATGGCTCAGGGAACAAAACATAGAGATTTTGGGTCCATGGCCTGGAAACTCCTCAGATCTTAATCCCATTGAGAACTTGTGGTCAATCATCAAGAGACGGGTGGACATACAAAAACCAACAAATTCAGACAAAATTAAAGCATTGATTCTGCAAGAATGGACTGCTATCAGTCAGGATTTGGTCCAGAAGTTGATTGAGAGCATGTCAGGGAGAATTGCAGAGGTCCTGAAGAAGAAGGGTCAACACTGCAAATATTGACTTGCTGCATTAACTCATTCTAACTGTCAATATAAGCTTCTGTTACTCATAATATGAATGCAATTATATTTCTGAATGTGATAAAAACATCTGACAAACACACATAAAAACCAGAGGGCAGCAGATCATGTGAAAATATAATATTTGTGTCATTCTCAAAACTTTTGGCCATGACTGTATATGGGGGGGTGGGGGGATCTTTTTTTTTTTTTAAAAGAAATTTTAAAAAAAATTTTTTGCCCTCCATTTTCTACTTTTATCCTAAAAAGTTTTTTTTTGTTTGGTGGGATTTTTTTAAATTAAAAACAGTATTGAAACTAGTGTCGGTTTTTTGTAGAGAGGTGAAACTTTGGTGGGTTTCCATGCCTGGATGAATTTGGTGAAAGAGATGTATCCCTTACTAATAATTCTCAAGAACAACCACAATGATTGTATCTTATGACAGTGTTTGAGACCCACCTTACACCTTCGGTAGAAATGAAAATGTGACAGAGGCATGTTATCAGACGAGTGGTGTCCTATGCCATCTTGTCAGTTTGCTCTAAGTTTTCTTAAAACTTAAAGCATCTGGGGTACCTGTGTGTTAGGTAGAATAGATCTTGATGTAACAGAAAGTTCATATCATGATAAATGTGGCTTTGGTCTCTTATATAAAGTACTTGAACTTGCATATGTGGTTTTAAATTAGTAAAAGAGGATAACAGCCTTCTGGAGGGGTCAGGGAAATGTGGATCTTTGAAGGCTATGAAATGAGTAAAAGATATGAATATGGATATTTTCTACTTATATTTGTAACTTTCTGCCACTTTAGGTTAGAAGTGATTTGGTGTTACTGTCCCCATTTGAAGTCAGTCTTTATTAAAGAGCAGCTTTATCCACCTTCACTAATTCTAGTTCTTAGAATATATTAATAGATGGTGCTCCAGTGATTCCAGCACCATTTGTTGTTTTTTTCTGTAGCTCCCACCATTCCTGAGTAGTTAGTGCTGTTAGTTTTGGTGCCTGAAAAGTTACTTTGTACAGTCACATGGACAGTGTCAAGCAGCAGCAGGCAAGGGGCATGATTCTGAACTCTCTATCACTGTTCACCTCTGAATGGTGCTCTGAATCTTGACTCCTTTCCTTCTCCTGCCTGGCACTGCTTACCTGACAGTACAGAGCATTTCAGCACCGATTGCTCTGGAATGGTGGAGGCTAGAGGACACAAAACCATCTGTGCTTGAATCAGTGGAGCAGCGCCTATTAATGGATGCAAAGAGCTGAACTCGGTGGTGAAAGGTTCTCTTTAGAAGAAAAATACACACAAATGAATTTCATGATACAAAGCTTATATTTTAATAATTGTTTATCAGTGTACTAGCAGAAAAACAATACAGTGAATGACTGTACCTGATATACTTTTAACATAATGTTATAGTATTGCAGCTCTGCTTGTCACTTAGTGAGCTTTAATCATTAGGATATTCTTTTTGGCTCAGTTTAGAAAATTGGCAGAGGTGTAAATGAGCAACTGAGGACTTATTTCATGATCCTTACTGTAATTGATCAAGAATGGTTTACAAATAAATGGATACATTCTAAATCTTAACTAAACCATTGTGGATTAATAGGCCAGACTCTATCATTTATATATTAGATCATGTACAAAACATAATGTGCTATTGTGTTAGCTAGAAAAATGTAGGTGATATTAAATACTTTTCATGTGTAAACTTGTCTCTCTGTACTTCAAAAACTTGCAGATAGAATTTTTCTGATTGCAAAAAAATATCACTCCTATAACCCTTTTGGTTTTGACTGTGCTTTTATTAAAGTATTCCATAAAATGTCATACAAATGTAAATTAGTTGTAGTTTGCCCCAATACACACACAACTCCAATTGTTGGGCCCCATGAGATGAATCTGATTCAGAATAGAGACCAATAGCAACAGACAATGATAAACAATACAGAGTTAAGAAAATAAGAAAACTACAATGTCAATTTCTCAAAATCATCTAGAGCATAAAACAAAAAGAACAAAAAGATAGAGAGACATGCAGGAAAAGGGGGTGGATATGGAGCTAGTAGCGGGTACAACAACTAGCTGCAGTCCATGGGGGATCCCCACTTAGGAAATCATTTTTATACCAAAATGTATTCCATGGTTCCCATACTGCATGAAAGCGTTCTATAACATTATTGAGGGAGGCCGTCAAAAGTTCCAGGATACAGACATCTATCATCCATGAGAGTTGATCTGTCCTAGAGGGAGACACTTTTAGCTGATAAAAAAAAGCAGGAGTAGCACTTACCCATAAGATGTACGTTCAATAGATAGTATAGGGGGTCCAAATGGACATTATGCTGTAGGATGACCAAATCATGAACCTCTGACCAAAAAGACTGGACCAACGGATATTCCAAGAATATATGATTTAAGCTGAAGGTTTGGCAGAAGGTAGGGAACATTATGGTTGAGACTGTGAAGCAGGACAGGAGCGTGGTACCAGAACATGAGTTGGTTCTCTTTGTAAGTTGTGCAGATATAGGTTTTAGCAGCCCTGGACCAGATAATCTGCCATAGATCAGATGATATTGTCTTGCCCAAGATAGCTTTGTATTTTTTCATATACTTAGAAACTAATGGAGTGTCTGTGGGGCACCAGTGTAAATGGAGGATATTAGGTCTTTAGTTGATGTACAACTGTAACAGATCCTCTCAAAATGTGTGTGTGTGCGTGTGTGTGTGTGTGGAGGGGAACCTTAGTGAATCCAGAAGCGTGCTGAATAAAGTACCAGATTTGGATGTAGTGAAAGAATTCAGATGGGAGTATAGCATGGTGTTGCCGGAAGTAGGAGAAGGGGCAAAGGTCAAGTTTTGTTGAGAGCACAAAACACATCCCTCTGGAACCACATAGTACTCTGGAGGAAGGAGGGAGGCGTGTCAATAGCATCTTGCTGCAAAAGTGCCCTGTAACACTTTTTTTTTTTTTTGACATTACACTTTTTCTTTAACATCACATAAGCTATATAATGTCAGTACCTCTTTGTTTGCAATATTAGCATTGTAGTTCAAAGTTACAGGGGTTTCATACCTAAGCTTACTATGAATGTGGGAACTTGCATGGGTCTGGTCACATGACCCTCTGTTAGCCATCATTATCACACGGCAGCTCTGTGCAAATGCCAGAGAGAGGGGTGGCACTTCACTGTATAAGACAGCAGCGCTGAAGTTCTAAAAACATTACACTAGCAAGTTACTCGAAGAGCCTTTTCCTTTACTTGTCCCAATATAAGGTTAAAGTGGCCAATTCTTTTAATTATGCCATTCAATGGTAAATACTATGATGCACTCAATTTGCTTGGGTTCATTCCTTCATTGCCTACCATATTCTGAGATGCTGGAGTTTATTCATTTTGTTGTTAGCAACCAATCTGTGCAATGTGTGCCAATGCCATTAAAAAAAATAATAATAATAATAAAAAAAAAATATATATATATATATATATATATATAATTTTTTTTTTTTTTAAGTCTTTTGCTCAATGTGTTGTGGTGTGAATTTTTCTGTGTAAGTATTGGTAATGAAGCTACACTGGAGGATATATCCTCATATACACTCATATACCGGAAAAATTAAAATCAAAATGTTTTGTTTCCTTACATCAAAAATAATTTGATAAAAACACCCTGAAAACACTTATGCGTCTTGAGGAATACAAACATGAATCTTACTCATAGCAAGCAAGAACCATGAGTAAACATGATGTTTTTCATTGGTTTAAAAAAACATAAGTTGTTTCTGGATGGCCTGATTTAACAAATTGTCTATAAGGAAAATTTTCTTTAATATAAGGAATAAATAAAATGTTTTGATTTTCATTTTTCTTGTTTTGAATATATTACTTTGTCATTTTGTCTAGTGTAGTTTAAAAGTGTTGTAAAAGCAAGGACAAATAGCTATGAACATATAATATATATCAGGTTTTTGTTTAAGGTATTGTCTGTGATTTAAGAAAATGTTTCTAAAATCAATGAATGGTTTAAAAGAAAAAATAAAAGTTACTTATACAATGAATCCCCTGCATCAGCAGCTCCACTGGTCTTGTTGATGTGTCTGCAGTGATGATAAGTGGTACATGCACACATGCCACCTGCACCCACACTGGCCACAATAAATTTGTGCCATAACTGCAGGTAATTTTCCCTGCTTTAGAGAAAATCTTAAATCAGAGACAACCCTTTGAAAAAGAGATATTATTCTGAAATGGCCATACTACTATTCAGTCATGTATTTGGGGGTTTATCAAGATTAACCCCTTTACGCAAAATCATGTACATGCAGGAAATTAGCTGCATGTACGTGATGGTGATTGCGCGGACTCAGAAGCAGAGTCTGTGAGATCCCCACAGGAGCATGGCTGTAACTAACATACTGACTCCCGCTGCAACAGGTGGGATGGTGACTGTTGCATCTTAAGTGTTTGTCACTGTAACTGACACCCCATCACCCCCCATCCCGCAATGCGATTCCTATGGCAACCTGGGGTCTAACAAAAACCCCTGTTACTTCTATTATAGACTTTCTATTAGGACATGCTAGAGGCATGTCCTAATAGAATGCCTGTTACAATTCAGTAACAGGCACAATACACTGCAATACACATGCATTGTAGTGTATTGGGCAGTTGATCAAAGCCCCTACGGGGACTTTAAAAAAACTGGAAAAATAAAATTAATAAAATAATTTTAAAATAATGTAACAAATATAAAAGAAAAAAACATACAGAAACCCCATTTTCTCCATTAAAATGTTGTTGCATGTTTAAAAAATAAAAATAAAAAACCTTACACATACTTGATATGGCCACGTCCATAATAACCTGACATATAATATTATTACACTATTTCACCTGCATGACGAATGGCATAAAAAGTAAAATAAAAAAATGCCAAAATCGACATTTTTGTTCACCCCACCACCCAAAAAGGAATACAAAGTGATCAAAAAGTTGCTTGAATCCCAAAATGACACCAATGAAAACTTTGTTATCCCCACAAAAAAAAAAGTCATCACACACCTCCATTGATAGAAAAATAAACATACCAGGTTTCAGAATATGGCAGCCAAAAAACAAATGCTTTTTTTTAAAAAAAAAGAGATTTTTGTAGTGTCATAGTATTAAGACATTAACAAACCTATACATGTTTGGCATCGCTATAATCATACTAAAACACAGAATAAATTCACAATGTTATTTTTACCATCTGATGAACAGCTCAAAATTTATAGTCAAAAATCGGAGGCAGAAATGCTGTATTTTCCCATTCTCTCCCAGAAAGAGTTAAAAAAAAAAAAAAAGTTAATCACTAAATTATTTGCCTAGTAAAAATGGTGCTCAGAAAAAATACAACTAATTCCACAAAAAAACAAGCCCACATATGGCTATGTCAACATAAATATTAAAAGTTACAACTCTTGGAATATTACAATGAAAAAATGCATTGTTCTTAAGGCCAAAATAAGCTGTGTCCTTAAGGAGTTAAAGAAAATGTTATATTATATTATATTCAAGTACTAAATAATATTTAAATTACTTTATTTCCTATGCTGAATATCATCACTTACAGTCATATGAAAAAGTTTGGGCACCCCTATTAATCTTAATCATTTTTAGTTCTAAATATTTGGGTGTTTGTAACAGCCATTTCAATTTGATATATCTAATAACTGATGGACACAGTAATATTTCAGGATTGAAATGAGGTTTATTGTACTAACAGAAAATGTGCAATATGCATTAAACCAAAATTTGACCGGTGCAAAAATTTGGGTACCCTTATCATTTTATTGATTTGAATACTCCTAACTACTTTTTACTGACTTACTGAAGCACAAAATTGGTTTTGTAACCTCACTGAGCTTTGAACTTCATAGCCAGGTGTATCCAATCATGAGAAAAGGTATTTAAGGTGGCCAATTGCTAGTTGTTCTCCTATTTGAATCTCCTCTGAAGAGTGGCATCATGGGCTCCTCAAAACAACTCTCAAATGATCTGAAAACAAAGATTGTTCAACATAGTTGTTCAGGGGAAAGATACAAAAAGTTGTCTCAGAGATTTAACCTGTCAGTTTCCACTGTGAGGAACATAGTAAGGAAATGGAAGACCACAGGGACAGTTCTTGTTAAGCCCAGAAGTGGCAGGCCAAGAAAAATATCAGAAAGGCAGAGAAGAAGAATGGTGAGAACAGTCAAGGACAATCCACAGACCACCTCCAAAGAGCTGCAGCATCATCTTGCTGCAGATGGTGTCACTGTGCATCAGTCAACAATACAGCACACTTTGCACAAGGAGAAGCTGTATGGGAGAGTGATGCGAAAGAAGCCGTTTCTGAAAGCACGCCACAAACAGAGTCGCCTGAGGTATGCAAAAGCACATTTGGACAAGCCAGCTTCATTTTGGAAGAAGGTCCTGTGGACTGATGAAACAAAGATTGAGTTGTTTGGTCATACAAAAAGGCGTTATGCATGGCGTCAAAAAAACACAGCATTCCAAGAAAAACACTTGCTACCCACTGTAAAATTTGGTGCAGGTTCCATCATGCTTTGGGGCTGTGTGGCCAATGCCGGCACCGGGAATCTTGTTAAAGTTGAGGGTCGCATGGATTCAACTCAGTATCAGCAGATTCTTGAGAATAATGTACAAGAATCAGTGACGAATTTGAAGTTACGCCACGGAAGGATATTTCAGCAAGACAATGATCCAAAACACAGCTCCAAATCTACTCAGGCATTCATGCAGAGGAACAATTACAATGTTCTGGAATGGCCATCCCAGTCCCCAGACCTGAATATCATTAAACATCTGTGGGAAAATTTTATTAAGCGCGCCCCCCCAACCCCCCCCCAAAAACAAACAAAAAAAAAAATTTTTTAAAAAAAAAAAAAAAAAAATAAAAAACAACCAAAAACCAAAAAAAAAAAAAAAAAAAAAAAAAAAGAAAAGAGGGCAATTTTTTATAAAAAAAAAGGAAAAACAAAATATTATTACCCTTTTTTTTTTGGGGGGCCCCCCCTTTTGCCCCGGCCAAATTTTGGTTTAATGCATATTGCACATTTTCTGTTAGTACAATAAACCTCATTTCAATCCTGAAATATTACTGTGTCCATCAGTTATTAGATATATCAAATTGAAATGGCTGTTGCAAACACCCAAATATTTAGAACTAAAAATGATTAAGATTAATAGGGGTGCCCAAACTTTTTTTTTATAGGTGTACAATTTTTTTTTTTTTGTTTATTAATAATCTCCATAAAGTCATAATCTCATACATACTGTATTCAAAATCATGTAAAGGGTTGAGGGATTAGGCCTGTGGACATCTTCTATTGATGTACAGTTTTGTTTGGTTTATTATACAACATCAATATTTCAATAATATCTAATCCAATATACGATTATTATTTAATTGTGATGCTACATAGACATATGGTGGGGAAAAAAGTATTTAGTCAGCCACCAATTGTGCAAGTTCTCCCACTTAAAAAGATGAGAGAGGCCTGTAATTGACATCATAGGTAGACCTCAGCTATGAGAGACAAAATGAGAAAACAATATCTAGAAAATCACATTGTCTGATTTTTTAAGAATTTATTTGCAAATTATGGTGGAAAATAAGTATTTGGTCACCTACAAACAAGCAAGATTTCTGGCTCTCACAGACCTGTAACTTCTTCTTTAAGAGGCTCCTCTGTCCTCCACTCATTACCTGTAGTAATGGCACCTGTTTGAAATTGTTATCAGTATAAAAGACACCTGTCCACAACCTCAAACAGTCACACTCCAAACTCCACTATGGTGAAGACCAAAGAGCTGTGGAAGGACACCAGAAACAAAATTGTAGACCTGCACCAGGCTGGGAAGACTGAATCTCCAATAGGCAAGCAGCTTGGTGTGAAGAAATCAACTGTGGGAGCAATAATTAGAAAATGGGAGACATACAAGACCACTGATAATCTCCCTTGATCAGGAACTCAACGCAAGATCTCACCCCGTGGGGTCAAAATGATCACAAGAACGGTGAGCAAAAATCCCAGAACCACATGGGGGGACCTAGTGAATGACCTGCAGAAAGCTGGGACTAACGTAACAAAGGCTACCGTCAGTAACACACTACGCCGCCAGGGACTCAGATCCTGCAGTGCCAGACATGTCTCCCTGCTTAAGCCAGTACAGATCCAGGCCCGTCTGAAGTTTGCTAGAAAGCACTTGGATGTTCCAGAAGAGTATTGGGAGAATGTCATATGGTCAGATGAAACCAAAGTAGAACTGTTTGGTAGAAACACAACTCGTCGTGTTTGGAGAAGAGTGAATGTTGAGTTGCATCCAAAGAACACCATACCTACTGTGAAGCATGGGGGAGGCAACATCATGCTTTGTTTTTTTGCAAAGGGACCAGGACGACTGATCCGTGTACATGAAAGAATGAATGGGGCCATGTATCGTGAGATTTTGAGTGCAAACCTCCTTCCATCAGCAAGGGTATTGAAGATGAAACACGGCTGGGTCTTTCAGCATGACAATGATCCCAAGCACACCGCCAGGGCAACGAAGGAGTGGCTTTGTAAGAAGCATTTCAAGGTCCTGGAGTGGCCTAGCCAGTGTCCAGATCTCAACCCCATAGAAAACCTTTGGATGGAGTTGAAAGTCCATATTGCCCAGAGACAGCCCCAAAACATCACTGCTTTAGAGGAGATCTGCATGGAGGAATGGACCAACATACCAGCAACAGTGTGTGCCAACCTTGTGAAGACTTACAGAAAACGTTTGACCTCTGTCATTGCCAACAAAGGATACATAACAAAGTATTGAGATGAACTTTTGTTATTGACCAAATACTTATTTTCCACCATAATTTGCATATAAATTCCTAAAAAATCAGACAATGTGATTTTCTAGATATGTTTTCTCATTTTGTCTCTCATAGTTGAGGTCTACCTATGATGTCAATTACAGGCCTCTCTCATCCTTTTAAGTGGGAGAACTTGCACAATTGGTGGCTAACTAAATACTTTTTTCCCCACTGTATGTTTATCATTATAATAATTAACAGGTTCACAATGATAAATGAAGCACTCCAGCAAAAGTCCTTATTTCTATCCTTGTACTTATCACCTGACTGTAACTCCAGGCTTCTTTCAGGTATACCACACTCCTATCCCTGTAATTCAGCATCTCCTCAGCTCTTGATCAGACACCATTTTGGCTTCTCTTTCTTTGTGCTCTATCAGGTTATGTACAATATGTCAAATTTGGAGAAAAACAACTGAACTATAATGTAAATGAGGTAGCTGGTGCACTGGGGCAGGCCTTCTTCCCCCTGGAGCACTGCTCTCCATTTGGACCCCTACCATCTTCTCTCTTATCGCTGTATCAATCTGCTCTGTAATATGGTGGTAACAGTTGAATATGCTTGGGGAGGTAGTAGCTTCCATTTAAATGCATACCCTACAACAAATTCTAAGGAATGATACAACATGAATTTGTATTACAAATATACACAAGAGGTAATTTAAAAGTTATTCATTATTATATATACAATAAAAGATTTGAATGCAAATTGAATGGCAAATATCTTATCAAGAATTCTCATACACAATGCAGAATGTCCAATTAGAATTGTTATCCATTGTTTTATGGTATGTTACATTAAATCATTTTAGAATATTTGGCCTCCACAGTTTACTTGTGAATATCAGGAGTGTTAAAACCTTTACAATTAAGTAAAGTAAGTGAGTCAGATGTAAAATATTGCAAACAGTGTCGGACTGGGATGTCTAGGGCCCACCAGTGGAATTGTTTCTAGGGGCCCACCGCCAGGACCCCTGCAGATCAGCGGTACCGAGACAGGGCGGCTGAAGGTAATAACATGCTGGGAGCCATGCTGCTCACCCACTATACCATGTGCACCACTGCACTACCTAAACCTACTGCTACACCTTTTATGGCAAGTGAACAGCGTGGCTCCTAGAATTGTTACCTTTACCTGTAGCCGCACTGTCCTGGAAAAGCTGATCTGCAGAGGTCATGGCTGTTGTATCATCGTAGATGTAATATTGATGGCCTATCCTAAGGACAGGCCATCAATATTAGGAAGATGGATAAATCCTTTAAAGAGGTTGTCAAAGGAATTGGAGCAACCCATGTAGCTGGCGGGAGGTGTAAAGTAAAAAATAAGTAAATTAAAAAGCATACTCACCTGTCCCCGGCGCTCTGTTGTCCGCTGCCAGTGTCCATTCAGTCTCATGCTGGCGACTCCTTGCTGGGAGTCCTGCACCTCATGTGATCGCTAAGACCAATTAGGTACAGGATTTCCAGAAATGAGGCGCCGCCATGAGACCAAACAGACACAGGCAGGGGACAACGGGGTGCTGGGGACAGGTGAGTATGCTTTTTTAAAAATTTTCTTATTTTTACACCTCCCCTGGCGGCCGACACAGTGGTCGCTCCAGTTTATGGACAACCTCTTTTAAGGGGTTGTCTGGGCCAAATTTTTCTATGGTCACTTCACTGGTCCCCCCACATAGTGGCCTCTTCACTGGTCCCCCATACTGTATGGGGAACAGTGATGGGGCCATTATATTGTGTGGGTGAAGTGATGGGGGCTAACATCCTGTGGGGGGGACATTAAACTGTGTGGGGCATATTAAAGGGGTTGTCCAGGGTTAATCTTTTTTATGGCCTATGCTCTGGATAGGCCATAAATACCTGATCGGTAGAGGGCTGACACACGGCCCCATCAGTTGTTCGGAGCCACTTCCGGAGCTCGTTCTGTACACAACACAGGGCCGGAAGCAGAAAGCTCCATCCGCTGTATAGCAGCCCGGCGCCTTCACTGCAGCTCAGCTCCTACTGACTTCAATAAGTGCTGAAATACAGTGAAGGTGCCCAGCCCCTATACAGTGGACAGAGCTTTCTGCTTCTGCCACTGTATTGTGTACAGGACGGGCATCAGAAGTGGCTCCGTACAGCTGATCGGTCCGGGGTCAGCCCCCTACAGATCAGGTATCTGTGGCCTATCCTGAAGATAAACCATAACAATTTATGCCTGGACAACCCCTTTAATATACACCCCTAATGCACCACACTTTAAAGAGATTGTCCAGTATAATTTTTTTCTTTTTTATAATTAGTCTGGGGGTGGTGAATCCCCCCTACCCCCCCCCCCCCAAAAAAAAACAAAAAAAACATGCTAAACATACTCACCTGTCTCCGGTGCTCTGGTGTCCTCCCAGCACGGTCAGGTCCTGCAGCTCCGCTGTCTTCTTTTGCCAGAAGTCCTCACTGGCTGTGACGTCCCAGGTCCCTTCCCTTAGGCCACTGATTGGCCTCAGGGATCACGTGACGTCACAAGTAGTCACGTGCAGGGGGAACTTCAGCTGGAAGAAAACAGAGCTGCAGGCCGAACTGCTCTGGAAGACACTGGGGACAGGAAAGAAAGTTTGGGGGGGGTTTTTTTGTTTTGTTTTTTTCACCTGCCCCTGCGTAATTAAAAAAAAAATGAAGGAGCCACTGTATGGAGTATAAGCTCCACAGTGGCCCCCACCCAGTATTATAAGCTCCACAGTGGCCCACACCCAGTATTATAAGCTCCACAGTGGCCCCCACCCTGTATTATAAGCTCCACAGTGGCCCCCACCCAGAATTATAAGCTCCATAGTAGCCCCCACCCAGTATTATAAGCTCCACAGTGGCCCCCACCCAGTATTATAAGCTCCACAGTGGCCCCCACCCAGTATTATAAGCTCCACAGTGGCCCCCACCCAGTATTATATGCGCCCAATAGCCCCCCTCCGTTCCGCTTCAGTGCTATTACTATACTCTGGGGTCTCCTCAGACCCCAGAGTATAATAATCGGAGGCCCAGGGGAAGTGATTAAAAATAACAAACTCTCATACTCACCTTGCCTTACCTTTCCTTGGCATCCTCGCTCCATCCTGTCGTCTTCAGCGTCTTCAGGCCCTTTTCCGAAGACGCTGCTGAGGCCTGTGATTGGGCCTCAGCGGTCACATGGGGCCTAATCACAGGCCTCAGTCATGACGGAGGAGCACTGGAGAGAACGCTATGCCCAGGAGAGGTAAGAATATCTATTTATTGTTTTCAGTCACCTCCCCTGGGTGCCCTGTCATCTATTGGAAAGGGGCCTGCAATATGCCAGGGCCTCTTTCCAATAACAGTTTGTATAGCGGTCGGGGAATCAGGCTTTCCCCGACCGCTATCATAGTGGTCCGGGGCCCCGGCCATCTCCAGTTGGCCGCGGGCCCCGTACCCTGCCGGGTCCGGTCGCGGTCGCGCCCCCTGCAACCGCGATCGTAACGCCACTGGTCAGGGGCCCGATCGGGATGGTCAGGATCCCGATCGGGCCCCCATGACATGAGGACTAATAGTCAGGGCTCGGGGCCCACCGGTGGATTCACCGGTTCCCCGGTGGGCCAGTGCAACCCTGATTGCAAAAGTCCTAAATTTTTACAAATCTATATTATTTTTGGACCAGTGAAATATTTTGGTATATTCTATGTACATATGATCTAGTAGTGACTCAGTTAATGGTATGAGTCACTATAGCTACCTTTGAATTGTACTTCAACCACTTTTTTAGATCTTACAAAAAATATAAGCTGCTAAACCTGAAAAGCTTCTACTTTTCATTTAATCCCCTGTAGTGCCTCACAGTGTGACTGTATTCATACAAGCAGTGCTCCTCTATTTCTTGGTAAAGGCAGAGTGATAGGCTGCAGGAAAATGCTATTTGTTTTTACATTCCAAGTGTAATGAATTGTATTAATACAGTATAGTCAGAAATAAATTATGTCTGACATATATCTAAAGAGGACCTGTCAGTGTGCCTGATACTTGTATTCCCCAATGAACAATAATACTTAAGTGCCTTTTCTTGGAGCTCTGTTGTTATGTGTGTCCCTGAACAGTCAGGCACTGTTAGCATTGTTCAGTGTTGGAATGCAGGGGCGAATTGGGACCTGAAAGTGGCCCTAGAAAGAAAATTAAATGTAGTCTCATTTTATAGGCAGGCTCAGTGCAAGTAGGTGGAGTCAATACAAGTAGGCAGGGCCAGAACCTCCATGATAAGATAAGATAATCCTTTAATAGTTCCACCATGGGGAAATTCAGTTTGTTACAGCAGCATAGATAATACAAGCACAAAAAACAATATATACAGAAGCTCCAAGGTGGAGGCTTTACAGTGACAGTAGGTACAGATAGAAAGGTACAGGTAAAAAAGTAGTAGAAGGGATATCACAACTTGAAGATCTTTCAGTTCTCTGTATGGAATGATCTCCACTTAGCTCGGTGTTGGTTGTACAGCCTAACCGCAGCGGGGAGGAAAGACTTCCGATAGTGCTCCTTCTCACACTTAGGGTGAAGCAGTCGGTCACTGAAAGTACTGCCCAGCGCTATCACAGTCTCATGCATCGGATGGGAGTTATTCTCCCGCATGGAGCTCACCACGGACAGTATCCTTCTGTCACCCACCACCTGCACTGAGTCCAGGGGGCTCCTAAGGAAAGAGCTGGCCCTTCTAATCAGCTTGTCGAGTCTATTCCTATCCCTGGTTGATATGCTACTCCCCCAGCAGGCCACTCCGAATAAGATGGCTGATGCCACTACAGAGTTTAAAAAGTCCCTAAGAAGTGCCCCCTGGACTCCAAAGACTCTCAGCCTCCTAAGCAGGTAGAGCCTGCTGTGGCCCTTCCTGTACAGTGCATTCAGGTGATCTGCCCAGTCCAGCTTATTATTGAGGAGCACCCCTAGGTACTTATAGGTGTTGACAACCTCAATGCCCATCCCCTGGATGTCCACTGGTTTAGGAGGGTATTTGCACTTACGAAAGTCCACCACTATCTCCTTGGTCTTCCCAGCAATTAATCCTAAGGTGGTTCCGCTGGCACCAGTCCACAAAATCCCATTTCAATTCTCTGTACTCCCTGTCATCTTTGTCTGTGATGAGGCCTACTATTGCAGAGTCATCAGAATACTTCTGTAAGTAGCAGCTAGATGAGTTGCACCTAAAATCTGCAGTGTACAGTGTGAAGAGGAAAGGGACAAGAACTGTACCCTGAGGTCCCCCCGTATTATAGATCACAGTGTCTGACACACAGTCCCGGGATCTCACATACTGAGGTCAGTTTGTGAGGTAGTCTAGGATACAGTTGGAGAGGTGGTGGTCCACTCCAGCAAGAGCCAGCTTGTCTCTCAGTAGCCCTGGCTGTATGGTGTTAAAAGCAATGGAGAAATCAAAGAACATTATTCTCACAGTGTTCCCTGGTTTCTCCAGGTGAGAAAGTGCTCTGTGTAGAACGTGGATGATGGCATCATCCACCCAAATGCCTGGCCTATAAGCAAACTGGAGAGGGTCCATAGCCGAGCTCACTAGAAGGCAGAGATGTGTGAGAACCAATCTCTCTAAGATCTTCATCAGGTGGGATGTCAATGCTACACGTCTGTAGTTGTTAAGGTCCATCGGATGAGGTGTCTTTGGAACTGGTACCACATAAGATGAGTTCCACATATTAAACATATATGTAATAATACCACACAGCTGGTCCCCACAAGTCTTCGTTAGCCTGGTACTGATGCATTCTGGTCCTGAGGCTTTCCCAGCCTTGATTTTTTTCATTTCCTTTCTCACCTGGGCACGTGTGAAGATCAGACTGGATTTACTGGTCTAGTGAGAATTAACATCAGGAGGTGAGGTCAGTGTGGGAGAGAGGATTGAAGGACATGCTGGGGTGGAAGGAGCTGGTGTGTGATCAAATCTATCGAAGAATAGATTTAGTTCGTTAAGCCAATTAGCATCTACTTTAACGTCTGGGACAGGCTGTCTGTAACCAGGAATTGACTTAAGACCTTTCCAGACTGCCCTGATGTTTTTGCTTTTTTATTTTCTGTTCCATTTTTCTCTTATAATTGGCTTTACCCTCCCGGATTTGACGCCTCAGCTCCTTTTGCACATCCCTCAGCCTTTCCTTGTCTCCTGATTTAAATATCATCTTCTCTTTGAAAATAATCCATGGTTTGTTGTTAGAGAAGCACCTCACCACTTTCGTGGGTACCGTGGTGTCCACACAAAAATTAATGTAGTCCGTTATGCAATGTGTGAGTCCTTCCATGTCTTCACCATGGGAATCCTGCAGCACTTCCCATGTGGTTCTGTCAAAGCAATCCCTCATCACTCTGCTTGGACCATAATCTCACTGTGCGGGTGACTGCTGGTTCTCTACATACAAGTGGCTTGTACACATGTTGAAGATGTACTAGGTTGTGATCTGATCTTTCCAGGGGCGGTAGGGCTGATGAGTTATATGCCTCCCTCGCATTAGTCCTGTCTAAAGTAAGTTACCATGTCAGACTGAAACTGTAACTTACACAGGACTGTTGCCTCTCACTCCATGTAAAGCAGACATTTGTTACATAGGGCTGCCTGCTTTATATGTAAAGACAGCAGTCATATGTAAGTAAAGTTATAGCAGTGGGGTCAGGGTGGCAATTAAACTGTAGGTGCAGCAGCAGCCACCATCACACTCAAATCTAGAGGCTCTCAGGATTTGGACAAACTCCGAAGGGGGCAGGTGTAACATAAAAAAAGAAAAACATATTCTCTGGCGCACTGGTGTCCGCTGCCATTCGGTTGCGCACCATGCTTTGATCCTTGGAACCCATACACCCCACATAACTGCTGCGGCCAATCAGCAGCCTCAGCGGTTGCTGGAGAGGGAACGGAGAAATATGCGAGTGACATTACCGGTCTCTCTTCAGCGACCTCCTTATTGGCCTCAGCAGACACGTGGGGTGCAGGGGGAATGAGGCACGATGCGCAACCAAAGGGGCTGCAGTGTCAGACACTCGAATTCTGGAGGCAGGGGAGTATTTTTTTTTTTTTTCTTAATATTACATCTTCCTCCAGAGTTTGTCCAATTCCTGGACAGCCTCTTTAAGAATAATGTCCCATAGTGCACACAGTATAATGTCCCACAGCGACCCTCACATAATATACTGTCCCATAGTGGCCCCTTCCAGTGGCATGGCTGGGGGGGGGGGCACTGGGACCATAGACTCTGTGGACACCAACCAGGTGCTACCATAAATACACGCAATTCTTTCAACTATATCAGTGTCTGAAGGACACTGATACAGTTGAAATGCATGGTAGAGCAGGAAACATGCGGCTCCGCTGCACAGACAGGCGCAATGCCATGATGCCATAGCACTGCGCATCCTGTGCTGAGATGCAACATCCTGTCTGTGCTTACACACCTTGTCAAGCAGAGAGGAGAGGCAGCAAGGGATTGTAGGCAGGCAGGTGAGTATAACTTTTTTTTAAGGGTAGTTCTTTTTATAAGTTATGACCATAGGGGGAGATCATTTATATAGGGGCATATAAAATATAAGGGGTCATTGGGATCATTCTGACTATGAGGGAGACCATTTAATTAAGGGGCATAGAAAATATTAGGGGGTCATTGGAGTCATTATGGCTATGGTGGGGATAATTTATGTAAGGGGGAATAAAGAATATAAGGAGCATTATTTATAAAACAGTTCATTGGGTCATTATGACTATAGGGGAGATCATTTAAATAAGGTGACATAAAGAATATAAGGGGTCATTAGGGAGCATTATAACTATATTGGGGAGATCATTTATATAAGGGACATTATTTATAAAAGGTGGTTGTTGTGGGCATTATAGATATAAGTGGTCATTAGAGGGTTTTATAAATATAACTGGGGTCAATTATATTAGGGGACATTGGGGGCAGTATTTTTCTCAGGGGGCATAACATAAGGGGGCAATTGGGAAGTATTAAATTAAGAAGCACTTGGCCCTTAAGGGATTTTCCAGCTCATTTTTATTGATAATTAGTTCTCAGGATAGATCATCAATAAGAGAACAGTGGGATTATGACACTTGGGACCCCACTGATCAGCTGTTTGAAGGGGCCACTGCGCATGTGCAGCCATGGTGATCCCTTCTCTGTTTACATTGTATGCTGTCTGTTTTATAGTGACCGAGTGATGTAACTCCAGCTTTGTCCTATAGAAGTGCATAGGACGAGGCTGTAGTTACATTACATGGCCACTATGAAAAGAACGATGCACTGTAAACAGAGAAGGGGCACTAAGAGCAACTGACAAAATACTGACCTGTTGCATGACGCAGTCGTGATACTATAATCTTAGTCTAAGGGTGGTGAAAGTATTCAATTACACCCTAGGTCCAGTGGAAAGTTGGATAGTGTGAAAACTATCTAACATTTAAACCCCGAATAAACTTTGAATAGACAGGCACAGACCACATCGATCTGTCTTTTAGTAGACTAGTGTTCGTCCTTTATGTTTATTTTTTATTTTAAAATATTAAAAGTTAAGTTTTAATGTTTGAAACTATTTATTTTCTGTGAGATATGAAGTAACAGGGAATGGTGTAGAACCCGCTGTGAGATTATTATACTCTGGGGTCTCTTCGGACCCCAAAGTATAATGACCAGAGACCGAGGGGAAATGATCAAATATAACAAACAGTGTTACTCACCTCTCCTGGGCTTCAGCGCCTGTCTTCTATCTGCTTCAGGTCTTAGAGATGCCATGAATGATGTTAGAGACTGCTGAAGCCTGTGATTGTTTATCAGCAGTCATGTTGGTGTCATGACACAAAATGATGCTAGTGTATCATCTTGTGTGTTATGCCAGCATAATTTTGAGTCATGATTGGGCCTCACTGGCCTCTGAAGAGACCCCAGAGTATAATAGCATTTTCAGTTTGGACCTGTTCTGTCCGAACGAAACCTGAAACCTTAAACGACAATCTAATCTCTCAACACATACTTTCAGTGCTGCCTGGTGTCTTCCTCTCTAAAGGTAAAGAACGGGGGCCACAAGACTGCACTCTGCAGCAATAGTCAGGGGAAGGGGCCTTGGGGCAGGTAGCTTGCTAGCCCAGTGGCCCATATTCCAGTCAACCCACCAAGAATTTTCCCTGTGATATATATTACCAATTTCCCATTGGAATGTATAGACATGCTTGCTTAGTGGCAAGGACAATAGCGACACCCAGTTGTAAGTTTAGTCATACATTTCTTGGAGGGATAATATAAATAAATAAATAAATTCAATAAAATAAGAAAAAAATGTTCTACAATTATTTTATGGTGAATGTTTTTAAAATTGGAATGCCAGGCTACTCTTTAAGTGAGAGAATTGCCTGTAAAAGAATATTTTAGTAAATATATATTTATATATATTTAAAAAGTATATCTTTCACAATATTTTTATAATTGATTTTTATGTGTAATTGGTTAGAAAACATTACAATAATAAACAAATGTAACAAATTGATGATAATCCAGAAAATGGGGTGCTTCCTATGGTTTACAGGACCGAATCTAGGAAAGAAGAAATTGAGTACATTTAGAGTATTATCTACAGGAACATGTACATGACTTTTTAAACTTTTAAAGTGATTCTCTATACTAATAATTTAACAGTACTTTAACACAATACAGTATAGAAATGAGTTTGACAGTCTGACTGTAATCATAGTACTTTTGTAGACCATTGCAAGAACATAATAACAGTAATGTGCCAGGTACCTATTGTACAGTATTTAAGACAAGAAACCTACAGTAAACAAATGCATACAAAAGATAAGGAAAATATTACAAGTGTCAAATAAATTTCTATCGGAACTTGAAAATACTTTGGGGGAATGCAAGGTAAAAAAAAACTTGTAATCCATAAAACTTCACTTTTACTAATATTATTTTTAAAAAATGAAATATCAAAAGGACCCTATATACCCAATTGGGATTTAGATTAAAAAAAAGAGAAAAATCCACTCACACCACTCTCTGAGTGACTGGATAAATATACTAAAAATTGTATGGTGCAGATCCATGCTTCAATACACATGAAACCATTCATTCAATCATATAACAAATATCCCTATGCTGATAGTATAATAATGAGAGTCTAACTAAACTGCCTCCATACACAGAACAGTATGCAGATTGAAACAATTGCCCAAAATACATTTACTATAATGACTTAAGGAATACTGTGTACTCCTATATCCCGAGGATACTGGCCTAATGCCACACCAACCTGACTCAGAAGACCACAGGTTCCCCAGAAAAGGCAATAATTGTGTCATACCCCAAGCAACTTGCAGCTGTAATCGCAGCAAAAGGTGGCGCTACAAAGTATTAACTTAAGGGGGCCGAATAATTTGGCACGCCCCACTTTTCAGTTTTTAATTTTTTTACAAAAGTTTAAAATATCCAATAAATTTCGTTCCACTTCACGATTGTGTCCCACTTGTTCTTGATTCTTCACCAAAAAATTAAAATTTTATATCCTTATGTTTGAAGCCTGAAATGTGGCAAAAGGTTGAAAAGTTCAAGGGGGCCGAATACTTTCGCAAGACACTGTAAGTCATAGAAGAGCCACATTTATTAACTGTTTATTAAACAAGTTAAATATTTCTACATCTGTAATACTGAAGTAGAAGCAAAATATCAAACGGAGAAGGAGAACATAGTTACTACAATGGGAGACAGGTTTGGGTATCTAACTTTGTCTTGAACAGAGGACCAAGATTTTTATCCTCACACATACCTTGATCAGCTCACATTTTCTAGAGAATGGATATAAGTTATTATCAAGGTGGTAATGCATACCTTTATGACTCCATGATCTGCTATAGAGGCAACTAAAAAAAATGAGGAATTTCTGCACTTGTTTTTTTTTAATGTAGGGTCCTTTCCTCTGTTTGGGGAAAATGATACAGGTGAAACTTACAGTTAAGGCCTAAAAAAAACATAGTCTTTAACCCTTAACTTTTTAGCTAGTCACCCTAAGGTTCACCTGTATCATTTTCCCCAAAAAGAGGAAAGGACCCCACATTACAAAAGAAGGTGCAGAAATACATCATTTTCATAATTACATCTCTAGGATCAAAAACAATCCTTCTTCATTGTAAGATTCTGATACCCAGAAAATGTAATGCCCTCTTTAGTAAACCATGCTGTGAACTTGAAGGAGATTCAACTTAGAAGTTGCGTTTTTGGTCAAATTTAGACACTTTGTGCTGTAATGAGGTGGGGCTGAGCCATACCTCCCTTGTCCCCCTCTAACCCCCATCACTTTTCATCTATTGAAAAATAAAATTCTCTTTTCTTCTTTTCTGACTCTTTTTTTTGTCATCCTCTTTTTTGTGAGCTGTAGTGTTCTCTCTCTCTCGCTCTTTTTTTTTTACTCTTATATGGCTGCCCTAGGGTGGAGTTCTGGATTGTGCATTATTGGATCTGTTATGCAATCTTTATTTTTTTTATTTATGTTATGAACTTGTAATTGCTTGTAACATTATATGTCTTAAATTTGGAATGGGCCTATTGCTTAAATTTACCTTTATTTACTGGAACTTTGAACACTACTTTAAATATAAGCTGGTGCCTTATTTTAAAATGGAGTAAAATTTATAGAATATCTTAACATTAACATTATATATGGTTTGTTAAACTCGTTCTTCTGAAAGAGTCCATAAAGTTAACAACTCTATTTGTGGCAATAAGTGTCTGTAATTAAAATAATGTATGCGTAGGATGTGACTGAAGACTTGCAACATTTTTGACATATCTATATGAAAAAATCTGAAATGGTTTTCCAGCTCTGCTTTAGTATTACTGTGTGTAATATATGTGCTGTTAACAAAAAGAATAGCTCTGTGACTCTTATATAAAAGTATTTTACATACAACATACTTTTTATAGTTAAAATTAAACACAAGAAGCTTTATCAATTTGTCTTGTTCCATATATTTAAATGGCTTCCCTTTTTCAAGCAACTTAATTTACTGATGTTTTTGCATTTTACCAGAATTCATCAGAGTGAGTGTATCTATCCTGTTTTGTAACTGTGCAATATTTAGTACAATTCATTAGCTAAGTGGCTTTCTACATTAGACCATATCTTCACATAACAGAAGTAGCAGGATCAGTCTGTACTCAGTTATGACTCTCAAAATATGTATCAGTCAATTTAGGTCAAGGGCTTGATTGGATTGTTCAGTGTGTTTGTTAAATGGACATACATCTGATTTACACCTAATCATGCTGGGTAGGAGCACTCACAAAATATTCTGCACAGAGCAATTGTGTGAAAGACCAACAACTTCGCCTCCCAGTCATTTGCATGAATTATCATATATTACAAATGTGGTGGATGTTTTCAAATTGGACAATCAGGTATTTTGCTCTTGATAATCACAAAATATATGCACCAGTTCAATAAGAATCCTCAGCTCCAGCTGAAATGCTTTACAGTCTGTAATTTCTATTTAGGTAAAAGCTTTCACTCATACATATAGAAACAGATTTTATGTAGATGACAATTCACAATCACTACCCTTGTCATTCATAGTATCTGGAAATATATTTACAAAATGTTTCTGAAGTGCTGTAAAACAGTTTTGTATTTTCTTTTAGTATAATTTTGTATTTCTATTGTATGATTTAGTCAGTTTCTATTTTCAAAATGTTTTCCTGTTGAAGTTTTATCGTCAAAGTATGTTATATTGTCAGCCATTGTTTAATGAAGGCTATGTTCATAAATGTGTCGGTAAGAAATCCCCATTGATTTCAATGGGGTTTTTTAGAACCTAATACTGCTTGGCTTCAGGTAAAGGCTTTTTACATAGGGTAACATTAGTGTAAACATATTTAGCAATTGAATGACGAGAGAGTTAGAAAAATCTAAAAAAAGAATCTGAAAAACAAGTTAACATCTAAAAGCTAATTCTTGGGAATATTAAACACTTGCAAATAATGGGGAGTGCCACTTGTTTTAACAATCTGCCCACGTAAAATAAATCATAGTCCTTATTCCATCATTTTCCTGAATTTTTTAGTACAATTAATTAATCTCATTGATGTAGGTGTGAACAGAGCCAAAGCTATAAAACCAGTAGGCTTCTGAGTTCTTTACCTAGATTTTAGATCATTAGTGAATAACCACACATATTATAAAGACCTAAATTTGTCCCTGGGTTGCATCAAGGGACTGCACTTCATATTCAGCTATGGTCAGAACAAAAAGTAAATGTGTGTGCATATGACCTGTATTTTAAAGGTAATTTCTGCATACATTGTATTTAGCTTAATAAAGATTTGGACCCATTAGAAACAATCAACCAAAATAAATAAATAATCCTCAAAATTTACATGAGCCTTCTTCAACTTCTTCAATTGAGACAAATACCACCGTGCCCTCGTAACAGAGAAAAAAAACTGTGGCTTGTTTTCATAATGGTTAGGAGTACTTACTGATCATTATCCTGGTGATGGGAGTTACACCACACAAGATTGCTTTTCTATAGGGCTAGTACATAAGATCTGTTTTTATGACACTCACTGTAAACACAGCATACTATATCCTTGGGTTTTATATAAAAAATGCTAAATTACAATCTGTTTTATACCAAAGTTGTCTCAATAAGAAATCCTAGAAGCTATTCACTCTAGCTCCATAAGTGAATGTTTGTCATTTATTTATTAATATTGACTTTACCAGGAAATATCATGTATAAACTTTTAGGAAGCCGGTCATTTTCTAATTTATTTGTTTTGTATCGCAAAATTAAAAGAGAGATTTAATAAATTCATACAAATGTAATGTGGTGGAAATGATCAATAAATTCGTACAAATGTAATGTGGAGGGAATGATCCCTTCCACAAAATGTTCAACTGATATCAACTGATGTCAGTAGCTGCGGAACTGTTAAATCAATGCATAGAACTTGAAGCAGAAAGCTCCCTCACCTAGTAGTAGTAGTATTAGTAGTAGTAGTAGTAAGGCAACATTTAAACAACCAATGTGCAAAATGGCCATGAAAAATGTCTATTTTCAGATATCCCCCATAAATTTGAGTGTATGGAGGGATCCATGAATAAAAAATAGGACATGACCTATATTTGGACGGTCCATTACAATAGACAGTTAAAATAACAGTCAGGCTTTCCGGCAGCGATTTCTGGCTGCAGCTCATTATGTGGGGCCTTAGCCTTAAAAGGAGTTATTCTCCACATCTTACAGGAAGTTTAGTCAGTCTAGTCCACGATTATGGGGCATTTTATTTTGTGATTCTAACTCTGTAGTACTTAAGTAACTCTGTAGACTGGTGGATTAAGCGAGTGGCAGAGTTGAGGATGGACTGGAGGGGAGTAAGAGCAATTACTGGGAGGCTGAAGAGGAGGGTGTTGCATTAGTCTAAGCGGGAGATGATGAGGACGTGCCTAGTAATTTTGTACTGTAGTTTCATGGGTGAAGAAAGAAAATATTCATCTAGTCCACCCTAGCACCATGCAACCTGCTATACAGAACAGGCTTGAAAAAGGTTAGGACAAGACTGAAATTGTACCATTCATTGATCTGGATGCTATAAACATTTCTAATTTGGTAGATGGATTGATACCAATATAACACACACACAGACTTGCAGCAATTATAGACTGTGGATGTAAATAATACTTCTTAGATTTGACATCACCAAATTAGCTTTAACATCAGTGTGTGTCAGGATCTTTTGAATATTGTACATTGGAATGGAAAATCCTACCACTGGGCATCACATAATATTGAATATATTCATTTCATAAGAACACAGATGGGAAAGGCGTTTGGGGGTCTAGAGGAAGCTATCACCCCTGGGTCTGCTACTTGATGGGGTCTAAATCCAAAAACCCTCCTATAAAGATAACTATTATAAATGCGCTATGGTGGTGGGTAGAGATGAGCGAATTGAAGCTGACAAAGTGGAATTCGATCTGAATTTCAGGAAATCTACGATTCGCATCGATTTTTGGATTTCCTCACGCTTCGATGTATTGAATCGCACATTTCCGGGCGGGGTTTTAACCATGACCGCAGCATCCAAGGGGTTCTGCCATGCTACCTATCCCCCTCAGCACCCCCCCTGTGGTGATTAAAAATAAAAAAAATGCTGATACTCACCTGTACTAGGTTCAGCAGTGTATTGCTCTTCCTCCCCAGGCCTTACTGCTGGGGCCTGTGATTGGGTGCAATGACGTCGGTGCCAGTGTAATGAAGTCATCACACCCCCACATGACCGCTGAGGCCCGATCTCAGGTCCCAGCAGTGACGTTCGGGGAGCAGGACTTCATTTGGAAGGAAGAAGAGGAGCAAGGAGGACGGTCAGACAGCCGGGCTCCCAGGAGAGGTGAAGTTAAGGTGAGTATAAGTGTTTGTTATTTTTAATCACTTCCCCTGGGCCTCTGATTATTATACTCTGGGGTCTGAGGAGACCCCAGAGTATAATAATAGCACCAGCTCGGGATGGGGGGGGGGGGGAAACAGTGATATCTGATCGCTGCTTCAATGGGGGGGGGATTGAAGCAGCGATATCTGATCACTACTTCAATGTGGAGGGATTGAAGCAGCGATATTCTGATCGCTGCTTCAATAGGTATAGACTGCAATACACGTGTATTGCAGTGTATAGGAGGCTGTTAGCCTGTGCAGACGCATAGGCTGACAGTCTCTATTCATGGCAGGATCAACCAGGTATGCAAAGGGACAGCAATGTGGCAGTCCTGGGGTCACTGGTCAGACCCCGAATAGGAGCAGTGGCACCCCCTGAAAACGTTGGGGGGGGGCGATCAGGACCGCGGGTGTTAGAGGACAGCGTCAGTTGGCTTACAGTACATACGGCTGACACCCACAAAACAGTTTATGTGTGCGCACCATGCTTCCATCGTGGTTTGTGGGAAGTACTTCCCAGCAGCGCCTTATTTTAAGGGCAGATGTCAGGAAGGGGTTAACGACATTCGCTGCTAATTAATTCGGATCGAATCGAATTGTTTTGGCAACTTCGGAGAATCAGTTGAATGGAAGTTTTGCAAAATTTGCTTATCTCTAGTGGTGGGTATATGAAATGTTTTCTAACTGCTGGGGGGGGGGTCACAATTTACAGGTTTCCTTAGATTTAAACTTTTCTCATGTCATAAGGTTTATATAACCAGGTGTGTAGTTCAATGTTAGGACTTTATCACAATGCACCATAAATTAACAGCCGAGATCACAATGTATTCACAATAATATACAGAGAGAGCAAGAGTAAAGAGAACATCTTGGCAAAATTGCTAACTAAATGTCTGTGAAATAGTTACCAATAGGCAAATATCGTATTTCTATATTATTTATTGAAGTCTTAAAGTCCACATATCGATAACCTCACAAGTAAAGCAAGTAATAATCTACAGCACATAATAAATATTACATTTTGCTTCTGATAATCTGAAAACTGTATAATAGCAGCCTAGTGTCTTAGGAGAGAGTGTCTTGTCACAGTAATGAAGACCTGTCACATCATGTGTATATGTGGCAGTTATCGGCTAAGAATCTGGTATAAAAGTGAAATGTTTGCAGATATCCAGACTGACACCAGCATATAATGTTTATAGCTGCATGACTTTTTTACACATATTATTAAATGCAGAATGATAGTTCTGTTTCTTATATGCCTTAGGATCTTGAACACAAAATACAAATATGACAGGAATAAATTTTTCTTATTTATCAACTTTAAGTTTTTTTTGTCCCTAGAAAACATCACCAGTCTATAAAATATCTGTTTCTTATGAATGTTACACAACAATATTTACTTGGAGGTATTTAACTAATATTATTTAACTAATGATTCAGCAGTGGGTTGCAGCAGTTCCACTTGCAACTCAGTCCCTAGGTCAGAGGGGCCCACAGGTATTCCCTAGCCACACAATGATGACATACAATGACATTTTTTCTATGAATATTACTACTTTCCTCTGTGACCGTCCAATGAATTCCTCTTTACAGTGTGGGCAACACAATGGATTGTCCCCTTGGAGGTGCTGAAGCCACAAGGACTCATGAGCAGAGAGTCTTGTCTCTGCACCTTGTACAGGAGAGAAAGGCAGAGAGCATGAAAATAGCACAACTTTTGGCACCATCTTGAGACAAAACATGGTACTGGGATGTGCTTGTCACTAAAGTGATGTGACTCAGCCGCAGAGTGAGCAGACAATCTCACTGCTGCATCATTGTGCTGTAGGTCTTCTGGATCTCTTTTAAAGGTGGTTAAGAGAGTGGGATTTGTATGTATGTTAATAAAATGGGGGGGGGGGGGTCTGAAATGGACTTAAAGAATTAAAATGCATTTTCTGGATGGATTTTGGATTTCTGTTTGATTGGGCTGATGGACATTGGCATGCACAGGGATGTGATGGTGGAGTGGAGAATCAGGGGCCCAAACTGAACTCTTGCATCAGAACTCACGAGACTTCAGTTATGCCCTTGGGTAACTTGGTTCCCTGGATTTAGTTGTAACTACATCTTCAAGCCATAGATATAATTGAATATTGTAGAAAAACTGCATGAAGCCCTGCTAGGCAACGTCATTTTGCACATGGGTTGATAATGTCATTATGTTTTTCAGGAATACAAAAGGGAAATAGCTCACAGCTTTCTTTTTCCAAACAGTTTTGCTGGCTTATTCACCACATGTACCTACAGTATATATTATTTATGTTCTTGGGGAGGGGGACTTTGTCATTCAGCTGTGTTGTGTGGGGCACTCTTTTATTCAGGGGCACAATGTATAGCACTGTATTTAGGCAACCTAATGTTGTAATGTACTGCAAAGCAAAGAACTGAAGACACCCGAGTAGCACACTTTGAAAAATTCATTGTTTAGGCTAAGACCCCATGTTGAGGAAAAGCTGCTTTTTTTGTTGCAGATTTTGCAGTGCTTTTTTATGCCAAAGCCAGGAGTGGATTTAACAGAAGGGAGAAGTGTAAGGTTTTTTTTTTTATATTTTCCATTTTTTTTTTTCAAGCAACTCTTGGCTTTGGCTCAAAAAAACACAGAAAAATGTGCAACAAAGAAAGCAGCTTTTCCGCAACGTGGAGCCTTAACCTTACTCTGTCTCTGACTGATCTTATATATTTTCTGACAGAAGGTTGAGAGATTTAAACTTGTTATTAAACCCTTAATACTGCCCCTGGTATAGACCTTAAAGGTATATTCCTATTTGACACATTTAAGACACATTGTATACAGTGGGGAAAAAAAAGTATTTAGTCAGCCACCAATTGTGCAAGTTCTCCCACTTCAAAAGATGAGAGAGGCCTGTAATTGACATCATAGGTAGACCTCAACTATGAGAGACAAAATGAGAAAAAAAACCCAGAAAATCACATTGTCTGGTTTTTTAAGAATTTATTTGCAAATTATGGTGGAAAATAACTATTTGGTCACCTACAAACAAGCAAGATTTCTGGCTCTCACAGACCTGTAACTTCTTCTTTAAGAGGCTCCTCTGTCCTCCGCTCATTACCTGTAGTAATGGCACCTGTTTGACATTGTTATCAGTATAAAAGACACCTGTCCACAACCTCAAACAGTCACACTCCAAACTCCACTATGGTGAAGACCAAAGAGCTGTAGAAGGACACCAGAAACAAAATTGTAGACCTGCACCAGACTGGGAAGACTGAATCTGCAATAGGCAAGAAGTTTGGTGTGAAGAAATCAACTGTGGGAGCAATAATTAGAAAATGGAAGACATACAAGACCACTAATAATCTCCCTCAATCAGGGGCTCCACGCAAGATCTCACCCCGTGGGGTCAAAATGATCACAAGAACGGTGAGCAAAAATCCCAGAACCACACAGGTGGACCTAGTGAATGACCTGCCGAAAGCTGGCACTAACGTAACAAAGGCTACTGTCAGTAACACACTACGCCGCCAGGGACTCAGATCCTGCAGTGCCAGATGTGTCCCCTTTCTTAAGCCAGTACGTATCCAGGCCCGTCTGAAGTTTGTTAGAGAGCATTTGGATGTTCCAGAAGAGTATTGGGAGAATGTCATATGGTCAGAAGAAACCAAAGTAGAACTGTTTGGTAGAAACACAACTCGTGTTTGGAGGAGAGTGAATGCTGAGTTGCATCCAAAGAACACCATACCTACTGTGAAGCATGGGGGAGGCAACATCATGCTTTGGGGCTGTTTATCTGCAAAGGGACCAGGACGACTGATCCATGTACATGAAAGAATGAATGGGGCCATGTATTGTGAGATTTTGAGTGCAAACCTCCTTCCATCAGCAAGGGCATTGAAGATGAAATGTGGCTGGGTCTTTTAGCATGACAATGATCCCAAGCACACCGCCAGGGCAATGAAGGAGTTGCTTCGTAAGAAGCATTTCAAGGTCCTGGAGTGGCCTAGCCAGTCTCCAGATCTCAACTCCATAGAAAACCTTTGGATGGAGTTGAAAGTCCGTGTTGCCCAGCGACAGCCCCAAAACATCACTGCTCTAGAGGAGATCTGCATGGAGGAATGGGCCAACATACCAGCAAAAGTGTGTGCCAACCTTGTGAAGACTTACAGAAAACGTTTGACCTCTGTCATTGCCAACAAAGAATATATAACCAAGTATTGAGATGAACTTTTGTTACTGACCAAATACTTATTTTCCACCATAATTTGCAAATAAATTCTTAAAAAAATCAGACAATGTAATTTTCTGGATTTGTTTTCTTATTTTGTCTCTCATAGTTGAGGTGTACCTGTAATGTCAATTACAGGACTCTATCATCTTTTTAAGTGGGAGAACTTGCACAATTGGTGGCTGACTAAATACTTTTTTTCCCCACTGTACATATACAATATAGCTACCACATTGTTTATATAATAATGTCAGACATCTTACCGCTGGTAGGAAGACGCTGTCACTGCTTTAGCACAGAGTCTTCCTTCCAGCGGGACCTCTGCCATTCATTCCTCTCTCATTACTCCTAAAGTTCCTCCTGGCAATCCAATTGTCTGATGAAGGTCCTATAATTACCGAAATATTACAATTGATGTTTTTGACTGCATATCAATAAACATCTTACGATCAATTAAAAATACAGTTTGAGTGCCAGAACATTCTTTCTACTATTTAGTCCCTCCTTGGCTGAGCAATGTGTTGTGATCCGTGATCAATGCATTCATTCTGTTTTATTCTGCTGTCTGTATGTCCTGCTTGGTAGTCCTGTGTTCTGTTTGCATGCATGTTGCTCAGTTGTTTTATGCCAGAGACCCCATCAGACCCCATAGTATAATAAGTGGAGGCCCAGGGGTGGTGAGGGAAAATAACAAATACCTATACTCACCTTGCCTCACCTCTCTTGGGCATCTGATGGTTACCTGCATCCTCTTCAGGTCTCTGACTGATGTTATGTACACCACGGTCACCGCTGAGGCCTTTGATTGGACCTCAGTTGTCACATAGGACGCGTTGAGAATCATGACGTCAGTAGGAGGACGGAATATACCTGAAGAGTATGTCGGAGACCACCAGACACTGTAAAGATGTCTAGGAGACGTGAGTGAAGGTGAATATAAATGTTTGGTATTTTTCCTCACCTGCCCTGAGCCTGCACTTTTTATACTATGGGGTCTGAGGAGACCCCAAAGTATAATAATAGCACTTCCAGCTCTATCCGAACAAGTTTGGTGTGGAACTAACTGGAGGTCTGAACTTCTACCACAGTTCTGTCCTGTTTGGTCAGCTGCTACTAACTGGGAGTACTTCAGGAGGTAGTGTTGGACTCCATGCAGCAAAAAACAGATTCCTCTATGGGGGTTAAAGGGTGATGATTGTGGATGATTGTGAAGTCTGCTAGGATAATGTCCTTAGAGGTGTCCAAAACCACACTAGTTTGGTAGCAAGAAGGGTCTATGACTTGCTGCCTGCCCATGTTAAAGTGACCTATGGGGCTAGAGTGTTGGTTTCTACATGTAAATTGGAAAAATATCTCCTTGCAGACTTGTGTTTTATGCCTGTCATCACCATTTTCTAGCAAAAGTTTCAATAAAACAAAATAAAATGGGCAATGTAGCTATTGCTTAATCCCCTGGTTGATTAGAATTATTTTGATGTATAAAATCCATCACTTGTAATATTCATATACTGTATAGAATGGAATGTTCTTGCCATTAAATACTGTACATGTTTTTAAGTTAAAACAAACAAAAAAAACTGATGGGCTACATCTTTTGCTTCTCACTAATAAGTTTCATAAATGTTAAAGGACTTTTCTGAGATTATCTATAGTTGGTCAAAGGGGGTTGCCATAAAAATATGACCCATTACTCACCTGATTATTTCGCTGCTGTTCCAGCACCCCCAATTAAGTGATCTACATTTTGTTTACTGTGCTTCAGTAATGACATGCTTGCCAGGTAGGCAGGCTGACATGGTTACAACATTTTCGGGCACATTATCTGTACAGCACAGATCAATAGGGAACTGGGAGAATCAGTTTACAGAGAACAGAGAAGGCTTTATCAGGTAGGAAATGGGTTTTTAATATTTTATGTTACTACCACCCTCGTGGACCATTGTTTGATAATGCTTGCGCTGGATGACACAAACTTTATTTACATTGTCGTATGACTGGTAAATTTAGTTTTCTCTCCCTTTTATGCACAGTTTATCTAATAAACAATTTTACAGCATTACATTAAATGGCTGGTGTTTAAAATATGTTTCCTCAACTGAGAAATGAAGTGAACTGAAAAATGAAAAAGTTGAATGCTATCAACAAGATTACAATGCTTTTATCACCTAGCATTCTGCTGGAAATATGTCATATGTATGAATTTCCACAGGGACCAGCAGTTATTAGTACAGGTAGATTGAAGAAAGCATCACCAAATAGAATTTTATTTTCTCCTCTAAATCCCAGAATGAATGTTGTCATGCTTTGCAGCGGTTTCAGATTTTACCCTCTGATTGCATTTATTTGCTTCATTTAAGATGTGCGCAGTATTATTGGTACTTATGATTAAAACCTAGACGTGACAATAGAGCATATATTGGCTTTTTATTACCTACAATGTTTTATTGAAGACCTATTAATGGCAGTGTTACAGGATTGTGATTAGAAGTAAAGTGCCATGTCTAATTATCCTTTACAAAATCCGCTATGTTTTGCAAACTCTGAGCATATTTCCTGAATGAATGCAAAACACTCTTATTAAAAGTGCCATCAAGTTGATTTTAGATTTTTATGTTTGAGGTGGCTATGTGAAGCCAAACTGCATTAACAATGTCTGCCTGGATCACACCACAAGCATTCCTATTTTTGGTACTATACAATGGGGAAAAAAAAGTATTTAGTCAGCCACCAATTGTGCAAGTTCTCCCACTTAAAAAGATGAGAGAGGCCTGTAATTGACATAATAGGTAGACCTCAACTATGAGAGACAAAATGAGAAAACAAATCCAGAAATCACATTGCCTGATTTTTTAAAAATTTATTTGCAAATTATGGTGGAAAATAAGTATTTGGTCAATAACAAAAGTTCATCTCAATACTTTGTTATATATCCTTCGTTGGCAATGACAGAGGTCAAATGTTTTCTGTAAGTCTTCACAAGGTTGGCACACACTGTTGCTGGTATGTTGGCCCATTCCTCCATGCAGATCTCCTCTAGAGCAGTGATGTTTTGGAGCTGTTGCTGGGCAACATGGACTTTCAACTCCCTCCAAATGTTTTCTATGGGGTTGAGATCTGGAGACTGGCTAGGCCACTCCAGGACCTTGAAATGCTTCTTACGAAGCCACTCCTTTGTTGTCCTGGTGGTGTGCTTGGGATCATTGCCATGCTGAAAGACCCAGCCACGTTTCATCTTCAATGCCCTTGCTAATGGAAGGAGGTTTGCACTCAAAATCTCACGATACATGGCCCCATTCATTCTTTCATGTACACGGATCAGGCCCAAAGCATGATGTTGCCACCCCCATGCATCACAGTAGGTATGGTGTTCTTTGGATGCAACTCAGCATTCACTCTCCTCCAAACACGACGAGTTGTGTTTCTACCAAACAGTTCTACTTTGGTTTCATCTGACCATATGAGATTCTCCCAATACTCTTTTGGAACATACAAATGCTCTCTAACAAACTTCAGACGGGCCTGGATATGTACTGGCTTAAGCAGGGGGACACGTATGGCACTGCAGGATCTGAGTCCCTGGCGGCGTAGTGTGTTACTGATGGTAGCCTTTGTTACGTTAGTCCCAGCTTTCTGCAGGTCATTCACTAGGTCCCTCCGTGTGATTCTGGGATTTTTTTCTCACCGTCTTGTGATCATTTTGACCCCACGGGGTGAGATCTTGCGTGGAGCCCCTGATCGAGGAAGATCATCAGTGGTCTTGTATGTCTTCCATTTTCTAATTATTGCTCCCACAGTTGATTTCTTCACACCAAGCTGCTTGCCTATTGCAGATTCAGTCTTACCAGCCTGGTGCAGGTCTACAATTTTGTTTCTGGTGTCCTTCCACAGCTCTTTGGTCTTCACCATAGTGGAGTTTGGAGTGTGACTGTTTGAGGTTGTGGACAGGTGTCTTTTATACTGATAACAATTTCAAACAGGTGCTATTACTACAGGTAATGAGTGGAGGACAGAGGAGCCTCCTAAAGAAGAAGTTACAGATCTGTGAGAGCCAGAAATCTTGCTTGTTTGTAGGTGACGAAATACTTATTTTCCACCATAATTTGCAAATAAATTCTTAAAAAAATCAAACAATGTTATTTTCTGGATTTGTTTTCTCATTTTGTCTCTCATAGTTGAGGTCTACCTATGATGTCAATTACAGGCCTCTCTCATCTTTTTAAGTGGGAGAACTTGCACAATTGATGGCTGACTAAATACTTTTTTCCCCCACTGTTTATATTTCAGTATCTTCACACATTAGTGTAATTTGGGAATACACAGTATAGATATAAATTTGCATAGAGTGCATGATAAAAGCCTATATAAAGGGTTATGGACTTCAATATGCCCAATATATCCAATTATATTGGTATATTTTCAGACAAGGTATAATGTGTCATATGCAGAGCATTGTACAAATACTAGAAATTGACAAATCCCATCCTGAAATTAAATGTCACAGGGACAGGGTCATATGGATACTTGAATATTTATCAAAGATGGTGAAGTACAGTGCACTCTTAAAGATAGCTTTTTTGCTTCATTCCTGAAACCCCAAAAATTAGGAGTAATCTATATGGGAACTGTCAGCAAATAAAGCAGTACAAGAAGCCCAGTGAAGTCAGTGGCCTGTCTGTGTAATGTCCAAGTTTAATCTATTAAAGACGTTTTCCCATCTCAGATTTCCCCTCCAATTCAGTTTTCAGTTCAGTACAGCAGTGCTTCTGCTTGTTGTAAACTTCAGAGTTATCTCTGGCTTTACATGCAGAGATAACAGAAACCCTGATCAAGAAACAATTCTAGCCCTTATCAGGGCTCAGCAAATGAAAGCAATATGCAGAGAGAGGAGTAAAGAGAATATAGACAGTCAGGAGCAGGGACCGAGTCATCTGAATCAAGAGAAGTAATCTGTAACCTAGGCAACCAGCTGTAAACACCTAGGAATATTTAGCTGTATCTGGCAAACAGTGCAAGATAGATAAGGCAATATATCTTCAGTTAACGTTAACCTACAAGTTTTAATATGATCTTGGGGTTGTGATCCAGAGACTCTCTTTTCACTTCCCAAAATTAATTAATAGTATTTGAAAAGGGGTTTTCTAAATCAGACAGCTACTGGAGCATGACAGGGGTCATATCTCATGAAAATATTATATTTTATAGTGCAGTGGTAAAGTTAAATGATTCCCTCTCCCCAAATTACCAATTGAAAAGATGGCAAGTAAATATGGTAACCAAGCAAGGTCATAACAGTTCCACACTACTAGTATCTGGGAAAAAATTGCCTTAACAGTCCTTTTCCTTATTGCTCCTTCGTGTTTGTTGTTGTACTTGTTTATAAAATGCAACTATTCTAGTATTTTGATGCATAATAATTGGCCAAGATGTCCTGTAGATTTCATTATTACAAATCTCAAAATACTAAGGGCCCTATGAAAGTTACCTTATCAAATTGTATAGAAAGCAACATAACTACAGTATTTAATAGTGAGAAAATGTTCATTCTTCAATGTGTATATGCAGTACTTATGTTATACAACAATATGGTATGAGTATGAGTGTGGTACCGTGATTGTGTCCTAATTCTTCCTGGAAGTCACTGCTACCAAGCTGCTTACTGTGCCCCTTGTAGCACTGTTCTGCAGACTCCTTGCTGTTGCCTCTAACTCTGGTGGCCAGAGTTTCTCTCCTCCATGCTGGTCATGATACCAATGATGCTCTGTTCTGCCTCCTCACTGTCACTCACTTGACTTACCCTCCTTCTCTGCCTATAGGGAATATGTGCCAGCTGTTGCCCCTTGCCTCTTAAAGAATCAGAACAGTCACTCACTATAGTGTCCCTATCCAGTCACTGCACATTCCCACCTATATTTTTTGTCATGCCTTCACCTGGGTGCCTGAGACACATTACTAGTCTTACTAGTATCCTGCCAGGGTATGATATTCTGCTAATCGCAGTGTGCTCATGAGCCCGACTTGTTATCTGACCTTGTCCTTGCCTGCTGATTATACCCTATTTGATATCTGTGTGTGAATTTGTCCTGTTCACTGACTACCATGTCTACCTTACCTGCCCTGACCATTTGTTGAACCATGACTATGCACAAACTCTGCCTATATTACATATGCAATGTATTAAACTATTTAAAAGGTAGCTCATCCAAAAAAAAAAAAAAAAAAAGCTTTCATCCTGTAACTAGTTTTTCTATGGAACTCTGTTTCACTCATATGGAGAAATTCTTTATAGTGAATAATTGACTTTATTGTGAGGAGAAGTGAAAAAACAAGTGCTCACATTTTAGGGATGATTTTATTAATTTTGTAAAGACAGTGGTAACTCAGATATATGCCCATAGTTCACCTCCAGGTATTTCAACCATGTCTTTATTAACAGCATGATGTGCTCTTCTTCCAGATCTTACATGCAGCTCCCAGCATTTCTTTGATAAATATTAATGTGAACTCCTTTTCTTTGATCATTTCACAAGCTTTGATAAATCTTTCCCTTACCCTCAAAAGATGTTCGCATGAGACCCTTTCACTGTTCTGTAAATTGAATGGTCATTAAGGGATAGTTATAGGTCTTGCTGAAACCATAAACTAGCCATTTGTGTGCGTGTTCCCTCAGTCCTGAGTTAATCAGGTAATTAGCATCTTTGATTTCTGTAGCTTTTTGGCATATTATCAAATTTCAAATTCACCATTCTTTTTCAGCTAAAATGAAAAATAAATAAGAATTTACATAAAATATAAAGTTCTACAGAACTCAAACATTAAGAAATGTAAATTGTAGTGCAGTAAGTGTAGTGCAGTAATAGTTCAGTAATTATGACATATTTTACACTGGTTACTTTTGTTTAGATCAGAATTCATTGGGTTTAATAAATATGCAAGACCTTAAGAGGGAAGTAACCACGAGTAACAGATTCTAAGTACTGAAATAAAAAAAAACTTGCAAATTGCTCATCTCTATTATTATATAATATTAATAATAATAATAAAAATATTAGAGGGGTTGTCTAGGATCTAAAGGTAACTGATGACCAGAGGAGTAATCTGAAGTGCTTGGGCCCCAATGCAAAATCTGTAATGGGGCCTCAATTACTATGAGCCATTTAGAATAGTGGCATATTTTATGTGGCAGAGTGACCTTTGGGGCCCCTTCAGGTTCCAATGCCTGGTCGTGACTATTACCTCTGTACAGATCTGCTGTATCAGATTGGTTGGGGTTTCACACCTGGACCCCTTCCCAAACCTCTGTTTCAGTCACTGGATGCCATATACTAGATATACAGCCAGAATTATCCTTGATCCTATGCAAGTCATGCTCCGTACATTGTATCCGTGGCATCTGAATAGGAACAGGGCTACTTCCAGCCATATACCTAGTATGATCAGGATGGGGTCTGGTTGTCGAACCCAATCTGATCTAATACTGATGAGCTATCCTGTGGGTAGGTCAACAGTATCAATTACCTTAAGATCTTTGATAACGCCTTTCAATTTTAAAATACAATAATAACATTTAGAAGCACGTACTGTAGTGTGTCTTTGGTTTAAAGAGTATGTGTTGTCAGAAAATTACCTATTATTTAAATTACAAGTTACATTTTTATGCTCAAAAGAGCCAGTCAGCAACTTTCCCTGGGAATCCAGAGTTGTGACTAAAACACTTTTCCCATCATTTGCATATGAATAAAACAACAGTTTACATTGAAATGGGGCTCCAAATTTGAATAATAGAGGCTTATATGGAAATTGTAGAATCACCTCTATAAGATACTGCGATTAGGCTTATAATGAATTTACTGTTGACAGACTCCCTTTAAATATATTTTTTAAACATTTTTTCTGATTTTCAATTTTCCATGTGGTTTAAACCACATATGCATATGCATGTTTTTCTTACTATCTGACATGTAATCAGAATAAAGCTTTCCCATTTTAGGTCAATTAGGATAACTAAAATTATTTATATTTGCCAAATACCAAAATAACGAGAGAGAGAATTTTTTAAGGCATTTTTATTACTTTCTGCAAAGTCAAAAGTTTACATACATTTCATTAGTATTTGGTACCATTGTCCTTAAACTGTATGACTTGGGTCAAACATTTTGGATATCCTTCCACAAGCTCCTCACAATAGTTGGTAGGAATTTGGGCCCATTCCTCCTGACAGATCTGGTGTAAATGAGCCATGTGTGTAGGCCGCCTTGCTTGCACCTGCCTTTCCAGCTTTGCCTGTAAATTTTCAATAGGATTGAGATCAGGGCTCTGTGATGGCCACTCCAAAACATTGACTTTGTTATCCTTAAGCCACTTTGTAACCAGATTGGCAGCATGCTTCGGGTCATTGTCCATTTGGAAGACCCATTTGCACCCAAGCTTTAACTTCCTGGCTGATGTCTTGAGATGTTGCTTCAGTATTGCCACATCATGTTCTTTCCTCATGATGCCATCTATTTTGTGAAGTGCACCAGTCCCTCCTGCAGCAAAACAACCCCACAACATGATGCTGCCACCCCCGTGTTTCACAGTTGGGATGGTGTTCTTAGGCTTGCAAGCTTCTCCCTTTTTCCTCCAAATGTAACGATGGTCATTATGGCCAAACAGTTCAATTTTAGTTTTGTCAGACCACGGGACATATCTCCAAAAATTAAGGTCTTTGTTCCTGTGTGCATTTGCAAACATTAATCTGGCGTTTTTATGTTTCTTTTGGAGTATTGGCTTCTTCCATGTTGATACAGTACTCGTTTCACTGTGGATAATAACACACTCTTACCAGATTCAGCCAGCATCTTCACAAGGTCTTTTGCTTTTGTTCTTGGGTTGATATGCACATTTCGTACCAAAGCATGTTTATCTCTGGGACACAGAACCCGTCTCCTTCCTGAGCGGTATGATGGCTGGATTTTCCCATCTTGTTTGTGCTTGCGTATAATTGTTTGTACAGATGAACGAGGCACCTTCAGGTATCTGGAAATTGCACCCAAGGATGAACCAGACTTGTGCAAGTCCACTATTCTCTTCCTGATATCTTGGCTGATTTCTTTAGACTTTTCCATGATGTTACACAAAGAAAAAGTGTGTTTCAGGTGTGCCTTAAAATACATCCACAGGTGTGTCTATAATTAACTGAGATGTTGCCAATAAACCTATCAAAAGCTTCCAAAGACATGACCTCATCATATGGGCTGTCCCAAATTGTTTAAAGGCATAGTAATCTTAGTGTATGTAAACTTTTGACTTTGCAGAAAGTAATAAAAATGTCTTAAAAAATTCTCTCTCTCTCATTATTCTGGCATTTGGAAAATATAAATAATTTTGGTAAACCTAATTGTAAAATGGGAAAGGTTTATTCTGATTTCATGTCAGATAGTGAGAAAAACATGCATATGTGTCTTTTTATATAGTGTATGTAAACTTCTGGTTTTAACTGTACATGATAGCTATGATCATCAGTGTACTGATAAGTGAGGTGGCTGCTGCAAAGAAATTTTATACGCAAAATAGGAAATGTTAGCATATTATTTGACTTATTGTCCAGAATCAGAACTGCAGGATTTTTAAGATTGTTGCAGTGTGGATATATGGTACATTTAAGTACAGTACAAAATTAAGAGGGATCATTAAATTGGTGACAGTACATGCTCTACAGATCACAGGATCTACGTAGATTCAGCGGCAATAAATACAGTGTAAAAAAACGTAAGAAACCATTGATAAAATATACTGATGACTTAACATGATGTACTTTTATTATATAGTAAAGTAATTTATTATATAGTAAAAGCTATATTTTACATAATCACACATTTCAGGTTATGTTTTTGGTAATTAAAGCTACATTATTTCTAGTGAAAAACATTCTGGGGGGGGGGGGAGAAAGGTTATTTGCCCAAATTTTGTCTAAAAACAGGACCAGAATTCGAACTCCGATAAATAAATGAAAGAATTACTCCTATATTAATACACAAATGTGATGCTCTCGCCAGTTCACAAAATACATCTGAAAAAGGGGTATGGTTTAGCCTGTCTAAGAATATGTTGCATAAACTAATAGGCAAATGTAATTTTTAGACGCAAAATCACACCCAAAATAGATCACTTCAAAAATGGCAAAGAACACTCTTTAAGTGCACCAAATTTTCTATTGCCATGTAACACATTAGAAAATCTAGCGCAGTTCACTACATTGTTATCTATAACTGTTTTAATTCATTCTCTTCCTTGTATTTAAAAAGAACCTGTCTGCAATCCTTATTTATCTGTTTTAGTTAATAGTTGCATTCCCAATAAGTTTTTTAGAATTCTGTGCTGTACCATCTCTGTTATTTCTGCAATCAATGCCGACAGTACCAGACTGTGTATGGGATACCCCATTAATAAGAAGATTGGTAATACCCAGTTGTCAATTTCTTTATATTGTACATTTCTTGGAGGAATAACAGAGTTATAAAATGCTTCAGAATTGTTATTTTATGGGGAATACAAGTATTTAGTAAAAAAGATATATGAGGAGTTGTGACAGTTGTTTATTATGAATAGTTATAGTTATTATCAATAGTTGAAAAATGTTTTTTACCCATTTCATATGTACTCGTCATCTGTTTTACCTTCATTGGAATGTCATTTTCCTTCTTCGCTTAAAATACCTCTAGTACTGCATGTAAAATGTGCTTTCATTTATAGCTTCCTTTAGGGTGGAAGCAAGTAGTGTTGGAGTTATGCAGGACAAAACAAATAAATATTAAATATGCTTCTTAGCCCACTTTCCTGCATCATCCCTAACATATACATTTATGTCTCTCTCCCTCTTCCCTCATAGATTGTAAGCCCTTGCGGGCAGGGCCCTCTATCCCACTGTGCCAGTTGGTCAATGTTTGTATTATCTGTTTTGTATATGTGGTGTACCGTATGTAAATCCTCAAATGTAAAGCACCATGGAATTAATGGTGCTATATAAATAAGCAATAATAATAATAATAATAATAAATTTCTTCCTACATTATGAGGTGCATGTATAGGATTGTGGACATATTGGACACTTTATTTTACATGGGGTAACTAAAAGCTCTTGGACCTTGGTGCAACTTCATGCTACAACTGTCAACTATTATTATTATTATTGTTGTTATTATTATTATTATTATTATTATTATTATTATATTTATATAGCACCATTAATTCCATGGTGCTTTACATTTGAGGGTTTACATACAGTACACAAAATATATAAAACAAACACAATGCTAACAGTGACCAACCCCTTTTTGCCATTTAAGGGTTAATTTTCTACTTTCTGCCTGTGAAGACTGTGTCATAAATTTTCTCACTCCAGCGCACCAGAAGACAGAGGTAATAAATTTACAGTGCACAAAATGCTAAGCCCTAATGTGTTGAGGGTGCCTTTGAGGCTCGCTGGCTTCTGGGCTGGGGTAACTGTGGCCACTGTAAACCCCTATGTTATTGCATTGGCTGTGTCTATGTGACACTAACTAAATGATGGATGTAATAGACAGCAACCTCTAACACTGTCAGAAGGATTCCTTTTGTCAACTCACCAGAAGCTCTGACACTGCAATTGCAAGACTGATATATTTATGTTGTTAGCCTGGGGGTTATGAACTTCCCAGAGTTGTCCAGTATACTATAGAGTAAGCCCCTGTTAGGGCACAGATGTCTGCACATTTTACACAGTCAGTAACTTAATGTCATAGAAAAACAGTATTATATTGCATTACAATATTTAGTATAAAGTATAAGTCCCATATTGGAACAATATTGAATTAACTATATCGTTTAATAACATAACAAAGAAAGAAACATATGCAAGAAGCAAAGTAAAAGTAACATTCTTATAGAAGATAATTATTTAACAGCAAAAAACATATACATACTCCCCAAAAATAAATACATTAAAATCATAAGTAAAATAAAATGTTCTTAATGCAGGTACAAATACAAAACACAAAACTCTGTGCTTCTCACTAGTCTTTGGAAGTTTAGTTTAATTGTGCCTTCATCTTTGAGCTGTGGTATTATAAATTCAGGCTTTGCATCTTGAAGTGATCTTTCTCCTACAAACCAACGCACCATACTGCTCTCTGGCAGTTTTAATTTCATTAGTGGCTGAACACAACTGGGGAATCAGGTTCAAGTATATAACATGAAATGGAATATGGAGTATGGGACTGACCTTAATACACAGGATCTACATCCCTCCTAAATTCTAGACACAAACTCCATGTACTTACATCACTGGGACAAGAAATCTTATTTGGCATCAACTACTATATCAACTGACTGTTTACAATTTTAAAAGTTTAAAAAAAAACTGTATTCAACTGATGATTTTTAAGGAAATGTTATAGGTAGAGACAATTTTGAACTCTATTGAAAAACAAGGAAAATAATAAAGAAGCAGAGAATTTTACAGAAAGGAGCTAAAATGTGTAATAAAATATGTTACAACATTCATTAATGTCACAAGCATTGCCAGAAAATTAAAAGTTGTATGATGGATTAGGTACGTTTTAAAGGGTTTTTCAGTTTCAGCAAATAAATGTTGTTGTTTGTATAATTTAAGTTTTCACAGAGTGAGAAATAATCCTACATGAAGTAAAAGTAACACAGACATTATATCTGACAACATACCAAACATACAGCACTGATTGTCAATGTTAATGTATAAAAGAAGTAGGTGAGGAATATTTTGACATTTCCTATCTGCTACGTAATCAAATGTCAGAATTATTTATAAATTGTAAATTTTTTGGTGAGTTGTGAATAACCTAGACCTACTATATATTATTTAGTGAGTCTTTTTTCATCCACTGCCATAATCCGTTGATGTTTTTAGCACGTATACATCCCCCTTAGACAGATGTATGTTTGCTGCAGCTAGAAATGTATGCATGCAAACTGCTTATTTTCGGTCTTTTGCTACTTTTTGTAAATTTTCTTCATACTTGCTGAGTAACCAGACTCCTGGTGTGATGTCATAGCTGTGCTGTCCACAGAGTTGGACTCCAATGGAAAATATTTTACAGGGCTCACTACCTACAAGCAGTGACAGCTACTGCCACAGTTCCCATAATTATGTCTATAGTTGTGTGCTGTGACCAGGCTGAGGAAGACAGAGATTGTTACCTGGTTTGCATTCATTTCCTAATACCTGTGGTTTTCAGTTCCTGATGACAGGCTCTTTACGCAATGAGGAGGTTTTGAAGAGTACACATACAACTTTTACTGTATGTCTTCCGCCTTTATGCTGTACTTTACTGTTCACTGTAATCATTCATTGCACTTTAAACAATTGCACATATTGGTTGAATGTTGTAGATCAACCTTCATTTTAAAGTTTACATATAGAAAAAAGTAAATATGTTTACTTATCTAATACCGATTCCGTTACACTATGTAATATAGCTCAGAGATGCATTCACAATGTTTCTGGCTACAGAGGAGAAATCTGCTATTAGTCCTTGTTGACGGAATGTGTGCACAGAGATTACTCTGTACAGTAGTCAATGTAGGAGAGACTGACTGCCCACTCTACAAAACATTTTACATAATTTTAGTTTTCTGCTTCCACTCAGATATTTATCTTAATGATTTTTTTTCTGCATTTAAAACCTCAGTTCCTAATAATTAACGTATGAGCCAATGCAACTAAAGTACCAAGATTTTCCTCATGCACAGTACGTTGTGTCATCATAATTGTAAAGACCAGGTTGATAAACATAATTAGAATATTATAGCTCTGAGAGTCTTTCATTGACAAGGCAATGAAGTATTCTGAATCCTTTTAAAATGTATAAATTTGGTTCATACAAGATAGAAGAATAGAAAGATATGTATATTCAACACAGGACAGTCACGCAGAATTTGGTATGTCAATTATGTAGGTTTGAGCAAGAAACTCTGAATAATTTCCCTTGCACTTAAAGCATAATTATGTGCAATGTACAACATGTAAACATTAAATCTCAAGGTTGTCAGCATGTTGCTCAGAATTATATGGGGAAAAAAGTGAAACTTCATAAACAGGACTATCATATTATTCTTTACCAACTAAATTGCTTGCTAATGTTATACAATAAGTAAAGAGATATTTGCATCACTGTATGAAAAAATTGCTGGTATAGGGTCCCAACCCAAATAGTGTAGTACAACAAAACTCAGCACCCCTAGGTATCAATGTTTCATAGCATGTTTATTACTAGAAAAACAATCCAAAAACAACATTTGATCGTGTGACCTTCATCATACACTGAAAATACATACATACAATCAAGCTATATATACCTCTGGTATTTCTGTCTTCACAGTGTCTGATGAAGGTCACATGACCAAAATGTCACTTTTTGACTGCTTTTCTATTAATAAACTTTCTATGAAGTGTTTATACTTAATAGTTCTGTATGTTGTAAAAGATATACAAATTATGTAAAGCATAGTTCCATCACATAAATGTATTCTACAATGTTTTGCTGGCTTGTCTGTCTTAGAACATGTTTCCTCTTGTCTGGACATGTTTAGGTATGTGTGTCACTTAGCATTTTTGGATAATATTGTTTTGTGATGTCCTGTGTGTGACTGCCTATTATTTATTTTGTGAGTTTCAATGGCAAACTTTCAATGGTTTTGTGAGCAAGTTCTGACATTGAATTGAAATGTTTTCATGGGAAATCAAAATTCCTAACCAAATTTAAGTTAAAGGGAATATGTCAACAAAAAAGGCTTATTTTTTAAGTTTTTATGAGATAACATATTTTTAAAGAGTTTTTGATTATTTGATACTTTTATTTTACATGTCACTAACAATCTACATTAAAAAAAAAAGTTGAATATTCTGCTATTTTCACGCTGTCCACTAAAGCCTGATAGCAGCCCTTCAATTGCTAATTCTCTAGGGCCGTGATGGCGAACCTATGGCACGCGTGCCAGAGAGGGCACGCAGAGCCCTCTCAGTTGGCACGCGCGCCGTCGCCATGATCTCTCACTAACGGGGAATCCGGTATAGGAATCCCGGTTATCTAGCGATCGCTTCTTTCAGCTGTATGTGCAAATGTACATACAGCTGAAAGCTGTCACTGTAGGCCGCGGTCCGCAGAACTGCGGCCTACACTGACTGCAGAGTGTGACCTCTGCCCCGACGCAGGCGCGATGACGTCATTCATCAGCGCCTGCGAACAGAAGAAGAAGGAGGACGCGCTCCGTGGGACTGCAGCTCTTCGTGGGACTGGGTAAGTAACATAAACTACTGTGTGGGGTCTACTGTGGAGCATATACTACTGTATGGGGGACACTGAAGCATCTAATACTGTATGGGGGACACTGAAGCATCTAATACTGTATGGGGGACACTGAAGCATCTAATACCGTATGGGGGGGACACTGAAGCATCTAATACCGTATGGGGGGACACTGAAGCATCTAATACTGTGTTGGGGACACTGAAGCATCTAATACTGTATGGGGGACACAGATGCTTCAGTGTCCCCCATACAGTATTAGATGCTTCAGTTTCCCCAATATGGTATTAGATGCTTCAGTGTCCCCCATACAGTATTAGATGCTTCAGTGTCCCACACACAGTATTAGATGCTTCAGTGTCCCCCACACAGTATTAGATGCTTCACAGTGTCCCCCACACAGTATTAGATGCTTCACAGTGTCCCCCATACAGTATTAGATGCTTCACAGTAGGCCCCCACACAGTATTAGATGCTTCAGTGTCCCCCATATGGTATTAGATGCTTCAGTGTCCCCCATACAGTATTAGATGCTTCAGTGTCCCACACACAGTATTAGATGTTTCAGTGTCCCCCCATACGGTATTAGATGCTTCAGTGTCCCCCATACAGTATTAGATGCTTCAGTGTCCCACACACAGTATTAGATGCTTCAGTGTCCCCCACACAGTATTAGATGCTTCACAGTGTCCCCCACACAGTATTAGATGCTTCACAGTGTCCCCCATACAGTATTAGATGCTTCACAGTAGGCCCCCACACAGTATTAGATGCTTCAGTGTCCCCCATATGGTATTAGATGCTTCAGTGTCCCCCATACAGTATTAGATGCTTCAGTGTCCCACACACAGTATTAGATGTTTCAGTGTCCCCCCATACGGTATTAGATGCTTCAGTGTCCCCCATACAGTATTAGATGCTTCAGTGTCCCCCATAGGTCTTGCCACCTATGCATTGAGAGGGGGCTGCCGCCTGTGTGCTGTGGGAGTGGGGCTCCAGTTCCTGGGGGACTGCCGTCTTTATGCTGTTGTGATCTGGACATTGGGGGGTAGTTGCCTATGTGCTGTGCGGGGCTTATTGTTAGACATAGACCCTATGCTGACTTTCACAGAAAGCACCGAGACCATGAACATACCTATAGTAACTACAGAGTACACCAAGACCATGAACCTACCTGCAGCAACTCCATTCTAGTCAGGTCCTGCATACAACAACTCCATTCTAGCTGTCGCACTACAGACCTATCTATAGTAACTACACAATACACCGAGACCATGAACCCTCCTGCAGTAACTACAGAATACACTGAGGCTATGAACCTACCTGCAGTAACTCTATTCTAGTCAGGTCATTAGTGAGACAGTTAGAATGCAGTTTTTGTATGGAGAATCTACCTATAGTAACTACAGAGTACACTGAGACCATGAACCTACCTGCTTGATATGAAAGGTATGTGGCCTGTTGTGCTGTCTATTGTGCTTATTTACAACTATAACAATCATTATCGCACAGAATATGCATAAAAAACTGACAATAAATAGTTGTAATACCAATTTTTTTTTTTCAATTAGCAAAATTTTATAAGAAATATGTTTAAATTTGTAAATAATAGTAGACATAAGATAATAAACACACCATGATACAGATAAGCAGTGTGCTACAACAGCACCATTAAGCTTTAGAAAAAAGCTTTATTTACAAAATGAATATAATGGTGAAGTCTTTCAACTGTGTGATCTGGAAACCATTGGTTACAAAAAATTTTTTCTCTTGTATTTTGAAAGGCTTCTTTGCTTTTGTTCACAGCACACAAGACAATAGTAGCAGTATGTCCTGGTAAAAAAAATACGGGAAAGTAGGCTGCATAATGTGATGTAGGTGGTCAAATCAAAATGTCTGTAAAGCAAAAAGAAAATTGATGAAATCTTGATGTTCTATGCAATATAAGTCGTAACAGAATTTATTTATGGAGTTTTGTGGTTACTGTGTGACAAAGTGTTTGCAAACTATGGATTAGACATACAAAACAAAATAATCTTGAAACCGGATTGTGAATTGATAAAATGATTACGGTTATAGATGCACACAGTGACATCAAGTACATTGCTGTGATCAGTATAAACAGGGACATACAAGCCACAATGACATTGTAGCCATTATGTGAATTACTTGCAGCAGGGAAAAGCAAGTTTGGTTCTACAGCGGATGTGAAACTACTACTACCACCAGTATACATATTTCACTTCGATGGTACTTTATGAGAGTGTTGAACAAGTTTGTAAACTATGATTTGTGGTTTTGCAAGATCACATATGTAGATCACTCGCGTGATACATAGCAATTCCCACATATCTGACATGATCTGTGGCAATTGCCGAGAGCAATGGCAAAAATTATGCTAAAACATCATTTTCTTATATTAGTGTCTGATATATATATATATATATATATATATATATATATATAAGTGTGTGTGTTGACAATACTGGATTTATGTGTATGCATATAGATAAAATGAGCGAGAGTTACTGGTATATAGACACATATAAAGCTTTTGAAGGACCTATGACAGAAGACTAATGCAGAAAAACAAATATGTGTAAAACATAATATCTTACCATCATGTGTGTTCACAGGAAGAGAGTTCAGCAGGCATGTTGTAGATCTGTCCTTGTAGCTGATACTATATCTTGAATGAACCTATGTTCATGATTGAGAACAGGAGTCTAAAGATGGCTGCTGAGGGTGTAATAATAATAATAATAATAATAATAGTCCTTTAATAGTCCCACAATGGGGAAATTCAGTGTGTTACAGCAGCAAAGATAAGCAAAAGAAAAATAAGATAGAGAGTCTCAGAGCTGCTGTAGCTGGCAGCCACTCCAGCGGCGCCATCTTGGAAAAAAAAAAAAAAAAAAAAAAAAAAAAGTGGGCGGGCTAGCTAGGGAAAAAGGGAGGGGGAGTGTTTTGAAAGGGAGAGGGACAGTCAGTGAGAGGGAGGTGTGGTGATTGAGATCTAGGAGTCTAATGATGGCTTCTGAGGGTGTAGTGGGCGGGCTAGCTAAGGAAACAGGGAGGGGGGGAGTGTGTGAGAAAGGGAGGGGGTCAGTCAGTGAGAGAGGGAGGAGAAGTGAGGCATCATGGAACTTGTAGTAAACACAGAAAGGAAGTTAGGGATGTAAACAAATGCAGAAGATACAAAAAGCTCACTGAGAATCCCAGAAATCACTCAAAACACTGCTAAAGGTATTTTGTGGCATTTATTAACCCATTAATAGCACTAATAGACCTTTTTTGAAAAATGATTTTTTGTCCGGAAAACCCCTTTAGACCATGGCCCCACGTTGCGGAAACGCAGCTTTTTTTGTTGCGGTTTTTTGAGCCAAAGCCAACAATGGCTACAAAAGGAATGGGAAATATATAGGAAGTTCGTATACTTCTACCTTCTGCTCAATACACTCCTAGCTTTGGCTCAAAAAAACGCAACAAAATCTGCAACAAAAAAAAGCTGTTTTTCCGCAACGTGGGGCCGTAGCCTTAATGTTAGTGGGACAAATTGTTCTTCATAATGGTACCATTTATTATTCTGTACAATGTACTGGGAAGATGGCAAAAAAAATTGAGTGTGGTGGAAATGGAGAAAAAGTGCATTTGTGTGACATTCTTACGGGCTTCGTTTTTACAGTGTTCAATGTGCAGCCAAATTGACATGTCACCTGTATTCTATGTTTCAGTATGATTCCGAAAACATCAACTTTATATTGTTTTATTTACAGTTTAACCTTAACAAAAATCTAAAACTTTGAAAAAAAAATATTTTTCTAAAAATCGCCATATTCTGACACTCGAAATTTTTTTTTCTGTGTACAGATATGCATAGGATGTATTTTTTTTTGCAGGGCTAGGTATACTTTTTAGTTATACCATTTTGGGGAATGTCTATTGCTTTGATCACTTTTTTCAAATTTTTATCAGAGGCGAAACAACGAAAAAATGACAGCTCGCTACTTTTGATTTGTTTTTTCCTGCTACGGTGTTCCCTGTATGAGAAAAATAGTTTTCTAAGTTTGTAGACCGGGCGTTTTCGGACACAGGAATAACTAATGTGTATGTGTATGTGTTTCACAGAATTTTTTAACTTTTATATATATTCTAAGGAAAAAGGGGTGATTTGAATTTTTATTTCTTTTATATATTTTTTTACTTTTCTTTTTTTTATATTGCTTTTATTATTAGATTAACCACTTCCATACCAGATGCTTTACCCCCCTTCCAGACCAGACACATTTTTGAGTTTTTTTGTATGTGCGGTTTTGAGGGCTGTAACATTTTTATCATATGCGTTATTCAGCTAATTTCTGCATCTTTTTTGGTGACACATAGGGCTTTATTTTTATGTTGTTTTCATTTTTACATGTGTGTTAATTTTTTTCTATATACGGGAAAATCTAAACAAAAGAGGAGGGAAAATTTAATAACATAAAGTGCTACTAAAAAACTGTTTAAAATCGTTTTTACTCTCCATTATGGTAATTTTTATTTTGTATGGTGTCATCGGGGGTGGGGCTATAACCTGTAATAAGGGCGTTTAATTGGCGTATTATTTTATTTACTTTTTATTTACTTTTCTTTTCATTTTTTTTTATTTTATTTTTTTTACATTGTGTCCCCATAAGGCTATAATAGACCTTTTGGGACATCTGATGACTTTTTTTTTGTTGGAGAGGCTGATTACCCCTGTAACTGGGGCTGGTACATTTAGCCCCAATTGTAGGAGGAATACAGCCTCCTTCACGTTACTTACACATAACTATAGAGCTAATCTGGGTCCTGTAGGTCCCAGCAGCTCTAACAGACTCTGATCCTGGCAGATCACATGACCTCTGGGTCAGAGGGGAGCTGCAAGATGACGGCGCCCATAGCACTGTATACAGCGCTCGTTGAGTGCTGTATACACAGCGAACTGGATGGCAGGGAAGGTAATAAACCTTCCCTGCCTTCTCTCTGGGAACTCTGACTGAAGTTACAGCTGGCTCTCAGGTTCAGTAGCAGCACAATTTTGTGCAGCTGCTGAATTCTGCTTGGTCGTACCAGTACGTCCTTGCAGAAATTGACAACCACCTTCCGGACGTATATAGTCTATGGGCGGTACAGAAGTGGTTAATATACTGTACAGTAGTTCTGTATTTTAATTGTAATATGAGAAAAAATAAACCAAAGAAAGGAGGCGATGAAAGAGAAAAGTGCTGTTTTAATGTGCATGTTAAGTGTTTCTTGAACTACTCTGAAAATCACTTCATCCAAAAATGTTAATGTCTACAAAATTACATACACTATGAGCTGTCATAATTATTTAATGATTAAACTTTGTTATCGTAAGACTTGGATAACCTCTAAATTAAGGCATTTCTTACCACCCGTAACTATGTGGCTATTGAGGGCATACAGGCATCATGGATAACCTCTATGATGCAAAATAGTGTCACAAAATTGTGAAATTTAGGGCTAAACTTTTATATATTGTTATATTTCATATGAAAGTATGCTACTATCTATTATAAATAAATGTTGCTATAAGGCATGATGAAAAAAAAAGAAAACAGAAAATTCTCTCACATTCACTACTTTTTACTGAGTCAATAAATATTTGCAATAAAAAAGAAAATTGGCATTTTAATATTTATCTACTTTTTCGAGGCAAAATTTTCTAAGAGGCCTTTCAGCTGGAGTGTGACAATTTTTCCACTGTGGAAACCTTTTAGTTCGAAAAATGTCATGTAGACTCCTTTCCTTATGCCAGTTTTTGCATGACAAATCATAGGCTATATAATGATATAAAACCAACCACTGTGGATATTATCCATTTTTAGAGTGATGCCAGAGACTACATATTGTTGATTGCCCTCTTTGAGATCTTTTAAATGAATTTGACATTTAATAGGAAGGGCAATCTTTTAACAGAAATAATAGCCTTGAATTTCTTTTTTTATACAAATGTCCTGTGTCAAACAGTTTCCTACAGAATTACACACCTGTTTTATTTATATATTAAAATGGTGATTTATCAATTCAAGTCTAGATAATATGTGAGACAAAAGTGAGTGAATGCAATACAGTAACACTTGATTTTATTATTTTGTAGATTAGAAGATATAGAGTCACAGGGAAACATGTAACTTACTGTATAAATGCAGTACCTGACTAAACAGGGCTTGTTAGCATTATGTCATCTTGGAAATCCATACATATTATAGCTGTAGGCACAAAGCGATTGCCTAGGACATAATATGTTGTTATATCTTATTTTACGCAAAAGTTTTAAAAATAATTCACAATGAAAGACATAAGAAATGGATATCAATCCATCTTGCAGAGAGTTTCCTGACTACAGTGCCATGAAATTTACAGGAGATATATTAATTGTTCCACCATGTTGCCATTAGGAGGCTATAATAATTGCAGTACTGTATGTAAGGAAGTGAGAAAAAACTCCATGTAGTTCACAGTAATGGTGTGACTGATTCGCTACCTTTTTCACACTCCTCCAAAGCAAAATTGTATGGAACATGTTCTTAATGCATAAAACAAGAATAATGTACAGTTAGCTTAAAAAAAAAAGAAATAAATCTGCTTTGCAATAGAGCATCATAATTGCAAGTATCACTTGCATCATACCTTTTAAAAGTAGTAATTTCAATGTATAATTTAATGGCAATTCATATCATTTTCATGGTAAATCATCATGGATTACTACAAGTGAGCTAAAAGGACTGTGGATATTATAGTAAAGCACATCCAAAAGGATTTTAGATTTCATGCTTCACAGTTAAATCTGTCACTGAGTTTTCTAAAATTGATTTCCTATTCCCAAAATATGTTCACATTTATCAGCATAATTTGGGACTTAACAACTTTTCAAGAAAATGTAATGGACCATTTTTAATCTTATGGGCAGCAAACAGTTTTTGTTATTTTTTTAATGCAAAACTTAAATTTACATCCCATTAAATTGAGTAAGAAGACATAACCCTAAATGTCTCACTTAAATAAAAGTTTTAAAGTAAAACAAGCAAATAGCAAATTGTATCTTTGGCTTATTTTTGCAGCACATTCCCATCTACCCTGACTGCAAATACAATGTATATGCACATTTTTGCTTGCTCTGATAACCCATTAAAATGTATCCTAGAATGGAAAATAACAGACATACTCATATTATTGCCAACTACATTGCCAGTTAGTGCTAATTAGATTCTCCCTTTAAAGAGGACCTTTCATGTCACGCTGCATTTTCGCAACCTGGGGCCCCATTTTTTGCTTAATATTCTGTCCTTTGTAAGGGTATAGTTACAACTATTTCTCTGTACTACTAGAATACTAGCTAAAAACATAAAAAGTGTTGTGCTGTTTGTGCTACTAGGAGCACTGAAATAATACAACAGCCATATTGCTTTATGTATTCATGCAAATAGTTCTCCCCCTGCATCTCTCCACCCCTCAGGGCATTGGTTGACAGACTGCTGTGTTTATGTGCATATACCACAACCTATTACATACTGCCCTGAGTGGCTCCAGGGAGGGAATGCTACAATTTCTAGAGCCCTTTTGTCTTATATTTGAAAATTTCTAATACAATTCTTCATCCTACAGTGTTATTTTTATATATATAAGCCACTGCCACTGGCATATGTGTGGTTACCCAGCCCTGGAGATAGTTGACCTGACTTTTTTTGGCAACATACTTTTTTTTTTTTTTTTTATTTCTTTGAGTTGGAAAGGACCACAAAGGCCATCAAGTCCAACCCCCTGCAAAAGCAGGATTCCCTAAATCATCCCAGCTATATACCTATCCAGTTTCCACTTGAAGATTTCAATTGATGAAGAACTCACCACTTCCCATGGCAGCCTATTCCACTCCCTCACTACCCTTACTGTTAAAAAGTTTTTCCTAATGTCCAATCTAAATCTCCTTCCCCTTAGTTTCATCCCATTACTTCTCGTGCTTCCTTCTGCTAATGAGAAAAGGTTAGATCCCTTTGCACTCTGACAACCTTTCAGATATTTAAAAACTGCTATTAAGTCTCCCCTTAGCCTTCTCTTCTGCAAACTAAACAATCCCAATTCTTTTAGCCTTTCCTCAAAGGACATGGTTTGTAGACCTTCCACCATTTTGGTTGCTCTTCTCTGGACCTGCTCCAATAAATCGATGTCTTTCTTAAATTGGGGCACCCAGAACTGTACACAGTATTCCAGGTGGGGTCTGACCAAGGCAGAGTACAGCGGAATAATTACCTCTCTTGATCTAGCTTCAATGCTCGTCTTGATACATCCTAGAATTTGGTTAGCCTTTTTTGCCACCGCACCGCACTGTTGACTCATGTTGAATTTATGATCTATTATTATGCCCAAATCCTTTTCCCCTGTACTCTCAATTAGTTCTATTCCTCCCATACTATATATGCCAATTGCATTTCTGTTACCTAGATGTAGGACTTTGCATTTGTCCCTGTTAAATACCATTTTGTTCACCTCAGCCCATTGTTCCAGTGTGTCTAAGTCCTTTTGAATACTCTCTCTCTCCTCTCTAGTGTTGGCTATTCCTCCTATCTTTGTATCATCTGCAAATTTTATTAGTTCCCCAATAATCCCATCATCCAGATCATTTATAAAAATATTAAAAAGTACTGGCCCCAGGACAGAGCCCTGCGGCACCCCACTTTTTACTTTCTTCCAGTTTGATGTATAGCCATTTAGAATTACTCGTTGTGCCCGATCTTTAAGCCAATTGTGAACCCACCTCACTGATTTTTTATCAAAGCCATACTTGATCATTTTTTCAATAAGAATGTTATGTGAAACCTTATCAAAGGCCTTACTAAAGTCAAGATACAGTGCTGGCCAAAAGTATTGGCACCCCTGCAATTCTGTCAGATAATTCTCAATTTCTTCCAGAAAATGATTGCAATCACAAATGCTTTGGTAATAATATCTTCATTTAATTTGTCTTCAATGGAAAACCACAAAAAGAATTGTCAAAAAGCCAAATTGGATATAATTCCACACCAAACATAAAAAAGGGGGTGGACAAAAGTATTGGCACCCTTTGAAAAATCATGTGATGCTTCTCTAATTTGTGTAATTAACAGCACCTGTTACTTACCTGTGGCACATAACAGGTGGTGGCAATAACTAAATCACACTTGCAGCCAGTTGAAATGGATTAAAGTTGACTCAACCTCTGTCCTGTGTCCTTGTGTGTACCACATTGAGCATGGAGAAAAGAAAGAAGACCAAAGAACTGTCTGAGGACTTGAGAAGCAAAATTGTGAGGAAGCATGAGCAATCTCAAGGCTACAAGTCCATCTCCAAAGACCTGAATGTTCCTGTGTCTACCGTGCGCAGTGTCATCAAGAAGTTTAAAGCCCATGGCACTGTGGCTAACCTCCCTAGATGTGGATGGAAAAGAAAAATTGACGAGAGATTTCAATGAAAGATTGTGCGGATGGTGGCTAAAGAACCTCGACTAACATCCAAACAAGTTCTAGCTGCCCTGCAGTCCGAGGGTACAACAGTGTCAACCCGTACTATCCGTCGACGTCTGAATGAAAAGGGACTCTATGGTAGGATACCCAGGAAGACCCCACTTTTGACCCAGAAACATAAAAAAGCCAGGCTGGAGTTTGCCAAAACTTACCTGAGAAAGCCAAAAACTTTTTGGAAGAATGTTCTCTGGTCAGATGAGACAAAAGTAGAGCTTTTTGGGAAAAGGCATCAACATAGAGTTTACAGGAAAAAAAAAGAGGCCTTCAAAGAAAAGAACACAGTCCCTACAGTCAAACATGGCGGAGGTTCCCTTATGTTTTGGGGTTGCTTTCCTGCCTCTGGCACTGGACTGCTTGACCGTGTGCATGGCATTATGAAGTCTGAAGACTACCAACAAATTTTGCAGCATAATGTAGGGCCCAGTGTGAGAAAGCTGGGTCTCCCTCAGAGGTCATGGGTCTTCCAGCAGGACAATGACCCAAAACACACTTCAAAAAGCACTAGAAAATGGTTTGAGAGAAAGCACTGGAGACTTCTAAAGTGGCCAGCAATGAGTCCAGACCTGAATCCCATGGAACACCTGTGGAGAGATCTCAAAATGGCAGTTTGGAGAAGGCACCCTTCAAATCTCAGGGACCTGGAGAAATTTGCCAAAGAAGAATGGTCTAAAATTCCAGCAGAGCATTGTAAGAAACTCATTGATGGTTACCGGAAGCGGTTGTTCGCAGTTATTTTGTCTAAAGGTTGTGCTACCAAGTATTAGGCTGAGGGTGCCAATACTTTTGTCCAGCCCATTTTTGGAGTTTTGTGTAAAATGATCAATGATTTGACTTTTTTTTTCATTCTCTTTTGTGTTTTTTCATTGCAAGCAAAATAAATGAAGATATTATTACCAAAGCATTTGTGATTGCAATCATTTTCTGGAAGAAATTGAGTATTATCTGACATAATTGCAGGGGTGCCAATAATTTTGGCCAGCACTGTATACTATATCCACTGCATTCCCCTGGTCCAACCATTCAGTGATTTTATTGTAGAAGGAAATCAGGTTAGTCTGACAAGATTTATTGGGCATAAAGCCGTGCTGGCTCTGATTTATTAAAGCCTTCCCATCCAGGTACCTAATTAAATGTTCTTTAACGATTTGCTCAAAGATTTTTCCTACTATCGAGGTCAGACTTACCGGCCTATAATTTCCTGGGTCGTCCCTATTCCCCTTTTTGTAGATGGGGACCACATTTGCCCTTTTCCAATCTAGAGGGACCACTCCTGTTTCCCATGACTTATTAAAGATTATTGCAAGGGGTTCTGTTATTTCCTCTGCTAATTCTTTTAAAACTCTAGGGTGTAAATCATCTGGTCCTGGGGACTTGGTTTCCTTAATCTTAGCTAAGTGCTCTCTTACCAAACCTTCACTTATAATCAGCTTGGAGTCCTCTTTCCCCTCATCTCTATCACCATTAATGTTGATATTTCCATCCATTTTTGATTGCTTCCAATAGCAACCAGTAAAATAGAGAATGTTTCTATAGGATATAACTAGAGATTGGTAAACCTCACGAGATTTGTTTAGTTGCCAACATCAACATTGCATTCAGCAACATCGTCTTTAAAAATACCACACATGGTAAATTTTCCTCTTTGAATTCACCTTATCTATAGTTGCATATTGCCATCTATTTTGGAAAGCTAGCAGTATATTTATCATTTGTTAACATATTTACACTACTGCTTCTAATATTCTTTAAATCTTTTATATAGACAGGTGGTCAAAATTGTTGGTATCACTCGTTTAATGAAAGAAAAACCCACAATGGTCACAGAAATAACTTGAATCTGACAAAAGTAATAATATATAAAAATTCTATGAAAATGAACAAATGAAAGTCAGACATTGCTTTCCAACCATGCTTCAACAGAATTTTTAAAAAAAGAAAACTCATGAAACAGGGCTGGACAGAAATGATGGTACCCTTAACTTAATATTTTGTTGCACAACCTTTTGAGGCAATTACTGCAATCAAACGATTCCTGTACCTGTCAATGAGACTTCTGCACCTCTCAACAGGTATTTTGGCCCACTCCTCATGAGCAAACTGCTCCAACTGTCTCGGGTTTGAAGGGTGCCTTTTCCAGACGGCATGTTTCAGCTCCTTCCAAAGATGCTCAATAGGATTTAGATCAGAGATCATAGAAGGCCACTTCAGAATAGTCCAACATTTTCCTCTTAGCCATTCTTGGGTGTTTTTAGCTGTGTGTTTTGGGTCATTGTCCTGTTGCAAGACCCATGACCTGCGACTGAGACCAAGCTTTCTGACACTGGGCAGCACTTTTCTCTCTAGAATCCCTTGATAGTCTTGAGATTTCATTGTACCCTGCACAGATTCAAGACACCCTGTGTCAGATGCAGCAAAGCAGCCCCAGAACATAACAGAGCCTCCTCCATGTTTCACAGTAGGGGCAGTGTTCTTTTCAAGGTATGCATCATTTTTCCATCTGTGAACATAGAGCTGATGTGCCTTGCCAAAAATTTTGATTTTTGTCTCGTCTGTCCATAGGACATTCTCCCAGAAGCTTTGTGGCTTGTCAACATATAGTTTGGCAAATTCCAATCTGGCTTTTTTATGATTTGTTTTCAACAATGGTGTCCTCCTTGGTCATCTCCCATGAAGTCCTCTTTGGCTCAAACAACGATGGATGGTGCGATCTGACACTGATGTTCCTTGAGCTTGAAGTTCACCTTTAATCTCTTTAGGAGTTTTTCTGGGCTCTTTTGTTACCATTCATATTATCCTTCTCTATGATTTGTCTTCAATTTTCCTCCTGCGGCCACGTCCAGGGAGGTTGGCTACAGTCCCATGGATCTTAAATTTCTGAATAAAATGTGCAACTGTAGTCACAGTAACATCAAGCTGCTTGGAGATGGTCTTATAACCGTGTATTAGTGCCAAGAGGGGAGCGGGGGAAGGTTATAGCTCTTCAGTTAAAACAAATTTATATACCTCTGATGAATAAGCTGCGATAGTTTAGCGGCAGTGGGAGACGATCTAAAAAACCTTTGGCTAGATATTTTCATTTGGAAACAAGTTATATATTAGTATTGCTAGGTGTTTATCTTTAGATAGAACCACTGTTGTCAAAAAATTGTGGACAGTGGGAGACAATCTAAAAAACTTTTGGCTATATGTGCTATGAAAACAAGTTACATATTAGCACTGCTCTCTGTAATAGGAGATTATTTATAACACTGGCTGGATATAGTGGGTGTTTTTAGAGCCTAATCTGAGCAAGATAGTCACTCTGGGTAATTGATTCCCAGTGTGATTTAGGATATATTGTTTAAACTGATAGTCAATATATGGGCTGACTTTTTGGGGATTGTTACAGAGTCATGCTGACATCAGTTTTTTGATTTTTGAATTATAAATCCCTGTTGATATCAACATTAATCAACAAGGTTTTTTCAAATTTTCTTAGGCGTTAACATTGGTTAAACTCACAGATTGTTAGTTTTTTAATGTGTGGATAGTTTTTCATCATTCATTTTTTAACTTATGGATAATAAAGTTATACATTTTAAGATATACAGTACAGACCAAAAGTTTGGACACACCTTCTCATTCCAAGAGTTTTCTGTATATTCATGACTATAAAAATTGTAGATTCACACTGAAGGCATCAAAACTATGAATTAACACATGTGGAATTATATACTTAACAAAAAAGTGTGAAACAACTGAAAATATGTCTTATATTCTAGGTTCTTCAAAGTAGCCACCTTTTGCTTTGATTACTGCTTTGCACACTCTTGGCATTCTCTTGATGAGCTTCAAGAGGTAGTCACCTGAAATGGTTTTCACTTCACAGGTGTGCCCTGTCAGGTTTAATAAGTGGGATTTCTTGCCTTATAAATGGGGTTGGGACCATCAGTTGTGTTGTTCAGAAGTCAGGTGGATACACAGCTGATAGTCCTACTGAATGGAGTGTTAGAGTTTGTATTATGGCAAGAAAAAAACAGCTAAGTAAAGAAAAACGAGTGGCCATCATTACTTTAAGAAATGAAGGTCAGTCAGTTCGAAAAATTGGGAAAACTTTGAAAGTGTCCCCAAGTGCAGTGGCCAAAACCATCAAGCGCTACAAAGAAACTGGCTCACATGAGGACCACTCCAGGAAAGGAAGACCAAGAGTCACCTCTGCTGCGGAGGATAAGTTCATCCGAGTCACCAGCCTCAGAAATCGCAGGTTAACAGCAGCTCCGATTAGAGACCAGGTCAATGCCACACAGAGTTCTAGCAGCAGACACATCTCTACAACAACTGTTAAGAGGAGACTGTGTGCAGCAGGCCTTCATGGTAAAATAGCTGCTAGAAAACCACTGCTAAGGACAGGCAACAAGCAGAAGAGACTTGTTTGGGCTAAAGAACACAAGGAATGGACATTACACCTGTGGAAATCTGTGCTTTGGTCTGATGAGTCCAAATTTGAGATCTTTGGTTCCAACCACCGTGTCTTTGTGCGACGCAGAAAAGGTGAATGAATGGACTCTACATGCCTGGTTCCCACCGTGAAGCATGGAGGAGGAGGTGTGATGGTGTGGGGGGGCTTTGCTGGTGACACTGTTGGGGATTTATTCAAAATTGAAGGAATACTGAACCAGCATGGTTACCACAGCATCTTGCAGCGGCATGCTATTCCATCCGGTTTACGTTTAGTTGGACCATCATTTATTTTTCAACAGGACAATGACCCCAAACACACTTCCAGACTGTGTAAGGGCTATTTGACCAAGAAGGAGAGTGATGGGGTGATACGCCAGATGACCTGGCCTCCACAGTCACCAGACGTGAACCCAATCGAGATGGTTTGGGGTGAGCTGGACTGCAGAGTGAAGGCAAAAGGGCCAACAAGTGCTAAGCATCTCTGGGAACTCCTTCAAGACTGTTGGAAGACCATTTCAGGTGACTACCTCTTAAAGCTCATCAAGAGAATGCCAAGAGTGTGCAAAGCAGTAATCAAAGCAAAAGGTGGCTACTTTGAAGAACCTAGAATATAAGACATATTTTCAGTTGTTTCACACTTTTTTGTTAAGTATATAATTCCACATGTGTTAATTCATAGTTTTGATGCCTTCAGTGTGAATCTACAATTTTTATAGTCATGAAAATACAAAAAACTCTTGGAATGAGAAGGTGTGTCCAAACTTTTGGTCTGTACTGTATATATATATATATATATATATATATATATATATATATATAACCCTATTAGTGGCCACTGACTATCCACTTTAGTTTTGTATATTTCTTATAACCTTTACCTTTAACATGCTTGTCTATAATACAGTGAGTATCTGTAGCCCTATATACAGGCCCACTGACTGATTACAAGATTTTAGACACCTGTGATGCTAATTAGTGGACACACCTTGATGTAACATGTCACATTATTTTCAGGGGTACTATCATTTCTGTCCAGGCCTGTTTCATGAGTTTTCTTTTAAAAAAAAATTCTGTTGAAGCATGGTTGAAAAGCAATGTCTGACTTTCATTTGCTCATTTTCATAGAATTTTTATATATTATTACTTTTGTCAGTTTCAAGTTATTTCTGTGACCATTGTGGGTTTTTCTTTCCTTAAACGAGGGGTACCAACAATTTTGTCCATGTGTGTAAAATACAATTCTTGCAGTAAAATGATCCACTCTAATTAAGCCAGTCCTTTATTTTACATTCACTGTCATTTTGTCTGAAACAAAATAAGGCTGTAACAATTTCATCTAATTAGGAACTAAAGTGATATGAAGCTGGGATATTAAGACTTATCTAGGAGATAATAAATAAAGTAGTTTTAGTTGGTCACTCTAATTGGCTTCACTGAATGACATATTCCTTTGAAATCATTAAAGTAGCGCTATCATTTAAAAGAAAAAAATCTAATGGCAGAACTATTTGATTTTCCAAATGATTCATTTTGAAAATACCACCCACTGTGTCCTTACTATGGTTAAGTGATGTCTTGCCCACTGCATAAGAAGTAACAATTCACTTTTAAAACTGATGATTTATACATTTTTACTATTTTGCTATAGAATTGGTCCCATACATGTTTAGTGAGTTGAAATTTTAAACACACAGACATAAAAGACAAGCAGATAAAGAGTGCCTGTTCCATTTACCGTAAGCTGCTGTTTTGCCTTTTCATTATTTTTTTTATTTTTTTTACTATAGATGTTTATTCCAAGCATGTTAACTGATGGTTTTTAAACTGAAAACTGAAAGTATTGGAAAAAACCTACGCAAACACAGGGAGAACAAACAAAGACCATGCAGATGTTGTCTTTGGTTAGATTCAAACCCAATAGTGCTAACTACTAAGCCACTGTGCTGACCCTTCTTCTGCTATACATTTTTTAATCCCTTCACAAGTCAGAACAGTGGTTAGAGTAGCTGCCATGTACAGATACCTATAAGACCAGTCAGAAGTATTGAAGTATATTGCATGAGTGAGCACATGTTCAAGTTCTGTGACATTTTAAGAAGTGTGAATTTTAAAGGTATATTATTATTATTTAAAGGTATATAAAAATATTAATATGCTAATTAAATTTTCGGAATTCTTATAAAAATAAGCATTTAGAAATAACAATGAATTTTATTCTGTAGTGGCTAAACCAACACCATATGTGTTTGGTATTGTCATAATCATAATTAATCATTAGTGTTTTGTTTTTGTTTTTTTATCATGCAGTGGCCACCATAAAACAAAACCACCCCAAGATTTGTTTCATTTCGGTTCAGGTAGTTCAGTCCCAAGGTTCGTTTTGGGGTGAACAAGTTCGATATGAGCCACAGCTAAATTTTCTTAAAACATAGTGTATGATACTCTCAGGATTTTTAGGAACCTATCTATCCAATTTCTAGCTACTAAGGCAAACACAGCCGAAGTTATGTCAAAGTGCCAGTAATATGTATGTCTATAGAAAAAAAAAAACTGATGGAAAGTAGTGGATACAAACTCCTAGTTTAACCATACACTGTGCTTCCACCTACTTCTATGCATTTTAACATATAAAGCACTGCAAAAAAATTAACCTTTTAAACTACTTGCCTTTGGTTTTTTAGACACATATGGTGGTTATATTGCAAAAATCTATGGTTTTATAGAAATAATAACCCATTTTGATGACTTGTAAGTGCTACAGGCTTAATGTTACTTGGGAAACGAATTTATTGATGTGTGCCTAGTTGAAAAGTGATGAAAAATTATCCCTTTATATTACCAGAATGGCACACCAACATCGTGTTGGTATTGAAAGAAGCAATGGTGGGGTTGTTTCTTTTATTTTCTTGTTATTATCCCAAACAGAGTGGCAGTGGCAAGTCTCGTTAGCAACTATAGTATTTGAAGAAAAATATGTCTCACACTAACAGTGTACCTGCCACTTGAAAAGTGTAGTGATAAAGAATTGACTTAAAAAAAGACACCAAAAATAGTTTATGGAAACAGATGCAGCACCAATGAGTGACAAATACAGAATTTGAATATAAACTTGTGGTACACTATGAGCATGCATGGACTCAAGCTGAAAACTCTAGAATATTGTAAGGGAAATGTCAGTTGCTGATGCAGAACCCTGGGGGGAGGGGCACAACAAGACAGTGAACCCTAAGCTGAACCCCCCACTGTCCCTGGCTAACTTGCCTATCTGTCCTAGGCAACAGCAGCAACTGGTCAACAGGCCCTACCTAATATAGGTGACAACACAGAACACAGACAGGACAAACAACGGACAAAGGGAGGTCGGCTAGCCAAGGGGTCGGTAACAGTCGAGCAATGCAGTACAAAATCACAATCCAAAAGAATAGTCACAGACAAAGCCAGAGATCAGAAATAGGAATACAGGTAACAAAACAGCACGGAGTAAAGGCAGGTATGCAGAAGCAATAACCAGCGACCATGTGAGGGCTAACAACCTGTTTATAGAAAGACAGGACCTGCCCCAGACTGGATTGGTAGACAGGCTGTCAATCACACAGGCAAGGCTGATATTAACTATTAGAGGAGCAGAGAGAAACAAAGATGCGAGAGACGGATGTGGCTGAAATTCAATTACAGACAGGAGGTATTAGGACATTGTTCAGACTGAGCAACAAGAAACCTACGCAAGGAATCAAACTGAACACGCCTCCTTCGCCGCAGCGTGCGAGCAGAGGGTGGCACAGAGACCTGAACAGGCAGAGACGTTACAAATATCTTCTGAAATGGAAAAGATTCCATGACCCTGAGAGCAGTGCTTGGAAGGCATAATAGAAACTGGATTATCCTGCCAGTTATCCTGGTATAGGAGCAAATGCCACATCAAAATCGTGTTGGCAGAGTGACAATTTACACAATTTCAAGAAAAACTTGTGTCACACCATAAGTGTGCCTACCTTGCCAGCTGAAAAAGCTGAACTATCTTCCAAAAGTGAGAGAAGTGAAGTAGAAGTTGTTGTTCTTCATCTCACAGTTATCTACTCCATTGTTGTTCCTGTGGTTTGCCACATGCAGTAATTATTCATCTTATACTGCTGCTCAAACTGATGCTCCAGCATGTACCACAGTCCCACTCAATGTGTGCTTCATCTTAGCTCCCTGAAATGAGGTGGCCTGGTGAAGTTTGGGGCAGGAAATGGTCCAGTGTGGAGGAACTGGAGAAGGTGGATGTGTCCCACCTGGTGTTGAAACTCGGCCTTCAACCACAAGGGGGTGATAGTACTAGAAAGCACCTTGCCTTGTTGCGTTACTATACTCTGCTGACGCTCAAAACATTGATCCAGTGGGCCATGACAACTATGTGTTGTCCCTGCCCATAATTGCTGCTCCACATGTTGACAGGGTTGTGCACCTTTCTCCACGTGGACATTTACAAGCAGAGGCCCACATGGATCAATGTGGCAAGTCAAGCAGGCATGCGGCAGGCAATGTGGCAAGTCAATGTGGCATCAATCAGGAACTGCTTTCCTAGAGAAATAATGGCGGCTAGGAAATCTCCATCAAGACTACTGTATGTGCATGTCATCAGTAAGCGAAACGCAGTGGATCCCACGGCAGTGACTGCAGTGCCAATATCTTGGTGCGGTGTTAGTTCAAGTTGCAGCCCAGATATATGAGTGCAGATTGCTATTTACTGGACACACATTCCTTTATGGATGAAGACTGATGTTGGCATGGAGGAGAAGAAGCAGATGGAGATGATAATGATAATGACCATGTGCTAGGTGTGGATGTGGCCGGCCTACAAAGACGATCATGTGAAGAAGGAATAGAACAGTCTTGCTCACTTGATGTCACTGGCAATTCCATTTACCAGATGTGATGCTGATGCCATTTCATGTGATTACAGAGATGACAATGACAATGACCATGTGCTAGGTGTGGATGTGGCATGTCTACAAACAAGATCATGGGGAGAAAGAATAGAACAGTCTTTCTCACTTGGTGCTACTGCCAATTCTATTTTACTTCTGATGTCATCTCATGTGAGTACGGAGATACCTAGTTCTTATATGTGTGACTGCACGCCCATAACTCATTTTTTTTAGCAACTCTTACATCTTGCCATCAATTTGTCATTTGCTAATGTACAAAAAAATTCCCATCAGGGTGATGATTGCACATATCTGCTGTCACCAAAACCAGCATCAGTAAAAACATGTCTACCAGAGCCTCCACCACCGGGCTTACTTTAGACCTACTCCAGGCAGGTCTTTTGGATGTTGGTGCTGCACTTCAGATGGAATTCATATAATTGCAGCTGCCACTATCCTCTTCCTCTGATGCCACCCTGTCACCATGACCCAGTTTCCAGGTCATATCTGAAATAGAATCATTATCGGATTCAGTAATTTTATAATTTTCCCCACTTTTTTCTAATTCATCATGGCAATGGGATTACTCTACTGTATGCCCTCACAATTCCTAACAGATTTCACCCTAGTGCCCCTACCAGCACAATTACCAGTAGCATACCCCTTCTGCTACTACCTTCTGGCTGTTCTCATCTAACTCATCAAGAAAAGGAAGTCTAGGGCTATGAGGAATATCTCTCGCAGCAGATGCCACAGGACAACTAGAAACTGGGATAGATAATAATGATACATCACTCAGATAGTGTTGGTACGATGCACAGAAAAGGGACTCAATCCATAACCAAGTAGAATAATAATTCTGGCACTCGTATAGTAGATAAGTGAATGAACTCCAAACGTTATTAGAAATCCCACAAAGTAAATTCAGTGTAGCGTTTCGGTCAACATGACCTTTGTCAGACATCGCATTGCTCAATGGAAACTGAAGCGAAAAAGAAGATCACATCATAGGGCGCAAGACAGCATAAACTGTGAAGGATATGTGATCATGGGACTGGAAGGAAATAATGCTAACCATTGAGGACAATGTTGCCTTTGGCTTTAGATGGCAATGATTGAAAACTGTTCACTGAATGCACAAACTATACAGTAATTTATGATACTCCCTAAACTAGTTAATAATAAAATTGTTATTGATTAAATCTTAAATTAAAGAGGGCAGCTTTTTTGTATGTTTTTTTTTTTTTAAAAAAGCAGGTTTTTAAGTGGTTTTTTTTTAATGAAACCGTTCAAGCATATATTCATACTGTGCTATCTGTGGGAAGGGTACTCAATACTTTTAGTAAAGGTCCACTGACAGGGGTCCACAATCAAGTGAAGGTCTACGCCAAACATGTCCTGTATTTACCGTATTTTTCAGTCTATAAGATGTATCTGACTATAAGATGTTCCCCAGGTTTAGCCAAGAAAAATTAGGAATTTATTTTTCATATTAATTTAACCTTCCATGCTGGGTAAATGGAGTAAATGGGGCAGTGTCACTTACTAGTGAGGGGGCACTATAATACAGTATGGGGGCATTATATTGTATGAAGGCACTAATTGGGCATTATACTATGTGGAGGGACACTAAGGAGCTTTATACTGTGTGGGGGCACTAATGTGGCATTATACTGTGTGTGGGACACTAAAAAATCATTATATTGTGTGGGGTCACTAAGGCACATTATAAAGTATGGGCAATATCGTGGCATTACACTGTGCGGGACGCACTAACGTGGTATTATACTATGTGGAAGGTACTAAGCAGCTTTATACTGTGTGGGGGCATTAAAGAGCATTATACTGTGAGGGGAACTAATGGTACATTAGTGCCTTCCCATTACTGGTCTCCATATGTTACAATGAACTATTGGTGCTCCCTCACAGTATGCCTATTGGTGCCCCCTATACACTGTATAATGCTTCTGACTATCCTTCAGAGTTTAACCCCCCTTAGGGCCCCCACAAACATTTGATACGAACAGCAGTTGAGAGAAACTTTAATCTATAATCTATTTACTCAATAGAGGCAGCAGGGATCCAACAGCAGTCAGGAAATATTTTCCCTGGGCGCTGTTATAATGAAATATATATTCCACTGGTGATATAATTACATGATACATCTCTGATCTAAAAAGTGTGATGAGGCTCCTATTGTCCAGACAAAAGTTTTAGAAGTCTGTCGACTCAATGCTTGGTTCAGATGTCTAATATTTGTACTACCAAAAAATTATTAAGTTTTCATAGGGTTGGGTGACACTGTTCAGTCTATTTTTATTAATAATTTATTAGAGTAATCGGTGGCATAATTAAAGTCTTGTGGGCTCCGGTTCAAGCTTTTGTCCGGGGCCCCGTACCCAGTCCCTACTGTGAATTCTTGATAGTGACGGTTACGGTTGCTGCAGCGGTATCTCAGATACTTGAAAGGGATATAACTGTAGTACCCAAAACTACAGTTATCAAGAATATGTTGAGTGAGCAGCACCTGGCATGTAAACAATACTGAGAGCTGCGTGCTGTGGGAAACAGCTGATCTGCAGGGTCGTAACAGTCTAAGATATGTAAGAGATTAGTGGGGGTCCTGGGGCCCCTGCTGATTAACTGTTTGAAGGTACTGTGGCGCTTTTCAGAGCGCTGTGACTCCTTCACTATTTACATAGCACAGTACCTGTTTTATAATCACCATGCAATGTTATTACAGCCTGTAATAATAGTGCACGGCTGCTATAAAACAGATGGCATGTGATGTGAATAGTGAAGGGCCCCACACAGTATTATATTCTCCACAGTGGCCCCCACACAGTATATGCTCCACAGTTACCCACACACAGTATAATATGCTCCACAGTGGCCCTCACACAGTATACTATGCTCCACAGTGGCCCCCACACAGTATAATATGCTCCCCACTGTGACTGTAAAAAAAAGTAGTGTTTTACAGTCACAACAAAGTGGATGGGACTCTAGTGAATCCTATTCCCACTTTGCAGTAAAATACGCGCAGTGGATACCCTACAATCTCCAAAACCGTTGTGGTTTTGGAAATCACAGCATGTCAATTATATCTATGGAAACGCCGGCGATTTCCCAATGGATATAATTGAAGCAAAAAGTCCGCAGAGGAAACCTCTGCAAACCTTCTGTGCGAAGTGCTGCGGGATAAATCACGATGCATTGCCGCCGCGGTTTTTCCTGCAGCACTTTTTTGCTGCGGAACCCCACGTAGGGCCTTAGCCTAAATACATTTTTTTAAATAACAAGAAATGTATTAAAAAATAAGATGAGTAAAATTTTCCTGCTATACTTTTTCTTTCCCTTTAGTATCCATTATTAGAATCGGTTTCAAAAACTGTGTAAAAACAAACTAAATATCTACATCAATCTCTGAGTTATGGCTAATCATCTCCAAAGGACATTGTTCCAGAGGTGCTGTGGCCTGTTCAGATGTAACTTTGGTACAATCTGGCCTTGTAGTGAATTTGCTGGGAATCTCAATCCTCAGAAGATTGTCAATTGTTTTGAATGTTTTTCACTTTTGGCTAATCTTTCCCACTGTAGATTGATAGACTTCAAATTATTTAGAAATTACCTTATAACTTCTTCCACAATGATAGTTAGCAACAATTTCTTCTCTAAGATCATTGGTGATGACTTTCCTCCTTGGCATTGTGTTAACACACACCTGTATGCTCAGGATTAGCAAACATCCATAACTTCTGATTTTATAGATGTGCTCACACTTGCTGATGATCATTTCATCAAAGGCTTATCCTGTTAATTCCTGTAGAAGCATTAAGGCTAAGGTCCCAAGTTGCGTAAGCACAGCTTTTTTTGTTGCAGATTTTGTTGCATTTTTTTGAGCCAAAGCCAAGAATGGCTACAAAAGGAATGCAAAATATATAGGAAGCTTTTATATTTCTACCTTTTGCTCAATACACTCCTGGCTTTGGCTCAAAAAACGCAACAAAATCTGCAACAAAAAGAACTGCATTTCCACAATATGGCGCTTTAGCCTAAAGTTGTATTTACTTTTTCACACACTACTTCTGCATTGTACATGTGTGTGTGTGTGTGTGTATATATATATATATATATATATATATATATATATATATATATATATGTATATTTATTACTTATTATGAATATAATAATTTTTATTATTACTAGTCACATGTTCATTTTTACATACGTGATCTGTCAGTTTCTTTTAACTTTTAATTTTATGGTCATGATTTGACAGTGGTAAAATGGACCGAACCTTTTTTCATTGAATTTAATGTGTGTCTATATTACATAAAACAAACTAAAATAGAATATTTCTCCATTTTTAATAAAAACAGACATGTGAATAATTAGATCAAATCAATATGTCCTTGTTTTGTCCTTAAAAATACAGATGGAACTTTATCACTATTTTTCTTTATTTACTGCTATATCAAAATAAATGCAACTTAAACACTTTTGAAGAAGTAAAGTCTCAAAAGTCCCACAAAAATAACACATCATCTATAGCAGCGGTTCTCAACCTGTGGGTCGCGACCCCTTTGGGGGTCGAATGACCCTTTCACAGGGGTCGCCTAAGACCATCAGAAAACACATATTTCCGATAGTCTTAGGAACTGAGACACTGCTCCTCTATACATCTCCGTCTTCCAGAGAGAAGGCAGGGAAGGTTTATTATTGTCACTGTCTTCCCAATCGCTGTGTACACAGCTATGTGCGCCGCCATGATGTAGTAGCCCTCTGACTCGGCGGTCACGTGATCGCCGGGATCAGAGTGTTTTAGAGCTACTGGGTCAGCCTCCCCAACCAAAAAAAAAAAAAAAATTGTGATCAGATGTCTCCAAAGGTCTTTTATGATCTTATGGAGACACAATGTAAAAAACTAAAAAATAAAATAAATAGGTAAAAAAATTTTTAAATAAAATAATTTTAAAAATTAATAAAATAATACGTCAAAAACACCCCCTTATTAAAGGTTCTAGCCCCACCACCGATGACACCATACAAAATAAAAATTACTGTAACGGAGAGGAAAAAAATGTTTAAAAAAGTTTTTTAGTAGCACTATGCACTATTAAATAAAAAAAAGAAAAGTGAAAAACACACCCGTTTTACCTCCTCTTTTGTTTATATTTTGCCAGATATAAAAAAATTAAAAGGCATGCAAAAATAAAAAACAACATAAAAATAAAGCCCTATGTGTCACTGAAATAAGACGCAGGAATTAGTTGAATAAGCCACAAATAATAAAAATGTAACAGCCCTCAAAACCTCAGACACAAAATCCCCAAAAAATGTGTCTGGTCCTGGACCAGAAATAGGCCCAGTACTGAAGTGGTTAAAGCAGCTACTCTGTTAAATCAGCTACTGTGTTGAAATCAGCAGTATTGTAGGTAAAACGACACTTCATGAATTATAATTACTGGGTAAATGTAAAATCATGTACTGTAAAATCACCAACTACTGCAAAAAAAACCCTTTTTTTTACAGTTATGAAGTAGCAACAAAAATAATTTTATGGTTGAGGGTCACCACAACATAAGGAAATGTATTAAAGGGTCACGGCCTTAGTAAGGTTGAGAACCACTGATCTATAGGATAACAAATTAAATAATGACGGAAGGAAGAAGCAAAAAAATTATATTATATGGCAGGGAAGGGGTTAAAATCAACACATTTCCTCATGAAGAATTGTGGGAATTGTGAAAATTTATCATGATTTAAATATTTTCTGTGTTTTTCTTCTATTTAGATAAATACTCCTGGGATATTCAACACAATGTGACATCGTTGCTAGTACAGCCTGTAACTATATCCCTTCTGAGTAGATTATTTACTTGGACAGAGAATACAATGGAAAATCAGTGTCTTCCTATTAAAATCCCTGAAACAGGTAATAAATTTAAGTTTAGTTTTGAATGCTAAGCCAAAGCTACCTGTTGTAGACTGGTTGTATATATGTTTACAATGATAACTAGATATAGATATATTTACAGATGTAGCGTTCTTTAACTCAACACTTTAACTCAACACTCAACATTTAAGGTATACAGTTGCAGCCAAGTTTAACCAGTTCAGGACTGGTTCATTTTCCCTGGTCAGGACAAGACACATTTTTTTTTTCTTTCATACATGCATTTTGAGGACTATAACAGTTTTTCCCTTTTGAGATATTCAAATAAACTTTTTTCGGTGATAAATAGGCTTTTATTTATATTTTTTATTTTTTCATGTGTTTTCTTTATTTTATTGATGTCCAAGAAAATGTAAACAAAAAAGAAGAAAAATCTTTTTTTCACATTTTTCATGTGTGTGTGTGTTTTTTTTTTTTTTTTTTTTTTTAAAGCACAAAAAAAATTAAATAGTTTTTCTCTCTCTGATATGGTCATTTTTACATAGGTGACACTCATTAATTATTAATAAACCATCCCTGCCTTCCCTATAGGTGCTCCAGCTGTAGTAGCTGCTGCTCCCTGCTTCCGTAGCTGCATGATTTTGTGCAGCTGCTCAACATTTCAAGGATTTATGTATATTTAGGATTAGGAGTGGACCACCCAGACATATACTTTCTATGAGTGGTCTAGAAGCAGATAAATTGTTATTTAATACAACAAATGTCATTAAAACTCAAAGTAAAGTCTGTTTCAACTTTATTTAATGCATTAAGTGTTTAGTTGAAGTTTGCTACAGCTATATAAATTCTGTATGTGTGTGTCTAATATATATGTGTGTGCATGTTACATTGATAACTTGATGCTGCTTGATAATATCACAGAATACAACAAAATCCATTGTTAACAGACTCAAGATTCACTTTTGCAGAATACAAAAAAAATGTCTTAAATTATAATTTCTATTAAAGTTTAGTTGACTTCAATGTAATAGTCTCACAATATTTTAACAATTTGGCACCCTCTGGATGATCTGCCCTACACTTACAGTGCTGGACAAAAGTATTGGCACCCCTGCAATTCTGTCAGATAATACTCAATTTCCTCCAGAAAATGATTGCAATCACAAATGCTTTGATAATAATATCTTCATTTATTTTGCTTGCAATGAAAAAACACAAAAGAGAATGAAAAAAAAAGTCAAATCATTGATCATTTTACACAAAACTCCAAAAATGGGCCGGACAAAAGTATTGGCACCCTCAGCCTAATACTTGGTAGCACAACCTTTAGACAAAATAACTGCGAACAACCGCTTCCGGTAACCATCAATGAGTTTCTTACAATGCTCTGCTGGAATTTTAGACCATTCTTCTTTGGCAAATTTCTACAGGTCCCTGAGATTTGAAGGGTGCCTTCTCCAAACTGCCATTTTGAGATCTCTCCACAGGTGTTCTATGGGATTCAGGTCTGGACTCATTGCTGGCCACTTTAGAAGTCTCCAGTGCTTTCTCTCAAACCATTTTCTAGTGCTTTTTGAAGTGTGTTTTGGGTCATTGTCCTGCTGGAAGACCCATGACCTCTGAGGGAGACCCAGCTTTCTCACACTGGGCCCTACATTATGCTGCAAAATTTGTTGGTAGTCTTCAGACTTCATAATGCCATGCACACGGTCAAGCAGTCCAGTGCCAGAGGCAGCAAAGCAACCACAAAACATCAGGGAACCTCCACCATGTTTGACTGTAGTGACCGTGTTCTTTTCTTTGAAGGCCCCTTTTTTTTTCCCTGTAAACTCTATGTTGATGCCTTTTCCCAAAAAGCTCTACTTTTGTCTCATCTGACCAGAGAACATTCTTCCAAAAAGTTTTTGGCTTTCTCAGGTAAGTTTTGGCAAACTCCAGCCTGGCTTTTTTATGTCTCTGGGTCAGAAATGCGGTCTTCCTGGGTATCCTACCATAGAGTCCCTTTTCATTCAGACGCCGACGGATAGTACGGGTTGACACTGTTGTACCCTCGGACTGCAGGGCAGCTAGAACTTGTTTGGATGTTAGTCGAGGTTCTTTAGCCACCATCCGCACAATCTTTCGTTGAAATCTCTCGTCAATTTTTCTTTTCCGTCCACATCTAGGGAGGTTAGACACAGTGTAATGGGCTTTAAACTTCTTGATGACACTGCGCACGGTAGACACAGGAACATTCAGGTCTTTGGAGATGAACTTGTAGCCTTGAGATTGCTCATGCTTCCTCTCAATTTTGCTTCTCAATTCCTCAGACAGTTCTTTGGTCTTCTTTCTTTTCTCCATGCTCAATGTGGTACACACAAGGACACAGGACAGAGGTTGAGTCAACTTTAATCCATTTCAACTGGCTGCAAGTGTGATTTAGTTATTGCCACCACCTGTTATGTGCCACAGGTAAGTAACAGGTGCTGTTAATTACACAAATTAGAGAAGCATCACCTGATTTTTCAAAGGGTGCCAATACTTTTGTCCACCCCCTTTTTTATGTTTGGTGTGGAATTATATCCAATTTGGCTTTTTGACAATTCTTTTTGTGGTTTTCCATTGACGACAAATTAAATGAAGATATTATTACCAAAGCATTTGTGATTGCAATCATTTTCTGGAAGAAATTGAGTATTATCTGACAGAATTGCAGGGGTGCCAATACTTTTGGCCAGCACTGTATCTCCAGCCATACAATTTTTTTTTCTTTATTAATAAATAAAAGAACATATCATGTATCTTTTTTGTGGGAGGGCTTCTTTAATTGTTAATAAAAAAAATGTCCACCTCTTATATATAGAGATACAATAGTAACACTCACATAACCAAAAAAAATATTTGTAACTTAGTTTTCTAAAAAAAAAAAAAAGTTTCTAGCTGAAATTATTACATTGTCCATACATTACCAAATGACAAGTTAGAACAGTGTCCAAAAGTCTGTTTATCAATTTCTTTACTTACACTATGTTCAGATCTGCGTTTGATATCAGCCTGTTTTGAATTTGTCTGAAAAAACAAAAAAAAAAAAACAACAGATTTGTTAAAAAAAGGACACAAATGGTTACAGAGCACATGCCAGAATCCATCTTTTTTGACAGAAAATGTCAATGGGTATCTGTCAAAAAACTGTCTGTCTGTGCCCTTTAGTGTCCTTTTTGGCAGATCTGTTTTTCCCCCTTCATCTTCATTCTGAGCATGCGGAACGAAGAATGAGGGAAAACCAGATTGCAAAACAGAAACAAACGGCCTTCCATAGACCTCCTTTTTTTTTAAATGGATTTGTTGCTGTCTGTTGTGTATCCTTATTTTTTTGGACAGAGCAAAAGTGCTGCAAATCCAATTTTTGTCTCTGTTCAAAACAGTGGACACATGGCAAAAATGATGCAAATACATACCTGCGGGTGATTTTAAAAACCCATTGAAATCCTTTTTTATGATCTGATGGCGGAAAAACTGATTAAGTTCAGAGACCCCAACACAGATGTGAACCCAGCCTTACAGATATGTTAGAATATTTTTTCTCTAACAGACCTTCTTTCAAATCTGACAACATGAAGTTCTGCCGTAGGTGTTGTCAGCTTTGAATTATTGTCTCAGATAGTGGTAAACAGTCTACCCAATATAGATACAGTTATACTATTATTTTTGTAGAAGCTAATTCAAAAGTCACAGTAAATACAGTATGGCTGAACTTCATGCTGTCAATGTTACAAAAATTGATTTGGGGAACAAATTACAAAAATGTCAATATTTCTTTAAGTAAATCAAACCTAATTAGTTAACTGAAACATTTAATGCATATAAGTATGGCAAATTTTACATTTTAGATAAAATTATATTTAAAGAGGACAACTGTTGGGGGATCAACCTGAATAATATATAGATATGAGTACATTAGTGTTGCACCATATAGAAAACAATAAACTTCTTCACATTTATAGTACAGTAATCACCATCTGCAGACAGTAGACCAGAAAAGAGTTTATTAACATTGCTGGACAACCAGGGCTATGAATCATTTCGAGTGGCATTACTACAATTTAAGCCATGGGCGCTCTGTACTAATGCCTCCAGCATACATTTATTTTTCTCTCTCTACAGAGATCTATCTTTATGTACTCTTTAATTTGATCTTGGCTTTCTACTAGGAAAACATCTGTAATGTTTCTAGGTCTTTGCCTTAGGGCACTCATTCTCTAGATGAAAAAAGAGGTTTATTTTGTGAGAGAGACAAATCAACAAAATAATGATGTGAACAGACAAGAATTAGAGTGAAGGATTTTAAAGTAATGGCTGCTTGCTATCCATTGTAAACACTGACCATAGATCAATTATGTTAATGGGAAGGTATGAGTATCCAATTCACATTTTACACTATCTTTAAATTAAATATACATTAAAAAGAAAAGTTAACAGTCTGTCTATAGCAGTGAAGTCTCAAGAAGCTTGGAGGGCAAGTCCAGAAAACCCTCAATGTCCACAATTATATAAACACTTCCACAACTGCTATACCAAGATTACCCGCTTTGTCCTCTAAATGTCACTCACCGATCACCACTTTCCATCTGCAAGGGGGTAAATCTAGCCCAAGGTAGATAACACTTGTTGGATTATTGATCTCAAATTAAACTCTGGTATGAAATTCAGTTCTATTGGCACTGGCTGGTTTGTCAGACAGTTATAAGTTTCCTTACTAAGCTGTTTTTAGAGCTTCCATAGATGAGAAAGGAGAGAGCGATGCTATCTCTCCACTTTCAGGAGCCACAGAACAGGATGCCCCCTGCTCCCATTATTATAAGTGTAGGTCCCAGAGGTGGGACTCACATCTATAGGACATTTATGGAATATCCTGGAGATATGCTGTAAGGGGCCACTCACACACAGGAATTTGAGGCATCTGCTCGATCTAGCCACAGATATAAGACTCCCTGCTGATTAGGACCTTTCATCTGTAAAGTGATGGAACGCCAATGGTCTGCATCTGCAGTTTGTTGCGGGTAGCCGGCGAACAGAAAATGAAAAGGAATTCCTCTTAATTTTCCACTGTGTGAATGGCCCCTCAGTGTCAGGGAACTTCTTTACATTTGTTCCTGTACGAATGCCCTTTTAGGTGGCCCTTTTAAGAAAAAGCATTCTCTAAAGTAACTTTGGTAACTTGTAACATAGTGACTTAGACCGCCTTAAACAATGTTAGACTGGGGTGTCTACAGTCCGGGACTCTGCTATACATTACAGCGGAGACCCGGTACAGTAGCTATGGCAGCCGCTCTGCAGCAGAGCAGTCTCCATCTTTAAGGATCCGGCATCTGCCATAATCGCATGGCAGATATCGGGAAGGGCTTAAACTAGCTAACGCTTATTAGGGCTTATATTTCAAGACTACTCCAATAAACCTGGAAAATCTAGCTAGGGCTAATTTTTGGGGTAGTTCTTATTTTAGGAGAAACATGGTAGTTTGTAACATATTGTGCCCAGTTTATTATATGGACACTAAGGCTGGTTGAGATGCTGTGATCTGCCTGTATGTATGCACAGTGAGTATACACAATAGTCACATAAGAAATGGTTGGATTAAACATCCAACCACTAGAGTCAATATTCCTTAAAAATTATATATGGCTTATGATTTACAAATCTAAAATCACAAATAGAGGGAGGTTAGGCTGCATGGTGTGCATCTCACTTAATGTTAGTCAATGTGTTTTCCTTCCAGATCCCTCTGTTCAGTTCTTTGATGCCCTTTATTTAGTTTGAAGGTACGCTATATAATCACTCATCTGTTGCACCCTTTTTATCCTTTGCGCTGCTGAATGTAGTATTTATGCCCAGTTTGCTCACTTTGGCATTTGTGTTTAGCTAACATAGCAATACAAAGCACAAGATTTGTTTTACTTTTACTTTGCACTGTACTTTTCAATAAAACAAGTTTATTTGCAAATCGCAAATAGAGACACATTAGTATCTGTGTATCTACTGTATTTGAAGGGGTTATCAAGGATTAACTATTTTATGGCCTATCCTTAGGGTAGGCCATAAATATTTGATGGGAGAGTGACCGAGGGACCTTTACATGGCTTACACACCTAACTTGAACTAATGAAACTCAATGACTGGTGACATTTTAAAAATTTATTGTGCCACTATGAAACAATGGTGATCTGTGCTTAAGGGCCATTACTGATACCAACTGATTATACTGATATGCCTCCTATTTTAATTGTGTATTGGCTATTATTAGGAATTTTTCCATAATGATTACTTAATTGTATACAATAAATCTACCAGCCAGTAGAATATACATAATTACAGTATATACAGTACATAAAAGTAACAGCTATGGAAGCACGGCTACTAAAATGTCTCTCTTTGTGATTTTAGAGGTGCAATAATTAAAATATATCTAATTTATTTTTTTCTTGATGACCTTCAAATTCATAAACTGGTTAGGCCCTAACTACTTAAAAGAACGTTTGAAGCTCCATAATAGTTGCCGACCTCTCAGATTAGTAGACACAACTGTCCATTCCCAGGATCCACCTTAAACTATTTGGAGTCTTCTTCCATGCAGCCCATTCTCTGGAAAGCATTACCCAGACCGATAAGTGAGATCTTATCCTTGATCAATGTATTGTTTTGGTATTGTCCTTAAAATATATAACTCAATAAAAACAATTGTTTTTTTAAAAAAGTAGTAGATATTAATGATCTAATTTCTATTACTTAATTTAAGAAGTAATTTGTGCCTAATTTCATCATCTTTTTATATCATTTCCTTGTAATTGTCCAGTAGTATTTGTGACTTCTTGTAAAAGTGGGCGTGGCCTGCATAGCGCTGAGAAATTGGTCAAATTCAACAACTGCGCATAGTACAAAAGTCACATTTCAAGGCACAAAAGTACTCTACCGAACCCTTAACCTCAACCTAAAAGTTGCATTATACCCTTATTGTGCCTAAAGTCGCAATACCATGGGAAATGATAAATGATAAGGATAAATTGTGTCGGTTACCAAAAGAGCGCCCTTTTTTAAATTGTGCCAACTTCATCAAGCATTTGCCCCTATTTAATTTGTCTCAACTTGCACAATTTTATAGACAAATTATAAGTCAATTATAGGTGCATTTGGTGAATCCCCCCCCCCTTCCCCCTCCAATGTCTCTTGCTGGCTCTGCCAGTGTTATTTTTTTTTCTTTCAGGGACTGCATATCATGTAATGGTAGTAAATCAGATTGCATAAAATTAAGGCTTTGCATTTCATAGATTTCTTTCAAGTAAATTGTGATTTCAAAAGAAAGAAAATATAAAGTTTATATAATGTTAATGTATCACTTTGCTGTCACCACATCTCACAGAACAAAAAGGTTTACAAGACTTATGTAATACATGCATTCAGTTTACAACAATCGTTTTCATAAACACCATAAAAGCATTGTTCTGTAATTTGCCTGTCATACTAGTTTGCCTATGTTTGTCTTGTTGAGACATTATTCATTTCTGTACGTACTGTACTAGAGGACCAGACAATTAAAAAAAAAAAAGCAAATAGAAAAAGGCTGATATTGACATTGTTTCTGTTTCATAGGTTTTCTTTTAGTTAGCATTGTTTTACTCTGGTTCCCATGGTCAGCTGCTTCACTTTTTGATACAAAGCCCCTAGTGTGTTTACTGTAGTAAAGAGTTTGCACTTTAGCAACTTATACACTATTGATACATATATTGATCTGTACAACTTACTGATCTAACTTACAGCTTATGGTGAAATTATATACTGAATATTCTAAAATGATCTCTAACGTTTTTTAGCGTATGCTTAGTTCGGTTGGCATGTCATAGTGACTTAGGGGAAAATTGCCAAAGTGACAAATGGCAATTAATTATCATTAAAATATTCAAGAGAAAAGTGAAAGTGAGAAGTCTGGATTCATCCAGTAACAGAATTTCACCAGCAAAAATTCCTTTGTATTAACATGTTAGGCATTTATTTTGCTTTTAGAGAAGATTCTTAACTTGTGAAACACATATCTGGACATGTCCAGCCAAGAGGATGGGTACAGGAGGGCACATCTGTTTAAATGTAGCCTAAGACAGCATTTACACAAAATGTTTAGGTATGTTTGTTGTATTTTAGCAATTTAAGGCATTAACATGTTTGTGACCAAACACCATACATGTACGATGTCTAGTGCCAGCACACATACTATATGGCACTGACTTAAAGTTCCGGCATGGCAGGTTGGGTCTCCTGCTGGCAGAGACTGTTGGTAGAGAAGATAGAAACAGTTTATAATGTCTTCTGTTTTCTCCTTTTCACACTACATATCAATCAATGAACGCTATGCAGTGAATATAGGAAGCAGCAGTGCCCCTGCTCCTATTAAATCTCTAAATACATAAGGGGATCAAAGCACATGAAGGGGAGTCAATGGCTACTATAGAGGCACTCATTCCCAACACCCAATAGGGTCAGTTGTTTTATGGGAAGCCAAGCTACCTATCAGTATTTTTTATGTGGGAAAAAAAATTGAAGTACATGAAGAGGAAATCTACACAAACATGGGGAGAACGTACAAACTCCTGAAAATACACAAGTAAAAAAAAAAAAAAAACACCACCCATGCAAAACGCAAACTGTTGACCTGAGACTACACATATTGGGGAAGATTTACAAAACCGTCTAAAATAAAAACTCTTTGTTGCACATAGAAACCTACCACAAGGCATTTTTCATTTCACATTCTGCTTTTGAGAACTTAAAGTTGCTCTGTAGTTGGTTTCTATGGGCAACAAAGATAATTTTTCATTGAGACAGTTTTATAAATCTTTCCTCATCATATATCAAAATGACTAACACAAAAGAAGGTATACATTTTAACCCCTTAACACAAAATCAAGTTCAATAAAAGAACAATAAAAATACATAAAACTGAGAGTCCAGGTAAAAGTCTCTTAATGCTGCACTATTATAAGGTGGTCCAATATTTGCCAAAACAATCACACAGTCTAGGCGCAAAAATGGAGAGAGCTGTAGAAATCCACCTTTCAAACAACAGGGAGAAGTCTTCAGATGATCCTTCTGGATCTTGACTGCAATATACACTGGTGTTAAGAGTACTTGTAGCCTCCACTTCATAAAGTATAGTTGCTCTCCCATATCCTAGAAAGCAGAACCACAGAAGCAAAAAAAACTTCAATATTGTAATACTGCAGAGCAAGCAATTTATATCCATTGTGATTGTAGAATCAGGTACATGTATGTCATCTGCAAAGGGTACTTATCTCAGAATGCCATACATGTACAGAACTTGTACCCATGTGATAGAAGCAGGAATGTAACTGACAGCTGGACTGCTTCTGCAATATCAATGGTTGATGATAATGCATCAACTTAACTCCTTAAAAGTGGTGGGCAATAACTATATCATGTCATCAATGGGTTTCGGTCCAAGTCCTCTGTGGCATCCTTTGTGTCTCAAAAAAATGATGTCGCAGCATATGTAACAACCCAGTTTATTAAATTAATACTTTATGTAACCTGTGTAGTAAACTTTGTAAAAAAAAGAAAAAAAAGAAAAATGGCTAATCCTGCAGGGTAACATTAGGTTCACACTAGCGTTCGGATTTCCGTTCTTCAGGTCCGCTTGGGGACCCGAAAAACAGAAACCTTATCCACTTAAGAAGCGGTTACTCGCAGAAAGCCCCGTTGCTATCCGGGTTTTTCCTGACTCATTCATTTCTATGGGCCCATACACATGAATTACACGGTACCATGTCCGGGCCGACAGTCCAGGCCACAAAATATGGCACAGTTCCTATTCCTGTCAGATTTTGCGGCCCTGCTTCCGCGGCTCCTATTCATTGACTGAAAGGGGATTCGGAAAAAAGGCTGGTGCACGGGCGGCACACGGATGACATCATGGCAGCCGGTTGACACGCAGTCGTGTGCAACCGGCTTAAGGTTGAGGACCCAAGGGCTTCATGCCAGGGGTTATGCAGCTTAATCAGCTGTGGGAAGTTCAAGATTGTGCAAGATGCGTCTGTTTTTCAGTGTCCTGAAAAAAAGAAGAGTCTATCACTGCCTCCCATTGAAACCGATGGAGGCAGATTCTGGACGGTATTTAAAGCTGGTCTTGAGGGTGAATTAGGGCTAGGTGTTTGATTGAAAAATAACCGAAACCAAACATCAACCTTAATAACCGATGTGATTTTGTTCACGTTGGTTATTTCGGTTCGGTTATTACGATACCTGCATTTTTGTTCGGATGGAATACGTTGGAATATGGCTTAAAAGAGGCGTGACCTAAATAATTGCTATTAAATGTAATTAAGGTAAAATGCCCAATTAATTGTGATTTTGATTTGGGTCATTATCAACCAACCCTAGGCTGAATCCTCCTGAAATTCATCTCCAAATTCTGAATTTTGCCTTATGCTAATATATACATTAATATGATAGCTCCTTCTGCTCTATAATGTGTTGCCCTCAGTTTAAGCAGTATTTATAGATGTGACTGGCTCCCTGTAATTTTTGTAGTTTAAACCAGTGATGTAACTAGGAATGGCTGGGCCCCAAGGCGAAAATTTGACATGCCCCTCCTCTGTCCCCGACCCCGACCAACCCCCCCCCCCCACATAAACCGCATTCCTGCAAACTCTATTTTTCCGCCATAGTGGCCCCTACACACACTATTACACTATTATGCGCCATAGTGGCGCCTGCACATACTAGTATGCCCCATAGCGGCCCCTGCACACACTATTATGCCCCATAGTGGCCCATGCACACACTATTATACTCCACAATGGAGTATAATGATCGGAGACCCAGGGGAGGATACAAACATAAAAAATAATGTTACTTACTTCCCCCTGGCTCCGATGCACTCCTCGCTGATTTCGACCATCTTCAATGTTGTTACAGACGTCACTGAGCCAGGCCTGCGTTGTGATGCATAATGACGCAGGCTCGGCTCACGTGACATCACCAAATAGGCCCGAAGCCTGCCGGAGCACAGGTGAGGTGAGTAACAGTGTTTAAGTTCCCTCACATCTCCTGACCCTCCGATCATTATACTCTGGGGTCTGAAAAGACCCCGGAGTATATTCGCGGGCCCGCGGCCGTACTTACCAATTCCCGCTCCTGCTCACAGCCACCTCCGCTTCCGCAGAATGGGAAGCACAGGCGGCCTTGAGCAGGAGCAGGGATCAGTAAGTAAATAGAGCCCGTTACCTGCTGTTGTTACTCAAGCAGGTAACGGCCGATTAAAAAAAACCATCAGGGGTCCACGGGGCCCCCTAATGTCCCTGGCCCTGTGGCAGCCGCTACCACAGCTACCCCAGTAGTTACGCCCCTGGTTCAAACCTAAAAGTTGATAAAAAGAGGAGCAGTAGAATAATTTCGATTTACAATCTATTTAGAACTCAGTACACTGGGGTCTACAAAACTGTACAGCATACAGATGTAGCAACTGTTAGACGAACGTTGGTTGTAATGAATGAACTACAAAAGACGTTCAATGACTGCTGTATCTGTACAATTAGCAAGTACACATAGCATTTTGCTTTATTTTTTAATAGCATTTTTAAAACACTGCCACCACTAGTTTTGGTTTGTGTTTTTGGATGACAATTAATATAGTATTTGAACAATAAAATGCACTCCCCAACAAGTTAATGCATAAAAACATTATTATTATTTTCCTAAAATGTTTTCTTTTCTTTTCTATAGTTTAATATTTTTTAAACTTTTGATTAATAAATGTCTAATTTAGTAATTTCTCTGCTTATTTTTAAGATCAAATAAAAATCACACTGAATATTAAATCTATCCAGGAATACAAAGAGATATCAAATTCTATTGGATTTCTCAGGGGATCTCTGCTTCCTGGTAAGTATACAGAATTCCAAAAAGAAAATGTAATACAAGCAGCAATACAGCATGTGTTTATCATATATTTTGTAACACTGGTCTCAGAAGAATGCAGCTACTTATAACTTGTTTGATGTGCATGTAATATATGCACAGCTGGCAGGTAGTTCCTGCATACTGCCATCCATGTCATGAATATTACAGCTGACGTTCTACTGTACTCACAGCCATTTAACGTCTTATGTGCCACAGTCATTGCCTAATTTCCCATGAGCTGATATGTAGAGTGAAATATTTAAAGGAATAAATTATCTTTTAAACCTTTCCCTATTACATTGTAGCTGAATAAAACTGATCACTGAAAATAACTTTGTTGGGTGATGACAGCTTGGTGCATAGAATGTTGCAGGTTATTCATAATAGTTTTACATTTCCTCAAAAACCTCTGCTCCAGGATAACTTCCCAACACACCTGACTAGAGAACCCACCATCTTTATCAATCTCTCCATCCTCTTTACACCCATGATCCTAATGTTACCACCCCAAGCTTCAATCACAAACAACAAAACTTCATCTATGCCTGAGTGATAAAAAGTTCAAACATTTTACTACAAACATCAAAGGCCCTTAAAAAAACAGTCTTCTTGCCACTTCTTTTATACTTTTTTCATTTTTAGTCTCCAATTTAACTTACTCGCCAAGTAAATTCCTAAATACTTGTAAGTGTCCACGCTCTCAACTAACTTCCCCTCGATTATAACCAAGGGGGCCACAGTTTCTACCTTTCCAAAGTCAGTTATCATTTCCTTGTTTTATTCCAACAGTCAAAATAAGACTGTTCCCCCTATATCAAGATGAGAACTCTTTAATCACTTCCCTATACTCTGCATCATCAACATCAGTTATACAGCCAGCTACCACCAAGTCATCCAAAAACTTCTGCAGATGACAAGACCCTAAATCATTTTGAAAATCTGTAGTATACACAGTAAATAGAAATGGGGGCCAAAACCATCCCCTGAGGTATACCTACACCACACGTTTTGATGGATCTAACAACCATTTGCATCCATTTTGCGTCCATTCCTTTCCATTTACCTGTTTTCATGGCAGAGTGTCATCCGATTTGCATTTTTTTTTTTTTACTGTCCGTGGAAATTTTATTAGTCTTTCGTTTTTTTGACCCAACTCATTGATCTGTTTTTAATGGATACAAAACGGATTTTGCCGACTTCCTAAATCCACTGGTGCCCAGAATGCACTGGTGCTTTTCCAGCGATCATCTGTGGGTCATTCTGATTGCATCCCGTCTAATATTAAGACCTACACCGTGATTCCCTGCTCTGAAGTGGGCCACCGCTACAACACATGGCTTTGGCCATCTTGCCTTAACTGGCCCGACATCTTCTCCAGGCCTTTACTGTCATCAGGCCCTCATGATATTGAAACTAGACTGCGACCTATTCACTTCTTGGCTCTACAAGCGGTATCTGAGCCTCCCTGGCCAGGCCTGTGTGCGGAGCTTACCTGTACTGTTTCAGTGCTACAGCTGTGCAGGACTAAACAGTGGGTACAGCCTTACAGCCCCGCGTACACCAACCTTCACATCCTTCTACCTGGCGTACCTACTACAATCACCTCAGAGTCACCCTCAGGCTTTACAGCTGCTCAGGCAGATTTACAAAACCGCACCTATGGCACTAAACAGTGAGCCCTGTAATACCCAGCAGTCCCTCTATAGCTAATTCTGGACACTAGGAGGCCATATTGCCTCTATACCCCTGCATAATCTCACACTGCAATATTGTCTCAACTAAGTTATAAAGTCCAATTTGGGGTCTGACCACCATGCAGAATTCTCTTACCATTTCTTGCAACTTTGACTTAGTTCCAGAGGTCAACCCACTGGTTACTCCTCCTGGCACAGCATAAACCCAGGGCACAGACACACCACTCCCTCGGCTTCTCCCTCACAAAGCCCAGTTAAACAATGCATGAGATAGAACATGACATTTTGACTTTACCTCTACAACCTCCTGATACCCTGATACCCTTAAAGCCTTTTCTGCTGGTGACCAAGCAGTGTCTGAATCCTTTCTTAAATACAGTCATATGAAAAAGTTTGGGCACCCCTATTAATCTTAATCATTTTTAGTTCTAAATATTTGGGTGTTTGCAACAGCCATTTCAAATTTATATATCTAATAACTGATGGACACAGTAATATTTCAGGATTGAAATGAGGTTTATTGTACTAACAGAAAATGTGCAATATGCATTAAACCAAAATTTGACCGGTGCAAAAATTTGGGTACCATTATCATTTTATTGATTTGAATACTCCTAACTACTTTTTACTGACTTACTGAAGCACAAAATTGGTTTTGTAACCTCACTGAGCTTTGAACTTCATAGCCAGGTGTATCCAATCATGAGAAAAGGTATTTAAGGTGGCCAATTGCAAGTTGTTCTCCTATTTGAATCTCCTCTGAAGAGTGGCATCATGGGCTCCTCAAAACAACTCTCAAATGATCTGAAAACAAAGATTGTTCAACATAGTTGTTAAGGGGAAGGATACAAAAAGTTGTCTCAGAGATTTAACCTGTCAGTTTCCACTGTGAGGAACATAGTAAGGAAATGGAAGACCACAGGGACAGTTCTTGTTAAGCCCAGAAGTGGCAGGCCAAGAAAAATATCAGAAAGGCAGAGAAGAAGAATGGTGAGAACAGTCAAGGACAATCCACAGACCACCTCCAAAGAGCTGCAGCATCATCTTGTTGCAGATGGTGTCACTGTGCATCGGTCAACAATACAACACACTTTGCACAAGGAGAAGCTGTATGGGAGAGTGATGCGAAAGAAGCCGTTTCTGAAAGCACGCCACAAACAGAGTCGCCTGAGGTATGCAAAAGCACATTTGGACAAGCCAACTTCATTTTGGAAGAAGGTCCTGTGGACTGATGAAACAAAGACTGAGTTGTTTGGTCATACAAAAAGGCGTTATGCATGGCGTCAAAAAAACACAGCATTCCAAGAAAAACACTTGCTACCCACTGTAAAATTTGGTGGAGGTTCCATCATGCTTTGGGGCTGTGTGGCCAATGCTGGCACCGGGAATCTTGCTAAAGTTGAGGGTCGCATGGATTCAACTCAGTATCAGCAGATTCTTGAGAATAATGTACAAGAATCAGTGACGAATTTGAAGTTACGTCGGGGATGGATATTTCAGCAAGACAATGATCCAAAACACAGCTCCAAATCTACTCAGGCATTCATGCAGAGGAACAATTACAATGTTCTGGAATGGCCATCCCAGTCCCCAGACCTGAATATCATTGAACATCTGTGGGATAATTTGAAGCGGGCTGTCCATGCTCGGCGACCATCAAACTTAACTGAACTGGAATTGTTTTGTAAAGAGGAATGGTCAAAAATACCTTCATCCAGGATCCAGGAACTGATTAAAAGCTACAGGAAGCGACTAGAGGCTGTTATTTTTGCAAAAGGAGGATCTACTAAATATTAATGTCACTTTTCTGTTGAGGTGCCCATACTTTTGCACCGGTCAAATTTTGGTTTAATGCATATTGCACATTTTCTGTTAGTACAATAAACCTCATTTCAATCCTGAAATATTACTGTGTCCATCAGTTATTAGATATATCAAATTGAAATGGCTGTTGCAAACACCCAAATATTTAGAACTAAAAATGATTAAGATTAATAGGGGTGCCCAAACTTTTTCATATGACTGTATATTATGCTGGCTCTCCACAGTAACATCCAAAAGGACATTAATGAAAGCTATTTCAAATGTGTCCTCTACTATTGACTCCCTTGAAAAATGCATAGATCATGTTGAAACTAAAATGGGAGAATTCGCTAGTGCACATAACTACCTGGACGATGCCCATAATGATCTAGAGGAAGCTATTAAACTCAAATTGGCATAGGAGATAGAAATCTCAGAAACAATGTAAAATTTCGTGGCATTCCTGAATCTATTTCACAATGTTCAGCTCAAGATATTATTTTGGATCGCGCTCACAGGCTTCCAAAACCAAAAAAACCTGCCTGACTCTATCCCCTGCGATGCCATAGCACACATTCACTTTTACCATATAAAGGATTAACTCATGATATCTTCTAAGAAAATGGCTACTCTTCCCGCGCCATTTCAGAACATTAAATTATTCACTGACTTATCTCAAGCGACTATCACTGCCCAGAAGAAATTAGCCCCGATAACTCAAATGCTGAGACACCACGCTATTTCTTGCAAATGGGGCTTTCCTGTAAAGGTGATTGTATTTTGAAATGACACTTCCCATGCTTTCACCTCCTTGGACCGAGGAGCGAAACTACTCCAGCAGAGGGGCCTGGACTCTCCTCCGCTGCAAGCACCTGCTCGAAAATTCAGCTGACCATTCAAATTAACACCTATCTGGAATCCAGTTTCTGAGGTTACCTGAGGATCACCTAGCTATGCGGTATAGTGGACATCCTTTTGTTCTTTCCTTGCAAACTGCACCCCGAGTTTGTGCAGTATTCTTCACTGCTCTGTATGTTATTACTTTGTTTATTACTTGTTGAACTGTTTTTGTTTTTGCTTGACCAACCCTAGCTATTATGTACCCTACTCTTTAATGCTGTGTGCTAAATCTTTTCTCTGTATAACTAGCAGACCACAGGAGCTTGTTCACTTACTTGGCTATTAAGCTTTTAACTATGAATGTTAAGAGCCTTAACAGACCTTATAGAAGATCCAATGTTGATGTATTATGCATACAAGAATCCCACCTTTAAAAACAATCTCCCCCCAAATTCAACAAGAAATCTCTCCCTTATATTTTGCAATCTATTACTAATGGATTCTGTTGTAGACCACAAAGGAAGGTTTATTGCCCTGATTTGCTCCATTAATAATGTAACTTTTACGATAATTAATGTATATTGCCCCAATTCCCCCAGGGTTTATTTTTTTAAATTCCTTGAGTAAAAAACTTAGAGGTAAAATCTGGGGTAAATGCATTTTCTGTGGAGATTTCAATATTATTCATGACATGTCAATTGATTCCACTTTTAAAGGTAATAGGTCACTCCCACAACTAGATGTCTGGTTTATAAAGGAAAATTTACATTATTTGCCAATGCTTCAGATGCATCAGAAAGGGATTTCACATTCTATTCTTCCAGTCATCATACTTACACACATATTGATATGTTTTTAACTGATAAATGGCTCCTTCCTGATGTATCTCAATGCACCATAGGTCAAATAACATGGTCGGACTATACCCCTATTGCTATGACTATTCAAACTCCTTCTCAACCCCGCAACACCTACAGATGGTGTAATAATATTCACGTCATGTCTTTGAACCATATTCAGGAATCCATTTCTTCAAGCTTTAGGAAATTCTTTACTCTTCATACTCCCTCTGCACGTGATGAGTTCTCATTATGGAATTCCCTTAAAGCATACATTCAAGGCCTTTTCTTACAACATTCCACAAGATTTAAAAGACACTCTATACAACTGGCTATTGATAAGATAGCTTCTTTAGAATGGCAACATAAAAGCAATCCTACTTAAACTCTTCAGAATGCTCTCCATGAAGCCAGAAACGATCTTAGACAACTCCTAAATCTAGACTCTGATCATCAGACTAAATGCATGCGTTTGTTGTACTACAAATCCTACAATAAGGCTAGTACACTCATGGCCAATAGCGTCAAAATCTTTCAAGCTAAATCTAGGCTTCCATTTCTAATAGCTCATCCCCCTTGTGATAAAATTAGATCTACTTAGGCCATTGCTGATGAATTCAGCCATTATTACCAGAAACTATACAGTCATATGAAAAAGTTTGGGCACCCCTATTAATCTTAATAATTTTTAGTTCTAAATATTTGGGTGTTTGCAACAGCCATTTTAATTTGATATATCTAATAACTGATGGACACAGTAATATTTCAGGATTGAAATGAGGTTTATTGTACTAACAGAAAATGTGCAATATGCATTAAACCAAAATTTGACCGGTGCAAAAGTATGGGCACCTCAACAGAAAAGTGACATTAATATTTAGTAGATCCTCCTTTTGCAAAAATAACAGCCTCTAGTCGCTTCCTGTAGCTTTTAATCAGTTCCTGGATCCTGGATGAAGGTATTTTTGACCATACCTCTTTACAAAACAATTCCAGTTCAGTTAAGTTTGATGGTCGCCGAGCATGGACAGCCCGCTTCAAATTATCCCACAGATGTTCAATGATATTCAGGTCTGGGGACTGGGATGGCCATTCCAGAACATTGTAATTGTTCCTCTGCATGAATGCCTGAGTAGATTTGGAGCTGTGTTTTGGATCATTGTCTTGCTGAAATATCCATCCCCGACGTAACTTCAAATTCGTCACTGATTCTTGTACATTATTCTCAAGAATCTGCTGATACTGAGTTGAATCCATGCGACCCTCAACTTTAACAACATTCCCAGTGCCGGCATTGGCCACACAGCCCCAAAGCATGATGGAACCTCCACCAAATTTTACAGTGGGTAGCAAGTGTTTTTCTTGGAATGCTGTGTTTTTTGACGCCATGCATAACGCCTTTTTGTATGACCAAACAACTCAATCTTTGTTTCATCAGTCCACAGGACCTTCTTCCAAAATGAAGCTGGCTTGTCCAAATGTGCTTTTGCATACCTCAGGCGACTCTGTTTGTGGCGTGCTTTCAGAAACGGCTTCTTTCGCATCACTCTCCCATACAGCTTCTCCTTGTGCAAAGTGTGCTGTATTGTTGACCGATGCACAGTGACACCATCTGCAGCAAGATGATGCTGCAGCTCTTTGGAGGTGGTCTGTGGATTGTCCTTGACTGTTCTCACCATTCTTCTTCTCTGCCTTTCTGATATTTTTCTTGGCCTGCCACTTCTGGGCTTAACAAGAACTGTTCCTGTGGTCTTCCATTTCCTTACTATGTTCCTCACAGTGGAAACTGACAGCTTAAATCTCTGAGACAACTTTTTGTATCTTTCCCCTGAACAACTATGTTGAACAATCTTTGTTTTCAGATCATTTGAGAGTTGTTTTGAGGAGCCCATGATGCCACTCTTCAGAGGAGATTCAAATAGGAGAACAACTTGCAATTGGCCACCTTAAATACCTTTTCTCATGATTGGATACACCTGGCTATGAAGTTCAAAGCTCAGTGAGGTTACAAAACCAATTTTGTGCTTCAGTAAGTCAGTAAAAAGTAGTTAGGAGTATTCAAATCAATAAAATGATAAGGGTACCCAAATTTTTGCACCGGTCAAATTTTGGTTTAATGCATATTGCACATTTTCTGTTAGTACAATAAACCTCATTTCAATCCTGAAATATTACTGTGTCCATCAGTTATTAGATATATCAAATTGAAATGGCTGTTGCAAACACCCAAATATTTAGAACTAAAAATGATTAAGATTAATAGGGGTGCCCAAACTTTTTCATATGACTGTATAACTTAATTTCTGACCCTAATGCCCCTCAACCTACTATAGACCATATTAAAAGCTTCTTACATTCTTTGAAGATCCCTACCCTCTCCCCTGACAAACCATTAACTGCTTTAGAAATTACAAGGTAAATCTACAAGTTTACCTACAAATGAGCAAGATTTCTGGCTCTCACAGACCTGTAACTTTTTCTTTTAAGAGTCTCCTCTGTCCTCCACTTATTACCTGTAGTAATGGCACCTGTTTGAAATTGTTATCAGTATAAAAGACACCTGTCCACAACCTGTCCACACTCCAAACTCCACTATGGTGAAGACTAAAGAGCTGTGGAAGGACACCACAAACAAAATTATAGACCTGCCTCAGGCTGGGAAGACTGAATCTGCAATAGGCAAGCAGCTTGGTGTGGAGAAATCAACTGTGGGAGCAATAATTAGAAAATGGAAGACATACAAGACCACTGATAATCTCCCTCGATCAGGGGCTCCACCTAAAATCTCACCCCGTGGGGTCAAAATGATCACAAGAACGGTGAGCAAAAATCCCAGAACCACACGGGGGGACCTAGTGAATGACCTGCAGAAAGCTGGGACTAATGTAACAAAGGCTACCATCAGTAACACACTACACCACCAGGGACTCAGATCCTGCAGTGCCAGACGTGTCCCCCTGCTTAAGCCAGTACATATCCGGGCCTGTCTGAAGTTTGCTAGAGAGCATTTGGATGTTCCAGAAGAGTATTGGGAGAATGTCATATGGTCAGATGAAACCAAAGGAGAACTGTTTGGTAGAAACACAACTCGTCGTGTTTGGAGGCGAGTGAATGCTGAGTTACATCCAAAGAACAACATACCTACTGTGAAACATGGGGGTGGCAACATCATGCTTTGGGGCTGTTTCTCTGCAAAGGGACCAGGACGACTGATCCGTGTACATGAAAGAATGAATGGGGCCACGTATCGTGAGATTTTGAGTGCAAACCTCCTTCCATCAGCAATGGCATTGAAGATGAAACGTGGCTGGGTCTTTCAGCATGACAATGATCCCAAGCACAACACCAGGGCAACGAAGGAGTGGCTTCGTAAGAAGCATTTAAAGGTCCTGGAGTGGCTTAGCCAGTCTCCAGGTCTCAATCCCATAGAAAACATTTGGAGGGAGTTGAAAGTCCGTGTTGCCCAGCGACAGCCCCAAAACATCACTGCTCTAGAGGAGATCTGCATGGAGGAATGGGCCAACATACCAACAACAGTGTGTGCCAACCTTGTGAAGACTTACAGAAAACGTTTGACCTCTGTCATTGCCAACAAAGGATATATAACAAAGTATTGAGATGAACTTTTGTTATTGACCAAATACTTATTTTCCACCATAATTTGCAAATAAATTCTTTAAAAATCAGACAATGTGATTTTCTGGATTTGTTTTCTCATTTTGTCTCTCATAGTTGAGGTCTACCTATGATGTCAATTACAGGCCGGCCTCATCTTTTAAGTGGGAGAACTTGCACAATTGGTGGCTGACTAAATACTTTTTTCCCCTACTGTACATAGCTGGATATCATTTTTATTTTGTCAAACTGCATTCATATACATGAAAAAAAATGAAAACTTACAGCTATAGAACATGGACATTTTCCAAATGATATATTGCGCAAGTGTATTTCCTTTACACCACAATATAGGCAAATATGCCCAGTAAAGAGCTTCACTTTACAGTCTTGAATAAAATCCATGTTGAACAACTGGATTCAATTATTAAACTTTATATCTTCAATCAGTCTTGAGAGTAACCTTTCACTTTTGTACTTAGAATGTTGTATTCATTGGGATATGTATTCATAATAACACACTTCTCCGTAAGATTTGTGACTGAAGGGTGCAAAGAGCTTCCTGTTGAAAGGATAAGCTGGCAACTAATTTGATTTTATAGATATAAATCAGTTATTTTTCAATGATAAAATTGCCTGTGATTTGGAAAACTTGGAATGCTCCACTAAAACGGCAATCTATATCATCTAAAACTCATTTAAACAGTTTGTGCTGCAACACTAATCTTTATTTAGAATCTGAGTGCAAATAAGTGACAGGGCTATTTCTGGTCCATTTACTGCTTGAACTTGCCCATTACACATTCAAAGAGTGATGAATTATATGAAAACAATTTAGAAATACTTTCATTAATAAAAGTAGTAGGTAATTACTATGCTTTATATTATACCTCCAGACATTTTAAGGTAGAATGGCTACTATGATAGATTCAAACATTACAGCATATCGTTGTCCAATATTATATTAATACCAATAGTTAATTTACAAAAACAAAACATAATGTTCCCAAAAATTATATAACTACATCCCTAAGTAATTCATCAAATAGGAAGTTTGCAAATATAATCCATAAATCACATGGTGCTCAGAATTTACATGTTAGAAACCTACCATCCAAAAAGATATCAGATAATGCTTAAAATGCTTTAGACTTCTCTTTATCAGAGAAGTCTAACTCTAGAAAAAAAAATAGGATACAAGATCTTTGATCATGTTGCCACAGCTATGTCTGAGAGAATTGCAGATTTAGAAGGACTAGTGAGTTCCATCCAGAGTTGTAGTTGTTTGGCTGTAGTAATAGTTCTTCATATCTGAGAGGTTAATGCCACCAGCTGTTTTAAAAGCCCAGACTTTTTTGTAGACCATCATTCAACGTTCTTATGAAAGGTATTAGCGAAGTTTGGAATGAACTTTAACCCAGTCTGGCACCCATCCCATCACTGTGTCTCCTGATGGGTCTCCTTCCTTGTCTACAACCTGATATTGACAATACTCTCAAAGATCTCAGGGAACACATCATGCCCTTTCCCCTGGGCAAGTTTTGTCTAGACAAGCAACTTCCTGAGGCAAACCATATCAATGACACTCTGAAGTCACATTGCCTTACCTTCTTACATCTGGCTCATTATGGCAAATGTAGACGCAACTTCACAGTCAAATATCATTGGTGCTGTGAATATAAAACTTTCAAAAGATCATAGCTACGACATCCACTTCTTTAAGGGGCATCTGCTCTCTCCTACTGACTTTCATTGAAATTACGCCTACTCTTAAGCCTTTCTTCATCACCAGTTAGGAAAAGAACTTACAGTTAACGCTGGATCAACAATGTCCTCACACATTCCCATGGATTCTCGCCTTGTGTGCGCTTGCAAGAGAACCATTTTATCAAGATGGTATAGAACGCCAGAATGGCTTTACTCCCATGGTTTGGCCAGGGCTGATCTGTGCTGGAGATGCCGAGAGGCCACCAGGTCACACTTGCACACATGTTGGTCCTGCCCAGTTATTTCTACGTTCTGGAAGGAAGTATAGGCATAACTGCATAGAATAGGACTTGTTTCCTTTAATATATGACCCGACATGCTGATCTTTGCTAGACCACCTTCTCCGCTCCATAAAACCTCCCAACATCTTATTTTCAATTACTTGCAGCAGCAAAAACCTTAATTCCACCTCTTTGGAAGACGGTGACGTCCATAGAGCAATGGAAGAATGAGGTAAACCAGATTGCTAGGTTCGAGGAACTTACCAGCTGGATCCACTGCACTGGTAGCAGAAATGGCGTAACTAAAGTCTTGTGGGCCCCAGTGCAATCTTTTGTCAAGGGCCTCCTACCTCATTCCTAGAGCGAATACTTGATAGTGATGGTTATGGGTGCTAAGGAGTTTAATCAACCTTAGTGTGGTTAGGGTAATATGTGGGTCTCCTTGGCTTATGGGCCAGATGGAAGCTGCAATTTCAATACTGATGTTAGTGTTTATGGGCCCCCTAAGGCTCCTTGGCCCCGGAGTGACTGTACCCTCTGCACCCATTCAAGTTACGCCCCTGGGTAGCAGTCTACTTTGGAATGGGTTTTATAATTAGGCCAGTCCTTTATTTCAAATTTGACATAAATTCAATACAATCTTGTTTGCTTACAAATAAGAGACCATAAAATAGACTTAAAGAGAAACTTGATTTGGAAGCATGCGTCATATGGATTAAATATTCAGCTTTGGTTTCTATTTAGAGAAGGAATCTTAATATGTTACATGTTCAATTATAGTTGTCTTTTGTTTATTTTCATGCAACTAAAAGCAAACTAAAGAGTCTAAAATGTGCATGTGCTTTCTTGTGGTAGATTGTAATTAACTGCCAAAGAAGAAAGAAGAAAAACTAAATTAAGCAATCAAGGTTAAAAACAAAAACTTTTTTGTCTTGGAAAACTTCACTTTAAAGTTGTTGTAGTAATGGGGTAATTAATTAAGAAGCCAAATGCTAGAGCGGAGAGACATAACAGTAAACACATGTCAGAAGCTTTATTGCAAAGCCATAATATAAAAAAAGGCAAGCAAAGGCAGAATTTTATCAAGCTTGTTTATTACTATTGAGCTATTGTGAATCTGTAGTGGTGTTATCTTTCTATTAGTATTTACCTGCTGTGTGGCTGCAAGAATCTAAAGCGAGATGAACTTAGAACTGATGAGAATAACATGACATTTATGTAGATAATGGCTGCATTAGTGCATTAGGCTTTGTTCACATTACGTTTGAGCCTACTGTCAGATGTATATATCAGAAGAATTTCCTTTATTCCTATGTGTAGAATAGCAAAGCCTACTACATACTGTACAGGTCCCTATGGAAGGTTTCCCATCACATAAAAACACAAACATAATGTAAATAGAGACTATGTACTATGTTTTGTTTTATCAGCTAATTGCCATATTTTATGTAATACATCATATATTTTATGTAACTTCCCGTGTCATGGGAAATATATACAAATATGTACTTAAATCAGTTTTCCAAGATTTTTTTTATTTTTTACAAAAGGATATCTGCAAGAAATGTTATAAAATAAGCTACATTCACCTTTTAAAATGTCTTGCCTTTCTAGCATTACTGGTCTGCTCCTTGCTATCTGGAAATAACAATGTCCATTTATCTATTCTTCATATAAATGCTGCAGCCAATCACTGGTCTTAGCTGTCATGGGAACATTAATGCACATGACTGCTGAGGCCAGTCACTGACTGCACAGTGCATGTAAAAATTAAAGTGACATCATCACTCCTGGAAGAGGGAAGGAACACAGGCAGAAAGACTTGGACTGGTAGTGCTGACATTTAAAAGTTAAGTATAGCGTATTTTATATTTTGTGAGTTTTTCTGCTTATAGCCTTTTTTAAAAATATCTCCAGCAACCCCTTTAGTACAAAATTACACAGTAACCTCAACAACGAAATATAATATCAAAATTATTAGTATTTTATGGACCTCTATTTGTCTACTTGACTTTATAGAAAACTGGTTGATAACCCTTGGAAGACCAAGAAACTTGGTCCCTGTATTGACTAGATTTACTGAACTCAACGTGTTAACACCCCACAACCCTGTTCATCTAGAGGAAGGCAAGAAAAATCCTCCATGAGGAAAAATACAATTTCCCTTATGACAGGAAAAATTCCATCCCAACTCTAAATATGGCATTAAATCCCCTCTTGAATTGGTGCAGGGTATCAGTCATCACAGTATCCAGTGGCAGTGAGTTAAGTATTCTAACTGCAATTACTATAAAAACACCCACTCTATGAATATGATGAAACCCCTTTTTTCTAGACATAGCTGATGCCATTTTGTCATGATTACAAGCTTAGATGTAAAGAGTTTAATAGATGTATATCCTGTCCTTTCATATATTTGTACACTAGTAGAATACCCGCGGCAATATGTAAAATTGTTGGTTATGCTAGCTAAAGTAAAATTTTCAGTGTCACACTGAAATTGACATTTTCAGAGTGCTACAGTAAATCTTTTTTTCCACTTGAAATTTTTTTTTATTATTTTCACATTTTACTTATTTGTCGTAACATTGATGTGAACAACAACTTTTTTTTTTATTTCAACATTTTTATTGATTTTACATATTCAATACATATTACGTAGTATAAACTATTACAGCTATTTTTTTTATCAAAAATTAAAATTTATGTACCGGACACAAACATATAAAATATTTACACCCAATTAACAACATAGTGCAACCCTTCCCCCCTCCCTCCAGTGTAATCTATACAGTAAGTAGTCACGGACAAAAGAGTAAAATTGGTTTACAGTTAAACAACTATCTATTGTAGTGCTTTTTGGTAAACAATGTTTCTGGTTTTACCTTCAGGTGCATATATGAAAAGATTTTTGGGGTTACCCACTCTAGAGCAAGCAACGTACAACTGTCCATGTGAAAAACACGGGCTCTCCAAATTAATGCCGGCTACTTTAAGTGATTGACCTTGTGCTTTGTTTATAGTCACAGCAAATGCAAGTCAAATTGGGAACTGCAGACGCTTAAAATTGAAGGGCATGTCGCTTGGTAGCAAAGGAATACGCGGAATGAAAACATTTGCTCCCTTAGAGTTTCCCATAAGAATAGTGGCATCAATAACATTGCGCATGAGACTTTTAATGCACAATCTTGTGCCGTTACACATTTTTGGTGGGTCATGGTTCCGAAGCAAAATTATTGTGGCTCCTATTTTTAAAATGAGCTTATGCGGTGGCATTCCAGGAGGCTCCAAAGAATTCAGGAACTGCAAGAGATACATTACGGCTTGTTCACTCTCCATGACTGAATCAATGGACATGTATGTGGTCGCTAGACCATGCAGCCTTCCCTGAATTAGTAGATTTATGGAGCTGACACTATCATTTTTAGGCGCTAGGATTGCACGTTCACAAAGCCACTGATGGTTGTTAAAATTGTTCCAAATATCAAGGAAAACTTGGTCAATAAGTTCCGTTACCAAAGATGTAATTTCACAAAAGACCAGTAGTGGAATCAGTAGGGAACCTGTCATTTCCAAGGCATAGTAGCTGGTGTGTAAATTTGTCCGCAGTTGAATTTCCCATCAAATGAACCCGCATATTAGTAGTAAGAGTTTGCTTCTGAACATGAATCCACAGATAAGAAGATTTTAGACAGGCATTCAGCTTATCCGCTGGTGTTGCTCCCTTAAGAACAGGTAACGTCTGGCAAAAGTCACCTGCAAAAATTACAACAATTTCCCCCATTAAACAATCGGTTCCTCGCAGATCTTTCAAGGTGCAATCAAGGGCCTCGACCCCGCTTTCTTGTGCGCCATTGTACATTCATCCCAAACAATTACTTTGCAAGTTTGTAATACTTTAGCTTTCCCAGAGCCCTTAGTGATATTACAGACAGGAGTTTCTGACAGCGCTATATTAAAGGGCAATCCTAGTGCTGAATGAGCCGTGCGCCCTCCATCTATAAGAGTGGCCGCAATACCAGATGATGCAACAGCCAAGGCAATGTCATTGTTTGAGCGAATTTCTGCAAGCAGCAAATTAATTAAAAATGTTTTGCCAGTACCTCCTGGTGCATCTAGGAAAAATAGTTCCCCATTTCCACTGGAAATCTGACCCATAATTGCCATATAGGCCGATCTTTGGTCATCAACCAAAAGAGGCTTATTTAATATGACAAATTCTTTACATTTTTTCAAATCATAGCTTTTTTCTTGCAGAATATCTCTGTTCATAATATCAAAGTCTGGTCGATTTGGTGCTGGTAAACCTAATTCTATTAGAGTTTTACTATTGATAGATATGCACCTTTCTTCTAACATCAAGTGGGCTTTGTTGAATATGTCAGCAGTGAAGTTTAATATTCTTTGTATTTGTCCCAAAGCGCGCAGGGATTGGAAGGTGCGTAGGTTGTAATTATTATAGCGAACAGGTCTCTTAGTTGAGGTGGAAAGCGAGTGACAGATGCTTCCTGCAATGTCATGTCCCAGTGTTGATCGTCTTCGATCAGACCACGCTTTTGGCATGCTTCCCTGTAAGTTTGACACAGCTCTCCATCAACTATTTTTAAATCTGTGAAAGAAGTTGGCCCACGGACAGTGTGAAGCAGTAATCGGAGGTAGTAACACTCTGCGTTGTTTGGATGCACTGTATACACACGTCCAAGAGCATCACTGGAACGTCCATCCCATCCTGGGACCCTTGCACCTTCTTTCCTCTTGCAAAATACTTTTCTCGATTTATTCCATTTATAATATTTTGTGACATCTGAATATAATAAAGTCCTTGCAAATGGATCTGCTTGACATAGGAGAAAGAACACTGTCAATGTTATATGGTCGAGCACCTCTTTCCTCTGCATTCTTGGGAGTAAAATAAACTCGTCCATTTTCAAGATGGACACTGAGATGAACTACAGTCGGATGTCTTTCATGGATGGGAAAATTTAGTAATCGCCACACGGCTTCATTACTACTTATATACCTTCCCATCTGATCCAGCGTAATCTCATCAGATGTACATTTTGAATTCTCTATCTGGAAAACTGCCATATCACTGCCCTTGTTAACATATTTGCAAATGTATTTAATTGACTTAACAGAGTTACAATATTCTACATTAATGTGCGCATCAAACATTTTTGAAAGCAGTGGAGAGTAAGATACAACCCATCGATTATCTATTTCAAGATCTGTGTTTTGTTTAACCCGTTTTAATCTGATTGTTGCAGTATATCCTCCCTGTTCAGGTTTCCGTCTTCTGTAAAGAGGATAACCATCATCTCCTGTTTGTGTTTCTACAATCAAGTTGCGAGGATATTTTTTAGTACATTTTCCTTCCTTCATACATGGCGACCTTGGGTTAAGTGGCCCACATGGCCCATGGATCATATTTTTAGAAATAGTTTCAAAAAGTACCGGATCCTCTTCTGGATTTGGAAGCTCAGCAGAAATAACACTGTCAGTTTGATCAGGGCGTATCTTATCCTTTAGCCATATTGGTAAATGAGCATGTGGAAGACCTCTTTTTTTCCACTCAACTGAATATATCCAACACTGACTTTCACCAAAAATGTAACACTTTGTAATTACGTCCATGAGCTTGATCAGTTTCTGTTTAAAAACCCTTGCTATTAAATCATGTCGACCATTCAGAAGCTCTTCCTTTATCTCTGGCCAAGTTGGATTACATGTAACTGTAATAAACAAATTAGGATGATCATATCTATATGTCATGGCGTCCTGAACATACTCATGCATATGTCTGGAACTTCCAGTAAATGTTGCCGGTAAAATAAACATACGCCCAATGTCAGCCATGTTGCATCATTAGCAACAGCATCCCTTAAATGAATGTATTCATCCACTCTACGTTTTTGTTGGTTCAATCATATGTACAAAAGACGTTCACTTTCCACCTTGCCATACATATGAACTATAAATTGATGAAAAAGTTGCCTACATTGTAAAATGTGGTTAGAAGACCCATGTCTGATCATTATTTGGTAGGCATAAAAGTCCATAGCTGATATTTTTTTATTGGTTGGCCTAGCAGTCTTGGGATCAGTCTGTGTTAGATTAAAGTGATAGCCATTCCAAAATATTATCGGATATTGCAGAGCATCATATGATCTATTTGTTTCTGCAATACGTTGAAGATTGTCGCTTCATCACTGAATAATTATATCTCAGCTTTGAAAGTCGTTATGACCGAGCATAAAAGTTTGGTATAACTAGCTAAATTGGGCTAATCAAAAGTCAATTTACACAGACTCTGTGGAATTTTTTTTTCCTGTTCCTCTTGATTGAACATTTTAGTTGTATATGTTGATTGTGAACAGTCCTTCCATACAGCGATCAATGACATCATAGACAATTTTTATTTAATGTGTATGGGTAGCCTAACAAATGTGTTCCTGTAAATTGTGTATTATGTTCATCTTATTTACAGAATAGAACAAAACAAAGTACAGTAATCTGATTTACGTGAATAGGCCGAACACCTGATTTGTTTTCAGCATTCAATTGTTTATTAACTTGTTGATCTTTCTCAAAATTATATTTATCTGTTAAAATGTAAATTAAAGGACAAAAGATACAATGTGTTTTACCATTAATTTTACCTGCATATAAATATTTTTTTAGACAGATACATCATACTTGGTAGCCAACATGCAGATGGAAGAAGCACTCAAGAGTGGCTCCATGGGGCAGCTGTTATGACTTCCATTATCAGCTCTATAATGTTAAAGGTGAAGACTGGATGGCGACCACATAGAACAATTGTTTTCTGCTCATGGGGAGGAAATCCATTTGGCAACTTTGGTTCTTACAAATGGGGAAAGGTAAAATGGAGAAAAACAACAAAGTAAAAGTTCTGTGATCTGAGAAAAACAAACAGAATAAACAAAGTACAATCTTACCCTTTTGTAAAGTTCTAATGCAACATAATGCATATTATAATATATATAGCATAGATTCTCAATGCAGTGTCCTGTAACATTTTTATCTGATGTTGTCATTACTGAATTTCTTTTCCCAGTGTGTTTAGCTGCCTGTGTTTAGAGGGTTTTTTTTTATATTGAAAAAAGGGGGGGAAAAAACAGTACTGGGTACATAATGGCATGATATATCAATAATGTATATGGGAAAGATTAAGATTATACTTACCAGTAATCGGATTTCCTTTTAACCTCCACAATGGCATTGACGCACAGTTGGGTTCGCAGGGACAGGAAACAACATGGAGGCATTTAAAATAGCCTGCTTAAATCATTACTGGGAACCCTGAGATGCTCAAAAGAAAAAACTATTTAATGAATACATTGAATAATTATAGAAAAATATCATATCAACAATGTATAGTCAAAACAGCAAACCACAAGCACAATACAGCGAGGGGAAAAAAAAACCTGTCTCATTGTGGAGGTTAAAGGGAAATCCAATTACCACTAAATGTAATCTTTATCTCTTCCCCACACCACTACAACTGCATTTACTGGTGGAATAACAGAGGTACTGGTTAGGGTGTGGTAACCACAAAAAGAACTTTACCACCAAAGAACAAGTCCTGCTTAGTTATAACATCCAATTTATAATGTCTAAATAAAGTAGATAGATTTAGTCCAGGTAGCGTCCTGACAGATAAGTTCTACAGAAGCCACAGCATATTTGGCCTATGAGGTTGTCACAGCCTTGGTGGTATGGGCTATGAGTCCCAAGAAAACTGGTACGAAATTAGACTCATAACAAATAGAGATGGCTAGTTTGATCCAGCGTGCAATTTTAATATTGCTTGCCTCTTTTCCTTAACTTTCTCATCTAGTTTTAAGGGAAAAATAATCAGAGGATCTGAATTCTTAAGTTCTTCATAGGTAGGATAGAACACATCATCTAACGTCCAGCTTATGAAATTCTTCTTTCTTCTTGGAGGAAGGGTTTTAAGAGGATGGCAGGCAGACTTCTTGAAGGCAATGAGATTTAGTGACTACTTGTAGTGATGGCAAGAGGAAAGGTGGTCTTAAATGTCAGGAATCTCAGCTGGATTTCATCCAAGGGTTCAAAAGACTGCTTGGATATAGAGGGCAGGACAAGGTTCAAATCCCAGGGGGAATTGATGAGTGAGAAACTGGTCTTATTCTAGATGCACTTTTTTCCCAATCCTTTAAGGTTCTGATAACCTTATGTCTAAGAAGGTACTAAAAGCTGCTATCTGTACCTTCAAATAAGTGGTTTTTAGACCTTTATCTAGTCCTGATTGTAAGAAGTCCAGGACAAAGTAGGACTGGTAGCAATAGTAGGATCCCACTTCCCTTCTGAGAATTTTAGAAACCACTTCCATGTCGTCAGATGGATGCAGGATATGATAGCCTTCCTAGTTTGGAGTAGAGTAGTGACTACATTTTCTGAAAAACCTCTTCCCTTCAGATAGGACATCTCAGTCTCCACACTGTTAAATGTAGCTGGTATACTGTCATATGGAATATTGGGCCCTGGAAAAGGAGATCTGGAAGTAGAAGAAGAGTCCATAAGGTTCCTCTTGGAAGTTGGGACAGGAGAGGAAACCATATCCTTTTGTGACAAAAGAATGCAATTAGAATTACTTGATACATTTTCTCTTGAATTATTGCCAGGACTCTAGACAGGAAAGAGAAGGGGGAAAGGCATATAATAGGCCTTTTGGCCAGGTAAGGCTCAGTAAGTGCACTGCAATGGGATTATCCCATCTCAGTGAGTTCACAGCAATGGGATTATCTCATCTTGAAAGGCAATAGAAATTCTGCATATTATGATTTTGTCTTGTGGCAGATAGATCCCGAATTGGAAGTCCCCAGTTGTCTGTTTGAGTTTTGAAGATTGTAGAGTTCAGTTTCCACTTGCCTTCTTTTAGAATTTATCTACTGTGGGAGTCTGCTACTCAATTTTCTGGACTGCAGAGATGGGTTTCTGTGATAGAAGATACATTTTTCTTGGCCCCCCTGAACAACTGAGAAGCTACATTGGAGAAAGAGAGAGACTCCTTGTTCCCCCTCATGTGCTGACATATGCTTCAACCGTTGTATTGTCTAACAGGTTTTTATATGCCTTCCTTTTAACTGAGTTTCCAATGTTTTCAAAGCCGCACATATGGCTGACAGCGCTCTCATGTTTGATGATGCTGCTGACAATGACTGATTCCACTGGCCTTGAATTAGAGTTTAAGATGCGTGGGCTCCCCAACCTCATTTACTGGCATCTGTAGTTATTATGTTTTGGTCTTGTGGTCTCCACTGGACACCTCTCTGTAAGTTCTTCTGGACTTGCCACCAGCAAAGGGAATTCTTAACTACTTGTGGAACTTTTACTTTCTTGTCAAATTATTATTGTTGCTTGCCGAAATAGATAGAAGAAATCTCTGGAGTATTAAGTGGGCCTGGGCCCAGAGGACTGCTGAGGTAGTAAAAGTTAGGGTTCCTAACAATTTCATAATGTCTCTGATGGAAATAGTGGGGCATATCCAGTAGATACTTGCTTCTCCTGGGGAAGGAAATCATCAGGTGGAAATCTAGAAGAACACATAAGAACTTCTTCTGGAGACCGAGAATAAGATGAGATATTTCTATGTTGATGAATCATTCCAGGTATTTCCTCTAATAAATCAGGGTCCCATAAAAAAAAGTATGAACACAACCAAAAAATGTTTATGGAAAAAACTCATATAGCAAAATATAATAGTGCATTTATTAATGTAAAATACATATATTGTCAATAAATATTATATACCAATATGATCACAAAAGAGAGTATACAAACAAATACACTGCAATAAACAATGTCTATGATACCGAAAAACCTGCTGTCCCTGAGGAGTGATGCAATGAGGCCCACTAAAAATTACTAGCTAGATCAAATATAATCAACTAATTATAAATACAATATTATAGGAAAATCCAATGCAGCTTGTTGTATCATAAAAATATATAAATCAACAGATACCAAGTGTGTATAATAACAGTAAACCCCAAAACTGCAATATAGGACTGTAGAACAATGTGAACACTATCCAAACTCAGTTGATGGCAATCAAACTTACCACTCTAATTATAAATAAATAATTTGAAACATATATTAGGATAATGCATAAAGATAAATGCTAAAGTACCCTATAAATAAATGTGATATAATCAGCTGAAAAACTGTTATATGTAAAGAACAAATGGACAGAGGCAGTATACATTGAGGTAAACATATCAGTCTAAAGATAGACTGAGGACAGAGGTCTAACACATGGCCATATAAAGTATATAGCCAAAAGATATCAAAGGTACACACTTACATACCCAATGACATGATGGTATAGTATAGGGGATCACAGTCACACTGCAACTCAGGAAGAGACTAGCGCTACAACCGCCGCGCGTTTCGCCACACAATGGCTTTGTCAGGATATAATTATTTATTGACAATATATGTATTGTACTTTAATAAATTCACTATTATATTTTTGTTATGTTAGTTGTTTCCATAAACGTTTTTGGGTTGTATTCTGAAAATAAAGACTTTAACTGTAATAAATACAAAATTGTGATACAATACAAAGCCCATCAAAGAATCTATGGCACAGTAAAAGCAATTGAATGCATAAACGTTAGAAAAATGCATAAAAAATACAAGTTTAATACATAAAATATAGCAGTATGTTAGACAACTTGGTAAAAGGCACATTATTAATGGGGAAGGTCTTGAGATTAATAAGTGAATTCACCTGAAGTAAATTGTGTCCTTGTAGCACCACTACACTGCAACTAGGTGAGTGATAGGCTCTATTCAGATATGTTTATTACATCCGTTTAACGGCTACAAACGGATGGCCATCTGTTTACATAGATATCAATGTTTAAAAAAAAAAAAAAAAAACACATTTGTTGCGGTTCCATTTTTTTGGACGGACACAAAAAGGACATCAACAGATCCATTTTTTTTCAATATTGATGTTTGTGGAAATGGATGGCCATTTACATTTACATCAGTTTTTGCACCCATTTTTTGCATACGTTAAATGGATATAAAAACAATTATCTGAATAGAGCCTTATAGATATGTGCAATGTTGGTGTCTATACGATGCCACTGTGCATGCTTGACATGGCAATTTATCATGGTTGTAATTTAACCTCTAAACACAGCAGTTAGCAGTATAACTGGTATCCCTACTGTGTATTGCTCATGCACAAGAGTAGTTATGTGTTTGTGGCTGTGTAAAGGATATACAGTAATAAGTTAATCAGGAATGTACAATTAAATAGGTTTCCCACAATCATAACCATATCTTAATTTTAAAAGTTAAACATTTTTGCAAATACAACTAAAAATGTCTTTAATCATCTTAGTGGTGACAGTCTTCTGACTTGATATGTTGTCATTGGATACAACCATGAATGCAGGAATTTTCTATAGTCAGAAATTAGACATAATTCCCTCATTGTGGCTCGGTTCTCCTCTGGGTTATGCTCTCATGCATGTAGTGTCCCTACCGGTGCACAATAAGGATATCTTAGTTGGAAGTTTCTGACAAGTCCCAGACCGGAGAAAGTTCCTGCATTTATGATCGTATCCATTGGCAACCAATCAAGACAGAAGATTGTCATCACTATGATAGCTGGAGAAAATCTCTATAACTCTGTAAAAAATTGTTAAAATTTTAATTGTCTACAAATGAAAATATGACTACTTCATGGGAAAACCCTTTTAATGTAAATTGCAGCCAGACTGAATATATAAGACATGCAAAGCAAAAGGAATAAAGGGTACACAATGTCCTGCAGAATAAATAAATACATCTAAATACAGGAATGGCTTAGAATAAAACAGAATATCCATTTGTTTTGGGGCGCCTGAAATTACTGTAGTTGGAGGGAAGATCAGAATCAATGTCAGGAAATATATTTTTACAGAAGAGTAGTTGAAAAATCTGCAACAAGTGAATTTAAACATGGAATGGGATAAACACTTGTCTATCCCAAGAAGACAAGGAAATATAAGGGAAGAGTAGATGGATTGTGTTTTTTTTTCTTCGATTAATCTTACATGTTTTTATGGATTTCGTTGTGAAAATGTTAGGGGTCCCTTTCCAAAAAACCAACTGGTCATTCCTGTGATACCTGTCACAGTTGTGTTGTGGGATCATTAACTATCCTTTTACTGTATGTGACTGCACTGGGATAATGGTAGAGTTTTTTACATTCAGTGGATGGCAGCTAGTGTAATGAAAGATGCTGCATCTCTCTCTGGGCTTAAAGCCCTTGCACACGACCAAGTGCCATGTGTGGAAACTGGTCCATGTGTGGGCTTATTTCCCAGAGTGAACTCAGTCATGTGCATAGGAGTCACTGTATCATAGTTAGTTATGGTGCAGTGAGCTCACAAACACCCCAATCACTACAGGAATGAACTGATTATGTGTTATGTCAGTTCATTACTATAGTGATGGGGCCATTCAGGAGCTCACTGCACCATAACTGATTATGATGCCCAGGGGCGCACCGCTAATGAGGCGAAGTGAGGCGGCCGCCTCAGGCGGCGCTATCTTGTCAGTTTCGGGGGGCGGCATTTTGATTGACCTAAATCAGCCCAAGACAGGCCGCTTTAAAAAACATGCTGAGCGGGACCTGTCCTGGGCTGGTTTAGCGTTTTAGGCAGGGGAGGAGAGAGGTAGCTCGGGGCGGCCGTGCAGAGACAGCGCTGCTTCAACACTCACCTATTGGCAGCAGCACTGCTCCAGCGGCCCACCCTCAAGCGTTCACTTAGCCTGCTCCTTGCTCTCCGCCTCCGCCCCCGTTCACTTAGCCTGCTCCTTGCTCTCCGCCTCCGCCCCCGTTCACTTAGCCTGCTCCTAGCTCTCCGCCCCGCCCCCGTTCACTTAGCCTGCTCCTAGCTCTCCGCCCCCCGCCCCCGTTCACTTAGCCTGCTCCTTGCTCTCCGCCCCCGCCCGCACCCACGCTTGGCTGCGTGCATCACGTGACGTGATGTGACCTGACGTGATAGGACACACAGTGGCTCCTGCGCGGTCTCCTAAGGTGTCACTGCTCTCAGAAGCGCTACTGAGGTAAGTGTTTCCTATTAGATAAATATTGCTTTTCTAAGTATGTATCCCCTATCCATAGGATAGAGGATAAATACCAGATTGATGATGGCGGGTTGGGTGACGCGGGGGGGGGGGGGGGGGCGCGTGAGGCAAGGTTTGGGGTGCGGTGGATGTTGGGTGTCGCGGGGGGGCGGGTGAGGCAAGGTTTGGGGAACAGTGGATGTTGGGTGTCGCAGGGGGGACAGGTGAGACAAGGTTTGGGGTGCAGTGGATGTTGGGTGTCGCAGGGGGGGCGGGTGAGGCAAAGTTTGGTGTACAGTGGATGTTGGGTGTCGCGGGGGTGCAGGTGAGGCAAAGTTTGGGGAACAGTGGATGTTGGGTGTCGCGGGGGGGCAGGTGAGACCAGGTTTGGGGTGCGGTGGATGTTGGGTGTCGCGGGGGGGCAGGTGAGAAAAGGTTTGGGTTGCAGTGGATGTTGGGTGTCGCTGGGGGGGCAGGGGCGTTGGCAGAAAAAGCCTCCAAGCAAAGAATATCCTCTGTGATATGGAGCAGGGATTATTTGCCCAGCACTGTAAGAGTAGCTCATGCCAGGCCCATATAACCTTAGTACACTGCTGCTCAAACCCAGGGGCGCACCGCTAATGAGGCGAAGTGAGGCGGCACTGTCCGTCACTGTCTGGGGGGCGGCATTTTTACTATTTATTTAATGTAAACCAGCCCAGGACAGGCCGATTTAAAAAAAACAAAGCTGGTAGGTGACCTGTCCTGGGCTGGTTTATGAGACCTCTGCATGTCAGCGCAGGCGGCGATACAATGACGTCATCGCGCCTCCTACGCTGACGTCGCGGACAAGAAGAGGAGGTGGCTGCATCAAGGCATCGCAGGTAGGTGACAATAACTTTTTTTTTTATATATAAATAGGCCGTAACTTGCTGGAGTATCTCCAGCAGGTAACGGCCTATTTACTTATCGATCCCCACGCCTGCTGTGGCCGCCCCCGCTTCCCCTTCTGCTATCGGACGCAGAAGGGGGGAGCAGAAGCGGCTGTGAGCGGCAGCAGGAATTGGTAAGTAAGGCCAAATTCTACTATTATTATATTCCGGGGTCTTTTCAGACCCCGGAGTATAATAATCGGAGACCCAGGGGAGGTGATAAACATAAAAACCATTGTTACTCACCTCTCCGGCGATCAGATGTTACTCCCAGCAGGCTTCGGCCTTCTTTGGTGACGTCCAAGGCGTCACGTGAGCCAGATCGATGTCATTATGTTGTGACGCCGGTCTGTGCGACATTGAAGAGGGCCGAAAGCAGGGAGCGAAGGAGAGTCCAGGTAAGTAATACTGGTTTTTATGTTTGTCACCGCCTTGGTCTCCGATTATTATACTCTGGGGTTTGAAAACACCCCAGAGTATAATAATAGTTCATGGGTGGGTTACTATGGAGCATAATACCGAGTGCAGGGGCCACTATGGAGCATAATACCGAGTGCAGGGGCCACTATGGAGCATGAAACTGAGTACAGGGGCCACTATGCAGCATAATACCGAGTGCAGAGGCCACTATGGAGCATAATACCGAGTGCAGGGGCCACTATGGAGCATAATACTGTGTGCAGGGGCCACTATGGAGCATAATACCGAGTGCAGGGGCCACTATGGAGCATAATACCGAGTGCAGGGACCACTATAAGGAATAATACCATGTGCATGGGCCACTTTGGAGCATAATACTGTGTGCAGGGGCCACTGCGGGGCATAATATTGTGTGCAGGGGCCACTATGGAGCATAATACCGGGTGCAGGGGCCACTATGGAGCATAATACCGTGTGCAGGGGCCACTGCGGGGTATAATACCGTGCGCAGGGGCCACTATGAGGCATAATACCATGTGCAGGGGCCACTATGGAGCATAATACCATGTGCAGAGGCCACTGCGGGGCATAATACCGTGTGCAGGGGCCTCTGCGGGGCATAATACCATGTGCAGGGGCCACTGCGGAGCATAATACCCTGTGCAGGGGCCACTGCGGGGCATAATACCATGTAATACTGTGTGCAGGGGCTGCTGTGGGCCATAATTGATGTTCTATCCTTAGGACAGATTATCAATAAGAGATCAGTGGACCCCACCTCTGATCAGTTGTATGGGGGCTATGGTGCCTGTTTATATCACACGCTGTCTGTTTATAATGACCGTGTGATGTAATTACATTCTTGTCACATAGACATGTTTAGGACGAGGCTGTAGTTACATTACATGGCCCCTATGAGATGAATGACACTATGTAAACAGAGAAGCGGTCACGGCACTTACACAGGTACAACGGTTCATTCAAACAGCTGATCAGTGGGGGTCCTAGATTTTTGAGCCCCACTGATTAGTTTATTAATGACCTGGAAAACCTTTTAATTAGTTAACACCTGGGGCATTATTAATAAGGGGCACTATTTATACAGGGTACACACGGACATTATTAATATAAAGATGCACTTGGGAGTTATTCATTATGGGGGGGTTATATCATATATTTTAGAATTGGGGTAGCAGCAGGATGGGTGTGCAGGTGAGGACAATGTGGGTCAGCTGCCTGGAAAATTGAGGAGCCAAAGATGTCTGTGTTGTAAACTTTACAGAGACAAGTTGCAGCTGGAAGAAGTGGTCATGGCGTTCCAGAGGGAAGAGAAGGGAAATGTGAAGGATTAGTCAGAGACGTCACCTGTAAGTCACAAAATGTTACTGCACTGTATTCACCTAAATGATAGAGGGTAAATACCTGATTGATGGGGTCTGTCTGCTGAGACCCCCACTGAGCCTGAGAATTGGGTTTTTTCCCCCACTGGGTGGGAATTCAGCCTGACCGCAGCCATATATAGGTGTGCCGCATGGTGGATGGACGAACCCACATGGCTCTCATTCACTTCGATGGGAGTGCCAAAGATAGCCGAAGTCCAGTACTCAGCTATCTGTGGCACTCCTATTATAGAGAATGGGGGCCACGTGAGCTCGTCCATCCACTAAGCAGAAAATGTGTGAAGTTACTTTCATTGTTAATGCCGTGTTGTTGATTTCTGATACTGAAGTAATACAGTAAGAAGAATTCTTAAAAACTGCTTCATAAGTTTGTGTATGTTTATTGTACGACAATAACAGAGTGTGATGCTAACAGCATGTAAACACAATTTTATATATATATATTTTTTTTTTTTTGGGGGGGGTGTCTTTCGATAGTCCGCCTCAGGCAGCAAAGAGGTTAGGTTCACCACTGATGATGCCATGACTCTTATGCACTCAACCGAGTTCAGTCAGGGTCCTGTCACCCACATATGGATTGTTTTCCACAGACAGGACTCAGTCGTGTGCAAGGGCCCTTAGAGTTTTCACTATATCGACATTGGTAATTCCCTCAGAATCTTGATTGCCAAAAAGGAAATGGTTCTTCTTGGTTTGAACTTTTCTCTACTTACTGAAATGAGAAAGATTTAGCATGATCTATAAGGCTGGGGCCCCATGTGGCATAAACGCCAAGGGAAAAAAAAATTCAGTTTTTTACAGTCCCTGCAAAGAGGATGGTATTCTAGCAGATCCCATCCACACATTGCGGGAAAATACGCGCTGAGGACACGCTGAAGTTTCTAAAACCGTCACGGTTTTGGAAATCGCAGCAACACCAGTGGTTTCCCTATAGGTATAACTGAGGCAGAAACGTTATATGAAAAGCGCTGCAGGAAAAATTGCAATGTGTTGCCACAGCGGTTTTTCCCACAATGCTTTTTTGCTGTGGCACACTACATGGGGCTTTATCCTAAAAGAGTTCTATTCTAATAAGTGACTCACTACACTGCGTTCTTTTATGTGCTTGCTGTTTGTTTGCATATAGACCCATGTTGGTGAACCTATGGCATGTGTGCCAGAGGGGTCACTCAGAGTCCTCTCTGTTGGCATGCGCCCCGTCACCCTGATCGCTTACTAATGAGGAATCCGGTACATGATTCCCTGTTAGTGAGTGATCGCTTCTTTCATCTGTATGTGCAAATACACATACAGCTGAAAACTGTCAGTGTAGGCCGTGTAATATTGTGTGGAGGCTATAGTACTGTGGGGGGGGGGCCCCTGTGTGGGGACCATTGTGGAGCATATAATACTGTATGCGGGCCCAAAGTGGAGCATATACTATTGTGTGGGGGCCCACTGTGGAGCATATTATACTGTGTGGGGATCCACTGTGAAGCATATAATACTGTGTGTGGGCCCACTGTGGAGCATATAGTACTGTGTGGGGACCACTGTGGAGCACATAATACTGTCTGTGGGCCACTGTGGAACGTATTGTACTGTCTCGGGGCCACTGTGGAGCGCATAGTACTGTGTGGGGACCCCTTCACTATTTATATCACGCTGTATCTGTTTTATAGCAGACATGATATTAGTACAGGCTGTAATAACATTGCACGGTCACTATAAAACAGATCCTGTGCGATGTAAATAGTGAACATTAATTGTTCAAAAGTACCATATGCAAATGTCTACCTTTCAGAACAAAGTTGTTTGTATTATAAAGTTGTTTGTATTATTGAAATCTCTGTAAAACCCCATTTACACAACTGTATTTTGCGGGTTCGTAACTGTCTGCAATTGTGGATCCACACAGTATGAAGGTTAAATTGCCGTGTTGGCACTTTGCGATAATTTAGTGGGTTTTGGGTTGCAGTTTGGGCACTCGGTCTCTAAAAAGTTCACCATCACTGGTATAGACTATTCACATCCCAAGTCATTAGAATGCGGTGTAGTGAAATCTATCACACCTCTGTAATGATGTTTTTGAAAGTAGGAAGTATCTATAAGAAAAGATCTGGCACGTCTGACCAACTGAGTGAGAATTTTATCCAGTAGCTTGGACTGTTAACAGAGCAGAATCTGTGAATGACACTATTGGTCTGCCTGTATGTGTAAACGTTTATGTATTGTCAGGAAAATGTAGATAACGGGGATTATTGGATGGTGATTGGTCAGAAATTCACATTTTGTTATCTATTATGTTCAACCTAAGATAAGAGAGTAGAGATAGCAAAGAGACTAAGACAGAAAGTAGAGCATAGTGTAAGATGTGGTATCTGATAATTGAGAAATGCTTTCATCAACACTTAGTGCCAAGTTTCCCCACAGGTAACAGCTTATTTGTATGGGTCGCAACAGGGACACACTTTGTGATCTGCTAGGGATTGCTCAAAGCAGAGAACCTGCTAAGAACTTATTTAACCACATCATGACCAGGTTTTCCTCCCTGTTTTGTGACTGAACACATTTTCAAGTTTTCATTCATGCAGTTTTGAAAGCAAAATCTTCTGTTTGCTTGTATTACTTAATTATTTTTTGTGTTTTTGGTGATACATTTTTATCTTTGCATTTTATATTTAATAAATGGAAAAATGTTTAAGGCTGAGGACTGGAAACCCAGCTTTTTTTGTTGCAGATTTTGTTGCGTTTTTTTGAGCCAAAGTCAAGAGTGGCTACAAAAGGAATGGGAAATACATAGGAAGTTCTTATACTTCTACCTTCAGCTCAATCCACTCCTGGCTTTGGCTCAAAAAAATGCAACAAAATTTGCAACAAAAAAAGATGTGTTTCCGTAACGTGGGACCTTAGTCTAAAGGGATGATGTGTCGGTTTTTTTTTTCTTTCTTCTTCTTTTTTTTTTTTTTTTTTAATTAAACAAAGTTACTTAAACAATCTTTAAAATGCATTTCCCTTGTGGTAATTTTTATATAGATGGCACATAGTCTTGTCTGCAGGGGCAGCACTAGAACATGTGTTTTCAGTGTGGCATTCTTTTTTTTTTTTTTTTTTTTATTACATTTTTTTGTCTAAATGTATTTCATATTTTATTTAGACATTGTGCCCCACATTTTAACTTTACATTTTTGTCTGATTTTCCTGTAACTGGGGCTGATATATTAGCCCCAGTTACAGGAATATTCTAGCCTTCAAGCACTCACTGCAGAACTGTTTTGCAGCTAATGCAGTACTCCAGAAACAAGCAATCACATGACTGCCAAACTGGGAAGAAGCCGCAAGATGGCAGTGACTAGTTAGGAAATAACAGTAATCTTTTGAGAGTGCAGTTGTCACTGACAACTGACTGCCTGCTCTTGCAGCTATTAATAACTCTCAAAGGACGTACCAGTGCGTTCTTGCAGATTTATATGTCGACCACCTTCATGTATAATAGGCAGTTGGCAAGTGTAGTATATAAAGAATAGGGAAAGCAGTGCAATCATCCTTGTAGGCTACATGACCGGAAATCTAGACTTTCATACCCCCACACCTTGATGGCAAATGCCCAAGAGACAGCCTCTTCATGTGTAGTGTCCAGAGCTCTCTACACTGAAAATTTTGACCTCCTTCCCTCTGTTCTTAGTGATGGTTTACCATGACATATTGATAAGGAATGTAGATTGTGAAACTTATATGGGACAGTGATTGACAATGTCTGTAAAGCGCTGCGGAATATGATGGCACTATATAAGGAAGCAAAATAATAATAATAACAATAATAATAATATGATGCTAGGTATGCTTACAGTGATCTCCTGATCCTCTGCATAGGGGGTCAAAACTGCTGACAGACAACTTTTAACTCTTATCCGCATGTGACCAAGTATAATACTTGCCCAGAAGCAGAGCTGAAGCAGTAGCTGCCAGATCTCTGCTGTTTCACACTGCAGGGATCCAGTGGCATTGCCTATGATCAGAGATTACTCTGGTTACAGACATTTAATTAATCAGGTTCCATTGACAAATGCAACCAATGGCATCTAGGTGGTTACATTCACTTTCCCTTTTACAATCGGTAACAGGATGACCCCCCCCCTATTGCACAATCGCTGGAGCCATCCCATTACTATGGCAGCAGGCTTGAATAGTTAAGAAGGGCACATACGATCTAAAGATCACAGGCTCAAGCCTCCTATTGGGACAAAACAATAATTAAAAAAAAAAATAGCTTTAACAGTATTTGAAAAGATACAGCTATGTAAACAGAAAAATGAAAATGTTATGGCTATTAGAAAGCAGGGAGTAAAAAACGAAAATGAAAAATGGATGCATCCTGTAAGGGTTAAAATTCCCTAGGAAATATTATACAAAATAAATAAATAAATAAATAAAGCATATAAAATGATAAAGGAAAAGGAAGACCTTGGATACAGAAATAATAGTATTATTGAAGATTTTTAATTGGAAATAACCTCCATTCAATTGTATTTCTCTTTGTTTAAAAAAAAAAAAAAAAAGAATAGAAAATTTGCCATTATATTTTCCATCTTAGAGTAAAATGTACATTTTGTGTCACCCATACAAAGTAAATGTAACTGTGATGTACTGCTTCAACCGCACTATGATATTTTCATGCAAATTGTTTCATTGTTGTACTAAGAGATTAGCATGGTGAAATCAAATGATTCATACAAGTGATTCCCTAGTTAGGTCTTTTTGAGAATATGAATTTATAGATGCTATTACAATGACAATGTGAATGTGGATTTCTAGTAAGGAACAGAATGCATTAGCAGTGACTACGCTTGATGTGTTCCTTGTGTCAAGAACATATTTTAAAATCCTTTCAGCTGGCTGAGCATTGTAATAGTTTGGCACTCCATGCTTTTAAGTAAATGCTGAGTGGATGCGTTGATTTTGTTACAGGTAAATGTGAATTATATTCTCTTCAGAACCCTTGAAAAGCAAATGGGCATGTTTTAAAATAGCCATGTACTTCTGAATCTTGGTCAAATGGCATTTTTTTCTGAAGTAAATAAAATTATGTCATTCATGTTATAGGATCTTCAGACAATCCTTTCTGGCAATGCAGTTGCATATATTGGTTTACAAAATCCAGTTTGTGACAGTGGCAACCTCCATTCAGTTTCATCCCCATCTCTCCAACAGTTGGCAACTGAATTAACTAAACAGGTAAAACAATAGAAGGTTAAAAAAGGTCAAATTATAATGTAATAAATTATATTGTATTGTTTTATTTGATTTTTTATTTAATTGTTGTATTGTACTGTTTTATATAGTAGGCGGTTTTAATTAAAGTGGATCTGTTGCCATACTTTGCTGCCAAAACAGCAAAAAAAGTATTGTGCTATTTTGGCTATGCACCCCCGAAAGAGTACAGTAAACTCAAATGTATGCGTCATCTGTGTTTATGAGGGGAGCGCTTTATGCCTTTGCTCGTGTTGATTGTGGACTTATGGGCTCAATTACTTACCTTACCTGCAATCCTGGTCCCCACAAAACCATTAAGCGATTGCATATAACATATCGCTGCTGTGTTTATAAAACGGCCAGTGGGGCGGTACCTGATGACATCATGACGTGGGGACGCTACGCTATTGGCGGTTCAATGTGCATGCACAGTGCAGCGCATGAATGACAGTCCGGCCTCTCTTTGAAGATACGCTGAGGTGGCAACTCTTGATTGGTGGATTCCTGAGTAGGGAGGCGGGTCCTTTTCTTTAAAAGGTCCTGCTTCCACGCTCCCACATGCGGCCATGTACTAGAGCCGATGGGGAACGGGGGAAACTATAGCTCTTCAAAATATTTAAAATAGCTAGGAATTATCGACCTCTGATGACAGGATAGCAACTTACCTTTACCCTAGAAATGCGCCAGCTGTTATGTTTTGGTGTGGAATCACCCATTTCTGGGTATTTAGTACACCCATTAGACTCAGGGCATGAAAGGCTAATTCATATATTGGTGCTCTCCAGTGTTCTCAGACTGTGTGGACATCTGATAGCCTAGTGATGCTTGTAGTATGACCACCTGAGTTTCCCCATGCTATTTAGGTAGACCCCGGGGTGGTTTAACTGAGGTGAATTTAAGGAGCCTGTACTGATTGGGGGCTGTCCTTTTCTTCATTCCGCCCTAAAACATTGCTTATTATTTTTGGGGTGACCTTTATTTGAGGGGTGTCTGTGAAATATGGGCATGTCCAGAGAAGACTGAGTGTAAAGACTTGATGCACTAAAATTGGTCTTTCTCCTACTCCCATGCATGCTCGAGCTATGTTTTTAACATTTTTAAGTAACAAATTCTGATATCTTATCTTTTATAACTATTGATTAATAAAGATTATTGTATTTTAATATACCTACTTAAGGATAGTGACACATCCTATATTTTTTCTGTTTATTTTCTGGATATTTACAAGTTATCTACACAATTTATTTTCTATTTGGGATACATAAAATGAGGCTAAAAATGAATTGACTTGCCACTTTATTTAATATTAAAACAATTGTGCAAATTGAAACAATTCATAAAATAGTAGCAATTGCTTGATGTATTTGGGACAAGTTAAAAAAGGGACAATCTTTTGAAAAATGATCGTTTTGCACAACTCGTATGCTATAGTGCCTTTCTTAGACACATTATATAATGCGACTTTTTACTGGTCTATGTCAGAGTCGGAGTGGACTGATTTTGTTCCTAGAAATGCAACTTTTGTATTAGCGCAATTGTTGAATTTGACTGATTTCTTAGTGCAACTCAGGGCACACCTACTGTATATAAGAAATCACAAATAATACTAGGCAGGTGCAAATCTGTCAGAAAATGATGTAAAAGGATAATGAATATGGCTAATAATTATTACCGATGAAATAATGTAATTTCCTTATGCTTCAGCTTTTTTTTTTTTTTTTTTGGCAGAATTTTCTAGGTCTTCTATTTTCTTCAGGCGTTTTGCTACCGACATTTGTAAATTAAATTTTTTACAAAAAAAGCCCAGTCCATAAAAAAAAAAAAAAAAGTGTTCTGGAAGCCCACAGTCATAGAGATGCATCTATTGTCAAAATATGAGCGTATGTTTCCACAGGACTGAAATGCTGCAGAATTATTTTTAAAGAAATCTAATTCACATGCTTCAAAAGAATTCAACACACAGAATATGTGCTGAAATTGTCCCGCAGTGTGGATTTTTAACTTTCTGTATGTCCATTGTATGTTGCGAATTTTCACCTTGATTTCAGCCTTTTCAATGCAAATGTGAAATCAAGCACCATTTTTAGTGCTTCTTTCTACTGTGAATTTTCAGCAGTAATGCTGAAGATTTTATGCAGGGTTTTAGTCCTATGGGGACATTTTGTCATCCCTGGGCTGTGAGCAACACCCCCCTGACAGTACAAGGAAGAGTACTGTAAGGGAGGTGCGTTGCTCAAAGTACCAATGAAGACGCTAGGCTATAAGACCTGCTCTTCTGTACCAATTTCCATGTTTGTGCATTTTTAGCTTGGCTGCTGTGCATCTGGAATCTGCAAATCCAGCCTATACATTTCAAAGATGAATATTTATAGTATTTCCTTGAAATATACAACACATAGATGTACATTAGGGGATACTTTGTTGCATATAAGCTAATTATTAATGCATTTCTATACTTTTAAGAGTTTTGATTTGTAAATCTCTTAATGAATATGGCATTTGAAACACACCACTGTAGCCGTGCATGACCTTTTTCAAACGTCAGTTAGAAAGCGTCCTCGCTATTGATGAAAGTGCAATATAAAATGAGAATCAATTATCAATGTATTAAATTTTTTACAACAGTCACATAGAGACAACACTCCCTAATCACTGGAACAATGCATGACCTAGTTGTCAGATATTATAAACAATGTATTATGCATAGAGAGTTAACGGTAATGTTAACAATACAGATTTAGAAGTCACAAATTATATGGGAGTATATGAAACAAAAAAATATCTAAATACATTAGAAATGAGTGAACAGATTCAAAACTATACAGATTCAACCCGAATTTTTCAAATGTTTTGGTTTCTAACAAAATCAAAACTTTTGCGATTCTTCTCAAACATATCTGTAAAATGGCCAAAACATGTGAAATATATACAGTAGAGCATAGAGAAGAAGGATCACATGGTCTGTGCCACCTAGGTGGACTTATGGCTTCATCATTTTGCAGTTGCTCAGCCAATTATGAGCGGTGGGTGGGGGAGGCCACAGTGATGATTCCAAATGCAGTATATAAGATAAAACACAAAAAAGAAGTGTCATTTTATGGGGTAGTAGCAATGAGAGAACGTATCCACAGTGCCAGCCTAGTGATAGTGAAAAAAACAACATTGCTGTAGTGCTACAGAATTTTAGGAGAAGATTCTGGAACATAGTTGAGTTAGGTTTATTTAATTTTGTGTAGGTAAAGAGGCAGAGTGATCATATTAGTGGAGGGAGAAAAAAAAAATGCACTCCCAAACTGCCATCAGAACTGCCATCACTGTTCCACTGTAGTCTGTGGCTGTCAGACTTTCAGTACCAAATTTTGTATTGTTAAGCAGTGTTTAGCAATAAAGTTTTTTTGTTTGTCTTTTTTAACTACACAGTAGTTAAAAAAAAAATTACCATATATTTCTTGCAGTGGCATTTGCTTATGTGCAGTTAGGGCACATTTACAACGAAATTTATCATCTACATGGTAATTTTAGCACTTGGGGGAAATCTAAAGTTGGGAATTCTATAAGATTGGTGCAAGAATCCCATGGCCATGATCAGTCAGAAAAAAGTGGTGGGAAAGATAATATCATTTCTCATGATGATTCTATTGCAGATATGACCTGGCAAATGGGTCAGGGTGACACTGTGACATCAGAGGAAGAGGGGCTGTGTATCAGTTCAAATTATTACTATAACTGCAGCCAGCACCAACGTTAAAAACACCTGCCCAGGGTAGACCTAAGGCAAGCTTGGGTGGAGCATACATGTTACCCACGCTGGTGGTGGTGGCGGTAGCAGCTATGTGCAGTCATTTCCCATATAGGTATTTTTTGTACATACTGTACTGCCACTGATGTTGCCACAGCTACTACTACTCAGACATCTCTTGCAGCCTGCTCCATCATGTTTTAGTCCATAGTGTAATGCCACTCATATTGCCAAAGTTACCACCGCTACCACCACTCAGGCAGTGGGGAAAAAAAAGTATTTAGTCAGCCACCAGTTGTGCAAGTTCTCCCACTTAAAAAGATGAGCGAGGCCTGTAATTGTCATCATAGTTAGACCTCAACTATGAGAGACAAAACGAGAAAACAAATCCAAAAAATCACATTGTCTGATTTTTTAAGAATTTATTTGCAAATTATGGTGGAAAATAAGTATTTGGTCACCTACAAACAAGCAAGATTTCTGGCTCTCACAGACCTGTAACTTCTTCTTTAAGAGGCTCCTCTGTCCTCCACTCATTACCTGTAGTAATGGCATCTGTTTGACATTGTTATCAGTATAAAAGACACCTGTCCACAACCTCAAACAGTCACACTCCAAACTCCACTATGGTGAAGTACAAAGAGCTGTGGAAGGACACCAGAAACAAAATTGTAGACCTGCACCAGGCTGGGAAGACTGAATCTGCAATAGGCAAGCAGCTTGGTGTGAAGAAATCAACTGTGGGAGCAATAATTAGAAAATGGAAGACATACAAGACCACTGATAATTTCCCTCGATCAGGGGCTCCACGCAAGATCTCACCCCGAGGGGTCAAAATGATCACAAGAACGTAGAGCAAAAATCCAAGAACTACACAGTGGGACCTAGTGAATGACCTGCAGAAAGCTGGGATTAACGTAACAAAGGCTACCGTCAGTAACACACTACGCCGCCAGGGACTCAGATCCTGCAGTGCCAGACGTGCCCCCCTGCTTAAGCCAGTACATATCCGGGCCTGTCTGAAGTTTGCTAGAGAGCATTTGGATGTTCCAGAAGAGTATTGGGAGAATGTCATATGGTCAGATGAAACCAAAGTAGAACTGTTTGGTAGAAACACAACTCGTCATGTTTGGAGGAGAGTGAATGCTGAGTTGTATCCAAAGAACACCATACCTACTGTGAAACATGGGGGTGGCAACATCATGCTTTGGGGCTGTTTCACTGCAAAGGGACCAGGACGACTGATCCGTGTACATGAAAGAATGAATGGGGCCATGTATCATGAGATTTTGAGTGCAAACCTCCTTCCATCAGCAAGGGCATTGAAGATGAAACGTGGCTGGGTCTTTCAGCATGACAATGATCCCAAGCACACCGCCAGAGTAACGAAGGAGTGGCTTCGTAAGAAGCATTTCAAGGTCCTGGAGTGGCCTAGCCAGTCTCCAGATCTCAACCCCATAGAAAACCTTTGGAGGGAGTTGAAAGTCCGTGTTGCACAGCGACAGCCCCAAAACATCACTGCTCTAGAGGAGATCTGTATGGAGGAATGGGACAACATACCAGCAACATTGTGTGCAAACCTTGTGAAGACTTACAGAAAACGTTTGACCTCTGTCATTGCCAATAAAGGATATATAACAAAGTATTGAGATAAACTTTCGTTATTGACGAAATACTTATTTTCCACCATAATTTGCAAATAAATTCTTAAAAAAATCAGACAATGTGATTTTCTGGATTTGTTTTCTCATTTTGTCTCTCATAGTTGAGGTCTACCTATGATGTCAATTACAGGCCTCTCTCATTTTTTGAAGTGGGAGAACTTGCACAATTGGTGGCTGACTAAATACTTTTTTTTCCCCACTGTATATATATATATATATATATATATATATATTTGTGAGTATGTGAACCCAGAGGGGGCTATTGAGCGACCCAGGGCCAGGCCTGAAAAGGCCCTCAGCCACACCTTTGAGACTGATCCCCCCCAAATTGTCACATATGGTGCTACGGATTCGGGCATAAAGAGATCCACCCAAGTCCTGGAAGACAAGTGGTTGGTGACTGCAGTACTGCTAAGTGTCCATTGTGGCCTACAGCTTGAAGAAATCTGTGATTTCAACTGAGAAACCCAGGAAGAGGTGAGTGGAATTGCAACATAGCAAATTGTGTGCAAAAAACTGGTGAAAGTAAAACTCTGGAAGAGGAATCCAGGGAATGGACTATGTGTATACTGTGGCTCAGAAGTCTGTAAAGTGCTTGCGGATGGCAAGAAAATAAGCAATGTGTGTAGAACCTGGTTATTGCAAACAGTCTATGTGAAAGGCTATGGTGATATGTTGGTGTTTTCTGTGGAATACAGAAGAAAATGCTGGTTGTTGTAGTGCCACATAAGTTAACTGTTTGAATACAGGTGACTGCAGAAGATAGCAAAAAAAAGTTGCTGCCGGTTGAACCCAAGGTTGCTGTGGAATATTGTGTAATCTTGTTAGTAAACCATGGGCAAGAAAAAGAGAATTTCAGCTTGTAAAAAAGCAGAGAAGTTATGCTCAGGTTTATTAGTGCAGCAGTCTGAACGCAGAGAGACACAAAACCCGGAACAGAGCATGTGGAGTGCAAGTAAAGCTAATGGGTTGCATGACAGTGACTTAGTTTTTCTGAAGCACCTCTGTTCTATGAATGAATATGTCCCTGCTGGCTGTGTGTCTCATACTGGAGTGCATGAAAGCGCCAAAGATGAAAATGTTATGGTGCAGCAGCTTCAAGATGAGATTAAAACCATCAGGTTCATTTATGAGGATGAAATATCTGATTGGAAATGGCAACTTGAGGTATCAGAAAAAGAGAACCTTAAGTTAGAGAAAGAGCTTGAGACTATAAAGAGTTCATATCCTAGTCATTGTGAAAATGTGGTGCTGGGTTTGCCTGGAATGGACTGTGTCACTAAGAAGGAGTTTGCTGAAATGAAATGTGCTCTATCTAATAAAGTTATACAGAGTGTAGAGCAAAAGCAAGTGCTTGAGAAGCAGTTGCAGGATTTAAAGGAGCACCATGTCCAAGACTCCATTGCCAAAGAGAGTGTCATTGAAAAATTAAGAGATGACCTTGAAACGGCTAAATGTGAGAGAAGTGAATTTTTGCAGTGTCAGTCAGAATGTCTGGATGACCAAGTCAGGAAGTGTGAAAAACTTTTGGCTGCATTAACTGACAAAGAAAATGAAATTGCAGAGCTGAGGAAGCATGTGTCTGACCGAGAGAGTGATTTAGAATCCGTGGTGCAGACATTGCAGTCAGAGCAAAACTTGCATGAACTAAAGCAGGTTCGCCTAAATAGTGAAGTCAACGAATGGCGGAGCAGAGATGGAGTTCTGGAACAAAGAGAAATGGAACTCAAAGCTAGAATATGCAGCCTGGAGAGGGCACTCTCAGGATCTTGTGAAGATAATGAGAAATTGTTTGTTTTGGTGAAAATAAAGACAAAGAATTGAGGGAGATGACTTCTGTCCATGCTCAGAAAGTGCAATCCTTACAGGAGAGTCACAAAAAAGTAGAGACTCAACTTCAAGAGCTGCAACTAAAAGTCACAGAAGGGGATAGGTTTCGAGCAGACCTGCTAGACAAGGCAAACGGACTGCAGGTGGAATTGAATAATGTCACAGGGCTTCTTTCTCAAGCAGACAGCAAGTTTATCAAACTTTCCAAAGATTTTTCTACACTAGAATCTCAGCTTCAGGACACTCAGGAACTTTTGCAAGAAGAAACTCGTCAGAAGCTTGACCTTAGTACAAAACTAAAACAAATGGAAGATGAGAAAAATGGTTTCCTTGAGCAACTAGAGGAAGAGGAGATAGCAAAAAGAGATTTGACATAGCAGATTTCAACACTACAGGCTCAGGCGACTGATCTGAAGAAAAAAATGGAGGATAGTATTGGGTCCTTGGACTCTGTTGAAGAACTAAAGGAAAAGTTTCAAAAGGAGCTAGAAGCTACAAATCAACGGTTTGAAGAGAAGGCTGCTGCTTATGACAAACTTGAGAAGAGGAAAATTAGACTTCAGCAGGAACTAGAAGATATAGGTGTAGATCTTGATCATCAATGTCGGGTTGTGTCAAATTTGGAAAAGAAGCAGAAAACGTTTGATCAGCTGCTTGGTGAAGAGAAGACTCTTTCTGCTAGATACAGTCATATGAAAAAGTTTGGGCACCCCTATTAATCTTAATCATTTTTAGTTCTAAATATTTGGGTGTTTGCAACAGCCATTTCAATTTGATATATCTAATAACTGATGGACACAGTAATATTTCAGGATTGAAATGAGGTTTATTGTACTAACAGAAAATGTGCAATATGCATTAAACCAAAATTTGACTGGTGCAAAAGTATGGGCACCTCAAAAGGAAAAGTGACATTAATATTTAGTAGATCCTCCTTTTGCAAAAATAACAGCCTCTAGTCGCTTCCTGTAGCTTTTAATCAGTTCCTGGATCCTGGATGAAGGTATTTTTGACCATTCCTCTTTACAAAACAATTCCAGTTCAGTTAAGTTTGATGGTCGCCGAGCATGGACAGCCCGCTTCAAATTATCCCACAGATTTTCAATGATATTCAGGTCTGGGGACTGGGATGGCCATTCCAGAACATTGTAATTGTTCCTCTGCATGAATGCCTGAGTAGATTTGGAGCTGTGTTTTGGATCATTGTCTTTGTGAAATATCCATCCCCGGCGTAACTTCAAATTCGTCACTGATTCTTGTACATTATTCTCAAGAATCTGCTGATACTGAGTTGAATCCATGCGACCCTCAACTTTAACAAGATTCCCGGTGCCGGCATTGGCCACACAGCCCCAAAGCATGATGGAACCTCCACCAAATTTTACAGTGGGTAGCAAGTGTTTTTCTTGGAATGCTGTGTTTTTTTGACGCCATGCATAACGCCTTTTTGTATGACCAAACAACTCAATCTTTGTTTCATCAGTCCACAGGACCTTCTTCCAAAATGAAGCTGGCTTGTCCAAATGTGCTTTTGCATACCTCAGGTGACTCTGTTTGTGGCGTGCTTTCAGAAACGGCTTCTTTCGCATCACTCTCCCATACAGCTTCTCCTTGTGCAAAGTGTGCTGTATTGTTGACTGATGCACAGTGACACCAACTGCAGCAAGATGATGCTGCAGCTCTTTGGAGGTGGTCTGTGGATTGTCCTTGACTGTTCTCACCATTCTTCTTCTCTGCCTTTCTGATATTTTTCTTGGCCTGCCACTTCTGGGCTTAACAAGAACTGTCCCTGTGGTCTTCCATTTCCTTACTATGTTCCTCACAGTGGAAACTGACAGGTTAAATCTCTGAGACAACTTTTTGTATCCTTCCCCTGAACAACTATGTTGAACAATCTTTGTTTTCAGATCATTTGAGCGTTGTTTTGAGGAGCCCATGATGCCACTCTTCAGAGGAGATTCAAATAGGAGAACAACTTGCAATTGGCCACCTTAAATACCTTTTCTCATGATTGGATACACCTGGCTATGAAGTTCAAAGCTCAGTGAGGTTACAAAACCAATTTTGTGCTTCAGTAAGTCAGTAAAAAGTAGTTAGGAGTATTCAAATCAATAAAATGATAAGGGTACCCAAATTTTTGCACCGGTCAAATTTTGGTTTAATGCATATTGCACATTTTCTGTTAGTACAATAAACCTCATTTCAATCCTGAAATATTACTGTGTCCATCAGTTATTAGATATATCAAATTGAAATGGCTGTTGCAAACACCCAAATATTTAGAACTAAAAATGATTAAGATTAATAGGGGTGCCCAAACTTTTTCATATGACTGTATGCAGAAGAACGTGACCGTGCTGAAGCAGAGGCTCGTGGAAAAGAGACCAAACCTCTTGCCTTGGCTCGCTCCCTTGAATTGAAGGCCAAGTTAGAGAGGCTCAACAAGCAACTGCGCACTGAAATGGAGGATTTGATTAGCTCCAAGGATGAAGTTGAGAAAAACCTGGAATCTGTGCAGATATTGTATGAGAACAAAGCTAATGCTTATGACAAGCTGGAAAAGGCCAAGAGAGAATTTGACCTCCAGATAGAAGACATGAGGATTCAGTTTGAGGAAAAAATGTCTGATTTATCTGCTCAGATTATAGATCTAAAAATGCATCCTGCTCAACTAAAACTGCAAGTGGACAAGCAGGAGGAAGTTGTATGCATCAACACTCAGCTGGAGGAGCTTGAAGATGAATTACAAGCCACAGAGGATGTCAAGTTGCGCTTAGAAGTTAATCTACAAGCTATGAAGGCACAGTTTGAGAGAGATATGTAAGGACGTGATGAGCAAATATGGAAGTCTTATAAAGAAACCATTCCAATATATGATGTGACAGTTCAGCGTGATCTATTATGTGAGGGTGTACGGTATGGCCCTCATGCAGAAGGAGAAGATATTGCAGTACAGAGCTTCTGTTTCTCAAACAAAGAGGAAAGCAAGCCAACTAGGTCTCCTAAACTTCTAAGCCTTGATGGTGATGGCAAAGTTTGCTTTGAGTTGAAAGTTATGGAAAAAGTATCCATGAAACAGTTATACTCTAAAGACGTTGATGTGCATGAAGTGTGTATTAGTTGGTCTCTGAGCGCCTGTGGATTCATGATAGGTGAAGATGAAGATTCTTACAGCTATTTACTAAAGGGATCAAAGTCATGCAATGGGATGGCTGAAGACTATGGCGAGAAATGTGATGAAAATAATGTGATCCCCTGTATGGCGAATTGTGAAGGTGATGAAGTAGAAATTGCCTTTGCACAGAATGGACAGGATCTTGGTGTAGCATTTAAAGTGCTGAAAAAACGGAAAACTCGACTGAGCGGAATTTGGAAGAAGAGACCGCCAGATTGGGACTTCTGGAGAGACACTGGACAAGTGTACAGGATTGAAGAGGGACGTCGACATACTATGTCTTGTCCCATTGTAGCTCACCCCATGGGTAGTGAGCTGAGAGGGAGGGTATGTGAGTATGTGAACCCAGAGGGCGCTATTGAGCGACCCAGGGCTGGGCCTGAAAAGGCCCTCAGCCACACCTTTGGGTGGGGGCGTAATTCCAGAATGCTGGAGAAACCTGCAGGAAGCAGGAAATCGTGGAACCAGCCAAGGACAGAGAGACGGTCTGTCCCAGGAGGGCTGAGGTCCATGGGGGACTTTTGCTTGAGCTGAGCATCAGTCAGGCTAGATAGGGGTCAAGGAGTCAGTTAGTGCCCTTACTGTGGCCCAGGCTGTTTTTTGTTTTGTTATGTTGCACTAAGCTGAATAAAAGCCATTTTGTTTTAAATTGGCACCGTCTGAACGCTGCCTCTCCGGCGCCCAGTACCACAAGCACTGCTGTCAGGACCAGGAGTCTGCCGCCATTGAGACTGATCCCCCCCCAAATTGTCACTATATATATATATATATATATATATATATATATATACTCACTCCCATTTAATTTTTGGTCAGAATCTCTTAGTGCCTTGGCATCTCCGATGACTAAAATTCCTAAGAGCATATTATCCGTTTTAGCGGAGTACTCATTTATTGCCTCTGCCTCAGTTTATTTCCTCTTGCTGAACAGAGGTGATTGTCAGTACTACAGGATTCCAGAGTCCATTCTATAATAGGACACTTTTTACCTGAGAATATATACCTCTATGTTGAATTGAGCAAAGCAGAAATGGTTCTAGGTACATCTAATTGATACAACCGTCTATATAAGTATATATGTCCCTCATTCTGATGGTTCATTATTTGTTCTATGTCTCTTCCCCTTTTTTGTCTTTATTATTTACGCAGTGTCTGCTGCGTATATTTTTCCGCAATGTGAGAATGGAATTCGCTTAGCCTAAGGATAAGGCCACATGTTACAGAAAAGTTGCGCTTTTTATTGAAGATTTTGCTGCAGGTTTTTTCAAGCCAAAGCCAAGAATGGCTACAAAAGAAAAAGGAAATATATAGGAAGTACTTATACTAAAAACCGCAGCAAAAAGCTGTGTTTCCACAACATGGGGCCTTAGTCTTAGGCCAGGGACCCATGTGGTGTAAACGCCGCAGAAAAAAACGCATTGTTTTACAGTCACATCAAAATGGATGAGATTCTAGACAATCCCATCATCACTTTGCGGGAAAATACGTGGTGCGGACACGTGGCGATTTCCAAAACTGTTTCGGTTTTGGAAATCGCAGCATGTTAATTATATCTAAGGAAACGATGGCGGTTTCCCTATAGAAGTAATTGAAGCAGAAATTCCACAAAGGAAAACTTTGCAAACTTTCTGTGCAAAGCGCTGTGGGAAGAACCATGATGCGAGACGCCAAAAAAGCACTGTGGGACGCGATGTGGGGCCTTAGCCTTAACCCCTAGACGTTGCCAATCTGCCTTTTTACATCGCTTTATCTGATGCCAAGTTAATTAAAGTCAAACACCTGTGATTTACAACTGCTTCTCTACAAGTGATAAGTGCCTGCATCTCTATGCTGAAGTTACTGTCCAGGAGGGGAGTTACACTGTGATAAGAGAAGCTTTTAGGACCTTTATCATCACTTTTATCTACAAAATTTAATCCTTTATAGTGATCATAGGAAAGTGAAACTGCTTTTGCATTCACACTGTGATAGCAGGACTTGCTCCCCTGCCAGCCCCCACCATCACCTACTTCCTGGATGTTTGCTCTGTCTCAGCAGGGAGCCTAGCTAGAGATAACACAAGCAGTTTACAGCCCTCTACTATACTAAACTACTGGTTAATTTCCACATGGATAAAAGAAGCAAAATTTACTTTTTTATTTACATTTTATACCATTCTTCTACTTCTAGCAAAAAAAATATTCAACTTATTTAACAAATAAGACTATTTTTTTCAAGCCTTATGTGTCCTGAAAAATCATGGTAAAAATAGTTAAGATATGAAAAGCCATTAAAAAGATATTGCTGTGTAAAGCAATGCATACAAAGTGCTAAATTTGGCCTGGGCATTGGGGCATCAATGACGCTTGGTCCTGAAAGCCTAAAAGAGGTATTCTGAGAAGAGAAAATTATGGTACAGCCAAATACTGGTATAATGTAGGTTCTGTGACACTATTTCAGCTGTAGCAGCGGTCTGGCAGCTGCCTCTCTACATTATAGTCTATGATAGTTTCAAAGACATATAAGTAGTGCACTGGCTCCATCTGTTCCATAGATTAGGGCACATACCAAATTGCCTCTGAATGTCTTGTTTAGTAGACTGGTGAAATCTGCACTATCCTGCACTGTATGTCAATCATGGCTTCCCTTCCTACTGATTGAAGTCAGATTAAACTTTTTATGTTCACTGAGACCATTCCTCTAACAAACAGGCCAAAAGCTGTTTTACTGTCGCGAGCATTAGCTCTGGGTCTCCACTTTGCAATACCGAAGCAGAGCAGCCGCCATCTGGGCCTGCAGTTATGCCATGTTGGGAGGGACCTGCTAATCACGTGGTCACTGGGTACCTTGGGTATTGGCACTGCTACTGCTTCTACTGACTATATAGTGCTTAATCCTTTCATAACCTAGTTGTAAACTGCTTCTATCTTTTCCTGGAGATCAGTGCCAGAAGTCTTAAGTTCATGCTGTACATTCACCATAGCACAGGGCTAAAACCCAGAACCAACAGCATTAACCCTAGAAAAGGGGTTATCTTCATATATCAACCCCATCAAGTGATGGAATACTAATCTAACCAGATGATCCCATTGGTCATTCAGTTTAGAGGATTGATTCTAGCTTGATGGAACACTATAGATGTGTTACCAGGATTGTCCTATTCAATTTATCTTTAAATCTTAAAATGACCATAGGAATAGGTGATGACTGTAGAAATTATAAAAATTGTTGCTGTTTCTGCAGCTAAATGTTAGGGAGAATTCTATTCATAAAATCAACAGAAAAGTATTTTGCAATAAAAAAAAAATTATATATATATATCTATATAAATTCACTATGAATTAAGCCTACATAAAAGGTTATTAGTATAAACTAAGCACCAAATGCTTTTGCATTTTAAAATACCTTGGCACCTTATGATAGTTATTAGAGCTGACCTTTCTAAATTAGCAACCTAACGAACCTTTGACAATGGCAGAGCTCAATCAGACACTTTTTCATTATTTTTAGGAAGCAATCTCATGGCTGTGCAATTAGTGAGTCTTTAGATTTTTTTTCTTGGACAACAGAACATATCGTCCAGTTCACGCTGAGCTGCCTATGCCTAATTTATTACTAAATATATTGAGCATTTGTTCTTTTTTTTTTTTTTTTTTTTTTAAGGAGAAACATAATTGGCCTATGTGAATCTGGGGCTGTAGGGACATGCTGGGATCATGGATTGTTTCAAAGAAATGTCACACAGAACATGGTAAAGGTGACTAATGAAAGAGCTGAATGGCTACAATGAGCTCAGGGTTTTCATTAAAAGCAGGCAGGAAACATGCATTATGCAAAATAACTATATAAATATGTTTTATCTCACCCTGATCTAAGATGCAAGTGCATCATTAACTAGCATGATAAAACAGTGCAGAGTGTGTTAATGGTGACTTGGTAACAAGTGGCAATGACCTCTTATTCGTAATGTCTGGTATACTGCATCAAATTACTTTCATTGTTAATATATACAGTAGTGTGATCATCTGTCACTACTCAGGAAATAAGATTCAATTGACTTACTGTATATCTAGCCAAGAAAACTGCCGCTATATGAAACGCAAAAAAAATATTAAAATGAATAATTAATTCATAATCTATTGTACATTTGTTAATCATCATCATCTATGGCAAACTGATGCGAAGATCCATTAGGCATGGACTCTCCAGACACCATGAAAAATATTTTTACCTGAGTTTTATCCCTACTCCATTGCTTCATTGCTTACAGTATCATATGCCTTGTTTTACAGTTTAGTATCATCCCCTCCTTTCTGTATTTGGCCATGCCAGCAGCAGGAAGAGGAAGCAGCTTTAGAGCATGACAGCATGAACTGTCTCATTGCAGAGGGGGTGAGGGTGAAGCTAACTTTGGCACTGTGTGCCCACCTCTCTGCTGCTGTGACTGTCCACTGTCTTACATAAAGTCTGACTGACCAGGTCACCCTTTCAGCGCTAAATCTCTTTTAGTTAAACGTTTTTTTGGGGTTTTATAGTAGTGTATTTTTTTTAGCATACACATTGTTTGACATGCCATCAATAACCCTTGAGTAATAAATCACTTTTTCTTGTTAACCAATTTTTTTTGCAACAGTGCATGATTTTAGTGCCAAATCCATTTGTTTTCCATCAATGGAGTGCACTCTGTTTTTTTTTTTTTGTTTTTTTTTAATACATTCTGTGTGATCTGCAGTCAGGACAGTCACCCTTTGAGTACCATATGCCAATTAAATCAGTTTTTATTAACCACAAATCCATAACATTGACTTGTATTTTTGACATGTGACCTGCAGATAGTCCTTTGTTTAGGTTGCATATACCAGAAAATTTAGCACAGTGTCCACACAGTTTTATTTCTTGCCACATTAAACATAAAATTTTATGCTCCAATCATGGGCATTCACCGCTGCAGATCTGCCCCCAAAGCTAGAACACCCCTTCTCCCACTGGGCCACTTACTTTTATATGCCAGTATGACGAAGCATGATCGCAGGAACCGTCCAGAATCTGTGACAGCCAGGAGCATAGTGAAGGCTCCCAGGACTCACAACAATGTAGCTACTGAGGCTTGCCTGTAACAGGCCCCAATAGTTACAGTGCGAATCTCCCATGTGATCGAATGATTGCTTGTTCAAGCCCCCTAGGAGGGCTAATAAAACAGTAAAAACAAATGTAAAAAAGTTTAAAAAATTATTTAAAAAATGACGAAGACCTAAAAGTTTAAATCACCCCCTTTTTCTATATCTCAAAAATAAACAAGCCAAACGAAACATAAACAAATTAGGTATTACTGTGTCTGAAAACGCCCGGGCTACAAACAAATAAAAATATTTTTCACATGAGACAAATGCCGTGGAGAGAAAAAAAAATTAAAATGGCCAAACCGCCATATTTTTGCTGTTTTACCTTCTAAAAAAAGTTAAGAAAATACCGATCAATATATCAGATGCTCCCCAAAATGGTATAAATAAAAAGTACAACTGGCTGCAAAGAAAGACACCTTATGCAGCCCTGGATATGGAAACATAAAAAAGTTCTGGGTGTCAGAACATGGCAACACCTGGAAAATTTATTTTTAAAAGTTTTGATTTTTTTTAAAGGTGCCATTTAGCCACAGTGAAAACACCACAGTGAAAATCGCAGCATTTTACAGTCCCTGCAAAGTTACAGAAAAATACCCGCAGCGGAAATGCTGCAATTTCCAAAACCGTCATGTTTTTGTAAATTGCAGCATGCCAATTATACCTACAGAAATGCTGGTGGTTTCCCTATAGGTATAATTGAAACAGAAAGCCCACAGAGGAAAACTCAGCGGACTTTCTGTGTACAAACGCTGTGGGAAAAACCGCAATTTGTTTCCGCCACAATTTTCCCTGCAGTACTTTTTGGCTGCATCCCACTACATGGGGCCTTAGCCTGAATTAATTTTTTTCCAAGACATTACTGGTTACTGAGGATAGAGGGCTAGGCTTGCAAAGTGAATTTTTGCTTTGGTGAAGGAAAGCCCATAATACAACTACAGATTACTGATTCCAATAACAATGTACATGTTTCTGATGGAAAAAAAAATAGCTGTTAAACAATTATTGTATTGTATATAAACTCTCTAAGTATAAATAACATAAATATGACACACATACGGCAAAGTTTAAGGGTATGTTCACACGGAGTTTTTTGCAGGCAGAAAAAATAAGCTTCAGGAATTAGGAAATGTTTTTTTGACATGCCGCAGTTTTTTTTCGCATTTTTTTTTTTTTTTGCTTCAGCACACTGTATGGACCTGGAAACTTTTTGCGCCTCCCATTGACTTCAATGGGTTTTTCCAGGCGGAATCCGCCTGAAGATAGGTCATATCGCTTTTTTTTTTTCTGCTACCGGAAATGAATGGGAGGCATTTTTTCAGGCAGATTTTGAGGCGGATTCCGCGTCAAAATCCACTGGGAAAAAACTCCGTCTAAACACAGCCTAACATTGCACATGATGATTTGAATGCAGTGCATTGTGACATAAAGTGTTTTCTCAACTTTTTTCAGTACATTTCAATGTTTTTTTGTTGTTTTCTGTGACGAGATATCATGGTGCAGTGTACTGTGATGTTAAACTTTTCTACATTCTTAATTGCTTTACTATACTATATAAGAAAGCTGTTTAAAAAAAAGTACCAGGACAGTAAAGAGCATCTTGGCATAAATTAATTTGTTTGGCTTAGGTATATGCTTAGGGCTATTGTCCTGAAAAATAGGAAATTCAAATGTAACTAATAATTCAACAAGGTCAGGTAATGCTGTCACTATAAATTAAGTATGACATAGTAATTTGCATGTATTTCTTGTGGGTGATGTTGAAACAAAAACATTTGTTATCTATTATATGGTTATTAATAAGACGTCTGGTAACCACTGAACATTAGACCTATCACATTTCAAATATACTCTTTTGTTGAATAATTGAAATTTTAAGCAGTCACATAAAATACAGGACAATATTCCTCAAGAAGAGAATACATATTTATTTATTTATTGATTTATTTTTAATTAATTAATTTATGTTTACTCAAAGGCTCTGATGCTATGGGTCCAAAGGTCTATAGAAAACACTTCATTTGGTTCTGATGGTTCACATATAATATCACCTATTGATGACGTATCCTTTGTGTGGAAACCAGAACAAAAAATTGATGATTCAGTTAAAAGTGGAATAGTACTTGAAAGGAAGTGTGCACATGTTCTATATAAATGGAGTTTGGACTTCATTTCCTTTGATGACTCCATGGAACCCATGTTCAAGATTGATGACAACCTTTGGAACAAGTTTACTAAGCTAAATGCTGCAGATTTCTGGCTAACACTAGTATATATGCCTTTTGACAAATTTACTATGTATAGACACATTTTGCACTTAGTTATACAGGAGTCATTTTCGACTATTCGTGTGTGCCCATTTTTTATTTTTTTTTATTTTTTTAAATTTGGAATCTGCTGTACATAAAAATTTGACTTCTCTTTTGCAAGCAATAGCAAACATTTGTGGTGTTGTTATTTGCCCTCAAATGCCAAATTGAAAAGATGTGTTTTGAGTCTTGATTTAAAATTCTTCAAAGATGAGATCTTTCTGATTGGTTCCAGAGAGTGGGGGCTGCATGGCAGAAGGCTCTGGCTCAAAATCATTTAAGGTGGATCCTGGTGACGGACAAGTTATTTGTACCAGCTGAACTGAGAGGTCGGCAACTATTATGGGGCTTCAGAAGTTCTTTTAAGTAGTCAGGGCTTAAGCTGTTTATGGATTTGAAGGACATCAAGCAAACTTTAACCCCTATCCGATGCCAGATCTTTAAAGAAGGCGGTTGATTTGTAGCAATATACAGCAGAGACCCAGAGCTAATGCCCGCGATCAGGGCATTGCACTGCCGTGTGGCCCCCAAAGTAAAAAAAAAAAAAATGCCCCTTGGGGCCCGTCCTCACCTGCCCCATGCCTTTAATGTTGCAGGCTGGTGCCCGTGCAGCGAGGTCACGGGAGCTGATCTGGTCCTATGATAGCCAAGACCATTATGAAGACTATGGGACTTGCAATCAAACTATTGCAGGTTCAAGTCCCCTAGGAGGGCTTATAAAATAGTAAAAACATTTTAGTTTTAAAATATATATAAAAAAAAATTATAAAAAATTAAAAGTTCAAATCACCCCCCGTTTCCTAGAATACATATAAAACTAAATAATTACTTTTGAAACACATACAAATTAGGTATCCCTGTGTCCAAAAGTGCGGAGTCTATAAACTTCTAAAAATATTTTTCCCGTACGGTGAATTGTGTAGCAGGTGGAAAAAAATTTAAAGTGCTGAACTGTCTTTTTTTTTCACTGTTTCGCCTCTGATAAAAATTTGAATAAAAAGTGATCAAAGCAATAGGCATTCCCCAAAATTGTATAAGTAAAAAGTACATCTGGTCCCGCAGAAAAATAAGCCCTAAGCATCTCTGTACACGGAAATATAAAAAAGTTACAGGTGTCAGAAAGACTTTAAGAAAAACAAAATTTTTTTACAAAGTTTTGGATTTTTGTTATGGGGCTAAAATGCAAATAAAACTATATAAATTTGGTATCCCTGGAATCATACCAAAACATAGAATACAGATGACATGTCATTTTGGCTGCACAGTAAACGGCGTCAAAATGAAGCCTATAAGAAAGTCGCACAAATGCACTTTTTCTCCATTCTGATTTTTTCCATCTTCCCAGTACATTGTACAGAATAATAAATGGTTCTATTATGACGAACAATTTGTCTTGAAAACATTACATTCTCATTTGGATTTGTGAACATCAAAATAAAAAAGTTATGGGGTTTGGTAGGTGGGGAGTCAAAAACGAAAATTGAAAAATGTCACCAGTGGGCGTTTCTTAATTTTACAGGCAGCCAGTGCAGTGAGCGGAGGAAAGGGGTTATAGGAACATTTCACAGTGAAAATACAGAAGAGACACGTGTGTGAAATCCTGGCATCTCCTGACAGCCTCTCAACCAAAAATGAGTAATAGGTGGACATCTTAAAGTGGCGATTTCACATACAGTATATAAGATGCTGTGGGCAGGAAAACAAGGCTTTTTAGTGGTAGTCAAGCTAGCGATGGACATGTTATTCATCACTCCATGATCCAAAGCAATTACTCTATTTTCTTCTGTAATACACAGCAACAAAAATTGCAAATAGAACTAGAAGAATCATAGGATTAGTAGAAATAGAAAGTCAGATTAAATCAATTAGAGGCAGATAGTGAGATAAATCATAGGAGGGTGGGAGACTATCTGCACTGTGCTGTGAGCCTGACTGCTGCAGCACAGACATTGGACAGTTTAACCCTTTCATTTCCAATACTCTAATTTTGTCTGTGGACAACCACAGATGAAACTGCTCTGTTGCAAAACAGAGTGTCTTACATTGTTTTTACTCACAAAGGTAGTCCTGTTAGTGAAAAATCATTTGTTAAGGGCAAATGTTTTATTAAAATCATACAAACCAGCGATACAGCCTGCTAATGTGAAAAATCTGAGTTTGTTAAGGGCTTTTTTTTTCTGGTTACCCAACAAACAGAGACACAGCCTACTAATCTTAACCAGATCACACTTCAGTACTTTTAGTGCTTTGCTATTTATCTTGAAATAGTTTTTTGAAAAAAAGCAAAAAAAAAAAAAAAATTAACCCAGTCTCAGAATTGTTGGCAATCACTATTATAATAAAGGAATGTACAGTAAAATGACTGGAAAAAAATGGGCCAGAGCACAGGCAATAAGAATGAGGATTCAAAAGCAACACAACTTCTGGTCTTGACAGCCAGTAGTCATAGTGTTGTTGCACTTCCCGAGAATAAAGGCTTTTTGAAAGCAGTTAAGCAATGTCTTCTTATTTATCTTCACTGACACAGATCCCATTCTCTAATAATCATGTGGAATATGCTGAGAGATTCCTCACAGTCCCAGACTTCCACATCTTCCTTCTCTTGATGAGCTGGATGATAACACTGTTTTTTTGGAATGTAGAGAGGGAAGGTAGTAGTGACAGGATGTGTGCTATTGGTAGTTGAGATAGTAGGAGTACTAGGGGGAGAAGGAATCCCATTGCCATGATGAGTCACAAAAAGTGGGTCAGGGTAACATTAGAGGAAAAGGGTAGTGGCAGCTGCAATAGTAAGAATTCCATCTGATGTGAAGCCCCAACATCCAAAAACCTGCCTGGGTAGGTCTAAGGCAAGCTTGGTGGTGGTGGCACTGGCAGACATGTTTCCACTGCTGCTAGTGTTGGCAGCAGCAGCTACATGCATCAATCTTCCTTATAGGATTTTTTTTGTACATTACCAAATGACAAATCCATGGCAAGGTGCAAGATCTATAAGTATAAAATAAGCCATGGCTGTTCAGGCACACATGTAGGAACTAGGTCTCTACATAATCACAGGAAAGGCGGTCACGAGCTCATTTGGCAAAATAGAATTGGCAGTGGCACTAATTGAGCAAGACCATTCTATTCCTCTTCCCCATGATCTTCCTTGTAGGCAGGCCACATCCTAACCTAGCACATCGCCATTATCATCTCTGTCTGCTTCTCCGCCACACCAACGAATCTTGAGTAGTTTGCTCATCTCTAATACTTAACCTCGCTGCAGCATTTTGGACTAGCTGAAGGGGATATATTTCTTTATCTGGAAGACCTATGTATAGGCCATTAAGGTAGACCAAATGCGAGACTATGATCAGTGATTCTGTTAGAATAAGGTATTTGGTTTTTGCAATGTTCTTCAGGTGTAAGTATGAAGATTTAACAATGGAGAATACCTGGTTCCTGAGAGACAGTTACCCATTAATAACTATGCTCACATTTCGAACATAGCCTGTGCTTTGAAGGGTTGTGTTTCCTAGGGATACAGGTGGTGGATGTACAAGTTGCAATTTTGCCATTAAGCGCTGACCTCCAACCATGAGAACTTCAGTTTTGTCCAGGTTCAGCTTTAGCCAGCTGGCATTAATCTATTCTTGCATTTCAGCTAGGCATGAATAGCTAGCTGGAGATGGATCATTGACTCCAGGCTTGAAGGATATGTACTGTATAGTTATGCAAACATTTTGTCCATTAGACCTACAGTAACAGCATCCCTGTAAACATCAAACAGGTATTTAATAAACTATATAGATTTTTTATTTTTGTTATTAACAATTTCCTTTTTTTTTTTAATCTTAGATGCAACTGCACTGTGCTCCAAAGGAAAACTGCTATAAGGCTAATATAAGTTCTGTACAAGTGCAAGGAGATGCAGATTTTTTCATTAACCAACTTGGAATCCCATTTGCTCAGTTTGTTTTTGATTATAACAAAGCCAAGGTACTCCAAAATGCATATCATATTATATGTACCAATTCTGCAGCAATGATTCTTGTATTTGTTTAATTTTAAGTGATGGCATAGTTGTCCTATATAAGCCAGCCTTATGACAATATGGTGCACTATTCTTATAGGCAACCATGTGTGTTGCTGTAGGGTATGCAGCATGAACCAAACATGTCACAAGGAAGGACATGCATGCAAACATGGTACACGGAAGGACACAAAGCTGAACACTGCAGACAAAAAGAAAGCATCCAAACATTGACACGTTATTGAAACCCAAGCCCAAGCCAAATTATTTGTAATCCATATATATATATATATATATATATATAAGCTCAGAGAAAGAACTGTCCTGACACACACACAGTTGGTGTTATCAAAAGCAATTTGTGTTTATTAAAAACATAACATAAGATTTTATTAAGGAAAGTAAATGGTCGTGTCAATTATAATAGAGTATGCGCAGAAACCGGTAATCATGATTGATCATTGGCGGGAGGAGTGTCTTGACACACCCTTTACTCAACGCCATAATAAAAGCATATTAGTCCTAAGAGCTACGTATTGCAGGGTTTGCTGGGACTCCATAACACATACGTGGCAGGCAGAAAATCAAATAATTGAATATGGCATAGGAAAGGGCAACTGTATTCGCAGAATTACAGACATGACTCTGACACCAGACAGAAACGTAACTCAGGCATACAGACAGAAGAACAGCATGCATATCTAACAAACAACAGATCATGAAACAGATCACTGAACATTGCACAGCCCAGGGTGTGGTTAGAGAAGCAGACTTATATACACACAGGCAAATAGGTATAGACAGAAAAAAATCGTAGCAGGTCAACATACTAATCCTTAAAGAGATAGGAGCACGCACAGGGATAAGTAAGTGATGGGGTCTGTTGGAAACGGTAGTATGCCATCAGTTGCAGAGCACTGGCATTACACCAGTAGAACCTGACTGAAAAGAATAACAATTATTCAATCCTCTATGACATTCAATGGAATTCAGCTTCCATCATGAGTCATTTGAACCGCTTATCTAATTTTGTAAAGATGGGATATATAGTCTAAAAAGGAAAACTCAAAAGACTATCAATGTTGAAACTATATTTACAAAGCATTATATTCATTGCAAAATATTCAATCAAATGTACTTCAATCAAATATACTATTAATATTCAAAGCTATGTTAAATAAAATGTATAACATTAATTTATTATGAAATCCAGCAAAGCTGCAATAAATCCCCCTTTCAATTATGAATTGTGATTTCAGTATCTTCTAATAAAATTGTCTTATATGAACAAACTAAACCATACAGATTAAAACTGGAACAACAAGTATTTTTGGCATCTGTGCTGCTAATTTTACAATAATTGATTCTTACAAATGAATAGCAAGTTAAGCCTTTGCCAAACGCTCTAACAATCTTTTTTCGAAGATACTGCATTGTTAATTGAAATGTCTATGCTTGCAAGCGTTAAGTTAATGAGGAGGTTTTCAATTTGTATACACTGCTGCACCTGTTAGGAAAAAAAATAAATAAATAAATATTTACATTAAATTAAATATAATGCTGAGGTTCGGAGAGGAGGGGATAAAGCAGATGCTTGCTGATTAAGAGTGCAATGTTTAAGACAAGCTTTTGGTTGAATGCACATTTTTCCTGTCACGTAACAGCTGTTCAACAGTTTGTGCTCCAGATCCTCAAATTTACCACCTAGTCTATAATTAATAGAAATGAATGGACTTCTTTGTAGGTTAAAACATACATTGGTTTATTTGTAGAATGCCATTGTCTTTAAAAAGTGACTTGCTTGAATGGCTTAAATACATGGAGATCACATAAGGATGAAGGATACAGTTGATAATGTTCAGGAATATAGTTCGAATATTGAATAGACTTGGTTAAGGTTATAAGACTGTATCCATGGATTCTTGTTTAAATATGGAGCAGCATGACATAATTATTGGCACCCTATGTCTAATTATAATTAAGCTCTGCAAAATTTCCAAGGTGTGCTCACAGTTCGACATTATCACCTTTATCAATTAATAATAATAGTTCAGCAGTTCTCACATCTCTATTTGAGAGAGCTAAGTGAAACTAGAGTTTCTAAATTCAACTTGACTGAAAAACAAAATGTCACAATGAACTGTCCTGTAACTGTATAAATTTAATTTATCGCTTTACTTTTGAGTGTGAAATCCAGTAATTCTTTTTAGGTGATAAGATTATTGTGTGCTGTTAGTTCTATCTACTGTATTGCTTTTGAATAACCAAAAACAATAGGTCAATTACAAGCTTTGTTGCTGGCACCCACCACATATTGAGTGCTGCTCTGAATTCTTTTTTGACTACTGTATTGCTTATCAACTTTTATAGCATGTCATTAGATATTTGTAGATATACTCTACAGATTAAATTCACACACATATACACATGGTTGATTTTGATGATGAGAAGATATGGATAAAGGATCAAAAAGTTCTTATTTCCCTGTTGGGGCTTGGGGATTAGGACTTAGACAAAGTATTTGGGAAATATGCAAATAAAGAAGAAATTTGCCAACCCAACCATGATGTAATTACCATTCCAGTTTCTTGACCTTGTTGCCAAACATCCCTATTGTCAATGGTCTATAACACATATATTGATTTTTGTTCCCCATTAACAAAATTCATTATAGAGAAAAGAGGGTAGTGAAGGCTCCCAAATACCCTTAGCTTTGATTCTGTGACACACATGAATAATTTCATTCCTCAATTTGTGGTAGAATATGATAGCCCAACAGACTTGACAGACCATAGTGCCATGATCAAATTATTAACCCCTTCCCAACATCTGCTAAATATGTACAGCAGATGTTATGTATTTAAAGATAGCACCAGTTCTGGAGCTGAAAGGGTGCCATAGTTTATGGGTGTCAACTCCAATCATAGACCATTAATCCCTCAGATGTGACCACAGCATTTAAGTGGTTGTTTTCAATCTGTTGCAGCAACATAGGGTTGTATGTGGTGTTAGACTAGTTTATCAACTAGAAGGATGAGGGTCACACTGGTGGCTTCTCTCCACTTGTCCACCTACACTCCCAGGGTGGCAAAGTTATGAGGGGACCTACACTAATGATGGTGGTGGTGGTAATAGTTTCCCCTAGGGCACATTCCGTGTGATGTTTCCATGCTGATGGTGGTTGGGTTGCCTTGATGGTGGGGTACAGGAATGGGACTAGGAACAGCTTGTAAAACTCATGGTTGTATTTACTGAAGACAGTAAGGTGCACAGGTCTTCCAAACACTGGAGGTACAAATTCTTAAGGGCTTTAAAAGGTGTAGTAGGACTGCAGAGATCGCCCTCTATAGGTCAGTAGGTCTTAGGCTCGATCCAAACAGATTCTCAAAGTGTCCATCATCTTGATCTTCCTACAACACCCAAGCGCCATGGTGTACATTCAGAAGCAAGTAGCAAGGAAAAAAAAACTTATATAAACTAGTCCAGCTTCCTACTAGAACTTTCTAGAAACAAACCATTTTGAATAAGGAGAACCAATCACTTCCATTCCAGCCACAGATGGTCTAACCCAACAGAAACAGCAATATCATTAAAGGGGTTGTCCAGGATAACATTTTATTTTATATTAGGCTAGGAAGGGTGAAAAAAAAAGCCATACTGACCTGACCCTGGTGCACCAATGTCTCCCAGCACAATCCAGTCATGCTGCTCTGGTATTTTTTTGTGGCGGAAGTCCCCGCCGCACTGTGACATCCCGCATCCCATTCCTGAGGCCGCTGATTGGCCTCAGCAGTCCAACATGACCACTGAGTTCAATCAGCAGCCTTAGTTGCCTAAGGAAAGGACACAGGACTCCACAGGTTGTTAGCACTTATTGTGCGGCGGGGACTTCCACTGGAAGAAAACACCAGAGCAGCAGGTGACTATGGCTTTTTAAAAATAATTTTCACCCTCCTTGGCCTAATATTTAAAAATAAAAATTAAAAAATGGTTATCCTGGACAACCCCTTTTAATAATAAGGCTAGTATCTTGGCAGGAAATACATTAAATACAATTCATGTAGTATAAAACACATTAGATGGCCTGCCAATGATATTTTTGTATTAAACTCTGTCTCAGGCAAAATATGATATTATACTATAATTAGAGATGAGCGAATCGAAGCTGACGAAGTGGAATTCGATCCGAATTTCAGGAAATATTCAATTCGCATCAAATCCGGATTTCCTCACACTTCATTGTAACAAATTGCACAGCTCCAGTCAGGGGTTTTAACCCTTTGGATGCCGCGGTCAAACATGAACGCGGCATCCAAGGGGGTCCGCCATGCTACATGTCCCCGTCGACATCCCCCGTGGTGATTAAAAATAAAAAAATACTGATACTCGCCTGTCCTAGGCTCAGCATTCCACTCTGGAGCTCTTCTGGCCGGTGACTGAGGTCCTGCTCCCAAGGCCTCACTGCTTGGGCCTGTGATTGGGCCCCAGCAGTCATGTGGAGCGCGCCGGTGTAATGACATCATTGCGCCCCCATGTGACCACTGAGGCCCAATCACAGGCCCCAGCTGTGACGTCTGGGAAGTAAGACCTCAGTCGCAAGGAAGAAGAGGAGCGAGGAGAAGGATTCCCAGGAGAGGTGAGGTAAGATGTTTGTTATAAGTGTTTGTTATTTTTAATCACTTCCCCTGGGCCTCTGATTATTATACTCTGGAGTCTGAAGAGAACCCAGAGTATAATAATAACACCAGCTCTAGGGGAAGGGGGGTCTTTTTTAAATTTTTTTCTTTTTGTCCCCATAGGGAATTGAAGCAGCGATATTCTGATTGCTGCTTCAATAGATATACACTGCAATACACATGTATTGCAGTGTATAGGGGACCGTCAGCCCGTGCAGACACATAGGCTGACAGTCTCCATTCAAGGCAGGATCAACCAGGTATGTGGAGGGACAGCAATGGGTCAGACCCCGGGCTGCTGAATAGGAGCAGCGGCACCCCCCTGGCCGATCGGGACCCCAATATATAATAAAACCCCTGAGATGCCGCAGTCATGTTTGACCGCTGCATCTCAGGGGTTAACACCTGCGATCGGAGTAGAAACAATAGAAAAAAAAAGCCATAAGAAAATTGCAAAATTGCATTTTTTTTCCAATCACACCCCATTCTGAATTTCTTACCAGCTCATGTACAGTGTACAGAAAAATGAAATAGTTCCATTGGGAAATACAATTTGTTCTCCCAAAAAAACAAACAAAAAAAAAACACACCTTTATATGACTCTGTGAATGGAAAAAGAAAAGGTATGGGTTTTAGATGGAGTAGAATAAGTAAAGAAAAATTTAAAATGGCTGCATCAGGAATGAGTTAAAATATCAGGATCCCGTGACTTTGTAATATGTCTCATTTAGAGTTATTGTACTAGTTAAATCTAAATTGCTAACTCTATTACTGACAAGATTATTAATACAGAATGTTTGCTTATGTTTAATTAACCATATTTAATAAAATTGTAACTGAGCAAGTTAGTAATGTTGTCTATCAGTTTTTCTCAACCTTTTCAAGCAAAGTACCCTCTAGTGAGAAAGTCCCAACCAAGTATCCCCAAAGTAGCAATCACAAATGTTAACATAACAAGGCTCCATTATCAGTTAATATAATAGCCCCCTCATGTAGTATAATGACCCCATTAGTGCCCCACATATAGTAAAATGGCCCTTTTAGTGCCCCACATGTAATATAATGGCCCCCAAAGTGCCCCAATGTGTAATATAATGGCCCCAACATGTAATATGAGTCCCACAGTACTCCACATATAATATAATGGACCCCACGTTGCCTCCACATATAATACCCCCCACATATAATAAAATGGCCCCCATAGTGCTCTCATATATAATATATAATGACCTCCACAGTGCCCGCACATTCAGTGAGTTTAGGAGCATGCTTCCTCTGAACACCTGCGGGTGAAAACCTTACTTTAAAAGCACAATGTGCATTTCCAGCAGTACTAATGGAGGTGCTCATTGCCGTTACAGGCACTCCAGGGAGTGAGTGGTCAGCGCTGTTCAGTGCTCAGCAGTACTGATGGAAGCACTTATTGTGCTTGTAAAGTAAGGATGGCACAAGTAGGCTCTCTCCACGGTGCATACTCCTGTAGGAGTACCACAGGTTGTGAACCACTGCTGTATACAAACTGGTGTTCACTAAACTTAGACAAGTTAAAACCCATGGTATTCTAAAATACCTTTTGAAATACCAAGCATACAAATTTAGCAAATCTGAATTGACAGCGTTGCCCTAAGTTAGAAAATGCTTATTGAGAAATCCCTATGTAAAAAAAAATGATAGATGGGAAACACTTTAAATTGCTTGCTAAAGGTAAAAAGCAGGTTCCCATGGCTTCTTCTGAGTACATTCATATTGCCTTCTAGTAACCAGGAAGACAATTTCTCAAACTCCAACAAAGTGTTCAACAAAATTCTATTTTTTCACTTTGTGGATTTTGGCATTTGTCAGAATAATTGATAATGTTTTATACTTTCATAAATATATCCACTTTATTTCTTTCATGTCCGTTGTTTGACTAAGTCTCACTTACAGAACATTACGTTTTACCATCTAAACGATAAAAAGTTGTTTAGTGTATATTCAAAAGAAAGTTACCAATAGAAGAGAACTGTAAATTCTGCCCATCGTAATATGGCTTGTCTTGTACAGCATTGCATAATTACATGGCCTATGAAGCTAATCCTCAAAGAAGATGAAGTTTATTTTTTTAAAGAAAGGTTTATCATAAGTGATATATATCTGGTAGTTTGGATTTTGACAGTTTGACATTGTATCATCTTTAAAGCACATGCAGAGTGATTTTTATTTCTCTTGAAATCTGCATAACTTTTTGAAGGTTACTTTTAAGTTTCATTGTTGAGCTCAAAAGGCATTTTGTTTCAAAAATAAATAAAATACATTAGGCATCTTAAATCATAAACGAAATGCGGATTTTTCTTTCATCCTATAGGGAATTTGTCCACCTTTTATTGTTCTCAGTTACACTCTTGGGTTTCATTGCTGTATTTCAGTAAAAAAAATCACTTTGTTAACATGAAGCAGAAAAGTCTGAAAGAAAATAATGGGATAATTCTTTTTTAAATGTGACATGAAAGCAACAGTTCTCAGCTTAGTTTATTTAAATTTAATGTAGGTGCCTGTCAAAGCGTCAGTGTGCCTGAAACAAACCCTGCAGATATATTTTGTTGCCATATTTTATTTATTATACCTAGACAGATTTAGGAGGGGTTATTCTAGGATGAACATCCAAAAAAATGTAGCTCATAATTTGCATCAAAATTTAAATGGAATTTTCTCTTACAAAAAAAGAAAAAAATGATAAATAGATATGGCTTGCTGTATTAGCCCTGTATGTAAATACCCTGGTGAAGAGAGAGTAGTTTAGCACCAGGAGAATTGCCCTGTCAGACTTTCTTATCTAAGCCCTACATTTGGTGAGAAGTTATCCATGCTAATTTATTACTAAAATACAGACATAAATATTCCCTATATCTTTATTGGAATATCTGAGTAAAATTGACTATCACATTGCCAACAGCAATGTTTCATAGTCTTATAGTTTGCTTTTTGTATATTTTTTTTATTTGTTACTATTTGTTTGAACTTTAGCAGGGAATGAATTTCCCATTTTTCTGTCTGAATACCTACTTTTTTTCACAATTCCTTTTCATTTTGGTAATACTAGTTTGTGTTGCACTTGTTATTACTCATTCCCTTTCACTTGGATGATATTTGTGTGCATCACTTCATTCATTTCAATGGATCTGCCGATAATAGCAGAGTGCTGTACTTCGACTATCTCCAGACCACTCTCTGATGACCAGGGCTCAAATGTTTTTTATATCTATTGATAATTATTGATAGATAATTATCTATTGATAATTTAAGGGGCAATTTACAAGGATCTGTATTCTATACCTACTTATTTATACTAAACCGAACAATAGTAAGACTTCCCTTAAGGAGACAATGGAAATCAAACTAATATAATAATATTTTTATGGTTATTTACAATTCTACATTAAAACTGTGTGAAATTATGCTGCATCTTTCATGAGCCATTCCCAAATGGAATCACATGAAGCAACCAATGCATTTATAGTTACATGACTAATCCTGCTAAAAATTATTGGGCATCCAAAAATCTAGAAAAAGCAGCAGGGATATCAAATAGTTGTCAGCAGGTATAAACTATTTTTTATTCTGAAGAATTTTGTTTTGTTTATATGCTAAATAGAAACCAGTGCATGTAAATGATGAATCCTCTAAATTGTTGTATAATGCTGAACAGCTTTACATAAAACATATCATAAAAATCCTATTTATACAGATAAGGCATTTTAAACACTGAAAACTTGAATAAGTAATTTAAATAATTTAGCGTAATCTATTTACATTCAGTCCTTAGAAGGTATATAAAACATTGCTAATTTCAGCCACAATAAATATAATGCAATTACCGTCTTTAGTATTAGACACAATTGCTAGGAATAAATATGTAGACACCTCTGATTCAAAACAGATAAAACCCAGCAAATATTACATTTTTATTTCTTTTAATTTTATAATGTAAATGAAGATATATACTCTGTAGTGATGCACTCTGAGTCAAAATTAGAATTGCATATATAATTATATCTATTTAAAATACTGGGAAATTACATTTGCTTATGGAATTCTGGTGTAGCCTGATATAAAGAATATGAAAAAATATTGTTATGGATCACTAACTCACATTTATTGGCTGTCAGCTAACAAAATCGAGCCTGCTTATTCTGCAGTGCAGTATTAGAATCTCCTTTATTATATTGTTTCAGGCATTCAGGAATATAATGATGTGTTTTGACTTTTTAATGTTGTCTTTAAACTGAATTACAAACCATTGGGCTGAAGTTTTCCTGAAAGGGGAGATATCGGAAATGTAACCTATCTACATGTTATATTTTAGCTTAAGAATTATGCATAACTGAAAAACAGCATCATTAAGAGAGGAGAAATTAACCTCAATTTTAATGAATAACTCATAACAATAGTTTTACATGAACTGATAATAAATTCTATAGTGTGGCTTTCCAATTGCTCTCTAGAGAAATAGTTCATCGGAGGGAACATACTGAAAATGTTATCACCCTGCTACATACCAATTAATTTTTTTATTGCTGTGTATTTCCAGTTAGATTAAGATTCAGTATGTGTTTCTACAAGATAAACATAACTGTAGAGACTGGTTACATTATTCTTTATATTTACTACAGCTTACCAATTGCAGGTGTGCACATTTGCATGCATTTCAGTAGAAGGTACAATTAATATAAGCCCAAATGTGTAAATATTACTGGTGGCTTCTTTGAATTTTTTTTTTCAAGCTGGTGTCATAAGTTGTCTTAATCAGGCCTGATGTCTTAGGGAGCTCAAAAACCCCTGGGATTTACACAAGAATATAGCAGGTCTAGAAATTGAGTGTGAGTATTGGGCAGCCTACTACAGATTTGGCATTGGGCACCAGGAGCTTTAATATTTTTAGCATAAATGCTAAAGATCACGTTTGTTTCACATTCCAATGAATATGTGAATAGTGTGATGCAAATTACTTTAAGGTTTTCCCACAAACCTAACTTATCCACTGGTTTGGAGAATGAGTTACAGCTTGGTGAGGGTCTGACAAGTGGAACCCCACCAATTACAAGAACACCCCTTTTAAATGGAACAGTGGTAAAGCAGCTGCCCTGCTGCTTCATTAATTTCTATGGGACTGCTGGAGACAGTCAAAGTACAAAGTTCTGCTACTGTATCTCTGGCAGTCCAATAGAAATTGCTTACACCAATCTACAACTTAACCCCTATTCCATTAAAAGTTGTCCTTTTTTATTGCCCATCTTTTACATACAAAAAGAGATATACAGGATGGACAAATCATTTTTAAATTAGATATATGGAATACATAGATTTGTGAATTTATGGAGTTTTGCAAAAAAAAAGAAAAAAATCAAGACCCTCTTCTCAATGGAGTCTGGAGAACTCAGGACCCCTGCTCTAGTTGTTGGTGTGTGTCCCATCAATGGGGCCCCCAATGATCAGATATTTCTCGCCTACAGTATCCCATGGATTGGTGAAAAATGTCTGTTGTGGGAAAACTCATTTAATTTTTTAAGCAGTTGATTGTACATCAAGCTAGGAAAGGTTGTTACGTCTTTAAGATAAAGTAATTAGCAATAAACATAAATAGATTTTTTCTTTCTGTCACAAGCTGCTTCTTCATTAGGATCACAGTCTGATTTTCTCCATCTCTAGGTCTGTCAGCATCAATCATGTAATCATCTGGCATTTTCCCTGCAGTAATATGATGGATTGCTATTTCACACTAATTTTATGTGAAAGAACAAACCTTTGATCGATTACACGTGATCATAGATTCTACAGAATTTAATGATTATGATGTACATTTTAATGATTGAGCCATATGGCTCAAATCAATTTGTATTACCATCAAGAGCATGTATAGCCATGTATATTTTGTACCGTCAACCAGTTACTAAGTTTTGAGGGTTAACATTACAAGAAGTTAGCACACTAAATTTGGAAATATTGTATTCCATAAAGTTTTTGCAGTTCTAATTTGGCTATTAAACTGTATTACCATTTTAAATATACACATTATTGTAGCTACTACTATTGCTATTAGTGCTAATTTCCTTACTATCTTGACTATTGTTATGAATAAGTAATAATACTTATTTGATTTCAGATCTCACACATCTTTTCAGAAGTAATATTCTATAATACGGAAACATCAAACCAGGAGATTGATGCTTTTTTCTATCGTCATGAGTATGTTGCCAAGGTAAGAAAAGCTTGTACAGCAGTGGCCTACGAATGTGGAATGTTAATTATTTTTATGTTATTGTATTATGTTGTGAATGTGCACCATTTTGTAAATTAATTTAGATGTCCTAAATGCAAAACAAACCCAAAAAACTCAAAACAAAAAAAAAATCTTGTAGCTTTCACCAAGTCCATAATTTTGGAGGTATCTTGTTGAGAATTTCTAGACATAGTGTTATGGCTTTCACCAGAGTAGTGGATCCTTAAACAAGCACCAAACCCAGTATCCCTAAATGACACCTCACATCATCTCCTGATTTTTCTTGCTCTTCTTTTCTCTTATATCCTAATTATAGGGCATGAAAAATAAATTAGAAAAGCAGTATATTCTTCTGTAGGCCCCCTCTCCCCCTTAAATACTAGTGTATGTGAACCAGAAAGTCTTGGATAAGAGAGCAGGGTTCAGGCTCACCTTTTTGTCAGTAAGTGTGGCCATTTTGTATGAACAGTACTGTAGTAAAACTAGTATTAGCAGTAACAGTGCTAGCAGCAGCATACACACTGTGACAGCAATAAAATCCAGTATAGCTCCTCAGGGAAAGTCATCCAACTCTCCCAAACTGCTGAATAGCAAATCGGTGTAGTTATGCTTTGATAATTTCTTTCTTTTCTATATAGTTGCAACATTACAAGACCCTCACTATTGCCATGATACCATATGTGTATGTACTAAATAGTATGGGATGCCGTGCCAGATTTTAATTTCAGGGTCTTGGGAAAGCTGGGTAGCATACCAAGTAATGCTGTAATAGGGACTGCTGAATAATAAATGAACTTGGCTTGCCAGATTTGCCTTTCAGACATCTGGGAAAGCTGGGTAACATAGCATGCGGAGCTGTAATAAGAAATTTTGAATAATATGTGTACCTAAATGAGGCTTTCTTCTTGTGCTATAACTATCCCATAGCTTTCCAGGATTTCCTTTTCCCTTCCCTTTCCTGAATCATGCCAAATATTGCTAGATTTTATTTTCAGGGTTGTTGGAAAGCAGGGTAGCATAGCATGTGGAAATACTACATTTATGTAATAAATCCCACTACTTGCCACATAATTGTACCATATCATGTCAGATGTGCTTTTCAGGGTCCTGGTAAAGCTGGGCAGCATACCAGGTAATTCTGTATAAGGGACATCTGAGTACTTGCTCCTTGCTCTAAAATTGTTCCTTAACTTCACTTCATAGTCCCAAGAAATCTGGGTAACTTACCAGTCAGTGTTGTAATACAGACTGCTGCTGAAGCAAAATCTACATATCTATGACACAGTTAGCTAGTTTTGTATTTTTAGGAATATGGGTGATTTGAACAAAGTAGAGTGAAAATCACACATATGTAATTCTCTCTTCTCCTTGGTGTAATTCATGCTCTGGAGCAGCACTGTCTTCATTACACTCAATGGCACTCCATAATAGCATTAGATTAAATGAAAGTTAAGCCCTCCTCTCCTCTAAATTCCCCACCCCTTCTGAACATCCTGTGATGTCATGCTAGTGCATGTAGCTGGTCTCCATTGAGTAATGGCAGTGCACAGAGGCAGGAAGCCCTTTCTGTAAGATTTCTAGTAAACTGCTCAGAGCAGCAGTTTAGCCATTATCCTTCAGATAGAGGTAGAGATGAACTACATCATGAATATTTTAGTTTTTATTCTTGGTTTTCAAGGTTTAGTGTCCCTTTAAACAGTGATTGGTTTGCTGTTGGCCTATGATGTAGAGTCTAAGTCTAGAATCTGTTCTTGTGTAATCTAGAACCCCTACAACTGGGTATGTTCTCTTTTTAGTCAGAGTCACAAGTCATGGCTCCCAAAGCAGTCGTAAATTAGAGATGTGTGCTGTAGGAAACTCTAGAATATATGTTGGAGCAGAGTAAGAATAAAACCAGAAATTGACATTGGGAAAGTGAACACTTATTTAACATGATAGATAAGACATAAATGGAACCAAGAGATGAACTTGGAATCTAAATTACAAGAACAAAATGAAGATGAAATCCTGAGATAAGTCTAAGATCAATTTCAAGGTCTTACTCACAAGTAATTTTATATTAAATAAAGTGTACCCAATCTTTCCAAAATAACTTGCCATGTATATGTAGATGAGGAGTAATACTATATCTGGCTATGACATGATTTGTATTTTGGATTTTTCACCAGTTTTTACTGTGTTGCATGAGCACTAGCTTCTGTGACAGCACATGGAGAGAACAGGACATTTTGCTCATTATCTCTAACTCAATTGGAAACACCATTGAGGACATTATAGAAAATTAGTGATCAGTATTCATGTAAATAAAGAAAACATACTATTTAGCTGTATCAGCCTCTCTGCCTCTTTCCTTCTTTCTCTCACTCAGTTCCTCCTTTCCTCCATAGACTTCTATGTACAGTAGGTCTGTAATCTGATGTTTCTATGAGCTTGCAGTCCATCTTGAAAGACCATGACAGATTCAGCAGAGATTTAGGAGTGAATGTCAGTTTAGCAGAGAAAGAGAAAGGGGTTCAAAAGAGCCTGATAAGTGGAAGAACGAGCAGACAAAATTTCTTACGTTTGCTTCTACTATTATGCAAATTTTGTTCAAAAAGCTAGTGATTTTAAACATATTTTGTATTGAAATATCGTATACAAAATTATTTGGGTAGAAGTGCTTACAAATTTATAATAGTGCTCCATTTCACAGCTTTTGTGTCCAAGCCCCAGAAGTTTTATCTTCATCCTCCAAGCTTCTGACATAGCAGTCTGTCCTCCCAATTCCTTTATAATAAAACTATCTTTTGCTTGCCATTCAGTCTGTTCTGAAAGGCATATGTAACTGTTCCCATACAGATTCTTTTCTGTTTGTCAGAAAATACATGTTTGCATCTGTGTATGCCCAGCTTCATCACTGACAAACAGAGAGGATGCTGATTTGTCCGGTGTAGCTACTCACAAGCAGTGATCTCTTCACACCACTACGGATGAAGTTAAAGAACAAAGGAAAGGTGCATGTGTGCTCATTGTTCCATTACAAGTAAGGTAAATGCACCATGAGATAGAAAGGGCCACAAAGGGAATACTCCCAAAGAAGCATATCTGATGGTTATGTGGGGCAATGCTGCTTCTAGCTTTCTGTGAACACAATGTGATGGCCAGGTGTAAGAAAATTAAGAGAAGGTGATTTTATCACAGTATAATGCTTAACATGTTTTCCTTACATTGTGTTTTGTATGTTCTTCATACATGACATATGGGTGGCATACTGTGTATTAAGTTTAGGAGGGCCAGTTGATGTTGGGCACTTTTTTTCTTCTGTCTTTCTCTCTTCCTTATTTGGAATATGAAAAGGAATTTGAAGTGGACATCTGCCTCAGATTTTCTGCCCCTGGCTGCCCAGAAGAGCATCTGAATTTCCCCAGGGCTTTCTGAAGCTGATTTGGCCCAGATGAAGGGAATCTGCATCAAGATCGAGTAGGAAACTTATTTTTTCTGCACCCTACCGCGATCTCTGCCTCCCATTGAAAACAATGGGAGGCAGAATTTGCCATTAATTTTGGAGTGGAATCTGCCCAAAATCAGTGGCAGATGTTTCTGTGTGATCGGGCTTTTACATGTCGCATTCAGTATGCAACAGTAGAAGAAATATGGACAAAGCGTTGTATAATTAAAATTAAAGTAGACAACTAGTTCTTAACTACAGAACATTTGTAACATTTAAAATGCTTACATGTATATGTATCTTAGAAATGCCTCATGTCTGAAAGATTGAGGATTCAACACACTGTTTTGGTTGTACAGTGTTATCTAGCTTGTCTTTTCTGTTTATTAAATGACTAATACTAGGTCTCCCAATGATGTATAGGTTCACAACATATGTTTAGAAATAAATACATGGGTTCCTTCAAGTGAATCCATGGTACATCCAGACCATTCATGCTCATTTTTTGCAGCAAATTTTTGTGTTGAGAGATTTACTGTTTGATTTCTGAATTGCTTCCTGTTGGACAGCTGTGATCATAATATCCTGTCTTCATAAAGATGAACAATCTGTTCATTCTAAAGGGAGTACTAATGGCAATCTGTTTATAGATATAATTTCTTAATATGACCTGTATCTAAGAGCTGGACTGTCCTAATTTAGTTAATTTTTTTCATCTAAGTGATTTATAAGGGTTAAAAGCATTCAGTTTGTAATCAGTCACAGTATGCAAATTATTGGCTTTTTCTGTCAAGACACAGTATGCATATTGTTCTTAACAATTTATTTGCATTACATCACAGAGTACATGTTCAGAAAGGTACAAGATCTGATATTTGATCCTTGAAAATACACCTTTATTTATGGGTATACAAATTCTTACAAACTTTTAATAGACATGTTCATAAATAAATATGCTTATTTTGATATATTTTCATCTTCTAATACAGATAAACATAGGTGTGCCTTCCCCTAACTGGCCTATTAGCTAGACATGTCTATATATGTGTGTCACAAATTAAGAACATTTTCTCAAAGAAGCATGATCTGATGAGTTAACACTAACAGATCTGCTAACTCTTATATGCGACTAGGAGTGTGCGTGTGTGTGTGAATTTCAGCCTTTCAAGGATTTTGTTGTGCTGAATGGGTTTCTTGAAAAACTGCATTAGTTAACTAAACTGGAGAACACTTAAAGGAGTATTCCCATCTCAAGGATCCTATCTATACTGCTAGCTAATGTAAATTCAAGAGTTTTCCTAAATTTATTATTATTATTATTTATTTATATAGCACCATTAATTCCATGGTGCTTTATATTTGAGGGTTTACATACGGTGCACAAAATTTACAAAACAAATATACTAACAGTGACCAACTGGCACAGTGGGATAGAGGGCCCTGCCCGCAAGGGCTTACAATCTATGAGAGAAGAGGGATAGAGACAGAAGGTGAGGGAAGAGGCTGTACAGATGGTGGTGTGGTGACAATAGCGTTATTGGAGGTTGTAGGCCTTCCTGAATAGGCGAGTCTTCAGGACCTTCTTGAAGTTTGTGATTGTGGAGGTCAGTCTTATGTGTCTTGGTAATGAGTTCCAGAGTATGGAAGATGCACGGGAGAAGTCTTGGAGATGGTTGTGTGAAGAGCGGATAAGAGCAGAGCAGAGTAGGAGGTCTTTGGAGGATCGGAGGTTACATGCGGGCAGGTAGCTGGAGATTAGGTCGGAGCTATATGGAGGGGACAGGTTGTGGATGGCTTTGTATGTCAGCGTTAGTAATTTGAACTCTATTCGCTGGGCAACAGGTAGCCAGTGAAGGGACTGGCAGGGGGGAGCGGCCAAAGAAGAACGGGGGGAAGAGGTGTATTAAGCGAGTGTCACAATTTAAGGTGGACTGGAGGAGGGCGAGAGTATTTGCTGGGAGGCCATGGAGAAGGGTGTTACAGTAGTCTAAGTGGGAGATTATGAGGGTATGGACTAGCATATTTGTAGTTTCAGGGGTGAGGAAAGAGTGGATTCAATGGATGTTCTTGAGTTGGAGGCGGCATGAGGTGTTGAGGGTTTGGACGTGCGGCTTGAAAGATAGGTCAGAGTCTAAGGTTATCCCAAGGCAGCGGACCCATGGCACTGGGGTAAGTGTAGCACCATTAACTATGATAGATGGGTCAGGTAGAGGGGCCATGCTAGGTGGGGGGAAGATGATGAACTCTGTTTTCTCCATGTTGAGTTTGAGAAAGCGGGAGGAGAGAAAGGAGGCTACGGCTACTAGACACTCTGGGACTCTAGACAACATACATTGCTTTATTAATGATGCCTTATTTGCCTACTATGTGAAATTATTCTTCCCATCGTTTACACATCGTTGTCAAGACTTCCGACCTGTATCTGATCTTAGGTCGGATGACATGACTCACTCACTGCTCCCTGGAGCTGTTATTTCCTGCTCTTCCATCCAGGCAATCAGTTCAGTTAATTGCAGTTTGCTGATATAGGCTCTAAGTCTATTACCTCTCAATTTAAACACAAAGATAACATTGAGTTTACTGCAAGTCCGTTCTCTCCTCTGCAGCATGTAAATTTATTTCTCTCTAACCTGGTGCAATGCAATATGTATTTACTGTGTGTATGTGATCTGCATTTATATTAGATTTCTAGTAATAATAATAAATAATCTCTCATGGTAAAGGCAATGTTTATATCTACTGAGGTCCTTCATAGTGTCCTGTCCATCAAACAGTCAAAGCCCATTTACCAGCATGTGGAAGAATACAGGAAGTGAGAAGAAGAGAAAGAAGGCAAAGCTGGTGAGAGAGGGAGATTGGAAAACTCCTTTAAGTCTTGTCACATCCATATGTGTCTATGTGCTGTCACCCATTTGGATGAGGGAAATTGAGTGAATTGATTTTTTCATCAACTCAGCATATCTTGATATTGGGTTGAATTGGTTTCATGTGAAGTCCAGTGCCAATTCCGGGGCTTTGAACATGCCACGGTATAGGGTGCAGTCTAAATTTTTAGAGAGTTGATTATTAAAAGCCAAGTTTTATGAAATTTGGTTCAATTGTAATAGGTGCTATACAAGGGGATATTTGTTGTATAGGCAAAATGATGATGCAGCTGTCATGATTGTGGGGGCAACCATCTTGCCTGAAGTAATGTAAACCAAATGTAGAGATATACAGTACAGACCAAAAGTTTGGACACACCTTCTCATTCCAAGAGTTTTCAGTATTTTCATGACTATAAAAATTGTAGATTGACACTGAAGGCATCAAAACTATGAATTAACACATGTGGAATTATATACTTAATAAAAAAGTGTGAAACAACTGAAAATATGTCTTATATTCTAGGTTCTTCAAAGTAGCCACCTTTTGCTTTGATTACTGCTTTGCACACTCTTGGCATTCTCTTCATGAGCTTCAAGAGGTAGTCACCTGAAATGGTTTTCACTTCACAGGTGTGCCCTGTCAGGTTTAATAAGTGGGATTTCTTGCCTTATAAATGGGGTTGGGACCATCAGTTGTGTTGTTCAGAAGCCAGGTGGATACACAGCTGATAGTCCTACTGAATGGAGTGTTAGAATTTGTATTATGGCAAGAAAAAAGCAGCTAAGTAAAGAATAACGAGCGGCCATCATTACTTTAAGAAATGAAGGTCAGTCAGTCCGAAAAATTGGGAAAACTTTGAAAGTGTCCCCAAGTGCAGTGGCCAAAACCATCAAGCGCTACAAAGAAACTGGCTCACATGAGGACCGCCACAGGAATGGAAGACCAAGAGTCACCTCTGCTGCGGAGGATAGGTTCATCCGAGTCACCAGCCTCAGAAATCGCAGGTTAACAGCAGTTCAGATTAGAGACCAGGTCAATGACACACAGAGTTCTAGCAGCAGACACATCTCTACAACAACTGTTAAGAGGAGACTGTGTGCAGCAGGCCTTCATGGTAAAATAGCTGCTAGGAAATCACTGCTAAGGACAGGCAACAAGGAGAAGAGACTTGTTTGGGCTAAAGAACACAAGAAATGGACATTAGACCTGTGGAAATCTGTGCTTTGGTCTGATGAGTCCAAATTTGAGATCTTTGGTTCCAACCTCCATGTCTTTGTGCGACGCAGAAAAGGTGAACGAATGGACTCTACATGCCTGGTTCCCACTGTGAAGCATGGAGGAGGAGGTGTGATGGTGTGGGGGTGCTTTGCTGGTGATACTGTTGGGGATTTATTCAAAATTGAAGGAATACTGAACCAGCATGGTTACCACAGCATCTTGCAGCGACATGCTATTTCATCCGGTTTGCGTTTAGTTGGACCATCATTTATTTTTCAACAGGACAATGACCCCAAACACACCTTCAGACTGTGTAAGGGCTATTTAACCAAGAAGGAGAGTGATGGGGTGCTACGCCAGATGACCTGGCCTCCACAGTCACCAGACCTGAACCCAATCAAGATGGTTTGGGGTGAGCTGGACCGCAGAGTGAAGGCAAAAGGGCCAACAAGTGCTAAGCATCTCTGGGAACTCCTTCAAGACTGTTGGAAGACCATTTCAGGTGACTACCTCTTGAAGCTCATGAAGAGAATGCCAAGAATGTGCAAAGCAGTAATCAAAGCAAAAGGTGGCTACTTTGAAGAACCTAGAATATAAGACATATTTTCAGTAGTTTCACACTTTTTTGTTAAGTATATAATTCCACATGTGTTAATTCATAGTTTTGATGCCTTCAGTGTGAATCTACAATTTTTATAGTCATGAAAATACTGAAAACTCTTGGAATGAGAAGGTGTGTCCAGACTTTCTCTGTGTCCATTACCTATTGTGAATTTTAGATCCTATAATAGAGGTGTTAGCTCTCTTTGTTATCCTGCCTTTCATGACATCGAGATGATAGCTGATAAGTGAACAGAATAGTGTATAGGACGAGAATTGTCAGGGTATTATTAGACTTAGTGCCTAAGTTTACATCCTACTAGCTTTACATGCTCCTATCATCACACAATAAATGTACTATAACTCATGCCAGAAATCTGTGAGGAGGTCAGTGCTGCGGAGGGGAGACCATAACTTACTGACAGCTTCACTGTAGTTATTTAGTAACTTTGTACTATACACAGGCTCATTTTCAGACAAAAAAAAAAAAAAAAGACCGCACACTGACCCACTATGGTCAATGGGGTCTTTCACACATCCACTGTCTCTCACGGATGGAGAGATACTGAGAAAAAAAAAACGTGGAATGCACTACTTCTCTACTCCTCTTGGCCATTCAAGTCTATGGTTCTGTGAAACTATGGAATAGCACACAGACATCATCCATGGAAAAATGCAGGTACCTGGATCATTCCCCTCTTTGTGCAGGAGCTATCTGTCAATTCAAATAAATTCACAGTAGCTCCTGGTTCCACCCGCAACTCCCCATCCCTATCTAACACTTCATTGCAATTGGGTTATTCCCAGTTATATTGACAGTAAGTCACTTCAGTGGCTTACTTTGAATCTCGCTAGGAGTAACACCGGAGACATAACTAGAGCAGGGATTCCTATATAGCGTTAAGGGTATGTTCACACGGAGGAATTTGACGCTGAATTTGAAAATTTCTGCTGCAGGACTTTGAAGCAGTGCTGTTTCTGAAATTCTGATTCAAAAAACAGCTCCAAAATATGCCTCCCATTAAGAATCTACCTGAAGTACAAGCAGCATGCTTCCTTTTTCTGCTAGCTGAAAAAAATCAGCTACCAGAAAAGTTCTGCTTATTTCTTCCATTGAAATGAATGGGAGGCAGATTTCAGGTGGAATTTGGAGCTGATTTTGATCCAGAATATGATCCAAATTTCTCCATATGAACATACCCCACGTTACGAAATGCAGCTTTTTTGTTGTTGCAGATTTTGCTGTATTTTTTTGAGCCAAAACCAGGAGTGGATTGAGTAGAAGGTAGAAGTATAAGTACTTCATATATATTTTCCATTCCCTTTGTAGCCATTCTTGGCTTTGGCTCAAAAAACCGCAGCAAAATCTGCAACAAAAAAAGCTGCGTTTCCGCAACGTGGGGCCTCAGCTTGAGAGTTCTTGCAGTAGTTCATTCAGGCAGGGAACATGGAGATGCATCTGAATTAACTAGTGTCTCCTATAGCCACAATGGAATTCCTGCAATAGGTAGGTGACTGGTGTTACTCTCAGTCAGATTGAAAATAAGCTACTGAAGTGAATTACTGTCATTGTGACCAGGAGCAACCCGATCGCTTTGAAGTGTTAGTTGGGGGGGAGCAGGAGCTGCTGGCTATTCATAAGAATTGCTGAGAAGCTCCTGACATGCAAATAAACAGGGACCACCAAAATATTACTAAGGCCAGTAATTGGCTGCAGTGATCTCCTGACACAAACAGAACGATTATGTGGTAACATCTGGAGGTATAGGTAATAGAAAGGAACAAGCAGTTGCTTATTTTTTTTTGTTTGTTTTTTTTTATATTCCCTACTATTATTTGTAGCAAAGAGACATCTTTTTACATAAGTTGGGTAGTCCTTTTAAGGCTGAGGCCCCACATTGTGGAAATGCAGCATTTTTTTGTTTCAGATTTTGCGGCTTTTTTTTTTTTTTTTTTGAGCCAAAGAGTGGCCTGAAAAGGAGTGGAAAATATAAAGGAAGGTCTTAGGCGTTTCCCTACTGCTAAACTCCTGACTTTGGCTCAAAAACCCGCAGCAAAATCTGCAACAAAAAAAAAGCTGTGTTTCCACAAAGTGAAGCCTCAGTCTACGGCCCCACGTGGTATAAATGTTGTAGTTTGCTGCAGCGGAAAACCTGCAGCAAAAACCGCAACATTTTACAGTCCCTGCAAAGTGGATGGGATTCTAGCGAATTCCATCCATACATTGCAGAAAAATACCCACAGCGGAAATGCTGCGATTTCCAAAAAAGTAGCATTTTTGGAAATCGCAGCATGTCAATTATACATGGAAACGGTTTCCCTATAGGTATAGTTGATGCAGAAAGTCCGCAGAGGAAAACTCTGCGGACTTTGTGTGAAAAGTGCTGTGGGAAAAACGTAATGCGTCTCTGCTGCAGTTTTTCCTGCAACACTTTTTCACTGTGGCCCGCTATGTGGGGCCTTAGCTTAAAGGAGTTTATGCCATGAGAAAAATGTATCCTCTATCCTTAGGATAGAGAATAAATACCTGATTGATGGCGTTCTGACAGCTGAGACCCCCACCAATTCTGAGGACGGGTGGGGGTATGGTAATTATTATCTCCATTATGAATTCAGCCTGACTGCAGCCAGCCTGAATATAGGCGTGTCACTTGGTAGATATACAAACCCACACTCCCATTCACTTCGATGGCAGTGTCAAAGATAGCTGAACTACAGTACTCAGCTATCTATGGTGTTCCCATTCAAGAGAATAGGAAAGTGAGTTTGTACAAGTATATCCACCAAGTGACACACCTATATTCAGGCTATCTGCAGTCAGGCTGAATTCTCAGCAGATGGAAAAAGATCCCTATGGTCAGGATCAGTGACGGTCTCAGCGGTCAGACCCCCACCGATCAGGTATTTATCCTCTCTCCTAAGCATGCAGGATAAATACATTTCATAGCATTACTTGCATTTATATTTACATAGCATTAATGCTTACTTGTTGTGTAAGATGATGAACCAGGGGGCACAGGAAGGGCTCCAGGCAGGTAGCAGGACTAGACCAGATCTACAGTAGTTGGTGTGAGAGGAGGAAGACTGGAGGAGCTTTATATCAAACTGGTGCTGGGTGGACAATAGGAGTTTTGCCCACTGTACCTTGGGCTGTGTTAGGTCATTCCACTACTGAGTTGACCTGGCTTATGGCTGCAACGGAGCGATACACAGAGTGGGCGGAGCCAGGAAGCAAGGATGAGTCAACATCCAGGAGGCAGAGCAGCCCTAATGGAAGTCAGTGTGTGCTGCAGAAGATGCTGATGAGTGAGTGTGCAGCTCTGTGCTGCAGCAGTATCGCTCTACACTGCCGAGCTCCCTTCAAAGATACACAAAGAGGGCAACCCTGGGAGGCCTATCATTTCTGGCATTGGGACACTGACAGAAAACATCTCAGGTTGGGTGGAAAATCTCCTAAAACCCCTTGTCAGGGATACTCCAAGCTATATCCAGGACACCACTGACCTTTTTAACAAACTGAATGCCGTGGGCCCACTACCTGAGGGTACCATTTTGGCCACCATGGATGTGGAATCCCTGTATACCAACATTCCCCACAAGGATGGAGTTGCAGCATGTCGGGTACACCTGGCAAAACAAAACCTCCCAACAGAACCAGTAACGCAGCTCATACAATTCATCCTTAGCCACAACCATTTTACCTTTGGAGAGGATCTATATCTACAGCGAATGGGGACTTCAATGGGGACCAGATGTGCACCCCAGTATGCAAATCTCTTTATGGCAGAACTGGAAGGAACATATTTATCAACATGCACCACCAAACCTATGATTTACCTTCGTTATATCGATGATATCCTTGTCATCTGGACTGCAGGTGAGGAGGCCCTACTTCAATTCCATAATGACTTTCACCCTACCATCAACCTTAAATTTAGCTATTCAGGGAGTGAAATTCACTTTCTGGATACCACAATATACATCAAAGACCACCGGCTACTCACATCAATATACCACAAACCCACAGACAGAACGGCCTACCTGAGAAATGACAGCTTCCACCCCAAGCACACAAGACAATCAATTATCTACAGCCAGGCTATACGATACAATCGTATTTGCTCCGACAAAGCAGACCTGGACAAGCACCTCCTGGATCTGAGGATGAAATTTCTCCGATTGGGATACAAACCAAAAGTGACGGACAACCATTTAAACAAAGCGGCAGCCATTAACAGAGACAGTCTGCTCACATATAGAGAGACCCAGAAAGATGCCAGAGTGCCCCTAGTAGTCACCTACAACCCACAGCTGGAAATCCTACGAAGGATTGCCAAGGAGCTCCAACCTGTGCTACATAGGGACAACAGACTCAAGGACGTATTTCCAGTCCCCCTCTCCTTTCCTTTCGACAACCACCAAACCTGAGGCGTATTATTGTCCGGAGTGCCCTGAAGGCCCCAACTGAAAATGGAACCTCACCTTGCCTACAAAAAAGATGCATGACCTACAAGCACATCCACACCGCTGACAGTGTACCTATCCCACAGTCACAACAGGTGCACAGAATTAGGGGGACATTTTCCTGCAGGTCTTCCAATGTGGTGTACCTCATAATGTGTGTGCAATGTCCCACCACAGGCCTCTATGTGGGGGAAACAGGGCAGAGACTTAGTCAAGGAATGAACTCACATAGATCCAATATTAATAACAGCAGAACAGATCTCCCAGTGGCCGCACATTTCTCCGGAGAAGACCACTCTATTGAAGATTTGCGGGTTGTGGTTTTAATGGGACATTTTAAGACGCAGGAGGAAAGGAAAAAATCGGAATACAAGTTTATGCAAAAATTTCAAACTCTGCAATTTGGACTTAATATTCATGCCAGCTTCATGTCACACTATGTATGAACTGTGAGGGTCACAAATCACCTCCTGACAGCAAACAGATAACAGATCCCTCTGTCACGCACCACAACTTTCCAGATTGTTTTTTGACCTGTTGTAAATAACTTCACTACTTAGATTGCATTTTCTTTTGTTTTTTTTTTTATGGACTCTAAAATCCTTTGAAGATCATGTGTATAGAGTATAAATAATCTGTGAATTTTCAGTTCTTGTATAACACCATGTCTGAAGAAGAGAGCCAGTACTCTTGAAAGCTTACTTATAAATATACTCAGTTAGCCTCTAAAAGGTATCGCCTGATTTCTTCACTCTTCCACTACTTTCAATGGCTAACACGGTACAACATTATACTACTATGAGCTCCCTTCATGTCAATCTCCTCCTCTGGTGGCTACACTACAGCCCAGGACAGCGTGTATTTAAAGCGGCCTGTCTTGGGCTGGTTTAGGTTAATGAAATAGAGTTCCCAAATGCCGCCATCTAGGTTTCCATGAATAGCGCCGCCTGAGGCGGCCGTCTCACTGAGGGTGCACCCCTGGCTTAGTGATTGTGACCATGGTATAAATTATAGGACATTTTGTAAATATAGATAATGACTTGGATAATTAAAATAAACATAGCCAAAATTCTTTAAATGTTTAACATGTTTCAGAATTTGGAGAATACAAAACTTTTGAGGTTCATTCCCATCATGGCAGCCACCGTTTTACAGATCAGAGGAGATAGAGTAGAAGTATCACATAACCTCATGCTCCCCATAATACTTTGTAGGCAGACCTTCCTGAAATGCTGCTACTTTGTGGGGATACAGATAGAAGAGATAAGATGTCAGACAGAGAATGAGAGATAGTAAAACACAGAATACAGATAGATAAGGATTAGTGTGGTAAGTGTGTTTCATAGCGGGAAGAAGTGAATAGATTTACAATAAATTGATAAAGAGAGATATGAGTCATTCAGTGTCAGTGTGTTAATTATAGACAGGCATGTGCAGCCTATTGCTATACAATTCTTACATTCATTTGTGAAGCCCTAATTTTCATCACATCAGTTCCAATTCTTTTTCAACAATATTAATCCTATTGATTATGCTACCATCTTCTAAAGCAGACATTATGGATGTGATATCAACTATTGTTTCGCAGATATCTAATAGTGCCACCAACAATTTGTGTATTATTCTCTGTCGAGTATTTATACAGAGCCATCATACTTCAGATTGTGTCCAAGTGATATTTTATTTCCACATAAATTTTAATTTAAATTTATTCCTGGTACTAATAACATGACATGACACTACCTAATGATACATACAACACTTATTGGGCCTCATCTCTTTGGACCCCAGAGTATAATAGGTGGAAGCAAAGTGGAGTTAAAAAAAAAATTATACTCCCCTCTTTTGGGCCTCCTCATGGCATCCAGCGCTCTCCTGGTGACGTCAAGTGCCACGGGTTACCATCATGAAGCTCGGCGTGCTCATGTTACCACTGAGTATAGAATCCAAATGATAATAAATAATAATAATAATTGCATTTATTGCTTGATTTGGAGTTTGAAATTTTGCTTTATGTATAGGCGCCTTGTTTTTAATTTGCACCTAATCTATACACCACATTATCATTGCTAGTTAGGGTGTGTATAGGGACTGAATATACTAGGGTCAGGTTCCAGTTGGGGGCACTTGCTAATTAGCGCGGTGGCCCCGAGGTAGGTCCCAGGGCATTACTAGGGCCTTTTTTCACCTTATAGGTGATTCATAGGGGTATCAGTGATTGACTTGCTGGGTTCTCTATGTATTCTTTCTATATATGTGCCTTTATGAACTGTGGACCACTATCACACCTCCAATCCTCTCTATTATGTGGGTTCGGCCAAAATAGTATCGTCTAAACCACGGTAAGCCTTTGTTTTTTTCTATATCTATCCAGGCCTCCATGTTTGGATCACTATTTGTTGCAATATTGGTGGTGACATTAGGTGTTTTTTCATGACTGAGCTTTTGATATTTATTTGCGTATTGATAAGATTTTAATGTATTTATTAAAAGTTATATATTAATTTAATTATTTTCTTGTATTATTAATGATTATCATTTGGATTCTATAATTTGATTTGGATAATCAGCATTTGGGACTACTTGCATATCAATAAGTCATGCATTGGATTACATGTTACCACTGAGGCCCAATGACAGGCCTCAGCGGTGAGCCTGGTGTAGCAGCAAAAAAAAAAAAAAATTGTTTCTTGGATTGTCAGTGTCTGTCTCTTATACAATGAAACATTCTGAGGGAAGGAGAGGTTCCACATTTTTTATCTCGTAGGTTTCCTGGAGGGGTGGATCCTGTCTCTCTGGTGCTCTCGTGGGTTTCATATAATTAAATTAATGGTAAGTCTTATCCATTCCTCTTGGTGGTGGCTTGTCTTTCATGGGGTGTAGCAGCAAAAAAAAAACCAAATTACCGGTAACAGGACGTTCACACTGCCGTTATGAACGTCCATTGCTCTCATCCATTATAACAGTGGTAGAATGACTGATGCGGATGGAGCTTCCTCTGTTTGCATCCTTTCCCATTCACTCTAATGTAAAAACAAGGTGGAAGGTTCCTTTTGTCATGTTTGTTTGCATTTGTAGCAGAAGAAAAAGTCCTGCGTGCATGACTCTTTCTTCCCTGAGAAAATTTAAAAACTTGACAGAAGAAAGCTTCCATCATGTTTTTGCTACATGAGGATGAATTCAGATGGACACCAGACAGAAGATGTCCCATTGGCATCAGTCACTTAAAGTCTGTTGCTCTAATCCTATGATTGATAAGAGCAACAGATATTAAAAAGGGTAGTGTAAACCTATTCTAAGTAATCATTTTTTCAATACCAATTGCTGACTGAAACTTTTTACTGTCCCTTGGTTATTACTACACCACAATCCGTTCACTCCTGCCAAACATACAGTAGTATCTTGTCTTGATTCTAGTTGTCGAGTTCTTGTTAATTTTAATATTAGTTTAACCCCTTCCAGTCACAGCCATTTTTAATTTTTTTATTAAAATTTTTAACCAGCCCCTTCCCAAACCCATCAGTTTATGATTTTTCTGTTTTGTGAGCCATATGAAGGCTTAATTTTTGTGGAACAAATTGTAATTTGTCATGGTACAATATTCCATGCAATATACTGGGAAGCTGGACAATTCAGAATGGGGTAGAATTAGAAAACACTATGTTTCACATTCTTATGGGTTTTGCTTTTATGGAGTTCACTGTACACCCAAAATGACATTACCTATATTCTGCAGGTTGCCACAAATACAGCTATAGCAAATATATATTGTTTGATTATATTTTAAGAACTTTAAAAAAATCCAAAACATTGAAAAAAATGTTTTCTTAGAGTCTCTCTATATTCTGACTTACTTTTTTATTTTTCTGTGTATGGAGCTGCAAAAGGCATCTTTTTTGAGGGGCCAGGTGTACTTTTTATGCATATCATTTTTAGGGATGTCTGATGTTTTGATGGATTGTTATTCAAATTATTTTTGAGAGGTGAAAGTGCAAAAAAACATTGGTTCGACGCTTTTGATTTTTTTTTTTTCCGCTACGGACTTCACCGTATGGGAAAAATATTGTTTGCAGTCTTCAAAAAGTATCCAAAAAGATTGGTATTTTTAGATGCGGGGATACCTAATGTGTGTGTTTTACTTACTTTGTATATTTTTATATGTGATCTAGGTAAAAGGAGTTTTATTTTTTTACTTGTTAATTTTTTAAAATGTTATTTAAATGTAATAGAAATGTATTGTAGACCTTTCAATAGGCTCCCAACTGTCTAAGCAATGGATCACTGCCAGTAAGTAGGTACATTGGTCAAAGAATCTAAAGGGTTAATTCCTGCAATCAGCGCTTGCTCTGATTGCTGCATTGCTGATGGGTATCCACTCTGTAGTACAGCGACAACATGGCAGTTATGGCAGCTGCTCAGTTCCTGAGTGGCCACCATGTTTAAAGACCCAACATCTGCTACAATTGTATAGTGTATATTGGGAAAGGGTTAATTTTAATATTCTAAATAACAAAAATACAGTAGCTTGGATTTTTGTGCACTGCATTTTAAAGAAAACTAGCAGATATAAGGTTTAAAAATCTGCATAAATATATGTGTATTCCTGATCAGAGGTTTAGAACTACTTACTCAGTTCCTGGATGATAAATTGAAGATGGAAAAAGGCTATGAATATTTCTATCTTTTTTAATGATGTAAAACTCCCCTAGCAGAGACCTCCTCCCAATATATTATTATTAAAGTAATCTCTCTGTATTTAAAGTACAATTTTTTGAGGCCAAGTGTCACATCAGATTAACATTGCCCTTAAAATGAGCTTTTTAAAGCCACTTATGTAAAAGAAAATACATTTCAAATTACACTCTTGACTTTTGGTGACTAGTTTGATTTGAATTATGCAATATCTCCTGGAAGATTTTATGTAATTGGTATTTTAAAGTTGAGTGAACGTATTACTTGTAGGCTAAATAGTTATATAAACTTAAAATGAGACTTAAAATTGGAAACATGCAGTTCCATACAGGTTCCATCAAAGGTCTATTTTGGCTACATGGAGTTTAGCACAACTGACCTTAAATTAGTAGTTATTTCCTCCATTGCTGCCCTTTATACACTTTTAGGCCTTATTCACACATCCGTATATCACATATGTGTGGTGCCAACATTTTTTGTGGGTGCAATATATAGCCAAACATTTCAACGATCTGCAAAAAAACAAAAGAAGCAAGTCCTGTTTTTTTCGTTTTTGTTTTTTTTTTTGAAGCATCATGAATGCAACACATCAATCAAACTCTATAGGTCAGTCAAAAGAAAAAAACCGATGACATCTGCGTTTCATCCATTTTTCATGGACCAAGAGACATACAAAATATAGAAAATAAGTTGCAGCAACTTTCGACTTGACTTTTGTGAGATATCATGCTGCAGTATTTGATCAGATTCTTTATAGATGGCTACATCTGTATATACAAGAAGAAATATCCTCTATACCAGGTGTGGGCAATTAATTTTCCCATGGGGCCACATGAGAAATTGAAATGGTTTTAGAGGGCCAGACTAATATACTTATCTCAATACCTATATACTACATACAGTATATATACTATCACTTCATAAAAAACAGTAAATGAAACATTACAATGATTCAATGAAAATGTGGAGGACCTAATTACATCATTATTTAATGATGAGATGATGAACTTGTGATGAACTTTTAATGAACTTGTGATTGTTCAGTTTAGAAAATTGTAAACTTTTGCAGTGTTTAAAAATCTAGCATCACATCCTGACATAAAATAGCAAGTTTTTCAAAGATCAGCATCCCTTTAACTTAAAGAACAGTAAATGAAACATTACAATAACATGAAAATGTGGAGCACAGAATTATAGCACAATTTAACAAACATTTTTTGAAAATGAGCATCTAATGTAGCGTTTAAAAAAACTAGCATCACAACTTTACACAAAAAAAATCTAGTTTTTCAAAGACCAGCATCACATTAACTTTATACAAAAATGTTCGATGAGAGAAATGTAGCCTCTTTTGGGCTTGAACAAGTGCATTGAAGTCAGGTTGAATATCTGAGGTGAATATGCGAAGGACAGCACACAAGTGATCATCACTGAGAGAGCATCTGTATCTGGATTTGTTGAACTTCATCACTGAGAATGTTTGTTCACATAGGTAGGTAAATCCAAAGAGAACTAACCATGCCTCCTTATTTACCCCCCACACAGCATATGATCCCCCTATTTATATCCCTCACACAGTTTATGACACCTTTTATACCCCCACACACAGTATATGACCTCTTTTTTAAAGCCCACCCACAGTATACAGTGAGGAAAAAAAAAGTATTTAGTCAGCCACCAATTGTGCAAGTTCTCCCACTTAAAAAGATGACAGAGGCCTGTAATTGACATCATAGGTAGACCTCAACTATGAGAGACAAAATGAGAAAACAAATCCAGAAAATCACATTGTCTGATTTTTAAAGAATTTATTTGCAAATTATAGTGAAAAATAAGTATTTGGTCAATAAAAAAAGTTCATCTCAATACTTTGTTATATATCCTTTGTTGGTAATGACAGAGGTCAAACGTTTTCTGTAAGTCTTCACAAGGTTGGCACACACTGTTGCTGGTATGTTGGCCCATTCCTCCATGCATACAACTCCCTCCAAAGGTTTTCTATGGGGTTGAGATCTGGAGACTGGCTAGGCCACTCCAGGACCTTGAAATGCATCTTACGAAGCCACTCTTTCGTTGCCCTGGCGGTGTGCTTGGGATCATTGTCATGCTGAAAGACCCAGCCACGTTTCATCTTCAATGCCCTTGCTGATGGAAGGAGGTTTGCACTCAAAATCTTACGATACATGGCCCCATTCATTCTTTCATGTACACAGATCAGTCGTCCTGGTCCCTTTGCAGAGAAACAGCCCCAAAGCATGATGTTGGCACCCCCATGCTTCACAGTAGGTATGGTGTTCTTTGGATGCAACTCAGCATTCATTCTCCTCCAAACACGACGAGTTGTGTTTCTACCAAACAGTTCTACTTTGGTTTCATCTGACCATATGACATTCTCCCAGTACTCTTCTGGAACATCCAAATGCTCTCTAGCAAACTTCAGATGGGCCTGGATATGTATTGGCTTAAGCAGGGGGACACGTCTGGCACTGCAGGATCTGAGTCCCTGGCGGCGTAGTGTGTTACTGACGGTAGCCTTTGTTATGTTAATCCCAGCTTTCTGCAGGTCATTCACAAGGTCCCCCCGTGTGGTTCTAGGATTTTTGCTCACCATTCTTGTGATCATTTTGACCCCACGGGGTGATATCTTGCGTGGAGCCCCTGATCAAGGGAGATTATCAGTGGTCTTGTATGTCTTCCATTTTCTAATTATTGCTCCCACAGTTGATTTCTTCACACCAAGCTGCTTGCCTATTGCAGATTCAGTCTTCCCAGCCTGGTGCAGGTCTACAATTTTGTTTCTGGTGTCCTTCCACACCTCTTTGGTCTTCACCATAGTGGCGTTTGGAGTGTGACTGTTTGAGGTTGTGGACAGGTGTCTTTTATACTGATAACAATTTCAAACAGGTGCCATTACTACAGGTAATGAGTGGAGGACAGAGGAGCCTCTTAAAGAAGAAGTTACAGGTCTGTGAGAGCCAGAAATCTTACTTGTTTGTAGGTGACCAAATACTTATTTTCCATCATAATTTGCAAATAATTTCTTAAAAAAATCAGACTGTGATTTTCTAGATATGCTTTCTAATTTTGTCTCTCATAGTTGAGGTCTACCTATGGTGTCAATTACAGGCGCCCCTCATCGTTTAAAGTGGGAGAACTTGTACAATTGGTGGCTGACTAAATACTTTTTTTCCCCACTGTATGTCCCCCTGTTATCTTGCCACTCCCACACAGAGTAGTGGCTGATAATTTTTACTCACCTGTCCACGCTCCAGACCTGGACACCCTCCGATGCCGCCTCCAGGGTGCGCTGTTTCCGACGCTGAAGAAGGCCGGGACACTGTACACAGCGTCCCGACGTTCTTTAGCGTCATGACGTCAGTGTAGTGCCACCTAGAGGAGGCAGTGGAGGGTGGCGCTTGGGTTAGAGAGTTTTTTTTGATGCCTCTATTTCTGTGCTCTGAGTTTGTGGACAGGGGCAAAGAATAAAGGAACAGTGGAAGCAGAAGGGAAACTAAATAGTAGGTTTGGCCAGATTGCTCTCTCTTCATGCTAGGAGAGTTTAGTCCCCTGTGCACATATGTGGAGAAACTGACATACCAACTTAAAAAAGTTGCTCTAGAAAGTTTGTTACCTTGAAAGGGTATGGTAAAGATTTTCCACTTTGTCAGTTGCAGTCTTCAGGAAAACCTGGCAGCAAGTGCTTAATATCCCTGCTGTGCCACCACAGAGCAAATGAAGCATTCCATTGTAATTATTAAAATAAATTGTCTGTCCATGTAATTTATAGCCAGTTCTTTAGAGAGAAGGGTACAACTAACTGATAGAGGACCTGAATGAGGGAGTCCCTTCTGTTAACTTACAACTTGAGTATCACAATATTCATGTAAAGAAATAAGCTTAAAGAGGTTGTCACATTTTTTATATTTTAAATATGCCGGGGGAGGTGAAAAGAAAAAAAAAAAAATCATACTCACCTATCACCTATCCCAGATGCTCCGGAGTCCTCCCAGTGCAATCCGATCCTTCTGCTCTGACGTCTTCTCAAAGTGAAAATGCTCACAGGCTGACATGTCCCGGATCCCTTCTGCTGAAGCCACTGATTGACTTCAGCGATCATGTGACCGCTGAGGCCAATCAGTGGCCTCATGAAGAGATCCGGGATGTCCTTCGCTGAGGCCACTGATTGGCCTCAGCAGTCACATGTGGTGGGGATTTCTGCCAGAAGACAACAATGTATACATATAGAGAGACCCAGAAAGATGCCCGAGTGCCCCTAGTTGTCACCTACAACCCACAGCTGGAGATCCTACGAAGGATTGCCAAGGAGCTCCAACCTGTGCTACATAGGGACAACAGACTCAAGGACATATTTCCAGTCCCCCCTCTCCTTTCCTTTCAACAACCACCAAACCTGAGGCGTATTATCGTCCGGAGTGCCCTGAAGGCCCCAACTGAAAATGGCACCTCACCTTGCCTACATAAAAGGTGCATGACCTGCAAGCACATCCACACCACTGACAGTGTACCCATCCCACAGTCACAACAGGTGCACAGAATTAGGGGGACATTCTCCTGCAGGTCTTCCAATGTGGTGTACCTCATAATGTGTGTGCAATGTCCCACCACAGGCCTCTATGTGGGGGAAACAGGGCAGAGACTCAGTCAACGAATGAACTCACACAGATCCAATATTAATAACAGCAGAACAGATCTCCCAGTGGCCGCACATTTCTCCGGAGAAAACCACTCTATTGAAGATTTGCGGGTTGTGGTTTTAATGGGACATTTTAAGACGCAGGAGAAAAGGAAAGAATCGGAGTACAAATTTATGCAAAAATTTCATACTCTGCAATTTGGACTTAATATTCATGCCAGCTTCATGTCACACTATGTATGAACCATGAACTGAACTCAATATTCATGCCAGCTTCAAGTCACACTATGTATGAACTGTGAGGGACACAAATCACCTCCTGATAGCAAACAGATAACAGCAAGAATTACTGATCCCTCCATCACGCACCACAAGTTTCCAGTTTCCAGTTTTTTTTGACCTGTTGTAAATAACTTCTCTACTTAGATTGCATTTTTTTAAGGACTCTAAAATGCTTTGAAAACCATGTGTATAAAAATCTGTGAATTTTCAGTTCTTGTATCACACCATGTCTGATGAAGGGAGCTAGCTAGTACTCCTGAAAGCTTACTAATAAATATACTCAGCCTCTAAAAGGTATCGCCTGATTTCTTCACTCTTCTACTACTTTCAATAGCTAACACGGTACAACATTATACTACTAGAAGACAACAACGGACAGAGAAGACCAGACAGCACTGGAAAGCACTGGAGCACCGTGGAAAGGTGAGTATGATTTTTTTTTTTTTTCATTGCCCCTGGCTGATTTAAAAAATAAACTTATAGTCCACTTTTTCCTAGACAACCCCTTTAACATGTTTACTTAATTTTGTTCCAGGTATTTGAAGTATAGCATGTCTGTTCTTTCTATTAACACTTAGGGTTGTAGCCAAGAGTCCAGTGTACTTAGCTTTCATATATTTTTATATAAAACTTTTTACATATCTTTTACTTGTTTAGGCTAAATGTATGTTCCTTTTTCATCTGCCAGAAGATCATAAAAATGGATAATAAACTTGTGCATTGAAAAGGTCATTTATTTAAGTAGGTTTTTTTCCATTTTGTCAATTTACTTCCTTCAGGTATTCTTTCTTCTTCAAGGTAAAAAAAACAAAATGCTGCACTATTGTTTCCATACATGTTATTTTAATGTTAAAATCAATGAAGACAGATATAAAGCTAAGGGCATGCATGTTTATGCCCATATAATGTGAGGAACAGGTTTAAACATGATGTTGCCCATATCAATGGTATGACTATATTGCGGCAAATTAGTCTTATTTGTAGAAGCATAAGTAAAATATTGTACTACAAAAGAAAGAACATATCTTAAGGTCAGTATACTGGAGATCTTAGTACAATAACATGAATATCAAGGTCAAGATGGCATGGTAAGAAAATAACATGGACAATGCATGGAAAACACATTAATGGAATAAAGAATGTACAGGAACTGAGTAACAACAAAACAAAGCACAAAATAAATTGGAATAACTGTATACAGATGGCTAACCAAAAGCGCAAGATCTAAATTGGCCCTCATGGCTTACTATTTACTGACAATGTTATGCAGTCAGAGTGTTGCTAACATAATAAATCATACCTAGAGATGGTCAAACCTCTCACTATATGTATCGTTTCAGGTTTGGGTGTTTCATGACCAAGATTTGTTTTGGGTTGAACAAGTTCAGTAAGAACCACACGCTTAAATTGGCTTTAAACACAGTGCACAACACTGCCAGGACTCCTAGGAACCTATCTATACAATTTCTAGCTCTCTAAGGCAAACACAACCAAAGTTATATCAAAGTGAAAGTGACGTGTATGTCTATGGAAAAATAAACTTGCTTTTACGTATTTAAACATTTAAAACAGTCCAAAAATTACTCTTTTGGGGGGAAATGTGCTTATCTGTTGTGGTTATATTGCAAAAAACAATGGTTATTGATATTTGGAAGACAAATTTGTGACTGTGAGCCAAGTTGAAAAGTGATGAAGAATTGACTTTTCAATAAAAAAGCCACCAAAATTATCCCATGATAGGAGCAGATGTGAAATCAAAATATTTTTTTTTTTTGTTTTTGTTTTTTTATACCAACACTGTGGCACCAACAGTGTGGTATAGTAGAATGTGATGGTGGACCAGGCCACAGGATTTGTCTGCCTGAGTGGTGGCAATGGTGACAACAGTGGTAACTGTGGCAAAATATATGGCAGTGCAGCAGAGCATAATATGATGGACCAGGCCACTGGATATGTCTGCCTGATTGGTGGCAGTAGTGGTAGGCACTAAGCAGCTGTGGAAAAATATGTGGCAGTGCAGCAGGACATAATATGATGGACCAAGTCGCAGGACATATCTGCCTGAGTGGTGGCAGTGGTGGTAGGCACTAGGCAGCTGTGGCAACATGTGTGGCAGGGCATAATATAATGTACCAGGCCACAAGACATGTCTATATCAGTGGTGGCAGCTGTGGCAACATGTGTGGCAGTGCAGAAGGGCATAAAATGATGGATCAGGCTGCAGGACATGCCTGAATGGTGGCAGTGGTGGTAGCATTTTAGGAGTAGCAGCCAGCATCACTAGCAGTACAGTAAATGGAAGATGATGATAAAGTGAGACATGCCTGGCCTGACAGCTGAAAAAGCTAGAATATCTTCTGAAATGGAAACAATTCTATGACGCTGGGAACAACACTTGGGAGGCAGAAAAGAACCTGGATAATGCCGGTTATCCCTGTATGGGAGCAAATGCCACATCAACATCGTGTTACAAATGACAAAAATTTCCAGAGAAATTTTGCTGCCAGCTGATAAAGCTGGACTAATTTCCAAAAATGATCATTGTGTCTGTGGTTTGCTGCTGTTATGGGTTCCTGTGCAGAACCAACTAGTGTAGCAACTGAGTGACAATTGATATCTTTTCAAGAAAAATTTGAGGCTCACTGTTGGTGTACACTACTGCCTAGCTTGCCAGCTGAAAAAGCTTGACTTATGGACTATCTTCCAAAATTGATCATTGTGTTTGTGGTTTGCTGAATGCAGTAATCAACCTACTGCTGCTCAAACTGACAAAACAGAATGTGTAACACTGCCAATCAATGCATGCTTCACCTTGCAAGCAAGTAGTGTAGTGAGTGAATGAGTGAAAGTCCATCCTGGTGTTGAAACTGTGCATGTCCTGCACCCGTGAGGGTATGTCAGCACTAGAAAGCAGCGGGCCTTGCTTTGTTTCTAGACTGTGGCCTCTAATGCACAAAACATTGACCCGGTGGGCCAAGACAGCTAAAATATTGTCGGTGACATGCACCTTTTCCCTACATAGAAATTTACAATGCGAGGTCCAAATGACCATCAAGTAGGGCCAACTTTCCTTGAGACATAATGATTAGCTAGGTATTCTCCAGGAAAATGTGCGCTGCCATCAGTTAGCAAAACGCATTGGATTCCACTAAGTTGCATGGTAGCACTGCAACTTGGCCAGGTGGGAGTTAAACTTGCAGACCAGCTGAATAGCTGGGTGCAGATTGCATGGAGGATGAGGAGGAGAAGCAGATGGAGATGATAATGAATGAAAATGTGACGATGACCACCATGTGCTATGTGTGAAATGGATGAGGCCTGTCTACAAAGACAATCATGAGGAGAAGGAATGGAATGGGCTTACTCACTTGGTGCGACTTCTAATTCGACTTTGCCAAATATGCTGGTGACGCAATTACATGTGATTACAGAGAGACATAGTTTTACATATGTGCCTGCATGTCCATGGCTAATTATCTGTTTGCAGATCTTGTACCTTGGCATCGATTTGTCATTTGGCAATGTACAAAAAAATTGCCATATAGGAGATAACGGTATGTTGCTGTTGATGACAAAATCAGAAATGTGTCTGCCAGTGCTACCACCTAAGCTTGCCTTAGAGCTACCCCAGGCAGGCATTTTGGATGTTGGGTGGAACTATTGCAGCTGCCACTACCTTCTTCCTGTGTCACCCTATCACCCTAAACAGGTTGGCAAGTCTTATCTGTAATAGAATCATCATCAGATTCTGTATCACCTTCCTCACTTTTTTGTGACTCATCATGGCAATGGGATTCCTGTATGCCCTCACAATTCTTAACAGATTTCCTCCTAGTGCCCCTACCAGCATTACCACCAGTAGTACACCCTTTACTACTACCTCCACCTCTACCTCCTCTACATAAAAAAACCACTGGCAGTTCTCATCCAACTCATCAAAAAGAGGAGGAAGAAGTAGTAGTCTTGGGCTATGAGGAATATGTCTCTCAGTAGAAGCCACATGACTACTAGAGAATGGTATTTATGTCAATGAAGATAAAGGAGAATAAATGGATGACAGTACAGAAAGACAGCATGTTGAGGGGAAACACATAGAACCCTCACTCAATAATTGTGGATCACTGCTTTCCAAAAAGTCTTTATTCTCAGGAAGTACAACACTGTGGCTACTGGAGAGGATGTCAAGACCAGAAGTAGTGTTTTTTTTGTTTTTTTGTTTTTTTGTTTTTTTTTTTTGAGTTGGAAGGGACCTCAAGGGCCATCGAGTCCAACCCCCTGCAAAGCAGGAATTCCTAAAACATCCCAGCTATATACCTATCCAGTTTCCGCTTGAAGATTTCAATTGATGGAGAACTCACCACCTCCCGTGGCAGCCTATTCCACTCTCTCACTACCCTTACTGTTAGAAAGTTTTTCCTAATGTCTAATCTGAATCTCCTTCCCCTTAGTTTCATTCCATTACTTCTCGTGCTTCCTTCTGCTAATGAGAATAGGTTAGATCCCTCTGCACTGTGACAACCTTTCAGATATTTAAATACCGCTATTAAGTCTCCCCTTAGCCTTCTCTTCTGCAAACTAAGCAGTCCCAATTCTTTTAGCCTCTCCTCGTAGGACATGGTTTGTAGACCTTCCACCATTTTGGTTGCTCTTCTCTGGACCTGCTCCAATAAATCGGCATTGCTGTTGCCATCCTCATTCTTATTGTTAGTAGTAGCACAAGTGTTTCCTCCTCCCCCTCCTTTTGCCTGTCCCTTGCCCTATTTTTTGTCTATTTATTTTATTGCACACTGCTTAGTGATTTAGCAACCATTCTGACATTGTGTATTTTTTTTTTTTAACAAGCAAAATTGCAAAGCACCAAAAGGCTTACCTCCTGGTAAGTGAGTATTATTATTATTACAAGATTTTTTTTTTTTCAGATTAGCACAGGCTAGACAGTATATTGGGTGAACACACCATAAAAAATACTGAAATAATGAAGATTATTTTTTTTAGATTAGTGGAGGCTGTGCTACTGTATATGTATATATGTGCACTTGCACATACAGAGAATTGCTTAAGCAATGATTATTTTCTTAAGATTAACAACAACGATCTGTCACACTGTTTATGGCCTGTCACCAGAGTGGAAAAAAAAGTCATGAAATTAAAAAAATTTTTTAATGGAGATAAAACTGAGTTTCTTTTTTTAGGCTAGTGGAGGCTGCACTACTGTGTATGTATATATATGCACTTGCGCGTACAGAGAAATGCTTAAGCAATTAATATTTTGTTCAGGTTAACAAAAACACTCCATCACACAGTGTTTGGACTCTCACAAAAGTGAGAAAATAAACCACTCAAAATCATTTCTGTGCTGTTAATATAGCAATATTTATTTTAGTGAAAAAATGTTAACGCTTGTCAAAAAAGTCATTAACAAAATATTTTTCACTAACGGGATTGTCTTGACAGTAAAAAAAGTCTGTTTTAAGTGTGTATAGATATGAAATTGTTCTATTGCATAAGTGTCAGACAAAATTAGATTATTGGTAATGAAAGGGCTACCTGTCTTTGTAAGCACTGCAATAGAAAAAGCACAGATTCACCTAGTCACTGTCTATAAACCTATCCTATCTCTATTGAATTCTAGCACTAATCTGCCCTGTGTAATTGCTTAAATCGATTCTCTAAATTCTCCTAATCCTCTAACTATTGCTGGAATTCCTGTTGTTTTTTTCTGAACTGTGTTGCAGCCTATGATGCAGTGAGATGTATCACTGATCTATATGCATGTCCACCATTTACAGCAACTAAAGGTTGAGAACGAATGCACAAGCTTTTATACTCCATATGACATCAGCACTATAAGGTCTATCTACCATTGTCTATTGGCTGAGAGGCTGTCAGATGTTGCTACAACTTCACAGTGACGCACAGTGTCTGAGTCATTGCACACGTGTCTGGTCTGTATTTCCTGGTCAAACATGTGGCGACAGCCATTTTCTTGTAGTTCGGCCATTTTTGTTTAACTGAAGCTAATTGCTATTAGTTTGGTTTTGTTAAAAATCGATTCACCCATCTCTAATCAAACCAATGAAAAAGACAGAGAAGTCAAGAGTAAATAATGTACAAAAGCCCAGATATTAAAAGAACTACAAAGCCACTGGAAAAAAAGAGGCAGTCTTGGAGATATCTTCTTTGCCAAATTGTGTCAAACTGCCATACTGTAATTTAGCACTTTGCTGTTTACAGTTTAATGCATTTTGATAGAATTATTTTGTTATTTTTACTTATCTCTTTATAATTGACTTTACAGTTTTCTGCCTACTTAACATAAACTCTGACTTTCGTTGTAGAATTCTGGACAATGATTTGTAAATTTACTGACTTGCAATTCCTGTTCAGTTTGAATGTCTGTCTTTCTCATCTCACATGTAAGCAAAAGAAAAATATATTGGATTCTATGTACAATCTTTTAGGTACAATTTTTATTGGCATAAAGTTCTAGAATAAAATGGGTTGTCTTAACTAGGTGCTGTATTAATAATACAGGCCACAGCCATGCTGGGAAAATTATTTATGTTGTGGGAAAATGACCATAGTAGAAAGCTAATTCACCTGGAAACTAAAGTTTTAAGTATTTGCAATAATGAAACCATGGAGTTGAGGTTCAACAATCATTTGGGCTTGAGCTTCAAAACAATTTTGGTCATGACTCCTGTCACATGATGAAAGATCACTGTATGTGCCTGCACCACCTAGACTAATGCAAGATAATGGGGTTGCATTTTGACCCCGCTGCTGCCACACTTAAGAATCTGTGTCATATCCTTGTCCCTGAATGTGTTTAAAGTGCCCTGTTACATAAAAAAGGAAAGTAAACCCCAGTATTATAAAAGGCAAATGGCAGGCCTGTAACAGATTTTGCATCAGGGCCCAAAACTTTTAATGTATGCCTCTGGTGGCATATCTGCTTGTGGTGTACAACTGTATCAGATTGGGAAATTAGATGGAGGGGGCAGGAGAAGGAATACAAAGCACTGAAAGGAATAGAGAAAAAATAAGACACTGCTACTGCAAATCTTTTTAATCCAATCTTTATATTTCCTGAACCCAATTGCTGCAGACAATGGCCAAGTAAAGTTTTGTTTCAGGCTTTCCATGACTATTTGACAATTTTAATTGTAGATTGTGTTCGAATTTAACACTTTACATAAATTATTTTTAACCCAGTGGAATTATCCTTCTTTTCTAAACAACTAATCTTTTCACTAATTGAAAAGTGGTGGTAACTTTGTGTTAATGTATAGTTTTGAAAATAAACAAAACACATACAAAATGTCTTTTTTTTCGGCATATAACATTTGGTTCCATCGAGAATAGTTGTCCACTGCTATAAAATTGTATTGGACAATGAAGATGTAGAGTTTTATTCCATTGTTTTTATTTGCTTGTCAGCCAAGCTATTACTTTGCATATTTGTTTATGTGGCCAATAAAACAATTGTCAGCTGTATCCAACTTGATAGAAATCCTCATTCCCTGATTATATGTGCTCAGGATCAATCACAATTTTATGAGCTGAAGAAGGTGATATGAGAAGAGATGAATGCTAAATAAAAAAACAGAAATGTTCAAAAAACAGATGAGCTTTTTCTAACATGAATTCTGTTTAGGTTCTTACAATTCTATGAGATCTAATAATGTGTGATTATTTCATTATTTTTCTTACTATTCATCTATCATAAAAATGATGAAAGTGCAGTCTCTTTCAAAAGAATGTTAACTTTGTGGTTCACACTATAAGATACTATGAGTAAATGGATGGATGGAGACTTAATGGTATGAATAGGAAAACTCAATTGACTTCCATTTCTGTTATACCTTTATCCAAATGGCTGTCAGCCAGTAAACACTCCTGCTAAAGACTATAAAAAGTGTTTCACTAAGTTAAAGGTTGTAGAAGGGAGTTAAAATTTATTATAAAAGATTTCAGAAGTTCTTCACAATCTGAATGCCTACACATTTTATAATACTGTTCTTGGCAGGAGGCATACTTGGGCTAGCGTAAGACTGTAGACCAAATTTATAACAACTTAAAGTGATTATACATAATGAATATTATGTATAAGATAAGAGGTAGGATGTAAGTGTTGATGCTAATAATAGTACTTCTTTTTGATTTGCTAAAAAGAATCACATGTGTATAGTCACAGAGTTTATGCGCTGAAAAATGTTGAAACTATAACCACATTGTACATTGTAACTATGACCACACTGTACATTGTAACAAATCATTTATGCTTTAGAAGAGTCCAGAACTCCAATGTGTGGCAATGTGGGTGCATTAGTGGGAGCATTTTATAGGTCTATAGGGCTATAATAGCAGATAACCAGTTCAAGTGCCTTTGCTGTCTAAGGGAAACAAACAAAACTCTAGTGTGCAAAAGATTTTTGCTGCTCCATGCTGGTAGTGTCAGAATTTGACAAAAGTTGCATAAATTAATGTCCACGCCCCCGCACCCAGCGTCAGGGCATTAAGTTGTCATGGAGTAGTGGTGTGAGGAATGTTTACTTTGCACATGGGTCCCCTGATACCTGTAGTTAGATGTTAGTACATTAGAGCTTGCTTAAGTATTGTAGTGGGCCAAGTTTATTCCTTCATACCCTAGGACAGAAGGACCATTTCAGCAGGACAGAGCATCAAAGTTTGGTTCTAGAAATATGACAAGTTTTTCTTCCTTACCTTTCCTTCACAGTCCCCACATCTTAATCCTGTAGAGCATCTCTAAAACAACGTAAAGCAGGATGTTCATGCCATGTCAGTACCTCAACCTAAATTGTGGCAACTGTGATAAGCTATCCTGTTAATCCTTGGCCAATGTTCCTGCACAACGATTGCAATACAAAGTGGAATCTATGTAACAGCATATTGCTGCAATTCTGAAGGCTGAAGGCATTCCAATGTACTAATAGATGGATTTCATTAAAGGGGTTGTCCAGGCAAAAATGGACAACCCTTTTAACTTTTAAATCAGCCTAGGGCATTGAAAAAAATAAAAAGAATTCATACTCGCCTGTCCCCGATGCGTCGGTGTCCTCCAGTCGCATCCCAGTTCTTCTGCTGAACAGTTCTCTTCTGTAGTTCCACAGATTGGCCTCAGTGGTCACGTGACCGCTGAGGCCAATCAGCGATGGCATGCGATGTCACTACCTGTGACATCACGGGTCCTCTTCCTGAAGCCTACTGAGGCCGCTGATTGGTCTCAGTGGTCACATGACCGCTGAGGCCAATCAGCAGCTTTAAATGCCTCCAGCTGATTTAAAAGTTAAAAGGGTTGTCCATTTTTGCCTGGACAACCCCTTTAATACAGTGGTTATTCAGTATCTGTCTGTCTGTCTGTCTATCAGCATTAGTCATAAATAATAAGTAATGGTGTGCTAGCAATCTGGGAACAAGCCCAAAAGGTCTCAGCACTTGTCTGATAAAGAGCTTCTTTGATTGCATCTTGAAGTGCTGCAACTTTTTGGGGATATATAGTTAAAAAATAATTTATTGATAATTTACATAAATATATTAGTCCTACATTGTCAATTTTGAGAGATACGTTGTTAATTGATAAGATAAGTTCATTCACACATAAAAACTACTCTGTTCAACATTTCATTTCATAACACATCCTAAGGTAATAAATATTCATTGACAGTATGTGATTGCAGTTGTAATCCAACAGTTTTGCTATATGTGTGTAAATTAGTAATTTTGTGACACTTATTGTAGCACTTATCATTATGGTATAAATAAGTAAACATATTTATGACCAATATAGCATAGTGCCAAGAAGAAGCCAACAGCTTTATCTATTATTAGCAATTGCTTGTATATTGTTTTGCTTTTAATAGTTGGGTAGGGCTATTGATACACTACATACATATAAAGAAAATCTGGCACTCATACTTAATGTGAAAAAAAAACCCGATATTTATTAGTTCAAAAAAGATGTTTCGGTCATAACATGACTTTCATCAGATATCAGACCAAATAGGAGCGAGGGGCATGGAGAAAAGCATCAAGATATGTTGAAGTGAGCAGAGGATGGATGTCCTGGGTTCCTGCATTCATGGTCATATCTACTAGCAATGGATCAAAACAAAATACTTCCACCACTAAGATAATTAGAGAAAATCTTTGCAAAAAATGTTTAACTTTTAATTGTTTATACATTTAAATATGGTTATGTTGGGAAAACCCCTTTAACCCCTTCACACAAAATCGTGTGATGGGGTGTATGGAGAGATATTCAAAGAGGTGTGTAGGACACTCCTGAAACAGTTACGAAGTAGGATCAAATCCCATAACTTCCTTCAGTAATGGACTTGGTAGCAACACAATGTGATATGATGCAAAACATAGTTTATTCACCAGTAGTGCATACTGTATATGTGTAGAGTATAGTAACATTTTGGTCACACTATTGGACCTTCATCAGACTCTGTATATAAAAAGCCAGAAGAAGGCAAACTGGTCTCCATATGGCCAGAAAAGTAGAGATAGCGGCAATCGTAATGTGGGAAACCGCAATGAACATGGTGCTGAATGAACACAAAAATCACAAAAGCTCAAATCACCCCCCTTTCCCTAAATCATATATAAAAATAAATAAGCAATAATAAACATAAACACATTAGGTATCCTTGCACTCAAAAATATCCCAACTATTAAAATATAAAAATATTTATCCCATACGGTGAACGGCGTAGCAGGGAAAAAAAAATCAAAATGGCCAAATGGCTGTTTTTTCAACACTTTGCCTCCTATAAAAAATGGAATAAAAAGAGATCAAACCATCAGAGCTTCACCAAAATAGTATCAATAAAAATGCCATCTTGTCCCGCATAAAAAGATGTCATACCCAGCTCCATACACATAAATATAAAAAAGTTACGGGTGTCACAATATGGCAACACAATTGTTTTTTTTTATTTTGCAAAGTTTTACATTTTTAAAAGGTGTCAAAACATTACAAATACTATATAAATTTGGTATCGCCGTGATCGTACTGACCCAGAGAATACAGGTAACATGTCATTTTTACCACATAGAGAATGACGTAAAAATTAAACCCATAAGAAATTGGCATAAATGCATTTTTTTTTCCAACACCACCTCATTCAGAATTTTTTTCCAGCTTCTCGGTACATTGCACAGGATATTGAATAGTGCCATTACAAAGTACAATTTGTTTCACAAACAATATGCCATCATGTGACTCTGTGAACTGAAAAATGAAAAAATATCGCTCTTGTAATGGGGAGAGGGAAAAATGGAAATGCAAAAATGAAAATTGGTTGAGGCATGAAAGAGTTAAGTTAAAGGCAGATTAATCTGTATATATTAAAATGTCATTTATTAAATGGGACAATCCATTGGACTCATAATCCTAAAATGAACAGAGATTCAATATATTTCAAGTTATAGTTAAACTTTTAACATAGATTTGCCAATCCCATTAATGCTTTGTGCCCTATAACATGCTGCAGATAGTCATGAACATGACAGGTTCGCTTTACATATTAACCCCTTCCCGACATCCACTGTACTATTATGGCAGATGCTGGGTATTTAAAGATAGCCACTCTAAAGCAGAGTGGCTGCCACAGCTACTATACTGTACTACTATACAATACAGTGGAGACCCAGAGCTAATGCATGCGATCAGACTCCACTCCACACTTGTCCATTGCAAGATGGCTCCCACTTGGCGACAGTGCGGTAGCTGTCCTGATTCTATTACATCCCAGGCTCCCAGGCCTATCATTGCAATATAGCTATTGAGACAGCCTGCAGTTGTATTGCAGTCTATTGGACATGCGATAAAAAAGCCCCCTAGGGGGGGTTAATAAAATAGTTAAAAAATATAAAAAAAAAGTTTTTAAAAATATAAAAAAAACAAAAAAAAATAAAAATTCAAATCACCCCCCTTTCCCTAAAATTGAAATAAAATAAATAAACAAAACCAAACATAAACAAATTATACATCCCAGCATCCAAAAATGTCCAGTCTACAAACATATAAAAATATTTTTCCCATACAATGAATGCTGTAGTTGGGAGAAAAAAAAATCAAAAAAGCCAAACTGACGTTTTTTTCACTGTTTGCTTCCCATAAAAATTTGAATAAAATACAATCAAAACATCAGACATTCCCCAAAATGGTATAACTAAAAAGTACAATTGGCCCCACAAAAAAATACACGTTACGCGTCCCTCTACATGGAAATATAAAAGTTACGAGTGTCAGAATATGGCGACGCCAAGAATTTATTTATTTTTTTATTTGTTTACGCAGTCACATTAAAAAAAAACAAAAAAAAAAACTATAAGTTTGGTATCCCCAGAATCATCCCATCCCATAGAATACAGGTGACATGTCATTTTAGTTGCCCAATGAATGCTGCAAAAACAAAGCTTGTAAGAAAGTCACACAAACACAGTTTTTCTTAATTTCCACCCGATTCTTACTTTTTTTTCCAGCTTCCCAGTGTATATTCTGGAATACTAATGGTACCATTATGAAGTACAATTTGTTGCAGAAACATTAAGTCATATGGCTCTGTGAATGGAAAAATAGCAAAGTTAGAGGGTTTGGAAGGCGGGGAGTCAAAAGCAAAAATCAAAAAACAAAGAATGCCTGTGGCAGGAAGGAGTTAAAATATTTGTATAAATCTAAACTTATAAAGTGGCTATAGTGTATACTGCATAAGTTATAAATATACAGTACAGACCAAAAGTTTGGACACACCTTCTCATTCCAAGAGTTTTCTGTATTTTCATGACTATAAAAATTGTAGATTCACACTGAAGGCATCAAAACTATGAATTAACACATGTGGAATTATATACTTAACAAAAAAGTTTGAAACAACTGAAAATATGTCTTATATTCTAGGTTCTTCAAAGTAGCCACCTTTTGCTTTGATTACTGCTTTGCACACTCTTGGCATTCTCTTGATGAGCTTCAAGAGGTAGTCACCTGAAATGGTTTTCACTTCACAGGTGTGCCCTGTCAGGTTTAATAAGTGGGATTTCTTACCTTATAAATGGGGTTGGGACCATCAGTTGTGTTGTTCAGAAGTCAGGTGGATACACAGCTGATAATCCTTCTGAATGGAGTGTTAGAATTTGTATTATGGCAAGAAAAAAGTAGCTAAGTAAAGAGAAACGAGTGGCCATCATTACTTTAAGAAATGAAGGTCAGTCAGTCCGAAAAATTGGGAAAACTTTGAAAGTGTCCCCAAGTGCAGTGGCCAAAACCATCAAGCGCTACAAAGAAACTGGCTCACTTGAGGACCGCCCCAGGAAAGGAAGACCAAGAGTCACCTCTGCTGCGGAGGATAAGTTCATCCGAGTCACCAGCCTCAGAAATCGCAGGTTAACAGCATCTCAGATTAGAGACCAGGTCAATGCCACACAGAGTTCTAGCAGCAGACACATCTCTACAACAACTGTTAAGAGGAGACTGTGTGCAGCAGGCCTTCATGGTAAAATAGCTGCTAGGAAACCACTGCTAAGGACAGGCAACAAGCAGAAGAGACTTGTTTGAGTTAAAGAACACAAGGAATGGACATTAGACCTGTGGAAATCTGTGCTTTGGTCTGATGAGTCCAAATTTGAGATCTTTGGTTCCAACCACCGTGTCTTTGTGCGACACAGAAAAGGTGAATGAATGGACTCTACATGCCTGGTTCCCACCGTGAAGCATGGAGGAGGAGGTGTGATGGTGTGGGGGTGCTTTGCTGGTGACACTGTTGGGGATTTATTCAAAATTGAAGGAATACTGAACCAGCATGGTTACCATAGCATCTTGCAGCGGCATGCTATTCCATCCGGTTTGCGTTTAGTTGGACCATCATTTATTTTTCAACAGGACAATAATAATAATAATAATAATAATAATAATAATAGTAGTCCTTTAATAGTCCCACAATGGGGAAATTCAGTGTGTTACAGCAGCAAAGATAAGATAAGATAAGCAGATACAAATACAAATACAACATGTACAGGAATGTTCCAAGGTGAGAGGCATTACATTAATAGCAGACAGACAGATAGGACTAGCAGGGGGGAGGGGGGATTTAACAGGCAGAGAGATATTTCAGTTCTCTGTGTGTAATGATCTCCGCTTAGGTCGGTGTTGGTTGTACAGCCTAACCGCGGTGGGGAGGAAAGACTTCCGATAGCGCTCCTTCTCACACCTAGGGTGGAGCAGTCGGTCACTGACAGTACTGCTCAGCGCGATCACAGTCTCATGCATGGGATGGGACTTCTTCTTCTGCATGGAGCTCACCACGGACAGTATCCTTCTGTCACCCACCACCTGCACTGGGTCCAGTGGGCTCCCCAGGACAGAGCTGGCCCTTCTAATCAGCTTGTCCAGTTTATTTCTGTCCCTGGTTGATATACTGCTCCCCCAGTAGGCCACTCCAAAGAAGATGGCTGATGCCACTACCGAGTTGAAGAAAGTTCTAAGAAGTGCCCCCCGGATTCCAAAGGCTCTCAGCTTCCTAAGCAGGTAGAGCCTGCTGTGGCCCTTCCTGTACAGGGCCTCCATATGATCTGCCCAGTCCAGCTTATTATTAAGGAGCAAACCCAGGTACTTATAGGTGTTCACAATCTCGATGCCCGTCCCCAGGATGTCCACTGGTTTTGGAGGGCATCTGCCTTTACGGAAGTCCACCACCATCTCCTTGGTCTTCCCCGCGTTAATCTTCAGGTGGTTCCGGTGGCACCAGTCCACAAAATGCTGGTTCAGTTCTCTGTACTCACTGTCATCATCATCTGTGATGAGACCCACTATTGCAGAGTCGTCAGAATACTTCTGTAGGTAGCAGCTGGATGAGTTGCGCCTAAAATCTGCAGTGTACAGTGTGAAGAGGAAAGGGGCGAGAACCGTACCCTGAGGTGCCCCCGTATTACAGATCACGGTACCTGACACACAGTCTCGGGCTCTCACGTATTGAGGTCGATTTGTGAGGTAGTCTAGGATCCAGTTGGAGAGGTGGTGGTCCACTCCAGCAAGGCCCAGCTTGTCCCTCAATAACCTGGGCTGTATGGTGTTAAAAGCACTGGAGAAGTCAAAGAACATTATTCTCACTGTGTTCCCTGGTTTCTCCAGGTGAGACAGAGCCCTGTGCAGAAGATGGATGATGGCATCATCTACCCCAATGCCCGGCCGATAAGCAAACTGACCCCAAACACACCTCCAGACTGTGTAAGGGCTATTTGACCAAGAAGGAGAGTGATGGGGTGCTACGCCAGATGACCTGGCCTCCACAGTCACCAGACCTGAACCCAATCGAGATGGTTTGGGGTGAGCTGGACCGCAGAGTGAAGGCAAAAGGGCCAACAAGTGCTAAGCATCTCTGGGAACTCCTTCAAGACTGTTGGAAGACCATTTCAGGTGACTACTTCTTGAAGCTCATCAAGAGAATGCCAAGAGTGTGCAAAGCAGTAATCAAAGCAAAAGGTGGCTACTTTGAAGAACCTAGAATATAAGACATATTTTCAGTTGTTTCACACTTTTTTGTTAAGTATATAATTCCACATGTGTTAATTCATAGTTTTGATGCCTTCAGTTTAAATCTACAATTTTTTATAGTCATGAAAATACAGAAAACTCTTGGAATGAGAAGGTGTGTCCAAACTTTTGGTCTGTACTGTATATATTTATAATATGTCTTCTATTTTAACTTTGTTTTTCATTACATTTTTCTTTGGCTTAGTCCAAGGAATATTGAAAACCTCCCTTAACATTTTATAGCCTCTCAACTTGTGTGTTCATCATTGGAGAAATGCAACTGACAGGATTGTATATTAATACTGACAAAGCTAGTTGATATATACTATAGTCCGTGAGACTAATTTGTTCAGAGATCATAGCCTGCCCTGTAATTTATTTTTCATTTTCTGTGCCATCAGTAGAACATTGTCCATTCATCAGCATTCATAGGGGAACCTCAATGGTTTTATGTCAAGCACATAAACTAAACTAAGCGGTAAAGAAATTGATAGAAAATATCAGTGTTTAAGAGTATTCTGTATATATTAATTTCTTACAATTACCAGTGACATACCACATTAGTATGTAAGATTATTCTGCATAAGTTCTACAGTTACAGTTGTGTCCATGCTTAACTTAGCAGAAGTTTGTTAAGGATTCCAATTTCTCATGAAACCAGTTCAATACAATATCGCAACATGCTACTAAAACCCTGAAAGATTGTAATTAACAAAATAACGGGTGGCCACACGTAGACATGTACAGGATATAATTTTGTGATACAATATCTAGAAATGCTTTCACCATGACATACATGGGCCTGTCCAACCAAGAGCAAAGGTAAGGGAGAACATATATGTATATTCTTTGAAAATAAACCTGAGGAAAGATACAAAAATGTCTCTGTCATCCAACCAATCTTTGTCATGTCCCTCCAAAACCATAGCAATACCCTCTTCAAGCAACGGCAAATTATATATATTGAAATACATATGTGAGAATTTATAGGTAAAATAATGATTTGGTCAAAATGGTACTGTTGCTCAATACTTAGTACTGCTGTCCTAGAATGACATGAAATTAATTGTAAAATATGTATGAAATATAATTATACAGTGCCTTGCGAAAGTATTCGGCCCCCTTGAACTTTTTAACCTTTTGCCACATTTCAGGCTTCAAACATAATGATATAAAATTTTAATTTTTTGGTGAAGAATCAACAAGTGGGACACAATCGTGAAGTGGAACGAAATTTATTGGATATTTAAAACTTTTGTAAAAAATAAAAAACTGAAAAGTGGGGCGTGCCAAATTATTCGGCCCCCTTAAGTTAATACTTTGTAGCGCCACCTTTTACTGCGATTACAGCTGCAAGTTGCTTGGGGTATGTCTCTATCAGTTTTGCACATCAAGAGACTGAAATTCTTGTCCATTCTTCCTTGGAACACAGCTCGAGCTCAGTGAGGTTGGATGGAGAACGTTTGTGAACAGCAGTTTTCAGCTCCTTCCACAGATTCTCGATTGGATTCAGGTCTGGACTTTGACTTGGCCATTCTAATACCTGGATACGTTTATTTGTGAACCATTCCATTGTAGATTTTGCTTTGTTTGGGATCATTCTCTTTTGGAAGATAAATCTCCGTCCCAGTCTCAGGTCTTTTGCAGACTTCAACAGGTTTTCTTCCAGAATGGTCCTGTATTTGTCTCCATCCATCTTTCCATCAATTTTAACCATCTTTCCTGTCCCTGCTGAAGAAAAGCAGGCCCAAACCATGGTGCTGCCACCACCATGTTTGACAGTGGGATGGTCTGTTCAGGGTGATGAGCTGTGTTGCTTTTACGCCAAACATATCGTTTTGCATTGTGACCAAAAAGTTCGATTTTGGTTTCATCAGACCAGAGCAACTTCTTCCACATGTTTGGTGTGTCTCCCAGGTGGCTTGTGGCAAACTTTAAACAAGACTTTTTATGGATATCTTTGAGAAATGGCTTTCTTCTTGTCACTCTTCCATAAAGGCCATATTTGTGCAGTGTACGACTGATTGTTGTCCTATGGACAGACTCTCCCACCTCAGCTGTAGATCTCTGCAGTTCATCCAGAGTGATCATGGGCCTCTTGGCTGCATCTCTGATCAGTCTTCTCCTTGTTTGAGATGAAAGTTTAGAGGGACAGCCGGGTATTGGTAGATTTGCAGTGGTCTGATACTCCTTCCATTTCAATATGATCGCTTGCACAGTGCTCCTTGGGATGTTTAAAGTTTGGGAAATCTTTTTGTATCCAAATCTGGCTTTAAACTTCTCCACAACAGCATCATGGACCTGCCTGGTGTGTTCCTTGGTCTTCATGATGCTCTCTGCACTTTAAACAGAACCCTGAGACTATCACAGAGCAGGTGCATTTATACGGAGACTTGATTACACACAGGTGGATTATATTTATCATCATCAGTCATTTAAGACAACATTGGATCATTCAGAGATCCTCACTGAACTTCTGGAGTGAGTTTGCTGCACTGAAAGTAAAGGGGCCGAATAATATTGTACGCTCCACTTTTCAGTTTTTTATTTTTTACAAAAGTTTAAAATAACCAATAAATTTCGTTCCACTTCACAATTGTGTCCCACTTGTTGTTGATTCTTCACCAAAAAATTTAAATTTTATATCTTTATGTTTGAAGCCTGAAATGTGGCTAAAGGTTGAAAAGTTCAAGGAGACTGAATACTTTCGCAAGGCACTGTACATATTATGACCTCTGCAATTGGAACGTACATTTGACTGGACATGTCCACACCTGTATATTGCAAGTTAAGCAGCTTTTCTACACAGAACATGATTTTGTGATAAATTATAACAAATTTGTGATAGGCTAACTATCCTACAGTATATAGAAACACAAAAGATTGATAGCAAAAAAAGACCACATATCAATCTTGTCTGCTCTTATGTTATTTAGTTATCTTAGGATAGACATACATTTATCCCAGTGTTTAGACTTTCTGACCACATCTGATGGCAGTTTATTTCAAGCCTGAACTACCCTTCCAGTAAAATGTTTCCAGACATTACTTCTTATCTTCACCTAACTAGCATCAGATTGTCCCCTCTTGTTCTGTTATGACATTTATATACGTTTATGTGTGACCAGTGGGAAGGATGAATTGGAGCCTTTCAAAGATTCTGTTAGCAGGTTGTGATATTGTGTTGAATTGATTTAATGAGAAATTTGAGAGAAATTAACATTGAACACATCTATAAATAAAATATATAGTATTTGCATTATGAAGACAATAAAATGGTGCCAAGTTCCTTAACACTAAGATCTCTAGAAACACAATAGCATTACACCAATTGAGTTATATAACTGATTCTCAGTTAACTAACATTATAAAGTGATGGGTGAACTTCCCAAGATTTATTTTGCACCCACCAGTTTAGTGTCCGACTGAACTTGCTTGGTCTGAACGAGAAGTTCTATTATTATACTCTTGATGGAAGACACCCAGGAAAGAACACTGGACACTGCGTTTGACGGGGTTTTTTTCCGCACATCCCCTTAGCTTCCGATCTCTGATGAGACCCCAGAGAATAATAATGATTTGTGGCTGGCAAACCCTAAGAATTTAGGATTTTGCCAAACCCAATATTTTTGAATAATTTGTAGCGAACCTTGCTTGTTACAAACTGATTTGATTATCTCTAATCTCTGATTCTCTGTGTCATGTTTTCTCATGTCTAGGTTCCTTAGTAGCTATATGTACTGCCAATAGTAAATGTTTCAGTATGAATATCCATTAATAGATTTTGAGAACACATTATCCAGTAGTGTTCCTGCATAAAAAATAGTGATATTTGCTATTATCGAGTGACATCATTAAGTAATCAGTTTTTTTCAGACTATAGGATGCATTTTTTTTTTTACCAAGGCAAAACCTTGCATAAAAATTGCCTGCATCTTATAGTCCAAAGTCAGGGGGCAGCTGACCCCTGACAGCTTCCTTAAGGATCAGGAGAAACGCTGATAGAAATGCTTTTCCTGCACAACTCTCTTCCTCCCTGCCCCACACAAATCTGTCTTATCAGTGCAGGGCAAGAGAGTGACAGCTGTTCTCTCCATAGAGCAGTTGGTGGACCATGGTCCAAACAGGGACCATGGCTGATAGCTGTCCAGGAGAAACACACACATTCTGACCACTGACCTTTTAGCAATAATACATTACAATAACATCAGCTGTAATAGGTAATCTGCACTACTGCCTACACAAGAATAACATGACTATGCTCCTGTGAATGTAGAAGTTTAGATTACTGATCTTTGCTACTGCACTTATAATTTATAAGTGCTAAAAGGGCAACAGTCTGGAGATGAATGTTTTTTCTGACCACTGTCACTTCTTTGTAGGGGATACGTAGAAGCTTTACACTGTGTGGGGGCATTAAAGGGGAATTATTCTAAGAGGGGCAGTAAGGATCATTATACTGTGAGAGGATACCAATAGCTCATTATAATATGTGGAGACCACTCATGGGGCATTATATACTAATGCTCCATTAGTGCCCGACACACAGTATAATGCCATGTTAGTGCCCCAGACAGTAGAATGCCCCATTAGTTCTTCCACACACAGTATAATGCCCTATTGTATTGTGTGAAGGCACCAATGGGACATCATACTTCACTGTTATCTAACAATCCCCTTTATCTTCTCTAGCATACCAGTTAGTGACATTGACCCATCTACTCCATGTGATCACCAGAGAAGGTTAAATTAATATGGAATATATTTTCCTGATTTTTTTTTTTTTTTTTTGCCTAAACCTGGGGTGCCTTTATAGTCAGATTAATTTTATCATTTGAAAAATATGGTACTTCAGTAGGGTGACAAACTTGCTCAAATGCCTTTGAGTGACATCATTCGCATCACTAGTATCAATGGCTTTCCCTTTAATTTGTTCTGCAAAATATTTTAACTTTAGAATACATGAAAATGATAAGTTACACATAAAGGATAGATCCATTATTTGTCAGGTTTATACTTTCCTTGAGCTTAAAAATTGTGACTTACTGTATTTAAGAACTTGAGAGGAATGTAATCATCAGGATACCCTCTTGCACTTATTCTCTTTTTTTCCAAGACACGAAGCACAGGGATGCACCTGTCACATTATTTGCCTATAGCCAAGCCTGCCAAAAGACTATCAGAGATACATCTGTCATGTGGATCTGAAATATTGCTGTAAAAGATGTTCTAATTAATTAACACTTTTAGAGGCTGCCAAGGGCTTCCATTTTAGCACCATTGAAAGTCTGGATGGTGCATGTATTGAAAACAAAACAGATCTTCTGTAAAATCCCTGAATAAAATTATGGAATATATTTAGTGAATGGATTAGAGATTAAGCTATAAATAAACAGTTTGACCACTGTGATTTCCATCTAACCAATGGTTTACATATCTTGCCAACTGTATTTACTTATCCTTCAACCGTTTCAGTGATTATGCAGATTACATTCCTCTTGAGACAGACATGACACTTTTCAGTGTCTGGGTTAAAGAACATTTTTATGTCTAAACATTCTCAAGCACATGCCATGTTCTCCTGTGCCTCAGTGGTACCATATCTCTTGGCATGTTGAATGACATTTCAGTACATTTTACTAATCTTTCACTAATGCTGTAAGACTGCTGATAAGTTATACAGTTATACAATCAGATAAAATATAACTATACTGTTTTTTTTCCTGCTTAGCATTTCATATTGGGCTGGAATCTAACACATTATATTTTATTTCCCCAATCTACAATTTTATTTTGTGAATATTCAAAGACCAGATTATTTTTAAAAAAGACTTAAGCCCCTTGTACGCGACCGTGTACTAGGTCAGTGTGCTATCCAGATTTTTCCTGGATAGCACACTGACCCATTCATTTCTGTGGGCCCGTGCACATAACTGTGAATTACACGGCCCTGTGTGCAGGCCGACAGTCCGGGCCACAAAATATGGAACAGGTCCTATTCCTGTCCGATTTTGCAGCCGTGCTTCCGCGGCTTCTATTCATTGAACGAATAGGGCCGTGAAAGCACAGACGGCACATGGATGGCACAGAAGTTCATTCGCGGCCGGCGGCAAGCACACGGTCGTATGCAACCCACCTTAAAATTACTGATCACATACAAAAGTGTGATTGGGTATGTAGTGTTGAATAAAAGTGAATAAGATCAACACTGTAAGGATTACACTGTACAATTTATGCAAATTAAAAATATCCTTCAAGGAGTTCTTCAAATTCCACATAGAAAATTGGTGATGAAAGAGTGAGTACAATTTAATATACCATTTTTAGGTGAACAGTATTCCTCACTCTTTATAGCAAATGAATTGATGGATTTGCTTAATGTTGACTTCTTTTTTTTTGCTTTTTCTCTTATATTTTTTCTCTATAAAAATGTAGTTTGTATATCTAGCCTAATAAACTGTTGAGTGAAGCTTATGTTTTGCTAATATTATAGGACTAGCATGAATATTCATTGATTTGCAGATTAATATGGAGGCATTTGTTGGAGAAGAAATCATTTGTAATCAGCACAAGCTAACAAGGTTTTTCTTATATATCATTTAATCATAAAACTGGGTATTTTATTTTTTGGTTTGAATTAAAGGTGACTTTCATCTTACTGAAATTAAAACAGAGACAAGGAATTGTGCACTGATATGTTACCTAGCTGTGAAGAATTGCCTGTAACATTATTATTATTATTATTGTTGTTGTTTATTTATATAGCACCATTAATTCCATGGTGCTTTAAATTACAGGATTTACATACAGTACACAAGATATACAAAACAGATAATACTAACAGTGACCAACTGGCACAGTGGGATACAGGGCCCTGCCCACAAGGCCTTACAGTTTATGGTGGAAGAGGGATAGAGACAGAAGGTGTGGGTAGAGACATTAACTGCAACATTGCTCATTTTACAAAGCGATGATGAAGCCCTTTTCACCATATCTTTAGTTGTTTAGTATCTCTGATATCCAGCATTATCTGGCCCGTAATATATCCCTGAACACCGCACTGCTTCCCTATTAATCTGTTGTTGATCTATTAACAACTTTGCACTGTTTTTTGAAAAACATTGTTTCTGGACTCATTAGGTTCTAAGTAAGTAGATCATAGCTGAACATTCTTGAAAGGAACATAACAAAGCCACATGTGAAAATGTCAACAATAAAGGAATTATTATTAACGTATACCTTTTATTTCATTCACAAGTATTCCATAAATGTGTTTTTATAATACTGTCTGTCAGTCTTTAGGAGATAAAATAGTTAAGCGTTTTAGTAAGTCGGAAACTGTTCAATATATCTAAGGTCCAAATTTGCATTTATGATATTCATTCACATGTATCCAAACAGTGAATTATTTGTGTTCTGAAAAAAGGTCATTGCCACATTTTTATTACTCTTTCTGATTTAAAGCCAAGGGTATTGTTGTCAGTGTATGTTATGAGGTCTGTGCTGCCAAAATCAACACATGCAAGCCCAAAATAGAAAATCAAGCCATTTCTGTAAAATAATAAAAAAAAAAGCTTTTATCCAGCATACTCTATTGTCAAAGACTGTCCTTGTCAATGTTTTTCTAATATTTTAAATAGTTAACTTTGTAATGTGCACTCTATTTTTATGGTATATTGAATGCTGATTTTTTCATCATAAGATATCTAGGGGATCTGCTCTTTATAAGAAACTTACAAACTTATAAAACAAATACAGTATGTCTAATAGTAAAAATGTATCTTTTTTTTTTTTTTTTCCCAGGACTAAGATATTGATGACTTATCTTTAGGATAGACCAGGGTCAGACAGGCCCACCGGAGAACCGGTGAATCCCTCTGTGGGCCCTGTGCCTTTAGTGGGCCCTACTGGACCCCCACTACTTTTTTTAATAAGCAGTGGAGGTTTGGTAACTGGCGGTGTAACGCACCCCCTGCGACCGTGACCCAAGTGGTACTGGGGCTGCTGGAGATGGCCAGGGCCTGCAGCACCATGATAGCGATCACAGAAAGTCTGATTCCCCCACCGCTATACATATTGTTAATGGAAAGGGGCCCGGCATTATGTCAGCCCCTTTCCAATAGTGCTATTATTATACACTGGTGTCACTTCAGACCCTAGAATAATCAGTTGCCCCGGGGAGGTGATTAAATATAACAAATACTTATACTCAACTCTCCTGAGATTCTGACAGCTCCCAGCATCTTCTTCAGGGCTCTACCAGCATTTTACTGAGGTCATGACAACAGTGCGCCCCAGGTGACCGCTGAGGCCCAATCACAGACCCCAGCAGTGATGTCTGGGCTTCATGACCTCAGTCACAGGCAGTAGAAGACCAAAGAGGATACTGAAGACAGCAGGATGGAGTGAGGATGCCCAGGAGAGGTGAGGTAAGGTGAGTGTAGGTGTTTTTTATTATCACCTCCCCTGGGCCTCTGAGGCGACCCCAGTGTATAATAATAGCACTGAAACTAATCGGAGTGCCGAAGCTCATGAATATTCATCGAATTTCATGGGGTTCGCCTGAAGCGGCTTAAGGGAGACTCTTGGGAGCATTTTATACTGTTTGGGGCCTACTGTGGAGCACATTATACTGTGTTGGGGGGCACTGTGGAGCATATTGTACTGTGTGGGGTCACTGTGGAGCATATTGTACTGTGTGGGGGCCACTGTGGAGTATATTATACTGTGGGGGCCACTGTGGAGTATACTGTGTGAGGTCTATGGTGAAGCATATAACACTATATGGGGCCCCTTTATTATTTCCATCACACCCCATCTATTTTATAGCAGACAAGTGATACTATCACAGGTTGCAATTACATTGCACGGTCACCATAAAACAGATCTGCACGATGTAATTAGCGAAGGGGTAGGCCCCTAGAAACAATTCCACTGGTGGGCCCTAGACATCTCAGTCTGACACTGGGATAGACCACTAATATTGGATAACTGATGGTTGCAGTAGTATCTCCTACAGGGCCCTTTCTTTGGGTCTACAACCTCTCTGAGCCAGGTGGTAGTCCGAAGGGCCCTTGATGGAAAATTCAGGAACAGACTCAGGAGACACATATTACAGGTGAAAATAGGTTTAAACTGTATTGAAGCAGTGGCAACCAAAACAACCAAAGCTGTCAGGTGAGAGTTTCCCTCCCTAGATGCCCAAGGTTGTCTTTTGTGCTAGATAAAACCAACTTCTCTCTCTTTATCTGTATTCTGTCTCCCAGGATGGCCCAGCCTGTCCCATGTGAAGCAGGGTCTTGTCTCAAAGGCCATGGATGACCTCAGACTCCAGAACCGGCACTCAGTTTTTCAAAATTACTTTCTCAGGTTGAGAGCATAAATCTCTCTCTGTCTTAGGGCTGAAAATGTTGACGACTGAGCTCTCACTCTGACTAATTGTACTCAGCAGAGCTAGAGTACACTTCTGTCTTTCCTGGAAACTAGACAAAGACTCCCTGAAGACTGTCTAGTCTCCTCTCCCTACCAGCTATGAGATAAACCACGGCTTCTATCAAAAGGGGGATGCTCTTCCAAATCGAGTGAAACAATCCAAATACATGGGATAGTTATATAATAGCATAACTATATACATGTGTCACCTTACACAGTAATACACTCAATATGTGTTTAAGCAGTGTCCACTGGGATGCTGCAATAGCAGAAGCTTTGTTGTGAGGAACAGAACAGTATATGGAGCCAGATATACATACAGTGGGGAAAAAAAGTATTTAGTCAGCCACCAATTGTGAAAGTTCTCCCACTTAAAAAGATGAGAGAGGCCTGTTATTGACATCATAGCTAGACCTCAACTATGAGAGACAAAATGAGAAAACAAATCCAGAAAATCACATTGTCTGATTTTTTAAGAATTTATTTGCAAATTATGGTGAAAAATAAGTATTTGATCAATAACAAAAAGTTCATCTCAATAGTTTGTTATATATCCTTTGTTGGCAATAACAGAGGTCAAATGTTTTCTGTAAGTCTTCACAAGGTTGGCACACTGTTGCTGGTATGTTGGCCCATTCCTCCATGCAGATCTCATCTAGATATAATGTTAAAGACCAGTTAGTCTGAATACAGGAGGTCCAGCCCTGCCTATAGCTCTATCAGGATTTATATATCTAAATTGCAGGAGGGAATTGATAGAGTAGAAAATAATAAAACTTCACTTTTATTTCTGATATAAATAAAAATAAATATAAAATCGTATTAGAAAGACAAGACTCACTAGTACTCCCAAGTGCTACCATGTGATTAGTGAAAGAAAAGGGATGAGATCACATAAATTGCATATATAGTGTGCACTAATGTTTATAGATGTCCAAAGCAGATATAAGCCCTGCTATTTTGTTTTCTAATGACCATAATAATGATAGCAACATGAGTCATATAGTTAATAGCATTAGTGTCATTTAAAGGGATTGTGTGAGGGTAGCTAAAACAAACAAACAGGGAGGGGTTAAACAAACAAAGCAGGGAGCTAAGACAAACAAACAGGGAGGGGGTTAGTTTAGTATTCAGCAAGAGTCCGCATATTGCTTCTCATAACAGCTGAGACAGCATCTACTCTGCCTGGGGTATAAGTATAGTCTGGTGCCTCAAATAAAGCCTCAAATGTATATGGACACACAGTCAGTCAGAACTGTGTGTCACCTGGCACTGAGGATTCACCAGATACACTCCACTGGCAGGTTATAGTGGAATACACCCTCAGTAGGGTAATTTTGTCAGCACCCCACAGCCTCCCAGCACCCTTTCCACATACACCTCTATCTGACACCTATAGCACACATTTAAAAGTCTCTCCCTAAGTGCTAAAGAGTTAAAATAAAAAAAAGCCCTACCGGTTTCACCAGCCATTGCTGGATCATCAGGGGACTAAATTAGTATAACCTCTCAGTCTGAGAGTGAAATAGCAATGGCGCCGGAGTCTCAAGAAAGCCTTCCTTAAAACGGGACTAAGCCCCGCCCACAGGGCGTGTCACATGACGTAACGTCCAATCACAATGCGGGGGAGGCGGAGCCATAGCCAATGCTCCTCCCCTCGCACTATTCGTCATCCGAGGCGCTCCTCCCAGGGGCAGGGAAGCTGTCAGTGTCGTCATATAAGGACTATATAGTGTCTTGGTGGGAGGTGCAATCTCTTGAGAGTTACATCAAACATGATATAGTACCGAAGGGCTTAAGAATTAATATTAGTCCTGCTGATAGAATTCGAAACTCATCTCTTATGACTAAGTGGGAAAAGGAAGCAACAGAGAGCTCCATTAGGTTTATGAAATTACTTTTGGAAGAAGAGAGGTTGGCCTTTGAATCCAAAAATAAGAAATTAAACGAACTGAGGGAACAGGTTCTTAAATTAAAAACTGACCCTTTATTTCAGCAGAAGGAATCTAACCTTCAACTACAGATTGAGAGATTTCAAACCAATCTTAGTGATAGGAAACACCAACAGTTCGTAAGAGACCTGCAAGATTTCAAGGAGAATAGGGCCTATAGCTTCCTTAAAAAAGATCTTAGAAATAATAAACCTGATGGTGATTTCTCCTCATCTGAAGCTGATCTCTCTGGGAGTGAGACGGAGACATCTCTTTTTGAAAGGGGAGTAGGACACTTTAGGGGCCCTAGGGGTAGAAATAGAACCAGCAAGAGAGGGGCTATGAATAGTAGAAGCTCATTTCAATCCTCTCCAACTACAAACACAGGGAGTGTTTTTTTATCTCGGGGAATTGCACAAGCCCAGGGCCCATATCCCCTCAGAAATCAAACCCAGAGAGCGACATGAGTAAGATGCAGATAATTAATCTATCTTGTAAAAGATTGACAAAAGCGGAGAAAGATGTCCTCTCAAGGGGTTTATCTTTTGTTCCGTGAGTAAAATTTGACTTATTTAATTGGACCAAAGATATTGCACTATTTATTAGAAAGCTACAGTGGCATAAGTACCATACCGACATTAAGAAAAGACAATGCGCCGAACTTAACTTGGAATTGGAGGATTTGGGACCTGTGCAGGTATTGGCTGGCCTAATGGATGATAATGATTTTGGTCACCTAAGGGCCCCACATACCAATCTAAAACCTAAAAGCTCCAAAATGCCACCTCCAAGTGATAATGCCCACATAGAAATTTTTTCGTCTATGGTCAATATGGAACTTGAACAGTTGGCACAATTTAATGATAGATGTAGGGGGCATAATTTGAGCATTGAAGAAAGATGGGCATTGAGAGATCTTGAACTGGACACTAATATTACGATAAAACCCTCCGATAAAGGGGGGAACATAGTAGTGATGGACTCACCGCACTATAGGGAGATGTGTTTGACGCTTTTGTCTGACACAACTTTTTATGGAATTATGAGCACTAATCCGACACAGGCCTGTTTGATAGCTTTACAGTCACTGTTAGAGAGGGCTTATGAGGAAGGACTGATAGACAAGGATGAGATGGATTTTATGTATCCAAAATTCCCGGTGATGCCTACCTTTTATGCCCTCCCTAAGGTCCACAAAGGGACCAACCGTGTGAAAGGAAGACCAATTGTATCAGGTATTGGTGGCCTCACACGAAACTTGGTAAGCTATATTGATCAGATCTTGAGGCCCTTTGTGGAGTCCCTTCCCTCATACATCCGAGACACCTCTGATCTCCTGCTGAAACTAGATGGTATCACTTTAGGGCATGATATGATTCTTGCATCGATTGATGTAGAAGCATTATACACGTCCATCCATCATGAACAGGGGATCAGAGCAGTGGAATATTATCTTCAGATGAGGGATATTAGATTGAGACCACATAATCGGTTTGTCATTGAACTATTGAGTTTCTGCCTGAACAATAACTTTTTCACCTTTGATGGCCGCATTTACCACCAGCTCAGGGGCACCGCTATGGGTAGTCCCTGTGCGCCAAGTTATGCAAACTTGCTCCTGGGCTGGTGGGAGGCGGCCATCGTGGGTGCCGATGACCTCAGCCGGTGGCAGGATCATATCTGCCTCTGGCTGAGGTACATCGATGATATCTTTATCCTGTGGCGTGGGGATCACACGTTATTCGAGGAGTTTGTGGAGTGTCTGAACGCTAACCCTCTGGACCTAAGGTTTACATCCACCTGGAGTATGAGTGATCTACCATTTCTGGATGTTCTTATTACTAGAGATCATTCAGGAGCAATTCAAACTAAGGTCTACAGGAAAGAGACTGCGACAAACAGTCTCCTTAGGTGGGAGAGTGCCCATCCTGTGGCCCTCAAAAGGGGTATTCCCAAGGGCCAATATCTCCGCCTAAGGAGAAACTGTTCAAAATTGTCAACTTTTAAACAGCAGGCAGATGACTTGAGGCTCAGATTTAGGGACCGCGGATACCCGGATAACACACTAAAGGGAGCTTTCCAACACGCTATAACATGTGATCGAAGAGAGCTTTTGATCCCAAAGAGACATAGTCAGAACATAAAATCTGATAATGTAACTAGAATTGTTGGAACTTTTGATAATATGCATCAAGAGACTAGAGAAATACTTGGTAAATATTGGGGGATATTACTCCAGGACGATGATCTGAAAGAGATTTTAGGATTCACCCCCCAGATCACTTATAGACGTGGGAAAAGTTTAAAGGACAGGATGGTTAGGAGTCATTACGTTGCCCCTAAATCAATGGTGAATTGGCTTAGCCAGAAACCTAATGGCACCTTCAGATGTGGCAACTATATCACATGTGGACAGGTGCAAAAAACTAAAACAGCAACATGTGCAATTACTGGTGAGGTCTGCTAAATTAACGACTTTATCAACTGTCGTAGTAAAGGAGTGATCTATCTAGCACAGTGTCCCTGTCCGAAAGATTACATAGGTAAGACCAAACGTGAATTTAGGGTAAGGATAAGGGAGCACTTTAATGATATTCTCAACAATCGGGACACACCAATAGCTAAACATGCGCATAGCCACCATGACGGACAACCTGAATCCTTCAGATTCATAGGATTGCAACTGATCCGACCACCAGGAAGGGGTGGCAATTGGGATAGACTTCTATTGCAACATGAATGCAGATGGATTCACCGTTTTAAATCGACATCCCCGGGAGGGATTAACGAATGCTTGTCCTTCGCTCCATTTTTATAATTCCCTGTAATATTTTGGAGTTAGGGAATATATACATTCAGGATGGATGCATTATGATGCTGTCCACATGAAACACGCCTTTAGGGGTGAGGGAATAAAAGTGTACCCCCCCCCCCCCCCCAACATATCTCTTTGAGTATATTCATTATATCTACTATGGCGCACACCCTAAATCTGATGATATTTTTAGGAATCCTCTTATCTATTTTTCTGGTATATTTGTGGGATACAATATTTTCCCATTTCCAAAAGGAAATTATATATCTCATGGTCAATTCACTATATAGTGAACATAATATTTAGATCTATGCAGAGAGACTCTCACTCTAGTATTATTACGGTGATCTATGATTCATGGCTCTTATGGAGTTTAATGAGGATATGTAATATAGATGGCACCTTGATAAGTGTAAGCTCGGTTGGGAAATTATTGTTCACTGTAGAGGTAAATACGGACCCTGTATACCTCTATTGATGCAATGTACCACCCGAATGTGATATCTGTTGTGCTTCAACATTTATATGTATTGCGGAATTGAGAAGTGCTGGTGCGGTATAGATCAAGCATCCTATGTGTTTAAGCATAATATTAGACAATGCACATGAATTTCTTGATAACATGACTTCTGTGTTTCCTGCTCCAACTGCCTACAATTAGGATCAGAGGGATGACAGCACGATGTAAACATAGGAGACACGCTTCTATGTCTCCATGACGACACTGACAGCTTCCCTGCCCCTGGGAGGAGCGCCTCGGATGACGAATAGTGCGAGGGGAGGAGCATCGGCTATGGCTCCGCCTCCCCCGCATTGTGATTGGACGTTACGTCATGTGACACGCCCTGTGGGCGGGGCTTTGTCCCGTTTTAAGGAAGGCTTTCTTGAGACTCCGGCGCCATTGCTATTTCACTCTCAGACTGAGAGGTTATACTAATTTAGTCCCCTGATGATCCAGCAATGGCTGGTGAAACCGGTAGGGCTTTTTTTATTTTAACTCTTTAGCACTTAGGGAGAGACTTTTAAATGTGTGCTATAGGTGTCAGATAGAGGTGTATGTGGAAAGGGTGCTGGGAGGCTGTGGGGTGCTGACAAAATTACCCTACTGAGGGTGTATTCCGCTATAACCTGCCAGTGGAGTGTATCTGGTGAATCCTCAGTGCCAGGTGACACACAGTTCTGACTGACTGTGTGTCCATATACATTTGAGGCTTTATTTGAGGCACCAGACTATACTTATACCCCAGGCAGAGTAGATGCTGTCTCAGCTGTTATGAGAAGCAATATGCGGACTCTTGCTGAATACTAAACTAACCCCTCCCTGTTTGTTTGTCTTAGCTCCCTGCTTTGTTTGTTTAACCCCTCCCTGTTTGTTTGTTTTAGCTACCCTCACACAATCCCTTTAAATGACACTAATGCTATTAACTATATGACTCATGTTGCTATCATTATCATGGTCATTAGAAAACAAAATAGCAGGGCTTATATCTGCTTTGGACATCTATAAACATTAGTGCACACTATATATGCAATTTATGTGATCTCATCCCTTTTCTTTCACTAATCACATGGTAGCACTTGGGAGTACTAGTGAGTCTTGTCTTTCTAATACGATTTTATATTTATTTTTATTTATATCAGAAATAAAAGTGAAGTTTTATTATTTTCTACTCTATCAATTCCCTCCTGCAATTTAGATCTCATCTAGAGCAGTGATGTTTTGGGGCTGTCGCTGATGAACACGGACTTTCAACTCCCTCCAAAGGTTTTCTATGGGGTTGAGATCTGGAGACTGGCTAGGCCACTCCAGGACCTTGAAATGCTTCTTATGAAACCACTTCTTCGTTGCACTGGCGGTGTGCTTGGGATCATTGTCATGTTGAAAGACCCAGCCACGTTTCATCCTCAATGCCCTTGCTAATGAAAGGAGGTTTACACTCAAAATCTCACGATACATGGCCCCATTCATTCTTTCAAGTACACGATCAGTCGTCCTGGTCCCTTTGCAGAGAGACAGCCCCAAAGCATGATGTTGCCTCCCCCATGCTTCACAGTAGGTATGGTGTTCTTTGGATACAACTCAGCATTCACTCTCCTCCAAACACGACGAGTTGTGTTTCTACCAAACAGTTCTACTTTGGTTTCATCTGACCATATGACATTCTCCCAATACTCTTATGGAACATCCAAATGCTCTCTAGCAAACTTCAGATGGGCCCGGATATGTACTGGCTTAAGCAGGGGGACACATCTGGTACTGCAGGATCTGAGTCCCTGGTGGCATAGTGTGTTACTGACATTAGCCTTTGTTACGTTAGTCCCAGCTTTCTGCAGGTCATTCACTAGGTCCCCCCCCATGTGGTTCTGGGATTTTTGCTCACCGTTCTTGTGATCATTTTGACCACACGGGGTGAGATCTTGCGTGGAGCCCCTGATCAAAGGAAATTATCAGTTGTCTTGTATGTCTTCCATTTTCTAATTATTGCTCCCACAGATGATTTCTTCACACCAAGCTGCTTGCCTATTGCAGATTCAGTCTTCCCAGCCTGGTGCAGGTCTATAATTTTGTTTCTGGTGTCCTTCCACAGCTCTTTGGTCTTCACCATAGTGGAGTTTGGAGTGTGACTGTTTGAGGTTGTGGACAGGTGTCTTTTATACTGATAACAATTTCAAACAGGTGCCATCACTACAGGTAATGAGTGGAGGACAGAGGAGCCTCTTAAAGAAGAAGTTACAGGTCTGTGAGAGCCAGAAATCTTGTTTGTTTGTAGGTGACCAAATACATATTTTCCACCATAATTTGCAAATAAATTCTTAAAAAATCAGACAATGTAATTTTCTAGATATGTTTTCTCATTTTGTCTCTCATAGTTGAGGTCTACCTATGATGACAATTACAGGCCTCTCTCATCTTTTTAAGTGGGAGAACTTGCACAATTGGTGGCTGACTAAATACTTTTTTTCCCCACTGTAGCTGTATACTCTGAAGTTTTTTTTTAAAGATATTAATGCACAACATTGACTATATACATTTGGTATCACCATGATCGCACTTATCCGCATAATCCACACATTGGAGGAGTTGCTTCTCTCCATCAGCCAACAAATTTACCTCTTGATGTCTAGCGGCCAACTTGAAATAGGCAGCATAATGAACAACAATCTCACAAATATTGTGAATGCACTGCATTAGATTTAAATGGAACATTGTGCTTGCATGGCACATGTCATAGATTTGGTGGTGCATTTTTATAAAAAATAAATAAATAGTTGCTTGAAAGAGATGCCGTACATAGCCAGAAAGTATCTGGACATTTCAGCCATTCTCCTGGACTTGCACCAACAGAATTGTCTATGTCATTTCAACTCAGTGAAATGTCACTTTGCATATGCAAGATCATCTGCATGAGCAGCAGAATGTGTAAGCTGAAGTCTGCACCTCACATTTGTCAAATTAAATTTCATTTAAATATAGTTTGTTAGCCTTTACATGATGAAACATTTTTTCATGTGCTGCACCAACCTGGCACACATGAGCAACTGCTTGAACATTGAGATTCAGTTATACCTGAACTGTGCCCTTTCTTCAGCAGAAAGATGTAACCATCGCCATTGTGCACTACTCTCTCCTTGGCCTGCAATGAGGGCTCCCATCATAATTATAAAAAAAAAAAAAAAAAGTGGAACTCACCCCATTTTTTTAATAACCAGCCAAATCCAATAAAGCAGCAGCAGCCTGGCATTACCAGGATGGTGAAATTTTGGGGGGCTTTCCAGCCCTAATAAAACCAGCCTGGAGATGTTCCTGTACTCGATCACCATTAGATGGTCAGATACTGGACCAAACCCAACTATTCCAAGGTAATAATGAAGAGGTTAGAGTTGGCCTAGTCAGTGGCTAACACTAAGCTCTGACTTGGTAATGGACATTAATAATAATAATAACTTTATTTATAAAGAGCTAACATATTCCGTAGCACTTTACAAATCAGAGGACACATGAACAGACAATATGAGACATTACAATGTGACAAAGAAATTAAAATATCAAACAATAGGAGTCAGGGCCTTGCTTGCGAAAGCTTACATTCTATGAGGAGATAGGGGGACACAAGAGGTCAGAGGGCTTGTTTGCTACAATGGTAAAGCCATCTTTTAATAGAAAAGGTTGTGTAACTGAAGCTGTATGAACCAGTCACCATCTGTGAATAAACATATACTAAGTGCAAGGAGTGCAGTGTAACTTCTAGATGGAGGGGCCAGGATCTGAGGAACAGAGGAGGAAAGATAAAAGGTGTTATTGTTCTCCACCTCTGCACACTTCACTGTGATCAGTGCACGTGATAAGCCTGACCATACAGATGTGATTTTAGGGCAGTTTTGAAGCTGCTGTAGTTGGAGATTAATTGGATTGTCTTGGATAAAGCATTCCAGAGCACTGGTGCAGCTCGAGAAAAGTTTTGGAGACGGGAATGGGATGATCGAATAACAGGTGATGCAAATCTAAGGTCGTTGGCAGAACGGAGAGGACGGTTAGGGTGGTAGACAGTGATGAGAGAGGAGATATAGGGGGGTGCAGCGCTGGATGAATTTGTGGATCGGTGTGATAATTTTATATTGTATTCTGTGATGGATGGGCAACCAATACAGCGACTGACACAAGGTAGATGCGTCTGTGTACCGGTTTGACAGAAAGATGAGTCTGGCGGCTGCATTCAGGACAGACTATAGTGGGTAGAGTTTAGTAAGAGGAAGCCCAATTAGAAGAAAATTGCAATAGTGAAGACGAGAGAGAATCAGAGCAACAATGAGGGTTTTTGATGTTTCCATGGTGAGAAAAGGGTGAATTCTAGAGATGTTTTTAAGGTGAAGGTGGCAAGAGTGTGCAAATGTGTGAATATGTGGGGTAAAGGTGAGATCTGAATCAAATAAAACCCCCAGACAGCGGGCATGCCGCCTCGGGGTAATAGTAAGGCCACAGACAGAAATTGAGATATCAGGGTTAGGTTGGTTAGTAGATGGAGGGAACACAAGAAGTTCAGTTTTTGAAAGATTCAATTTCAGATAAAGAGAAGACATGATGTTAAAGACAGCAGAGAGACAGTCACTGGTGTTCTGTAGTAGTGCAGGGGTGATGTCACGGGATCAGGTACAGTATAGACCAAAAGTTTGGACACACCTTCTCATTCCAAGAGTTTTCTGTATTTTCATGACTATAAAAATTGTAGATTCACACTGAAGGCATCAAAACTATGAATTAACACATGTGGAATTATATACTTAACAAAAAAGTGTGAAACAACTGAAAATATGTCTTATATTCTAGGTTCTTCAAAGTAAAATTAGAAACTTAAAAATTTACATGTCAGTAAATGAAAAAGGCATCTGGCTGGAAACATGATGATGTGTAGATTATACTACATTGTCTAATCTCTGAGCAATGAGTCCAATAAAAAATTGTTAGTAAATATATAGGACGGTAATTATCAGAGATGGGTAAACATCTCAAGATTCGTTTTGTGCTAGGGTGGCTTGGATCCCAGATTTGTTTCAGGTTAAACAAGTTAGGTACAAAACTTGAATTGGCTTAAAACATAGTGTATAACATTCCCAGGGCTCCTAGTAACTTATCTATCCAATTTCTAGTTCTTTAAGGTAAACGCAGCAGAAGTTATGTCAAAGTGAAAGTGACATGTATATCCATGAAAAAACGGATGGCAAGCAGTGGATACAAACTCCGAGTTTAACTTTATTTGAGCAAACATGAAATCAAAAAGGTTCTGTTTTTTTTTTTTTTTTATGCCAACACAGTGTGCTATAGTGAAATGTGAGGACATGACTGGCTGAGTGGTGCAGTGGTAATGTGCTATGGCAATGTGTGTGGCAGTGCAGCAGGGCATAATATGATGGACCAGGACGCCAGACATGTCTGGCTGAAATGTGGCAGTGGTGTTAGCTGAGAAAATGTGCCATAATATGATGGTCTAGCCCACAGGACATTTATGGTGACAGTGGTGTTAGCTGTGGCAAAATGTGTGGCAGGGCATACCATGATGGATCGGGCTACTGGATATGTCTGCCTGATTGGTGGCAGTAGTGGTAGGCACTAAGCAGCTGTGGAAAAATATGTGGCAGTGCAGCAGGACATAATATGATGGACCAAGTCGCAGGACATGTCTGGCTGAGTGGTGGCAGTGGTGGTAGCTGTTTAGGAGTAGCAGGCTGGATCAGCAGTACAGTAAATGGAACATGATGATAAAGGGAGACAGTGGCACCACCATTCAGAGGAATCAGCCTGGGGTGTGTGAAAATCCCTTATGGATCAATGTTTGATTCATTTTGACAAAAGTAATTTTTACACTCTAACGTTGAAGAATTTCATCCTTTAAGGTGTTACAATATCACCGGCAGAACTTCACACCCTCTTGGCCATTACACTGGACAAGATAAAACTCCCATGGCAAATTGGGCCAGCTACTTCCATTGCTCTTAGCTATTGGCCCATAATTGCATGGGGTCACAGTTATCTGCTGGAATATAGGTGCATCTTAAGTACAACTGTACCTGCTGATGCAGCCAATGGGTTTCAGTTGCCTGTTGTGGCTCCGGTTGGCACTGCAAGCTGAAAAATTCCTGGTTTATCATGTTCTAGATACTGTACTGGGCCTGTCTGCTGATGCTCATGCTTTTACTCCTGACACTTGGAGCTGTGGCACTGGCTGGTGGCAGAGGAGGTGGAGCACTGGCTGTGTGAGGTAGACTGGGAGGATATGCATGCGACTGGTTTCAGTAGTGACAATAAATGCTGCAGTATGGCAGCTGGGTATACAGCCTATCCTGATAATATTGCAATTTTTCTTCCTTGTGGGAAACAGGGAAAAATTACTCCATTTTACCTTTATAGTAATAGTCTAATAGAACAAATGGGGTAGAACTAGCACGTGGCCTTTTTGCATTTATGGACTATGGCCATTTCCACTCAAAACATTGACCCAGTGGGCCGTGAAAACCATGTATTGTCCTTTTCCATAATTGCTGCTTACTGTGGCATGCACTTTTTCTCAGACTGACATATCCAAGGAAAGACTCACATTCTCTGACACATGGCGATATAAAGCAGGGACAGCTTTCCTAGAGAATTAATGGCGACTACGTATCCTCCATCGAGGTTGAGTGCATGCCATCAGTTGGTGAAATGCAGTGGAATTCACTAAGTGGTATGGCAGCAACTATACAGCCAGCAACTTGGACAGGTGTTAGTTAAGTTGCTGAACTGACGGATGACTGGGAGCATATTGTTGTTTCCTGGACACACATTCCCTTATGGATAACTGATGTTGGTGTGGAAGACGAGGAGGCGGAGAAACAATTGGTGATGATGATGATAATATCAAAAACCATGTGCTAGGTATGGCCTGCCTACAAGCAACATCATGGGGAGAAGTAGAACAGTCTTATTCAGTTTCCCCACCAGTGCCACAGCCAAGTCTATTTTGTCAAATAATGTGATGATGCCTTTTCATGTGAGTACATAGAGAAGATGTTGCTACATTTGTACTTGCATGGCCACGGCCAAGTCTTTGCTTGCAAGTCTTGTACATTGCCATGGATTTTTCATTTGGCAATGTAGAAAAAAATTCCCACACGGGAGAGGACCACGTGTAGTTGCTGCTGCTAACACCAGCAGGAGCAGAATCGTGTCTGCCACCACCCACACCCCGCAAACTTCCCTTAGGTCTGCCCCAGACAGGCTTTTTGAGTGTTAGGCCTGCACAATTGGTGTTGGAATTGTTAATATCACCACTCTCCAGATTTCCCACTAGCCCCCCTACTAGAGCCTTTAACAGTAGTAGTACCACACCCCCTGCCACTACTACCTCCACCACAACAGTTATGTCTTCCTCCTTTGCTTGCACACAATGCTGACTGTTCTCATCCAGCTCATCAAAAAGAGGAGGAAGACTGCTCTAACTAGGAGAAATAGATTTCTCAGCAGGTGCCACATCACTACCAGGAATCTGTCAGTGAAAAATATGACGGAGACATGGTTGACAGTGGTTGGCATGGTTGAGCAGAAAAAAACATTAAATAACAAGATTTTTTAGATTAGCAGCTGTTAGACTGTACATTAGCTGAACAACAAAAAAAATGCTTAAATAACAGATTTTTTAGATTTGCGCAAGTTGCAATACTTTATATATGAGCAGCAACAACAAAAAAAAAACACTTAAGATTAATGCTCTGTCAGACTGTGTATTGTGAGTATCACAGGAAAAAAAACATTAACAAGAGGTTCTTTTTTTTTCAGATTAGCGCAGGCTGTTAGATTGTATATTGGGTGAATAACAAAAAAAAAATGCTTAAATAACCAAATAATCAAAACATTAGAACCACACGTGTATTAAATGAAAATAAATTAAACTCTTGCCCATAAAAATCCTTAACCAAAGATTTTTCGCTAACAGGACTGTCAGCAAAAAGTATGTTTAAACACCCTGTATAGAGCAGGATAGGTATGCTCCCTCACTCCTACCTATAATTTATATCACTAATCTGTCTGTAATTGCTTAAATCTAACTACAATCCCCTATTCCTAACTATAGCTTGCAATTGTAAGCTTTTCATAACTGAGTGCTCTGTATGATGCAGTGAAATGACACACAGACCCCTCCCTATCTCTGTATCGAGTGTTCAGTATCCTTAAGAACCAAACAATTTTGAATATTCAGGTCGAACCTGGTTTGTAATGAATTGGTTTGCCCATCTCTCGTTATTACACTAGTAGGAGGCAATATAATACCATTGGTTTTGCATGTGATTACTAAGTTTCTGTTGGTTAAGTGTTTAAGATAGCTCTCATGCACTGTTTCAGAATCTGTTGAGCCAGGGAAAAGCATGACATTTTGAATTAAACAGAAAAGCTAAACTAGACAGTATATGATAGTTTCCTCATGAAGCACCTCGGGTACACTGATATGGACTACTCACCCAAATCCACCTTACATATAGGCTTTACTTATGTACTTAACTTTTGTGAAGAAAGCTGAAGGCTGGATATGGTAGCAGTGTTGAGGAGCACTGTATGGGTCATTCCCTCTTGTCCCATCCCAGAGCAGCAGTGGAGGGGAAGGGGATAGAGGAAGACAAAGGAGAGCAGCTTAGGGGGGAGAAAACAGGAGAGCAACTATAAGACAGGTGGCATAAGAAAGAAGTTGATGGAAGGTGGGAGTAGAGGACAAGTGTCTTCTGTGTTTTTTCAGTCCTGCTTTCAGTGTTTGTATGTTCCTCCCTCCTCTTCCTCCCAGCAGTCCAATACTTCACAGTCTATGAAGTTATTGTTCTGCTGTTAGAACAGAAATGTGGTGTCAGAGCCCAATACCTGGTCAGCTTTACAAAAGACTTGGTGGGCAAGACTTACTATTAGCAAAACTGGGAGAAACTTAGACAGTTCTGTGGAGAGTGAAGAATCTTTAATTCCATAATATAGCAAATTCTGAGCCAGAAATCAGCAGCAGAACTGCTTCCTGGCTCAGATGCACGGTGCTCTGCTGGACTCCACATTTGTGTGCTACACACAAGCCTCTGCTCCAGCTACTGTCTTGTGATATGCCATGCAGAACCTCCGGTCCTGCAAGCCCATTGCAGCCCTTGCAACCTTGGTTTGTTCTGAACCTGAAGGTGGAAATGAAAAAAAAAATCTTTACGGAAATGAATAATAAATGTGGCACACACGAAAACAAACAAAAATATAATACAAATACAGTTATAAATGTGCCATAATTCTGTCCAAATATGTATGGGAAGAGGGGAAAAAAACATTATTAGTAAATGTAGATCAGTGTCTTTATATTACCTTCTCTTTAATGGTATTTATATAATTCATTTAAATAGAGCCACTTCACAAAGATCCAAGTTCTAACCTTTTTATTGTTTGTGTTATACAAGCTTGTAATCACATACATTGTATGATGACAAAACAATGCAAGACTATGACTTGTCTATAACACAGTCATCTGTATTGTGTTTGTTTCTTTTTTCTTCTTTTTCTTTAGCTTAAGTGGAAAAATCAATTATTAATTACTGATGCAAAGTCGAAACAACACACCAAAGCAACAAAGATAAGCGCAGCGGGTTAGGTTTAACTGTTTCATACTATCAAGGCCATACAGTGTCACAATGGGCAGAGCGCTTATAAAAGTATATGTGATTTATATATAAATTATAAATAAATTGCAACCTTAATTATCCTAATGCAATACACTTTGCGTGAGATAATAAATGTGATGCAAATTATTTCCATAAATGTGTGACACTTTTTTTTTTTTTAATAAGAAATTAGGAAGTAATAGAGCTGTGACTAGTTTTAGGCTTTTTTTATTTACTACTATATTCACCTGATTTATATCATTGCCTTTCAAAATGAGATATTTAGAACATTATTTAATGTGACAATTCCTGAGTGTGCTACAAATGAATTATATTGTCCTGCAAGAAAGCTGGTCTTTAAATCATATGGCTGCTAATATTGTACTCATTTGTGGTATCTACCAAGAGTATAATATACACTAGTAACAGTAACTCTCCTTCACAATGACCGAGGACGAGTCCATAATTTTTTTGAAGTTTTCATAATTCAATACAAAAGCATTAACTTTTCCTGGCAGTACATTTTACTGTAAATACTGTCATTTTCTTTCACAGCTGCTGTACTTGTCCCCCCCCCCCATTCCTACAAAAGTCAAACAGGTAATTGATGTTACATTGTCAATGAAACATGCAAAATGTGTGTTTCCCCTTTCCCCAACATTATATGCAATTTCTAGTACTACTATTATATTTTATTGTAGAGGAAGTATTGCCCATCTTCAGGTACCAAAATCTACAAAATACTTTATTCTCTATAGATTGATGTTATAAATTGTTATAGTTTTGTGTTTAATAAAGTTTTTTTTCAAGTTTTGACCAAATGACAAGGGCTTACAAGATTGATGACCTGTGCCTTGATAAGCTGTTTGAAAAAACTGCAGCATTCAGACAAGCACTGCAGACTCTTCACTGAAAACCAAGCACAGTGCCATACATTATGTGCTTGGTATTGCAGCTGACTCACCATGTCCTGTTGCCAGGTCTTATCTGTAATGGCATCAGATTCAGTAATGGCATCATCTTGTCCACTTTTTGTGACTCATCATGGCAATGGGATTCCCCTATGCCTCACAATTCCTAATAGATTTCCCCCTAGTGCCCCTTCCAGCACTATCACCAGTAGCACACCCCCTGCCACTACTACCTCCACCAACACTCCTGTTGTAACGGTGCTGGTTATCTGATCTGGAGTCCAATTGGTGAGGCAGTGGCACAGTACTTAAACAGTAGTAGATGAAGAGCTAACTAGCAGGAATAGTACCTCAGGAGTAAGAAACAACCGTGGTCAGACGTATGCAGGAGTCGATACACAGGAGCAGTGGATTAATTGTAGTCAAAAGAATGCAGGAGTCGGTACACAGGAGCAGTAGATCAGCCGTAGTCAGACATATGCAGGAGTCTGTACACAGGAGCAGTGGATCAGCCATGGTCAGGCGTAAGCAGGATTTGTTACACAGGAGCAGTAAATCAGCCGTAGTCAGACGTATGCAGAATTCCGTACACAGGAGCAGTAGAGTAGTGGTGAGGATCAAGGCAAACAGGAAGCAGTGACAGGGTTAACTTTCCTGTCTATGTGCCTGTAATTCTGTATTAGAGCAGGAATACAGCAGTCTCAAGCTCAAACAGCAGCACAGCTATGCCTTCACTCCTATGTATTGATTTCTATCACTAATCAACCTTGAGTAATTTTCTTAAATTCTAATTACTTGCAACCTATACTCTGTATGATGCAGTGAAATGAATCACAGACCCTTAATTATCTCCACCATTATTGCAACTAGCTTCTGGTGACGCTTGTAGCATCTTATATACTGAATATGAGATCAGCATTGTAAGGTGTCACCCTACTACTATCTATTGGCTGAGAAGCTGTCTGCTAATGTCAGGCGGTGTTAGAATATCAGAGTCTGAGTCACAAACATGTATCTCCTGTGTATTTCCTGCTCAAACATGTAGCGTCATCTCCTATGGCCTGGTCTATTCCATACTGTACTACCACTCATGTTGCCACAGCTACCACCACTCAGCCAGACATCTGCTGTAGTCTAATCCATTATGTTCTAATATTTCATACTGCTGGTGCAACAGTATTGGCATAATAAAAAAAAAATATAAAAAAAAAAATCAAAACCATTGCTTCCTCCAATACTCCAATACCAATGTCATGTTGTTGTGGCATATGCTCTCATAAAAGAATCATTTATGGTGGCTTTAAAAAAAAAACAAAAAAACTAGCAGGCATGTTGACAGTTTGCCACAATTTTTTCTTCAAATGTTGCTCCAACAATGTCATATTGTTGCAGAATCTGCTCACAGAAATGGATCATTTTTGGCAGTATTTTTGTAACTAGATGCACTGCCAGTGTGCCTCAATTTGAACTTTTATTAAAACTCTGTTCTTTTTCACCTCCACTTCCACTACCATTGGCATAATAAAATAATACTGCTTTTTCCAATACCACAATGTTGGTGTAACATGCCATCCCAAAGAGGAACTATATATATAGTGGGTACAGAAAGTATTCAGACGCCTTTCTATTTTTCACTCTTTGTTTCATTGCAGCCATTTGCTAAAAGCAAAAAAGTTCATTTTATTTCTCATTAATGTACACTCAGCACCTCATCTTGACAGAAAAAAACCCAGAAATGTAGATAGTTTTGCAAATTTATTAAAAAAGAAAAACTGAAATATCATATGGTCATAAGTAGTCAGACCCATTGCTGTGATACTCATATTTAACTCACATGCTGTCCATTTCCTTCTGATCCTCCTTGAGATGGTGAAAAATTTAAAGGGGTTTGAATACTTTCCGTACCCACTGTATGTGAGCAGACTGTCTCTGTTAATGGCTGCCGCTTTGTTTAATTGATTGTCCGTCACTTTTGATTTGTATCCCAATCGGAGAAATTTCATCCTCAGATCCAGTAGGTGCTTGTCCAGGTCTGATTTGTTGGAGAAAATACGATTGTATTGTATAGCCTGGCTGTAAATAATAGATTATCTTGTGTGCTTGGGGTGGAAGTCATTTCTCAGGTAGGCCGTTATGTCTGTGGGTTTGTGGTATATTGATGTGAGTAGCCGGTGGTCTTTGATGTATATTGTGGTATCCAGAAAGTGAATTTCACCCTCTGAATAGCTAAGTTTAAGGTTGATGGTAGGGTGAAAGTCATTGAAGTCATTGTGGAATTGAAGTAGGGCCTCCTCACCTGCAGTCCAGATGACAAGGTTATCATCGATATAACGAAGGTTTGGTGGTGCATGTTCATAAATATGCTCCTTCCAGTTCTGCCATAAAGAGATTTACATACTGGGGTGCACATCTGGACCCCATTGAAGTTCCCATTCGCTGTAGATAATGGATTGGTAGGAGAATCTCGCAAAAAATGAGGTGTGGGGACCGCATCTTTCAGTGGATGATCCTTGTTGTTTCTCCAATCATTTGACTACCTCCTGTTCTCAACACAATTATCTATGTACAACCTATTTTTTAAGCAATATTATGCTATGTGCCGCTCAGCGTTGTTGTTTTTATTTTTGTTTTAAAGTATATTCGCTGTAGATATACACACATGGACAAAATTGTTGGTACCCCTCGTTTAATGAAAGAAAAACCCACAGTGGTCACAGAAATAACTTGAATATGACAAAAGTAATTTGCCAAACTACATGTTGACAAGCCACAAAAGTTCTGGGAGAATGTCCTATGGACAGATGAGACAAAAATCTAAATTTTTGTCAAGGCACATCAGCTCTATGTTCACAGACAGAGAAATGAAGCATATCTTGAAAAGAACACTGTCCCTACTGTGAAACATGGAGGAGGCTCTGTTATGTTCTTGGGCTGCTTTGCTGCATCTGGCATAGGGTGTCTTGAATCTGTGCAGGGTACAATGAAATCTCAAGATTATCAAGCGATTCTAGAGAGAAATGTGCTGCCCAGTGTCAGAAAGCTTGGTCTCAGTCTCAAGTCATGGGTCTTGCAACAGGATAATGACCCAAAACACACAGCTAAAAACACCCAAGAATGGCTAAGAGGAAAACATTGGACTATTCTGAAGGGGCCTTCTATGAGCCCTGACCTAAATCCTATTGAGTATCTTTGGAAGGAGTTGAAACATGCCATCTGGAAAAGGCACCCTTCAAACCCGAGACAACTGGAGCAGTTTACTCATGAGGAGTGGGCCAAAATACCTGTTGAGAGGTGCAGAAGTATCATTGACAGTTACAGGAATCATTTGATTGCAGTGATTGCCTCAAAAGGTTGTGCAACAAAATATTAAGTTAAGGGTACCATCATTTTTGTCCAGGCCTGTTTCATGAGTTTTCTTTTTTTTTTAAATTCAGTTGAAGCATGGTTGAAAAACAATGTCTGACTTTCATTTGTTCATTTTCATAGTATTTTTGTATATTATTACTTTTGTCAGAATCAAGTTATTTCTGAAGCCATTGTGGGTTTTTCTTTCATTAAACGAGGAGTACCAACAATTTTGTCCATGTGTGTAGATCCTCTCCATAGGTAAAATAGTTGTTGCTAAGGATGAATTGTATGAGCTGCGTTACTCGTTTTGTTGGGAGGTTTTGTTTTTCCATGTGTACCCAACATGTTGCAACTCCATCCTTGTGAGGGAATGTTGGTATACAGGGATTCCACATCCATGGTGGCCAAAATGGTACCCTCAGGTAGTGGGCCTAGGGCATTCAGTTTGTTAAAAAGGTCAGTGGTGTCCTGGATATAGCTTGAAGTATCTCTGACAAGGGGTTTTAGGAATTTTCCACCCAACCCGAGATGTTTTCTGTCAGTGTCCCAATGACAGAAATGATAGGCCTCCCAGGGATGCCATCTTTGTGAATCTTTGGGAGCATATAGAAGCAGCCCGGCCTGGGATCCTCTGGGATAAGCACTTTTACCTGCTTCTGGACCTGGATTGGAAACTTCTTGATCATATCCTTTAGTTCTTTCATGTAGGCCTCTGTGGGATCACTTCCAAGTTTGGAGTAATGGATGGGATTTGACAGTTGCCTGTTTGCTTCCTGGATATAGTCTGAGGTGTTCATTATGACTATTGCGCCCCGTTTGTCAGCAGGTTTGATTATAATATCCTGATTTTCTTTCAGTGAAGCAATAGCCTTCTGTTCCTGCAGGGTTATCACCACCTAATAGCAAACAGATAACAGCAAGAATTAATGATCCCTCCATCATGCCCCACAAGTTTCCAGATTGTTTGTTTATTTTTTGACCTGTTGTAAATAACTTCTCTACTTATATTGCATTTAGTTTTTTTAAGGATTCTAAGATCCTTTGAAGGTCCATGTCTTTAGTGTATAAAAAATTTGTGAATTTTCAATTTTTTGTATAACATGTTTGATGAAGAGAGCTAGTACTCTCGAAAGCTCACCCTCAAATATACTCAGTTAGCCTCTAAAAGGTGTCGCCTGATTTCTTCACTCTTCCACTACAATCCACTAAAACTTCTTTGAAAGTGTAGCAAGGGATCCAGCATGCTCTAGTTACATGTCTCTGCTATACATTTCTACCGCTGTATAGTAGCTATTAGTAGTATGAACCCATACAGTATATATTGTCACTCAGTCCATACTGTCACCTGTGGACTGTCAAAGCATGGTGCTTCAAGATACTTTATCACTCAAAATAATTTTTTGCAATCTTGTTATAATTATGATCTAGCGATTAAAGAATAAACCAATGACTAGCTCATGGTGTATAACTATAGGGGGTGTACAGTAGGCTGTCTCACTTCGGCACTTGTGCTTTAGAGGGTCCAAATGCTCCTCTGCCATGTAACAAGACACATTTATTATATTTAGCGCAATATAGTTGAGGAGTACTGGTACAGATTTTGGAGGTCTTGAGCATGAAACCTGTACGTAATGTCATCTTTTAATACTAGGATACTTAACTAGTTCCAGACCATCCTTTGACTATATATGTCAAGGTGGTCCACTCCTATCCCTGCAAGGACATACCGTACATCCTTGCAACGTTAAGGTGCTGCACAAAATCATGTAGCTGTAAGATGGGGATGCTGGCTGTTACTACAGTTATGGTTGCAGCTACCCTCTGACCCAGCAGTCACATGACCACTAGGGGCTGAGAACTGTGTGCGCTGCTGGGTCCTAGTTATACTGAAGGAAGCTACAGTTTAGTTTAGGAGCCTGCATTTCTTGTAACTGGGACCAATGTACCACAGGAGAAATCAGCGAAAAAAAAAAAAAAAGAAAAAAAAGTAAAAAAAAAAAAGCCTCATCAGTATGTGTCCCTTTCATAAAAATGTTCGTAAATGTAAAAATATAGCAGAGCGAGAGACTATTTCATTTTTTTTTGTAGCACTTTGTGTCCTTAAAAAAGAAACCTGAAAAATGTGAAAAATAGACTAATTTCCCTTGTCAGATATTAAAATTAAAAAAAAAAAAAAATGGAAAAATAAAATCAACATAAAAATATAACCTTATTTATCACCCAAAAAGGTGCGCAAATTATTAAAATATAACCCAAAGGAAAAAATATGTCATAGCCCTCTAAACCGCATGTACAAAAAAAAAAAATTCCAGGCCAGAACACGGGAAAATAGCCTGGTTAAGGGAGTTGTTTGATATTATAAAAAAAAGGTTTATTTTTGTTTTAAAAACAGCACCTACAGGAATAATGTTGTGACTTAATATTATGATAACTTTCATGACACACATCTGGCCATGTCCAGCCTAGGTGACAGGTAGGGAAGAACATATCTGTAGGAATTTTCTAGAGCTAATTTTTTTTTTTTTTTTTTTTTTAGTTTTATACTTTGTGCACTTATACTTGAAAAACTGTCACCTCTACACACTTCTCCTATTACAAATATTCACACATTGCCTGTGTGCGGCCTATTACAGAACCATTGATACTTCATATCCTTTTTGGTATTTTTTGGGATGCAATTGATATATTTGTTTTATAAAAGCATAAAACCAAATTACAATAGCTGTGAGGCATACACACTACAAAGAATATCTAGTCTAGAAGATATACTTTAAAATATGTCTTTGAAATCTAGATCATTCATCTCAGGTTTGTGAAAAGTGCCCAGATTTAGAAATGAAATGTTTTATTGAAATAAACAAACAAAAATACATTAATACAATAGTTATTACAATTACAGTGTATGGTATGTTCTTCTATTGTTCCACATTTAAAACTAATACAGAGATACAGTAGATAGATAGACTGATCAGCCATAACCTTGAAACACTTACAAGTGAAGTGAGTAAGATTAGTTTTTTGCCATGTCTTTTTCATACAATTGAGGCATTTGGCTTGTCTGTCTCTGTCTTTCTGTCTATATATATATATCTATTGCGGCAGTGTGACTACTGGAGTAGCATGTTTGTGCCATTGTAGGTACAGAAAAAAGTTTATTTCACCCTGGTAAAGCCGGGTGGAAGGGAAATTTGGGTGTTTCATTTAATTTGCAGACAAGTGGGTTGTTAATCTGGTTAATTAGCAGCCAGGTGAAAGGTTCTACAATTAAAGTGTCATTTCTTCCCATAATGCTCCCTGTCTGGGGAAGCCAGAACTATGTGAGTTAGTGAGAACCACTGTGTTTGTGGAGATACTGGGTAGTTGGCCCAAGGTCTCATAGTGAGGGACACTGGATATATAGTTAGTAGCAAGACAGCTGAGGATTTATTTTGTGCTATAATGTATAGGCTCTTTTTCCTGTAAAAACAGAAGAATAAAACTGGGTGAAGTCAGTTTTGAATCGAATTCTCAGTGCCGGGTTGAGAACTTAGTGGAGGTTTCCGATGTGCCAACCATCTTGATGAAGAGATGGTGATCCCAAGAGCTAATATAACCCCCAAGTTATTTATTTATATATATATATATATATATATATATATATATATATATATATATACACACACACACACACACACACACACACACACACACACACACACACAGATGTAGCAAACACACACAGATGTAACAAAAATTAATAAAAAGTCAAGTCAATAAGTGACTCCTGTATTTGTCTCTAAAGATGATACAGTTCCAGTCTGCAGCAGATTCAGGATTTAGGAGTGACCACAGACCTTGTGCGGAGGTTACTCCCATACGCCATCCAGGGTTTTTCTTCTTACCTGCCCTAATTAAAGAGGATGAACAGAGTAAGTGTGTGGTGTGTGAAAGTAGGAGACTGGAAGGAGAACCTTGCTCTGTATGTTCCCCAGGCTGAACAAGCACCTGACAAAGTCTGCTACTGTGTCCCAACCAAGCTTTCCCATTATGTGCCCCGGGGCTGGAGATATCGGCAGTCTTAGTTCCACCATTCACCGTCAGAAGGACATTTTTGACAGTCTAGCTGGGCTGTGAGGAACGTCCTCCCTGACAGTACTCATCCATAGCCATGTACTGGGGGGGGGCGTTCCTCACAGCTCAGCGTCATCACTGACAGTACAGGGCTATGGGACGAGTACAGTCAGGGAGGGTGTTCCTTACCGCCCAGTGATGACGCTGAGCTGTGAGAGTAACGCTGTGAGGCTTTCTAGCGGTATGTAAAACCACATATACATGAGGACGTGAAAGGTCCTCTTTAAGAAACCTGGGCCTGTGTTTGTGTTTACCAAATGCCCATACTACTACTGGGCTAAACCCACACTATATATATATATATATATATATATATATATATATATATATATATGCTACTCAGGATGCAAATGTATGCCTGTAGCCATTAACTACTATTGTAAAATAGAAAATAGAGTATGGCTGTACACTCCTTTACCTGTCCTCTTAGCTAGGTGTGTCCAGATGTAAATCACAAGTTAAGCAGCTTTTCTAAACACAACATAGTTTTATAAATTGTCACAAAATGCTATCCTATGTATCCTATGTATAGCTATATGTGACCACCCAGTGGATGAGAGTAAACTAGATAATCCCAATTTTGATAATATTTCTAGGTAGTGTTGTCCATCCATTCCATCTATTATTTTGGTTGCTCGCCTTTAAACCTGCTTAAAGGGATTAGGCATTACTTCAAAATCATAGCTGCTTTCTTCTTCTCAGGAAGTGACATCATTTCCATTGGTCACATGGCCATGCTTCAGCTCATCCCATTCTTTTTACTGATATGGAGATGTTGCATTGCCATGTGAGCATCGAATGTGAGGTCACTTTCTGAGAAGAATAAAGCAGCAATGTTTTCGAGTCCTTCACAACCCCTTTAAGTTCTATTTTGTCTTTCTTGTACACTGTTGCCCAAACCTGTACATAATATTTTGAGTGATCCTTAAAGTGGTAAATCTATGTTTGTGTCAAGTGCATCCATGCACCTTATAATGCATTCTGTGATTTTATTTGTCTTGGCATCAGCTGTCTGACCTTGGATGCTATAGTTTAAATTACTGTCAACTAGAATTCCCAAATCTTTTTCCATGTCATATTTACCCAGTTTTCCCCTAGTAAGTAAGTAATTACTACATTTATCAGTATTAAATTTCCTTTGCCACTTCTCTACCTAAGTCTCCAACTTATCCAGGTCAATTTATAACAGTAAACTGTTGTATTTTGTCTTAATCACTTTACATAATCTAAATATATATATATTTTACTATGAAATTCTCCTATAAGATAATTTAAAATCATATTAAACAAAAATGGATCCAATACTGACCTCTCTGGAACCCCAGTCACCCAATATGAGTATGTACTATATGATTTTATTAACCATTTATTAGTTGGGTAAAACATTTAAAGTGCGTCTGTAAGGTCCTAAATGCCTCCCAAACCAGTAATAGTACTGTGTAATGGATTTAATAGGAGTAGAAATACACATTTGTGGCCACAAAAAAATATGCAAATCGGTCTGGAAGTGCACAGGGGTGAGCCTGATTTTGATAATTTACCCAAAAACAGCTGTGATGCAGGCAAAGGCTGAAAATGGCATTCACAGCTACAGGGACCTCATTGGGTTGCAATTTCAGAGGAGAGCTAAAGTACTTGCAGCATTCTGTACATAAAACTGTAAAGTCAGGCTCACCCTTAGTGCACTTGCAGACTGATTTGCATATCCATAAAAATATGATTTTATGTGCATTGTTTCATTGGTTTGCGGCCAACGAGTGTAACAAAAGATGAAAGGGGAAAAGCTGAGCTCTGTGATATGTAAGTTTGTATGATTCAGAAAAGGATTTCCAAGTAAAAAAAAACAAATAAAATCCTTACAGGACTCCTAGGAAAGATGATGAGAGTCCTGCCTACCACATCCACCCATAGGCTGTTTGACAACTTTCCCTATATCACTGTGTATATTGTGCACAAAAGACTGTTTCGTGGGGTAAGCAGCATTTTCTGCTATGAATCTTGCCAGGGTTTTCTCTGCTTTTTCTTAGAGATTCAGCTCCAAATCATATAAACCTCAATTTACATCCTGTCATATGTTGCTGTCAGTTAGGGCACCTTAAATCAACTACCATGCAGATAGTTTTTAGTCATGATTGGTGGTTACAGTTGCAGACTAAGATCTATCCAATCCTTCCTTTTTTTCAAATTAATTTATTTTTATTTTTTGCAAATCCACGTGGTGTGTATCTAATATTGTTCCAAAAGCAACAAGGCATGAGCAGGTGCATCAGCAACGCTTGCCTGTATAATCACTTAAGGATAAACACATCCCCTTTGATATTTGATCATTTTCCTTCCTAGTTAGCAAATTATACATCTAACATTAAGACTGAACATATTTAAATCAAGCATTTTTACATTTTTGGGGAAGTATGCATAACTTGGAAAGATAATCTACTGAAATGTTGTTTATGCACTATAAATGCTGTATTTCAGATTCATAGATACTTCATTTTCTCCTCAAAAACCTGAATATGTCTATATTTAATTATTTACCAGTCAGTCTGATTCATGTATTTGCGAGGGAGAAATGCTTCTTCATTTTGTGTGTGTATTCAGTGTTACACTCCAGGGAAAGAATATCAAAAAATAAACCCATAAATAAGAAATCAGCAGACTCTTCTGTCCAAGTACATTACATAGATTTGATGTATGTTTCTGCAGCATTATTAGTCACTCCGCTTAAATCAATGCTGAAATCTTTCTTCTTGAGTGATTGCTTTGCCTTAACTCACAACATACATGACTTAATGAATACTACAATTATATTGTTATCAGAGGTATGTTTCTATGCAGATATGATATATGTACAGTCAGATTTGTTTTGTTCATTTCATTCTCTATTTTTATTATTAAATTTCTCTCTTTCGATGGTGTTGCTACTGATCTGATTATACTAGAAGATATGCTCATACATGTTACTTACTCTTTATTGTGGTTATTTCTAATCCTATTGTTTCAGCAGAGGTAAACCTTAAATCTTCCATGTTAACCCCTATGCATATTAGTATATTGTCAGATATATTTATATTTTATAACTTGGCCATTACTGAATTTTATGCATCATATCAATTTTCAGTCTGACTAATCTGATTCCCAGGGTTTGTCAGTCTTTAGTGGCACTTTTTATATTTATGTATATTTGCACCATCTTTTTTCAAGGAATGAATAATTATTTTAGGTTCAACCTTTACTTTTATTCGTGGTTTCTTTACCATTTAGCGACCTTAAATCACTTTAATTTTTCTGTTTTTATTACACAGTTAATTTGGTTTTAGTTACATTTTACTATTCACGTGATATGTTTGCACTGCGTTATTCTCCACTGTATACACACATCTGTGTTTTGTTACTGTGCAAGCAATATGATTTCAGAGGCTGTACTGTGTGAACACCACCAATGTGATGATATCATGCTTAAGCATACATCATTGTGTCGTCAAGTGCGTAGCTGGTGCTGGCTTTTGCGCCGTTATATGGGGAGGACACCATCTGACAGAACAACAGAGGTTTTAATACTAAATAAAAACTGTAGACATAGTAATGCCCAAAGGTCTTCCATTAATAGGTAGGTTGAATGTTACCATAATTCAGTGCGGGAGTGTTCAGTTTAATGACCAGGAATTTGGTCATTAAGCCTTAACTGAGAGGTTCTTTGAAGTCATGTGATATGCCATGTTATGAACATCATCTTACTTTCACCAGGTGTTCCTTCCTAACTATTAAGTATAATATGGCCACATTGCCCTATATGTATTTGGATGTCTCATACCACTTCATAAAGGAAAACATGTTTCATGGCCAATTTTACTGACTATTGTCTGAATAAAGCCTTACTAGATGGTAGGATGTATATGTGAGAGAAATTTTTCTGCCAGAATGTAAGTGTCAGATATGCCCTTCCTGTCCCAGAAGCTAAAAGTAAAAGTTATGCATAATATCTGTAGTATAATCCCAGATACAGAAATATACAGTTGGTAAAAAGTGGATATTAGAAGATATCCACCAAAGTTTTACCTGTCATTTATAAAGATAAGCAGTCAGTAATGTTATGCTAGGGATGGTCTACATATATCTGGACAAGAACATGAAAGGGAAAGATATAAAAAAAAATGTATTATTTATTTTCCTATGGAGTCAGACATATGCACACTGAAATCAGTTGTCTCCCAGAGCCAAACAGAGAACATTGAAAGCCACAACTTTATTATCAGTTGTATCTAGCTCAAGAATAAACAACTATCTGGATGGAACTGACATTTGTTAACATAGGTTAATCCATATAATAATGTAGCATCTGGCACTGAGATGGAGATATCTCTTTTATAATATACAAGAAAATGTATCTCTATGTCTATATTAAATGAGACGGTCTCTATCATACCTTTTATATTACTTGTTACTTGTGTCTGAACACTAGGCATCCACTGCTGGAACCCCAACTGACCATGAGAAGCAGGTCCTGTAACCTTTGTGTAAATGGAATGGTGGTCTCACTTGTGCACTATAGCTAGCTCCGTTCAAAGTGTCGTTAACTGACAGAGATCACGAAGTGCAATATTTGGGCATGAATACTAATGATTATTATGAATGATCAATTAGAGATTATGACATTCCTTTATAGATGAAAGATGATACAGTAACAAAATGCAGTCTGTGACTAGAAGTGGTCCAACCTCATGAGATTTGTTTTGCCGAATATCCTTGACGTTCAGCTCTCTTTTGTCTGACTCTTCAGACCCCAGAGTATAATAACTGGAGTCCCAGGGAAGGTGAGTAAAGATAACATTTATACTCACCTCTCCTGGGCATCCTTACAGTGTCTGATGGTCTCCAGACATCCTCTTCAGGTCTTACAACTGAGGCCTGTGTTTGGGCCTCAGCTGTCATGGGGGGTATGCCGATATAATGATGTGTGTGGCTGCCGGTTGCCGCAAGGATAAGGTGAGGTAAGGTGAGTATAACTGTTTGTTATATTTACTCACCTCCCCTGGACATTTAGTTATGCTCTGGGGTCTGAAGAGACCCCAGAGTATTATAGTGTTTCATGGATGACAAACTCCATACGTTTCAGGTTCAGGTTGAGCCCAAAAATTTTGGAAAATTCTGGTCAAATCTGGTTTGATCAGAGTCAGTTCACCCATTCTGATCTGTGAGTAAGATGACTATTATTAGTTTTTTTTTCTTAGAGATGAGTGAATTTCCAAAATTGTTTTTGGGTCAAAGTCTCTTGAAATGGCAGTCAGATTCAATTTGATCCAGATTAATTTGTACTGAGAGTAAATTGGATCACATGATTTAAATCAGCCAGTGATATGTGTAAGCTAACTTGGTTTGCTCTAAGTCATTTAAATTTGGAGAATGAGTGTAAGCATACTGTGTATATTATACCATGTATATTAAGGCTCAGTTATCACTATCACCTTGTATTATCATTTATTTTAGTTAAAGAATGAAATCTTTTGTTATATATAAGAGCGATTTTATCATAGAAAACAAACATTCTTTTTTTGGGGTTAACTTATCTACACAATCGTTTATTCAAGTCATTAAAATGATATTTTACTGTCATTTAATTACCTTTCAGTCCCTAAAATTAAGTATCTTTCTTATTGAGCATTTAATTGGCATTTAGGAAGTTTCACTTGGTAACTTAATTAAGCAGCGATGGTAGGTAAAAAGGAATATTCTAACAATCACTTCAACATGTCTTGTCTTAAATAATATAGTTGCACTATCAGATAGTATAAAACTGTGATACAAGTAACCTCTTTTTAAATATGTGGTAAATTATTTTGCTCACCTAGTTGTAATCAATTTTAATGTTTGTGGGATTTTGGAAATGAGAATATTGAACATGATAAAAAATAACGGAACAATAAACAAATCCAATATTGGCAGAAATGCCTTTCATAGCCACTGCTTTGCAACTTTCTACTATAAATCAGATACAGCAATAAGGAAAACCTCACTCTAAATATTGTCATAATATCCAATACAGTCTAACAATTTTATTGATCTGTGGTTACTGAATATCAAACATTTTTTGTGTTATGGCTATGATGATTCATATGAGTGATTTATAACTCTAATCCCTCAAATTACGATTTGTCAAATTGTCTCAAATTCATTAAGTATTCTCACAAAAAATCCTGCTAATTGGTTAAGATTAGAGAGCAAAACACTGCTGATTAATAAATATGTTCACTAATGGCATGTGACCACTGTAATGCCCACTATATCTGTATTTATAGATTTAAGGGAGAGTTCCAAATGTAAGGCTAGTATTAAGTTGTCCATACATATTAAACGTGTATCAGACAAACCCACCAAATTTGATGGGACAGGCCAACCAACTAATGTGTATAGGGCTCCACTGACTCTATAATAGTAGGAAAGCATTTAAACACACTCATAAAACTCTACTGCTCTATTGTAATACAAAAGCAAATCCTACTGCATGCTTTGGATGTTTGTCATCTAAATGAAACCATTTGGCCTTTGCGCCTGTGCATTTATATTGTCATATTGATACCATCCTAATGTATTTCGGTGGATTTATCCTGTGCTTTAGCTCTTGCATTCCTTATACTACATGCATGCGCAATGGTTGGCATATGTAGTATATAAATACATAAATACAGATATATATATATATATATATATATATATATATATATATATATGTATGTATATATCTTATGTTAGCTACGTAAGACAAAATCATACTTTGTAAGTACCTAAACATTAGTTTAGTTTATTTTCCCCTTTTACTAGATACAGCACATACTTTATATTCTGCATAGTGACATAGCTTCTAGTATACATTACCTATAAATTTTCCCTTTCTATCTCATATACAAAATACTGTACTGCAAACAAATATAAATGTGTCCGAAGAACAGAGTGCACAATTACTTGTGACCAATGCATTTGTGATATATGATCTGTGATTAATTCAGATACAAGGCTGATATGTTATATTTTTTATTTTACAAAATTCTGAATACATGCAGCCTTCAACCTGACCACAAATTTCTACAATAGACTGTAACTTTCTGTATTATAGAGATCACTTTTCAGTAGTGCTCTCATTGTTGTCATGGTCAGGAAGTCAGAGGACAATGGGTTGTCATCTGATTGAGGTTTCCTATGTTAATGTGGCAGTGGAGCAGTAAAGTAATAACAGTTGCTATAACATGGCTGTCCCTATAATTCTAAACAGAGAGTAGAATAAAAAAATATTTTGAAAACATTTTTGAAAAAAGACATTTAAAAATATGTTTTGGTTACTGATTTTAAAGAATAAAGCTATACAGTAGATGTTAAGTATACAAAATTAATATGTATCTGCCCGACGGCTCGGTTAAATATCAGTGGAGAGCTGTTTCCATATCCTTAGTTAGAGGAACAGGCCAGGGATGTCCTCTCTCCCCACTACTGTTTGCCATTTTTATGGGACTTCTAGTGCTTAGGAACAAAAGCGATAGAACTTTGGTTGGCTTTGGCAGTTGTGGTGGGGGGATAAAATATTCATTTATACGGACGATATTTTGCTTCGTTTGACAGATTTGGAGAAAGCAGTCCCTAAGGTTATCAGATTCCTTGACGGGTTTGGAAAGCTATCAGGCCTGGAGATTAATTAGAAAAAAATCTATTTTGGTTCTGTTAGATACTTTTGTAGGTAATAAAGGTGGTGAATTGAAGATTATTCTTACAGCTCACAGTTTTGAGTACTTGTGAATAAAGATTCATTAAGCAGATTATGTCATTGAGCAGAGCAGATAGTATTGCCCTTATGAAGATGGTTCTATTATCCCAAATTCTTTATGTATTTGTAGCTTCTCCAATTTGGATTCAATAGAACGTTTAAGCTATTGGAAAATATTATTAATGATCTGATATGGGGCAGAAAGAGAGTCAGATTAAAGCAGAAGTATCTTTGGCAACCAAGGTGCAAGGAGGAACTGTCTTGCCCAGGTTGGCAAGTTATTTTTTGGCACCCTGGTTGTTGAAGTTAATGGGAGGACAGGAGGATGGTGTGCTGAGGAAAATTGTGACTGAGAGCGGTGGTGGTTTAGTTATTATTTTTGAGTTATTGGAAAGAGGTCAGCTTCTTAAGGGACTTTATAAAGGGACGCCTATGTATATAGTACATGGTAGAAATGAAAAAATCTTGGGGATTCAGGGAGTGCTTTTATGTACCCTTTATGGAATAATTAGTATATTAAGGAGTTTTTGTCAATTCCATATCCCCATGGATGGGAGAAATATGGTATTCACCATGTTAATCACTTATTTAGGGATGGTCAACTGATTTAATTTTAGGAGCGAAATAGGAAATATGGTTTCGGTGAAGGGTTTATATTTGGATATTATCAAGTTAAACATGTATTTGGTAATTCGATGGGTAAAGGAATATTCAGGTTTCATAAGTCTCAAATGATTGACGTTATTATGAACACTTCTGGTTAGGTTAAGAAATCAATTGATTATTTATATCGGATTTTATGTAAAGCACTTTATAGTAATATGGTCTGCCCAAGTCAAGTGCTGCAAGCAGCACTTTTCTCTCCACATATTTCGTGTGTAAACTGACCGGAAATCACACGGACCCCATTATAGTCTATGGGGTCTGCCGGTTTCCTAAGGTAACCGCTTTTTTATGCAGTTAGGTTTCCGTTTGAGGGGTCCCCAATTGGACTCCCCAAACAGAAACCCATGCGCAGATGTGAAACGGGCCTTAGGCTAGTCGCAGACGACCATGTGTATTTTGCAGTCAGCAAACTACTAATTCGTGTTCAGTTTTTGCGGACAGACTGTAATCAGTGTGTGTTCAGTGTGTCTTCAGCATCAGTGCAGTATGTCCGCAAAAACGGACAGAGTATCTTCAGTATGCTATCAGTGTGTGATCCTAGTTTGTGGATCCATCATAAGAAAACACAGGTGACATCTAATTATATCCCTAGCTTGTTCGCAAAAATGGACAGCACACTGATGACACACTAAGTACATCAGTGTGCCATCCTAGGTTTTAGTATCCCATAGACTTCTATGGGCGAGTCCATTCCACCATTCCGCAAAAACTGAACAGAATAGGACCTGTTCTATCTGATGCAGCGGAGAATAACGCCTCGCACATCAGTGAAAAACGTGGTCGTGTGCATATGCCCATACAAATGAATGGGGCAGTGTGCTATCCACGAAAAACAAGGATAGTACACGGATCTTGCCCATGGTCATCTGCAAGGGGCCTTACTCTTAATTTATATATAGGACAATGGTTCTATAATTATAAAGATGATAGATTGTAGCAGCTTTAGTTATAAATAATATATATTTAGATGTTTTCTAAATAATTGTATGCATCACTTCAATAGTTGTTCTTCAACTTTTTTTTTTTTTTTTTTTCAGCTGACCTCAGAAATGGTTCTGCGAATAGCAAGTGATCCAGTTTTGCCATTTAATGCACTGGATGTAGCATTAGAAATTCAGAAGCAAATTGAAGGTAATCCACAAGGTGCTCTGTTGTGCATTATTGTTTCTTTGCTAAAATATATTGTTTGATATGCAGAAAGAAGAGACTGCGTGCATTTTTTGTTTTTTAGTTTAAACGCATTCTTTTTTTCCCTTGGCTCACTGAAGACAAATGCTTTGTCAATCAAATGTTTTCACCACGTTTTAACAATTCTGTGTAAGAGGGTAGCTAAAGGTTACACTCTGTTGGAGTCAAACTCTGTGAGTACATGAGTACATTAAAATGGACGCAGTTGTAGAAGCAAAGGCAATTTTATATTCTTCCCTTCGAAATTCAAAAGCTAAAAGTATTACTGAAATATTAATAAACCTACATTTACTGCACTTTGAGATTTTTACAAACTCAGGTAATTCCAGAAGGATCCCTTTAAACTACATTCCACAAAGCTTTCTTTTCGTATGCCAGTGGATAGATACTGTGGATGATTAGACAGATTAAACAAAGACATCATATGACAAATTGACAGATCTCACAAATATAGGCTCTAATTTTTAGTATTGGGGGGAAAAAATTCTCACTCCTTGGAGACTGTTTATAGGGTTCCTCATGGGATTTTAGATCCAGGCTTTGACATGGCCAAGAACCTTCATTCTCTTACTTTTGGCTGAGTTTAAATCTTTGACTGATGGTCTCTGTTTTACACTCAGACAGGGGCGTAATTAGCAAAGACTGGGCCCCATAGCAAACTTTTGACTTACACCCCCCCATGACATAGAGCCCCCTTTCCTGGCCTCCCACACAGTATAATGCTCCATTTACACACACCATAATGTCCCGAAGTGTTTTCCAGACATTATCATATCCCATAGCGTCCCCTCCACACAGTATTATGTCCCATAGCAGCCCTTGCACACAGTATAATGTCATATTATAGGGGACCCTCCACACAGTATATTGTTTCATAGTGGCCCCTCCACCCAATGTTGTTTCAGTATTATGGGGTACACCACCCAAGAACTTATGTTATAATCTGGGCTCTTTTCAGACCCCAGAGTTTTATTATCGGAGGCCCAGGGGAGGTGACAAACATAAAAATGAGTGGTACTCACCTCTCCTGGGCTACAGCGCAAATCCCTGCTGTTTTCGGCCCTCTACAATGACGTCACATATATTTAGCGTCATTATGTGTCGCGTCGCTGGCCTGACCTACGTGCTGTTTGTGACGTCTGTTCAGAGTACATTGTTCCATCAGAAGGTAGTCACTCCAAGAAGTAAGTGCTTGTTGTCCAGATGTCTCATTGTTGCTTAAATCTGGTATGAGAGTCTTGTTGGAGGGAAAGAACTTTTTCTTATGCATATGTAATATTAGCAAGAGCAATAACATCAGACATCAGTAGGTGAGCAAAAACAAAAAGTTTTAACAGCACTCTGCTAGCACCAAGAGCATTACTGCAAATACCTACTGTATATAAAGATACATGAAAATGAAGATCTTGATGTACATTTTGATCAAACTATAACAGTAAGCCCACCTGCCCCATTAATGTGATCTCTGTTAGGCGGATCCCTACATTAAAACACAGGGGCCCATGGAGGGAAGCAGGCCCACTCAGCTGGACATTAAAGATGATACATGAGGGGGGGCGTGGCTAGCGCTCAACGCGACAGGTCACATGTGAGCTGAGCTCCGTTTAGAGCCGCTCAATAATCCTGGCTATTATCCTGTCTTACCGGCGCCCGGGGTAGCTGTCAGCTGGGCTGCACTCCAGGGGTTCTCCTCTTGCCTCCGGACTCCCGTTCCGACAATATTGGTCACCGCTGGGCCGTGGTCGGTAGCCGCTACGCGTAGCCGGCGGCCATATTAATCTGCTGTCACTATCGGCGCTGCCCTGGCCTGTGCTGCGTTCGTGCCGCTCAGTGGCGTAACTAGGAATGGCTGGGCCCCAAGGCGAACATTTGACATGGGGCCCCCCCCAAGCCGCCGCCCCCAACCCCCCCAGGCCGCCTCCCCCAACCCCCCAAACCGCCTCCCCCAACCCCCACACACACAAACCGCATTCCTGCGCACACTATTATGCCCCATAGTGGGCCCTGCACACGGTATTATGCCCCATAATGGCCCCTGCACACGGTATTATGCCCCATAGTGGCCCCTGGACACGGTGTTATGCAGCATAGTGGCCCCTGCACACAATATTATGCCCCATAGTGGCCCCTGCACACAGTAGTTTGCCCCATAGCGCCGCCTGCACGCAGTAGTTTGCCCCATAGTAGCCCCTGCACACAGTAGTTTGCCCCATAGTAGCCCCTGCACACAGTAGTTTGCCCCATAGTAGCCCCTGCACACAGTAGTTTGCCCCATAGTGGCCCCTGCACACAGTAGTTTGCCCCATAGTAGCCCCTGCACACAGTAGTTTGCCCCATAGTAGCCCCTGCACACAGTAGTTTGCCCCATAGTGGCCCCTGCACACAGTAGTTAGCCCCATAGTGGCCCCTGCACACAGTAGTTTGCCCCATAGTGGCCCCTGCACACAGTATTATGTCCCATAGTGGCCCCTGCACACAGTAGTATGCCCCATAGTGGCCCCTGCACACAGTATTATGCAGCATAGTGGCCCCTGCACATAGTATTATGCTCCATAGTGGCCACTGCACACAGTATTATGCCCCATAGTGGACCACCCATGAACGATTATTATACTCTGGGGTCTTTTCAGACCCCAGAGTATAATGATCGGGGAGACCCAGGGAGGGATAGAAACATAGAAAACACTGCAACTTACCTCTTCCTCGCTCCGGTGCACTCCCGTGCGCTACTGCGGCCATCTTCAATGTCGGACCGGATCTCGCGCGATCCAGGCCGGGCGTCCGCGACGCATAATGACGTCAGCTGACGTCTGGGACGTCACCAAACAGGCCCGAAGCCTGCGGGGCGGCGGTGGAGGTGGAGTTACAGTGTTTTTTATGTTCGCTCACCTCCCCTGGGTCTCCCGATCGTTCAGACCCCGGGGTCTCAAAAGACCCCGGAGTATAACGATAGCAGTGATTGTGGGTTTCGCGGTAGCGACTGCCACAGGGCTCCGGGCCCCCGTAATGTTCCGGGCCCTGTGGCAGTCGCTACCACTGCTACCCCCGGTAGTTACGCCCCTGGTGCCGCTGCACATGTGTGCCGGCTGGGGGCTGCGCTGACACCGCTGACGCCGCTGATCCTGCTGCCGCGCGGACCGCGATCTCCCCCTCCCCTCCTCGTGGCCGGCGACCGTTTCTCCTCTTTGCCTACTGGGACATCGGCTGGTGGGGGACGCTGAGACTGGAGTCTCTTACGAACTGGGCCTTGTCCTGACTGACTCCTCTGTCCCTGCCTGGAGGTCTGGGGGCAGGTGCTCCTTTCTCCTGCTCGCCACTCTGCACGTGGGGACCCTCCTTTAGCTCCTCTGGGCAACACTGCAGGCCAACGTCTGCTGTGGCCATCAACGGTCTGTGGCCCACTGAGGGTGCGTGCTCCTGTATGGTTGATCACCCTGCTGACGGCTTTTTCTTGGAGGCTTTACTTATAATCCAGTGAAGGTTGCTGTATGCACTATTGGACTGTTGAGTTACCACCTGTCCTCCTCTAGTTCCTCCTGGCAATCTGTCTACCTCATTGCTCCGCTGACGGCTCTTTCTTGGAGGCTTTACTTATAATCCAGTGAACGTTGCCATTGATACTACTGGGCTGTTGAGTTACCGCCTGTCCTTGGCTGATTGATTGGCCCTGGTGGCCCGACACAGAAGGCTCCTACCGTTCAACTGTTTTTGGCCAGAGACCTTGCTTATAATTCTCTGAGATCAACCTGGTTTTGCCATAATCACACCTCTTCCTTGCCATCATACCCACCCTTACGGCGCGCAGGAAGGGAGGCCGCCCCGACTCTCTAAAATGGGTCGCCCGTAATCAACCTCTGTCTCTGATCGCCTGAGGGGGTTTTCCAGGGCCACATCTGCTTCTGCATCCTCATCGCTAGAGGCAGCCTCTCCTGCCCTTCCAGAGGAAGACCCTGAACCCACTTTAAAACAAGTTACTGGACAGCTACTGGAGGCGATCCATGCCGTCACTACCTCGCTGACCGGGAAAATTAAAGAGGTAAAAATAGACTTGGGCCTGCTCCGCCAGGACTTCCAGGCCTTGCGAGACAGGGTGCGTGAGGTGGAGGATCGGGTCTCTCAGGTGGAGGACACTGTTAACCCACTTCCTGCCAAGCTCCAGGACCTGGAGAGGGCTGCAAGTTTGTGGACCCAGCGTGCAGATGATTTGGAGAACAGACTGCGACGAAATAATCTCCGTATTCTGGGCCTGCCGGAGCGGGCGGAGGGTGACGATCCTCGGGCCTTTGTGGAAGGGTGGCTGAAGAATGTCTTGCCGGAGGCTCACTTCTCACCAATATTTGCAGTGGAATGGGCCCATAGGGTTCCTGCTAAACCGCCGCCTCAGGGCGCACCTCCTCGGCCTTTGTTGGCCCGTCTGATTAATAGCACAAATCGAGATACAGCGTTGCGGGCTGCACGCCAGGCTGGTGAGCTTAAATACAACGGAGCTGCAGTGGCCATGTTTCCAGATTTCTCGGCGGCTCTCCAGAAGACCCGGGCTTCCTTCGTGGCCGTGAAAAGAAAGCTGCGCGAAAAGGCTATACAATACTCCATGATCTACCCAGCTCGTCTTCGGGTCATCCATGACGGCAGGTCCCTCTTCTTCACTTCACCAAAAGATGTGGAGGACTGGCTATCTCTTCTACCTCGGTCACCGAGGCGCTGATCCTGAGGGCATGTGGTGAGGGGTCCTGTCGGACCATACATATGGACATATGTTTTATGGGATGCTCTCGTTGTACTGCATAATAGCTTTATGATAATGTGCGGTTTTACTATCATATTATCCTGTATCTTTATAGTTACTTTGGCTGGCGGCCCCTGAGGTGCCGGTGTATCTTACTTACTTACGCGAACCTGGCTCTGTTGAAATTATATCCACTAGCCTATTGATCACCTGTACCTTTAAGACAGTGCCCCGTATACCAACCATTTTGGGTGCACTTCTTACCCCCGTAATTTGTAGCCACGGTTCTTTAAACGAATACTGTTTTGTTTATGTCAGTTATATGTCTCACACCCATTAGGGGTGCAATGGTTTATTTATTTTGTATACGGTTCTTAGGTTGCTGCACACTGCTCTGTGTCTCACTCAGCCATGCGCTACACACTCATATGTGGGTCATTTTTGAGGTCCTGAATTGCCATGATTACATTCCTAGACGAACATGGCGTCATTTAGTGTACTATCTTGGAATGTGAGGGGCCTGGGTAGCCCACGAAAGAGGTCACTAGTCTTTTCCCAGATTAGGAGGGCTGACCCGCACCTCATATGTCTTCAGGAAACTCATTTAGTTCCAGACAATTCCAGACGACTTCAAAAGCCATGGGTTCAGTGGGCGGCTCACTCTACACATACTTCCTATTCCAGGGGGGTATCCATCATGGTGCATCGTAGACTCAGGTGGGAGCCGGGCCTTATTGTAAGGGACCCAGAGGGACAATATGTTTTTGCCCAGGCCTGGGTTGATTCAGTCCTGTATGTTATCCTGGGGGTGTACCTGCCATCGGCGTCTGATCTCTCTGTGCTCCAACAGGCTGCGCAGTTTGCGACCAAATTCCCTGGAGCTATCGTATTATGTCTGGGCGATTTTAATAAAGTTATGGATATTACTTTAGACTGGTTCTCTACGGAGCCGGACTCCCCCTCGCTACCTCGCCCTACTACAATGGCCAAAATGATTCATGAACTAGGATGGCAGGATTTGTGGCGGGTCCGATTTCCGGGGGCCCGCACTTTTTCCTGTCACTCTGCCAACAGACATACTCTGTCTAGGATTGACCATGTTTTTGGAAATACTAGAGCCTGGTCTCTGCTGCAGACCATATCCTATCTACCTAGAGCAGTGTCTGATCATTCTCCTTTGTTGGTCCAACTAAATAGTAGTACGGATGCCAGACCACGACAGGGCTGGCGAATCCACCCATTTTGGTTAAAACTATTTGTACCACAAGATAGAATACCCGACCAACTTCAGATGTTTTTGAACATTAATACTCCAGATACCTCACCACTCCTCGTGTGGGAGACTTTGAAGGCATACCTTAGAGGTTGTATTAAGTCCTCCATTTCCTTTATAAAAAGGGAGTCCTCACTGTTGGAAACTACCCTGGCGACCCAGTGTGCTTCTCTCGAAGCCACCTATGTGGCTAATCCAACTGATGAGGCTAGATCTCAGTGGTTACACACGGGAAGACAGTATCTGCATATACTACATGACAAGGCACGTAGGTCTCTGTTTTTTAGCAAACAGAAATTTTACGAACTTGGTAACCAGTCCAGCAGCCTGCTGGCTCAACTGATACATCAAAACACAGCCTCACCTGCAATACTGCAGGTGCATTCGGGGACTGGGGAGGTGTTGTCCAATAGCTTGGCCATTCGTGATAGATTTTATAGGTATTATAGTGAGTTATACCTCTCCAAGCTCAGAGTCACTGAACGGGAAATTGCTACTTATTTGGATTCGGTCCCCCTTCCCAATTTGTCAAATGACCAACGTGCCTTTTTAGATTCCCCTTTTACGCTGGAGGAACTTTCGGGAGCCCTGGCAGATATGGCAAGGGGCAAATCACCTGGCCCGGATGGCATCCCAGTGGAGGTTTACGCCCAATATGGGGACCTGCTTCTCCAGGTGTTGCTTGACAGTTACAATGCTGCCTTTGCGGGCCGTAGTCTCCCGGGGTCCTTTTACGATGCCACTATCATCCTGTTACTTAAACTTGACAAGGACCCGCTGGACTGCGGCTCATATAGGCCTATATCACTGCTTAATATAGACTATAAACTCCTTACTAAAATGTTGGCAAAGAGGCTCAATTCAGTTGTTCTCGACCTTATTCACCCGGATCAGACAGGCTTTATGCCTGGAAAATCCACATCGGATAATCTCAGACGGGTTCAAGTGATAACTCAGATTGGTGCATCATCCTCACATGACTGGGCGGTGGCCTCTTTAGATGCGACAAAGGCATTCGACTCTGTCGAGTGGCCTTTTTTATTGCAGATGTTGCGTGGATACGGATTTGGAGAGGGGTTCATTACCTGGATTTCCCTTTTATATAGTTCCCCTAGAGCGGCGCTGTCGATTAATGGCACGTTGTCTTCCTACTTTCCCCTGGGTAGGGGTACAAGACAGGGCTGCCCATTGTCACTGCTACTGTTTGCGTTGGCGGTGGAGCCTCTGGCAATACTGCTCCGGAACGACCCCATATACAGAGGCATAGTGATAGGCACCCGGGAGGAGAGGATAGCACTATACGCTGATGACTTGCTCCTGTTCATGAGTGACCCCTCCCAGTCCCTGACCAGAGCCATGGCGGTAATCGATGAGTTTGGTAATTATTCTGGCCTGCGGACCAATTGGACTAAATCCTCATACATGCATATTGGCCGCGCGTCGAGTGTAGCTGAGGGGGATGTGGTGTGTGGGTTGACGACTGTTTCAACATGCAAATATTTGGGCATTTTTATATCTAAAGACCATAAGAATTTTTTGGAAGAGAACATTTTTCCACTCATCTCACACTTTAGGGCCAAGTTTAACCTCTGGGCTGCACTACCTTTGTCGGTGGCTGGTAGAATCAACCTTGTTAAAATGATAGTGCTGCCCAAATGTCTATATGCTTTAAGCCATTCTGCTGTGTCTGTGCCCCTTAGATTTTTCAAACAAATGGACTACCTTATTATCTCCTTTGTGTGGGGGAACTCTAGATCTAAGCTTAGGTTGTCATCTCTACAACGACCGAAGCAGCTCGGTGGTACATCGCTCCCTGATCTGTTTCTTTACTACCTGGCAGGACAGCTCCGTTTTATCCAAAGGTGGCTCTCGTCTGATCCCCTACCGGGGTCCGAGGCACATCTGGCTCACCACCTGGGTCTGTGTGTTTTGTGGCCGGTGTTGGAGCAGCCAACCCTGTTCAGGGGGAAATTGTTGCCTATTCATGCTCTGGCGGGACAGGTTTGGCGTCAGGCGAAAAAGGTGTCTGCCTACTCTGATGTACCTGCGGAGACCCCGCTCTGGCGCAACCCTGGTCTACCGGCGCTGTTGGCCCTGCCTGGCGCTCAGACCTGGTCGCAGTATGGCGTATCCTCCCTTAATTACCTATATACCCAAGGCGTTTTTAGAACGTTTGACTCACTAAGCTCCTCCTATGGCATTCCTAGAACACAGTTCTTCAGATATCTACAGATTCGACATGCACTCTCTTCTCAATTCCCAGATCAGATGGACAATATATCTAAGTATCCGCTTATCGGAATACTTCGGTCACAGGGCCCTGGGGGTTTGATCTCTACTTTGTATGCACACCTGATACAGGCCAAGGTATCCTTATTGGACGCCCCGGCCCTGATGCGATGGCGCACTCACATCCCCACTCTCACAGATGAGATGTTTCAAGACATCCTCGAATCTCCTCAATATGTGTCACCCTCAGCAAATAATAAACTGATTCAAACATATATTCTACACCAATGCTACCTGACACCTTCCCGTCTTTACAAGATGGGACGATTACCAAACCCAGGTTGCCTTAGGTGCCCTTGTCCGCAGTCAGATTTTTGGCATATGATTTGGGCTTGTTCGATCATACAAAGTTTCTGGAAAGGGGTCGTGGATCTCCTGGTGGAAGTTCTGGCCAAGCCTGTACCATTAACCCCAGAGGTATGCCTCTTTGGCATATTAGATGAAGAATTATGGCAACACCATGTTAGAATTTTTTTGAGGGAGTCTTTATTTTATGCCAGGAAGGCTATCGCACTGCGATGGATGGCTTCAAAACCCCCATCAGTATCTCAGTGGAGGAAACTTGTTAATACTATTCTTCCTTTCAACCAGATTGTGTATAAAGGGAGAGGATGTCCTCAGAAATTCCATAAGGTGTGGGGAACATGGTGTAATTCTTCGGTAACTCAATATACGGCTCCCTCATTGCGTACTGCCATTCATCTATTTACGCTGTGAGAGGTGGGAGACGCCGGGAGCATCCACGACCTCTAATCTTGGATTGTATTCTTGCTGCTCTCCTTGATTTATTGATTGCATGTTCTTGTTTATGTATAATTGATTTATACGATATTATATGTGTTCTGTATATCCCTTTATGTACCGAGTCTACATTGGATTGTCCAGGTGGTGCGTGGGCGATGGACTGATGAGGTGGTGATGTAGTGCTATGAGTGACTATGTATCAAATTTTGATTTTCTTGTGTGCAACCTGTTATATATATTTTGTTTCCTTTTCTTGTGTCTGGTACACAATTTTCAATAAAACGAGTTTAAAAAAAAAAAAAGATGATACATGAAGCAGGAGGTCTGCCCCGCAGCCTCTGCTGTATACCTTTAGAGGGGAGGCCACTGGCGGCACTGAAAGTATTTGTTGGGTGAACATCGCAAGATTCATCATGCAAGGTTCACCCAGTGGTTTATGTTCAGACCCAACAGGTCCGAATTGAAAATGCTATTAATATAATGATTGGAGGTCCAGGTGAAGCTATTAAACATAAAAAGTGTTATTCACCTCTCCTGGGCTCCCACACTGGTCCTTGGGTTCTTTCTGGCATTAGAGATGTTACGAATGACGTCAGAGACCACTGAGGCCTGTTATGGGGCCCACATTGGCCCAATCACAGGCCTTAGTCTGTGACGTCATTTGTGACATCTCTAATACCAGAAGAGGCTGTAAGACAGAGCCCAGGAGAGTTGAGCAACACTATTTATTTTGTGTCCTCACCTTCCCTGGGTCTCCACTCATTATACTATGGGGTCTAAAGAGACCCCAGAGTATAATAGTGGTTCGTGGGTGGGGAACCCTAAAATGTTTTGGAAATTTTGTAAAGAATTCTATTGTGTAGAGGGTCTACTGTAAGACATTATACTGTATGTGGGCCACTGCGAGACATTATACTGTGTGAATGGGCCACTGTGAATCATTATAGTGTGTGGAGGGTCTACTGTGAGACATTATACTGTGTGGAAGGGCTACATTAGGGCATTATAGCGTGTGGAGGAGGGCTCTGTGAGACATCATAGTGTGTGGAGAGGCCACTATTGGGCATTAATGTGTGTGGAGGGACCACAAAGGGGCATTATGCTATGTGTTCCTTAGTGTTCCAGTGTCCAATACTGCAACCTGTTTGGTCACGCACCGTGCCTCATTCCTCAGAAGCCTTGCACCCCACATGACTGCTGAGGGCAATTAGTGGGGACAGGGGGCCCAGACACATTATTTGCACAGGGGCCTTCTGCAGTCTTTGTCCACCCCTGCATAAGGCCATCATTGGGGTTTTGACCATTTGTCTACCAGTAAGCAGGGCTGGCTCCAGGTTTTTGTGGGCCCTTGGGCGACAGAACCTCAGTGGGCCCCTTTTGGAGCAACCCGTGTGCACCGCAGCAGAAAAAACAACTAAAATTGGGTGGTTTTTTTTTTTTGCGGACCTACTAGAGTGGACTGTAATACAGTCCATTCCATACAAGTAGATACAACCTGTTCGGACATCAGAATGTAAAGAGGAATTTTATTTAGGGGGGGGGCCCGGTTCTCTGGGTGGCAGATTCCCTGGATTAATCTTTATTTTCTGCCCCCAGGCTCAAGGTAGTGGATACAGAACAACAGTATGCCCTTGCGGCTTTCCACTGCTGATTAGGCCCACATAAATGGATCTAGTCAGTGGGGAGTCTCAAGCCGCGGTCTCCAAATCACCTGCAGAATCCGCGGCAAGATCCAGCAGGACACTTTTTTTTTTTTTCAGCGTCCTGCACTAATTGTTTTCAATGGGAGGCAGAATGTGGGAAGAATCTCCCACTGATTTGGGGACGAAATCCGCTACAAAATCAGCGCCTGATTCCACCATGTGAACAGGACCTGACTCTGTTAACAGTGCAATGAATGATTTCACCTGTATTAATGGAAGTGCTCAATGCAGAAACTGAGTTGGCCCCCACAGATACATATATAAATACTGTATATACACAGACAGGGTATAATAAATATATACAGGGACATAACTAGCAAAGACTGGCATAGCACCCCCTTTCCTGGCCTCCACACAGTATGGCGCCCCATTTAAACACACTATAATGTCCCACAGTGGCCCCTTCACAAGGTATAAAGTCCCATAGTGGCCCCTCCACACGGCATAAAGTGCCTTAGTGGCTCTTTCACACGGCATTATACCTTGTGAAGGGGCCGCTATGGGATATTATGCCCTGTGAAAGGGCCACTATGGGACTTTATTCCGTGTGCAGGGACCACTATGGGACATTATACCTTGTAAAGGAGCCCTTATGGGACATTATACTGTGTGGAGGGGCCACTATGGGGACATTATACCTTGTGAAGGAGCCGCTATGGGATATGGGGGGCAAACATGTCCAAGTGGGCCCCCAACTTAGATATACCAATATTATCACTATACAGTGACCATAGTGGTATATATCAGCTCTACACAGGGTTCTGCAAACCAATTAGGTATAATAATAATAATAATAATAATAATAATAATAGTCCTTTAATAGTCCCACAGTGGGGATATACAGTGCAGTAACATTTAGTGACTTACCAGTGACTTCTCTGACTAATCCTTCCCGTCTCTTCCATCTGGGCCGCTATGACCACTTCTTACAATCTCTGTAAAGTTTGCAGAACATACATCTTTGGCTCCTTTTTTTTTCCAGGAACCTGACCCACATTCTCCTCACCTGCACACCCATCCTGCTACTACCCTAATTATAAAATATATAATATAACCCCCCATAATGAATAATACCCCCCGAGTGCATCTTTAAATTAATATCTTCCCTGTGTACCCCCTTCAAATAATGCTCCTTATTAATAATGCCCCAGGTGTTTTCTAATTAAAAGGTAATAAAAAGGTAAAATTAGTGGGGTTCCAGTACCCCTACCCCCAGGATCAGCTGTTTGAATGAACCGTGGTACCTGTGTAAGCGCCGTGACCCCTTCTCTGTTTACACAGGGTCATTGTTTTCATAGCGGCCATGTAATGTAACTACAGCCTCATTCTATACATATCTATATGACAAGGCTGGAATGACATCACACGGTCACTATAAACAGACAACGTGTGATATAAACAGGCGCCATAGCCCCTTCATACAGCTGATCAGTGGGGATTCACTGATCTCTCTTTGATGATCTATTCTGAGGTTAGATCAATAATAAAAATAAGCTGGAAAACTCCTTAAAGCCAGGGCCTCACGTGGCGGAAAAGCCGCGAAAAAAAAACGCTTTATAGTTCCTGCAAAGTGGATGGGATTCTTGCAAATCCCATCCACACATTGTTGAAAAATACATGCAGCATGTCAATTATACCTACGGAAACACTGGTGGTTCCCTATAGGTATAATAGGAGCAGAAAGACCGCAGATGAAACCTCTGCGGACCTCCTGTGAAAAGCACTGCAGGAAATACTGCAATACATTACTGCAACAGTTTTCCCTGCAGCGCTTTTTTTGTTGCAGCCCGCTATGTGGGGTCTTAGCGCTAATAAAGCCAAAGTGCCACATTTATTAAATTAATTGCCTCCTTATATAATGCCCCTGATTCCCCCTGACATAAATACTGCACCTCTAATGGCCCCTTATATAAATGACCAATCCCTTAAGTTCATAATGCCCCCTAATGACCTCTTATATAAATGATGCCCCCTAATGACCCTATATAAATAACCTCCCCCCTTGTATTCATAATGCCCCCTAATAGCCCTTACATAAATCGTACCTTATAGTTATAATTCCCCCTCCTAACAACCCCTTATACTATTAAATTACCCACAACTGAGAAAAAAAAAACAAAAAAAAGAAAGTTATACTTACCTACCTGCGAACTTTTGATGAATGGAGCCGCTGCCGCCTCCTCCCTGTCCACGCACAGGACGTCTGCCTCACAGCACAGGAGGTGTTATGCTGTGACGTCATCACGCCCACCTGTGCTGAGAAGCATACGTCTGTCTATAGTCTTGGCGTCTTGTTAAGCTTCAGGATATATTTTAACTAGATCGGTATGGGTGGGCCCCAAAGAGTCAGTTGCCCCCCACCCCGCTAGCTAGTACTCTCGAAAGCTAACCATCAAATATACTCAGTTAGCCTCTAAAAGGTATCGCCTGATTTCTTCACTCTTCCATTAATTAATTTTAGACAGAAAGATCATAACAGTGGGGGCAGAATGCCAGTGGCATAGTATTGTGACAGTAGTGTCCATTGTGTTACACTTACACTTTTAGTGTCAAATCTCCTTTTCTTATGTATTTTTAAGAGATTTGAAGAAAAAAAAAATATACAGCATCAGAACTGCCATTAATGTTCTTCTGTAGCCTAGTGGCAAATCTCATTTTGTTACACATTTTTTGCAATAGATTTAAAAAAAAAAAAAACTGCAGTCACTCATTGAATCTATTCTGACTTTGACACAGTGTGTTATTCCAAAACTTTGACTGGTCACCCTTTGAATGCCACATACCATTTTGCTAAGCATTTTTTTCTGCAATAGGTTTTTTTGCAAAAACATTCTAGCTGCCATCACAAACTTAATCTAATCTAACTTTGATGCAGTGTGTTACTACTACATAATTTTGACTGGCCTATTACGGATTAAGTGCCAAACCTGTAAACAAATACACAGTGTCAGAACTGTCCTTACTATTATATAAACAGTGCAGTAAACTGTCACACCATCCACCATAATAATAATAATAATAATAACCCTTTAATAGACCCACCATGGGGAAATTCAGTGTGTTACAATAGTAAAGACAAGCAGATACAAATAGAACATATACAAGAATGTTCCAAGGTAAGAGGCAATTTATTGATAGTAGACAGACAGATAAGAGGTAGCAGGGGGGGGATTATTACAAACAGAAAGATATTTCAGTAAGAATGTGGGTGCCAACAGTAACCCTACTTCTGGCCTTGACAATGCTAGCAGTAACTGCAGTGTTGTTGTAGTTCCTGTGAATAAAGATGAAATGTTAGATTACTTGGTTCACTCTACATATTCACAGCAGGATATGAGATCTAACAGCAATGATGAAGTCATGTTGAGTCAGGGTTCTGTGTGTTGATCCTCCTCTGCTGTTCTAACACATAATATACTGCATGCTTTTCTGTACTATTAAGTATGTATTCTTTCACTGAGACTGATCCTTAGTAGTGATGTGGCACCTAGAGAGAAAGATAGTCTGAGTCTTCCTCTTCTTGATGAGTTGGATGTAAACAGATAGCATTTGTTGAATGTGGAAGAGGCAGAGGTGGAATGCATTAACTTTGGTGTTGGAGGCACTAGCCGCAGTGGATGGGTACTGATAGTCATGCTGGTAGGGGTACTGAGGGGAGATCTCAAGTTGGGAATTATGAGAGTGTACAAGAATCCCATGGCCATAATGAATCAAAAAAAGTGGTGGGGAAGACGATGACATTGCCAATGAAGGTTATGTTGCACAGCACTAACATAAAAAAAGATCTCAGCACCAACATCAAAATTCTCCAATGTCTGACACCCATAAGGGAATGCATATCCAAGAAACAGCAATATGTGTCCAGTCATCTGGCGGTTCAGCAACTTAACTTGCACCTGGCTAATTTTATGGCAGTGCAGTCACTGATGTAGCACTTAGTGGATTCCACTGCATTTCACCAACTTATGGCAAGCTTTCAGCCTCAATGGAAGATACCCATCCACCATTATTTCTCTAGGAATGTGGTACCTGCCTTATAATGCCATTTGTCAGAGAATGCGGACTGCTAATTGTATATGTCAGTTTGGTGAAAGGTAATTATGGTCAGGGACAATACATGGCTTTCATGGCCCACTGGGTCAATGTTCTGAGCAGTGGCAGTAACAGTCCAGAAACTTAACGAGGCCAGGTGCTAATACTGACACCACCTTGTTAGTGCAGGCCCAATTCAAACTTCAAGCTGAGCCCATTTTCCTCCTCTGTTCCTCCTCCTTGAACTATATCCTGACTAACTTCACCAGGACAAGCCATTGCTTCCATTTCCCTTTCCTCATTTCATGGATGCAGATGAAGCAATGAGATAATGAGTCTGGATCAGAGGAGCTGCACAGTGGAGGAGGTGTTTCACTGTATCCTACAACAAGTATCCCACTGCATGGCTCCCCACCAACTACAACTGGGAAGTGTTGTCAGCAACAATGGCTTGAATATTGTGGCTGCACTGAAACATACAATTTAAACTTCACTTTTGTTCAATTAATTAAAATCCATGGCGTTCAGAGGAAAACTGCTTATGCATTTCAAGGTGTGCTGGCCCCTTACTCATAGCGTGTCATACCAAACAAACATTAAAATATTTCAAATAAAACTATATCAATGGAAACACTTTTAGCAAAACATGTGATCAGTCATAAAAAAGGTGCAAGAATACCTAGCATGGATCCAATGGAATCTCAGCTGAATATCACATAGTACAACATAGCACAACTTAGCACAACATATACAAATATAACCCCTAGTGTGAACAACTCCTTAGAGCAGGGGTAGGCAACCCTTTTTGTTCGGCGTGACGATTTTAATTAAAAAATCAAAGATGAGGTATTCGGAGTGCTGGTCAATAATTGTAAGTGTGACGACCCCTAAACTAAAGTCATATACCACAAACCATAACACTGAAGTGCTGCCACAAGATGCTTTAGGACGCATGCGTTTACTGCTATTTCCTGGGACGCTCCTGTACATTCCGATTAGAAGCAATGAAAGTACATGTGAATCCCGCAATTAGTGGTAAATGTATGTGTCCAGGAGCACCGTATGGCAGCATCCTTATGGTGGAAACACACTATGTATCTGGATTCAGCTATATTTTTAGGCCACTGGTACTTTTACTTTGATGTAAAACTGTGATCACATGGTGCATTTTTGCACAAAAAAAAAAAAAATTGCCTGTTTTCTGTTCAAAAACACACTGTTATACAGAATAATGTCCCATAGCGGCTCCTGCATATGGTATTATGTCTCATAGTGGCCTCTGCACATGGTATTACTGTATATCCCATAGCGGCCTCTGAACACGGTATTATATTCCATAGCGGCCGCTGCACACAGTTTTATGTCTCATAGCGGCCTCTGCACACGGTATTAATAATAATAATAATAATAATAATCCTTTAATAGTCCCACAATGGGGAAATTCAGTGTGTTACAGCAGCAAAGATAAGATAAGCAGATACAAATACAAATACAACATGTACAGGAATGTTCCAAGGTGAGAGGCATTACATTAATAACAGACAGACAGATAGGGCGTAGCAGAGGGGGGGGGGGATTTAACAGGCAGAGAGATATTTCAGTTCTCTGTGTGTAATGATCTCCGCTTAGGTCGGTGTTGGTTGTACAGCCTAACCGCGGTGGGGAGGAAAGACTTCCGATAGCGCTCCTTCTCACACCTAGGGTGGAGCAGTCGGTCACTGACAGTACTGCTCAGCGCGATCACAGTCTCATGCATGGGATGGGACTTCTTCTTCTGCATGGAGCTCACCACGGACAGTATCCTTCTGTCACCCACCACCTGCACTGGGTCCAGTGGGCTCCCCAGGACAGAGCTGGCCCTTCTAATCAGCTTGTCAAGTTTATTTCTGTCCCTGGTTGATATACTGCTCCCCCAGCAGGCCACTCCAAAGAAGATGGCTGATGCCACTACCGAGTTGAAGAAAGTTCTAAGAAGTGCCCCCCGGATTCCAAAGGCTCTCAGTTTCCTAAGCAGGTAGAGCCTGCTGTGGCCCTTCCTGTACAGGGCCTCCATATGATCTGCCCAGTCCAGCTTATTATTAAGGAGCAAACCCAGGTACTTATAGGTGTTCACAATCTCGATGCCCGTCCCCAGGATGTCCACTGGTTTAGGAGGGCTTCTGCCTTTGCGGAAGTCCACCACCATCTCCTTGGTCTTCCCCGCGTTAATCTTCAGGTGGTTCCGGTGGCACCAGTCCACAAAATGCTGGTTCAGTTCTCTGTACTCCCTGTCATCATCATCTGTGATGAGACCCACTATTGCAGAGTCGTCAGAATACTTCTGTAGGTAGCAGCTGGATGAGTTGCACCTAAAATCTGCAGTGTACAGTGTGAAGAGGAAAGGGGCGAGAACCGTACCCTGAGGTGCCCCCGTATTACAGATCACGGTACCTGACACACAGTCTCGGGCTCTCACGTATTGAGGTCGATTTGTGAGGTAGTCTAGGATCCAGTTGGAGAGGTGGTGGTCCACTCCAGCAAGGCCCAGCTTGTCCCTCAGTAACCTGGGCTGTATGGTGTTAAAAGCACTGGAGAAGTCAAAGAACATTATTCTCACCGTGTTCCCTGGTTTCTCCAGGTGAGACAGAGCCCTGTGCAGAAGATGGATGATGGCATCATCTACCCCAATGCCCGGCCGATAAGCAAACTGGAGTGGGTCCATAGCGGGGCTCACTAGAGGGCGGAGATGTGTGAGAACCAATCTCTCCAAGATCTTCATCAGGTGGGATGTCAGTGCTACAGGTCTGTAGTCGTTGAGGTCCATAGGGTGGGGTTTCTTTGGAACTGGTACCACACAAGAAGATTTCCATAATTCAGGGACTATTTCCTGCCTCAGGCTCATATTATACATATATGTAATTATACCACACAGCTGGTCCTGCACAAGGTATTATGTCTCACAGCGGCCCCTGCATACGGTATTATGTCTCACAGCGGCCCCTGCACAAGGTATTATGTCTCATAGCGGCCCCTGTGCAATGTATTATGTCCCATAGCAGCCCCTGCACAATGTATTATGTCCCATAGTGATCCCTGCACACATTATTATGTCTCATAGTGGTCCCTGCACACGATATTATGTCCCATAGTGGCCCCTGCACACAGTATAATATTCCAATTTATATAATAATCCAGTTTTCGCCACTCACTAGCTATTATTATACTGTGGGGTCTCTTCAGACTCCAGAGTATAATAAGTGGAGGGCCAAGAGAGGTGACAAACATTAAAAACAATGTTACTCACCTTCCCTGCGCTCCGCGGTGGCTCTGTTGTCTTCGACGCTTCTGCCTGAAGTCAGTGACCGCTGATTGGGTCTCAGGGGTCATGTCAGTGTCATAATGCGTAATGATGCTGGACGTGACCCTTAAAAGCCTTATCAGTGGTCGCTGACTTGAGGCAGAAGCACCTGCAGAGCACAGAGCCTCCGTGGAGCGCAGGGAAGGTGAGTAACATTGTCTTTTTTACGTTTCATCACTTCTCCTGAGCCTCCGCTTATTATACTCCACAGTATAATAATAGTAATAATAATAGTAGTTTAGTTTCGGCCGTGTTTGGTCCGATCGAAACAGGTGGGCTAGGACTCGGGCTGCCCGTGCTGGGCAAATAAGCCTTGCATGCCACTCTTGGCATGCTTGCCGGGGGTTGCCGACCCCTGCCTTAGAGTATATGGTCATGAAAATTCAAATCCTAAGTATAACAACATGAATAAACCCAATAAAAAAAACCTGGCATGGATCTTGGTAAGAGGACTGCTTAAAAGCACATGCACAAATATACAAGGCATAGCCCTTAGTGGGAACAGCTACATAGAATGTATGATCATGAAAAGTCAATCAAGTGTAACACAAATGCATCCCAGCACAGATCCTGGCAAGGAAACTGCTAAATAACACGTAGCATTGCATACACAAATATGTGAGGTATAACTTTTAGTTTAAACAGTTACAATGCCTAGGGTTTGCAATGTAAAACCCTATGTATACGTTTAAAGTCAATCAAGTTTACCTCTAGTATGTATACACCTGCTGTAAATGAATCATTCTCCAAAAATGGACATGATCTATAGGTTTCTTCCTGATTTGGATGGTGGGCAGTCATGTCTCCAAGGGATTCACTAATAGCCACAACCCTCCCATGTCAGGAAGAAAATTCAGTAATCATGTCTTAGTGAAAAGGGACCATGGACTGTATATCACATGACCATGAACTGATTTTTATCCACTGGGAGTAAGCAGAATGAATAACAGTAAACAGATATCTAGAAAGTATGTTGAGAAATTGTACAACTTTTTGTTATACAAACAATAACCTTTGTCTCTCAATATTGGTCTGAAAGTGGACAACCCCTTTAAGTCCCTGAGGATGTCTGGTATTCAACAAAAAAATTAAAAAACAACAAACTTTTCCACCAGTCACCACATCTTATTGGTCTCTCCACATGTTCTATGGTGTAAAAGTGAAAAGAGGATAAATTGCCATTATACTGTACAGCAAAATGTCATGACATATTAGGACTATTATTTTGCGTACTGTCAGTCACATCTTCCGAGATTCTAATCTTCAATTTACGAATGGTGCAACCTGCTTAATATAGATTGCATACAGAACACCAAATAAGGTACACCACATATTTGCTTTCACAATTTAAACAAACAATGATCTTAAAGGTTTTGAACCATTGCTAGTATTTAAAAATCTCATCTGTATGGCTAACTTGCACTATTGGCATCTTGAAAGTTCACATTTGAAAAACCCTGTAAGTTCCGCCATGGACCAGACCCCTTCTTTTTATTTTATTTGTAGCTCATGCGGTCTAGTCCATCACGCTCTATTACTCCATAGTGTTGGAGTATTTTAAATAGGTGGTTAGTGGTGCAAACGTTTATTGTTTTTTTATTTTTTTTGTTGAATACCAGAAATCCTCAGTGTTTACAGTTGGTTGTCTAGGTTACAGACCTGTTCTTAGGTCAGATTGATGACTCAGTCCCTGCCCTAAGCCACAATTATTCTCTTCTCTCCCTCTCTCTGCATACTGCTTTCAGGTGTTAAGCCTTAATAAGGTCTAGTAAAGTTTCTTGAACATTGGCTCTGTTAACTGTGTATATAAATCCAGAGATAACTTTGCCTGTGCTGGAGAGAGCTGAAAACCAGGAATTAGAGGGGAGGGCAGCTGAAAACCTAAAATGAGAAGTCCTTCAACCTTCCGAATTTGCTCTGCGCGTAGTTTTTTTTTTTTTTTGTAATTTTTCTTTCTTTTTATTTATGTGGTATAATATATTATGTGTTCATCCTGAGGCTATAGGATTACCAGCCAATGCACTTGATGGCTCTGTACTATATTACCTGCCTTATATTTAGTAGTAGCTGAAGCTTGCTACTTGTTATATTAAACTGATAAGAATTTTCCTTACTGTACAGTTTGTACTTAGGATTCCAGCTCTTGTATCATTAGTTCTTTACCCATATGTTCTTTATTTTTGTATCAAAGCTGCAAGTTTTGATCTAAACTATTTACAAGTGATACTTTTAGTTACCAGTTATCTTATACTTGATATTATCCATCATCCCTATCTGCTTACACTTAAACTTCCAATGTGTCTAAAGCTTTGATAGGATATTCTGGTGTGAGAAATGCAGAGTGTTATGATCAGCTTCAGGATCATATTTATTGTACTATTTGTAATGATTTTACAGTTTTAATGATAATTTTGAAAATGAAACACACACAGACATGCATGTGCACAGAGTGATAGTGAAATACTGTACCAGTGGCCTGTCATCCTGTTTATAGTATGTAGTTTAGCACATATGATAAGTGACCACCCCCCCATATATTTATTACAAAGGCTTATTGCAGCAGCAGATCACTCCGGTCCTACAGTTACAGGAAAGATAGATAATTTACTGCTGAGTAATTTGTTGGATTTGATTTATTGCAGCACATTTGAAAGCTTTGTGTTCTGAAAATGAATGACCTTGGTCTAGGTATTTGGTTAAAAAAAAGGAAAAATTATTTTTGGATAGTAGCAAAGATTGTATCTTATGGTGTGATGAAAACAAATGGTTAGTCTGGCACTTTGTACTCATTTGTACCAGTCTACTTTAAATCACAGGAAATAGCACTACAAATCTTGAGTGATATAAGAGCAAGAACCTGTCCCATAGACTAGGAGGTAATACTGTATCTGAAATAGGATGCAATAAATAAAAACTGTCTTCACTCTTGATATTGTAGGACAAATATGAAGGAAAAAACAGGAATGATTATTCTGCCAGCATACATGCACTCAAACTGTAGTCCATTTGTCAGCCTTTAAATTGTTCTATTTATTACACTTGTCCTTACTACTAGTGCATTCAACTTTTAAATTTGAAGATTTGTTGCTATTGGAAAGGAGTGTTCCAGTTTAAGGAAGTTTGCTTCACTTGAAAGAAAATGTGATGACCAATATATAGTTTGATCTGTGTGGTGTCATTCTCCTTATCTGTTCACATTATGTCAAAGGTCAAAGTTTTAGTTTTTGGTTAACACTAGAAATCTGTACCTTCTGTTATAAAACATTAAGATAAGTCAGGTAAAGTCCATTTCTGGGACAAAAGTTAAAAAGTGAATATTAAAACATAAGCCTTCTCCTAATATTACCAAAAACCTACAGATTCTATAGACATATGCATAGGTTACAACTATACTAAACCATAAACTAAACTAAACTAAACTAAAACTAGAACTAAACTATACTAAAGTGTAACTCACGAACCCTAAAAAAAATCTTTAAAGCTTATAATGTTGTCACTTTGGCCCATGTGTTTTTTTTAGCCAATTTTCAACAGAAATACCTTAATTTTAACATAGCAATGCTCTCCTCGATGTTGAAACTGGTTCACGCACAAGATGGAGTGGGGGGCGCAATAATGGTGACGTCTGCCGGGAGCTGTGTGACTATGTGGTTTGCCCTTACTTCTCATAATGCCCTTGGGCCACCTTGGGAGCATGCTTTTGCATTCCCACCAACTATGTATTTAATTTTATTTGCGGCTATATACTGTATATATACCATATAGGAATAAATCTGTGTATATGTATAAAAATTTGTGTGTGTGTATATATATATACAGTGGGGAAAAAAAAAGTATTTAGTCAGCCACCAATTGTGCAAGTTCTCCCACTTACAAAGATAAGAGAGGCCTGTAATTGACATCATAGGTAGACCTCAACTATGAGAGACAAAATGAGAAAACAAATCCAGAAAATAGCATTGTCTGATTTTTAAAGAATTTATTTGCAAATTATGGTGGAAAATAAGTATTTGGTCAATAACAAAAGTTCATCTCAATACTTTGTTATATATCCTTTGTTGGCAATGACAGAGGTCAAACTTTTTCTGTAAGTCTTCACAAGGTTGGCACACACTGTTGCTGGTATGTTGGCCCATTCCCCCATGCAGATCTCCTCTAGAGCAGTGATGTTTTGGGGCTGTCGCTGGGCAACACTGACTTTCAACTCACTCCAAAGGTTTTCTATGGAGTTGAGATCTGGAAACTGGCTAGGTCACTCCAGAACCTTGAAATGCTTCTTACGAAGCAACTCCTTCGTTGCCCTGGTGGTGTGCTTGGGATCATTGTCATGCTGAAAGACCCAGCCACGTTTCATCTTCAATGCCCTTGCTGATGGAAGGAGGTTGGCACTCAAAATCTCACGATACATGGCCCCATTCATTCTTTCCTGTACACAGATCAGTCGTACTGGTGGCTTTGCAGAGAAACAGCCCCAAAGCATGATTTTGCCACCCCCATGCTTCACAGTAGGTATGGTGTTCTTTGGATGCAACTCAGCATTCACTCTCCTCCAAACACGACGACTTGTGTTTCTACCAAGCAGTTCTACTTTGGTTTCAACTGACCATAAGACATTCTCCCAATACTCTTCTGGAACATCTAAATGCTCTCTAGCAAACTTCAGACGGGCCTGGATATGTACTGGCTTAAGCAGGGGGACATATCTGGCACTGCAGGATCTGAGTCCCTGGCGGCATAGTGTGTTATTGACGGTAGCCTTTGTTACGTTAGTCCCAGCTTTCTGCAGGTCATTCACTAGGTCCCCCCGTGTGGTTCTGGGATTTTTGCTCACCGTTCTTGTGATCATTTTGACCCCACGGGGTGAGATCTTGCGTGGAGCCCCTGATCAAAGGAAATTATCAGTTGTCTTGTATGTCTTCCATTTTCTAATTATTGCTCCCACAGTTGATTTCTTCACACCAAGCTGCTTGCCTATTGCAGATTCAATCTTCCCAGCCTAGTGCAGGTCTACAATTTTGTTTCTGGTGTCCTTCCACAGCTCTTTGGTCTTCACCATCGTGGAGTTTGGAGTGTGACTGTTTGAGGTTGTGGACAGGTGTCTTTTATACTGATAACAATTTCAAACAGGTGCCATTACTACAGGTAATGAGTGGAGGACAGAGGAGCCTCTTAAAGAAGAAGTTACAGGTCTGTGAGAGCCAGAAATCTTGCTTGTTTGTAGGTGACCAAATACTTATTTTCCACCATAATTTGCAAATAAATTCTTAAAAAATCAGACTGTGATTTTCTAGATATGTTTTTTCATTTTGTCTCTCATAGTTGAGGTCTACCTATGATGTCAATTACAGGCGCCTCTCATCTTTTTAAGTGGGAGAACTTGCACAATTGGTGGCTGACTAAGTATTTATATATATATTGTGAGAGTGTGAACCTAGAGGGCGCTGGTGAGCAGCCCAAAAATAGGATTGAAAAGGTCCTCAACCACACCCATAGGTGGGGCCCAACTCCAGAGAGAGTGTACACAGCAGGAGAGTGCTGCTGGAGACCTGCAGGGAGCAGGTAGATGGTGGAAACAGTTGGAGACAGGGTTCAAGTAGTGAGTACCACCAACACTTCTGTGAAGTCCAGGAAGTATCAATGTTCACACAATTACAATCCTATCCTTACCTCCTTGTCCTTTGGAGCATCATCCAGCTCCTCATCCATTGTTCCAATAACATCCACTCCCCTTGACACTACTAATTTCAGCCTTGATGATTCTCTACTCACAGTGTACAATACTCCTATTTCCAACATACCAAAGTAAGCCACAAAATCCTCCCCCAAACCCAGTCCTACTCTTCACATCTCCAATGACTGGGGCTTCAAATTCACCTGTACATCCTCAGACACTCAGATTGCATTGAATACGCAAAGGACACAGGTGATCACCAAAAATTTCTTTAAGAAAATTGGTGGCAACAGTCTTCTTGGCTTCAGAAGCAGCTACTACAAAAAAAACAATGGAAATTAAATATTCCATTTGGACAATTTAAATGCCCTAGGCAACAGAGTAAATTATGTTCAGTCGTTTTTTATAAAAAATTTACCCTAAAAAGGTGGTTAAGTCTGCTTTGGAACGAGGCAAGACCCTGACACAAATGGAATGCTTGGCCCCTTAGTCATGCATACAGATGGCAATACAGTTTCTTGACTACCTACAATCAGATACATAGTGTGGTCAGGAAACTTCTAAATTATCATTGGCATATCCTTCAAAATGATCCTTGACTTTGAGATCATATTCCCCATTATCCAAGCCCTGATGGTTAGGCAAACAAAAACAGTCAAAAATATTTTGGCACCTAGCAGGCTCCGTTTACTCAGTAACACTATTCTACAGGTGCCAACATTATACTACTACACATATATTATATATAGTATACTATATACTATACTATACTATACTATTAGAATGTGAATGTGGTTTCCAATACATCAGTATGACAACACTCTAGTTTTACATATGGGTTAATAAATACAGGTTTGGACCCACCTGTGGGTAGATCCCACTATATAGCAACCACAGACCTTACCTATACGACCTTTCACGTTTCCTTTTTACTCTGTAACTCGGGTTTCTCCCTTTTGATGGGTCCTTGTTATATTTGATGCTATTTCTCATTATCCACCTTGATTGTTTCAAGTTATCTATTACACAATCTTATATGTCTGTAATACTCTGATGTACTTGACTACATTTCTGTGTATCCAAAAACCAATAAAAATATATTTGGCAAAAAAATAAAAATAAACAGAGGTCTAATGTGTCAAGGGGATATTTGAAACACAGTGTGTCATCTTTCAATGCTAACTCATATTTGTGATTATAAAGCATTCAGGGTCATGCCTATCGAACGCTTTCCAGAAATTATGCATAATAGATTTGAAAGTTTACGTCAAACATGAAATGTATTGTATTTATAAATTAAATTCCTTATCTCCCTTGGGTCTGATCAAAGCTACTTAGACAGTCATCTAAAACGTATATCTTTCGCTGCTGGTTCCTCTTAATTCTTTATGTACAGTCATATGAAAAAGTTTGGGCACCCCTATTAATCTTAATCATTTTTAGTTCTAAATATTTGGGTGTTTGCAACAGCCATTTCAATTTGATATATCTAATAACTGATGGACACAGTAATATTTCAGGATTGAAATGAGGTTTATTGTACTAACAGAAAATGTGCAATATGCATTAAACCAAAATTTGACCGCTGCAAAAGTATGGGCACCTCAACAGAAAAGTGACATTAATATTTAGTAGATCCTCCTTTTGCAAAAATAACAGCCTCTAGTCGCTTCCTGTAGCTTTTAATCAGTTCCTGGATCCTGGATGAAGGTATTTTTGACCATTCCTCTTTACAAAACAATTCCAGTTCAGTTAAGTTTGATGGTCGCCGAGCATGGACAGCCCACTTCAAATTATCCCACAGATGTTCAATGATATTCAGGTCTGGGGACTGGGATGGCCATTCCAGAACATTGTAATTGTTCCTCTGCATGAATGCCTGAGTAGATTTGGAGCTGTGTTTTGGATCATTGTCTTGCTGAAATATCCATCCCCGGCGTAACTTCAAATTTGTCACTGATTCTTGTACATTATTCTCAAGAGTCTGCTGATACTGAGTTGAATCCATGCGACCCTCAACTTTAACAAGATTCCCGGTGCTGGCATTGGCCACACAGCCCCAAAGCATGATGGAACCTCCACCAAATTTTTTCAGTGGGTAGCAAGTGTTTTTCTTGGAATGCTGTGTTTTTTTGACACCATGCATAACGCCTTTTTGTATGACCAAACAACTCAATCTTTGTTTCATCAGTCCACAGGACCTTCTTCCAAAATGAAGCTGGCTTGTCCAAATGTGCTTTTGCATACCTCAGGTGACTCTGTTTGTGGCGTGCTTTCAGAAACGGCTTCTTTCGCATCACTCTCCCATACAGCTTCTCCTTGTGCAAAGTGTGCTGTATTGTTGACCGATGCACAGTGACACCATCGGCAGCAAGATGATGCTGCAGCTCTTTGGAGGTGGTCTGTGGATTGTCCTTGACTGTTCTCACCATTCTTCTTCTCTGCCTTTCTGATATTTTTCTTGGCCTGCCACTTCTGGGCTTAACAAGAACTGTCCCTGTGGTCTTCCATTTCCTTACTATGTTCCTCACAGTGGAAACTGACAGGTTAAATCTCTGAGACAACTTTTTGTATCCTTCCCCTGAACAACTATGTTGAACAATCTTTGTTTTCAGATCATTTGAGAGTTGTTTTGAGGAGCCCATGATGCCACTCTTCAGAGGAGATTCAAATAGGAGAACAACTTGCAATTGGCCACCTTAAATACCTTTTCTCATGATTGGATACACCTGGCTATGAAGTTCAAAGCTCAGTGAGGTTACAAAACCAATTTTGTGCTTCAGTAAGTCAGTAAAAAGTAGTTAGGAGTATTCAAATCAATAAAATGATAAGGGTACCCAAATTTTTGCACCGGTAAAATTTTGGTTTAATGCATATTGCACATTTTCTGTTAGTACAATAAACCTCATTTCAATCCTGAAATATTACTGTGCCCATCAGTTATTAGATATATCAAATTGAAATGGCTGTTGCAAACACCCAAATATTTAGAACTAAAAATGATTAAGATTAATAGGGGTGCCCAAACTTTTTCATATGACTGTATATATTCTATTTCAAGTCTATCAGGTATCCACTAATGATGAGCAAAATCCATGTGATATAAAAAAAAAAAAAGGAGGTTAACGTCCTTAAAACGGTCTACACAACATAGCTGCTTACATGTTTCAGGGTTCAATAAAAAAAAAAAAAGGATGCTAACCTTTTTTTTTTTATATTGCATGGATTAAAAGTAAATTTTTATATTGTTTGTTTGAGTTGGAAGGGACCTCAAGGGCCATCAAGTCCAACCCCCTGCAAAAGTAGGAATTCCTAAATCATCCCAGCTATATACCTATCCAGTTTCCACTTGAAGATTTCAATTGATGAAGAACTCACCACCTCCAGTGGCAGCCTATTCCACTCCCTCACTACCCTTACTGTTAGAAAGTTTTTCTTAATGTCTAATCTGAATCTCCTTCCCCTTAGTTTCATCCCATTACTTCTCGTGCTTCCTTCTGCTAATGAGAATAGGGTAGATCCCTCTGCACTCTGACAACCTTTCAGATATTTAAAATACAATCCATATGAAGATTCGTTCATACAATATATGAAGATTCGTTCATTTCTTGACGCTGGACCTTTTATCATATTTTCTGCTAAGGAGTCCATTTCAGAAAATGGAGGTTGAGCTGTAAATTACTCTTTTTGTGTTTTGTTTGTTTTTTTTTTTTTCTTGAATCCACTAATGATCATTTTGGATCTATCGCTAGGTCTAATTGTTCTATTATTGTTAATTATTTTGTACATGATAGATCTGGCCTCTAATTCTGGTTATATACTTTTTATATCATATTTCACTATTTCTTTGGATTTTATTGAATATATAATTCATGTTTGATTCATTTTATGCTATTTGTTTTACATGAGTCAATTGGGATAGTAATTTGATTTGTATTGCATTTTATTTTATTATTGCTGCTTTGTGTCTCAGTTATGTTTTTCATACAAATTCAGTCTACATATAGGTATTAATTTAATCTATGGTTTAATTCTATTTAGTATTTATATACAGTGGGAACGGAAAGTATTCAGACCCCTTTAAATTTTTCACTCTTTGTTTCATTGCAGCCATTTGCTAAAAGCAAAAAAGTACATTTTATTTCTCATTAATGTACACTCAGCACCCCATCTTGACAGAAAAAAAACAGAAATGTAGATATTTTTGCAAATTTATTAAAAAAGAAAAACTGAAATATTACATGGTCATAAGTATTCAGACCCTTTGCTCAGTATTGAGTACAAGCACCCTTTTGAGCTAGTACAGCCATGAGTCTTCTTGGAAATGATGCAACAAGTTTTTCACATCTGGATTTGGGGATCCTCTGCCATTCTTCCTTGCAGATCCTCTCCAGTTCCGTCAGGTTGGATGGTGAACGTTGGTGCACAGCCATTTTCAGGTCTCTCCAGAGATGCTCAATTGGGTTGAGGTCAGGGCTCTGGCTGGGCCAGTCAAGAATGGTCACAGAGTTGTTCCGAAGCCATTCCTTTGTTATTTTAGCTGTGTGTTTAGGGTCATTGTCTTGTTGGAAGGTGAACCTTCGGCCCAGTCTGAGGCCCAGAGCACTCTGGAAGAGGTTTTCCTCCAGGATATCTCTGCTATCACACCACCATGTTTCACTGTTGGGATTGTATTGGGCAGGTGATGAGCAGTGCCTGGTTGTCTCTACACATACCGCTTAGAATTAACGCCAAAAAGTTCAATCTTCATCTCATCAGACCATAGAATCTTATTTCTCATAGTCTGGGAGTCCTTCATGTGTTTTTTGGCAAACTCTATGTGGGCTTTCATATGTCTTGCACTGAGGAGAGGCTTCCTTCGGGCCACTCTGCCATAAAGCCCCGACTGGTGGAGGGCTCCTATCTCCCTACTGCATCTCTGGAGCTCAGCCACAGTGATCTTTGGGTTCTTATTTACCTCTTTCACCAAGGCTCTTCTCCCACGATTGATCAGTTTGGCTGGACGGCCAGGTTTAGGAAGAGTCATCCCAAACTTCTTCCATTTAGGAATTATGGAGGCCACTGTGCTCTTAGGAACCTTGAGTGCTGCAAAAATTCTTTTGTAACCTTGGCCAGATCTGTGTCTTGCCACAATTCTGTCTCTGAGCTCCTTGGGCAGTTCCTTTAGACCTCATGATTCTCATTTGCTCTGACATGCACTGTGAGCTGTGAGGTCTTATATAGACAGGTGTGTGCCTTTCCTAAACAAGTCCAATCAGTTTAATTAAACACAGCTGGACACCAATGAAGGAGTAGAACCATCTCAAGGAGGATCAGAAGGAAATGGAGAGCATGTGAGTTAAATGAGTCTGAATACTTATGACCATGTGATATTTCAGTTTTCTTTTTTTAATAATTTTGCAAAAATATCTACATTTCTGGGGTTTTTTCTGTCAAGATGGGGTGCTGAGTGTACATTAATGAGAAATAAAATGAACTTTTTTGCTTTTAGCAAATGGCTGCAATGAAACAAAGAGTGAAAAATTTAAAGGGGTCTGAATACTTTCCGTACCCACTGTAATTTTTGACCATGAACCATTGGTTAATTAACTTCATCTACTCCATCCATTTATTCTGTTTGTTACCCATCAAGTTTTCCATTTCATATGTCATATAGAAATGCTTGACAGCGCAGGCATATTACATCGGAAACTGGCGCTGGCATCCCGTTCACATGTTTGGCCGTCAGCCTGTCATTATTCACTTTGCTTGCGCAGGTGCAGCCACACTGCACTGGCGTCCTTCATGTTAGTATGCTGCTGTTTAGAAAAAAAATTGTGACAGTACTAACCTCAGATATTTTATTCACTCACAAGATGCATTTCAGTGCTCAATCTCCTGATAGAGGCTTAATAGAAAACCAAAATAAAACATCCACCAGTGTCTTAAAAAATATGTAAATTTCTTTAACAGAGGAAAACACCATGTATCGACATTCACAGGGGTCTTTGTCAAGAGCACTAGGAGCTCATCTGATGTCTGTTCTGACATGAGAAGGTTCTTATGTTTATTTGATTAAAACAAACTCAAAGGGACTCAAAGTTTTATGAAGTTGGGAAGTTAGTGTCATACAGACGCTCATTCCCAACACCCACAAGAGTCTGTTTTTTTGCAAGAATCCAATCAGTAAATTGTGGAAGTGTGAGCACAATCCGCTCTAAGTATCACTGTATTGCAGTCGATATTAGTACAATTGGTATATGTGCCCACTCAGAGATACACACAGACACAACTAGATAGCATGTATAGTGGGTTCTGTTTAATGATGGAAAAAAGATGGAATTTAAATACATTGTTGATGTGGTTATACATTGTATAGACAAAGAGAAGGTGGGATTAGTATAAGTAACTAGAGGAAGGACCCGGCTTCGCACGGGTATATTTCATTTTTTGTTTGTGTAGTGACCCCATAAGAATTGGCCAGTTTTGCACTTGACATCCAGTATGGCAGTCCAGTATAGGTATAGTCTATTTATGGATGTGTTGCTATGGAAACCTGGTAAATGAAATGTGAACTTACATTGGCTAATACACGTCATATGACTGAATATTTAAGGACCTGCAAACTGCTATTGACTCATGCAGGACATAAATAGCTTGGTTGCTATGGAAACCTGGTGTAAAGCTGTGTGTATGTCAAGACTGAACCTGCGATTTTCCATTGGTCCATAAGTGTCATGTGATCATGTGCATCTCAGTTTGGATATCAGTGAAAAACCTGCGATCGGTTGTTATGGAAAACCTGGAGTAAAGCTGTGTGTATGTGACCTTGTGTAACAGTGTCATCCACAGCGCCCTGCCCTTTAAAGCTGACCTACAGCAGTGAAGAAAAATGGCTGGGTTGTTATTGAAACCTGGAGTGCAGCTGTGTGCATGTGGCTGACAATGCTTTGTCAGATTGGAGACGGGCTTGGGTCTGCTGGGGAGTTTCAGCAGCTCGCTGTTGTCTGTAACATACCTTATCAGATTGGAGACAGGCTTGGGTCTGCTGAGAGTTTTCATTAGCTTGAGCAGCAGCCATGCATTTTGCTGCAGGGGACATGAGTAGTTTAAAAAACGTTTCAATTTATAAGAATGCTGAAATCCAGTATGGCAGTCCAGTCAGTGGCGTAAATACCGGTTTAGCAGTGGTAGCAGCTGCCACAGGGCCCGGGACATTAGGGGATCATTATACTCTGGGGTCTTTTCAGCAGGCTTCGTGCCTCCTTGGTGGCGTCCCAGATGTCAGTGGGCCAGTCCGACGTCATTATGTGTTGCGATACATGCCTGGCTCACGTGACATCTGGTCCAACATTGAAGAAGTAGCGGGAAGTGCGCATAATACTATATGAAGGAGCCACTATGATACTGTGTGCAGGGGCCACTATGGGGCAGAATACTGTGTGCAAGGGCCACTATGGGGCCTAATAGTGTATGCAGGGGCCACTATGGGGCATAATAGTGTGTGCAGAAATGTAGTTTGTGCGTGGGGGGGTTGCCGGGGGGGGGGGCTCCCATGTCAAATGTTCGCCTTGGCCCTGCCATTGCTAGTTACGCCACTGAGTCCAGTATAGGTACAGTCTATTTATGGCTGTGTTGTTATGGAAACCTGGTAAATTAAATGTGAACTTATATTGGCTGATACACGTGATATGACTGAATATTTAAGGTCCTGTGAACTGCTATTCACTAATACAGGTCATACATAGCTTGGTTGCTATGGAAACCTGTGTGCCTGAGGAGAGTAAGCGCCTGCGAGCTGTTATTGGCTGATAAGGGACATGTGACTGTGTGTATGGCAGTTGGAATATGAGTGAAAGACTTGCAGGCTTGTATAGACTAATGCTGGTCATTTTTTGGGAATACTGTACCTCAGGAACGGTACGTCCAAGAGAGCTGAGACCCAGTCTATAATATTCCCGGACACCTGATGTACATGTGTGCCAAATTTGGTGAGGATCGGTCCAGTCGTTTGGTCGCGCATAAAGAACAGACAGACAGACAGACAGGAACTCATTTTTATATATATAAGAGATATAACATGATTGGGTATAAAGTTTTAAAATATTTCTTGCACATTGCTATTGGATAAGGCACAGAGAAGCTGCATGCCATTATAGCCTATAGAAGGATGAGTTCTCTGGACCAGACCCAATAAAGGAATGTAAAATGGCTGGAAAAGAATATAACATGGAGACAGATACAAATTGGCATCCTCCACATTTCCCTCCCTTTTTAAATTATAGAACCCATACCCAGGTACATTAAGGGCTGCTAATCAGATTCTGAGGATTTTTCTGGACACTTCACCTCAATCCCTATGGATATGTTATACCATTTACATACCTATTGGTCTAACACACTCAGGGAGATGCCTTCACTGTCATGTCTGCAGGGTCTGGCATGTTAAATTTTAACATGTCCTATCCATTTGTTCTCATGGAGAGATGAGCTGCATCCAGAGGTGTCTTTACAGCAAGTACAAGTACATACTCAGCCAAGTCACATGTGTACAGTATGTTTGTGGGGAAAGGGGAGGAATAGCTGCTGGCCAAATAAGCATTTTACACACTGCTATCTTAAAAGGAGCCTACTACCTTCCCCAATCATAACTGTCACCACCACGTCACAGAGCACATGGAGTCGATCCTTCCTCTACCATGGCATCACCCATCCTACTTGAGCAGCGAGAGCAGTGGTCCAGGAGCTGAAAGTCATCCCCAGTGCACCAACTGCCTCATTTTCATATCACTTAAAAGTTGTTTTTCTCTAAATCTACAAAAGTGACATACACAACCAATGTATGTTGTTTATCATTGTAATGTACTCTGTAATGAAGTGGTGATAGTTGAATATGCATGGGAAGGTGGTAGACTCCCTTTAAGGGCATTGTTAATGTTATTCTATGAGAAATAATTGCGCTCTCCATACCTGTGTTCAAGCAATGCTGCCACTAGCTTGCTTCAGCTATTCCCTTGTCTTCACTGTTTTTAATGGCTTGGATGCACTTGTCATTCTGAAATTTTTCCTACTCTTGAACAAACAATAGTTTACCTTTTTTCATATTCCTTATTTATTGATGCTTTCCTTACCATTGTTTTGCATCAAAGCGAGTGTCTTCTTCAAAGAATATCACCCATATGAGATCTTTGTTAGAGTTGTTAGTTCTACTGAAAAACTCTGTGACCTCTGCAGAAAAGGAGGTGAGCTGACAATGAGTTCAAAACACAATTTTCTGTCCTTATTGTTACACTTCTTGAGGTAACTATTGACAAATACTATATATGTTTCTAGTACATTCTGCCCAGCACAAGTAGTGTGGAGTTCCATTATGTGTGATAACTTACCTGACAAGGATGTGAAAGGCTGTTCTATCAGTGCAGTATTGGCAGAACAGTTTTAAAGTCATAGGATCTGTTAAAAAAAAAAAAAAAAAAAATAGTACAATCATAAGAGTTTTTACATCCAAAAACAATTCTTGAATAACCAGCTGAGCACATGAGCGAGGCATATTGGAGAAGGTAAATAAGACTAAGCTGCAATACCAAAGATAACTTCTGGGCAGGAGTGTTGATAAGTGCACGAATGCAAAAGTGAAATTATGGCACGTTGCACAGGAACACACATAATGGAAGCAAGAAATACTAATGAAGTGTTAGAACAGCACCATTCTCCTGGTGGCACGTTCCCTTCCTCCTCTACTAGTATATTTATTCCCAATGAAATTAGATAATTTTGGCTCACGTGGAAATTGTATTTAACTTAAGAACACGCCATGCGCTCTCTCAGCCAGAGGCGTAGTTAGGGGTTCAACACATCCAAGTGGGCCCCCAACTCAGGTATACCAACACTATCACTATACGGTGACCGTATAGTGGTAGATAGTGGTTCTACACAGGGCTGTGAAGACCAGTTACGTAAATACAGTACAGGAACAATGTTTTTACTTACAGGTGACATCTCTGACAGTTTATATTTATCGTCTCTTCCATCTGGACCGCCATGACCACTTCTTCCATCTGTGACTGTAAAGTTTGTAACACAGACATCTTTGGCTCCTCACTTTTCCAGGCACCCGACCACATTGTCCTCAACTACATAAACTCTCCATCCTGCTGCTACCCCAATTATAAAATATATGATATAAAATCCCCTGGAAATGAATAATAACCCCATGTGCCTTTTTAATTTGATAATGCTCCTATGTGCCCCATTTATTTAATACTGCCCCTCAATTAATAATTCCCCCTAATTAATAATGCCCTGTGTACCCCCTTAAATCAATTTAATGCCCGAGTGCCACCTAAAATTAATATTGCCCAATTCCCCTATTATTAATTACACCCTCTTATGTCTCCTTGTATAAATTATACCCTCTTACATAAATGCCCCTCTGTATTAATAATGCCTATTAATAACCCCTTTGTATTAAAGATGACCTTTCATGTTCTCATGCATATGCGGTTTTATATGCCACTAGAAAGCTGACAGTGCACTGAATTCAGCACACTGTCAACTTTCCTGTTATGTGCCCCGGTGGAGGAGATATCGGTGCCGTTAGTTTCGGCACTGATCTCTCCCCACCATTAGAAGGGTGTTCCTGACAGTCTAGCGTCATCGCTGGGCTGTGAGTAACGTCCACCCCCCAAGACTTGTACTGGGGGAGGGGGCCTTCCTCATAGTTCAGCGTCATCACAGGGCGGTAAGGAACACCCCCTCTCACAGTACAAGGCTATGTTAAAGTACTGTTGGGAGGGGCCTTCCTCACAGCCCAGCGATGATGCTAGACTGTCAGGAACGCCCTTCTGACAGTGGGGACAGATATGTGCCGAAACTAACGGCACCGATATCTCCTCCATTTGGGGCACATAACAGGAAAGCCGACTGTCGGCTTTCTAGCGGTATATAAAATCACAGCTTTATGAGGACATGAAAGGTCCTCTTTAAAGGGGTTGTCCAGGAAGTGGACAAATCACAGTGGAGGTGGAGTAGGTGATAAAAAAATCATACTCAGGCTGGGTTCACACCAACACTTGAACCCCGTTGAGGGATTCTGTCCCCCATTCCGTTTCAAAAATGCGGAAAGAAAAGTCCTGCAAGCAGGCCTTTTTTCTCCGCATTTTTCAGGCAGAAATCCAGCAGACCCCATTATAGTCCACAGGTAACCGCTTTACAAGCGAATTGGGTTTCTGTTTTTCGGTTCCCCAAGTGGACTTGGATTGGCCAAGTCTTCGCCACAAGGGCCTCTATTCTCCTGATAAGGAGAAGCTCCTGTAAGACCTCAATCAGGGTAGGCACAGCAGTACTGCGCCAATGCCTGGGGATGACCATTCTGGCAGCCAATGTCGCAGGAGACCTCTCTTAACTACAGAGACTTTCCCCGGAATGATGGAGAGAAGGGCAGGTAGGGGCAAGGGTGTGACGGATCTGCCACTCACTTTAGTGTATAAAGCAAATACAGCGTCCCAGAAGGACCGGAGGGCGCCACACTCCCACCAGATGTGGTATAACGTACCTCTATCGGAACCACAGCACCAACACTGGTCAGACACATTAAGATAGAACTTATGAAGGAGATCAGGGCAACGGAACCAGTATTTTGAAATTCTTTTCCTGCGCACTGCACGGCAATGGGAGCTTGTGCGTATACAAGAAGGACCTATCCCAGTCAGCAGGGAAAAGACGGACGGCAAGATTGAACTATAGATAACATGTCACGTGTTATGACTATAAAGAGAATACCATAAAAACAAAACCCATAAGAAAATGGCACAAATTCAGTATATTTACAATTACACCCCATTCTGATATATATATATTTTTTTTACAACTTTTCAGTAAATCAAGGGGTCTTAAGGTAGTCCGCCATACTTTTACAGGAAAAGATTGCTGCATGGGCTCCTTGCAGAGCAGTGCACATTAGGAGTAGAGAATAGGTATATTACAATATACTCAGTATTAGCAGCATCTGTACAATCAGTTTAATTTGGCACCACTCACATGTCCCAAATCTGCATTGTCTCACTGGAATATGTACAATGACCAGTGTAATAGTGTGCATTCAATGCACGTTAAGTGCATTGGAGTGGTATACTGCAATATGCTCAGTATAATCCTGCACTACTCACATGAGCCAATATTGCACTGTTTCATTGGGATGTATGCAATGACCAGTGGAATAGTGTGTATTCAGTGTGCGTTAGAATCAGAGATTTGGTATATTACAATATACTCAATATTAGCAGTATCGGTACAATCAGTTTATTCCTGCACCAAGGACTACTGCGTAACTACCGGGGTAGCAGCGGTAGCGGCTGCCACAGGGCCCAGGACATTACAGGGCCCCGCGGGCCCCCGATGCTTTTTTTTTTTTAAATAGGCCATTACCTGCTGGGGACACTATGGGGAATAATACTGTGTGCAGGGGCCACTATGCGGCATAATACTATGTGCAGGGGCCACTATGAGGCATAATACTGTGTGCAGGGGCCACTATGGGCATAATAGTGTGTGCAGGAATGTGTTTTTTGGGGGGGATTGACGGGGGCAGTCCAGGGGGGCGGATGGGGGCAGCGGTTCGGGGGGGCCCATGTCAAATATTCGCCTTGGGGCCCAGCCATTCCTAGTTACGCCACTGTCCTGCACTACTTACATGCCCCAATGCTGCACTGTTTCACTGGGATATACAGAATAACTTGTACTATCTCTGCCTACTAATTCTGTCCCTATGTGTTTCCTCATCCAGATTGATCAGGGGACAGCATATTAGGAGGGTTATGCTGAATAGTTACTTTGATTAGAGATGAGTAAAATATTCAAAAATTCGATTCGGCAACTTCGCCGAATTTCGCGTCATGATTCTATTCGATCCGAATTAAATCGTGTCGAATCGCGTTCCAAAAACAGCTATTTATTGGCTGCAGAGAGCCGGGGTGGGCGGAAAAATGGCGGAACCCCTTGGACGCCGTGGTCATGTTTGACCGCTGCATGCAAGGTGTTAAATCCCCCTGATCGGTTATGGAGCAGGGTGTTAGCTGTCAGTTACAGCTAACACCCTGCTCCATAACCGATCAGGGGGATTTAACACCTTGGATGCAGAGGTCAAACATGCCATGTGTGCTCGTGAAGGGGTTAAAGGGATGTGACATCACAGGGCTGGCTGCTGATTGGCTGCACACATGGCATTGTGGGTGATACCGCGTTCCCAGAGTTTCTTACCCCATATAGAGCAGCCATTTTGAACTAAATGCAAATCGTTACCACGAAGCGTGAGGAAATTCGGATTCTATGCGAATCAAATATTTCCTGAAATTCGGATGGAATTCCACTTCTGCAGCTTCGACTCGCTCATCTCTAGTTATGATGTTCTTTTGTTAAGTGCATTAATGATAACTTTCCTGCACATGTGTTATTGTAGTCGTATGGGCCAGCAGGCTGCTGGTATACTTAGGCCTTAGTATATTGCAATATACCTATCCTCTACTCCTAATGTGCTTTGAATGGACATTATTCCCAGTGAGAGAGAGCAGAATTGGGGGCATTTGTGTGGTGCCAGATTACACTGATTATACCATTGCTGTGAATACTGAGTATATTACAATATGCCTCTCCTTTGCTCTTGCTACACATTAAATGCACACTGTTTCACCAGTGGATACAAATAGGGTAGTTTAACCTATATTATACTCACAATGAATATTGACTATTCTAGTGGCGGCGATCAAATGGATGCAGGGGCGGATTATATTGAGTGGTTGCTGGGTCCCAAGGTTGCAAGGGGGCCCAATGGCAAGTAACTGCACATTTGCCCCCATTATAAACCAGTTGCACAATCAACTGTACATATGTACAGACCCCAGAGTATAATAAGCAGAAGCACAGGGGAGGTGAGTAAACCTAATAAACAGTGTTATTTATCTTCCCTGGGCTCTGGCACATCCTCTTCAGGCCTCTTTCAGCAAGGTGGTCACTCTGCCTAATGACACAACGATGCAAGTGTCATTACACCAGCAACATGACTGCTGAGGTCCAATCATGGTCCTCATTAGTCCCTGATGTCATTCAGAAGGTTGGAATAGGATATGTTGGAGGCCAGGGGAGTTGAGTAACACTGCTAGGCTCACTTTCCCTGGGCTTCTGCTTATTATACTCAGGTGTCTGAAGAGACCCCAGAATATAATAGTAGTTTGTGAACCTGAAGTTCTTGGGAAATTTATGTGAACATATTCGGTTAATCCTATATACAGTCATGGCCGTAAGTGTTGGCGCCCATTAAATTTTTCCAGAAAATGAATATTTCTCCTATAAAATTATTGCAATTACACGTTTTGTTGTACAAATGTTTATTTCCTTTGTTTGTATTGGAACAACACAAAAAAACTGGAGAAAAAAAGGCAAATTGAATATAATTTGACACAAAACTCCAAAAATGGGCCGAACAGATTTGTTGGCACCATTTCAAAATTGTTGGTAAATAACTTGGTTTCAAGCATGTGATGCTCGTTCAAACTCACCTGTGGCAAGTAACAGGTGTGGGCAATGTAAAAATCATACCTGAAACCAGATAAAAAGGAGAGAAGTTGACTCAATCTTTGCATTGTTTGTTAGTGTGTACACTAAGCATGGAGAACAGAACAGAGGAGAAGAGAACTGTCTAAATACTTGAGAACCAAAATTGTGGAAAAATATCAACAATCTCAAGATTACAAGTCCATCTCCAGAGATCTTGATGTTCCTTTGTCCACAGTGCGCAACATAATCAAGAAATTTACAACCCATGACACCACTGTAGCTAATCTCCCTGGATGTGGACGGGAGAGAAAATATTACACAGGTTTGCAAAAAAAAATAAAAAATTTCAAGAGCTGTTTTGGTTATTTCACGTAATCTTTATGTTTTTTGGTGCGCTGAATCCAAAAATTACCTCCATTTTGTCATAGGACATCATGTTTCCTGATAATTTAGGTAACTATGTTAAATAAGGCAATACCTCAAAATAAGTGGATATAGACTTATAAAATTAATTAACTAAAATGAGCTCACTAACACACACTAAACTCGATTTTTCTTCCCTGTGAGGATCCTCTTGGTGCATATACACTTCTGAGTAGCATCTGGAATTTCTCTCTGAAGCATCCAACATTGTAATGCTCCATTTTCCCTAGTATCTCCTTTCCATCTCTTTAATGTCTTAGTGGAATTGTTCACCTTGTTCCTCACTCACAGCTCCCAAATTTTCAGGAAAGTAGTCAAGGTGGGACTGGAGGAAATGCAACCTAAAGCTTGAAATGCTTTCAGCATTCGTCCAACGATCTTGTTGTAGTGAGGATCTTTGTTATTGTCTAAAAATTTCTCTACGACTTCTGCAAATGCAATCCAACCTTCTTTTTGAGGATCCGTCATGGTATTGACAAACTCTTGATCAACTATAAGCCTTCTAATGTCTGGTCTGACGAACACACCTTCCTTCAATTTTGCCTCCGACAGTCCTGGAAACTTGGTGACCAAGTATCTGAAGCATTCTTCATCTCTTGGAAGTGATTTTAAGAATTGCTTCATCAATCCCAATTTTATGTGGAGAGGTGGTAGAAGAACTTTATGGGGAGGTACCAAAGTTTCTCGGAGGACATTTTTTTCACCGACTGTTAGCAACCTCGGCTGCCAACTCTTCTTGGTCCAGTGATTTTGTCGGTGTTGACTGTCCCATAGACACAGAAAACAAGGGTATTTGGTATACCCAGCTTGTTGCCCAAGCAGCATGTACAAGACCTTCAAATCCCCACAAACTTGCCAACCATGGTCTGATATTTAAGTTTGCGAAGAACCAATTCCAAGTTCTCGTAGGTTCCCTTCAAGTGTACAGAATGACCTACAGGAATGGAAGCGTAAAAACCACCGTTGTGGAGTAAAACTGCTTTGAGACTTCTTTTTGAAGAATCTATAAAAAGACGGCATTGCTCTGAATATTATTGGATTTTAAATTGACCCATCAGACCTTCGACATTGATGCAATAAATCAACTTGTCTTCCTGGGCAAAGTAAGGAACAAACTCCTTTTCACAATGTCTGAACCATGAAAATGACACTCCTGGCAACAATAAATTCCTGTTTTTCAGCCTTGATCCAAGTGGAAGAGTGAAGAAATCAGGCGATACCTTTTAGAGGCTAACTGAGTATATTATCAAATATACTCAGTTAGCCTCTAAAACGTATCACCTGATTTCTTCACTCTTCCACTACTTTCTATGGCTAACACAGTACAACATTATACTACTAGCCTTGATCCAAGTAACTCAGCGGCATCTTTGGGAAGATTCAATTCTCTTACCAAATCATTCGTCTCTTCCTGAGAAAACAATTTTGATCTTGCATCATCTTCAAAGTCAGAACTTGATTCGTCATCTGGTTCAGGTATGACTTCACCTTCATTGGAGCTAGGTATCTCTTCCAAGGTAGCAGGGGGCTTGGGTACTGGTATATCTGTGCCATGGGGGATGGGACGAATTGCTGAGTGAAGATTGGGGTATGAAATGGAATGCTTTCATTTGGAATTAAACCCTTTCACATCGCATGAACAAAAGTAACAGTCGTCACTATGGTTCTTTTGGTCTTGTCATACCATAGGAATCCCATAACGGAAGGATTTTTTTCTTACCCTTGAACCAGTTTCGGAGGTCCTCAACACACCGTTGCACACTTTATGAGGCGCCCAAACTTTATCTTGATCTCCAAGTTTTAGTCCAAAGTATGCAAAGTATACTTTTTTTTACAAAGTCTGTAATATTCTGCTGTTGCTTCAACACTGTATATTCACCACAGATGAAACAGAAACTGTCTGGCGAATTAATACACTTTCACGGAGCAATAACACTAGGAAACACAGTTGAAGAATGACGAGCTAACACGAACTGCGATGAAAAAGTGTGAACAGGCTAGAACCAAGAAAAAAAAAATTGAATCAAGCCCGGGCATGAAAGAGCCTGTGCATTCAGCTTGCTAGATGTTGACGCTGGTTTCCATTAGCTCACTCTGAAAGTTCTTTTCTTTGAGAGTTAAGGTCTTTTGGTAATTTATATCTTAAATTCACTTATGTGAATTAATTAATTGTAATTTGGACTTTAAATTTGGTTAAAAACCCATAATATAAAAAAAATAGCAACAATTAAAAATAATTTGATACATTTGAAGACAATTTTGCATTTTGTGGCAAATCCTGACGTCTAGGAGTTTTTTTCAATATTTTATTTGTTTTCAGCACACCAAAATACATGGAAATTAGATGAAAATAGTCAAACAGGTTTTTAGTCGCAGACCTGTGTTATGAAAGGTTGCAAGGCAGGATAGTCTGGATGGTGGATAAGCAGCCCCAATCAAGTTCCAAGGAAATTCAAGCTGTCCTTCAGGTTCAGGGTGCATCAGTGTCAACACCAACTATCTGTCCACACTTTAATTAAATGAAACGCTATGGCAGGATACCCAAGAGGACCCCACTGCTGACACAGAGACATAAAAAAACTTGACTCCAGTATGTCAAAACATACGTAAGTCAAAATCCTTCTGGGAAAATGTCTTGTGGACAGATGAGACGACCAAAGCACATGATAAAGCATATCATTCTACTGTTTACCGAAAACAGAATGAGGCCTACAAAGAATAGAACACAGTACCAACAGTCAAATATAGTGGAGGTTCAAAGATGTTTTGATGTTGTTTTGCTGCCTTTGGCACTGGGTTCCTTGACTGTGTGCAAGGCATTATGAAATCTGAAGTTTACCAAAGGATTTTGGATCTCAATGTAGGGCCAAGTGTCAGAAAACTGGGTTTGTGTCCTAGGTCATGGGTCTTCCAGCAGGACAATGACCCCAAACATACTTCAAAAATCAACCAGAAATGGAAGGAAACAAAATGCTAGAGAATTCTGAAGTGGTCAGCAATGAGTCCAGATCTAAATCCCATTGAACACCTGTGGAGAGACCTGGAACAGTTTGCAAAAGAAGCGTTTTGATGGTTATAGGAAGCAATTGATTTCAGTTATTTTTTTTCTAAAGGGTGTGCAACCAAATATTAAGTCGAGTGTGACAATAATTTTGTCCAACCCATTTTTGGATTTTTGCTTGAAATTATATCATTTTAGGCTTTTTTGCCTCAGTTTTTTTGTGTTGTTCCAATATACACAAAGGAAATAAATGTGTATAACATAACATAAAATTAAATTCTTCATTTTCTGAAAAAATTTCAGGGGTGCCAACACTTAACGACACATTATACTATGTGGCGGGGCTGCTATGAGACATTATACCGTGTGGAGGGGCAGCTATGGAACATTATACTGAGTGGAGGGACCACCGTGGGAAATTGTAGTGCCTGGAGGGCCGCTATGGAACATTACTCTGTAACAGGGATCAGCCCTTGGCCCATAGTACCCTTAATCTGCCCAACTGGTCGGTCCTTCCTGTGTGAGTCAACCCTGTTTTTACAAATATTTATAGCTTTTTTACATAAAAAGAATAAAAGTTATGTTTTAAAGGAGTTTTCTGTCAACAAATCAAATTTTCATACTGATGATCTCTCCACAGGACCCCACACAGATCATCTATTCTAGCAGCCTCTGGGTGCTGGAGGCTTCTAGCAGAAGGGCATGTGCAGCGCCACTTCTACTAAAGTAACAGTAGCTTCTGGCACCTGGAGCCTGCTAGAACAGATATTATGTCCAGGGTCCTTTTCTCAGTGATATGTTTTCAATGGTACAGGTACTTAAATTCCCTGTTACAATTTGTCCCCTACAGATCTGTGAAAGGAAAAATAAAAAAGTTATGGCTTTTGGAAGGCAGGGAATAAAAAAATGAAACAGCAAAAATGAAAAATGACTGTGGTGAGAAGGGGTTAACCTTTATTCTTTATTATTGCTTTTTAAATGCTGTAAGTATCTAAAATAACTTCCTATAGAAGTACTGTGATAATAAATCATTAGTTACACCGCTGCTGACATTATGGCAAGTGATTGATAAGTTGGACAGTTCTGCTTTATATGGTGATGGAATGCTTTAGGTCTTTTCTTACACTTATAGCTTTCACCTAGGGGGATATTAAGCCATATTTTAAATACTAGTTAGACAGCATGCTGAGGGTAACATTCTACTGCATGTCTCCTTCAGGGAAAAAACTTACAAATTACTTTATTAAGCATAACATCTTTAAAGTTTACTGAATATAGCCCAAAGAAACATTTATAGTAATAGCAGTTTTGTGACACCTTTTTCTAACTTCTATGCAAGCTACTCTTCATCTCACAGTCAGATAAGCTATAACGGTATGAGAAATGCTGTAGTGAGTAGTTATGCATCCCATGATGCAGATCACACAAGTAGTTTGCTTAGGGCCAATCTCATTATTATACTTATTTCTTGTATTTTACAATCTTATGTAATCATGCTGCAGGTAATTAGGTCAGCAGAATCCGCTGGTGTCTCCAGCATATCATTTAAAGATTAGTTAATGCTCTCAGTGTTTGTTAGAGAGTCTGAGCTATGATCTTTTCTGCAATAACTGTGCTTAGTGAAAAAGGTAAGACAGACTTAAAGGAAACCTGTCACATGAAAAATGCACACTAATCTGCAGACAGTATGCTATAGAGCTGAAGGAGCTGAGCAGACTGATATAAAGTTTTGTGTTAAAAGACAGGCAAGCTAAGGTGCACCTCAAAGAACATTTCAAGCAGAGACACTACATGCATAAGAAGATAGCCCAGCCATAATAAGGAAATCATGACTGAGTTTCTGTCAAGCACCAGATCATAGAATGTTTCTGCATTCATGGTCATATCCATTGGCAACCAATCAAGACAACAAACTAAGACACCACTAAGAACATCTTTAAGGCTGAGGCCCCACGTTGCAGAAATCCAGCTTTTTTGTTGCAGATTTTGCTGCGGTTTTTTGAGCCAAAGTCAAGAATGGCTACAAAAGGAATGGAAAGTATATAGGAAGTTCTTATACTTCTACCTTCTCCTCAATGCACTCCTGGTTTTGGCTCAAAAAACCACAGCAAACTTAAAGAGGTTGTCCAGGCAAACCTTTTATATTTTAAATAAGTCAGGAAAGGTGAAAAAGATAGAACAAAAAAATCAAAAACATCATACTCACCTGTTTTGCCTGGACAAACCCTTTAAGGTTGAGGCCCAACATTGCTTTTGCATTTTTTTTTTAGCCAAATCCAAGAATGGCTACAAAAGGAATGGGAAATATATAGGAAGTACCTATACTTCTCCTTTCTGCTTAATCCACACCTGGCTTTGGTTTAAAAAAACTGCAGCAAAACCTGTCACAAAAAAAAAGATGCTTTTCCTCATTGTGGGGCTTCAGCCTAAATCTATGCTGGCTTGGAGCTGGTATACATTTCAACCCTTATGTATATGAGTCTTGTGGCACAAATAATGTTAAATTTGTCCATCCCCTCCCTGCCCATGTGAATTCAAAAGTTGGTAATTGTTTAGTAAAAGTGGGCTTGCAGTTCTGGCCTACATACATTGATACATTCCCCCCAGAGACTACAAGGTGCATCGCTTTGTTCAGGAGGAATTAGGAAATCTCAAGAGACACTAATTTTAGTGTTAACTGTGAAATGCTGCAGGACATTTGAATTTTTACTGCAATGTTAACATGTTATGTTAACACAGTACAGCTTAAAATTGTAAGTTCAAGCAGAAAAAAAAGTTATGATCAGCCAATCTTAAAGTGATCCATATAGCAAAAGATGATATTTAAAAAAAAATAGAGACAATTCCATTTTGTTCCAAGTTGTTATAAGAAAGAACCTTAATAACAAGCATAAAGCATAAATGGTACGTTTTGTGCTTTCCTCCAAAGAATACTTTAATGCTGAATGCTCACGGGCAAATACAGTCTGGAAAATCTGACCTGTATATTGCCTGCATTTCCTGGACTGAATCGGTTTCAAAAACTTGGACTCCCTACGTCATAGTGATTTATGATGCCATGGTTCTCTGACTTCTCATTGCTCCACTGTCCCATACTGTAGATAGTATGGTACAGTAAAGTGACAGGGAGGCAGGGACTCCTAGCTTTAAAGATCACAATGGTTTAGAGAGTGCAGGGTGTCCAGACCAGATTCAGCCTGGGAAATGTGGACAATATATGGTCTGGATTTTCCAGACAGTATTTACCTGTCTGCAGGAAGGCCTTTTCTGTTACTCTATAGTTTAGCATTTCATTAAGTTAAATTACACTATTTTAGTCTTTGCATTTTCATTATTTATTCCCCACTACAACGTTTTTATCTTTCAGTTCACAGAACTATATAAGGGCTTATTTTTTGTGGGACAAATTGTACTTCCTTATTGTGCCATTGAATATTTCATATGATGCACTGGAAAAAAAGAAATCAGTATTTGGTGGAATAAAAAAAAAAAAAAAAAAACCTCCATTTGCACCATTTTCTTTGCATGCATTTTTGTTTTTACAGTAGTCACTGTGCAGCTAAAATGATATATTACCTATATTCTGTGGGTCAGCATGGTCACAGAGATAAGTTTTATTATGTTTTAACCTTTTAGAAAAATCCCAAACTTGGATAAATAAAAAAAAAAAAAATCATTGATTTGCCATATTCTACACCCCCCCCCCCCCCTATCTTTTTTATATTTCCATGTATAGGATAAATATTTTAATGTTTATAGTTCTGCCATTTTTGGACCCAGGTTGCCTAATGTGTGCGTCTCTTTTTAAGCAGCGGCTGTTCTGTGATTGGTCCGTTTGAATTTAGCGCAAAAAAGCTTCTGTTTTGGCTCTAAATTCAAATGGCTAAAGGGTCTACTGCCACATGATGCTTTTTTTTTTTTTTTGACCAATGTTATTTACTATCCCTGTACTGCACATAGAGTGTCACAGCAGCAGCGGCTCTCTTGTGATTCGTTCATTTGAGTTTAGCAATAGAGAACTCTTTTAAAAGTTTTTTTTTTATGATAGCGGGACCACCACCATTATTATTAATGATGATCCCGCTATTACAGAAGAGACGCTGGTGCTTTAGTGCTAAATTCAAATGAGCGAATCACAGGAGAGCCTCTGCTGGGCTTTCCTGGGCTTTTTGTTAAAGTCAAAAATAAAAAGAAGTACAAGTTGCTAATTTATATTTCCCCTTCCTGTTGAATCCCCTCCTGATTCAAAAAACAGACACAAAAACTTCAGCGCCATTCCCCCCTCCACAATAAAAAAAAATCCAACTGTGCATAAAACCACTCTAAGGCTGAGGCCCTTCTGGTCAATCCACTCCTGGCTTTGGCTCAAAAAAGCATCAAAATCTGCAACAAAAAAAGCAGCTTTTCCTCAACGTAGGGCCTCAGCCTAAGGCTCACTAATAACTAATAAAGGTATAATAACAACTTGCGGCTTTTATCCCAGAAAATATTGTTAGGATATACAAAAGAATAGGCAAAATAGTAGGTATACATTCGTCCAGATCAGTAATACGTATTCATGACTGTACCTGTTTAAAATATAGATAAGATATTCTTTTTCGCTTTACTTTGATTTAAGTTTCTTCCGAAGTATTAAAATCTGCTGATCCTATCTTAGAAGCTCCAAGGACTCTGCCATTAAACACTATATTAGTCTGGACATTCAAAGGGACAAATTTAGTATCGTGTCAACCCAGCTATTAACTGTGCTTTTATTTATTTGGAAAAAATTGACTTCATTGTTTAGGGATACAATATATTTATTACCTTTATGCAGATCCTATTTCCTGCCTTATTAAAACTGAAGGCGTTTTAACCCATAAATAAAGTTGCTTAATATGAAACAGCATGTTAACATAATTTATAGGTGTTATCCTTTTACAATGTTACCATTTTGTTATCGGTGTAAATTCAGCAATTTTATCACTGGATGTGCTGCTCCATGTAATTCAAAACTCATAAAAATGCTGCCTTCTCATATTTCTTGTACAGCAACTATACATTTCTGTTACAAAATCTGCATAAATCTAACTTTTTCTTTACTTCTTCCTTACTTCAATAAGAATGTTATTTGTAAATCAGAAAATTCTGACTAAACCTTGACTTACAATTCTGCTAATAATCATTTATTACAAAAAAAGAGATTTTGGATATCGTTAACCATGTGTCATCTGATTTTAGGTGATGATGTTTCTACTGATATAATAGAAATGGCCAAGTGCTTAAGAGAAACCACACAATTGTTCCAGTCTAATGAAATGAGACCAGCAAATGACCCCAAAGAAAGAGATCCAATCAGAGTCAGAATGTTAAATGATGTTCTACAAAATATGGAAAAGAATTTCCTGATCAGTTCTTCTGCTCCTGGACTTTTCAGGTGAACATTTTTTAAACAATTTATTGAGTGACTTAATAGAATATTCAGAATCCTTTCTCTCTAAGGATATATGCGCATGGAAGAATTTAGAGAGGATATTGAGGTGGTCCTCTGCCTCAAAACCCTCTCTTAGGCTAAGGCCCCACGTTTTTTTGTCGCAGATTTTGCTGTGTTTTTTTTTTTTTTTTGAGCTAAAATCTAGAATGGCTACAGAAGAAATGGGAAATATATAGGAAGTACTTATACGTCTCCCTTCTGCTCAATCCACACCTGGCTTTGGCTCAAAACAAGGCAGCAAAATCTGCAAAAAAAAAAGCTGTGTTTCCTCAACATGGGGCTTCAGCCTTTAAACCAGTCCTGTGAAATCCGCAGCAGAAAATCAAAGCCAAGCCTTTTTTTCTGCCACTGGTTTGCATATTGTTCTGACTTAAGGTATCAATAATTTTCAGGGTGCTTTGTTACTTACTTTAAAGGTGTATTCCAGTTTTTATGATTTAATTAGTTTGTGTAGATAATAAGAAATCATAGCATTTTCTAACATAAATGTATTTGATATTTGGCTCACACATGTTATCAGTGGTGAACCTAGCCTCTTTGCTGCAGACTATAGAAAGACGCCCCCCCCAAAAAATAAAATAAAATTGAGTTTACATGCTACTAGCTTCACACGCTGCTATCGTCGCACAATAAACAAACACAAAGTTTAACTAATGTTAAATAATTAAAAGGTTTTCCAGGTCATTAATAAAATAATCAGTGGGGCTCAAAAACCCAAGACCCCCACTGATCAGCTGTTTGAATGAACTGTGGTACATGTCTAAGCACCGTGACTGCTTCTCTGTTTACATAGTATCATTCATCTCATAGTGGCCATGTAATGTAACTACAGCCTTGTCCTATACACGTCTATGTGACAAGGCTGGAATTACATCACATGGTCACTATAAACAGACAGCATGTGATATATACAGGCGCCATAGCCCCTTCATACAGCTGATCAGAGGGGGGGGGGGGGTTCACTGATCTCTTATTGATAATCTGTCCTAAGGATAGATCATCAGTAAAAATGAGCTGGAAAGCCCCTTTAATAAAACCCAAGTGCCACCTTAAAGGGGTTGTCCAGGATAACCACTTTTTTAATATGAGGCTGGGGAAGGTGCTCCGGTGTCTGCCAGCGCGTTTCAGTCCTGCTGCTCGGTTGTTTTCTTTCCCACAGCACTGTGACGTCCCGTGTTAGTGACCTCAGCGGTCATGTGCGTCGGGGACTTCCACCAGAAGAAAACACCGGAGCAGCAGAACCAGACTGCGGTGGGAGACATCGGAGCACAAGGGACAGATGAGTAGACTTTTTTTTTTTAATACAGTATTACATGGTATTATGCCCCGCAGCGGCCCCTGCACAGGGTATTATGCCGCGCAGCGGCCCCTGCACACGGTATTATGCCCCGCTGTGGCCCCTGCATACGGTATTATGCCCCACAGCGGCCCCTGCATACGGTGTTATGCCCCGAAGCGGCCCCTGCACACGGTGTTATGCCCCGCAGCGGCCCCTGCACATGGCATTATGCTCCAAAGTGGCCCCTGCACACAGCATTATGCTCCATATTGGCCCCTGCACATGGCATTATGCTCCATATTGGCCCCAGCACACAGTATTATGCTCCATAGCGGCCCCTGCACACAGTATTATTCCCTATAGTGGCCCCAGAGTATAATGATCGGAGACCCAGGTGGTGACAAACATAAAAAACACTGTTATTTACGGTGCACTCCCTGCTTTCTGCCCTCTTCAATGTCGCACAGACCGGTGTCGCGACATAATGATGTCGGCCTGGCTCACATGACGCCTGGGACATCACCAAAGAAGGCCGAAGCCTGCTGGGAGTAACATCGGATCAGAGGAGAGGTGAGTAACATTGATTTTTAAATTCCCTCACCTCCCCTGGGCCTCCAATTATTATACTCCGTGGTCTGAAAATACCCTGGAGTATAATAATAGTAGTATTTGAGGTCTGCGGCCTCACTTACGATGCCTGTGGCTGCTTGTGGCCTCCTCCGCTTCCCCTTCTGCATCCCATAGCAGAAGGAGAAGCGGAGGCAGCCACGAGCAGGCGCGGGGGGTAGGTAAATAAATAGGCCATTACCTGCTGGGGTTACTCCAGCAGGTAACGGCCTATTTATAAAAAAAAAAAGTTCTCCTCACCTACCTGCGATCCATTGATGGAACCGCCGCCTCCTCTTCTTGTCCTCGCATATGATGTTTGCGCAGGAGACGCGATGACGTCATTGTATCGCCCCCTGCGCTGAAATGCAGAGGTCTCATAAGCCAGCCCAGGACAGGCCCCGCTCAGCTTTGTTTTTTTTTTAAAGCGGCCTGTCCTGGGCTGTTTACGTTAAATAGACAGTAAAAAATGCCGCCCCACAGACAGTGACGGACAGTGCCACCTGAGGCAGCCGCCTCACTTCGCATCATTAGAGGTGTGCCCCTGCATGTTATAAGTGCAGTAGTCTTTCTAAAAAGAAAAATGTTCTGGCTTGTTTTAGCCCTTTACACCAGTATCAGAGTAAATCTATAATTAAGAATACCCCAAATACCTAGAGGTTTTTTTTCTTAGCCGTGGCTTTACAGGAACAAATTAAGGAACAACATCTCTATGCACTCACATAAAAAGGCATCACTCTATTATTTGGAAAAATAGACTTAACAGCGGCACTGACAGGGAAAGTGATCTCCTACTCCTCCCTCTGATCTTCCTGGTAGGCAGGCCACATCTATATGTAGCACTAGCACATGCTCATCGCTATCAACATTATCACCAACTGTTTCTCCTCCCCCATCCCCTTCCTCACCAACCTCAGTCATCCATAAGGGAATGTGTGGCCAGGAGACAGCAATATGCACCCAGTCATTTGTAGTTGTGCAACTTAACTTAACTCTCACCTGGCCAAGGTGCTGGCGGTACAGTCATTGCCATACCTTTTAGTGGATTCCACTGTGTTTCGAAAACTGATGGCATGCGTTCAACGTGGTTGGAGGATCCCTAGCCGCCATTATTTTTCAAGAAAAGTAGATCCATGAAGATTTTCAAACAACTCTGGCTGATGTCTTCGTATAGTAGTGTCACGACTTCCTTTATCATCATCTTCCATTTACTTTACTGCTGCTGATGCAATTCCTAAATATCTACCAGTACCACCACTGCCAACACTCAGGCAGACATGTCCTGCACCCTAGTCCATCATATTATGCTCTGCCGCACAGCTACAAATGTTGCCAGAGCTGCCTAGTGCCTGCCACCATTCAGGCAGACATGTCCTGCAGCCTGGTCCATCATATTATATCCATCTTTCTCCTTGATGTGTAGGATGTTATATGATAGACTCCATGTTTAGTTCAATTAATTTAGACTATTAGTGCATTACAAAGGACTGATCCATGGGCTACACCGTTCTACTATGTGTTCATCTTCGCTGGTATAAAAAAGGTATGTGAGCAGAATTTTAACTAGATATATACAAAAAAGATGGTATAATTTCTTATTTTATAAACAGGTAACTATAATAATAAAAACTGGAATATCCTTTTAAATCCAATGTTGTAATGCCTTCTCCTGTTTTGAATCCAACTTCTGACTCTTTTGGCTGGCTCAGATTTCATCTCCTGCAATGTCAATACTTACTTACAAATCCAATCTTAGATCTAGTTTGCAGTGTCAAGACCAGCTAGACTATGTACTTGACAATGTCTTTGGTCCTGATTTATCCTGATGGTTTTAAGCTACTTTACACTTTTGCCTTTGTTTGCAAGAAAAAGTGGTCCTACTTGTCAATGGGTTTTTAAATTGTAAACCACATATTATTATGTGTCAAATTGTACTATATGGTCTAAAATGCACTACAATAGTATGTTGGCAACAGAATTGTGTTTCTGCCTTTTGTTGACTTGACTTTTTTCATTGCTGTAAAACTCAATTTCAGATAATTTCAGAAAGCATGCAGCAAAATTTATTCCTCCAAGGAACAAGTATAAATGTCTTAAATCAAACCCCCATGGCTTACAGCTTGGTTGAAAGTGCAATAAACAATAAAACAAAGGTCATGTAAAAAATATAAATGTGAGAGGCCAGCTGTAGCTTTGACAGTTGCAAAGCACTTAATAAAATCTGTTAATGGGAAAAAAAAAATCATCTAAAATGCATAATGAAAGGCAGGTGGCCAATATTGAAAATCAGATGACCATGGAATAGTCAGCAAAGCAAATATCCCAAATGTCCTTTCACTATATAAATGCAAAAAAACAACAAACAAAAAAACAAACAAAAAAAAAAAACAAAGTTCAGGACAGGTAGGAGCACTAAAAACAGAAAGTTCGTCAGTGGAGACCAAAAAAAATGGATTGGGTTCTTAATCTCTGTATATAGAGAATAAGGTGACGTAGTTGATGCAGGTGTCACTGCTGTTAATAAATCAACTATTATACTAAATTGGATAAACATGGAAATGGTCCAATCTAAACTAAACAATTTAAACATGAACAAGACTTGAGGTCCAGATGAATTACATCCACAAGTACTTAAAGAACTCAGTTCACTCATTGATGTGCCCCTATTCCTAAGTTTTAGGGATTCTTTAGTGACTGATACAGTCTCAAGGGACTAGTGCAAGACAATTGTGGAGCCTATTTTCAAAAAGGGGTTCTAGGTAGAGATACAGTCATATGAAAAAGTTTGGGCACCCCTATTAATCTTAATCATTTTTAGTTCTAAATATTTGGGTGTTTGCAACAGCCATTTCAATTTGATATATCTAATAACTGATGGACACAGTAATATTTCAGGATTGAAATGAGGTTTATTGTACTAACAGAAAATGTGCAATATGCATTAAACCAAAATTTGACCGGTGCAAAAGTATGGGCACCTCAACAGAAAAGTGACGTTAATATTTAGTAGATCCTCCTTTTGCAAAAATAACAGCCTCTAGTCGCTTCCTGTAGCTTTTAATCAGTTCCTGGATCCTGGATGAAGGTATTTTTGACCATTCCTCTTTACAAAACAATTCCAATTCAGTTAAGTTTGATGGTCGCCGAGCATGGACAGCCCGCTTCAAATTATCCCACAGATGTTCAATGATATTCAGGTCTGGGGATTGAAATGAGGTTTATTGTACTAACAGAAAATGTGCAATATGCATTAAACCAAAATTTGACCAGTGCAAAAATTTGGGTACCCTTATCATTTTATTGATTTGAATACTCCTAACTACTTTTTACTGACTTACTGAAGCACAAAATTGGTTTTGTAACCTCACTGAGCTTTGAACTTCATAGCCAGGTGTATCCAATCATGAGAAAAGGTATTTAAGGTGGCCAATTGCAAGTTGTTCTCCTATTTGAATCTCCTCTGAAGAGTGGCATCATGGGCTCCTCAAAACAACTCTCAAATGATCTGAAAACAAAGATTGTTCAACATAGTTGTTCAGGGGAAGGATACAAAAAGTTGTCTCAGAGATTTAACCTGTCAGTTTCCACTGTGAGGAACATAGTAAGGAAATGGAAGACCACAGGGACAGTTCTTGTTAAGCCCAGAAGTGGCAGGCCAAGAAAAATATCAGAAAGGCAGAGAAGAAGAATGGTGAGAACAGTCAAGGACAATCCACAGACCACCTCCAAAGAGCTGCAGCATCATCTTGCTGCCGATGGTGTCACTGTGCATCGGTCAACAATACAGCACACTTTGCACAAGGAGAAGCTGTATGGGAGAGTGATGCGAAAGAAGCCGTTTCTGAAAGCACGCCACAAACAGAGTCACCTGAGGTATGCAAAAGCACATTTGGACAAGCCAGCTTCATTTTGGAAGAAGGTCCTGTGGACTGATGAAACAAAGATTGAGTTGTTTGGTCATACAAAAAGGCGTTATGCATGGCGTCAAAAAAACACAGCATTCCAAGAAAAACACTTGCTACCCACTGTAAAATTTGGTGGAGGTTCCATCATGCTTTGGGGCTGTGTGGCCAATGCCGGCACCGGGAATCTTGTTAAAGTTGAGGGTCGCATGGATTCAACTCAGTATCAGCAGATTCTTGAGAATAATGTACAAGAATCAGTGACGAATTTGAAATTACGCCGGGGATGGATATTTCAGCAAGACAATGACACAGCTCCAAATCTACTCAGGCATTCATGCAGAGGAACAATTACAATGTTCTGGAATGGCCATCCCAGTCCCCAGACCTGAATATCATTGAACATCTGAGGGATAATTTGAAGCGGGCTGTCCATGCTTGGCGACCATCAAACTTAACTGAACTGGAATTGTTTTGTAAAGAGGAATGGTCAAAAATACCTTCATCCAGGATCCAGGAACTGATTAAAAGCTACAGGAAGCGACTAGAGGCTGTTATTTTTGCAAAAGGAGGATCTACTAAATATTAATGTCACTTTTCTGTTGAGGTGCCCATACTTTTGCATCGGTCAAATTTTGGTTTAATGCATATTGCACATTTTCTGTTAGTACAATAAACCTCATTTCAATCCTGAAATATTACTGTGTCCATCAGTTATTAGATATATCAAATTGAAATGGCTGTTGCAAACACCCAAATATTTAGAACTAAAAATGATTAAGATTAATAGGGGTGCCCAAACTTTTTCATATGACAAATCGGGTTTGACCTGAATATACCCGAATTTCTTTTTCTTTTTTTTTTTAACACAACCGAACAAATGCCGATTTATCTCAGACTAACTAAAATGGCCGCCGCCACATTTATTGTGTGGGAAAAATACAAAAGAGTCTTGTGAGTCACTGTCACATTCTAGCAACACATGACAACAGCTGACAGCCTTTCAGCCAATAGTCAGTGGTAGATGGACACCTTACTGTGCTGATGTCATGTACACTTGTATTAGGTGTTGTAAGCATGAACAAAAGGCATTGCAGTGACAGTGGATGTAGAGATGTAATTGTGATTCATCTAATTACATGATACAGCGATCACTTGGGTGCTGAAAAGCGTACATATTGCAATAGAGCTAGAGAATCTTAGGAACAGGAGATTTTAGTCACATTTAATCAAGTACAAGCACATTAGTGATAGAAATCATGGATTGGATCTAGTCCAGTGTGGAGGAGCTGGAGGAGGTCACATCAACATTGTGTTCGCAGAATGACAATTCACATAATTTACAGAAAAATGTGGGGCACAACTTGCCATTGATTTCTCATTTGGTAATGTACAAAAAAATTACCATACAGGAGATGACTGCACTTAGCTGCTGTCAAAACTAGCAGCAGTAAAAACGTGTCTGCCAGTGTCACCACCACCTGAGTTTGCCTGGTCACCCTGACCCAGTTGCCAGGTCTTTTCTGCAATAGAATTATCATTGGATTCAGTAATTTCATCATCTTCCCCACTTTTTTTTTGCCATTTTTTGACTCCTAATGACAATAACATTCCTCTATGCGCTCACAATTCCTAACAGATTTCCCCCTAGTGCCCCTACCAGCACTTCTACCAGTATCATTCCCCCTGCCACTACTACCTCCACCAACACCCATGTTTTCCACCACATCCAAGAACACCGGCAGTTCTCATCCATCTTAAGTAGTAGTGTTGGGCTTTGAGGAATATTTCTAATAGCAGATGTCACATGACTACTAGAGAATGGGATCTGTGTCAGTGAAGAAGACATTTTTAACAGTACAGAAAGAAAGTGTGGTAAATTATGTGTTATAACAGAGGAGGAGGAGGAACATACAGAACCCTGACTCAACATTTGTTCACTGCTTTCAAAAATATCTTTATTCTCAGGAAGTATGACAACACTGTGACTACTGGCAGAGGTGTCAAAACCAGAAATAATGTTGCTGTTGCTAGCCACATTCTTATTGCTAGTATCTACACAAGTATTTCCTCCTCCCCTCCTTTTTTGTCTCCTGTCCTGTTTTTCTACTCATTTTACTGAATACTGCTTAAATATAATAGTGTTCACCAACAATTCTGCCACTATGTATGTCTTTTTTGTGTGGTTTTTTTTTAACAAAAACTTCAAGAAAAATAGCAAAGCACTAAAAAGGTGGCCTGGTCAGTGACTCGTCAATCAGCTTTACCATTAAATCAGCTTTGTACATGCAATTTTGCCGTTAAAATTGTTGCAAATTGCATGTACATTGTATAACCAAAAAAAACCCCTTAACAAATGGAGAATGTTTTAGACTAGCACAGGCCGTGAGACTATATATGACTGACAAGAAAAAATACTTAAGAAAAGAATATTTTTTTCAGATTAGCACACTCCATCACTCTGTATTGAGTGAGCAGAGCAGAAAAAAACCCCGAATATAACAGACTTTTTTAGATTAGCAGAGGCTGCGAGACTGTATATATGAGCAGCAAAAAAAAAAAAGAAACGCTTAAGAAACTAATTTAATTAACAGGTTTTTTTTTTCAGATTAGTGCAGGCTGTGAGCCTGTATATTGAATGAACAACAAAAAAACATACAAGTGGAATCAGCGTTTTGCTGTTTAAACAGCTGTTGCTATATATTTAATGAAAAACAAATTAAACTCTTGCCCAAAAAACCCTTAACTGAGGATTTTTCACTAGCAGGACTGACTGTCATTAAAAATTATGTTTAAATACTCTGTATACAGATGAAACTGTTCTATTGCACAACAGACTTAAAAACTGTTCGAAGGAATCTTATGAGACTATGTACAGGAGTACGTGACAGTAAATAGTGCAAGTGACAGCATGAGTTTACAAAGGACATAAATTGTCATACTAACCTGATTTGTTTTTATGAAGAAGTGAGTAGAAGCTGTAAATATATTATTCCTGGACTTTGCAAAATTGTTTGACACTGTTCCGCATAGATACTTACTGAGTAAAATAAGATCTATTGAGTTAGAAAATATAGTTTGTACAGGTGCATCTCAATAAATTAGAATATCTTTGAAACATTCATTCATTTCAGTAATTCAATTCATAATCAGCGTCTTGCATGATTGTGTGTCCTACTGAACCAGACTGAGGGACCATTTAAAGGCTTAGGAAACCTTGGAAGGTGACACACTGAATTTACAATACTGAACTTTTTCACAATAGTCAAATTTTCTTAGATTTCCGTTTTCATTAGTTGTAATCCATAATCAACATTTACAGAAATAAAACACTTGAAATAGAACACTCTGTGTGTAAAGAACCTAGAAAATATAGGAGGTCACTTTTTTAATTTAATTACTGAAATCAATAAACATTTCAAAGATATTCTAATTTATTGAGATGCACCTGTACTTGGATTGAAACCATAGAAGTCAAAGACTGCTTGTGCTCCAAGGTTGCATTCTGGGCCTGCTATTAACTTATTTTTTATGATATTGAAGATGGGATTAATAGAATGTTCTCTATATTTTTCAAGACAATACCAATCTGTAATTCTCAATCTGTCCTGCACGTTCCTGTGTTACGTTCCACAACTAAAAGAAAAAACTGCCGTTGCTATTTCCTAGTTCATAGAAATGATCCCTAGGAGATATAAAAGCTACAAAGGAAAGCCACAAAAGGTTTCAAAAAACGTTCATGTACATGTATAGAATTCTTGAATTTATCATTTTCATCTCCTATGATGTGTCATGTGTTTTTGCCAAAAAAAAAATAGCTATTTTAGGTGGAAAATATGCCACCTAAAATAGCTATTTCTGTGATGCACATGCTTGTATACAATGGTGTGTAAAAGGGGTTTATTCAGGGAGTTAAATAATTTATTGGTACTTTATCCTGATTTAGTAGGTTAGACTAAACTAAATTTGACACTCTACTGTGGTACTGTGTCACACTATGTAGCAAAAGATTAAAAAAAAAAAAAAAAAAAAAAAAAAAAAGGTGTGGGCCATGTGGAAGGCAGCTCAAGAGTTGCATGTGGCTTTTGAACCACTGGTTTGAGAACTCTGGTGTAAGGACTCTGTGATTGACACAATATGGGGAGCAATATATGGTAGCTGTTACTGTATAGAGGCTTCTGGAAAATCTTGTATAAGGATTTTGTGGTTGATACTGTACACAAACACTCTGGCTGACCATGTTGCAAAGGCAATGTTGCTGGCACTAAATGTTATGCAATCATCAAGTGCCGCCCTTTCAGAAATACAGTCCTACTTTTCCCCAGACTACTCTAAAACTTTCTAATCTTCAATTGGCCCTACAGTCATTTTTAACTGAGAAATAATTTGTATTAATACTGTCCCTTAACTATATTGCTCCAAGTGTTTCAAATTAAAGTATAAATTGTATTACAGTTCAGTTTGGTGCAACACGGTTTATATTCAGATGAGTTTTACAGAAATATGTAAATGACTTATGCATACAGACATGCAAGAAAAACTGGATCTTTCCCACAGTAAACCATAAATATATCTCTTGGACTTAAAGCGAAAATTGGTAGTTTGTGGCTGTGTTTTGCGCATAGATGACATGTTGAACAAAACTATGTCTGCCACTGCTGATACCACCTTTATAGTGATCTATTTTGAGAGCACAATTGCTAAGTATGGCTGTAATAAGATTGGTAATGTTATAGAGATGGCAAAAATAAATATGCATGTATAGACAGGTATAGTAAATGATGACTCAAGAACAAACTAAGTACCCAAAGTTGAAGTGGATAGCACTGTTGCCTTGCAGCGCTGGAGTCCATAGTTCAAATCCAACTAAGGACAACATCTACAAGGAGCTTGTATGTTCTTTGGTCCAAATACATACTGATAAGGAGTTTAGATTGTGAGCCTTATGTGGGTCAGTGACTGACAATGTTTGTAAAGCACTGCAGAATATGTTAGTGCTATACAAGTAAGAGAAAGAACTTTTTCCTACGTACTAAAATTATGGCTGTAATGATTTATGAAGTGTGTTTACAGACCTTGAACAATGATTGCTGCTGCATTTATGTTCACTACTGTGTGTTACCATGGTAACAGAGTTATGAAATATTCTAAGTAAATATTCTAAATAAATTCTTAACTTAAATAAACAAAATTCTAAATAAATTCTAGCTGTATTAAGTATTTATCTATATGAAGATTGAAGTTTCCAATTTTCGTTATGAAAAATAGTACTACTCAGCTTAACTTAACTTAAGCCTCATGGGTCCGAGTGCAAAAGCTCAGCTTGAGCCCCCCTTTGCAACTTTTCCCCTCAATCATCAGCTCTGCCATCTGTTCATTTTAGCAGTATTTACATTTCTCTTTCCTTCTCTACCTGCGTCCAGAAACCATGTCCGTGCACAGAATCTTCCTATCATTTCCATCCAATGTCAGTGTCCTCCACATAGTATTCATTGCAGCATGTTTTGCTACAGCCTCCCCCAGATTCCCTCCTTGACTACATAATGCCAACCAACAGCACTATTTTTGCTATTAAAGGGTTAATTTTCTCCTTTCTGACATGGTAAGGCCGAAAATCATAAATTTTCTTACGCATTCCCGCAAAAGGGCAAGGGTCATAAATTTCTAATATAGACACTGCCATTTATTAAAGGAAAACAGAAAGAAGATCAAATCAGTTCATCCAGTCCTAGATGTTGAGGGTAACCTACATAGACCCCTAGGTCCCCATAGGAGAGTACAAGGGTATCCTTTGAAAATTCAATCAAAATGTAGAAGTCAAAGGTAAACCTTGGCCATATTCATATGACATGAGCAAGGCTGATTTTCCACTCTACATAACACTTTAATTTTATTGTATTAAAGTAAAGTACTATAATCAAAAACATACGACATCTTAGCATTCTCGAGAAAGAAGGTCTCTAAAATAAACAGTATCCACCCATCACAGTGTCCCAAAGCCACTCCATGCCACCTGTAATTAAAATGCTACAATCTCATGGCACATTTAGCCCTTTCCAGCAAAATATAAGCACTACAATTTCCACATTGAGGTCTTTTTCAAATCTAAAATGATGCATCACAATCCCAAAGGTTTAATACACAATAGATTAAATGTGGCTGAATGTGCCAATGTGTATGGAGGTGTCCTGATTTTCCCTGATAGCAGATGTCAGGGAAAGAAGCATCGGGTATGTCTGATAACAACATGCCTAATCCTGTGTTCTTATAAGAAATAAGCCACTGCCAAAGGTGTTGCCTGCTGAAAACAATAGCTTCACATACTGCACCCACTGAAATAAACAATCTATACGCTGTGGCCCTCGACTAAGTAATATATACTCTCTGCTCCCTGAAAATAAAAAAAAAATCTATACCTAAATCTATTGTGCTCCCAGCAATATTCTACACTGTTCTCCTGAAGTAAATATTCTATACATAGTACTCCTTAAACAAATATCTTAAACATAGTCTCCCCTGAAATAATCAATATATCTTGCCTCCTGAAAATTAATAATTTATACATAGTGTTGGATCCATTGGGGAGCCAGCCAGCTTCCACTACAGGACACACAGCAAGCCAGCAAAAAAAAAAGCAGTGCTGAAGTCCAGCTGAGCCTCCTGCATACAAGCTTCCTATGCTGTTAAGTAAAGGATATCCCCATATACAGACTATAATGGTGGAGCTCAGGTTTATATACTTATTTCTTAGTACGCTTGTTTGTTTGAAAAGGCACATGGTTATGAGTATTATTCATATTCCTTTTGATACCTGAACCACACCCCTGTACTCAAACGTTTTAAGGGGAGCGTATGTGTCTTACTCACAATTGTAATAAGCAAATAAATAATATTTAGCCATAAGTGCCATGAGATAGAGGAGTGTTCAAGGGTCCTATTCTGTAGGGGTTAACCCAGTCTTTTCCGACAGGTGCTATTCTCACTGGTCATGTTATAAGACATCAAACTGGGTATACTTAGCACCTATCCATTTGGTATCAACCCTTTGCAATTAATCTCTGCAGGGGTTTTATTTTAGTTTACCATACACCGTGTAGGTGTTTTACTAAGTATATTTATTAAGTAATATTTCAGTTTACTTTATTCATTGGGTTTGAGGTATTAATTCTGAGTCATACATACTATATATATTTTTCAAAAGTTTGTTGGTTTCTCGCTCACATTTTTGTTTGAACAGTGACAGAGCAGCAACAAACTCTTCACCCCCTCCATCACCTGCAATAACCTGATAGACAGTGTTGTAGTCAGACTTCAGCTAGTGAGAGGGAACAGTGAACAGAAACAAGCACTAAAAGCAGGACAAACAGTACACAGGAGACTCCTGTCCTTTGCAACCCCACACCCCCCAGCTGCTTTAGGCTGTCTCCTGCTCCCCTATTCTACACTGTAGAATTGTCTGCCTCCACAATGTCTGCCTCTCCAGAAGGCTCAGAATGGAAAGAGCTCTATTTGGCTTTTGGAGGACAGATTTGCTGAAATAGTTTTTGGGTGCCATGTCATATTTGCAGAGCCCCTAAAGTATCAGTACAATTATTATTATTTATTATTATTGTTTATTTATATAGCATCATTAATTTCATGGTGCTTTACATTTGCGGATATACATACAGTACACAAGATATACAGACAGTGACCAACTGGCACAGTGGGAGAGAGGGCCCTGCCCGCAAGGGCTTACAGTCTATGAGGGAAGAAGGAGAGACACAGAAGGTGACGGGAGAGACTGTAAAGGTGGTGGTGTGGTGACAGTAGCGTTATTGGAGGTTGTAGGCCTTCCTGAATAGGCGAGTCTTCAGGGCTTTCTTGAAGCTCGTGATTGTGGGGGTCAGTCTTATATGTCTTGGTAGTGAGTTCCAGAGTATGGGGGATGCACGGGAGAAGTCTTGGAGACGATTGTGTGAAGAACGGATGAGAGCAGATTGGAGTAGGAGGTCTTTGGAGGATTGGAGGTTACATGTGGGCAGGTATTGGGAGATTAGGTCGGAGATACAGTATATGGAGGGGACAGGTTGTGGATGGCTTTGTATGTCAGTGTTAGTAGTTTGAACTCTATTCGCTGGGCGATGGGTAGCCAGTGGAGGGATTGGCAGAGGGGGGTGGCCGATGAAGAACGGGGGGAGAGGTGTATTAAGCGAGCAGCACAGTTTAAGGTGGACTGGAGGGGGGCGAGAGTGTTTGCTGGGAGGCCATGGAGAAGGGTGTTACAGTAGTCTAAGCAGGAGATTATGAGGGCGTGGACTAGCATCTTTGTAGTTTCAGTGGTGAAGAAGGAGCGGATTCGGTGGATGTTCTTGAGTTGGAGGCGGCAGGAGGTGTTGAGGGTTTGAATATGAGGCTTGAAGGATAGGTCAGAGTCTAGGGTTATCCCAAGGCAGCGGGCCTGTGGGACTGGGGTGAGAGTGGTTCCATTAATTTTGATAGATGGGTCAGGTAAGGGGGTTATGCGTGGAGGGGTGAAGATTATGAACTCCGTTTTCTCCATGTTGAGTTTGAGAAAGCGGGAGGAGAGAAAGGAGGCTATGGCTGCTAGACATTCTGGGACTCTGGACAACAGGGAGGTAATGTCTGGACCAGAGAGATATATTTGGGTGTCGTCAGCATAGCAGTGATAATGGAAACCATGGGATTCTATGAGTTGGCCAAGGCCTAGAGTGTAGATGGAGAACAAGAGGGGTCCTAGGACAGAGCCTTGGGGGACACCTACAGAAAGAGGGCATGGCGGGGAGGTGGTGTGCAAGTGGGAGACACTGAATGTGCGGTTGGTGAGGTATGAGGAGATCCTGGAAAGGGCCAGGTCAGAGATGCCAAGGGATGAAAGTGTTTCTAACAGGAGGGAATGGTCGACTGTGTCAAAGGCAGAGGAGAGGTCGATGAGGAGGAGGACAGAATAATGACGTTTGGCTTTGGCAGTTAGAAGGTCATTAGTGACCTTGGTTAGGGCAGTTTCTGTGGAGTGATGGGGTTTGAAACCTGACTGTAGTCTGTCAAAGAGCACATTGGACGAGAGATAGGAGGACAGTTCGGAGTGGACATGTTGCTCCAGCAGTTTAGAGGCGTATGGGAGCAGTGAGATGGGGCGATAGTTGGCTGGAGAGGATGGGTCCAGGAAGGGTTTCTTAAGTATAGGTGTGACAGTAGCATGTTTGAAGGCGGAAGAGAAGGATCCATTGGTTAGGGATAGGTTGAAGAGATGGGTTAGGGCAAGAGTAATGACTTCAGAGAGTTTGGGGATGAAGTGTGACTGGATCGGGTCAAGCGCACAGGAGGTGAGGTGGGATTTAGATATTAGAGTGGAGAGCTTTTCATCAGTGACAGTGGAGAAACAGGTTAAAGATGAAGAGCACAGGACAGTTAGAGGGTAGAGTGGTTGTCGGGGGTGTGGGGTGAGACTGTCTCTGATGGTGTCAATTTTGCTTTTGAAATAAGAGGCAAAGTCATCAGCTGTGATAAGTGATGTCGGAGGGGGTGCAGGAGGACGGAGAAGGGAGTTTAAGGTAGTGAATAGCTGTTTGGGGTTGCGGGATAGGGCAGATATTAGTGTGGAGAAGTAGACCTGCTTTGCAGAGGTGAGTGTGTTCTTGAATGTGAGTACTGCCTTTTTCTACCTAAGAAAGTCCTCCTGGAAGTGGCTTTTCTTCCAGAGGCATTCTGCAACCCATCAGGTCAGTGTGCCAGGGTTGTCTTTTGATCGGTCAGGCTCTGGTGTTCGAGAAGGGGGCTACAGAGTCAAGGGTTGAAGTAATGGTGGTATTGTAGAAGTCAGTGGCGATATCTACATCCTGGAGTGAGATTATGTCAGTGAGTGGTAGGAGAGAGTCTGAGAGCGCGCGGATGTCAAGTCGATTAAGGTTTCTGCGGGGGCGTGTTGGTTTAAGGGTTGGAGGGTCTATTAAAGAGGAAAGGGCTGAGAATGTCAGCAGGTTGTGGTCAGAGAGTGTGGACGGAGAGTTAGAGAGGTTGACTAGAGAGCAGAGGCAGGTGAATATGAGGTCCAGCGTGTGCCCCTTTGTGTGGGTGGCAGAGGAGGACCATTGAGAGAGACCAAAGGAGGTAGTGAGTGATAGGAGACTGGAAGCGGGGGGGTTGGTTTGTGTTAATGGGGATGTTGAAGTCACCCATGATGATGGTGGGGGTGTCTGTGGATAGGAAGTGCATTAGCCAGGTGGTGAAGTGGTCGATAAAGGCAGCAATAGGTCCTGGCGGTCGATATATGACAGCCAGTTGGAGGTTGGAGGGCGAGTAAATGCGAACAGAGTGTACTTCAAAGGAGGGGAGGGTGAGAGCAGGGGCAAAGGAGCAATTGTCAGACAGAAGTACGCCTACGCCTCCACCAGGTTTATTGTTGGGGCGGGGAGTGTGCGAGAATTGCAGACCTCCATAGGAGAGGGCAGCAGGGGAGGTGGTGTCTGAGGGTGTTAGCCACATTTCTGTGATACCAAGAAATGATAATTTATGTGAAATGAAGAGATCATGGATGTAGTCAAGTTTGTTGTGTACAGAGCGAGCGTTCCATAATGCGCAGGGGAGTGTGTGGGGAGGGGCAGGAGCGGGTGAGATAGGGGTAAGATTTAGGGGGGGTTCGTGTGCTGTTGCGGGTTGTGCGGAAAGATCCTACAGCAGGGGAGTGCTGGGGCGGTCCAGGATTGGGAGATATGTCGCCAGAAGTGAGGAGTAGCAGGGAGAGGGATAGCAGGTGTAAATAGGAGTGTGTGTGGGGAGGTTGTGTGTTTCTGGGGCGGAAAGCTTGTAGGTGTGTGAGTAGCTGCGCAGAGAAGGTCAGATGGTGGGGTAGGATAGATGGAGATATAAAGATATTCTTAGTGACATGGCTGGTTTGGGGTGGTAGAGTGGTTTTTACAAGTATGGGAAGGACAACAGTGATTATAGTGAGAAGCATTATGTGGCTAATTGTTTTGTTTGCATGTAGTAGGTTGTTACCTTCAGTTCCCTTCTGGCCTAATTCTGGTCTATACACTTAGAAACTGCACTTGTAAACGGCAAAATGACCAAGGCCTAAATGACCAGTGCACTTACATTTATACTAGCTAGCAATACATTTGTTTCATTAGGATCAGTTGTGAAAAGGGGGAGTGGAAACATGCAGATCGAATCAGAGACATCAGAAAGGGACAGGTGAGAAACCAGCAGGGGATGGAGACAGGGGTTTCAAAGTTAATACAATTACAAAGTGGAAAGTAACATACCAGCAGATAGATATAATAAAATCAGCAAGCAGAGGTATATTAAGAATGGAGCAGTAGATGTATTCAGTATATGGGTCCAGATGGATTACACATACCAGCAGATAGATATAATAAAATCAGCAAGCAGAGGTACATTAAGTGCTATGGAAATTCCCAAATGTGACCCCATTTTGGAAACTACACCTCTTGTAGAATTTATCAAGGGGTATGGAGCGCATTTTGACCTCAAAGCTGTTTCACAGATTTTATTAGCAATGGGAAGTAAAAATGGAAAATTACTTTTTCCCAATAAACCGTCCATTTAGCCCCAAATTTAATATTTTTGAAAGGGGTTAAAGAAGAAAAAAAAAAACACCACAGATTGTTACACAATTTCTCTTAAACATGGGAATACCCCATATGTGGTCGTAAACTTCTGTATGGGTACATGGTGGGGCTCAGAATGGAAAGGATGCTATTTGGCTTTTGTAGGGCAGATTTTGCTGCAATAGTTTTCAGGTGCCACATCACATTTGCAGAGCCCCTAAAGTACCAGTACAATGGAAATCCCCAAAAAGGGACCCCATTTTAGAAACTACACCCCTCAATGTATTTCTTAAGGGGTATTATCATTTTGAGCCCAAGAGTGCTTCCCAAAAATTAATGTACAAAATGAAAAAGTAAATTTTTATAGAAATATGCCATTTCAGTGCCCAATATGTTGTGTCCATTTTGTGTCATCAGAAACATGCAATCCTAAAACTATTAAGTGGGCTATCCTGGATACAAAAAAGTTGTATATGTGGGCATAAACTGCTGCTTGGGCACACAGTAGGGCTCAGATGGGAAGGATCACTGCACTTTTTAGCTTTTGGAGTACAGATTTAGAGGGAATTTCTAGATGCCATGTTGTTTTTTCAGAGCCCTGGAGGTACTAGTAAATTGGAATTCCACAAGAGTACGTCAGCAGAGACGCACACTCCAAAAACTGTTGAGCGGGTATCCTGGACACAACAGTTTTCAGAGCATTTACAAGCTGGGTACAACATATTGCACACATATGCATATGAAATTACGTATTCCTAGAAAAATTTCCATTTTCACCCTTCACATCAGCTGTGTATTCTTTGCTGGAAAATAAGTTAATGCAGCAAATGTGGATTAAAATGTTCACCAAACCCCTGGATAAATTCCTTCAGGGGTATAGTTTACCACATGGGGTCACATGTCAGGGGATTCCACTTTTCTGGGATTTCGGGGCCCTGCAAAAATATCATGACATCCAAAAACCAAACCGCTAGGTTCACATGTTACAGATGTGGCAATACCAAACATGTGTTTATATGTTTTTATGAATATTTCGTTTTTTTTTTTTATATAATTCATTTTAGATAGAAAAGGGGCATTTTAGGGGATTTATTCATTTATTCCTTTTTAATTAATTATTTCAGGAGGAATGGTCCCCTGGTGGGACATAAAAAAAAAGTAAAAAAAAAAAAAAAAGTGTAAAAAGAATAAAGTATGTTAAATACTTTTTACACTTTTTTTTTTTTACTTTTTTTTAATGTCCCACCAGGGGACCATTCCTCCTGAAATAATTAATCTATACAAAGTGATAGATCCTACTTATACCATGCTTATTAGCATGTGTAAGGAAACTTCAACTTTTAAGGAGTGTGTACTAGTGTCATTATGTTACGCAGGGAGTGAGACAGTTGGAAAGGCTGCAGCTATTGATGTCAGTGTGCTATATCAGAATGTAACAAATTGACAATTCTTATGTGTATTGAATTAGTCTTCTGCAAATGAAGGGACAATTGATGCAGCAGTCATTTTATTGCACAGAGTATGCCAGCAACACCCATAATTGCTGATACAATATTAATTATATCCTGCATTTATATGGAGCTGTATACCTCTTTTCAGTCTGTCCAAATGACAATTTGTCAAATAAATTTAATTTAACTATAGTTTACTACCCTTTATCAGCATTTTCATCCACTGTGCCAACCTAACACACACCAGCAAATGCACATCCACCAAAAGTGTGGATGTACATTAAATGTGTGAAAATGAATCAGGCATGGCTTCAGGAGGATTTTTACATACTGCCGATTAAGCCAATGAACAGATCTGCCACTGCCACTGCTGCAGTCTGCCTGTCTATCATGTTCTATACTGTACTGCTTCTGTGGCCATTTTTAAATTTTGTATTTAACTTTTTTTCTTTAAAGTAATACCAAATTTGTTGCTACACTCCAAAAAAGGATCATTTTGGGACCATTTATATAAGCAATTGCTTTTTCCTATACCATTGTGTGCATACTGTCAGGCGTTATCTCATAACATATTGGACAGTTCAGTGTGTTTTTAACTTGTTCCCAATCCATAATACATGTACAGTGTATGCTAAGACTTTAAATGTGGCTTCCTTTTAAAAGCTCAGCGGGCACCAAATGTGTAAAATTAAAATTTCCCTTTTTCCTGTTATTAATATTTTTTAAATTTCAGAAGATCAGTATAGAAATTACTATTATCATTATCTGTTATCAACACAAAACGTTTACTTTTATGGCTCTTGAGGTATTGATTAATCATAATCATAACTATTGCCCAAAACGACCGGAAAGACATTTTAAGTCTTCACAGCTGGAAGCAGATTTTCTAATTCAAACACCTTACAGGTATTTCAGCTTGCTTCAAAGGACCAATGACTATATTTTTAAAGTGAAAATTTCCTGCAGATATTACTGCTTGAGGGTTGATGATTCTACATAACTTCTTACACTAACACTTTTAGTTCTGAATTTCAATGACTGAATTTATTTACTCTGCAAATTACTGTGCCTGGTTAAAAGAATTGACAATGAAAATGAAAATTTCAAGGCTTTCATTTACATAATATAGAGTTATGTTTATTGACACAAAATATTTACTAAGGTCAGTGCACCAGATTTCTGGTTTTTAGGCCGGTTGCAGTCGACCGTTCTGCAACCGGCCTGCCATGAATTAAAAGCACAGTCTGCACAAGGGGGATGCAGGGATAGCTGCCTGTGCATGGGCTGTGCTTCCGCGGCTCCTTTCATTAAATGAATAGGAGCCTCGAAAGCACAGGCTGCAAAATAGGATAGGAATAGAACCTGTCCAATCTGATGTGGCCCAGACTGTCAGCCCGTACACGGGACCTTGAAAATCACAGGCCCATAGAAAAGAATGGGTCAGTGTGCTATCCGTGAAATACACGGATAGCACACTGACCCACAGCACGGTCGTCTGCAAGGGGCTTTAGGCTAGTTGCAGACGACTGTGTGTATTTTACGGTCAGCAAACTGGTAATTAGTGTTCAGTTTTTGTGGACAGTGTCTTCAGTGTGTCTTCAGTGTTTCTTCAGCATCAGTGAAGTAGGTCCGCAAAAACGGACATAGTGTCTTCAGGGTGCCATCAGTGTGTTATCCTAGTTTGCGGATGCATCATAAAAAAACACAGGTGACATCTGATTATATCCCTAGCTTGTCCGTGAAAACGGATGGCACACTGATGACACACGGAGTACATCAGTGTGCTGTCCTAGGTTTTTAGTCTCCCATAGGCTTCTATGGGCAAATCCGTTCCGCAAAAACTTAACAGAATAGGACCTGTTCTATCTGATTCAGTGCGGAATCACAGCTCGCGCACTGATCAGTGAAAAACATGGTCGTGTGCATGTGACCATACAAATGAAAGGGGCAGTGTGCGCTATCCAAGAAACACACGGATAGCACACGGATCTCGCCCACGTTCATCTGCGAGGGGCCTTAGTATGTGCAATTTTGTGGTATATATATAACTTTTTGGTAGCTTTTTTTTCTTCATTCTTTTTAGGAGGCAGGATGACCTAAAAACCATGAATTCTGCCATTACTTTAGTAATCATTTTATAATTTTGGTTGTTACTGACATGAAGATACCAATTGTTTCTTTTTTTCTGTTTTTCCCATTTTAATTATTATTTCTTTTTTTAACTTTTTTAATAGGGAATTTGATTTATAGTATTTTACACTACAGAACTTGAGCCCTGTGGTGTATTATGCCTGTTAGACAAATGCTGACAGGCATCACACTGTGATATGCAGGGCTTAATGGGTGCACTAAGATGGCAAACTTGGTGCCTGAGGTTAGGTCTTTGGCTGCCATAGCAACCCATTGACATCCTGAGATGGGAGTCTGATGGGGTGAAAGAGGGAATCTTTTTTTTTCTGACTAACCATCTAAGTGCCACAATTGCTATTATTTTTGGCATTTAAGAGGTTAAACTACTTGGATAGGAATTATTTCCCATCTCTATCACTGGAGCAGAGTTTGAGCTGTAAAAAACAACTTGTACCTGGCAGCTATAATACAGGCATAACCCCTTGAGTCTGCACAGTGCAATTCATGTATATTGGCTGGCCCAAGAGGTTAAAGGGGTTGTCCAACATGATTATTTTCTATCAAAAAAGGTGCCACATCTATCTATAGGTTGCTGTCTTGTATTATAACTTAGCTTTATTGAAATAAATAGGGCTGACCTGCAATAACATACATGACCTGTGGAGATGAGTGGCACAATTTCGGAAAGACCATTCTTTTCTAATCCTAGACAATCTTTTTAATGTTCAGTAACTAAAAGGATTATATACAATAATACTACAAGATAATATAATATTATATAATTAAGATAAAAGTAAGATACATGATATAATGACAGACATTAAATATATCAACAAGAAACGTATTGGGATGTGGAATAAAGTATATCCATATTAATGCCAACACACACTGTATATCAATGTAACTGCCATTATTAAAGGATACCTGTGCATTGCTGAACTTAAGGAGAATAAACTTTGCTTTATTGCACACTTTGAAGTGTGGTATACTTTACTGATCTTAACAGTGTACTGCTCACTTCTGGCAGCTCAGCACAGGACTGTTGAAAAGCAGATCTCACTTCACTGCATACAAGCAGTGAAGTATAATCTATTGTCCCTGACTTAAATAGAATACTGCCCATGCATCAGAAGTCACCGGAGTTGAATCCAGGACTCATCTCCAGCAGCTAGAGGGATTATTCAGCTTTTTAAAACTGATGTTCTATCCATATGATAAGACATTAATTTCAGATAAGCAAGGGTCCGACTGCAGAGAGTCCCACAGATCAGCTGACTACCCTTGCCGGCACAAGCTGCAGTGTTCCCTGGCCATATTTTTAATAACGAGCGTAGGGAGTACTGAAATGGTGGCCTATTCAAGTCTATGGGACAACAACCACAGCTCGTGACAGAATGGGAAATCATCTGCTCTGCAGGGGTCCAAGGCACCAGACCCTCACTGATCTAAATTGATAGGACATAAATTTTAAAAAGCTGAATAACCCTTTCAAAAGTAGTAAAAAATTCAAACCTGATGGATTGAATGGAGACTAAAAGGTTGGAAGGCCATAAGCCCCCAGGACATGCTGCTGCTGTAGAGGCTCCAATCCTGGTGTAAAATTTCCTTTCAGTTTGAAAAATGAAACATTGATGTGGATAGTGATATAAAGAGAACCTTTCACCACCCCAACAAGTCCAGTACATCCTTCAATAGGAGCAGCCCCACTCCATCTAGTGCAGTTGATTGAGTTAATAGGTGCTGGTCCACTGATATTGGCACAGTTAGAATTTTCCCCCTAGCATCCACCATTCCAGAGCAATCATTGATGTTAGTTTTGGTGCCAGATATGCTATTTGGACTCTGTTCTGTCAGAAGGGTGGTGTCAGGCAGGAGCAGGGAAGGGGTGTGATTCTGAGCTCTGACACTGGCAGTTTCTGATTGCAGCTCTGAGTCAAGCCCCCCCCTCCCCTGCCTGACATTGCCCTTCTGACACCACAGAGCTTAACCCTTTATGGACCAAGCGTCATTGAATCCCCAATGCTCAGGTTAAATTTAGCACTTTTGTATGCATTGCTTTACACAGCAATATCTTTTTAATGGCTTTGCATATCTCAACTATTTTTTACCATGTTTTTTCAGGACACATAAGGCTTGAAATAATTTAAATAAGTTGAATTTAAATTTAGCTGTTTTTACCTAAAACAAAATTGTTTTTATATATACTATTGCACATAAACATATTAAAATTAGATTTTCTAGTTCTTGTGATTACAGGGGCTACACATTTATATAGTTTTTCAACAAAAAATTAGGTTTTATATGGTTTTATATTCAACATGGCTTATTTTCTGGACCTCTCTAGTCCATGTGTAAATTAACCAGTAGTTTAGTATAGTAGAGGGATATAAACTGCTTGTATTATCTCTAGCTAGGCTCCCTGCTGAGACAGAGCAAACATCCAGGAAGTAGGTGATGGGAGGGGCTGGCAAGGGAGCAAATTCTGCTAGCACAATGTGAATGGAAAGGCTCTTTCACTTTAATATGATCACTATAAAGAGTTACATTTTGTAGATAAAAGTAATGATAAAAGTCCTAAAAGCTTCCCTTATCACAGTGTAACTCCAATAACATCAGCATGGAGATGTGGCTCTTATCACTCCTACAGGAGCAGTTGTAAATCACAAGTGTTTGACTTTAATTAATGTGACTGCAGCATCGGGCATGAGATAAAGCGAAGTAAAAAGGCAGATTGGCGACGTCTAGGGGTTAAATAGCATCAGTCACCAAAACTGACTGTGCCTGTTGCTTATTCCAGCTCAGGAACTGCACTTGAATGAGTGAAGCAGCCTCTATTAACATATGCTAAGAACTAGAATTGGTGGAGGTGGTGAAAGGTCCTCTTTAATCCACCCTGTGTCTTGATGACAGCATCAACTTAATAAAACAGAAAGTTAAATAAATAAATAAATAAATATATCTCGGCAGAGAAAGCTTCAACTTTAGGACTGTACTATATTTTTTAACCTGTTTCCTGTATCGAGCAATAATGGCATTCTTATCAAGTCTTTCAAGAAAACATCAAACTGTGCTTTGATGGTACTAACAAATACAGCTAACATCCCATTGTAGTGGCTAGGGCTGGATATCTCCTTCTTTCAGACCATTGGTGTCCAATGATACAGGTTGCCAAGGCAGAATAATAGTAACACATGCGGATACAACAGCATTACAGAGAATCACAGATTTAAATATCCTAATGGGAAAATAAATGAAAAATTACCAATAACGCTTATTTAGGGATAATGCAAGACAGTTTATTAACTACATCAAGTACCATTAACCATTAAGAAAGCAAAGACCCAAGCAATTAAAATTGGCATAAAGGGTTTTGTATATATTGTTCTGGAAGGTCACCTTCAAAGAATAATGCTTTCTGCCATCCTCACCTCTCCTTATCAGCACAATAAAAATTAAATAGGATATCCAAAGGACATATAATAATACAAGGTAGAGGATTAATTATTATCCAGATATTTGTTGAAAAATAATTGAGGATTACAATAATTCCACATTTAAAATCTATTACATTTATGTGCTCATCTGAATTATACCATTTCATTATCTTCTATTTGCTTGCACATATAAAGCATTTACTCTTGAAATGTCATACTGTATGCATAAACCACAAGAAAATAAGTCAAAAGAAAGAGTGATGTATTGTGTTTTGTTTGCTTGGGGCTTCTCCTAAAGCAGTATGTTGTTACAGTGACCAATAACAGCCCGGCTGGTTGCACACACTCGGCTTGGTTCTATGGATAATTGGATATATCAGCAATCAAAAGTAAATACACACTCTGAAATATATTAAAATATTTAAACTAAAGAGGACTATTTCTGATATCTGTTTTAGTAAGTACTTGTATTCCCTATAACATAACTATTCTGGAGCAGCTTTAATTTTAAAGGGAATGTGTCACCAGGATATGTCCTATTGGTTAAATCATGTTTTTATGTTAAACATATTTTTCTGAATTTTTGGTGATGTACAGTCATGGCCAAAAGTTTTGAGAATGATACAAATATTAATTTTAATAAGTCTACTGCTTCAGTTTTTCTAATGGCAATTTGCATATACTCCAGAATGTTATAAAGAGTGATCAGCTTAACAGCAATTACTTGCAAAGTCAATATTTGCCTAGAAAATGAACTTTATCCCCCAAAACACATTTCAACATCATTGCAGCCCTGCCTTAAAAGGACCACCTAACATCGTTTCAGTGATTGCTCCATTAACACAGGTGTGGGTGTTGATGAGGACAGGGCTGGAGATCAATCTGTCATGATTAAGTAAGAATGACAACACTGGACACTTTAAAAGGAGGCTGGTGCTTGCCATCATTGTTTCTCTTCTGTTAACCATGGTTATCTCTAAAGAAACACGTGCAGTCATCATTGCACTGCACAAAAATGGCCTAACTGGGAAGAGTATTGCAGCTAGAAAGATTGCACCTCAGTCAACAATCTATCGCATCATCAAGAACTTCAAGGAGAGAGGTTCCATTGGTGCCAAAAAGGCTCCAGGGCGCCCAAGAAAGACCAGCAAGCGGCAGGACCGTCTCTTAAAAGTGTTTCAGCTGCGGGATCGGGCTACCAGCAGTGCAGAGCTTGCTGAGGAATGGCAGCAGGCAGGTGTGAGTGCATCTGCACGCACTGTGAGGCGGAGACTCTTGGAGCAAGGCCTGGTCTCAAGGAGGGCAGCAAAGAAGCCACTTCTCTCCAGAAAAAACATCAGGGACAGACTGATATTCTGCAAAAGGTACAGGGAGTGGACTGCTGAGGACTGGGGTGAAGTCATTTTCTCTGATGAATCCCCTTTTCGATTGTTTGGAACATCTGGAAAACAGCTTATTCGGAGAAGAAGAGGTGAGCGCTACCACCAGTCTTGTCTCATGCCAACTGTAAAGCATCCTGAAACCATTCATGTGTGGGGTTGCTTCTCAGCCAAGGGAATCGGCTCTCTCACAGTCTTGCCTAAAAACACAGCCATGAATAAAGAATGGTACCAGAATGTCCTCCAAGAGCAACTTCTCCCAACCGTCCAAGAGCAGTTTGGCGCTCAACAATGCCTTTTCCAGCATGATGGAGCACCTTGCCATAAAGCAAAGGTGATAACTAAATGGCTCAGGGAACAAAACATAGAGATTTTGGGTCCATGGCCTGGAAACTCCTCAGATCTTAATCCCATTGAGAACTTGTGGTCAATCATCAAGAGACGGGTGGACAAACAAAAACCAACAAATTCAGACAAAATTAAAGCATTGATTCTGCAAGAATGGACTGCTATCAGTCAGGAATTGGTCCAGAAGTTGATTGAGAGCATGCCAGGGAGAATTGCAGAGGTCCTGAAGAAGAAGGGTCAACACTGCAAATATTGACTTGCTGCATTAACTCATTCTAACTGTCAATATAAGCTTCTGTTACTCATAATATGAATGCAATTATATTTCTGTATGTGATAAAAACATCTGACAAACACACATAAAAACCAGAGGGCAGCAGATCATGTGAAAATATAATATTTGTGTCATTCTCAAAACTTTTGGCCATGACTGTAGTGTTTTAACTTTCTCTTTTGTTATTTATATTTTTAAAAATACAAAAAATCTGGCAATTCCAACTCTTGCCACTAAGCCTAAACTAATCTGTGACTTCCTGTCTCCTGGAGATGGACCATAGTCAATGGGGTCCCTTGGGATCCATAGCTGTCCATCATTCAACAGACCATGTTTCAGTTCTTCTGGTCCTCTGATGGACAAGAAGAACACTGACACAGGTGTGATCATAGCATAAACTGTGTGTAAATGGACATAATTATCACTAGACATTTTACTACTCTAGCCATTAGTTAGGTTCATCAACATACATGATACAGTGTGAAAACTATAGAAATAAACATATTGTAAGTAGACCAAATATATTCATCTAATGGCATAACTGTAAATGTACCAGCTTCTTATGTAGGTTCTAAGAACAGGACATGCCCATGTGGACCCTAAAGCCACCAAAGTCTATGCAGGAAAAGGAAACAAAACCAGGTTCAGCCTCTTCCTATACTTTAAAATGATCTGTCTCTTTTCTAGAGCACATTCCGTGAATTTCAGTCATGTATAACTTTGTATAAGACTTTGTGCTGTGCCAGTTACATTATTCATTGTGACACACACAGTACATATTTCTAACTTTTTCTTACAATAGATAAGAAGCATGAACTTTATGTAGGCAGAGATATGATTGTGTTAACAGCACAATTCATGTCATCTTGTATTGTGTCCTTTACATATCTTGGTTTTGATGTTATCAATTCAGAACACATCTTCTCACCTATTGAATTGTGATTGTATGGAAGAAAATGAACCAAGTTAAATAAAGAAACAATTTATAGAGAGAGCTTTATTGAGATCTAAAAGCAGCCTCAGAATCAGAAGAACACCATCCCAGATTCCTTTATATGACCCATTCTATTGTTCATTAGTCTGCATATAATTGTATCTACACCTCCGTACACCGCCCCAGTGCTGAATACATAGAGGTACAGCAATGCACTAGTGCATAGGAGTTTATACTATACATGAGTACATAGGGGCTTATATCTACTATTAAATCATTTTATAACAAAGATAAGATTCTGAGCTAAGATTTGACGCAGGTCATTATTGAATTATAATCAGAGGTTTTCTCCTGATAATAGACAATTACATTATTGAATATTTACTAATTAGCTTTTATTGTTCAAGTAATCCCTCATTTTAAAATCAGACAGAAGAGGTGAGTATACATACTATATATATATATATATATATATATATATATATATATATATAAAAATATATTTTGTCAATGGGGCCTCAGGTGAGGGATGTCACAACATTGCAATGGTCCCTGTCTTCTCAGATATCAGATGTGCGGTATTTTATTTCCCTGTGGCTGTTTTAAAAAAAATAACTGAAATAATTCTGTTTTAAATGCAACTTTGGGCAATAAAATATTCCAGTAATCAAGAAAAGATAATTTGCTGAAACAGACATCACTATTATAAATCATTACACTGAAAGAGAGGCCATATTGACCTAATGTCAGGCGATGTGAGGGTTGCTGGATGCAAACAGGCCCAAATGGTAAATGGTATGGTATATGGTAAACATTGCACAGGTGCAAAATACTGGTAAAACATCAACTCACACACTTACAATCCATGATGGATATCTAGTATTCTAACCACGCATTCACACGACCATGCTTCTGCTGTGAAACTCGGTTCATGTGTTTACTGGTCTAAACAATATGCTAGGAGAGCAGAATTATCTATGATGCTAGGAGTCTCTGCCTCCCAGCGACATACTGTCCTGTACTATAATCAGCATGTGACAGTATGTTACTATAATGCTAGAGGAGTCCCTCTCCCGGCATACTGTTCAGGTTGGTAAATCCGACCAATACACGGACCAATTTTCCCGGCAGAAACTCGATTGTGTGAATGCAGGATAAATGTACACAGAAATTGCTTATATATGGTGCCAGTCACATGATAATGAAGTGCACAATGCTGGCTTGAATGAGACCCATACTACCATACTATGAGATCAGGCAGGCTGTCAATCTACATCACACACCCCATTTTCCATCAACCAAAATAGCAGGGCCTGGCTGCATCCTGCAAAAAAATGAGTTAATAACCATATGGTATTTATAGATATTTTGGCCAAAATACACATTAAAATAGACATCATTATAAATCATTAAGGTAGTACAACAGCAAAGCTCTAGTGACTCCAACTTTAATGTGACTATCTGGCTTATGTACAGAACAGGTGTTGATCATAAGCAGATAAAAAAAGCAAACAGCATGATTATTCCTATGAAAATAGTAAAGAACCATAATGGCAAAGCTTTAGGGTTATTTATATACAGTGGCCCTTGCTGGAAATGGAATTGTTAATATACTAAAAGTCATCCTTATGTTAAACTCTGCATATTTCTGACTCCCTTTGTGGGGATTCTGCCGCAATGTGTTAAATCTGTTTCACTAGTTAAGTCCCAGATGATCTGCCATAGTCTTTCCCTGTTCTATTTTTAGTGACTATTTTGTTTTCCTGGAAGCAAACTATTGCAGTTTGATGTTTACTTCACTTAGTGAGTGCAAGTAATTTTTACCCCAGTGAATACTAGGAATGGAATGTCATTGCTAACTGGGAAATTTTTTCAGGAAAAGCTTTACTTGTAAGATATAGAACCTCATATGCCACTACCTTGATGATATATTGCAGTAGTTGTACTTTCCATGTCTTCTTCTGTCCTCATATATACTTTTTCCTCAACCAAATATGATGCTTGTCCATACATTGACTCCCAGTTGTCACCCATGTAGGAGCACCATCTTAGGCGCTCTAAATAACAAAGAAAGGAGTTGCAATATAAATTAAAAATTATTTCTTGTTAAAAAAAAGATTCCAGAAGTTTTTTGTTACTGGTCAGAAACATCATTACCATTAGAGGGTCGTTGGTGGACTGACAAGGGGAGTCTCCTCCCTCTGTTAACCCCTTAGAGTCTGCAGATTTCCATGGCAATATGTTGATGACCTATTCTTTGTTTAGGTCATAAATATCAGATTGTTGGTTGTCCAATACCCTGCACCCCATCTACTTGGTATTACCGCTCAGTTCCAGTCATTTGACTGGCGCTCAGCTGCAAATATGCCATGTGACTCATAAACATGATGTCACAGGCCTGTGAAGCGTAAATGGTGCTCAAGAAAATTATCAATATCATATTATCTAAAATAGTAGCCACATACATGGTGCAAATGACATTTCTCACCCCTAACTAAAGAAACTTAAGTCACATGACAACTCCTATATCAGTCTTGCAACATTTGCAATCATACCTATTGTACTCCAAATTTAAAGTGTAGTCCCAAAGGGAAGGATTGTCACAGAAACCTGATATAATGTTACACAGAGTTCTCACTCTATGGAATTTATTTAGCCTGTATGAACACAACACAGGAACATATGTGGGAAAGATGCATTCAGGAAGACTACTGGGTCTGTAACCATAGGAACTTACAGAAAAGGCTACATGCTTCAAAAATATAGTGTACATGCTTATCCCATTTTCACGCCTTCATAACTTTATAATTGTGCCCTAATACATCTCTGTAAATGTTAGAACATAACACATTCTTAAGATTTTCATACAATATTTCTCTTTTTCATGCTGTAGAAACATCTTGTACAGATTGGATGAAACATCAACTCGATTTTCGATACTTCAAGAAGCCCAGGATCATTGCAAGATTACAAAGTCAAATGAAACCCTTGTGATAGCTTTGCAAGAGGTGTTGAACTGCATTAGCTCTGCTCAGTTATATTTCAAAGAAGGGCTACACCTGTTCGAGAGTGACTTGGAAGAAAAAGACTAACAAGTTATTTTAGGCTATATCCACATAAATATTGTTCCAAATAATTCAGTAAAGGTCATATTTAACGAACTGTTAAAGCTATGACTAAATTTATATGAGGCCGCTAACAGTAAACCCATGCAGAGTTACTATCTTAATATAAATTTCTCCACACAGGTGACTGTTATTTCATACAATGTGATGAAACAGATTCTGAATTTCATAAAAAATTGGACAAGTTTGCTTTTCTTCCCTGACGACTTGTGAAGCAATTGTGTAGGTGTTATAATCTAAAAGTAAATCCTACAGATTGGGATTTGCTTTGCATTGGTTTCTATTGTAGCTTATCCTTCTGATGAGATATTTGATAGGAAAAGTGAAGAAGATGATTGAAAAGCAACTGATATTTTCTTAACTGAAATCCTTCACATTAATAATATTTCAACTGCCTTCTTAAGGGGTCTGTCCTGAATAAGACTTTTTATACAAAATTGCAATTTTCATATTGATTTATTAAAAGGAGAAAATGTATTTTTGTAAATTTTACTGTTTTGTGTTATTTATTTTTAAGAGACTGGAGGTTTTTTTTGTGTTTTTTAGGGTATGTGCAAATCCAAACTACAGTCACATTAGAATAATAGGCAGATTTTAGTCATAAGCATTTTTTTTTTTTTATAAAATCTTTATTCTATAAAGACTGCAGCAATAAACACGTTAGCTTTTTTTTTTTTACCTTATAAGTCTATAAAGCTTCAATCTCTGAAATAACTAACTGCAATTTTTTCTTAAAGGTGTTCTCCAAGACTGTATATTGACAGTCTATCCTTAGGGTTGGCCATCAATATGGTGGAGGGAGAATGGGCTACAATGGTATGGCATGGCCACTACACAGAGTAGAGAGCTATTGGTTTTTAGCTCCACTGTATTCCAAACAGCTTCTCTTCTAGAGAGTGCTGAGTATCGATATCCTAAGAGTAGGCCATTAATATCCAGTTTTGAAGAACCCCGTTATAGTAATTGCTTATCCTTTAGCATTGTTTAATTTTTAGGTCCAACTTTCTGCTTACTTTCTTAATATATCTTTATAGTTTATTGTTTATTGCTAATATGCTTTTTTATTTTGGTAACTATATCTACAGTAAGATTTTTTTCCAAGGCTAAGTCTATACAGGGTATTTGGAGTTTTGTATTAGACTATATTACATTAAAACAATTAATGTTCAAGGATGGGCAGTTTAATAATAAGTATGTACATGATCTTGAAAACAAATACTTTACAACACTTTGCATACAACTCTTTTATATTCCTGTGTATCTCCATATTAAAAGTCTAGAAACAAGCCTTATGTGTTTTCCTTCAGTCATGTGCTACTTTCTTCCAGACTGAAGCTTAGAAAAAAGAAGAAATAAATTACACATACCGTTGAAAGAAATTTATCAAGACAGATGTTTTATCCAGTGTTGATCTCCTGTGTGCTAAAGGGAAATGTGCCTAAGAGGCACGTGGCTAGGAGCCACCAAAGATTTGAGCTACAGTCTACTCCAGTTTATCGTGGAAATTATAGTACATTTTCCCACCCTTCTCTAAGGTCCACTGAATTTTCAGGAAACTAATGAGAGGAGAGTAGAAATTTTGCACAAAAAAATGACTTTTTTTACACCAGAAAACTGGCATACAAAGTTTAATAAATTCTTCCACCTTTTTTTTTCTGTGTAGTCTGCAGCCATAGTGTTTTCAAAAACTATATACATACAGTATAATAGTATAATATGTTTATCAAGATAATTTTCAAATTTATATAATGTTTTGGATGTATTAAAGCAATAAAAAGCAATTGAACAATTCATATTTCTGTTTAGTCTTAATAATCTTCCATTTAAGGAATTTTCCAGCTAAATACATAGAAACTGTCAATCAGAAGTGTTGTGAATTTTAGTATATACATTAGCATTGAGCCCACTAATTTTCATAAAGTTCTCCTCATTTTTCAGCTTAGGGCCCTTTTAACTACAGTATGACATACTGCAGGCAAATCGAGCAGCATAAACAGGCCCGCTTGACTATTATAAGAGATATTATACTGAATAAAATATATTATTAATACAAATTTTCCATTTATAAAATTAATTTTTACATTTCTTTAACTATTTAACAATTGTGATTTTCAATTTTTATGCTCACCTAAAACTCACTTTGGGAGATTCTAAAACTTGGAATACTGTAGATTCATCAATATTTAGGATGACGCAACCAGTAATAGTATTGGAGTAGTCATAATTTAGGGAGCGTTCGCACTACCGTTGGTGTCCGTCAGTAGTGTCCGTTGCTATTGTCCGTTACAAGATTTTAGCAACGGACACTAGTTGAACCGTCAGAATTCCGTTAAAATTTCCATTCATTTAAATGGGTTTTTATATTGTGTCCGTTAGTGTCTGTTTGTGTCCGTTTACACCAAATCCGTCAGAAGTCCGTTATTTTTTAACGGACAAAAAATCCTACATGCAGGACTTTTTGTTCGTTTGAAACAAACGGATTCTTGACGGACAGCAAGTGTCCGTTATTTTTTTAACATTGAAGTCTATGGGTAACGGACTTATAACGGACAGTAACTGATAGCCATCAGTTACTGTCCGTTATTTTATGTCCGTTTACTTTCCCCTTCGCATGCTCAGAAAGGAGAAACAAACAAACAAAACAAAAAAAATTAGCAGTGTTAGAGGACATTTTGTGTCCTCAGGCACATGCGGTTTTACATACCGCTAGAAAGCTGACAGCGCGCTGAATTCAGCGCACTGCCGGCTTTCCTGGTATGTGCCCCGGGGCTGGAGATATCGGCGGTGTAATGTTTTACTGTTTGAAGGGCGCTGCGAGGAACTCCCTGACACTTCTCTTTGTTCAGAGACTTGTACTGAGGGGGCGTTCCTCACAGCTTGAGCGTCATCGCTGGGCTGTGAGGAATGCCCCCTCTCTCTGTTCTAGTCTATAGCTGGGTACTGTCAGAGGAATGCCCTCCCTGACACTTCTGTTCGTTCATAGCGCTGTATGAGGGGGCGTCCTCACAGCTGAGCATCATCGCTGGGCTGTAAGGACGCCCCCCTCTCGTTCTCATCTATAGCCGGGTACTGTCAGAGGACGCCCTCCCTAACACTTCTGTTCGTTCATAGCCCTGTATGAGGGGGCTTACCTCACAGCTGAGCGTCATCACTGGGCTGTAAGGAACGCCCCCTCTCTCTGTACTGGTCTATAGCCCTGTACTGTCAGAGGGGGCATTCCTTACTGCCCGGCGATGACGCTGAGCTGTGAGGAACGCCCCCTCATACAGCGCTATGGACGAACGAGAAGTGGCAGGGAGAGAGTTCCTCACAGCGCCCTTCAAAGAGTAAGTAAAGTAAAACATGTAACTTACACCGCCGATATCTCCAGCCCCGGGGCACATACCGGGAAAGCCGGCAGTGCGCTGAATTCAGCGCTCTGTCGGCTTTCTAGCGGTATGTGACATTAAAAAACGGACACTACCTGATGCTCATCAGTTAGGGTCTGTTATGATAGGTGTCCGTTTCTTTTTTTTTAACGGACACCTTCATAACGGACTCCAACGGTAGTGTGAACCCTGCCTTAGCTATTATACAGACTAAAGCCGCAAACACATGGACACATTACATAAAGTAGCAATTGGTGTACCTAAGGAGGTGCATGGGACCTTACTGAATCTTTGTATGGCACTAATTTCCTACAGAGGTTTTACTATTGGACTCCATGCCAGTTTGACAGAAAAAAAAAAATTAAAAATGCTCCATTACTTATATCATATTACAGAAGTATACTCTCCTACAAGCATTTCCACTAGGGTTAGAAATTTTGTCTAGCCCTCACTGTTCCTGAGCAATTATTTTTGTTAGTTTCAGCATAGTTATGCTCTCTACTGTCAGATATGTTGTCCCAGGCAGTTTGCTTCAGTCTGGGACCACTCACCTGACAGTAGAAAGGCTAACTAACAGCTGAAACTAACAGCACCAATTGCTCAGGAATTGTAGGGGCTAGAGAAGAAATTTCAACTGTGCTAGATTGAGTGGAGCTGCTCCTAATGAAGGATGCAAAGAACTGGAGATGCTGAAAGATTCTCTTTAGACTAAGGCCTTACCTAGCGGGCCACAGTGAAAAAGCGCTGCAGCAAAAACTGCGGCAGAAACGCATTGAGGTCTTTCCCTCAGTGCTTTTCGCAGAAATCTGCTTCAATTATCCCTATAGGGAAACTGCCAGTGTTTCTGTAGGTATAACTGACATGCTGTGATTCAAAAACGCAACGTTTTTGGAAATCACAGCCAGTGGCGTAACTAGGAATGGCTGGGTCCCAAGGCGAACATTTGACATGGCCCCCCCCCCCAAACCGCCGCCCCAACCCCCCAAACCACCGCCCCCCAACCCCGCCCACACACAAACCGCATTCTTGCGCACACTATTATGCCCCATAGTGGCCCCTGCACACGGTATTATGTCCCATAGTGGCCCCTGCACACGGTATTATGCCCCATAGTGGCCCCTGCACACAATATTATGCCCCATAGTGGCCCCTGCACACAGTAGTTTGCCCCATAGTGGCCCCAGCACACAGTAGTTTGCCCCATAGTGGCCCCGACACACAGTAGTTTTCCCCATAGTGGCACCTGCACACCGTAGTTTGCCCCATAGTGGCCCCTGCACACAGTAGTTTGCCCATAGTGGCGCCTGCATGCAGTAGCTTGCCCCATAGTAGTCCCTGCACACAGTAGTTTGCCCCATAGTAGCCCCTGCACACAGTAGTTTGCCCCATAGTGGCCCCTGCACACAGTAGTTTGCCCCATAGTGGCCCCTGCACAGTAGTTTGCCCCATAGTAGCCCCTGCACACAGTAGTTTGCCCCATAGTGGCCCCTGCACACAGTAGTTTGCCCCATAGTGGCCCCTGCACACAGTAGTTTTCCCCATAGTGGCCCATGCACACAGTATTATGCCCCATAGTGGACCACCCATGAACGATTATTATACTCTGGGGTCTTTTCAGACCCCAGAGTATAATGATCGGAGACCCAGGGGAGGATAGAAACATAGAAAACACTGCAACTTACCTCTTCCTCGCTCCGGTGCACTCCCGTGCGCTACTTCGGCCATCTTCAATGTCGGACCGGATCTCGCGCGATCCAGGCCGGCGTCGCGACGCATAATGACGTCGGCTGACGTCTGGGACGTCACCAAACAGGCCCGAAGCCTGCGGAGCCGCGGAGAGGTGAGTTACAGTGTTTTTTATGTTCGCTCACCTCCCCTGGGTCCCCGATCGTTATACTCCGGGGTCTCAAAATACCCCGGAGTATAACGATAGCAGTGTTTGTGGGGTTCGCGGTAGCGACTGCCACAGGGCTCCGGGCCCCATAATGTTCCAGGCCCTGTGGCAGTTGCTACCACTGCTACCCCGGTAGTTACGCCCCTGATCACAGCATTTCTGCTGCAGGTATTTTTCTGCAATGTGTCGATGGGATCCGCTAGAATCCACTTTGCAGGGACTGTAAAATGCTGTGGTTTCTGCCGAGGCCAAACCATGGTCTTAAACTTCCTCTACTTGATTGATAAATATTTGGAGCAGTTCTTCCTCAATAAAAGGAAATGATAGTGGAAATACAAATCTATGTTTTAGTATTTCATACAGTATACAGAAGAATAATACTTTGTTCTCAAATTTTTCTAAAATATATTTTTGTATATATTTGTTAAGAAAATTTTGTTATTTAATAATGTGAATTTCTGAATTATCTCTGCTGGGTATCTATTCTCAATAAAGATTAATCTCTCTCTCATTTCTTTCCTCTTTCTTTTCCTTTTACGAGGGTTATTGTGATTATGCAATGTTCTGATTTGTTTCTGAATATATTGCTTAAAAATCTAGAATAAAAAAAGATAAAAAATATATTTTTTTCATGTATTCCATATTTTTTTCCAGCTTTGTTTACATCTTTGTATTTAATCTAGGTATTTTATATCTATACAACATTAGTCATTGTGAAGTAAACAAATGTAGAGTAACTAAACGTGCTCAAATATACTATCAAAGAGAAAAAATAACAAACTAGCACTAATACCTAAAATATAACCTTTAATAATCTGATTAAAAAGTGTACAATGCACTACAAAGAAAATGACGTCTGTATTGTTGCTGCATATGGTATTAAGCAGACAACAGCACATAAGTAGCTTTCACAATGTCCATAAAGCCTCTGTTTGAAAAACAGCTAAACTAAGTGTTCAATAATCAGCAGCATGTGAGTGGCTTTATCACAAGGTCAATAGAGCCCCTGTTTGAATAGATCTATCTTAAGAGGCTTAACAAAATGTATACACAGCCCTTGTTTGTATAAAGATATCCTCTAAGAGGTTTATAACAATGTCCACACAGCCCCTGTTTATATATAGCTATCCTCTAAGAGGCTTATCTCAAAATAAACACAGCCCCTGTTTGTTAAAGCTATCCTCTAAGAGGCTTTAGCAATGTAAACAGAGCCCCTATTTGTATAAAACTATCCTCAACGCGTTTCCCCCAGAGATAAGCAGGGTTCATCAGGAGAAGGTAAAGATAAAGATAATATCAAGCTTACTGAGATAATTTGCAGTAATAACTGCAGTTCCCAGTGTCCTGATGGTGGACACTGGTACTAAGACGTCACCAAACAGGCCCGAAGCCTGCGGAGCCGCGGAGAGGTGAGTTACAGTGTTTTTTATATTCGCTCACCTCCCCTGGGTCCCCGATCGTTATACTCCGGGGTCTCAAAATACCCCGGAGTATAACGATAGCAGTGTTTGTGGGGTTCGCGGTAGCGACTGCCACAGGGCTCCGGGCCCCATAATGTTCCGGGCCCTGTGGCAGTTGCTACCACTGCTACCCCGGTAGTTATGCCCCTGATCACAGCATTTCTGCTGCAGGTATTTTTCTGCAATGTGTCGATGGGATCCGCTAGAATCCACTTTGCAGGGACTGTAAAATGCTGTGGTTTCTGCCGAGGCCAAACCATGGTCTTAAACTTCCTCTACTTGATTGATAAATATTTGGAGCAGTTCTTCCTCAATAAAAGGAAATGATAGTGGAAATACAAATCTATGTTTTAGTATTTCATACAGTATACAGAAGAATAATACTTTGTTCTCAAATTTTTCTAAAATATATTTTTGTATATATTTGTTAAGAAAATTTTGTTATTTAATAATGTGAATTTCTGAATTATCTCTGCTGGGTATCTATTCTCAATAAAGATTAATCTCTCTCTCATTTCTTTCCTCTTTCTTTTCCTTTTACGAGGGTTATTGTGATTATGCAATGTTCTGATTTGTTTCTGAATACATTGCTTAAAAATCTAGAATAAAAAAAGATAAAAAATATATTTTTTTCATGTATTCCATATTTTTTTCCAGCTTTGTTTACATCTTTGTATTTAATCTAGGTATTTTATATCTATACAACATTAGTCATTGTGAGTTTGTTATGAGAAATATTTGTGAGAACATTAGTTTTACATGTCTATACCTTACAAGTAAGTTTAGGAGACATTTAATAAATGAAACCAAATCTTTCTTTATTTAGTTTCAGTTTTATACATGTTTACAATTATATACTTATCCATGTTACATTTAGAGCATGTATTTACAATACATTGAAAATATATATATATATATATATATATATATATATATATTTTTTTTTTTTTTTCATTTTGGCTGATTTCTTTTTTTTATTTTGTTTTTATTTAGCAAAGGAATGTCTAGATTGGCAACTGAACATACCCCCCCCCCTCCAAAAAAAAGTATGTGAATAGCAACTTCTAGCTTGATACTGGATCCCTGAAGAACTGCATTTCTTTTGCAATGTCAATATCCACATGCAATTACAGTACATTGAATCCAGGGTTATTTTTTCAGATTTCCCATCAGCAGGAGTGATTGTGCACACCTTCCTCTTGTCTTGCCTTCAGTCCTTTTCTATTTCAGATCTTTAATTGGCTTAGTGAAGTTCTCATTTAATTCAACTATCATATCACATCTCAAGCTATGACTTCCATTATGTAGAATGTCACACAGAGTGCAATGAAGAAATTCAACAAGGATATGGCTATATTGATGTATTTTGATTTTAAATAGTGTAGCTGTATGGTATTAAAGTGTTCATTAAAATACCATTATAAGCATAATAGAAAAAATACAATAGTAAATTTGCATGCTTAATACACTTGCTCTTTTGTATACTCCCATTCATAATTTAAATAGGACTTCTGGAATTTTGTTTTCCAGTAGTGCCAAAATGCCAAGTACTAGTAATACTTTCCAATATACATTGGTTTAAAAATAATTACCATTTCACTTAGTGTATATGCCCCAGGTGGTCCCATGTGTCACATCCCATACAGTGAAGGAAATAAGTATTTGATCCCTTGCTGATTATGTAAGTTTGCCCACTGACAAAGATATGAAGAGTATATAATTTTAAGGGTAGGTTAATTTGAACAGTGAGAGATAGAATATGAAAAATAAAATCCAGAAAATCACATTGTATAAATTTTATAAATTTATTTGCATTTTGCGGAGAGAAATAAGTATTTGATCCCCTACAAACCATTAAGAGTTCTGGCTCCTACAGACCAATTAGACGCTCCTAATCGACTCGATACCTGCATTAAAGAGACAGCTCTCTTATATTGTCACCTGTATAAAAGACTCCTGTCCACAGACTCAATTAATCAGTCATATTCTAACATCTACAACATGGTCAATACCAAAGAGCTTTCTAAGGATGTCAGGGACAAGATCATAGACCTGCACAAGGCTGGAATGGGCTACAAAACCATAAGTAAGATGCTGGGTGAGAAGGAGACAACTGTTGGTGCAATAGTAAAAAAATGGAAGAAATACAAAATGACTGTCAATCGACATCGATCTGGGGCTCCATGCAAAATCTCACCTCATGGGGTATCCTTGATCATGAGGAAGGTGAGAGATCAGCCTAAAAGTACATGGGGGGAACTTGTTAATGATCTCAAGGCAGCTGGGACAGTCACCAAGAAAACCATTGGAAGCACATTACGCCGTAATGGATTAAAATCCTGCAGTGCCAGCATGGTCCCCCTGCTCAAGAATGCCCATGTGCAGGCCCATCTGAAGTTTGCCAATGAACACCTGGATGATTCTGCGAGTGAATGGGAGAAGGTGCTGTGGTCAGATGAGACAAATATTGAGCTCTTTGACATTAACTCAACTCGCCGTTTTTGGAGGAAGAGAAATGCTGCCTATGACCCAAAGAACACCGTCCCCACTGTCAAGCACGGAGGTGGAAACATTATGTTTTGGGGGTGTTTCTCTGCTAAGGGTATAGGACTACTTCACCGCATAAATGGGAGAATTGATGGAGCCATGTACCATAAAATCCTGAGTGACAACCTCCTTCCCTCCGCCAGGACATTAAGAATGGGTCGTGGCTAGGTCTTCCAGCAGGACAATGACCCAAAACAGACAGCCAAGGCAACAAAGGAGTAGCTCAAAAAGAAGCACATTAAGGTCATTTAGTGGCCTAGCCAGTCTCCAGACCTTAATCCCATAGAAAACTTATGGAGGGAGCTGAAACTCCGAGTTGCCAAGTGACAGACTCAAAATCTTAATGATCTGCAAAGAGGAGTGGACCAAAATTCCTCCTGACATGTGCCCAAACCTCATCATCAACTACAAAAAAAGTCTGACTGCTGTGCTTGCCAACAAGGGTTTTGCCACCAAGTATTAAGTCTTGTTTGCCAGAGGGATCAAATACTTATTTCTCTCTGCAAAATGCAAATAAATTTGTACAATGTGATTTTGCCATGTGTGTGGGCTAGGCTGATTTGTTATTTTTGTTCCTGTTATCACTTACTAGCTGAATAAAGCCATTTATTTTGGATTGCCACTACCTGATATGCTGTTTATTTGGCACCCAGTACCACCAACACCTCTGTGAAGTCCAGGAAGCTGCCACCTTTGATGCTAAACTACCCCCAATTGTCACATATGGTGCTTCGGATGCGGGCATAAAGAGAGCCACGCAAGTCCTGAAAGACAAGTGTTTGGTAACTGCAGTACCGCTAAATGTGCATTGTGGCCTACAGCTGGAAAAAGAAGTCTGTGATTTCAAGTGAGAAACCCAGGAGGGGTGAGTGGAACTACAAAATAGCAAATTGTGTGCAAAACTGGTGAAAGTAAAACTCTGGAAGAGGATTCCAGGGAATGGACTTTGTATATACTGTGGCACAGAAGTCTGTAAAGTGCTTGCTGCTAGCAAGAAAGTAAGCAATGTATGTAGAAACTGGATATCGCAAACAGTCTATGTGAAAGGCTATGGTGCCATGTTTGTGTTTTCTGTGGAAGACAGAAGAAAATGCTGGTTATTGTAGTGCCACATAAGTTAACTGTTTGGTGAATACATGTGACTGCAGAAGATAGCAAAAAGTTGCTGCCGGTTGAACCCAAGGTTTCTGTGGAATATTGTGTAATCTTGTTATTAAACCATGGGCAAGAAAAAGAAAATTTCAGTTTGTAAAAAAGCAGAAAAGCTGTGCACAGGTGTGTTATTGCAGCAGTCTCAAGGCAGAGAGACACAAAACTTGGAACAGAGTCTGTGCAAGTAAAGATTATGGGTTGCATGAGAGTGACTTAGTTTTTCTGAAGCACCTCTGTTCTATGAATGAATATGTCCCTGCTGACTGTATGTCTCATACTGGAGTTCATGAAAGCACCAAAGATGAAAATATTATGGTGCAGCAGCTTCAAGATGAGATTAAAACCATCAGGTTTATTTATGAGGATGAAATATCTGATTGGAAATGGCAACTTGAGGTATCAGTAAAAAAGAGAACCTTAAGTTAAAGAAAGAGCTTGACTCTATGAAGAGTTCATATCCTAGTCATTGTGAAAAGGTGGTGCTGGGTTTGCCTGGAATGGACTGTGTCACTAAGAAGGAGTTTGCTGAAATGAAATGCGCTCTATCTAATAAAGTTCTACAGAGTGTAGAGCAAAATCAAGTGTTTGAGAAGCAATTGCAGGATTTAAAGGAGCAGCATGTCCAAGACTCCAGTGCCAAAGAGTGTCATTGAAAAATTAAGAGATGACCTTGAAACTGCTAAACGTGAGAGAAGTGAATTTTTGCAGTGTCAGTCAGAATGTTTGGATGACCAAGTCAGGAAGTGTGGAAAACTTTCGGCTGCATTAACTGATAAAGAAAATGAAGTTGCAGAACTGAGGAAGGAGGTGTCTGACCGAAAGAGTGATTTAGAATCTGTGGTGCAGACATTGCAGTCAGAGCAAAACTTGCATGAACTAAAGCAGGTTCAACTAAACAATGAAGTGAAGGAATGGCAGAGCAGAGCTGGAGTTCTGGAACAAAGAGAAATGGAACTCAAAGCTAGAATATGTAGCCTGGAGAGGGCGCTGTCAGGATCTTGTGAAGATAATGAGAAATTGTCTGTTTTGGTGCAAAATAAAGACAAAGAATTGATGGAGATGTCATCTGTCCATGCTCAGAATTTACAAACCTTACAGGAGAGTCTCAAAGAAGTTGAGAAAAACCTGAAATCTGTGCAGATATTGTATGAGGACAAAGCCAATGCCTATGACAAGCTGGAAAAGGCCAAGAGAGAATTGGACCTCCAGATAGAAGACATGAGGATTCAGTTTGAGGAAAACATGTGTAATTTATCTGCTCAGATTGTAGATCTAAAAATGCTTGCTGCTCAACTAAAACTGCAAGTGGACAAACAGGAGGAAGATCTGCAAGTTGCAATAGTAAAAACTGAAATGGAGGTTGTGCAGAAAAATGTGGCAATGAAGAAAGTTCTGGAACTGGAATTAGAGATTTGTGTGCTACAGAAGGCGTTAGAATTGGAGAAAGCTGCCTGCATAGAGGCAGAGAAAGGAGAGCCATTAAGTCAGACAGACATGAGTGACCTGTCCAGTGATGGTGATGGCAAAGATCAAAAGGATAAGAAACGTGGTGTGAAAAGACCACATGAAGATCATGGCCGTGGCTACTTTGAGTGTATTGAAGAAAATAAATACAGCAGGTCTAAGTCCCCACAGCCACCGATGGAAGAGAAAGATGAAAAACTGGATGAAACTAATGTTCTTCTTGACACTTATAATTGTGATCTTCACTTCAAAATTTTACGGGATCGTCTGAGCGCCACTTCTCTCATCATGGAGAGTTTTGCCTTCCTGTGGGCAGGTGGAAGAGCCTCATATGGTGTCTCAAACGGCAAAGTTTGCTTTGAGATGAAGGTTACAGAAAAGGTACCCATGAAACATTTATACTCTAAAGACATTGATGTGCATGAAGTACGTGTTAGTTGGTCTCTGAGCTCCTGTGAATTCATGATAGGTGAAGATGAAAATTCTTATGGCTATTCACTAAAGGGATCAAAGTCATGCAATGGGGTGGCTGAAGACTATGGTGAGAAATATGATTAAAATGATGTGATCTCCTGTATGGTGAATTTTGAAGGTGATGAAGTAGAACTTGCTTTTGCAAAGAATGGCCAGGATCTTGGCGTAGCATTTAAAGTGCTGAGAAACCGGAAAACTCAACTGATCGGAACTTGGAGGTTGAGACCGCTAGATGGGGACATCTGGAGAGACACTGGACAAGCGTACATGATTGAAGAGGGACGTCGACATTGTATGTCTTGTCCTATTGTCGCTCACCCCATGGGTGGTGAGCTGAGGGGGAGGGAATGTGAGAGTGTGAACCTAGAGGGCGCTAGTCAGCGACCCAAAACCAGGGTTAAAAAGGTCCTCAACCACACCCATAGGTGGGGCTTCACTCCAGAGGGAGTGCACACAGCAGAGGAGTGCTGCTGGTGACCTGCAGGGAGCAGGTAACTGTGGACCAGTTAGAGACAGACAGGTGGTCTGTCCCAAGAGAACTGGGTTCCACAACGGACTTAGTTAAGCTGTAATATGAGCCAGACTGCTGAGGAGAAACCTCAGTAAAGATTCTTGCCCCCAGAAGTTAGTCAGGGCTCAAGAAGTGAGTTATTGCCCTGTGTGTGAGCTAGGCTGTTTTTGTTATTTTTGTTTCTGTTATCACTTACTAGCTGAATAAAGCCATTTATTTTGGATTGCCACTACCTGATATTTATTTATTTATATTTATTTGGCACCCAGCGACACAAACACCTCTGTGAAGTCCAGGAAGCTGCCACCTTTGATGCTAAACTACCCCCAATTGTCACACCCCACACAGTATAATCCTCCTACAGTCACCCTAACATTATATGCCCCCACATTATAATGTTCACCTCCAATTGCCCCACAGTATGAAGTCTCCTCTCCTGGTGCCCCAGTTTAAACTGGGGGAAACTAGAGGGGTACATTAAACTGGGGTAACTGGAGAGGGACATTAAACCGTGTGGTTAGTTGGATGGGGACATTAAACGGGGGGCTGCTGGAGCTGGACATTAACCTGGGGCAACTAGAGGGGGACATTAAACCGTGGGGGTAGCTGGAGGGGGACATTAAAGTGGGGACAACTAGTGGCAGACATGTCCCCATCCAGCTACCCCCAGTTTAATGCCCCCTTCCAACTTGCCCCCAGTTTAATGTCCCCCTCCACCTGCCCCCAGTTTAATATTCGTCTTCATCTCCCCCCAGTTTAATGTCCCACCTTCATCTGCCCCCCTAGTTTAATGTCCCCCTCCATCTGCCCCCAGTTTAATGTCCCCCCTTCATCTGCACCCAGTTTGATGCCTGTCTCCATCTGCCCCCAGTTTAATGGTTTAATGTCCCCCTTCATCTGCCCCAGTTTAATGTCACCCTCCATCTGCCCCTCTAGTTTAATGTTCCTCTTTATCTCCCCCAGTTTAATGCCCTCCCCTTCATCTTCCCCCCTAGTTTAATGTCCCCCTCCATCTACCCCCAGTTTAATGTCACCCTCCATCTGCACCCCTAGTTTAATGTCTCCCTTCATCTGCCCTCAGTTTAATGTGCCGGAGAGGACGAGGATGAGTTGATACCGGGACATACCTCCCGCCGACCGGGACAGGACCTGGAATCCTGGATGGTTGGGAGGTATGCCCAACGGGGCCCAAGTACCATAGGGCCCAATGCAAGTACACCGTTGGCCCTATGGTTAAAGTGGCCCTGCCCGTAACAACTGAAGCTGATGAAGTCTCCCCTGCTCCATAAGATGTCCAGCACAGGCTGTGCGATGCAATGATGTCATCGCGCGGGCTGAGTCAAGACGTACGGTGCGCACTATACTGTGGCTTACAGTATGACAGAGCATGGAGAATAGACTAAGAGGGGAATGCCAGCACAAAATCGTTGGACTTGGTTGTTACCACAACTTTATTACATCTAACATTAGATTTACCATGCTGGAATGATTTTTTTCCATTATGGATTCTGAAATCACAATGAAAAACTAGGCGGAAAAAACTCAATGCATTTTTTTTTTTGCTGTGCTTCACTATGTGGGCCTTAGCATAAAATAGTTTTCCCTCTCCATTAAATTTATTTTATGTCGCCAGGGGTGGGGCTAGAACCTATGATCTGGATGCGGTTTTAAATTCTTTTTTTTAATTATTTTACTTTATTTTTTTGCCATTTTATTTTTTTTACATTCTGCCCCCCGTAAGGTCATAATAGACTTTAGGGGGCATCTTATTTCTTCAGTAACTGGAGAGTGGTGGCTCCCATAGCTTTGTATACAGCACTCATTGAAAGCTGTGTACACATTGATCGAGAAGGCAGGGATGGTAATAAACCTTCCCTGCCTTCTCTATAGGAGCTGCAGTTACAGCCAGCTCCCCAGCATGATTTTGCGCAGCTGTTTAACACTGCAAGTACATCCTTTCAGAGTGAAGAGTGGAACGCCTGAACGTATATAGTCTATGGGCGGTCTGGAATTGGTTTATAAAAGGAATGCCTTTATCATGAAATACATAATTTAATATGCAAGTTTGCAGATTGAATACAGTTTTCCATGCTACAACTTTTACCTTTTTTCTAATTATGCTACATAAAGCAATTAAAGCCTAAATTTATGTCTAAAGTAATGTTCAATGTTTTAGCCTGTCTTTATATTAAATGAGGACATACAATATGCCAGTCCTTAAATAATCTCGATTGTAAACTTTCCCTTCTGTCTACCACCAATGTCTTCTTGGCTATATTTTTTGTAACTCCTGCTATGCTAAGGACTGCATAGTGACTTTTGGGCTTGCTAAAATCATGACTATTCCTACACCTTAATGTTCAAAATACTTAAAAAGTTTCACAACCATGCAGTTCATCCTTGACTTTCGCTGATACGCATTTTACAGTGCCAGCAAAAGTGATGTCATTAATCTCATCCACACATTACGAAGAAAAAGAGCTGCGGAAAAGCTGTGTTTTCAAAAAAGTTTTTTTAAAATGCAGCATGTTAATTTTAGCTGCGGAATTGCGCATGTTTTCCCTATATATTTAATAGGGTTAGAAAAAAACAGAAAAAGCAACAAAAACTCAATAAATAACACAGAAAAAAGGAATGCAATTTTGTAGCACTTTTTTAGCTGCATTTAGCTACATTGGGCCTTAGCCTTAGGGAGACATTGAAGCTGCACAAGGGTCACCATAGAGCTTTTAGTTGTAAGGCTTTTCCAGTTTTATGCAAAAAACAGTTGTTCATTGTAGACCAAATAATAGTAATTTTATAATAAAGATTATGAAACTATATACGATACTTCATGCATGGCAGGGGCGTAAATATCGGGGTAGCAGTGATAGCGGCTGCCACAGGGCCCGGAACATTATGGGGCCCGGGACCCGGAGCCCTGTGGCAGCCGCTACCGCGAACCCCACAAACACTGCTATCATTATACTCGGGGGGTCTTTTGAGACCCCTGAGTATAACGATCGGGGGCCCAGGGGAGGTGAGGGAACATAAAAAAACACTGTAACTCACCTCTCCTACGATCCGCAGGCTTCGGGCCTGTTTGGTGACGTCCCAGACGTCAGCCGACGTCATTATGCGTCGCGACGCCGACCTCACTCACGCGAGATCTGGTCCAACATTGAAGATGGCCGAAGTACTGCACGGGAGTGCAGCGGAGCCAGGGAGAGGTAAGAAGCATTGATTTTTATGTTTGTATCCTACCCTGGGTCTCCGATCATTATACTCTGGGGTCTGAAAGACCCCAGAGTATAATAATCGTTCATGCGTGGTCCACTATGGGGCATAATACTGTGTGCAAGGGCCACTATGGGGCATACTACTGTGCGTAGGGGCCACTATGGGGCATACTACTGTGGGCAGGGGCCACTATGGGGCATACTACTGTAAGCAGGGGCCACTATAGAGCATAATACTGTGTGCAGGGGCCACTATGGGGCATAATTCTGTGTGCAGGGGTCACTATGGGGCATAATACAGTTCACAGGGGCCGCTATGGGACATAATACCGTGTGCAGGGGCCGCTATGGGGCATAATACTGTGTGCAGGGGCCACTATGGGGTATACTACTGTGTGTAGGGGCCACTATGGGGCATACTACTGTGGGCAGGGGCCACTATGGGGCATACTACTGTGAGCAGGGGCCACTATAGAGCATAATACTGTGTGCAGGGGCCACTATGGGGCATAATTTTGTGTGCAGGGGTCACTATGGGGTATAATACAGTTCACAGGGGCCGCTATGGGACATTATACCGTGTGCAGGGGCCGCTATGGGGCATAATACTGTGTGCAGGGGCCACTATGGGGTATAATACTGTGTGCAGGGGCCACTATGGGGCATAATACTGTGTGCAGGGGCCAGTATGGCGCATAATAGTGTGTGCAGGAATGCGGTTTATGCGAGGGTGGGTTGGGGGCGGCGTTTTGTGCAGGGGGTTGGGGGCAGTGGTTCGGGTGGGCCCCATGTCAAATGTTCGCCTTGGGGCCCAGCCATTCCTAGTTACACCACTGATGTATGGATTTCTCCATTTTCAGATCGCCATTTGCTGTTAGTTAGAAAGCATTTGTATATGGCTGGAAATCTGTTTGTCATGTACTGCACATTATGGAATTTAGGAGGCATTGATATACCATTCATAATAAAAAGCTGTTTAACTTTTCATAAAGTCAATAGGCATTTTGCATCACAACAACTGTGTATTCACACATAGATAGATAGCATAGACATCTCCATCAATGGTGTAAATAAAGAATTATGGGTCCTGGTGCAAACATTCAACTTATGCTTTCTCTATACAACTTCTCCTCACAACTGTCATCCACATACCATCCATACATTTTAGCAGTATTGACACATTCCCTTTTCTTCTCTGTCTGGGTCCAGGCTACCATGATGATTTGTTCACAACATGTTTGTGCATACAAGTTTACCATCACTCCCATCCCCAGTCAGTGTCCCTACACAGTAATTGAGCATCCTTTTATGCCACAGCCTCTCTCAACAGGTGTGACTGCCAGGGTAGCAGACATAGCAGCTGCTATGGGGCCCAACAACTAGGGAGGGCCATTTCCACTGAGATCTACAGAGCAATTAATGAGAACTATGGATGAATGAATGAGATGTGAAAAACTAAATGTGACTCCATTACTTTACTTGGACATCATATTGTCATGCATGTTACATTATTACAATTACTTTCTTAATATATGTGATGTCACAGTGTGCACAGTGATATTTTTCTGTGTGCACTATCCCTGTACTATGACATCAATGACCCCTGCAGATCAGTGGTACCGAGACAGGGCGGCTAAAGGTAATAACATGTTGGGAGCCACGCTGCTCACCCGCCATACCATGTGCACCACTGCACTACCTAAACCCACTGCTACACCCTGTATGGCAAGTGAACAGCGTGGCTCCTAGAATTGTTACCTGTAGCCGCACTGTCCTGGAAAAGCTGATCTGCAGAGGTCCTGGCTGTTGTATCATCACAGATGTAATATTGCTGGCCTATCCTAAGGACAGGCCATCAATATTAGAAAGATGGATAAATCCTTTGAAGAAGTTGTCCAGGAATTGGCGCAACCTATGTCCCTTGCGGGAGGTGTAAAATAAAAAATAAATAAATAAAAAAGCATACTCGCCTGTCCCTGGCGCTCTGTTGTCCGCTGCCCGTGTCCATTCAGTCTTGTGCTGGCGACTCCTTGCTGGGAGTCCTGCACCTCATGTGACCGCTAAGACCAATTAGGTACAGGATTTCCAGAAATGAGGGGCCACCATGAGACCGAACAGACACAGGCAGGGGACAACGGCGTGCTGGGGACAGGTGAGTATGCTTTTTTGAATTTTTTTTTTTATTTTTACACCTGCCTGGCAGCCACCACAGTGGTCGCTCTAGTTTATGGACAACCTCTTTTAAGGGGTTGTCTGGGCCAAATTTTTTTATGGCCAAATCACTGGTCCCCCAATACAGTGACCTCTTCACTGGTCCTCCATACTGTATGGGGAACAGTGATGGAGCCATTATATTGTGTGGGAGCAGTGATGGGGGCTAACATCCTGTGGGGGGGACATTAATCTGTGTGGGGCATATTAAAGGGGTTGTCCAGGGTTAATCTTTTTTATGGCCTATGGTCAGGATTGGCCATAAATACCTGATCGGTAGAGGGCTGACACACGGCCCTATCAGCTGTTTGGAGCCACTTCCGGCGCCCGTTCTGTACACAACACAGGGCTGGAAGCAGAAAGCTCGATCCGCTGTATAGCAGCCCAGCGCCATCACTGCAGCTCAGCTCCGACTGACTTCAATAACTGCTGAGATGCAGTGAAGGTGCCTGGCTAATACACAGTGGACAGAGCGCTTCGGTTCTGCTTCTGGCCCTACGAAAAGTGACATTAAATTAGTAGATCCTCCTTTGCAAAATAACAGCCTCTAGCGCTTCCTGTGCTTTTATCGTTCCTGGATCCTGGCTGAACGGTATTTTTCCAGGCCCTTCCCCTTGAGGTCCCAGCAGCCCCGCCATACCCACAGATTTCAAGATCGGTTCTCACTCTATGGCCTCGCTAATCCTGAGGATCTTTCCCAAACCATACCACAAATTATACACTGTGACCATGCGACCCTCAACTTTAACACAGATCCCGGTCCGGCATGGCCACACAGCCCCAAAGCATGATGGAACCTCCACCAAATTTTGTGGGTAGAAGTGTTTTTCTTGGAATGCTGTGTTTTTGACGCCATGCATAACGCCTTTTGATGACCAAACAACTCAATCTTTGTTTATAGTAAGGACTTTTCCAAAATGCTGTTTCCAATGTCTTTTTGTGTTTGTGCTTTTCAAAGTGGTTGTCCTTAGTATTTACATTTTCTTCTTGTTTCTGATATTTTTCTTGGCCTGCCCTTTTTTTCCTAATAGTCCGGGAGAGGTTAAACCCCCCCCCCAAAAAAAAAACAACTATTTCCTCAAAAAACAAAAACATACTAAACATGTTGAACAATCTTTGTTTTCAGATCATTTGAGAGTTCCCGGTCCTCCGGTGTCAGGATACACCTGGCTATGAAGTTCAAAGCTCAGTGAGGTTACAAAACCAATTTTGTGCTTCAGTAAGTCAGTAAAAGTAGTTGGAGTATTCAAATCATAAATGTAAGGGTACCCAATTTTTCCCCCCCCCCCTTTTTTTTTTTTATCCATTTCCCCCTTTTTTTTTTTTTCCAAAAACCCCCTTTTCACCCCTCAAATTTTCCTGTGCCCATCAGTTATTAGATATATCAAATTGAAATGGCTGTTGCAAACACACAAATATTTAGAACTAAAAATGATTAAGATTAATAGGGGTGCCCAAACTTTTTCATATGACTGTATACCCCCCTAATGTGCCAGCACTTTAAGGGTTGTCCGTTAATTTTTGTCTTTTTTCTAATAGTCCGGGAGAGGTCCCCCCCCCCCCCCCCCCAAAAAAAAACCCAAAAAACAAACACCTCCTACCCTCCCCCCCCTTCCCCCGGTCCTCCGGTGTCAGCAGGTCCCAGCACTGTCCGTTCCTGCAGCTCCGCTGTCTTCTTTTGCCGGAAGTCCTCACTGGCTGTGACATCCCAGGTCCCTTCCTTTAGACCGCTGATTGGCTTCAGGGGTCACGTGACGTAACAGGTAGTCACGTGCAGGGGGAACTTGCGCTGGAAGAAAACAGAGCTGCAGGCCGAACCGCGCTGGGAGACACTGGGGACAGGAAAGAAAGTTTGGTTTTTTTTTTTTTTTTTTTTTACCTGTCCCAGTGTAATAAAAAAAAAATGTTATCCTGCACAACCCCTTTAATGTCCCCCAGGCTATTGGCCTCCATCACTGCCCCCCCCCCATGACTCCATCAATGGTCCCCATACAGTATAGGGGACCAGTGAAGAGGCCACTGTACGGGGGGGAATATTGAAGGGGCCACTGTATGCCCATACAGTGGCCCCTTCACTGGTCTTCCCTATAGCAGTATTGGAGTTTCTGCGACTTAGGTATTGTTATGCTGGAGCCCTAGAGCAGGCACCAGCATAACAATACAGTGAGAAATTAGCTGGGGTGGGAGGGGGGATTACAACTCTCAACAGACTCAGAGCATCTGGATTTGTTAGGGGTTGTAGTTATCAGAGTGGTCAGTGAAGTTGAAAGAACATGGTGAATATGTGGCATCCCAGAGCTGGCTATGGCTGGGCTGAGGGTGATCTCTGTGCATTGTATTATTTCCTGTTGCTTCATAGCCTGTGTGACATAGCAGGGGGTCCTGAGTCTCACACAACACAGCGCCACCTAGTGAGCCTCACACATGCATTACACCTCCCATAGGATTGAATAGTAACCAAATGTCCAATGGGAGGACATCGCCTGGGAAAAGGGGAGGAGTCAGCTGATCACTGGGTCCCCATGGTAACACCCCTGCAGGAAGGTCCTGCGTGTGAGGAGTTAGAAGTGTGGAGTGTTAGGAGGAGGAGGTGAGGAGATAAGTGTGATGTCCTGTGAAGAAAGCAGTGAGTTTAGTGCAGGAATCTCAAGTCCTAGACAGGCCCAGGAAGGTTGGAGAGCTGACATACTCCAGCTATTCAGAAGATCCTGTCCCCTGTCTGCCTAGCCATCGCCCTGAAGGAAGTCAAGCATCATTATCTTGTCAGCATGAGACTGTGGAGAGAACATTCTGGAACACGTGCTCCATAGCAAGTATCACAGGATCCAGGGGCCAAGGCCAGACCTGTGGAATATCCTGCCACCCTGACTATTGCACCCCGAAACGCTGAGCTATCAGGACCACATAACGTGAGTGGGGAATATTATGTACTAGTATCATGGTGGGCATCCTCCTATGAGCCAAATAGGAGCCCAGACGCACCTTAGGGCTGTAACACTGAAGTATAAGGGGCTAGGAACACCTTTCATCAAGTCTACCCTGCACCCCAGGACTTTGCTGTGTCACCAGGCGTACCCCGTTGTTTTGTATTGAAGAAACTGTTTAAGCATTTGTGCCTCCACACCCATGGAAGTAAAAGTTCAACTTTACAACCGTTTCTGTGTCTGACTCTGCACCGACAACATCAGGGCGCCCCAAACACCAGCAGTCGGCACAGTATAGGGGAAGCGCCCCGGGGGAACAATCACCACCAACATTTGTGCAGCCCCCTCATCACCGGTACCAGTGGTGGTAACGTGGGACAGCACCAGCGCTGCGCCCTCGTGCCCAGAGACCGTGACAAGTCTGAGCTGTTTGCACCCCGCAATCCCAACTGCAGCGTTACCTTCCATCTGGTCACCGCAAATGTGCAGCGCAGCACCCGGCATGTAAACAATACTGGGACAGTATAATATGCTCCACAGTGGCCCCCACACAGCACACAGCATTATATACTCCGCATTGGCCCCAAAGCAGCATTATATGCTCCGCAGTGGCCCCCAAGCAGCATTATATGCTCCGCAGTGGTCCCCAAGCAGCATTATATGCTCTGCAGTGGCCCCCAAGCAGCATCATATGCTCCACAGTGGCCCCCCCCACAGCATAATATGCTCCTAAGTGGCTCCCACACAGCATTATAAGCTCCACAGTGGCCCCCACACAGTATTATATGCTCACAGTGGCCCCCACACAGTATTATATGCCCACAGTGGCCCCCACACAGTATTATATGCTCACAGTGGCCCCCACACAGTATTATATGCCCACAGTGACCCCCACACAGTATTATATGCCCACAGTGGCCCCCACACACTATTATATGCCCACACTGGCCCCCAGACAGTATTATATGCCCACAGTGGCCCCCACACAGTATTATATGCCCACACTGGCCCCCACACAGTATTATATGCCCACAGTGGCCCCCACACAGTATTATATGCCCACAGTGGCCATCACACACTATTATATGCCCACACTGGCCCCCACACAGTATTATATGCCCACAGTGGCCCCCACACTGTATAATATGCCCACAGTGGCCCCCACACACTATTATATGCCCACACTGGCCCCCACACTGTATAATATGCCCAAAGTGGCCCCCACACACTATTATATGCCCACAGTGGCCCCCACACAGTATTATATGCCCTCAGTGGCCCCCACACAGTATTATATGCCCACAGCGGCCCCCACACAGTATTATATGCCCACACTGGCCCCCACACTGTATAATATGCCCAAAGTGGCCCCCACACACTATTAGATGCTCCACAGTGCCCCCCACCCCCAGTGCTATTATTATACTCAGGGAGACCTCAGACCCCAGAATATAATAAGTAGAGGCCCAAAAGAAGTGATTAAAAATAACAAACACTTATACTCACCTTGTCTTACCTCTCCGGGGCATCCTTGCTCTGTCCAACTGTCTTTCCCATCTTCCTTGGTCCCCTGGTCTTCACGTCCTGTGCCCCAGACGTCACCGCTGGGGCCTGTGATTGCACCTCAGCGGTCACGTGAGGCGCGATGATGTCATTACGTTGGCGCGCTCCATGTCACCGCTGGGGCCTGATCACAGGCACCTGCAGTGAGGCCGGAAAGGTGCCGGAAGCGATTCTGAACCCAGGACAGCCAGGTGAGTATTTTTTTTTTTTTTTTGTCACTTCCCCTGGGCTGGCATCTAATGGAAAGGGGCCCAGCCCCTCTCCATTAACAATAGGTATAGCGGTTGGGGAACCAGGCCTTCCCCGACCACTATCATGGTAGTCCGGGGCCCTCGGCCATTTCCAGCTGGCCACAGGCCCCGCACCCCTCCGGTCGCAGTCGCAGCCCTTGCGACCACGATCGATACGCCGCTGTCCACTGGTCAGGGGCCCGATCGGGCACGGTCAGGAGCCGGATCGGGCCCCTGACCGTCCCGATCAGACCCTTGACCTTTGCATTGACAAAATGAGTACTAATAGTCGGGGCTCGGGGCCCACCGGGGGATTCACCGGTTCCCCAGTGGGCCAGTCCGACCCTGTCAATGTTTATAATATTGCTGTACTGTGATATCAATGTGTGCATTATCCCTGTACTTCTGACATCACTGTATATGTTCTCCCTATGCTTCGACAGTACTGTGTGTATAACCCCTGTATTGTGACATTACTGTGTGCATTATCCCAGTATTGTGATATTACTGTGTGCATTATCCCAGTGTGTATATTATTCCTGTACTGTGGCATTACTATGTGCATTATTCATATACTGTGACATCTCTCTGACAAAAACAGTTGTTGATTTTTCAAGTTCTGAACTTGCTGCTGAAGGTCGTTATGATAGACTGTGGGATCCTATTACAAATTTTGCTATGGGACCTCCTGGTTACGTTTTATGCTGTGGCTGCTTAAAGGGGTTGGCTACTTTCAGATCAATGTTGAGAGACAAATGTCATTGTTTGTATAATAAAAAGATATACAATTTCCCAATATACTTTCTGTATCAATTCCTCACGGTTTTCTATAACTCTGCTTTCTGTCATTCATTTTGTTACTTCTAATGGATAAAACTCTGAACATGGTCATGTGATTTATGGTCCATGGTCATGTGTTGCACACACAGGTGCACAGCTTGTTACCAGGCAGATGTCTGATTATTGTGCTGTGACTATAACGAACTGTGCACCTGTGTGTTCATCACATGACTGTGAACAGTAAATCACATGACCATGGTCAGAATTTTATCCACTAGAAGTAAGCAGAATGAATGACAGCAAGCAGAGATCTAGAAAGCTGTGAGAAATTGATGCAGAATGTATCTTGGAAAATTGTACAACATTTAAGTATATACACAATAACATTTGTCACTCAATATTGGTCCGAAAGTGGCCAACCCCTTTAACTCTATGTTTAGTTGACCAACTCACTCCTGCTTTTGGTTCTAGAAGGTTAATGTTATTCTTTCTGACAGTGCACGGCTGAGTATCACATTTTTCTTTGCTTGTCTCACTCCAGTGCACCAGAGTGCAGGGATAAAATAAATTACAATTAACAGACTGCCATTCACCAAAGAAAATTAGAAAGGAGATCATATAGTTTATTCAGCCTTAGTGTGGTGTGGGTGACTGGTGGTTTATGGACCTGGTTGCAGCTGTGACAACTGTGGCCATTATTATTGCACCAGTGTGTCTGACACAGTATTGTAAAATCATATTTGTTTTCAAAGCTGTTTATCTTGAGACACTTATCTTGGTTTATTTCCAACCAAGAGTAAAGGAAAAATGAATGACCTCCTTGCCTGTTAGATCCCACTTAAGGCACATGAAGCATATGATATATTATACAGTATATACCTAGTATGACTATCTTGTAATGGTAGTCATAAATTGCCTTTCTAATATGTGAATTATAGAGACATGCTACATTTGTAGCATTTTATCAGACATGCTACATTTGTAGATGAAAAGTAAAATTTCTTAGCACACTTCAATAGAGGAAAATGATATTGTTGACAATGTATGAATGATATTAAAGGTATATTAAAATCTAATATTCATGTATAAATGCATTACAGTTGTTTAGCTTCTGAAAAATATAAAGTATAATTTCTGTAATTTACATAGTTGAAATGTGTCATTATTTTGGATACTTCCTTTTTCTGCTTCAGTACATTGATGAAAAAAATAATACATACTTTCCTGAGGAATTCTAATAGACCTTCCAGATATATAGCATCTTGTTAAAATTTAATGTGGGCCAGAATACTAGAAGGTCAGAAAATGTCTTTGAGAAGCTGCCAGGTCCTATTTGATAGCTTAATCTAGTTTTAAAAGGAAAATTCCTCATTAGATGGAGCCTAACGCTTATTAATTTATACTCTAGAGACAGATCTTGAATATTAAGTGGTGAACAACTCCTAATGCGTTTATTACATTTCAAGTATCATATGTTTTCCATTTTCATTCCGATATGTATTGATTAATAGTTCTTTGTCACTTCTAGTAAAGCTGCTACATATACGTATTTAGAATGAATGCAGTTTTACACTTAGGCTTAGTCAGCACCAGTAAGGAAACTTGTTTACTGGTGCTAGAATACTGGGAATGGTAATAATTTCATTACTGATCATGGTAAGGTAGCTGAGGTGTTTGTGTTTGTGTAGCAGGACTGTGACTTAGGACTCCTGGCATAGCATTAGTGACTCATCGTAACGGTCATACTCAATATGATGACTGGCATTGTATCAGGGGTCAACTGGTAAAGTGGGTTCCATTTGAAAGACTGCATACGTTTTTCACTACAATATAACTGTGATAAATAGTAGAGCTGACTTCGGATAAGTAGACAGCTGTCATTGAAAGTAGAATTTTTAGTCCAATTGACTGGTAGAGTATAAAAATCCTATAGAATGATGGTTGTTTACCTAACATAAACTTCAGTTATGGCCTAGTAGTATACAATAGGTAATCTCTGAAAAGATGGTATTTAGTTTTGTAAAATAATTATGATTTATTGGGTCCACAAAACCCTTAGTACAGAATGTGTCCACCCTTTCTGTGACTAAAATATTGATTACTATTGCTATTCCTAGGGTAGGCCATCAATAGAAAAGGGTAAACTTCACTAGCTTTGCTTTGATCAGGTGCATAATGATCGTGGTCGTAGGGGGTGCAACTGCAATGGGGCATGGAGGGGTAGGGGGCCAATGGCCAGCTGGAGAGGGTCGGGGCCCCCACAGAATCATGACAGCGTGCAATTATTACACTCTGGGGTCTCCATAGTGGAGACCATCTCTCCTGGGCATCCAGCAGTCTCCCTCTGGCTGACGTCATGTGCCCCAGGGTCACCACTGAGGCCAGTGATTGGGCATCAGCAGTCACGTAGGGAACGGCAGCATAATGATGCTTTTACCCAGGATAATGACACCCCACGTGACCACTGAGATTCAATCACAGGCCTCAGCGGTGACACTGGGAAGTGTGAGGTCAGCCAGAGGCTGAAAGAGGCCTGAAGAGGATGCCAAAATTGGTCATCAATAAATAGGAAATTAAATACCACTTTAAAGAGGTCATCCACCTATTAAAAACTGATGGCCTATCATTAAGATAGACCATCAATTTATATCTGCAGGTACCCGACTATAAGAACCCCTACAGATCGGCTGTTTCCAAAAGCACGCAGCTCATAGCATTGTTTACATGCTGAGCATTGTCCTGTTCACTCATTGTACTCTTGATAACAGCAGTTGTAGGACCTATAGTGGTATCCCTTTGTCTCTGGGATACTGCTGCAGAACCCATAACCACCACTATCAAGAATACGCTGTAGGGATGGGGTATGGACTCCAGTCAATGCTTGCACCAGGGACTAGTTACGCCTCTGGTTTTGATGAATATTCATGAGGTTTGGTTTGGGCCAAACTTGTTCAGTTTGAACCAGATGTGCTATTATTATACTCTGGGTTTTCCTCAGAAGCCAGAGTATAATAAGTGGAGGTCCAGGGGAGGTGAGTATTCAGTTATACTCACTTTGCCTCACCTCTCTTGAACATCCTTGCGGCATTTGCTGTCCCGTTCAGGGTTCTTCTAGGCTCTGGCTGACATCATGCACCTAAGGGTCACTTCTGAGACTCAGTCAAATGAGCACGGGGTGATTGACATTAGCCAGAGCCTGGAAGATGCCTGAAGAGGACACCAGGGGATCACTGGACACCCAGGAGAGGTGAGACAAGGTGACTATACGTGTTTGTTATTTTTACTCACCTACCAAAGTATACTAGTGTTCGGTTTGACAAGTTGCAATGCAAAGTACAACCACAATACAATTCATGGCATTGTACTTGGTAAGTAGTGAAGAGGCCACAGCCCTCAATAAATGTTCTAGAAAAACCCTTTAAGCCTGAGGCCCCACGTTGCAGAAACGCAGCTTTTATTGTTGCAGATTTTGCTCTTCTTTTTGAGCCAAAGTCAAGACTGGCTACAAAAGGAATGGGAAATATATATGAATGTACTTTTACTTCAGTTCTTCCCTTCTGTTCAAGCTAGTCCTGGCTTTGGCTTAAAACAAACGCAGCAAAATCTGCAACATTAAAAGCAGCTTTTCCACAACTTGGGACCTTAGCCTAATTCAGTTGTAACTTGGTTCAGGACTCCAATTTCTCATGAAATCAATTCAATGAAATATCACAACATGCTACCAAAGTCCTGAAAGGCTGTAATTCACAAAATATACAATAGACAGGTGCAAACAGACAGCATACAATTAACTCGAACTGCTGCAGCGTGATATCACAGAAGACAACAAAAACCAATGAAAAGAAATTAGAAAAATATTTTTCAATTACTTTTCATTGTTTTTTGTTGTCTTCTGTGATATAATATCACACTGCAGCAGTTTAACCAATTGCAGGACTTTGGTTTAACTCTACATCTTTACATATTATATCAACTTTGTGATTACTATATCCTAAAATCCTGTTTATCTCATGGCACATATATCTGATCATGTCCAGCCAAGAGGAATGGTAAGGAAGGACCTATCTGTATGTTTATATGTATGTTGATATAAATGATACAGCTGGTTTGGTAAAGTAGAATCTGTAATATAGCATAGATATAAGAACAAATTTTGGCTGTTACTTTAAACATTGAAATGTTGTACATTTAACCATGTGTTTACAGATTGCTTACTCATTTCTTTAGGCACTCCTCTTTCTGAGATAAAATATATAATTAACGTAGAATTAGAAGATGCATGCCACTAAGCAGAATCAATGTATGCTAACTACTACCAGCATAATTACCTATCATGATGAATCTTCTTTGTTTTACTTGCCAATGGCTTCCTGCTTCCATACCATATTAAAAATGTTGCCACAGTATTTTATCTAAAATCAGATCAGAGGCTACTCAAGTACAGAAAACATTTACATGAATCTCCCATGGTTTTTTATAGTATAGTCTGTTATTTTAGAGTATTTATTGACAGTCGCACACATACAGCAAATGATTAGCTTTAGCAATGGAATTCTTAGTCATTTTTGTGATTTTATTCTATATAGTCTATGATAATAATAACCCCCTAACAGTCACATTAAAATGGCAAAACCCTAACGAAAATGTATTTTTTTTTTAATTACAGATTTGAAATAAAAACAGCTGACATACTCTGGTGCCTTGTGTGCATTTTAAACCTAAAGCGATCTAATGCATTTTAGCCTTAAACCAGTGACGTTTTATCCCTCTCTGTATTCCAGCTTTCATAACTTTTTAAATTTTAGGCCAATATAGCTATATGAGAACTTGTATTTTGTGAGTACTTATGATTTTTTGATCAGTTTTTATTACTTTTTCTTTTTAAGAGGTGAGATTAACAGAAAACAATTCTGGCGCCTGAATTTTATGGTTCATGGCATTTTTCATGTACATTAAATAATGTAATTATTTTATTATAGGGGTTGTTGTGGATGTGCTATACCAGTTGTGTGTTTATTTTGTTTCATTAACAAGGGGGTAAAAAACTACTACTATTTACTTTTTTCTGTAAAACCACAGGTGTTGCAGTTAATGGAGGTGGAGAGACACAGAAGAAGGACATAAGGGATATGAGGTATTCCTCAAGGCAGTTTAGAAGAATCATAAGAATCCCATCGAGACCATACCATAGAAAGCGATCAACCTGATCATTTACTGGCGCTGTTAATGATTCCATTCTCTGAACCTCCACGATCATAAGGAGAAGGGCTTGAAAGGAGGGAGTATCAGAGCACTTCCAGTAGACTGAGATCAGACACTTAGCTGCAGTGAGTATATGCTACAGCAGTTTAGCGAATGGCTTAGGAAGGTCCAGAGGCAGAAGGTTAAGTAGAAAAGTCGGAACATATAGGGATATAGAGACAGCCAGGACTTGGGATATCAAGGCTCTAGTTTGAATCCAGAAGGGGTGGATGAGTGAACAGTGCCAAAAAAATATAGGGTAAGGTCCCTTCCCCCCTGCACCATCACCAGCATCAATCTGATACAGTATACAGTGGGGTATATGCGGTGTAGAACCAACGGGGTGTTGTACCAGTGCATTAGGATTTTATTTTGGTTTTCCTTATAGGTACAACATTGAGAGGATTTAGCCGCTCAAGACCAGATAATCTGTCTTAAGGAAAGAGGGGGGAGCTCCCATCCCAGGTAGGTAAGCCACTTGTCCATATAAGAATGCTGTGGGGGCTATTCCAGAGTATAGGCAGTAAGAAGACCATAAATGTCACTAACAAGGCCCGAGTGGGAGTTTCACCTACATAGGGCTTCAAAACCTGTAGGTTGAGAGAAGCTCAGGTGGGGGTGGAGCAAGAAGGCTAGGCATACAATCCTTAAGTAATAATGATGGGCTGCAGTGAGGAGGCTAAGTTTGGACTGTAGGGTCTGGAAAGGCAGTAGAGTTCTTATAAAGGGGTCCACAATGTCTGCATAATGGAATAGGCCTGCATCAACCCAGGATTTAATATTGTCCACTGAACAGCTGGAGGGTAGTACACAAAAAGGAGGTCATGGCCGACTTTAAGGAGGTAAGGGGTTAACGTTTATTGGAGTGTTCCCAAATTATTCTGTTGAAAGTCATAAGTCCTAACCTAGGAGTTGTTACCCTACCTACCAAGTTAGACCATAAAAGAGTGTTTGGATGTAGTTAGCCACAGTTTTTCGATCTCAGTCCACTTGTTCTAGGCTTGAAAAGAGGCCTAAGCTGGGAATCCTCTGAAGGTGGACCGCCAAATAGTAATGATATATGTCCTGGACTGCTAGACCCCCCCAAAGAGACTGCAGTCAGCATTACCAATTTTGGAATCATGTGGTGTTTCCACACCGAAACAAAGGACAGTAGGACTGACTGAAACTGCCAGAGCTCTGCTTGAGGAATCGAGACTGGGTGGGTTTCTACTAAGTAAAGGAGTTTTGGTAATACAGTCATTTTGACCTAAACATATTTTTTAAATTTTTCTTTTTAAGCTCCCCTAGGGGGCTAACTATAATTTTTTAGATTTCTTGTGCCACAGACTGCAGGTATTGCAGTCTATGACAAGTTCAGTTTTATTCCTGTTCCATTTTACCACGCATTTGACCACGGCATCTGAGTGGATAAATGCCTGTGATCAGAGTCACTCTGCGCTGGGTACCTGCTGTTTGAAACAACAGACACCAGGTGGCTACTGTGCCTGCTCTGCTCTGGATTGTGTCTTGGTGTGCATAGGGGTTTAAAAGAACCTTTCACATTGAACATGCAGTCATTTCTTCAGGCATCACATCACAGAGCTGGAGTAGTTAAGCAGATTGATATATAGTTGTTTTTTATGAAAAGATTCAGTATATCTGTCATTTACTAATCTAAATTTCTCTTCATTCTGGACTTAGGAGACTAGTGGGCTGTATTACTTAGTAGTTGACAAATACAGTGACTTTCAAAAGTATTCATACCCCATGAACTTTTGCACATTTTGACACCTTACAACCACAAACTTAAATGTATTTTATTGATATTTTAAGTGATAGACCAACACAAAGTAGCACATAATTGTGAAGTGGAAAGAAAATGATACATGGTTTTCAAAATTTTTATCAAATAATGTCACGTGCAAAAGTATTCAGCCCCCTGTATTCTGATACCCCTAAATAAAATCCAGTGCATTCAATTGCCTTCAGAAGTCACTGAATTAGTTAAGAGTCCAGCTGATTGTAATTGTGTGTAGTCTCAGTATAAATACACCTGTTCTGTGAAGGCTTCAGTGGTTTGTTAGAGAACACTAGTGAACAAACAGCACCATGAAGACCAAGGAACACACCAGACAGGTCAGAGATAAAGTTGTGGAGAAGTTTAAATTAGGGTTAGGTTATAAAAACATATCCCAAGCTTTGAGCATCCCAAGGAGCACTGTTCAATCCATCATCCAAAAATGGGAAAAGTATTCTACAACGGCAAACCTACCAAGACATGGCCTTCCACCTAAACTGACAGATCGAGCAAGGAGAGCACTGGTCAGAGAAGCAGCCAAGAGGCTCATGGTCACTCTGGAGGAGTTGTAGAAATGCACAGCTCAGGTGGAAGAATCTGTCCACAGGACAACTATAAGTCGTGCACTCCACAAATCTGGCCTTTATGGAAGAGTGGCAAGAAGAAAACCATCATTGAAAGAAAGACATGAGAAGTGCCATTTGCAGTTTGCCACAAGCCATACTGGGGACACAGAAAACATGTGGAAGAAGGTGGTCTGGTCAGATGAGACCAAAGTTGAATTTTTCTGGCCTAAATGCAAAGTGCTATATGCGGTGGATAAGTAACACTGCTCATCACCCTGAACACACCACAGTGAAACATGGTGGTGTCAGCATCATGCTGTGGGGAGACTTTTCTACAGCAGGGACAGGGAAGCTGGTCAGAGTTGATGGGAAGATGGATGGAGCTAAATACAGGGCAATCCTGGAAGAAAACCTGTTGGAGGCTGCAAAAGACTTGAGATTGAGGAGATTGACTTTCCAGCAAGACAATGACCCTAAACATACAGCCAGAGCTACAGTGGAATGGTTTAGATCAAAGAATATTCATGTGTTAGAATGCCCTTATTATACCTATACGGAAAATGCCAGAGTTTCCGCAGGTATAATTTCCATGCTACGATTTTCAAAAACACAGGTGTTTTTTAAAATGCCGCTTTTCGGCAGCTGATTATTTTCTGCAATGGGTAGATGGGATTAATCAGAATCCCATTTACTTTGCAGGTACTGTAAAATGCAACTTTTTTGCCGCAGGGTTTCTGCAGCGGCAAAAACGCTGCATTTTCTCAATGTGGGGCTTCTTCCTTTGGCCAAAAATTAGATCTGGTCCTGCCCTGTGAGATTGAAAAGCCCTTCCCAAAGCTTTTTTTTTTTTTTTTTTTTTAAATGGCTACTTACTTTTCAAATAACTTTTTATTAGAGTGTGTAATAGTCCACAGGTTGTGGACCTACGCATTACCTAACCAATGTGACTAGGCCATTCCAAAGAGCATTGTCAAAGTAGTCTCCCTGCTATTTACTATTTAACCCCCGCTTGGGAATCTGTGGAAAGACCACCAGGTCGCTATCTCTCGTAGTGCTTTTAGTATACCTGGTACCACCAGGGTTCAGACAAAAGAAAAGTCAACAACAGACCAAGTGGGCAGCCAGATCCTGTTCAGTGTCATAGGCATACAAAAGGTTAGTATGGGCAGCACAGGTTCAGAAGCCAAAGGCAAGCCATGTTTGGTAACAGGAAATAGGACAATCAGAATGAGCAGAGACATACAGAGTTAGGAAACAGTCCAAAGGTTGATACACAGGAAACTGTGAAAATGCAGGACAAACCAGCAAATATCCGCCTAGGAACAAGAAAAGCTGTGAACATTGCTCCTGAGCAACAGGAATTGGCTGGGGGAGTGTGCACACCAACCCTTTCGGGATCAGCATGGGAGCATGTACCCCTTTTCCAGGAGCTGAAAAGAGGATGAAGGTGGGAAAGTTAAGGGAGGAGAACATCAATGGGGAACAGAAGTATGTGAGAAACTGTGAGAATGCAGGAAAAACCAGCAGATACCCTCGTAGGAACAAGCAAAGCTGTGAACCTATATTGCTCTAGCATTGCCCTGAAGAACAGGGACTAGCTGGGGGAGTGTGTGCACTGACCCTTTAAGAATCTTAATGGGAGCATTTGCACTCCCTACAGGAGCTGAAAAGAGGACAAAAGTGGGACAGATAAGTAGGAGAACATCAGTGGGGAACAGAAGTATTTGTGCCCACCGGGACAGTATGCCTTTGGGCATGGAACACCTGAACTCTAAGAAGAAGGTGCAAGAGAGTAACCAGCCAACAGGGATGTCCAGAAAGAGTGACACCTACTGCTAGTGTTACAGTATGTGATCCTAAACTAAGATGCAAAGCACTTAAAAAAGAAAAAAAGAAAAAAAAGGATGCCTGAGAAAACATTTCTAAAGTTTCTGCCATAAGATTCCTGTTACTAGGGAAAGTCCAAGAGGCTCAAGACAAAACAAAGGAAATAGAGGGGTGATGTGCAGGTCTCTTTTTCACAGGCTTCTTCACCAAAGCCTTTGCATGTTCACGCACAGATCTGCTGTATGCTCCCTGTGTGTACACTGCTCCAATAGGAGTCTGCAGCTTGTCACAGCCCCAACAGCTCTACAGAGTATAAGGAGTCTATCTACTTATACTCTGTAGAGCTGTTGGGGCTACACAGCCCCAACAGCTCTACAGAGTATAAGGAGTCTATCTACTTCGAATACTGATTCCATCAGACTAGCTGCTTGTGTTATTACTAATTACAGTGCTCAGATCCTTTTTTTTGTGTGAGGTATCTCTTTAGCTGCATCAAAAACTGTATGTGGAATCCATTGTCCATTGATATTTGTTGTTTGCTATTTTACAATTAATTCTTGCTGAATTTGAGTACAGTATTCCTAATAGTTATGCCATAGCTCCCAACTGTCCCACATCTGGCGGGACAGTACCGATTTTACACTGCTGTCCCACGGTCCCGCATAGCTTGCAGTTTGTCCCGCTATGCCCCTGAAGTGTTTTGCTGTTAACAAACATTATTAGGGTAGGGTAAAGGCTAAATGGTAGATGCTAAATCCTAGTGGGCTAAAGAACCTTTGATGACGTCATGACCTTGTGATCAGACTCTTGTGTGGGCAGAGCTATTCTGGATACTGTGGGACAGTGTGACGTTACACAGAGGAAGCTGCTGGGAACGAGAGTGATCAAAGATAAGGAGTGAAGAGAACATGTGTGAGCAAGAGGGGGGAACTGGGGGCACATGTAGGGGGCAGTTAAACTGAAGGCAGATGAAGGGGGACATTAAACTGGGGGCAGATGAAAGGGGCATTAAGCTGGTGGCAGATGAAAGGGGACATTAAACTGAGGGCAGATAAAGGGGACATTAAACTGGGGGCAGCTGAAGGGGGCATTAAGCTGGTGGCAGATAAAGGGGGACAGTAAGATGGTGGCTGATGAAGGGGGACATTAAACTGGGGCAGATGAAGGGGGGGAATTAAGATGGTGGCAGAGGAAAGGGGACATTAAACTGGAGGCAGATGGTCCCAACCCCATTTATAAGGCAAGAAATCCCACTTATTAAACCTGACAGGGCACACCTGTGAAGTGAAAACCATTTCAGGTGACTACCTCTTGAAGCTCATCAAGAGAATGCCAAGAGTGTGCAAAGCAGTAATCAAAGCAAAAGGTGGCTACTTTGAAGAACCTAGAATATAAGACATATTTTCAGTTGTTTCACACTTTTTTGTTAAGTATATAATTCCACATGTGTTAATTCATAGTTTTGATGCCTTCAGTGTGAATCTACAATTTTTATAGTCATGAAAATACAGAAAACTCTTGGAATGAGAAGGTGTGTCCAAACTTTTGGTCTATACTGTATATATAAAATATATTAGTAGTTTGTCTGCAGGCTAAAAATTTTAATTTACATGGATTGTAGATTTGTGAAAATGTAAAACTCTGAATTTATCAGAGATTGGAACATTAAATCTGTGTTCCTTTTTCTCCACCTTGCACCCATCACTTTATGGCCACCAGTCAAATTCTGCCTCGGTCTGCTCAGCCTGTCAGAACTTTGAGGCGCAGAACCCAATAAAAGTTCAGTTTCATCGTTCAATCCTGGTTTGAGCACTGAGATTGTTTCTGCAGTTGAGTTCCTTTCCTGTGTTTACTCCATGTACCTCTCCCTGATGTTACTGATCTCCTGGTTACTGACATTTGGCTTTTTCTCTTAGAATGCCCCTCTGTTTCTGATTTGGCTGCATCTGGGACCTCCTGGATTTGATTATGGCTTTGGTTATGTTTTGGTAATTCTGAACTCTCCTGGTTTGACCTGGCTTTACATCCTAGGTTTTGAATTATAGGTAGCTGCTTACTTGCTGATAGTAGACCTTATCTGTTTCCTGTGACATATAGGAGAATTGCTCAAGTTGCAATTCCAAGACAGATCAGGGAATCCTGTGGTATGTATGTGGCCAACAGGGGTATACGCAAGGGGGCAATTACATGGTTAAAACTGCACCCTTCCAGCCCCCAGCGAGCCACAGGTCTCCTTCAAAGTCAATGCAGCAGAAGAGTAGTGGTGTGCCGTTGATTGCAGGAGATCAGGAAGGGGACAGGAAGGTTATTAGTTCAGATTAAGTGCAGTGGGCACTGATGATCTACTCTTTCCTGATTTCTTGCAAGCACTGCCGATCTCTTGTTATCCTGGGACTTTCAAGATTATGATGCTCATCACCCAGTATAGCAGGGGGAGAAATTGGCAATGGCAGCAGGGGTGGAGGTGGGATGATTGCCCATAGATCAGCAGCAGTTGGGGAAAGGGGGTACTACAAGATGATCTCACCTGATTTACCTTAGAACTTCAAAAAGCAATTCACATACTGTATGTTTATAATGTTGGATGATAGAGTTATAATCTTAATATGAGACAGTAAACTTTTTAAAGGAACATGGAAGCAACAACTCAGATGTGATCAGTCTTAAAATTACTGCACTGTGATCTGAGCTGTGTCTTGTGACAAGTGAAAATACAGAAAATTCTAATTGTAAAAATTCTGTCAGTTTAAGCTGTTCATGAGGAATATAACAGCAAAAAAACAAAATAAAAAAGCATATACCTATTGTAAAGCCAGTGTTTTTCTTTAATTTATTTCATATCAAGTCAACCTAGCAACATCAAATTACTGTCATGCCAGTACCACTGCTAATGTCCAGGAAAGGGCAAGCAGTTGTAGAACTGTAAAAGAGTAGCCCACCTGTAGGCAGTAGTTTGAAATTCTCTGTTTCTTCAAGGTTTTCTTGTGTCTGACCCTGGTTTATTTCCTAGATTCTGCTGTTACCAGCTGTTATCAACCTGATTCACCCTGATCATGTTATTGACCTTTGACTACTGTATTATGAGTTTATTTACTAATCTGGTACAGTGTATTGTTTGCATGCACTGTCCTGCCTTGCTGACCACATTCTTCTTTGCCACAGCTTCCCAGAGACTTTCTTTAAGGCTGCCACCTGGGAATCATCACGCCATGAAGTTTTCAGCTGAATACTTAAGGGACTCCTTAGACTCCTCACATTGCGTCTCACCTGCTTTTTTGCTCCATGTCCATATGTGTTTTTCCAGTACAAAATGTTATAAAGCAAATATGTGTTTTCCATTAACAAATAATACTCAATACTTTCTATTATGGAACACAAAGATTTTATTCCAAACTAGCAAAAAATATATACAGACCATGAATTATTCAATATACTTCTATCTCAGTCTTTAATGTATTGACCTAGTATATCTACTGCATTTCTTATTTATGATATAAGCACTTATAGAGTCCATTTCCATGCCTTTTGTTTGGTATATGTTCAAAAAGGGGGAAAATAAGAACAATATGTCAAAATGTTTAATAGCAATTGCTTTTCTCTGGAGAATAAGCCATTTGAAATATCACATTGGAGCTCTTTGAAAAGTCAAAAGCCATAAATAGCGAAATAAGAATATGTATTAGGTAAAATATTGTATCTTGTCTGGAGCTTGTGTTAAGTTGGGTAAATACATGACATTAAATGCTTGTTTACTTTTACAGAATTCAATGCATGATGATGATAATAAGACCCTCCAAGGCAATAATTGCTTCACTGTAGGGAACTTCTGCATCTCAAATTGCTCAGCATCTGGGCTTTAAATCATTTGTGCTCCTGTTGTGTAATACAGCCAGCAAAATAAGCAGGCGAGCAAGGAGCATTTTCAAACTTACACAGCATGATCATGTTGTGAATGCAGTTAGAACTCAACTTATTATCATCAGGAGCTGTTACCCAAACCAAGGGTAAAAAAAATCATGAACCAGAAACTATATAATGATGCCTTAATAGAGTTCAGCTGTCTTCTATTTTTTAATGCACCTAATTACAAATGGAGTTGCCAGTTTCTATTCTCTTCTGCTACGTGCAAATGAAAGTTTACAGAGCTACTCTGTCTTCATTTGAATTGTCAATGATAAAAAAATGCCATATCAATAATATATGCAGAATATGATCCTATAGTTTAATTTTGAATTATTATTTTCATCCATCGGTATTATTTATACATTCATTATGGCTATTTAACCCCTTGAGGACACAGCAGTTTTCTATTTTTGTGTTTTCATTTTTTTTCTCCCCACCTTCCAAAAGCCATAACTTATTTTTGTTTCTGTTCACAGAGCTATATTGGGGCCTATAATTTGCGCAACAAATTGTACTCCATAATGACATATTCCATACAATATACTGGGAAGAAAAAAAAAATCAGAATGAGGTGGAATTGGGAAAAAAAAATAGTGTAATTTCTCTTTAATGGTTTTATTTTTACAGTGTTCATCATGTGGTAAAATTATACATCGCCTATATTTTATAGATCAGTATGATCAAGGTGATATCAAATTTATATAATTTATTCATGTTTAAAATCTTTGAAAAAAATGTTTATTGTAGTTTTCATTATACTATTTCGGGGATTGTCTGACAAGTCAATCACTTTATACCATTTTTAGGGGGGCAAAGCTTGTAATGCAGTCATTTTGAGTTTTTTTCTACAGTATTTACAATATTGGATTTTTATTTGTTTATGTTTTTAATAGCTCAGCCATTTGTAGACATGTGGATGACTTATGTGTGTATGTTTTATTTTACTTTTATATGTATTCTAGGAAAAGTGACTAATTCCTTTTTTATATTATTTTAATATTTTTATATTTTAAAAAGCATTTACATATATTACAACTGTGTAAAGGTAAAATCTCTATATTACTACTGTGCCCTGTCACAAATAGAGCTCAATATTAACCACTTCTGGACCGCCCATTGGGTATATACGTCCGGAAAATGGTTGACTTGTTCTGCAAGTCCAAGCAGATTTCAGCAGCTGCACGCCTCTGAAGTGGCTGCCTGTTAGGCAGCTCTGAGACTCTCTCTCTCTTATTTTTTTCTTTCTCTGTCTGTTTTTTATCTCTCTACTTAATGGACTTTACACTATGAAGAAATGAAGAAACAAAGACTTGGAATTGGACCTTTGTGATACTTTTTTTTTTTTGTTTTGTTTGTTTTTTATCTGTCTTTTTGTCCTGCTGAAATGGGGACTCTTGTGTCTGCAGGCATTTCTTTTGTCTACACAAGAGAGAAATTACTGCAGCTTAGAGTCACAACAACAGGGCTGCATGCCATTTGCCCACCCATCCCCCAAGAACTCTGGAGAAAGAAAAAGCGGGGGGAGGGGCTGCAGAGCAGGAACTCTTCAGAGGATTAAAAAGAGGCGTTACCGACCAACTGTTCCCTCCATCATTATGGGCAATGTGAGATCTCTTGCAAACAAGATGGATGAACTAACAGCGCTCACCAGGCACCATCAGGAGTTTCGGGTGTGCAGCATGATGCTACTTACAGAGACTTGGCTCACTGAAGTTACTCCTGACTCTCTGGTCTCCTTGGATGGTTTTAAACTCCTTCGGGCAGACAGGACAAGGGAGAGTGGTAAGAGGAAAGGAGGGGGGCTGGCAATGTTTGTGAATAATAGATGGTGCAATCCTAGGCACATTGTGATTAAGGAGCAAACTTGCTGTAAGGACATTGAACTATTAGCTGTGAGCATGAGACCTTTCTATCTACCAAGGGAACTATCGCATGTCATCGTGATAGCTGCATATGTCCCCCCCTCTGCGAAAGCTGACACTGCCTGCGAGGTCCTACAAGCCACGCTGAGCCAGTTACAGTCACAACACCCCCAGGCCCTCCTTCTTGTGTCTGGCGATTTCAACCATGCCTCTCCATCATCCACACTTCCCAGTTTCACACAGTATGTAACCTGCCACACAAGAGACAACAAAACACTGGACTTGTTCTTTGCCAACGTGAGGGAGGCATATAACTCATCAGCCCTACCGCCCCTGGGAAGATCGGATCACAACCTAGTACATCTCCGACCTGTGTACAAGCCACTTGTACGTAGAGAACCAGCTGTCACCCGCACAGTGAGGATATGGTCCGAGGAGAGTGATGAGGCTCTGAGGGATTGTTTTGACACAACCGCATGGGAAGTTTTGCAGGATTCGTATGGAGAAGATATAGAAGGACTCACACACTGCATAACGGACTACATTAATTTTTGTGTGGACAACACAGTACCCACAAAAGTGGTGAGGTGCTTCTCCAATAACAAACCATGGATTAACTCTGATATAAAAACACTACTTAAGGAGAAAAAGATGGCATTCAGGACAAGAGATAAGGAGGGGTTGAGGGAAGTACAAAAGGAGCTGAGGCATCTAATCAGGCAAGGAAAAGCCAGTTATAAAGAAAAAAATGGAAAGGCAAATGGAAAGAAAAGACATAAGGGGGGTCTGGGAGGGGCTTAAGTCAATTTCGGGTCATAAACAGTCGGTCTGCCAGATTGAGGCAGATGTTAACTGGCTTAATGAACTAAACCTATTCTTCAACAGATTTGATCACACACCAGCTCCTCCCACCCCAGAATGTCCTTCAGCTCCCCTCACCACAATGACTTCACCCCATTCACCCCATGTGGCTACTTCCCAACAGACCAGTAAATCCAGAAATCTGTCTTTATCTGACCACAGTCTGACCTTCACACAGGCCCAGGTGAGGAAGGAGATGAAAAAGATCAAGGCGAGGAAAGCCGCAGGGCCAGATGACATCAGTGCAAGGCTAATTAAGACTTGTGGGGACCAGCTGTGTGGTATAATTACATACAGTCATATGAAAAAGTTTGGGCACCCCTATTAATCTTAATCATTTTTAGTTCTAAATATTTGGGTGTTTGCAACAGCCATTTCAATTTGATATATCTAATAACTGATGGACACAGTAATATTTCAGGATTGAAATGAGGTTTATTGTACTAACAGAAAATGTGCAATATGCATTAAACCAAAATTTGACCGGTGCAAAAATTTGGGTACCCTTATCATTTTATTGATTTGAATACTCCTAACTACTTTTTACTGACTTACTGAAGCACAAAATTGGTTTTGTAACCTCACTGAGCTTTGAACTTCATAGCCAGGTGTATCCAATCATGAGAAAAGGTATTTAAGGTGGCCAATTGCAAGTTGTTCTCCTATTTGAATCTCCTCTGAAGAGTGGCATCATGGGCTCCTCAAAACAACTCTCAAATGATCTGAAAACAAAGATTGTTCAACATAGTTGTTCAGGGGAAGGATACAAAAAGTTGTCTCAGAGATTTAACCTGTCAGTTTCCACTGTGAGGAACATAGTAAGGAAATGGAAGACCACAGGGACAGTTCTTGTTAAGCCCAGAAGTGGCAGGCCAAGAAAAATATCAGAAAGGCAGAGAAGAAGAATGGTGAGAACAGTCAAGGACAATCCACAGACCACCTCCAAAGAGCTGCAGCATCATCTTGCTGCAGATGGTGTCACTGTGCATTGGTCAACAATACAGCACACTTTGCACAAGGAGAAGCTGTATGGGAGAGTGATGCGAAAGAAGCCGTTTCTGAAAGCACGCCACAAACACAGTCACCTGAGGTATGCAAAAGCACATTTGGACAAGCCAGCTTCATTTTGGAAGAAGGTCCTGTGGACTGATGAAACAAAGATTGAGTTGTTTGGTCATACAAAAAGGCGTTATGCATGGCGTCAAAAAAACACAGCATTCCAAGAAAAACACTTGCTACCCACTGTAAAATTTGGTGGAGGTTCCATCATGCTTTGGGGCTGTGTGGCCAATGCTGGCTCCGGGAATCTTGTTAAAGTTGAGGGTCGCATGGATTCAACTCAGTATCAGCAGATTCTTGAGAATAATGTACAAGAATCAGTGACGAATTTGAAGTTACGCCGGGGATGGATATTTCAGCAAGACAATGATCCAAAACACAGCTCCAAATCTACTCAGGCATTCATGCAGAGGGACAATTACAATGTTCTGGAATGGCCATCCCAGTCCCCAGACCTGAATATCATTGAACATCTGTGGGATAATTTGAAGCGGGCTGTCCATGCTCGGCGACCATCAAACTTAACTGAACTGGAATTGTTTTGTAAAGAGGAATGGTGAAAAATACCTTCATCCAGGATCCAGGAACTGATTAAAAGCTACAGGAAGCGACTAGAGGCTGTTATTTTTGCAAAAGGAGGATCTACTAAATATTAATGTCACTTTTCTGTTGAGGTGCCCATACTTTTGCAGCGGTCAAATTTTGGTTTAATGCATATTGCACATTTTCTGTTAGTACAATAAACCTCATTTCAATCCTGAAATATTACTGTGTCCATCAGTTATTAGATATATCAAATTGAAATGGCTGTTGCAAACACCCAAATATTTAGAACTAAAAATGATTAAGATTAATAGGGGTACCCAAACTTTTTCATATGACTGTATATGTATAATATGAGCCTGAGGCAGGAAATAGTCCCTGAATTATGGAAATCTTCTTGTGTGGTACCAGTTCCAAAGAAACCTCACCCTATGGACCTCAACGACTACAGACCTGTAGCACTGACATCCCACCTGATGAAGATCTTGGAGAGATTGGTTCTCACACATCTTCGCCCTCTAGTGAGCCCCGCTATGGACCCTCTCCAGTTTGCTTATCGACCAGGCATTGGGGTAGATGATGCCATCATCCACCTTCTGCACAGGGCTCTGTCTCACCTGGAGAAACCAGGGAACACAGTGAGAATAATGTTCTTTGATTTCTCCAGTGCTTTTAACACCATACAGCCCAGGTTACTGAGAGACAAGCTGGGCCTTGCTGGAGTGGACCACCACCTCTCCAACTGGTTCCTAGACTACCTCACAAATCGACCTCAATACGTGAGAGCCCAAGACTGTGTGTCAGGTACCGTGATCTGTAATACGGGGGCACCTCAGGGTACGGTTCTCGCCCCTTTCCTCTTCACACTGTACACTGCAGATTTTAGGTGCAACTCATCCAGCTGCTACCTACAGAAGTATTCTGACGACTCTGCAATAGTAGGCCTCATCACAGATGATGATGACAAGGAGTACAGAGAACTGAACCGGTTTTTTGTGGACTGGTGCCACCAGAACCACCTGAAGATTAACGCGGGGAAGACCAAGGAGATGGTGGTGGACTTCCGTAAAGGCAGATGCCCTCCAAAACCAGTGGACATCCTGGGGACGGGCATCGAGATTGTGAACACCTATAAGTACCTGGGTTTTCTCCTTAATAATAAGCTGGACTGGGCAGATCATATGGAGGCCCTGTACAGGAAGGGCCACAGCAGGCTCTACCTGCTTAGGAAGCTGAGAGCCTTTGGAATCCGGGGGGCACTTCTTAGGACTTTCTTCAACTCAGTAGTGGCATCAGCCATCTTCTTTGGAGTGGCCTGCTGGGGGAGCAGTATATCAACCAGGGACAGAAATAAACTTGACAAGCTGATTAGTTGGGCCAGCTCTGTCCTGGGGAGCCCACTGGACCCAGTGCAGGTGGTGGGTAACAGAAGGATACTGTCCGTGGTGAGCTCCATGCAGAAGAAGAAGTCCCATCCCATGCATGAGACTGTGATAGCGCTGGGTAGTACTGTCAGTGACCGACTGCTCCACCCTAGGTGTGAGAAGGAGCGCTATCGGAAGTCTTTCCTCCCCACCGCGGTTAGGCTGTACAACCAACACCGACCTAAGCGGAGATCATTACACACAGAGAACTGAAATATCTCTCTGCCTGTTATATCCCCCCCCCCCTCTGCCACGTCCTATCTGTCTGTCTGCTATTAATGTAATGCCTCTTACCTTGGAACATTCCTGTACATGTTGTATTTGTATCTGCTTATCTTATCTTATCTTTGCTGCTGTAACACACTGAATTTCCCCACTGTGGGACTATTAAAGGACTATTATTATTATATTAAACAGGGAGCCAACTGTAACTTCAGCTGGAGCTCCCAGAGAGAAGGCAGGGAAGGTTTATTACCTTTCCTTCCTTCCCTGTAAATAAAATAATTTAAAAAATAAATAAAATAATATGTCAATAACACGCCCTTATTAAAGGTTATAGCCCCACCCCTGACGACACCATACAAAATAAAAATTACCATAACGGAGAGTAAAAACTATTTTAAAAAGATTTTTTGTAGCACTTTGTGTTATTAAATAAAAAAAAAAAAATGAAGAGTGAAAACAGACCCGTTTTCCCTCCTCTTCTGTTTATATTTTCCTGGAAATAAAAAAAATTAAAACACATGCAAAAATAAAAACAACATAAAAATAAAGCCTTATGTGTCAGCAAAAAAAGACACAGAAATTAGTTGAATAACGCAAATGATAAAAATGTTACAGCCCTCAAAATCGCACATACAAAAAACCCGAAAATGTGTCTGGTCCTGGATCAGAAATTGGCCCGGTACTGAAGTGGTTAATGTAGTATTGAGAGGTCTTCTAAAACTACAAAAAACTGAAATCAAAAGTAAATACTCAGATGCTGTAGTTGTATTTGCCCACATAATCTGAGTAGTTAAATGCCTGTGATCAGAGACATCTTTGATTAAAAGCACTGCTACTGGGTCCTTTTTGTAGAAATCTAAGGAGCAGAGTGGGCTCCATATTTAAATAGTACTGTAATAGTATGGCACATGTCCTTAAGTGGTTCAGCAAGTAAGCTCCCAACAGAATCACAAAGTGACCCTCTAATCAGGAGCTGAAAACAATAAGTCAGTACCTATAATAGATGTTTAGAATTTATTTAGCTATTTATACTCCTTAGATCTTGCATATTGACTATTTTTTTTAGCTTCACTCCATTAGGACAAAGCTGTGATCTGTGACTACAGTTTAGCTAAAGCAAGGTAGCAGCTTGAAGAAATAATAAGACAGTAGGTATGTCTGAGACAACTTCAGACTCCTTGTAGGCACTATAGCTAAACTGTAGTCACAGATCACAGCCAGGAGCATGGCAATATCATGCCCTCAACCTTGAGAGGGCCACCAAGGTCCCTTTGCCATATAAAATATATCACTTGGAGGCGCCAGCCTTCCAGACCCTAGATTGTACAGTACTATGCACGGCTGTGCTGCTGCGCCTTTTCAATTGGCGTTATCGTGTAGCGGATAAGCAGTGGGTCTCTATAGAGGCCGAACTGCTTTCAGCCCACCTTCCCTCTCTGCCCTGGATCTTGTCCCACTTCCGCTCCAGTGCTGTTAGGCATTCTGTGCTGTCAATCCAATTCCTAAGGACCTGGGATGCGGTGTGTGTGGGCGGTCACATTGCCAGGGTCCCGGACCCCCTTAGCCCTCTCTTTAACAATCCCATGTTCCCCCCGGGTTGTTCTGCAGATAAATTCCTTTGCTGGCTAGGTAGGGATGACGTTCGATTGCACCAAGTTGTAGGTAGTACACCTCTCCCCTCCCTGACACAATTACGCGCCTCCTACCCCTATCTCCAGTTATCTTGGTTGGAATATGGTCAGCTCACTGCCTTCCTCCGTAAGTTCTCCTTACTTCCCATGCTCTCATCCCCCTTGACTGACTTGGAGTCTGCTCTTTCTCGTGCTGAAACCACCCCACGTGTCCTCTCTGTTCTCTATGGCATTCTCCTCAAGGATGCTACACCTGGGCTCCCTTCCTATACCAGCCCCTGGGAATCTGACCTTGGTACTTGTCTTTCACCTGCTGATTGGGATAGGTCCTTCCTGTATACGCATAAGCTCCCGCTGCCTTGCAGCGCGTAGGAAAAGAACTACAAAATACTGACCTGCTGGTACCGCTGTCCTGACCTCCTGCACAGGATCTAACCTGGGGTATCCGACCGGTGCTGGCGCTGTGGTTCCGAAATAGGTACGCTGTATCACATCTGGTGGGAGTGCGCTGTCCTCAGACCCTTCTGGGATGCTGTTTTCACGTTGTACACTAAAGTGAGTGGTAAATCTGTTACACCCTCACCTCGTCTAGCCCTTCTCTCCATTATACCAGGGAACGTCTCCGCTGTTAAGAGAGATCTCCTGCGACATTTTCTCACTGCCGCCAGAACAGTCATTCCCAGGCATTGGTGCAGTACTGCTGTGCCGACTCTGGTTGAGTTCCTACAGGAGCTTCTCCTCATTAAGAGACTGGAGGCTCTGGTGGCTGAGGACTCGCCTAACCCTTCTAAATTTGAGTCCCTCTGGCGGCCGTGGGTGATGTTTCAGGAGATTTCAGAGTTCTCTTCTTCATTTTACTGAACTGGGAGCACCTTGCTCCCCTTTCCGTAAGGGGTCTAGCCGTCCCCTTCTGTACCATCCCTCTCTCCCCCTTCCCCTTTCTCCTCAGTGTGCCCTGTCCCATCCCGGTCTTGTACGTGGTTTTATGAGTTTCTGTTCACCCGTGTCTTCCCCAAGTTTCCCTTTCCCTCCAGCATTTGTCTTTTTCTTCTAGTGCGCAAGTGGCACTGTGGTGGCCCTCCACTGCCGGGTTTTTCCTTCTGTCCTATAGTGTTCCCTGCCATCACTTCCCAATGACGCATTTCCCCATATTGTTTTTGTGTCACCCATTATTGGTTTCTCTGTTGCGGGCGTCAGAAGCCCTCTACCCTAACTGTTCCCGAGTGACTTCTCTATGATTGGGTGGCCTGCGTGTCTCCTACTGCCTTATTTGATGCCTTTGTACTGGTTTTGTTTCCTTTTGTTCTTATTTGCAAAAACCTCAATAAAAACTGATTAAACATAAAATATACCACTATTACAAATGGCCAAAGCTAGATCCCATGGGAGCTCTGCTTTAATGGAGGTCAGCTAAAAAGCAGGCAAGGAGCAAATTCTGAATAAAATAAATAACAGGTAGATATCCCTAGTAAATACTGAAATACTAAAAATTATTGAGCTCCTGACTGGAAGGTGTCCTTAAAGAGGACCTTTCACCACTAAAACCTAATCAAATTGTTAGCACCAGTTAATAGGCACTGATCCAGAATTCCAGCACAGTTGGAATTTTTTCTCTAGCCCCCACCATTTTTGAGCAATGAGTGCAGTTAGTTTTGGTGTCTAATGTGCTATTTAAGCTCTGTAATGTCAGGTGGGCAGTGTCAGGCAGGGAAAGCAGGCATTATTCAGAGCCCAATCAGAGGCAGCCAGTATCAGAGTTCAGAATCACACCCCTTTTATGCTCCTGCCTGACACCACCCACCTGACAGTACAGAGCCTAAATAGCATATCAGGCACCAAAAGTAACAGAATTGATTGCTCAGGAACCGTGGGGTCTAGAGAAAAAATTCCAACTGTTCTGAAATCAGTGGAGGACCAGCTATTAATTGTTGTAAAGAGCTGGACTTGTTGGAAGTGGTGAAAGGTCCTCTTTAACAAGGCCAGAAAAATATATACCTGATAAAATGTACATTTATTAAGGAGTACATACACTTCAAAGTGCACTAACATCTACATCAATTCAGTTTATAATACTGTATGTTTAAAATGTGTAGAAAAATGAACCTCTAGCACAGTAAAAGAGCATCTACTTTTATTTAGGCATAATAAAACCACAAAGATCAAGACAGGTAATATCAAGACAAGGGTAATGGCAGCCACCTATGCATTTCATGGAAACACTATGAGTAAGGACAGGGTTTCTGACTGAAACATGTAGGATGCTTTTTCCTTTGTTTTATATAGTATGTTTAGCCTTCCCCTTAAAGTTTAACTGTGCTGTGTTTGTGCTGTTGTTCTCATTTACCTACAGTAATTCACTAACAGGTATATAAAGAGAATTTTTCACTACATCTACCAACTACAGTTCTTTGCATCCTTTAATAGATGACTCTCCACTGATTCCAGCACAGTTGGAATTTTGTCTCTTGTTCCAACTCTTCCTGGGCTATCTGTGTACTTAATTTTGGTCACTGATATTTTAACTAGACCCTTTAATGTTAAGTGGGTGGTGTCAAGCAGAAGCAGGTAAAGGGGCAGGATTTAGAGCATCAATCAGAGATGGACAGTGTCAGAACTCTGAGTCACACCCCTTTCTTGCCTGACACCACCCACTTGACATTAGAGAGTCCAGTTAGCATAATCAATGGAGAGGATTCTGTTAAAGGATGAAAAAAGGTTGAGTTGGTGGAGGTGATGAAAGGTCCTCTTTAACATTGTCAACTATATTACAGATAAAACTGAACTACAGTCCCAGGTCCTTTTTAGTACAAGCCACTTCTCTCCCATCTTTCACACTACAGAGACTATTTACTTGAATTGGTGCAAATACTGCTGTGGTCAAAGGACTTGATTAGTTAACAATATCCCTTGTGGTACCCTTTAATATGATTAAAAAGACTTTGATTTACAAGGCAACAGAAAATTTGCACAACAAAAATAGCTATGAAAAATATTTTGCCTTTTTATTACATACATTGGTATTATGTCCAGTACATTAAAATTCTTCTGTACTGTGTATGTATCACTTTAACTTAATCAAAATTGTTCATGGCATAAACCAGGCTCATTCAAGTGGTAACTCTTCTTCAAGCTGCAGCAATCAGATAATAGCAGAATATTCAAGTGGCAGTGGCTTAACTTGTTCTTAAACTCCCTGAAGATATGTTCTTATGATAGTGCTGCAATTCAAAGCAAATATCGTAACATCAAAGTTGTCGGTATGAATATACGGTACTCAGCGGGTCAGAAGCAACATGCCAAAACATTGATTACAAACGCCATTTATTTTCTTACTTCTTTTTTTAACCAATTATCTGTATGTGCTTGTGATCACATCATTACAAAGTCTCACTTATTTTTAATTTTCAGAAAACCCTTTGATTCAACTATTTATGTTGTTACTTCCATTTAGATGTAGCATGAGCCAATGTTATCTATTGACAAACCTCAGCATTAGAGATTAGTGAAACTTTGAAATTTCGCTTTGAGAAACAGGCCCTCTGGATACATTTGCAGTAAAAATCATCTGGCAAACCTTGAATAATTCATGTGGAGTTTGTTGTTTTGCTGCCTTATTACTTTATCTAGAGCCTAAAAACAGCTGGAACACAATCCTCTTCATATTGACAAGACCTTTTGTATTCCCAGATAGAACTTTGTAAATTGAGCATATGAGAAAGGGTGACGTGGTTCAGTTTCCTCAAACACAGGGTAGGAAAAAAAAAGCAAGGAAAAGCTAATGGGTGACTTTCTGCTTAATGCACAAGTGTAGTTCAATTCCAGATTGTTAATTGGTGCCTATAAACCAGGAATCAGCAACCATTGGCACTCCACCTGTTGTGAAACTTCAAGTATACAGTCATGGCCGTAAGTGTTGAAACCCCTGAAATTTTTCCAGAAAGTACTTGTCCCAGAAAATTATTGCAATTACACATGTTTTGTTATAAACATGTTTATTTCCTTTGTTTGTATTGGAACAACACAAAAAAAGAGAAGAAAAGCCTAAAATAACATAATTTCATGCAAAACTCCAATAATGGGCTGAACAAAATTATCGTCATCGTAACAAAATTATAACCATCAACCAGCTTCTTATACCTCTTAACTGTTATTTTGGAACACTCTTCTTTTGCAAACTGCTCCAGGTCTCTCATATTTGAAGGGTGCCTTCTCCCAACAGCAATTTTAAGATCTCTCCATAGGTGTTCAATGGGATTTAGATCCGGACTCATTGCTGGCCACTTCAGAACTCTCCAGCTCTTTATTTCCATCCATTTCTGTGTGCTTTTTAAAGTATGTTTGGGGGTCATTGTCCTGCTGGAAGGCTCATGACCTAGGACACAAACCCAGTTTTCGGACACTACATTGCGACACAAAATCCTTTGGTCATCTTCAGATTTCATGATGCCTTGCACACAGTCAAAGCACCCAGTGCCAGAGGCTGCAAAACAACCCCAAAACATCTTTGAACCTCCACCATATTTCACTGTTGTTACTATGTTCTTTTCTTTGTAGGCCTCATTCTGTTTCCGATAAACAGTAGAATGATGTGCTTTACCAAAAAGATCTATCTTGGTCTCATCTGTTCACAAGACATTTTCCCAGAAGGATTTTGGATTACTCACATACATTTTGGCATACTGCAGTCTAGCTTTTTTATGTCTCTGTGTCAGCAGTGGGGTCCTCCTGGGTCTCTTACCATAGCATTTAATTTCATTCAAATGTCAACGGATAGTTTGTGTTGACACTGGTGCACCCTGAACCTGCAGGACAGCTTGAATATCTTTGGAACTTGATTGGGGCTGCTTATCCACCATCCAGACTATCCTGCGTTGCAACTTTTCATCAATTTTTCTCTTCTATCCACATCCAGGGAAATTAGCTATAGTTCTATGGGTTGTAAACGTCTTGATTATGTTGAGCACCATGGACCAAGGAACATCAAAATCTCTGGAGATGGACTTGGAACCTTGAGATTGTTGATATTCTCCCACAATTTTGGTTCTAAAGTCCTCAAACAGTTCTCTTCTCATCTTTCTGTTCTCCATGCTTAGCGTGGCACACACCGACACACAATGCAAAGATTGAGTCAACTTCTCTCCTTTTTATCTGGTTTCAGGTGTGATTTTGATATTGCCCACACCTGTTACTTGCCACAGGTGAGTTGAATGAGCATCACCAATGAGCATTTCCAATTTGCCTTTTTTTCTCTTTTTTTGTGTTATTCCAATACACACAATTAATAATAATTGCAAAACTTCAGGGGTGACAACACTTATGGCCAAGACTGTATATGTAATACAAATACACTGCCTGATGGTGAAGAATATAAAATATCACAACAGGCTTGTGTAAACAAGGACACTAGTTGTTTCTGTGACCTAGCTATTTTAACAACCCTCTGTGCTCCAAATCTATTGCTTCATTTCTTTTGAGGCGCACATTTAGCATAAGAAAGGGTCTTGTACCAAATTTGTACCTCAATATCATCCCTCTATGTCAATTTTCTGATGTAGAGAGAATTATAAATTCCTCCCATTGTCTGGATGGGAGCATCTGTTCTTGTAATATCTTTATACTGTATACTACTCAGCATTGATAGTGACTTTCAACATGTATAAGTTGCCCATGTCATAGGCAATAATGCAACCCTATACCATCAGAGATACAGGCTTTTAAATTGCATGCTGATAAGCTGAATGGTTCCTCTCCTCTTGAGTCTGCAGAACATGGCTTCCGTGGCTTACATAAAGAATTTTGATTCTTCTGACCACAGAACAGTTTTTCATTTTGCCTCAATCCATTTAACCCCTTAACGACCTTGGACGTACTATTACGTCCTGGGCGCTAGGTACTCGCGCACCAGGACGTAATACTACGCCCGAGGCCGGCCGCCCGCTCATTATCTGAGCGGGCGGTATCGGAACCGGGTGTTAGCTGTATCTGACAGCTAACACCCTGCTCCATAACCCCCGGTCGGCCATAACTTCTGATTGGCGGTTTTAACCCCTTGGATGCCGCGGTCAAACATGACCGCGGCATCCAAGGGGTTCCGCCGTCTTGCCGACCCCCCGGCACCCCCGGCGGCGAGATCGGGGGGGTGCCGATATCTCTAATCTGCAGCCCGGGGTCTGCCAAGTGACCCCAGGCTGCCTGGAGCCTCCAGTACCTGGTTGATCCTGCCGAGACCTCAGGAAGTCAGCGCTGTGTTTCCATAGCGCTGACTTCCTGTATAGGCTGCAAGACACGTGTATGCTCGTGTCTTGCAGTCTATAGTACTGAGCCAGAGATCAAAGCATCTCTGGCTCAGGTGTCCTAATGGGACACAAGAAAAAGTAAAAAAAAAGTGAAAAAAAAAATAATAAAGTATGTGAAAAAAATTAATAAAAGAATAAAGCCCCAAAAATTCTCTTTTCCTATATAAAATGAATTATATAAAAAACCTACAAATTAATAAAAACAATACATATTTGGTATCGTTGCGTCCGTAACAACCTGTACAATAAAACTGAAACCATATTTAATGTACACGGTGAAAGTCGGGGAAGAAAAACGGAAAAAACCCGCCAAAAGTAACGATTTTTTGCCATCTCACCTTACAAAATATGCCATAAAAAGTGATTAAAAAGTCATATGTACCCCAAAACAGTACCAATAAAAAGCACAGGTTGTACCGCAAAAAATAAGCCCTAAACCAACTCTCTAAACTGAAAAATAAAAATGCTACGCATCTTAGAAGATGGCGATGCAAAAAAAATTGATTTATGTCCCCAAATGGGTTTTTGTTCTGCAAAATTGGTATTGCATAAAAAAAACAGTATAAATGAGGTATCGCCGTAATCGTACCGACCCGCAGAATAAAGATAACATGTTACTTATGCTCTAAGTTGCATGGTGAAAAATTTAAAAGATAAAACGCAGTGCCAGAATTGATGGGGTTGTTTTTTAATCCACCAAGAAAGAGTTAAAATGTATTTAATAAGTTGTAAGCACCTAAAAATGATGTCATTAAAAAATACATCTCACCCTGCAAACGACAAGCCCTCATATGGCTACATCACCAGAGAAATAAAGAAAATATAACTCGTACAATGTGAAGACAAAAACCCCAAAAATCGCCAAATCATTAGAGCATAACTGGCTGCGGCAGGAAGGGAATGTATAAGCTGTGCGAGCGTATATTAGGGTACACCCCAGATTTAGAGCTTACGAGGGATAATAAACCAGAAGTGACCCCCAGAGTGACCCCCCAATAATAGGAACTACTGGGGAAATAGTAGGGAATTTAGTGTACCCAATGTACTACGCACAGCTTACATATTCATTCACTTTTCCTCATCCGCTGTGCAGTCACGTCTGGGATACTAATGCTCGCTACACCCCTTGATAAATTCTTTGAGGGGTGCAGTTTTCAAAATGGGGTCATTCCCTAGGGGATTCCACTTTACTGGTACTTTAGAGGCTCTGCAAACATGACATGGCATCCAGATCCCAAACATCTGAATCTGCGCTCCAAAAGCCACATAGCGCTCCTTCCCTTCTGTGCCCTACTGTGTGCCCAAACCGCAGTTTATACCCACATGTATGACACTGGTGTACCCAGGATAAGGTACTTAATGTGATATATGGGTATAAACTCCTGTTTGGGCACAGCCGGGCACAGAAGGGAAGGAGCGCTATTTGGTTTTTGGACGCCATTGCACTTTTGCAGAGCTGAAATGCCAGTACAGTGGAATCCCCTGATAATGTCACCCCATTTTGGAAACTGCACCCCTGAAGGAATTTATCCAGAGGTACAGTGAGCATTTTTAACCCCCAAGTGTTGCTATAATTTATTATCCGTAAATGAATAGGCAGCTGATGATGAAAGGTGAAAATGACAATTATTCCAGGAATACGGCATTTCTGTGCGTAATATGTTGTGCCCGGCTTGTATCAGAGATGAACGCTCCAAAAGTTGTTGTGTCCGGGATCCCCGATCACCAGTTTTTGGAGTGTGTGTCTGTGCAGACATAAGCTGGGCACAACATATCGGGCACTGAAATGGCGTATCTATAGAAAAATTTCATTTTTAACTTTTCATTATCAGCTGCGCATTCATTTTTTGGAAATTAAAAGAATGCAACACTTAAGGGTTAATAATGCTCGCTACCCCACTTGATAAATCCCTTGAAGGGTATAGTTTCCAAAATGGGGTGACATGTCTGCGGATTCCACTTTACTGACAATTCATGGTCTCTGCAAAAGTGGCATGGTGTCCAAAAAGCAAACTGTGCTCTAAAAACCAAAATAGCGCGCTTTTCCTTCTGTGCCTGGCTGTGCCCAAACAGAAGTTTATACCCACATATGGCATTGTTGAGTACGTTATCCTGGGTACACCAGTGTCATACGTGTGGGCATAAACTGTCATTTGGGCACACAGCAGGGCGCAAATGTGAAGGAGCGCTATGTGCTTTTGGAGCGCATATTTAGATTGTTGTTTTTTTGGACGCCATGTCACATTTGCAGAGACCCTAAAATTGCCCCTACAAAATGGGGGTCACTTCTTGGGGAATTCCAATTTACTGGCACCTCCAGGGCTCTGAAAAAATATCATGGCAACCAGAAAGTCCCTCTAAATCTGTACTCCAAAAGCTAAAATAAACCACAGTGCTCCTTCCCTTCTAAGCCCTGCTGTGTGCCCAAGCAGCAGTTTATACCCACATATATAATTTTTTTTGTCCCTGGGATAGCCCACTTAATAGTTTTAGGAGTGCATGTCTCTGATGCCACAAAGTGGCCGCAACGTATTAGGCACTGAAATTGGATATTTCTTTAAAAACTTTAATTTTCACTTTGCACATTAATTTTTGGGAAGCATTTTTAGGCTCTAAATGATAACACCCCTTGATACATTCCTTGAGGGGTGTAGTTACTAAAATGGGGTCACTTTTGAGAGGTTTCCATTATATTGGTACTTTAGGGGTTCTTCAAATGCGACATGGCATCCAAAAACTATTCCAGCAAAATCTGCCCTCCAAAAGCTAAATAGCGCTCTTTCCATTTTTAGCCCTGCCTTTTACCCATGCAGCAGATTACAACCACATATGGGGCATTTCTGTGTTCAGGAGAAATTGTGTAACGAACTTTGGGGTGCTTTTTCTCCTTTGTCCTCTTGTGAAAATGAAAAATTTGGGGCTAAATTGACGGTTTATTGGAAAAAAAGTAATTTTTCATTTTAATGTCCCAATGTTAATAAAATCTGTGAAACAGCTGTGAGGTCAAAATGTTCACCATACCCCTAGATAAATTCTATAAGGGGTGTAGTTTCCAAAATGGGGTCACTTTTGGGGGTTTGTATTATATTGGTACTTTAGGGGCTCTGCAAATGCGACATGGCATCCGAAAACTATTCCAGCAAAATCTGCCCTCCAAAAGCTAAATAGCGCTCTTTCCATTTTGAGCCCTGCCATGTACCCATGCAGCAGATTACAACCACATATGGAGCATTTCTGTGTTCAGGAGAAATTGTGTAACGAACTTTGGGGTGCTTTTTCTCCTTTGTCCTCTTGTGAAAATGAAAAATTTGGGGCTAAATTGACGGTTTATTGGAAAAAAAGTAATTTTTCATTTTAATGTCCCAATGTTAATAAAATCTGTGAAACAGCTGTAGGGTCAAAATGCTCATTATACCCCTTGATATGTTCTGTGAGGGGTGTAGTTTCCAAAATGGGGTCACTTTTAGGGGGGTTTCCACTGTATTGGTACTTTGGGGGCTCTGCAAATGCGACATGGTACCTGAAAACTATTCCACCAAAATCTGCCTTCCAAAAGCCAAATAGCGCTCTTTCCATTCTGAGCCCTGCCATGTACCCATACAGCAGATTACAACCACATATGGGTTATTGCTGTGTTTAGGAGCATTTATTTTGCAAACTGTGGGGTGCTTTTTCTCCTTTAACCCATTGTGAAAATGAAAACTTTGGGGATAAAATTACATTTTAGTAATGTTTCATTTATACATCCCAGCGTTAGCAAAATCTGTGAAACGACTGTAAGGTCAAAATGCTCACTATACCCCTATATGAATTCTGTGAGGGGTGTAGTTTGCAAAATGGGGTCACTTTTTGGAGTTTTCCTTTGTATTGGTACTCTAGGGGCTTTGCAAATGAGACATGGCACCTGAAAACTATTCCAGCAAAATCTGCTTTTCAGACGCCCAGTGTCACTCCTTCCCTTCCGTGCGCTGCCATTCGCCCAAACATCAGTTTACATCCACTTGTGGGGTATTTCCGTGCTCGGGAGAAATTGCATAACAAACTGTGAGATGCATTTTTTCCTTTAACCCTTTGTGAATGTGTTAATTTTAGGGCTAAATTAAGGAATTAGTGGGAAAAAATTAAATGTCTAAATTTCACCTCCATATTGTTTTAATTCCAGTGAAATTCTTAAAGGGTTAACAAACTTCCCAAATGTTATTTTAAATTATTTGAGGGGTGCAGTTTTGAAAATGGGGTGATTTATGGGGGTTTCTAATATATAGGCCTTTATAATCCTCTTCAGAACTGAAGTGGTCCCTAAAAAATTAGTTTGGGAAATTTTCTTGTAAATCTGCAAAATCGCTGTTACACTTGTAAGCCTTCTAACATCCAAAATAAATTACAGGACGATTAAAAGATGATGCCGATATAAAGCAGAGATATGGTAGATAATATGTATTAATGTATTTGGGTGGTATGACTATCTATCTGAAAAGCAGAGCATTTCACATTTTGAAAATTGCGATTTTTTTCCAAATTTCCATCAAATTTCCTATTTTTTTATAAATAAATACAAAAATATTCATTAGTGTTTACCACTAACATGAAGTACAATGTGTCACGAAAAAACAATCTCAAAATCACTTGTGTAAGTTAAGACGTCTCAAAGTTATTGCCATATAAAGTGACATATGTCAGTTTTGAAAAACGAGGCCTGGTCCTTAACGCACTTTTGGGCTGGGTCCTTAAGGGGTTAAATTTAGCTTTGGCCCAGAGAAGATAGTGGCATTTGTGGATTGTATTGATATATGGCTTCTTGTTTGCATGATACAGTTATAATTTGCATTTGTGGAGTGCAATGCGAACTGTGGTTACCAACAATAATTTCTGAGAGTATTCCTGAACACATGCTGTCATTTACATCAGCAATTCATGCCTGTTTTTAACCCCTTAGGGACAGCCTAAAAGTACTTTGAGGACACGACCTCATTTTTCAAAACTGACATGTACCACTTTAACGACCGGCACTAACTTTTCCATCAGATACTTCATAATTTGCCATAACATGGGGGTAATATATTTTGCCACATGCCCCGTATCCAGTGAATTACGTTGGCAAGACCAAGAGGGAATTCAGGAGGAGAATTCTAGAATATTTGGGCTATGTTGTACGTAGAAAGGATAGACCCCTGCACTCATATTTGGGACCATAATGGAGGAGATCTGTATTGCCTACACTTTCAGGGCATTGAACGAGTCCGACGGTCTGTTATAGTTGGTGACTGAGATCGGAAGATTCTTCAGAGAGAGGCCCAGTGGATTTTTCGCTTTCAATGCGTCAAACCACTGGGTATTAATAACTCCATTTCCTTTGCTTCTTTAATTTAAGTGATATTTGCACTAGCTGTTAATTTGTCAGTCTGGTTTGGTTTCCTTTCCAGTATTTTATTTTAAATATGGGGAGTTGACTGTAGGGCCCCTTTATTTGTATGGTGATGTGAGGGAATGTAGTTTTGTATACATTTCCCCATACTGAAATCTACCATTGGCCCTGTCATTAAGTCAATAAAGGGTGTTATTGTAATATCGACTAAGACGCACTCCTTAGGGAACATGCTACATGATTCCCCTTGGTAGTACATATAGGATTTAATCATTACTTTCTATTTATGCAGAATCTGAGACACGTCGTTGTTACATAATTTTGGTCCATCTGCTATCTGTACTAGTAGTACCTTTCCTTTGGAACCGCGTTGATGGTTTATGGTGGAATAAATATAGGGTGTGAGTTAACCACTAGACCATGCCCAATCAGCAATTCTATCTATTACTAAAATAAAATAGGTGTTGCAACGTGAGTCATCTCACTGCCGTTCTGAATATTCAATATTTAGCAGGCCTCACGGTCCTTCTCTGTATTTACAGAACACCAGGAACTACAGTTTTTATTGCATTTATTCTATCCATTCTTATTATCTATTGCTCATCTGATGAACTTGTGTTATCTGTACAAAGGGGGAAACACAATGGGCAGAGACTTGGCAAATTAAGTTTCATGTAGACAAATGTAAGGTTATGCATTTTGGTCAAAGAAATAAAATGTATGATTATGTACTTAATAATAAATTACTAGGTAAGACTGCCCTTAAAAGACTTTGGGATTTTGGTGGACAGTAAGCTTATCTTTAGAAAGCAAGACAATTAGAGGAATGGGTGGATTGGAGTACAATGACACATTAATACATTTAGGGTTACTCAATTCAGAAAAAAGATGGCTACAGGGAGATTTAATAATGATGTACTAGTACATGACAATACAAAGACCTTACTAATGATCTTTTTAGTACTAGACCGGTGACAGTGCAAAGGGGACATCCTCTACACCTAGATGAAAGAACATTTCACCAGCTTCATAGATGGGGATTTTTTACTGAAAGGGCAGTGAGGATATGGACCTCACTGTCACAGGAAGTGGTGATGGTAGATATTTTGCGCAAGTTCAAAAAGGGCTTGGATATCTTTCTTGAACAAAAATTGTATTTTTGGTAAAGGGGATAAACCAATATACATGCAAACTGCCATTATAAAAAACTGCAAAAAAAAAAAAAAAGCTGACTGATTCAGTGTGTTTTAGTCTAATACTCACTGACCAAGTAACCCTTTTATTACCAACATCCAAAAAGCCTACCCAGGGCAGACTTATGGGGTGGGTATGGTTGCACTGGTGGTGGCAGTGGCAGACACATCTCCACTGCTGCTGGTGTTGCCAATTGACAAATCTATGGAAATGTGCAAGATCTGCTAGCAGAAGCTTAGCCATGGCCGTGTAGGAACAAATGAAGGAACTACATCTCTATGTACTTACATGAAAAGTCATCACCATCTTATTTGGCAAAATAGACTTGACAGTGGCACTGGCAGGAAACAGCAATATGTGTCCAGTCATCTGGTGACTATGCAACTCATACCTTGCCAAGTTGCTGGTAGTACAGTCGATGATGTACCACTTAATGGATCCCACTGTGTTTCATCAACTAATGGCATGTAGAGATGAGCAAATTTTTAAAAAAATTCAATTCGTCCAAATCGCTGAATTTTCCGTAACGATTAAATTTGATCCAAATTCATTTGCGGCAAATCGCGTTAGCACCTTCCCGACATCTGCCCTAATAGTACGGTGCTACCAGGAAGGACTTCCCATAAACCAGGGCGGACGCATGTGGTGCACACAGAAAGTGTGTGCGCACCCTGCTTTGCAGGTGTCAGTCGTATGTAACGACTGACACTGTCCTCTAACAACCCCAGTGGGTTTTATTATATATTGGGGACCCGATCCCCCCCTCCTGCGATGTTTTTGGGAGGTGCTGCTGCTCCTATTCGGCAGCCTAGGGTCTGACCAGTGACCCCAGTCTGCTCCATCGTTGTCCCTCCGCATCCCTGGTTGATCCTGCTTGGAATGGAGACTTTCAACCTATGTGTCTGCATGGGCTGACAGCCTCCTATACACTGCAATACATGTGTTTTGCAGCGTATACCTATTGAAGCAGTGATCAGAATATTGCTGCTTCAATACCCTATGAGGACAAAAAGAAAAAAATGTAAAAAAAAAGTAAAAAAAAAAAAAAAATAGTGCTTAACCCCCCCCCCCTCCATAGCTGGTGCTATTATTATACTCTGGTGTCTCAGAGTATAATAATCAGAGGATCAGGGGAGTCTGCAGCATCCTCCTCGCTCCTCTTCTTCCTTGCGACTGAGGTCCTGCTCCCCAGACGTCCCTGCTAGGGCCTGTAATTGGGCCTCAGTGGTCAAGTGGGCTTGCGATGACTTGATTACACTGGTGCACTCCACGTGACAGCTGGGGCCCAATCACAGGCCTCAGCAGTGAGGCCTGGGGAGCAGGACCTCAGTCACCAGCCGGAAGAACTGCGGAGTGTATGCTGAGCCCAGGACAGGTGAGTATCAGTATTTTTTTTATTTTCAATCACCTCCCCTGACCTGGCATCTAATGAAAAGGGTCCCGGCAATCGCCTAGGCCCTCTCCATTAGCAATATGTATAGCGGTCAGGGAACCAGGCTTTCCCCGACCGCTATCATGGGGCCCCGGTACTTGCCCGAGTACACCGGGTGCTGACGCCGACATGGGGGCCATGTAGCATGGCGGAATCCCTTGGATGCTGCGGTCATGTTTAACCGCGGCATCCAAGGGGTTAAAACCCCCGATCAGAGCTGTGCGATTCGTTACCACGAAGTGTGAGGAAATCCGGATTTGATGCGAATCGAATATTTCCTGGAATTCGGATTGAATTCCACTTCCTCAGCTTCGAATCGCTCATCTCTAATGGCATGCACTCAACCTTGATGGCAGATGCCTAGCTGCCATTATTTCTCTAGTAAAGCTGTGCCTGCTTTATATCACCATCACCGGAGAATGTGGGGAAAGGTGCACGCCACCATCGACACATGAAACAGCAATTATGGACAGGGACAATACATAGCTTTCAGGCCCACTGGGTCAATGATTTTAGCAGCAGCAGCCACAGTCCTGAAATACAACAAGGCCAGGTGCTAGTTCCTGCCTCCTTTCGATCCTCTTCTCTAGATCGTTTCCTATTCCTATCTTGACCAGGGACAGGAGTTGCTTCTAATCTTCATTTGTTTCACGGGTGTAGCACTGCCATGTTTTTTTCTAACTAATGAGCCTGGATCAGAGAAACCACACAACAGAGATGCAGCTCAACTGTATCCTGCAGCAAGTATCCTGTTGGATGGCTCCTTGCCAACTACAGCTGGGTAGTGTTGCCAGCAACTGTGACACATATATTGTTGCAGTTGGGTCGAATAATACATTGTTCTGGTGTAAGATGGGGAAACAGCCCTCATGTTGTGAATGTACCTGTTTCTGTAAGTACGTTTATTTTATTTTTTTTAGAAACTGACATTTGGTTGTTTGACCACAAGAGGCCACTGTTACCTCAGAAATGGGAAAAGACTAATTCTGTAATTCCCTGCAGTAGTGACTTGTAGACCCTGTTTTGCAGAGGTAGAACTACAAGGAGGAGCAGAGTGTGTGTGGCAGCCATCTTGGGAGTGTGCTTTGAGCTCTAGAATGAGGAGGACTGGAGTGTGAGTAGGAGCATTTCTAAGGGATCAGAAATATAGCAAGGTGGAGCTGAATCAGAGACTGTTCCAGGGTTTGTTCAGACAGCATCCTGAAGGAGAAGATTGCTATCAAGCCCCGGCTGAGAAGTGGCCCTGTCAGTGAGACCACATGTTTTCTGGATGAGCCCCGCTTTCAGCTGTTCCAGACAAAGGCTAAATGTACCCAACAGACCCGGGTCAGTAAGAGAAGTAATTGTGCACGCACCGCATTACGTTTTTGGCACCAAATTGCTTGGCACTGAGTAAGGGCCTGTAGTTAGACTAGTTAGGCATACTCATCTTCACAGGCCACACTACTGGTGAATTATCTACCTATTCGGTAGTAAGGACTAGGACTCAGAATTCTATAGAGTTGTAACTCTCAGAGAGGAGCTTCTAAGGAAGTCTGGAAGCGACATTTTATGCAATTTCACATTGGCTTGCAAGCTGACCTACTATTATATTTACTTGGTTGTACTTTGTTTTGGGGGAATAGGGGTATTTTGTTAAGTTTGTAAGCTCTTGTGTTATACCGCCGGTGCCCCTATCACACTCACTGAGTTGTTTCTGTGACTAGGGTGATAAAAAGGTAACAAGCGTCTGGTTAGTTGCAGCCTGCAGTTAGGTAAAAGCTTGAAGTATATTGGAGGTGCACATTAGAGGGCACCGCGCTGTACAACACCAGGGCCTCAGCTTACTGGCTGAGTGTATGTAAATATCTGGGAGTGTTCTTTTTGGTAAAGGGGTGTTACTACACTAAGTAAAATCTTGTTTTTACTAAATTGAGTTGGAGTCGCTTCCTTTGTTCGTGACTTCACTGTATCCTGGGGAGCCCACCCCGGTACATGGCTTACACCAGCATGGTACATGTGTGAATTGGTGCGGTGCTGCTTTATTAGCATTTACTGTATAGTGGCTTAAAGGAAAGTGTCTGCGTATTTCAACCATTCTTATGTGGATAAAAACACCCAGCTGGTCCTGCACTGACATAATAGTTTGTCTTTGCACCACCTTCTTTGCACCAATATCTGTGACATTCCAACTCAGTGGAATTGCACCTTGCACCTTGCACATACTGGAGTTTCTGTGTGAGCAGCAGAAGGTGGTTCATGCAGCAGACCACAAGGACGTGGGCCAGTGCAGACACTTGCAAGCATGGCAGGCTTTATGCTCTTCTGCTTACACAATAACAAGCATATTATTGCCATCAAGCAGAGGGATGAGTACCGGATCGCTGTACTTTTAGACCCAAGCTACAAAGCCAGCTTTTATGGAGAACACTGCAAGTTACAATCACCTCTGCCCATTCCCAGTTCACTTAGTCAGTGCTCCACCTCCGCTGCCAGTGCGACAGCTACATGTAGCAGGAGAAAAAGCAGTAACATCAGCAGCTGATACAGTATCTGGAACATGATGAACCAGAAATTTTTAACCTTGTAGCACCAACCAGACCCACAACAGGCAACTGATACCCTCTGGCTGCACCAGCAGGTACAGTCGTACTTAGAGTGATCCTATATTCCAGCAGATAACTGTGACTCCATGCAATTCTGGACTGATAGGTTAGAGCAGTGGAAGTTGTTGGCCCAGTTTGTCATGGGAGTTTTATCTTGTCCAGCTTCAAGTGTAAGGGCCAAAGTGTTGATATAAAAAAAAAAAAATAAAAATCAAAGTTATATTGAAAAAGGTCTCCAAGTTAAAAAATATAAGAACACTTTACCAACAGCCAAAAACATTTCTCCAAAATGACAAGCCTGTAGCACTTGCAAGTCATCAAAATGGGCTAATGTTTCTATAAAATCATTGCTTTTTGCAATATAACCGCCATGTTTGTATAAGCAAGCACAAGCAAGCACTATGTGTAAAAGTGAGTATCTGCGCAGTGTATGGTTAAACTAGGAGTTTGTTTCCACTGCTTACCATCCATTTTTCTATAGACATACATGTCACTTTCACTTTGACAATTTGGCTATATTTGCCTAAAGCCAGTTGCACACGACCGTGTGCTAACCGGCTGTCGTGAATGAACGGCACGGGCGGTGCATGTGGGACACACGGATGTCATCCTTGTGCCGCCAGTGCACCGGCTGTGCTTCTGCAGCCCCTTTCATTCAATGAATAGGAGCCGCAGAAGCAGGCCTGTTCCATATTTTGCAGCCCGGACTGTCGGCCCGCACACGTGACTGTGTAAATCTGGGAAAAACCCAGAGAGCACACTGACCATTCATATGGTCGTGTGCAAGGGGGCTTAGAGAGCTAAAAATTGAATAGAGTTCTAGAAGAACTGACATACCCTACATTTTAAGCCAATTTAAGCTCTGGTTCGTTCTCAACTTATTAAATCCAAAACAACTATTTAGGTCGAACCACCTGAACCCAAAAAAAAAATTTCAGAGGTTCACTCATCTTTAGTAGCAACCAAATGAGTGATCTCACATTTTGTAGAGAATGCTTTGTACGGCTCCACTCTTTCTGGATGCTTTGATGACACAGATTTTTTTTGTAAATGTGTGAATTCTATCTACATTGCAGATAAAAAGTCTCAAATTCTGTGCATAAAATAGACAGAACTCTTAGATTTTTTACTTGGCAGTACATTTTGTGTCTAAACAGCAACATAGAACTAACTTTTTTGGCCTCAAGCTGCTTCAAGCAAACCCCATGAAATTTGTTTTGACAAATATTCATGAGGTTTGAGCCTCTGGTTCGTTTCGGTCCTATTATACACTGGGTCTCTTCATACCGCAAAGTATAATAAGTGGAGGCCCAAGGGAAGTGAGGGAAAATAACAAACACTTATACTCACCTTGCCTCACCTCTCCTGGCATCCTCGCTGTATCCAGCTGTTTCCAGCATCCTCTTCAGCAATTGACCTCATGCTCCCCGGGATCACTGTTGAGGCCTGCGATTGGGCCTCAGCTGTCACGTGGAGTGTGCTGATGTCACAATGCCGACACACCCCACATGACTGCTGAGGCCAAATCACAGGCATCAAGGGTCACCGCCGTGACGTTCACGTCTTCAATTCAGTGGTAACCTAGCCTCTTTGCTGCCTAAGGACAGGCCATCAATATTAGAAAGATGGATAAATCCTTAAAAGAGGTTTTCCAGTAACTGGAGCAACAGGCAGGGGACAATGGGGTGCTGGGGACAGGTGAGTATGCTTTTTTTGAATTTTTTTTTATTTTTACAGTGGTCGCTCCAATTTATGGACAACCTCTTTTAAGTGGTTGTCTGGGTCAAATTTTTTTTATGGCCACTTCACTTGTCCCCCCCATACAGTGGCCTCTTCACTGGTCCCCCATACTGTATGGGGAACATTATATTGTGTGGGAGCAGGGATGAGGGCTAACATCCTGTGTGATGCATATTAAAGGGGTTGTCCACGATAGGCCATAAATACCTGATCAGTAGGGGGCTGACAAATGGCCCCATCAGCTGTACGGAGCCACTTCCAGCGCCCGTTCTGTACACAACAAAGGGCCGGAAGCAGAAAGCTCCATCTGCTGTTTAGTCGCCCGGCTCCTTTACTGCAGCTCAGCTCCTACTGACTTCAATAAGTGCTGAGATGCAGTGAAGGTGCCCGGCTAATACACAGTGGACAGAGCTTTCTGCTTCTGGCCCTGTATTGCGTACAGTACAGGCATCAGAAGTGGCTCCGTGCAGCTGATAGGTCTGGGGTCAGCCTCGTACAGATCAGGTATCTATGGCCTATCCTGAGGATAAACCATAACAAATTATGCCTGGATAACCCCTTTAATATGGAGCACACCGCTAATGAGGCGAAGTGAGGCGGCCGCCTCAGGCGGCACTGTCCGTCACTGTCTGGAGAGCGGCATTTTTTACTATTTACTTAATGTAAAGCAGCCCAGGACAGGCCGCTTAAAAAAAAAAACCAACACTGAGCGGGGCCTGTCCTGGGCTGTTTTGCGAGACCTCTGCATGTCAGCGCAGGCGGCGATACAATGACGTCATCGCGCCTCCTACGCTGAGACACAGACGTTGCGGACAAGAAGAAGAGGCGGCAGCGGCAACATCAAGGCATCGCAGGTAGGTGCGGATAACTTTATATATATATATATATATATATATATATATATATATATAGGCCGTAACCTGCTGGAGTATCCCCGGCAGGTAATTGCCTATTTATTTACCTATCCCGCGTCTGCTCGTGGCTACCTCTGCTTCCCCTTCTGCTATGGGAACGCAGAAAGGGAAGTAGATGCCGCTGTGAGCCACCGCGGGCATCGGTAAGTGAGGCCGCGGGCCTCAAATACTACTATTATTATACTCCGGGGTCTTTTCAGACCCCGGAGTATAATAATCGGAGGCCCAGGGGAGGTGAGGGAACATAAAAACCAATGTACTTACCTCTCATGCGATAGGTGTTACTCCGAGCAGACATGGGGCCACTATGGAGCATAATACCAGTGCAGGGGCCACTATGGAGCATAATACCGTGTGCAGGGGCCAATATGGAGCATAATACCATGTGCAGGGGCCACTGTGGAGCATAATACCGTGTGCAGGGGCCAATATGGAGCATAATACCGTGTGCAGGGGCTAATATGGGGCATAATACCGTGTGCAGGGGCCACTAGGGAGCATAATACCATGTGCAGGGGTTGCTGTGGAACATAATACCGTGTGCAGTGACCACTGCAAGGCATAATACAGTGTGCAGGGGCCACTATGGAGCATAACACTGTGTGCAGGGGCCAATATGGAGCATAATACCGTGTGCAGGGGCCAATATGGGGCATAATACCGTGTGCAGGGGCCACTAGGGAGCATAATACCGTGTGCAGGGGCTGCTGCGAGGCATAATACAGTGTGCAGGGTCTGCGGTGGAACATTATAGTGTGTAAATGGGGCGCTATAAACATGGGCTATGGTGCCTGTTTATATTGTACGCTGTTTGTTTATAGTGGCCATGTGATGTAATTCCAGCCTTGTCACATACTGTAGACAGGATAAGGCTGTAGTTACATTACATGGCCGCTATGAGATGAATGACACTATGTAAACAGAGAAGCGGTCACGGCGCTTACACAGGTACCATTCAAACAGCTGATCAGTGGGGGTACTGGGTTTTTGAGTCCCCACAGATTAGTTTATTAATAACCTGGAAAACTTTTTAATTAGTTAACACCTGGGGCATTATTAATAAGGGGCACTATTTATACAGGGTACACACGGACATTATTAATATAAAGATGCACTTGGGGGTATTATTCATTATGGGGGGTTATAACATATATTTTATAATTGGGGTAGCAGCAGGATGGGTGTGCAGGTGAAGACAATGTGGGTCAGGTGCCTGGAAAAGTGAGGAGCCAAAGATGTCTGTGTTGCAAACTTTACAGAGACAAGTCACAGCTAGAAGAAGTGGTCATGGCGGTCCAAAGGGAAGAGAAGAGAAATGTGACCGGTTAGTCAGAGACATCACCTGTAAGTCACAAAATGTTACTAGACTGTATTCACCTAAATGATAGAGGATAAATACCTGATTGATGGGGGTCTGTCTGCTGAGACCCCCACTGAGCATGAGAATTGGGTTTTTTCCCCCCACCGGGCGGGGAATTCCGCCTGACTGCAGACATATATAGGTGTGTCGCTTGGTGGATGGACGAACCCGCGTGGCTCTCATTCACTTCAATGGGAGTGCCAAAGATACCCGAAGTCCAGTACTCAGCTATATGCGGCACTCCTATTATAGAGAATGGGGGCCACGTGGGCTTGTCCATCCACCAAGCAGAAGATGTGTGAAGTTATTTTCATTGTTAATACCATGTTGATGATCTGATACTGAAGTAATACAGTAAGAAGAATTCTTAAAAACAGTTTTATAACTTTGTGTATTGTGTATATTGTGCGACGATAACAGTGTGTTAAACTAGTAGCATGGAAACTCAATTTTTTTTTGGAGGGGGAGGCGTCTTTCTATAGTCCGCCTCAGGCAGCAAAGAGGCTAGGTTCACCACTGGATGAATGACACTATGTAAACAGAGAAGCGGTCACGGCACCTACACAGGTACCATTCAAACAGCTGATCAGTAGGGGTCCTGGGTTTTTGAGCCCCACTGATTATTTTATTAATGACCTGGAAAACCTTTTAATTAGTTAACACCTGGGGCATTATTAATAAGGGGCTCTATTTATGGAGGTACACAAGGGCATTGATAAGGGGCATTATTTATACAGGGTACACTTGGACATTATTAATATTAAGATTCACTTGGGGGTATTATTCATTATGGGGGGTTATATCATATATTTTATAATTGGGAGTAGCAGCAGGATGGGTGTGCAGGTGAGGACAATGTGGGTCAGGTGCCTGGAAAAGTGAGAAGCCAAAGATGTCTGTGTTGCAAACTTTACAGAGACAAGTCACATCTGGAAGAAGTGGTCATGGCGGTCCAAAGGGAAGAGAAGGGAAATGTGAAGGATTAGTCAGAGACGTCACCTGTAAGTCACAAAATGTTACTGCCCTTTATTCACCTAAATGATGGATGATAAATACCTGATTGATGGGGGTCTGTCTGTTGAGACCCTCACTGAGCCTGAGAATTGGGTTTTTTCCCCCACTAGGTGGGAATTCAGCCTCACGGCAGCCATATATAGGTGTGTCACTTGGTGGATGGATGAACACACATGGCTCTCATTCACTTCGATGGGAATGCCAAAGATACCCGAAGTCCAGTACTCAGCTATCTGCGGGGCTCCTATTATAGAGAATAGGGGCCACATGGGCTTGTCCATCCAGAAGATGTGTGAAGTTATTTTCATTGTTAATGCCGTGTTGTTGATCTAATACTGAAGTAATACAGTAAGAAGAATTCTTAACCCCTTAACGACGCAGGGCGTAATAGTACGTCCTGCGTCGCATGACGATGTATGGAGAGCGCTCAGGAGCTGAGCGCTCTCCATACACCGTGGGTGCCGGCTGTATAATACAGCCAGGACCCGCAGCTAACAGCAGCGATCGGTGCCTGCACCAATCACGGCTGTTAACCCTTGGGGGGGGGGGGGGGGGGGGGGGGGGGGGGGGGGGGGGGGGGGGGGGGGGGGGGGGGGGGGGGGGGGGGGGGGGGGGGGGGCCCCTAAAAAAAAAAACCCCGGGGTGAGCGGCGGGGGGGGGAAAAAATCAAAATGGCCAAATAGGCGGCCCTTTTTCCCCTATAAAAAATGAAAAAAATGATCAAACCATCAGATCTTTCCCCAAGTGGTATCAATAAAAACATCATGTTGTCCCGCATAAAAAGATGCCTTACCCAGCTCCATACATGTAAATATGAAAAAGTTACAGGTGACACAATATGGCGATGCAAAATTTTTTTTTCTATTTAGCAAAGTTTTTAATTTTTTAAAAGGTATCAAAACATTACAAATACTATATAAATTTGGTATCGCTGTGTTCATACTGACCCACAGAATACAGGTAACATGTCATTTTTACCACACAGTGAATGGTGTAAAAATTAAACCCATATGAATTTGCCGCAAATGCAGTTTTTCTCCAATTGCACCTCATTCTGAATTTTTTTCCAGCTTCCCAGTACATTGCACAGAATATTGAATAGTGACATTACAAAGTACAATTTGTTTCGCAAACAATAAGCCATCATGTGACTCTGTGAACTGAAAAATGAAAAAGTTATGGCTCTTGGAATGTGGGGAGGGAAAAACGAAAATGCAAAAACAAAAAATGGCCCGGTCATTAAGGGGTTAAAAACTGTTTTATAACTTTGTGTATTGTGTATATTGTGCAACGATAACAGCGTGTGAAGCTAGTAGCATGGAAACTCAATTTTTTTTTTTTTTGGTGGGGGGGGGCGTCTTTCTATAGTCCGCCTCAGGCAGCAAAGAGGCTAGGTTCACCACTGATACCCCCTAATGCACCACACTTTAAAGAGGTTGTCCAGTATAATTTTTTTCTTTTTTATAATTAGTCCAAGGGAGGTGAACCCCCCCCACAAAAAAAAAAAAAACTAAACATAATCACCTATCCCTGGTTCTCCAGTGTCAGCAGGTCCCAGCACGGTCCAGTCCTGCAGCTCTGCTGTCTTCTTTTGCCGGAAGTCCTCACTAGCTGTGACAGCCCAGGTCCCTTCCCTTAGGTCGCTTATTGGCCTCAGGAGTCATGTGACGTCACAGATAGTCACGTGCAGAGAGAACTTCCGCCGGAAGAAAATAGAGCTGCAGGCCAAACCGCTCTGGGAGACACTGGGGACAGGAGTGAAAGTTTGTTTTTGTTTTTTTTTTGTTTTTTTTTCACCTTCCCTTTTGTAGTAAAAAAAAAAAAAAAAGTTATCCTGCACAACCCCCTTAATGTCCCCCAAGCTATTGGTCTCCATCACTGTCCCCACACCCATAATATAATGGCCCCATTAATGGTCCCCATACAGTATAGGTACCAGTGAGTGGCCACTGTATGGGGGGAAATAGTGAAGGGGCCAATGTATGGGGGGGAATATTGAAGGGACCACTGTATGCCCCTTCACTGGTCTCCCCTATAACACTATTGGAATTTCTGTGACTTAGCTATGGTTATGCTGGAGACCTAGAGCAGGCAAAAAAAACCTCAAACCGGTCTTATTTACCTCTCCTGTGCTCCAACGCGAATTCCTGCTGTCTTTAGCCCTCTTCAATGATGTCAAAGATGGCACGTGGGTCCAGCTGGCGTCATTGACACACAATGATGCTGACGTAACCCACGTCTGTGAAGTCATTGAAGACAGCAGGAAGTAGCACTGGAGCACAGAAGAGGTAAGTAAAACCATTTTTTTTCACTTCCCCTGGGCCTCTGAACATTATACTCTGGGTTCTAAAGAGACCCCAGAGTATAATAGTAGTCCATGGGTTGTGATCCCCAAAAATTTCTGGGTTCTGCCATTTTTGTAATATTTGCACCAAACACCATAGGGGACATTATACTGTGTGATAGGGCCACTATGGGACATTATACTGTATGGTGGGGCCACTAAGGGACATTATACTATGTGAAGGGGCTGGCATGAGACATTAAGCTGTGTGAAAGGGCTGCCATTATATAAATATCAGTGAATTATGTCAGTGGGTATATAGATGAGACATTTGAGGAAAAGATATGATGGGTTAGAAGATGGCCAGCCTGTCCAACCAAAGCAGGATCAGGTCCCTCTGGTACCCGTGGTTTTATATACCGCTGGAAAGCTGACAGTGCATTGAATTCAGAGCACTGTCAGCTTTGATGGTACATGTCTGGGTGCTGGAGATATTGGTGCTGTTAGTTTTGGCAACGATATCCCTTCACCGTCAGAAGGGCGGGCCTTACTGCTCAGCGTCATCGCTGGGCGGTAAGGAACGCCCCCTCTGACAATACAAGGCTATAGAAGAGTACAGTCAGGGGGGTGTTCCTTACCACCCAGCAATGACGTTCAGCAGTAAGGCCCGCCCTTCTGGCAGTTGAGAGATATCTGTGCCGAAACTAACGGCACCAATATCTCCAGCACCCAAGCACACATCGGGAAAGATGACAGTGTGCTGAATTCAGAGCACTGTCAGCTTTCTAGCGGTATATATAATACCGCAGGTGCCAGAGTATGTGAAAGCTCCTCTTTCAGTTTTGAAATGGTGGACGCCATTCTAGTCAATGGGGTCCGGCGGTGTCTGTGTGTTCGGCTTCCCTGGCGGACCCGAACGATGGAGAGGCCGGAACAGATGTGAACCTAGCCTAAGAGTTTTCAATTCATTTTGAAATTACAGTTTTTTTCTGGCTTCATCGTTTACATATATATCAAGAATGTTAGGAAATATAACGGTGATCATCCTGACAAGTGTAATGCAAAACTGCAGTAAGTAAGTAAGTAAGTAAGTAATTCTGGTTCAAGTTCTGGATACCACAGGGAATTTTTATTACTACACATACACACACAAAACAGAACATGTACACACACAGACACAAACAAAGAACATACATACACACAGACACATGACAGAACATGTGTACACACACACACAGAATATGTACACACACAGACACACACAGAACATGTACACACACACACACAGAACATGTACACACATAGACACACACAGAACATGTACACACGTACACACACATACAAACACAGAACATACACACAGAACATGTACACACATAGACACACACAGAACATGTACACACGTACACACACACACAAACACAGAACATACACACAGAACATGTACACACACATATGCACACACACACACACACACACACAGAACATACGCACACACACAGAACATGTACATACAGAAACACACACACAGACACACACAGAACATGTACATACACACACAGAATGCGCAGCACATACCTGGAGCCAAGTCAGGGATTGATTACTCTGGGCTGCAGCAGCCCAATGTACAGTCATGGCCAAAAGTTTTGAGAATGACACAAATATTATATTTTCACATGATCTGCTGCCCTCTGGTTTTTATGTGTGTTTGTCAGATGTTTTTATCACATACAGAAATATAATTGCATTCATATTATGAGTAACAGAAGCTTATATTGACAGTTAGAATGAGTTAATGCAGCAAGTCAATATTTGCAGTGTTGACCCTTCTTCTTCAGGACCTCTGCAATTCTCCCTGGCATGCTCTCAATCAACTTCTGGACCAAATCCTGACTGATAGCAGTCCATTCTTGCAGAATCAATGCTTTAATTTTGTCTGAATTTGTTGGTTTTTGTTTGTCCACCCGTCTCTTGATGATTGACCACAAGTTCTCAATGGGATTAAGATCTGGGGAGTTTCCAGGCCATGGACCCAAAATCTCTATGTTTTGTTCCCTGAACCATTTAGTTATCACCTTTGCTTTATGGCAAGGTGCTCCATCATGCTGGAAAAGGCATTGTTGAGCGCCAAACTGCTCTTGGACGGTTGGGAGAAGTTGCTCTTGGAGGACATTCTGGTACCATTCTTTATTCATGGCTGTGTTTTTAGGCAAGACTGTGAGAGAGCCGATTCCCTTGGCTGAGAAGCAACCCCACACATGAATGGTTTCAGGATGCTTTACAGTTGGCATGAGACAAGACTGGTGGTAGCGCTCACCTCTTCTTCTCCGAATAAGCTGTTTTCCAGATGTTCCAAACAATCGAAAAGGGGATTCATCAGAGAAAATGACTTTACCCCAGTCCTCAGCAGTCCACTCCCTGTACCTTTTGCAGAATATCAGTCTGTCCCTGATGTTTTTTCTGGAGAGAAGTGGCTTCTTTGCTGCCCTCCTTGAGACCAGGCCTTGCTCCAAGAGTCTCCGCCTCACAGTGCGTGCAGATGCACTCACACCTGCCTGCTGCCATTCCTCAGCAAGCTCTGCACTGCTGGTAGCCCGATCCCGCAGCTGAAACACTTTTAAGAGACGGTCCTGCCGCTTGCTGGTCTTTCTTGGGCGCCCTGGAGCCTTTTTGGCACCAATGGAACCTCTCTCCTTGAAGTTCTTGATGATGCGATAGATTGTTGACTGAGGTGCAATCTTTCTAGCTGCAATACTCTTCCCAGTTAGGCCATTTTTGTGCAGTGCAATGATGACTGCACGTGTTTCTTTAGAGATAACCATGGTTAACAGAAGAGAAACAATGATGGAAAGCACCAGCCTCCTTTTAAAGTGTCCAGTGGTGTCATTCTTACTTAATCATGACAGATTGATCTCCAGCCCTGTCCTCATCAACACCCACACCTGTGTTAATGGAGCAATCACTGAAACGATGTTAGGTGGTCCTTTTAAGGCAGGGCTGCAATGATGTTGAAATAAGTTTTGGGGGATAAAGTTCATTTTCTAGGCAAATATTGACTTTGCAAGTAATTGCTGTTAAGATGATCACTCTTTATAACATTCTGGAGTATATGCAAATTGCCATTAGAAAAACTGAAGCAGTAGACTTTGTAAAAATTTAATATTTGTATCATTCTCAAAACTTTTGGCCATGACTGTAGTAGATCACCCCCTGCAGTGCAAGACTACGAGGGGAGGAGAAGGAGCTGTCAGCCTGCGCGGCTAAATGAGTTGGGAGAGAGGCAGCCAGCACCTGGCAGGTCAGGATGCCCCTTAAGTTATGGGGGCACTGGGCAATTGCCCAGTTTGACCCCCCTCCCTAAATCCGGCCCTGCCTCCGAGGTTGCAGATCCTCATTTTGACAATGCAAATGCATTGGTCAGGGGCCTGATCAGGATCATCAGAGGCCAGTTCGGGCCCCTGACCTTTGCATTGGCAAAATGAGGACTAACAGTTGGGGGCTAGGGGCCCACTGGGGTATTCAACGGATCCCTGGTGGGCCAGTCTGACCCTGGTTTAAAGTAAGGATCATTTTGGAGAATTGGCCAGTAAAGGGCAGACCTTATATTACCATGCACTGACCATCTCCTTTTCAAACTGAAAACTTTATGTAAAGAGAAACTACAACATTATCTGGACTACACGTTTTTGTTGGATTATATTAACGAAAACATGATACCAAGGGGTTTAAGACCCAGACTGGGTTCCTCTTTTCTTAATGACTCTGATTTCACAAAAGCATGGGACAACCATTTAGACCAATGTGCCTTAGGTCTGATTGACAGAAACTTTCAAAATGTCAAACTAATACATTCATCACTGAACTAGAAAAACATAGCCTCCATCCTGAATTCATAAAGTTAAATAGATCCTTAACCACTAATTCTGTAATGGCAAATTTGGAGTCTAAATCCCAGAAATGAGATTTTTTGCATGTTGTTTTTTAACATTTTCTTGCATGCCTGTACAACTAAATATATTGCACCACTATGTTCACACATCATGTTTATTCCACATATTGTTTTTTTGTTTAACAGAGTGGGCTTGAGAAAGGTTGCTCTGGCAACCGAAACTTTGCTACCAGACTCTGCATAATCATTTATTGTGGATAACGTTATTATACATTGGCGGACAATTATGCAAATTTATTATATTGTAACAATAAAACTTTTTCACTGCATATAATGGAGTGAGTGCCGTGGCTTTTCTACTGTTGGTCTAGGATTGGGGAATCCTGCTGTGCTGTTCCACACTACACGAGGAGTGTGCGGTACCTCTGTCTATCCCAACCCCCAACCTATCCATATTACAACCCCTTGTCTGTCTACCAATTTTGTCCCCCCCCATCCTAGGCCCATACCCCTAAACTCAATAAAACTCCTCTCTGAACAACCATCAGGCACACACGGAGCCCAGTCTTAAGCAATGTTAAGCAAGTAACGCAAAATAGTATAATGCAAAAAAGCACAAATTTAAACCATCCAATATCCCTCGACTAAGGACAAGATCAGGAGTCCCAAACCAAAAAGGGAACTTCACCAAATCATTCTATATCTCACGCAGCACTAACCAGTTTGAAGCCCCCTTTTCTGAGCTACCTAAGAAGGGGGGTCAGTATGATTCTAAAACCCCTTCAGTTTTAACTCCTCTTGCTGGTTCTAATATCATTTCAGACCTCACTCCTCTCGCTACTATGGCCAGTACAGTTGCATCCAACAAACCAGTCTCTTCCTTACCAAAACCCTAAGAAGCCACTTGTTATCCCTTCCAGCCTCCACTTTTCCTAGTGTTGAATCCAATCTTCTGCTCCTAATGCATAGGAGTAGATTGTCCAGTACCATATCTTTGGAGAGTGATTTAGTTGACTCTCATCACAATTTACAATACCCCTCTATCCTCTGCTCAAATACAGACAGCAACAATTCACCACCCCCCAAGCATTCCCCTCCACAACCATTGGAGCCAACCTACCCACCAACCCAATATTTCAATTTTAAATGCATCAGAGTCTTTTGAGATATCCCCCTTTTCCTACCCCAACAGCCACGTACCATATCAGACAAACACCCAATATGACCAAGATTTTGGACAATTGCAGCCCCCTAGTTCAAAAAAAGGAAGCTGGAGAGAACAACACACTCAGGACATCCAGGATCCAATATAGGGGTTGTAGAGGGGGTCACAAAAGAAATGGTAGAGGTACCCAAAACTGGGCCAAGCCCTAAATGCAACAGAACACCAGAATACTGATCCTCAAATTATCTAAACATTATCTGTCCCCAAACAAGGAAAGCTTTTATAGAAATGACTATCCTTTTGTCTGAACCAGCCAGTTAATGAACTGGATTTATTTGTTGTCATGCGCAGCAGGGACTTCCACCAACTTTCTCCGGACTCATATAAAAAAATAAATAAAAACGTTTATCTTGGACAACCTCTTTAAGCAAGAATGCATGGTATAAGCAAGCTGTAGATGATCAGATTAGATACAGTGGATAGATGGAGATAGATAGATAGATAGATAGATAGATAGATAGATAGATTGTTGATAGATAGATATTGATGATAGATAGATAGATAGATAGATAGATAGATAGATAGATAGATAGATTAGATGTTCTGGCATTTATGCAGTCTAAAACACAAATACACCATTTTGTTTGCCAAACTTCATAAAATTTTTAATATAGTAATTCATAAAAGAGCCCACACTCTGAGAGAGAAACTGGTCCAATAATAAGTCAATTAGCTTGTGTAAATATGTTGTGTGAAATACACAATTTCTTGCCAAAATGAAGCAATGGAATTTTTCAGTATTTAACAAGCAACATCCAGGTGGTTAAATTAATCTCTCTGTGCCATAAACATGCAGGTGGTTTCTAATTTAGGAAATCCAATCACCAATATCATTTGGCAGCCATGGAATGTCAGGTCACATCCGTTGTGAAATTATATTGTTACATTGTTTGGGCTGGCCAATACAGTGAAGCAAATGGCAGGTGATCAAAACATCACAAAAACTGAAAATACATTGCCACGCAGCAGCCACTTGTAAAAATGTAATGCTAAATTTGGGCAGGTTTTAAATAAATAGAGGAAGAAACGGAAAATAAAACATTTACAAAAACAGAGTTGCCAAGTTTGTACCTTTTTTTTATTTATTGTTCCTTACATAGGGCTAACATATTTCATGGAGCTGCAGAGGGATTTGTCATCGCTCACATCAGTTCCTGTCCCCAACAGGTCTAACAATTACTCTATCACTATGTTTCTAGAGCAGGGGTCAGCAACCTTCAGCACTCCAACTGCTGTGAAACTACAACTCCCAACATGCTCCATTCACTTCCATGGGAGTTTCAAGAACAGCAAAGTAAGCATGCATGCTGGGAGTTGTAGTTTTACAATAGCTGGAATGACGAAGGTTGCCTACACCTGTTCTAGAGTGTGCTAGAGAAGCAGACAACACAAACAAACATGAGGGAAACATACAAACTTTTTGCAGATGTTGCCCTTAGTTGGATTTGAACCCAGGACCCCAATGATTCAAGAAAAAGTGCTAACTTTTGAGTTGCTTTACCTATAGTTCCTTCATAAAGGTCAATGGGTTATACTGACATTTTGGGATCAAATGCAAATACAGCATATATTTCTAAGACATACAATATACTTTCACTACAATAGCTCTCTAATGCACAATGCTGTCTAAGGCTGTTCACATTTGAGTCAAAAACTCTGTTAGGAAACTCTGTCACAAAATCTGTTAAAAAGTTCATGTATATAGGACCTTTTTGTCTAGCAAAATGATGGACACCAGAATGGAAGGCCAGTCCGACCCCATCATAGTCCATGAGATCATTTGGGCTCCATTGGTGTCTGTCATTTTACATATTCAACTTTTCCATTAAATCAGTTATACTGCTTTTATAACAGAGCAGAACGGAAGCCAAAGCACTGATGTGAATGTACCCTTATATTTAATGGATGGTGTTTCTGAATAAGATGCCAGGTGTGTGTACATGAGGAATAACACATTGTTCGCCCATTGTGTGTTTTATATATTACATTTTTAGCAGTTTCCCTTCTGCAGATTCTATGGAGACTAGCTGCTACGATATATTACAGATACAACACAGTAAGTAAATAAGAAATTCTGTTTCTCAAAGGGGTTGTCCAGGACCCTGACATTTTTTTTACTGCAGAAATTTAATATTCTAGCTATTTGAAGCACATTTATAATATATTGTTATTACAGGAATAGTCCCATTTGTCCTCTTCCCACTGTGATCACATGATCAACAGCAGTGGTTCCTGTGACTTCACATAAGCTTCTTACATCCTACGCCTCACTCTTCTGGCGCAGTAGCAGTTTGTAATCTTAATGTGGGCTGGCCTTGTTCTGCCTTCCCCAATCCCTCTCTTGTATGATCTGCTTTTAAAGCATCAGTTTCTATTGCATATGCACCCTACCTCTGCTCTCTGTATTGGCGTTATGAATGGAGAGTGTACAGACACCTGAATCAGTACACGGAGAGCAGAAATCAGGTGCATGCACAGAAGACAAAAAAAAAGAAATACCCTAACGCAGATAGAGGGTAATATACAACATCATACTGGCACATCAGAGGATCCTCTGGTAGGGCCAGGGTCCCAGTCACATCGCTAACAGAAAGGGGCCCATCATCCTATCATGTGTCACTGAGTTCATTTTCCAATAAAAGTCTGCCCAGCGGAGGTGAAAAAAATAACAAACATTTATAATCACCTCTTTGGGCATCAGGTGGTCTGGCATCATCTTCTGGCCATTTCCGGCCTGCAACTGATGTTACGCATCCGCCTCAACATTATTCCCGGGACACATGACATCAGCCGCAGACCTGAAGAGTAAGCTGGAGACAGCGGAACAATGTGAGGATAACCAGGAGAGGCAAGGTGAGTAAAACTGTATGTTATTTTTTTCTCTCCTCCCCTGGGCCTCCATTTATTATACTCTGGGGTCTGAAGAGACCCTAGAGTATAATAATAACACTGAAACAAACCAGAGGGCTGAACCTCACAAATATTCATCAAAATGAATTTTGAGGGGTTCTTCTGAAGTGGATTGAGGCTCTTGGGAATATTATATTGTGCATTGCCACTGTGGAGCATTATACTGGTTAAGGGGGGCTCTGGGGAGCATATTATACTGTGTGGGGCCACTGTGGAGCATATTATATTGTGTAGAGGTGCTGTAGGGAGCTTATTATACTGTGTGGGGCCACTGTGGAGCATTATACTGTGGTGGGGTTCTAGGTAGCATATTAAACTGTATGGGGCTGCTGGGGAGCATATTATACTGTTTGCAGCCACTGTGGAGCATTACACTGGGGTACCTCTGGTGAGCATATTATATTGTGTGGGGCCACTGTGGAACATTATACTGAGAGCCACTGTGGGGAGCTTATTATACTGTATTGGGCTACTGTGGAGCATTATACTGTGTGGTGTGGGGGCTCTGAAGAGCATATTAAACTGTGTGGGGCTGCTGGAGAGCATTATACTGAGGGGCACTGTGCGGAGCCCATTATACTGTGTTGGGCTCTGAGGGGCATATTATACTGTGTGGGGTATTATAATGTGGGGGGCCTCTGAGGAGATTTTTATTTCATGTGGGACCACTGTGGATGGGCTCAGGGGAGCATTTTATACTGTGTGGGGACCACTGTGGAGCAGTATACTGTGGGGACACTGTGAAACATTATACTGTCTGTGGAGCACTGGGGTGCATTATATATACAGTGTGGGTGCCACAGGACAGGAAAGTGTAAGATACATCTGGGAGGTATAGAACCCACAAATTTTGCCAGTATTGGGCCCCAAAATTCCTAATAGCAGCCCTGTGTGCTATGCCTGTATAACAGCTCTGACACTTAAATCTCCATGGCCATGTCATTCCCCATACAGTACTGTGCATGATATGGCCATGGAGCTATTGGAGCATGTACAGTACTATAGGGGATGATGATACAGCGAAATTACTGTAACGCTGATAGTCAGCACATATGCAAGATTTCAGTGAAGGAGCCATGGTGTAGACTATTAGCAGGAAGCTGTTGGGTGGATCCCGAGAACATGTTTCTCTGGTGGGCCATAGGCCCTTCAGTCCGACACTGGTAATATACCTTTACTTCACCTAATTTGTGATTGAAAATAAACCCATATTTCCCATCTGTGCAACTAACTAACAAGTACTAAAATATATTTTTATTGAATCCCTACAAACATTTCCGGGTATCCAATCATCCATGGCAAGTAAGAAGTATATTAGCAACAAGATTAGTTTGCTCTGTCTCTAAATAGTCACACAGAACTAGTCTGCAGTACTAGTCTCTGTATAAATTCTGACTTTGTTGGATGCTCACTTTGTTGAATACCAAATATATGCACCCCCCCCCCCCAAAGTGCCGTGAAAGTGCAGTATGTGGTATACAATATAAGTGGGGCTTCCCTGATAAGCGCCTCGTTAATAAAAGCAGGAACATATATCTTGTTCACTCTCCAGAAGAAGTATTCCATCTCTGTCAAGATTGGAATTTAATTTCACATCTAGATGTGGATGCCCATGATAAGAAAGGCTCTTCACCTCGTGTTCAGGAAGAATAGCCCGCTATCTCTTATGGGAAACGAAGTTGTGACTAACCTGGAATCCCCATCTTCTAAGCTGCACAAATATGCCGACACAACCACTGGGATGTTGACATGGTTTACATTTTTTCTTGCTTTATTTCCCTTGGATTGTGCTTATGTCCCTTTATCATTTGTTTTTTTTTTTTTTTTTTTTTTAGATATCTCATGTACTGTCGTGGTACTATGCAATGGATGCTTCACCTCCCCATTTGCCCTATACTGCTTGCAGCCCCAATATTATTTCTAGACCAGTATTATGGTACTTAAAATTACCTCCCTCAATGTTAAGGGATTTAATTCACCGTTTAAGAGATCTATGACATGGAAGGAAGATTGTTCTTCCAATGCTGATATTTTCTGTGTCCAGGAGATGCATTTAAATGCAGAGGACAGTTTCCCCATATATAATTTGCTCCAGCAGTTTGTAAGACATGGAGTATCCATTGCTATGAAAGACTCAGTGGCCTTCACCCTGGTTAAACTTCTTATTGATGACAATGGTCATTATATAATTTTACTAAGTTATATAAACAATGTGTTATATAATTTAGTGGTGCTTTATGCACCTAATTCCAAACAGGTGCAATTTATAAGTAAGATCTTTACCTTAGTCTCTCCACTGAAACAAGGTCCATTGATTGTGGTTGGCGATTTAAATAAAACCATATGGCCATCTTTAGACACATCATTCTCCCCAACCATATCAGAACTTACCCCCCTCTAGCCTCTCTACTCCATACGCAACAGTTATATGATGGTGTCTTCAACATCAACCAGAAAGAGACTATGCTTTTTTTTCCAACCCCCAATAAAGTGTATATGCATATTGATTATTTTTTGGTTGACCAACCCCTGCTACCAAGTATTGCTTCCACTAAAATTGGACCTCTATCGTGGTCCGATCACACCTCTGTTTATATGTTCATATATAATTACTCACCCTTCTATGTCTAGCACCTTAATAATTATATTCTTGCCCACCCGAAATTTGCCCCTGCCACAGCCCAAACGTTACGTTACTATTTTTCTGATAACGATAATGGTCAAATGTCCAATTTTACTTTATGGTGTGCCCATAAGGCCAATATTAGAGGCCCACTTCATTAAATAATCAATGTTCCATAAAAAACAACTACTAGTTATTTCAGTAACTGTGATTCAGACGCAACTCTGTGATCTTCATAACAATATTGCTTACTCAATGATCTGGCACTCTGCTGCCTGAAAATGTCCTACTACTATTATGGTAACAAACCAAGTTCTCTTCTAGCCAAACAGTAAAAACGTCAGTCCGCTAAAACCAGAATCCCCTTTATTTATAACTCTAAAAATGAAAAAGATATGGACACTAAAAGATATCGCTGATACCATGGCAGACTACTATAGGTCACTATAAAACTTAATGCAGGATTCCTCTACACTTCAGCATATTCCTTTCAATAGTCAGTCCTTCTTCTCTAGGGTTCTTCTTCCACGTTTTTCACACCTCCAATTTATTTATTTTGCTTTACTTTAACATATCTCTCAACCTGTCACTACAGTTGAAATCGTCCATGCCATTAAAACACTAAAAAATAAGAAATCTCCTGGCTCTGATGGACTCACAAATGAGTATCATGAACACCATAGACACTTACTAGCCCCCTATCTCACTAAACTTTATAATGAGGGCTTTAATTGTCACCTTGCTCAAACCTGGTAAGAACCCTGACCTATCTTCCAGTTTTAGACCCATATCGTTATTAAACACGGATTTGAAACTATATTCCAAAATTTTTGCTCACAGATTATGCCCTGTCCTACCTTTGTTGATCAATCGTGACCAGGTTGGTTTTCTCAAAGGAAGACTGATTTCAGATCGAACTCAATTATTTATTATCATCTCTGTTCTGTTCCGCAGTCATAGGCCTTCTCTGCTCCTCACCGGTATTTAACCGCATTCATTGGGGATATCTCAGAGAAGTTCTCCATCATTTTGGCTTTACGGGTCCCATACTTTCCTTTATTTTAGCACTATACACTAAGCCATGCGCCCAAGTATACAATTCAGGTACTTTATCCCACTCCTTTCCAATTACTAATGGAACCCAACAGGGTTGCCCCCTCTCTCCTATAATTTTTGTTTTGACGATGAAACCCTTAACTCAACTTATTTGTACTTCTCCGAACATCTCAAGTATACAAATTGGCCCCACTGACCACCATATAGGTTTATTTGCTGATGATGTTATCCTCTGCATGACGGACCCTGAGAGGTCTCTATCTCATATTACCCGACTCATTTTGGTTCTGTTAGTTACTATAAAGTCAATGCCTCTAAATCATTGATTAAATGTGAATATACCCCTTCTTGTACATCTCCAGGTTTAACAGTTGTTCCCTTATAAGTGGTCTGATGGTTTTATTCCTTACTTAGGAGTTACCCCCACCTACCCCTTATCCAAATTGATCCCCACTAATCTTACCGCTCTCTTACATACCACACAAACAATACATCTCTACATATAATAAACTTTCCATTGCATGGATTGGCTGAATTACAGCAGCTAAAATGGTCTTCTTCCTGAGATTATATACAACTTTCAAAACCTTCCGATTCTAATACCTAAATCGCTCATTCCTCATCTTCAGACATTGAGAATGCAGTTTGTCCTGAAAGGGCAGAGAGCTAGAGTGTCTCCAAAAACTCTATACCTATCAGTATCATAAGGAGGATTGGGTTGTCCAAATATCCACCATTATTATGCTTCCCTTTTAGACAAGTTGAAGTTTTGGTACGTAGCTGACTCTTCAAAACATTGGGTGGATATAGAAGCACATATAGTGGGATGTTCTAATGTGAATCTTGTGAATCTTTTTCTTTGGTCACTGTGATTGGGTAAATCTGTGTCCTGCCACCCTACTCCAACGGTTGCTGCTGGAGTTCATGTCTGGGGTAAAGATCCTTCTATATTCACTGTTTTACCAACTAGACTTTGGGTCATGCTTCTAGCAGCAATTCAATGCCGTATTCCTGACTACAGCTATGACTCTTAGATTCACCAGGGAGTTGGTTGTATGAGTGACATTCTGAAAGGAAACGTGTTACTCACCTTCACCAAGGGATAAAATCGGTATTTCCAATATAGATTTTTATAAATATCTTCAACTCCATCACTTGCTCTCCTCTTTATGTGTACCACGAGCCCCCTGTAAATCAGAATATGAATTGTACTTTTTAAACCTTACTTTTTCTACTAAGGGCATTTCCAAGGCATATAAAGCGCTTTCCCCCACCCGTGATCCTTCTTATTTGATGTTTAAATTTAGCTGGAAGGAAGAATTACTATGTACTTCTACAGATGAGCAATGGTCCAAGGTCTTCCTTTTGCAAAGTTGATTCTTCCATTGTGCCACTCATATAGAGGAGAATAGGAAGGTTCTATACTGTTGGTATCTGATTGTCCATCTTCTTTCTGAAATATAGCCTAATGTATCTAACATCTGCTGGAGATTGCAATACAGCACAGGGAACCATGCTACATATTTGGTGGTCATGTACAACTATTTTGATTTTTTTGGGACCAATTACATCAATTAATTACATTCCTTGTGAAATACAACATCCCCTGGGGCACTCTGTTTGTTTTATAGTTTTCTGATCTAGACCATGTCCTTAATCCTGATCCTAATCCATGCTCATGTGCTTACAACCTCGTTGTTCAGTATAGCTAAACTTTGGAAATCCACTATTGTACCTTCTATTTCAGAAATAGTGAACAAAATACACCATACCTGCACTATGGAACACCTCATCACCAAACATCAAGACTGTGTCTCCCAATTTAAGCATGTACTTTTCCTATTGTCATTTTTCTTTATTGTGGGCCTCACCTAGGGATTTGTTACCTGTTGTTTACTTGTTTTTGCATGGAGTTCTTTTTTCGTTTTTATTTATTTTATTTTTCCTTTCTTCATTGTGTAGTCTGAACCTATGACCTAGTCACTAGTTCCTTATGTGACGTTTAATTAATACAATACAATTAGGCTCTACTAGTGGTAATTTATCTTCTAGTATTAGTGATCCATACTTTCTGGGAAGTATTTCAATTTACCACTGATGTGCCTCATATAACTTATGGGCCCATACAATTGCAGATGCCTTGTCTAGAGTTCACAGTTTTTTTTTTAAAGGTGCCCAGCCCTACGGCTTTGGGCAGAGTGGGAGGATATGTAGGCAGGCAGAGGGAAAGATTGTGGAGGGAAGATACCTCCCACTAAGGTGGCTTCTTTCCTCTAGGTAATGGACTGGAATCTATGTCCCTGGTTTTGGGTGTGGTTACAGACCCGGGCTCAAAGCTCTAGTCCTGGGTTTTATTAGAGCCAAGTTGAATCCTTAACTCTGACCAGGTAGGAGGGTGTGTCTGTTCTGATGGTGGCTCTGAGCTACAAACACACCGCCTGTGTGGAGGACAGAAAGTGTAGTCAAAACTGCTAACTTGGTGAGCCTGCAGGACTGTTTCTGTCTTAAAGACTATTTTGTGTTGCTGGACTTTCTGCCACTTGGCTAAGACAAGGCGTTCTCTTTTGTGTTGCCTTATGCTGCTGAAAGCCATTTATGTTACGGACTCTGTGAAATTCCTCCTAATAAAGCACTAGTGTGAACTTGCACACACTCCTCCAGTGTCTTACTTGCCTGGTAACCAGCCCCTGGAAGGTCCCGCATTGACAATAGATTCTGTATTGTATCTGCACTCGCCTCCCACACAGACCTCTAAGGATGTGAGGGGAAAGGAGGAAGCTGTTAGTTAAGTTATTGTCTCTTTCTGTGCACTGGTAGCCTAAAATTTTGAAGCATAGTAGTGTTGAAAGAGCTGACTCAGAGTAGCAGAGTGTAACAGCAGCAGTTATCTGTGTATGTTTTCTAGTAGCATCCTACTCCCCCTTCCTTCTGTGAGCCTATAGATACCTACCTTACCTTTGTTGTGACAATCCTGTCAGTTTACTTTTCAAGAGACAATAATCTTCTGAGATAGATAGATATTTTCCTGGCTGTTGTTGTTTTTGTACTATTATAAATTTAAAATATAATTTAATTATATAATCATGTGTAAGTTATTATTATGGTAATTATATAATCATCTATATGTTAGAATATATGTCACAAAATGTGACATCTTGAAGGCATTCATGGAAAATTAAATGATTATAGTAATACCAGGCAACAGTTAAAAGTAAGTAAAACACTTCTAAAAGCAAAACAGGTCTGCGGAAAGCTACAATTGCACTACCCATGCTTCCACTGGGACTGTCTCAAGAGCTGTCGTTCTCATTACTCTGTCCTTAGGAATGCTTTCTTGGCAAGCTTGTATTTCCCCTTGATTTGCTGACTATGATTGATAGCAGAGCAAGGCATACTGTGATCTATACTGCCAATTACACTCACTTGTTACCTGTATATGGTCCTTCAAGCTGTCAGTCATCTAGGCAGTACCAATTCTCTGCCCTGCATTTGTTTTCTGAAAGACATCTGTTATTGAGCACAGATAATTTACTGAGCTAGGTAATATAGAAAAAGAGGCCAATTAACATAATATATTGGTGCGGAACATAATTGATATCCATCAGCTAGCTCCCTCAGGTCTGTTAACTTGTGCTGGTAAAACACATTTTACAGTTTTTTCGACTTCCTACTGTGTCTGCGCTGCTCAGCTAAGTCATTCACATTCCTGTTTTTCATTTGTATGCTTGGAGAAGTGAATTTCCATTTTTTTTTGCATACAGTTTTGTCCTCTAAATAGGTTTAAAGTTAAGTTCTGACCAATTTCTTTGTATATATTTAAATTAGTTGGAACTTTATTGTTCTGGTACAAATCTCCCAATTCCTTAGATAGGTAGAGTAAAAAGTTCGCATGACTATAGGAGCTACCTGAACACTGTAGCATTGCTTTTAAGCATAGTTGAGGGCTTTTCTTAAAGGGGTTGTCCAGGATCTTAAGATAATTGATACAAGATAAGTTATCAGTGTCGGAACCATCAGGGTCTAACAACTGGACCCTGCACTGATCAGCTAATGCAACTGCCAGAAGCCATTCACTTGAAGAGGGGCAGGGCTGCTTCTGGCCGTATACATTATATATGCCTTCCGGCAGCTGCATCAGCTGATCGTTGGTCCACAATGAATCTGATACAGATCCTTTAAAACCCCTTTAAGCCATTCATAATAGTTTTTTGGTGTAAAATATTACAAATTATGATGTGTGTCATCATAAGTGTAAAGTGGGTGGGTTAAACTCAAAGGAAAGGGGCTCACAAGTTTGCTATGGATTTAACATTAATGAAGTCACGAAAAGGTGCAAATGTTACGTGCTCTGCAGTGGCCCCCACACAGCGTTGCGTGCTCCGCTGTGGCCCCCACACAGTGTTATGTGTTCCGCTGTGGCCCCCACACAGTGTTACGTGTTCCGCAGTGGCCCCCACACAGTGTTACGTGCTCCGCAGTGGCCCCCACACAGTGTTACGTGCTCCGCAGTGGCCCCCACATAGTGTTACGTGCTCCGCAGTGGTCCCCACACATTGTTACATGTCCGCAGTAGCCCCCACACAGTGTTATGTGCTCCGCGGTGCCCCCCACACAGTATTATATGCTCCTAAGAGCCCCCCTCCTAGAGCCGGTGCTATTATTATGCTCTGGGGTTTCCTCAGATCCCAGAGTATAATAAGTAGAGGCCCAGGAGAAGTGATTAAAAATAACAAACACCTATACTCACCTTACCTCACCTCTCCGGGGCATCCTCGTTCTGTCTGATGACTTAGGTCTCACGCTCCAGTGGTCACATGGGGTGCGGTGACGTCATTACGTCAGTGCGCCCCATGTGACCGCTGGCGTGACCTCAGTTACCGGCAGGAAGAGTCCCGGAGCAGATGCTCAGGTCAGGACAGGTGAGTAATAGTTTTTTTTTTATTTTTAAAAACCTCCCCTGGGCTGGCAGCTATTGGAAAGGGGCCTGGCTGGGCCCCTCTCCATTAACAATATGTATAGCGGTCAGGGAACAAGGCTTTCCCTGACCACTATCATGGTGGTCCGGCCTTTTCCAGCTGGCCATGGGCCACGTACCCCTCTGATCCCGGTCGCGGTCGCACCCCCTGCGACCATGATCGTTACACCACTGCAAGCCAGCATGTTATCTTTATACAGTCCTTGACAGAAGTTCTGTCGCTTATCCATGTTGTGGAATCAAAAGCTTATAACCTGACTTTAAATTCATCCATTGGTTTTAGAAATGACTCATATGAAAGCTGAAACCCTCCCAAATGATTTTTTGGTTAAGAAAATAAATTGGCTTCACTGCTGAAATATTCATCATTTAAAGAACACAGAAAGGTCAGATTTTGGCAAGACAAAAGTTTTCTATAATGCACCCAATCCTAGTTTAAAGCCTCACCTGTGCTCACTAATTGATCGGTTAATTAGTGGGTGTGTATAAAATGAACTCCAGCACCCCAGACCTTCACTTGAACTGCAACTTCACCTCTGACAACATGCCAAAAATCAACCCTGCGACCAAAGCCTTGATTATCAAGAGGCTGAAGACCAGATCCACTGCAGAGGTGGCTGGCACCTTTAATTTGTCTCTGCGTCAAGTACAAAGAATTAAAAAAAGATTTGAACAGACTGGAGATGTTTTTGACAAGCCCAGGTCCGGCAGACCCCGCAAGACAACTGCTCAGGAGGAACGTTTGTTGGTTAGAAAATCAAAAGCCAGCCCCTCTTTCACTGCAGCAGAGCTCCAACAGGCCTGGTCACCTCAAGTCCCTGTGTCAACTAGAACCAGGGTCTGGCCTACCGGGGAACCGGTGAATCCACCGGTGGGCCCCGAGCCCCGACTATTAGTCCTCATGTTACCAATGCATATGCATTGGTCAGGGGCCCAATCGATATCCTGACCATCCCGATCGGGCCCTGACCAGTGGCTCGGCGGGGTACAGGGCCCGCGGTCAGCTGGAGATGGCTGGGCCCCGGACCACTATGAAAGCGGTCGGGGAAAGCCTGGTTCCCCGACCGCTATACATACTGTTATTGGAAAGGCGCCCTGGCATATTGCAGGCCCCTTTCCAATAGATGGCAGCGCATGGGAGGTGACTGAAAACAATAAATACATATTCTTACCTCTTCTGGGCTCTTCCATCCTGTGACTGAGGCCTTTGATTAGGCACCAGAGGTCACATGGGGGGGCGGCCGCGTAATGACGTCAGTGCGCCCACACGTGAGCGCTGAGGCCCAATCACAGGCCTCAGCAGCGACGTCGGAAGACACTGAAGATGCTGAAGACGGCAGGATGGAGCGAGGATGCCAAGGAAAGGTAAAGCAAGGTGAGTATGAATGTTTGTTATTTTTAATCACCTTCCCTGGGCCTCCGATTATTATACTCTGGGATCTGAGGAGACCCCAAAGTATAATAATAGCACCGAAGCGAAGGGGGGCTGTTGGGAGCTTATAATACTGTGTGGGGGCCCCTGTGGAGCTTATACTCCATACAGTGTCTCCTTCACTGGTTCCCTATAATGTATGAGGACCATTGATGGGGCCACTATATTGTTGGGGGGGCAGTGATGGAGGACAATATAAGGGGTTGTGCAGGATAACATTTTTTTTTAATTACGCCAGGGCAGGCGAAAAAAACAAAACAAACCCCCAAACTTTCTTTCCTGTCCCCAGTTCGCAGTTCGGTCCTGCAGTTCTGTTGTTTTCTTCCAGCTGAAGTTCCCTCTGCATGTGACTACCTGTGATGTCACGCGACCCCTGAGGCCAATCAGTGGCCTAAGGGAAGGGACCTGGGACGTCACAGCCAGTGAGGACTTCCAGCAAAAAGAAGACAGCGGAGCTGCGGGACCAGACCGTGCTGGGAGGACACCGGAGCACCAGGGACAGGTGAGTATATTTAGTATGGTTTTTTTTTTTTTTGGTTTTTTTTTGGGGGGGTAGGGGGGATTCACCTCCCCTGGACTAATAATAAAAAAGAAAAAAATTATACTGGACAACCTCTTTAAAGTGTGGTGCATTAGGGGGGTATATTAAAGGGGTTGTCCAGGCATAATTTGTTATGGTTTATTCTCAGAATAGGCCATAGATACCTGATCTGTAGGGGGCTGACCCCGGACCGATCATCTGTATGGAGCCACTTCTGATGCCTATCCTGTACACAATACAAGGCTGGAAGCAGAAAGCTCTGTCCACTGTGTATTAGCCGGGCATCTTCACTGCATCTCAGCACATATTGAAGTTAGTGGGAGCTGAGCTGCAGTGAAGGCATCTGACTGCTACACAGTGGATGGAGCTTTCTGCTTTCGGCCTTGTGTTGTATACAGAACGGGCGCTGGAAGTGGCTCCGAACCGCTGATGGAGCCGTGTGTCAGCCCCCTAGCAATTAGGTATTTATGGCCTATCCTAAGCTTAGGCCATAAAAAAGATTAACCCTGGACAACCCCTTTAATATGCATCACACAGTTTAATGTCCCCCTCAAAGAATGTTAGCCCCCATCACTGCTCCCACACAATATAATGACCCCATCACTGTTCCCCATACAGTATGGGGGACCAGTGAAGAGGCCACTTTGTGGGGGGACCAGTGAAGTGACCATAGAAAAATTTGGCCCAGACAACCCCTTAAAAGAGGTTGTCCATAAACTAGAGCGACCACTGTGGCGGCCGCCAGGCAGGTACAAAAATAAGAAAATTAAAAAAAAAAAGCATACTCACCTGTCCCCAACATCCTGTTATCCCCTGCCTGTGTCTGTTCGGTCTCATGGCGGCGCCTCATTTCTGGAAATCCTGTTCCTAATTGGTCTTAGCGGTCACATGAGGTGCAGGACTCCCAGCAAGGAGTCGCCGGCACGAGACTGAATGGACAGTGGCAGTGGACAATGGAGTGCCGGGGACAGGCGAGTATGCTTTTTAATTTATTTATTTTTTACTTTACACCTCCCACCAGCCACATCGGTTCCTCCAATTCCTGGACAACTCTTTAAAGGATTTATCCATCTTTCTAATATTGATGGCCTGTCCTTAGGATAGGCCATCAATATTACATCTGCGATGATACAACAGCCAGGACCTCTGCAGATTAGCTTTTCCAGGACAGTGCGGCTACAGGTAAAAGTAACAATTCTAGGAGCCACGCTGTTCACTTGCCATACAAGGTGTAGCAGTGGGTTTAGGTAGTGCAGTGGTGCACATGGTATAGTGGGTGAGCAACGTAGCTCCCGACATGTTATTAACTTTAGCTGCCCTGTCTCGGTACCACTGATCTGCAGGGGTCCTGATGGTGGGCCCCTAGAAACAATTCCACTGGTGGGCCCTAGACATCCCAGTCCGACACTGACTAGAACAGTTTGTAGGATTCTGTCTCGAAATGGCCTCCATGGTCGAATCAGTGCCCAGAAGCCAGCACTAAACAAAAGGCAATTAAAAAAACGTGTGGCATTTGCCAAGGCCCACAGCCTGCTAAACGGATAGACACTGGAAAAGTGGCAGAAGGTGGATTTTTCAGATGAATCTTCAGTTGAATTACACCACAGCCGCCGCAAATACTGCAGGAGACCTACTAGAGCCTGTATGACTCCAAGATACACCCAGAAAACAGTTAAGTTTGGTGGTGGAAAGATCATGGTCTGGGGTTACATTCAGTATGGGGGTGTACGAAACATTTGAAAGGTGGAAGGCAATATCAATAGCCTAAAATATCAAGAAGTATTAGCTTCCTCTTACATTCCCAATCATAAAAGGGGTCAAATTTTGCAGCAGGATGGTGCTCCATCTCATACATCCATCTCTACATTAAAGTTCCTCAAGGCAAAGAAGATCAAGGTGCTCCAGGACTGGCCAGCCCAGTCACCAGATATGAACATCATTGAGCATGTTTGGGGTAGGATGAAAGAGGAAGCTTGGCAGACAAAACCAAAGAATCTTGATGAACTCTGGGAGGCATGTAAGACTGCATTCTTGGCTATTCCTGATGACTTCATCAATAAATTGTATGAATCATTGTTGAAACGCATGAATGCAGTCCTTCAAGCTCATGGAAGTCACACAAAGTATCAAATATGGCTCTAATAGCACCACCACTTCATTCACCAATGTTATGAAACATATCTTTGTTTTTGAACAGAATTATTGGTTTGATTTTCACATTACTTTATGTGTGCAACAAAACTTTTGTCTTGCCAAAATCTGACCTTTCTGTGTTCATTAAATGATGAATATTTTAGCAGTGAAGCCAATTTATTTTCTTAACCAAAAAATCATTTGGGAGGGTTTCAGCTTTCATATGAGTCATTTCTAAAACCAATGGATGAATTTAAAGTCAGGTTATAAGCTTTTGATTCCACAACATGGATAAGCGACAGAACTTCTGTCAGGGACTGTATCTACACAGGAAAGGGGTTGTCCAGTTTCAGACAATTATTGGGAGACAAATGTTATTGTTTGTATAATAAAAGGTTATCACATTTACCTATACACTTTCTGTATCAATTCCACCCAGTCAAGATTTCTGCTTGCTGTCATGACACAGGTGCACAGCGTGTTACAGTCACAGTTATTTCTCCCAAACAATAGGAAGTGACTTTGGACTATGAGATGCAAGGACATTTTAGCAAGGCTTTTACTTGATGAAAAGTGTGCTTATAGTCCAAAAAATATGGTATATATTTTTTGTTTTTGTTGTATAGAATAGTGTAGTCAACTACATTATACTATACAGGGACACTCAGTAAAAAACAAAACAAAAACATATATACAATGTGGGTGATGTATGCCACTGTGTGCCTACAGAAGCTTATGTTGGAAATATCCATTGGAGGTATACTTTGAGAAATCACCGAGTTATGCCTACCCTGAAAACACAGAGGTCACTTTAAGATTATCTTCCAGGGCCACTTCAAGTTTCCAATATGGCCCTGTATTGAGATGTTTATGACGGGATCTTTAGTGCAAGACTCTAAATCAAGGGTAGGCAACCATCGGCACTCCAGCTGTTGTCAAACTACAATTCCCAGCATGCATACTGGCTCTGCTGTTCTTGGAACTCCCATGGAAGTGAATGGAGCATGTTGGAAGTTGTAGTTTCACAGCAGCTGGAGTGCTCTGGAGTGCTCTAAATGCTGACCTTGAGACTGACTGGCTGTTGTAGATGGTACGTTCCCCTTGCACCCTAGTAAAAGGCATAGCAAGGGGTTCAGCACAGGGGGAGCAAACACATCCAAATGGGCCCCCAACTCCAGGATACCAATATTATCCATATACAGTGATCATATAGTGGTATCTACTGGCTCTACACAGAACTCTGCAGACCATTTAGGTGAAAACAGAAGTGACTTACAGGTGACATATCTGACTGTAATCATTGACATTTCCTGTCTCTTCCATCCGGACCACCTGACATTTCCTGTCTCTTCCATCCTGTCCTCACCTACATAAAGTCTCCATCCTGCTGCTATCCAAAATTATAAAATACATGATATAACCCCTCAGAATGAATAATACCCATGAGTGCATCTTTAAATGAATAATGTCCCTGTGTACCACCTTAAATAGTGCCCTTTATTAATAATGTCCCATGTGTTTCCCATTTAAAGGGGTTTTCTAGGTCATCAATAAAATACATCAGTGTGGTTCCAGCATCCGGGAGACCAACCGATCAGCTGTTTGAAGGGACTGTGGCACTTGTGCAAGAGCCGTGACCTATTCTCTGTTTACATTGTAAAATTTATTTCATAGTGGTCATGCAATGCAACTATAGTCTTGTCCTATGCACTTCTATATGACTTAACTGAAAATATATCACATGGTGATATCTGCGATGTAAATTGGTGCCACAGCCCTTTCAAACAGATGATCAGCCGGGGTCCACTGATCTCTTATTGCTTAACTGTACTGAGGATAGATCAGCAATAAAAATGAGCTGGAAAGCCCCTTTAAAAAGCCCAGGTGCCACCTTAATTAAAATAATTGACCCATTATATTATGGTCCGAGGCACCCTAACATAAATACTGCCCCCTTAATGATCCCTTATATAAATGATACCCCCTACTATTCACATTACACCTAATGACCCCTTATGCAATTGATACCACTTGTATAAATCCTTCCCCTTATATTCATAAAGCCATTAATGACATATATATACCCACGTGGACAAAATTGTTGGTACCCCTCATTTAATGAAAGAAAAACCCACAATGGTCACAGAAATAACTTGAATCTGACAAAAGTAATAATATAGAAAAATTATATGAAAATGAACAAATGAAAGTCAGACATTGCTTTTCAACCATGCTTCAACAGAATTTTTTTAAAAAGAAAACTCATGAAACAGGCCTGGACAGAAATGATGGTACCCTTAACTTAATATTTTGTTGCACAACCTTTTGAGGCAATCACTGCAATCAAATGATTCCTGTAACTGTCAATGAGACTTCTGCACCTCTCAACAGGTATTTTGGCCCACTCCTCATGAGCAAACTGCTCCAGTTGTCTCGGGTTTGAAGGGTGCCTTTTTCAGACGGCATGTTTCAGCTCATTCCAAAGATGCTCAACATGATTTAGGTCAGGGCTCATAGAAGGCCACTTCAGAATAGTCCAATGTTTTCCTCTTAGCCATTCTTGGGTGTTTTTAGCTGTGTGTTTTGGGTCATTATCCTGTTGCAAGACCCATGACCTGTGACTGAGACCAAGCTTTCTGACACTGGGCAGCACATTTCTCTCTAGAATCTCTTGATAGTCTTGATATTTCATTGTACCCTGCACAGATTCAAGACACCCTGTGCCAGATGCAGCAAAGCAGCCCCAGAACATATCAGAGCCTCCTCCATGTTTCACAGTAGGGACACTGTTCTTTTCAAGATATGCTTCATTTTTCCGTCTGTGAACATGGAGCTGATACAACCCCCTTGTATTTATAGTGCTCCCTTATATAAATATTCCCCCTCTGTAGTCATTGTAGTCATAATGCCGCCAAATGCTGTAAACGGAAAAATATAAAAGTTACACACCTGCCTGCGATCCCTTGATAAATGTAGCAGGAGCCGCCACTGCCTCCTCTTTTTTTTTTTTTTTTGCCTTACCACAGGGCCCCATGACCAAACACAGAACGTTTACATTTCAGCACAGGAGCCGTGATGCTGTGACTTTATTGTGCCCATCTGTGCTGAGAAGCAGACACCAATATAATTAAAATCCCATGCACGTGCTGTCGGTTCTGCCTCTTCGGGTTCAGGCAGAGCCGACAGTGCATGCTCCGCCCGCCATCTTGCTTCGATGCCTACACCGAGTGTACCGCGCAGGCGCTGTACGCTTGTGTAGTTCTATGGAGTATGCTCAGTACTTCATAGAACTACACAGGCACAGTACGCTGGTGTAGTTATCAAATAAAGGCTATTCCTACGTGGTGTCAGTTAAAACTAGAAAAATGCAATGATAGAATCCCTTTAAAAGCAACATGAAAGCATCATGATTTCATTTATTTTGTCCAGACTACCTCTGCTGAGTTGTGCTTCCTTCAATTACAAAGCAGAATTACCATTCAATTGGTTATTAAATAAATCAACTATTTAATCGGAAAGCTCATGATATGACAAATTTTGCAAAAAATGATCATTGATTAGAATCTGGCGTATCAAATACAATGGTAAAGGGAATACTGTTGTGAAGAATAGATTGCTTATCTCTAGAGATATTGACCTGAAAGCATTAATGATTTGCCAAGTTAATGACTCATTCAGTAACTATTTTCTACCCATTCATGCATCAAATGTTTAATAGGATTGCTTCCTTTGTAACAAAGAATTGAGCTGACCATAGCAATTTACATAATAATCTACACTGACTCTGCCATATACATCTATATTCTTCATTTTGATTTGTCATAAAAGCAAATAATGGTACGTTAAGAAATGCTCATACATACATACATATAAGAGAGATTTAACAGTTGACCATATGGATAGCAGATTTTCAAAAAACACTATGACGTATGAATGTCATAGAAGAGGCCTCAGAATCCTGAGAATAAGATTGCAGGGTCTAATGCCTTTACATGGCAGCCGGGGGCATAATGAAGGCCCCCAGGGCTGCCTATGCATGATCCTATTAGGCCATGCCAAAGGTATGGCCTAATAGAATGCCTGTCAGAAAATGACAGCTAGTCTAATGCACTGCACTACATAAGTAGTGCAATGCATTAGAAAAGCGATCAAAAGTTAAAGTCCCCTAGTGTCCAAAAATGAAATAAAGTTAAAAGAAAACACAGTAAAAACACATATTAACACATTAATAATACGTTCACATTGACACACAAATTTAAAAAAAAAAAAAAAGGATAACACACATATTGGGTATTGCTATGTCCGTAAAGACCCAAGCAATACAACTGTAGTGTTACTTTACTGGCACATTAAACGTCGTAACAAAATCTAAAAAAATAATGCCAAAATTTACTTTGTCTGTTGGCCAATGAAAAAGCATTCTAAGGCTAAGGCTCCATGTAGCGGGCCGCAGTATAAAAGCGCTGCAGGAAAAACCTCAGCAGAAACACATCATGGTTTTTCCCGCAGCGCTTTTCATGGAAAGTGGAAAAGTGAAAGAGGAAACCTCTGCGGACTTTCTGCTTCAATTATATCTAAAGGGAATCGCTGGCGTTTCTGTAGGTATAATTGACATGCTGTGCATACTTTTCTGCAATATGTGGATGGGATTTGCTAGAATCCCATCCACTTTGCGGAGACTGTAAACTTCTGTGTTTTTTTCCTCTGTGTTTCCACCGTGGCCAAACCGTGGCATTTATGCCAAGTGGGGCCCCAGCCTTAAGTAGTAAAACTTAAAAAAAAAAAAAAAGTACAAATTTGGTATCAATTTAATCATATTGACAAAGTGAATACATTTCTTTAGGTTATTGAATCTGCACAGTGAATGGCGCAAAATTTACAGTATTAAAAATGAAAGGACACTAGTGCTGCCCCCAGTACACTCTATCTTTGTCTGCTTGGTCACATATAGCAGTTTCCATCTTGTATTGTATTTATCATCTTGTATGTCTGCTATAAAACAGATACTGTGTGATATAAATAATGAAGGGCCCACACACAGTACAATTGGGCCCACAGTGGTCCCCGCGTACTACAATCTTCCTCACAGTGGTCCCAGACAGTACTATATGCTCCACAATGGCCCCCACACAGTACACTTAGCTACACAGAGCCTCCCACACAGTACAATGTGCTCCACAGCGGTCCCCAGACAATACAATGTGCTCCACAGTGGCCCACAGACAGTAGATCATGCTCCACAGTGGAACCCAGACAGTACAGTGTGCTCCACAGTGGCTCCAGGACAGTGTAACATGCTCCTGTACTTACTGTACATGCACTCCCACACAGAGCAGCCGAGGGGCCTCCTTTCACCGAATGATGTAATTTGCACATCCACCTGAAATAAGTGCTCGCTTGCCAGGGGATCTGGGACAGCTGTCCCGGTTTCCCCATTAGTTAGCGATCAAGGAGCCTTGCTGGGGCAACAGCGCACGTGCCCCCTCTGGCATAATATTCGTTGTCTGCCATCTCCTTCTCCTCCACCAGTCACTCTGCAACAAATTTGACATTACTCAAGATCTCTTCATCTCAAAGTCTTTTAACCTACTGGCTGTCACTGAAACCTGGATTAAACAGTCTGACACAGCATCCCCTGCTGCTCTCTGTTATGATGGCCTCCAATTCTCACACACCCCTAGACCTGAGGATAGGCAAGGTGGAGAGGTTGGTGTCCTTCTATCACCACAATGCATTTTTCAGGTCATTCCGCTAGTACCATCGCTCTCTTTCTCCTCTTTTGAGGTCTACACTATCAGACTCTTCTGCCCTTTCTCTCTGCGAGTAGCTGTCATCTATTGTCCCCCTGGTTCTCCATACCAGTTCTTAGATCACTTTTCTTCATGGCTTCCCAACTTCCTATCCTGTGAAATTCCTAGCATCATTATGGGTGACAACATTCCCATTAACACTCCTGTTTCTCCATCTGCCTCTCACCTTCTATCACTAACCGCTTCTCTTGGTCTCTCTCAGCTTACTTCTTCTCTCACATACAAAGATGGTAATATCCTTGATCTGGTCTTCTTACGGCTCTGTTCTTTCTCTGACTTTACTAACGCTCACCTACCAATTTCCAACCACAGCCTTCTTTCCTTTAACATTAAAGCTTCTTGTCCTTCACAAAACACACTGACCTACTGCACATGCAGAAATCTACGGGCTGTAAACACTCTGCACCTCTCAGACACCCTACAGTCATCACTGTCTCCCATCTCTTCTCTCTCCTGTCCTGAACTGGCCACCAAACACTACAATGAGACTTTCAAAGACACCCTGGATAAAGTAGCACCCTTGGCCATCCGAAAATCCCAACATAGACACCGGCAACCTTGGCACACTTCTCAAACACGTTTTCTTCAGCAATGCTCAAGATGTGCCGAATGACTATGGCGAAAATATCACACATCTGCAGATTTTCTTCACTTCAAGTTTATGCTCAAAGCCTAGAACTCTGCTCTTCACCTCACCAAACAAGCTTACTTCACCTCTCTCATCTCTTCTCTCTCCAATAACCCTAAACAACTCTTTGACACCTTTCACTCCCTCCTCAAGACAAAGGTGTGGGTACCTGTCACAGACCTCAGTGCTCAAGACATGGCCACGTACTTTAAAGACAAAATCAACAACATCCGTCACTAAATTGCAGCATTCCAGAGTGCTACTGCTTTTGTGTGTTTGTCATTGTGCCTCTGGGTTTCATGTTTGTATGTTTTGTTCCATGTTAAGTGTCATTGTTGTGCAGCTTTCCCCCTTGGCATTTCCCCCCTGCAGTGTTCAAACCCAGACTTGGTTCAGCCCTGGCCTATCACAGGCCACTGGGCGGGGTTGTAGGGAGATATTATCTCCCCAGCGACGGTTGATCAGTTCAGTTCAGTACATGCAGCAAACCAGACTAGGTGTGCAGAGCTGACCTGCCACCCGACTCTGGATTGAGGGCCAACCGGTGCTTCTACAGCTCAGAAGGGACATCATCAGCCCCAGGCTCACCCGAAGACAGCCCAGAGCAAGGGAGTAAAGATTTCCAAGTGGCTGTATTTAGTTGGTGCCGTGCCAGGAGGAGCAGGAGAGGACCCTGACAGGGGAGTCGCATTCGGGCCTACCATACAGGTAACCAGATCCCTGTCAGGGGTCCCTTTAACTCCATCCCCAGTGTACCTATCTGGGAGAGGCAGAGAGGAGGAGTAGAGGAAGCCATCCTGTGGAACCTATACCTCCTTTGGGCGCCCTCCTAGAACCAAGGCTTGGGGTTGGACACTGTAGGACTACTACCCCCATCTGGAAGCTGCTGTTGACCCACTGCTCCAGTTGCCTTAATAAACGGCTGTTTGGTTTACCTGCATCGCTGACTCCTGAGTCGTTCCTGTTTTACCATCAGGGCTTTTCCGACCAACAACACACCAGCTCAGGTAGGAGAGGTCCCCTCTTCAACTGGAAGTGCCCCGGGGGAAAGAACTACTACCACCACCATCCGGTAGTGCTGCAGGACCCCCCTTGACTTTGTCCACTACTACTCCCATCCTCCGGTCTCATCCGACTGGGTTGCGGCAAAATAACCCATTCTCCAAGCAGCATCTGTCCCCTTCCCTCCCTTGCTCCTCATTGTGAACTCTCATTATTTGACCCGGTAACAGAAGAAGAAGGCTCGCAGCTCCTTTCTTCTTCTCACCCCACTACTTGTACAAGAGATCCTATCCCGTCACACCTCCTCCGGTCTCTGTCCCCTACTGTTACAACTCACCTTGCTAACATTTTTAACCTCTCTCTTTCTTCTGGAATCTTCCCCTCCTCCTTCAAACATGCTGTCATAACCCCACTACTGAAAAAACCCTCCCTTGACCCATCCTGTGCTGCTAACTACCGACCTATCTCTAACATCCCCTTCATCTCTAAACGCCTGGAACGCTTGGTCTACTCCTGCCTAATCTGTTATCTCTCTGCTAACTCTTCTGGACCCCTTACAGTCAGGTTTTTGTGTACTGCACTCTACAGAAACGGCCCTCAAAAAGGTCTCCAATGATCTCTTGATGGCTAAATCTAAAGGGAACTATTTACTACTTATTCTTCTGGATCTCTCAGCAGCATTTGACACTGTAGACCACAAACTCCTCCTCACTAGGCTCCATTCTATTGGCCTCTTGGTTTTCCTCCTATCTCTCTGACCGCTCATTTAGTGTATCATTCGCTGGTGCTATTTCTTCTCCTCTGACCCTTATGGTTGGGGTTCCTCAAGGCTCGGTCCTAGGTCCCCTCCTCGTCTTCACTATTGCAATTCTCTTCTAATTGGGCTTTCTCTTACTAAACTCTCCCCACTAAAATCTGTCCTGAATGCAGCCACCAGACTATCATCTCCTATTGTTTGATATGTTTATTTCTTTGTCACATTGGAATGTCTCATATTGTCTGTTCATGTGTCCTCTGATTTGTAAAGTGCTACAGAATATGTTGGCGCTATATAAATAAAGTTGTTGTTATTATTATTATTATTATTATTATTATTACGCCACCACGGGTCTATAGGGTTGTGATTCTGCCTTCCCTTTTGAATTTTTGGCACTTAGATACTTACCTCCTACAATGCTTTTTCTCACATACACATAGCTCTTTATTTACGTGCTACTGGTTTACATGTCTTGAAAGTGGCCACAATACTGTCTTGACTTAGTGCTTATTGCGGAGGGAGTTAGTGTCGATGAGACTTCTATATGATCATGTGTTGGATGATTGGGAATCTCTAGGAAAATGCACATTATGAATTGGGAGGAGGACTTTGGAACCTCCTTTTCCATATAGAACTGGTCCAAAGCTGTTCAACTTTCCCTGAAATCCACGTTATGCGCCAGCTTATTGGAAGTCCACTTGATGGTGTCTTACTCCTACTATGCCAACAAGAATATACCTTGAAGTTTTTCACTTGTGTTGGAGATCTTGTGGTCATAAAGGCTCTCTCATCCACATATATATGGGAGTGACCCACATCATCCCTATGTAACACAGGCCCCTCTCCCTACTCTCCTCCATTTTCCATAGGCCCATCGATCTAGACCCTGCACTGGCTCTGCTTTCTCTGGGGGGCGGGATTTAACCAAACAGGGGAACAGAAGCTACGACTCCACGTTTTGCTAACTAAAAATTATTGATAGCTAAAAACTGGAGATCTCCCGCTTCTCCTTCGCATTCATTGCTAATTGAGACAATGTCTCAACACTGTGTGTATGAAAAGGTATTCGCATTTCGCAATGGTTCCTTTGCAGCATTCTGGGAGGTTTGGTCTCCGTGGCTCAAGGAATATCCTTCACTCACTCCGGACCAGATTTGGATTCTTCGGATATCATGATGTCATGCATTGTAATTTTTTTCCCTTTCCTCACCTCCCTTTTGCTTCTGCATTTGACAAAATTTATGTTTTTTCTATTCCATCACAGAAAGAGTTTGTGTTTGTTGAGGGGGTTAGCACCAGCCCCGGGTGGAGTGAATTTGCACCTAGAAATGCAGCTTTTGTATTAGGCGCAATTGTTGAATTTGGCTAATTTCTAAGAGGCATGCACATTTTTTACATTAAATAATATTAGACAGGCACAATCTGTCAGAAAATGATGTAAAAGATGATGAATATGGCTAATAATTATTACAGATGAAATTAGACCCAAATTCCATAATTTTTGAGCCATTTGCTGTGCAATACTATGTCACATAATAATGTGTATATTTCTTGTAAGTTGGTTTGTGGGTAAGCCACCTCCTTCCACAAAGTAAGCATTAAAAAGTCTTCCCACACTAAAAATTGAATATTGGTCACTAATATCAGATTGGTGGGGTCTGACACCTAGCACCCCCATTGAATAGCTCTTCTCAGCAGTTGATGCACAGAGAATGGAACAGAAAGCAGACAACTATTTGCAGTGACAAACTCTGACAACTCTGTAGTGGCAGAACTGTGTCACTGAAGCTTAGGTCTCATTCAAATGAATGAGAGCTAATCTGCAGTACCTAGTCTGACCACTACATAGAGAAGAGCTATCTGCCTTCTGCACTATTTTCAGTGTATCAGCTGCTCAGAACAGCAAATTGATGGTGGCTGGGTATTGGATCCTCTCCAATCTGAAATTAATGGCCTATTACTAGAATATTTTTCCTTTTTCTTAAGATACATCATCAATAGCCCTGAAAAACCTTTTTATGTGTGTGACTGACGTAAGCTCCAATCCAGGATAGGTTAATTAACAGTTTTCTGCATGTATTATCTGTGTGTTTTGTTCTTTGTGTCTGCCAAGTATTTGCATGCTTTATTGATGCAAATGTCATAAGTCATGTTTTTGCGATGATTGTTTTAATGCAACTTTCCAAAAATGTGCGAAACTCTGTTTTACTCATTGACTGTGCCAGGGTGGATGCCTGTCACGATTCCTAGAGTACAGCCTTTGCACGATGTGGTGGGATGGTTTACTTTAAAAGAAGATTTTCCAGCACTTTCTGGGAAGTTCGGTCAATCCAGTCTGGGATTTTGGTGCATCCATTATGTTCGTTCTGGTCTTTACCCAAAATCTAGTGGAGCAAGATTACAGTATCAGCCTGGAGACAGAGGTATAATTAGCAAAGATTGGGCCCCATAGCAAACTTTTGACTTGGGGGGCCCCCCACGGCATAGTGCCCCGTTTACTGGCTCCCACACAGTATAATACCCCATTTACACACACTATAATGTCCCATAGCAGCCCCTCTTCACAGTATAATGTCCCACAGTGGCCCTTGCATACAGTACAATGTTCCATAGTAGCCTCCATACAGTACAATGTCCCACAGTGGCCCCTCCACACAGTATTATTTCTAATACTGGCCCCCTCCACACTGTATTATGTCCCATCCTAACCCCAATGGTGTTCGTTTCAAATATAGCAAATTTTCGGATTCAGCAATACTCAAAATTTTTTGGGTACACCACCCATGAGCTATTATTATATTCTAGTGTCTTCCCCCCCCCCCCGCCAAACATAAAAACCATTGGTACTTACCTCTCCTGGGCTCCATTGCGACTCCCTGCTGTTTTCAGCTCTCTACAATGATGTCACAGATGTTGGTTATGCTGTTGTCATTATGCAGCATGACAACGGCTTGACCCATGTGACGTCTCGGACGTAAGTAAATAGGGCCTGTTACCTGCTGGGGTTAGTCCAGCAGGTAAAGGCCTATTTAAAAAAAGCAGCAGGGGCCCACCAGGCCCCCTAAGGTTGCAGACCCTGTGGCAGCCACTATGGAACTTACGCCACTGCCTGGAGTGTCAGGATTGTGTGACAGAGCACAACCCCTGTGTATGCAGGAACATTGATTTCTGCAAACTCTGCCTGAGAATTTAATTAACACTGCCTTCGATTACTTTGAAGACTAATTTTAAAAGGTAGCTACTTCAGTAAAGTGCACAGTGAAAACTGTGACCTGAGAATTGTGTATGTGATTATTTGACCTAACTTCTACAAGCTCCTGAGAAGCAGTGAGCCATCTGGTCTGTTGACCATTTGGTTAGGCTGGAGTAACAGCCAGGGTAGTTAATGCAGCCATCACCATTACATGCTCATGATCCCAGTGACAGCCCCTAAAGATATAACAGACATTCCTATTGAGCTGTCATTGTCTGAACGCCACCATAATATTCCTTTCCTTGTTATTGTGTTTCACAAGTAAAGCCAGTCCTGCTTATATAATCTATTCAGCTCATAGGAGCATGCAGTTTATTTTTTTTTCAAAAATTAATTTTAACAAAAAATAATTCTTAAAATGCACCGTGCAATGAAAGTATATTCATCATGCTTCATAGTTTGGTGTTAAATATCAAAGTGGATAATAAAGATGGATCTGTGAAGGAGAAGGTTAGTACCAAATATTGTATGGTATGCAAATTATGGGGGGGAGGTAAATGATAGGTGTACAATATGCAACTCTACAGACATATACAGTAGCTGCATTATGTCCACCTAGTCTTCAAGTGACTGGTAACAGAGCTGTACTCTAGGTCATGAAACAATATCCCATAGACATACATGACCATTGAGCCTGTTATGCAGGGTGGATGATTGCTAAAGCAATTGTTCCCCTGCCATATAATTTCATTGTCCATCAGCAGCAGAACCCTTACTAGGGTGCCTTTGGATGATGATTTTCTGACATTCTGAAATGCTCATTCATTGGGTGATTTTTGGCGTTATTTGACAGTCAAATTGTGGGGATTGGACGCTTGAATGAGCGTTCGTTCCCAACAATTTGCTGTTAAATCATCCAGTCTAATCGGCCTTTACGCAATATTCAGATATTTGTTTTTTCTAACTCCGTGTACTTTCTATGTTTTTCACATGGACCCATTTTATTCTATGTGTACATGCATGTTCTACTTTCATCCGATCTGAAAACAGAACTTGCCCATTCAAGTAAATAATGTGAAAAGGATGGATAGCAAATGGATGCCATCTGCATTCATTCCATGTTCATGAACTCATTTCTAGGATACGCCCTAAATGTTTTACCAGCAACAAGCATTAGAAAAGAGCCTGAAGAACTACAAGTGGCAGAATGGGAAAGATCAATGTGGAACAGCTAATCATTCTGGCCTCTACCCCTTCCAACAATTCAAGTTTTTCCATTTTTCCACAGCAATCACCACCCACTGAATAGTAAGCAGCTCTTCTGTGCTCTCCATAGTTTTAGTTTTGTGAGAGGAGAGAGAGAGACTGGTGGAGATAGATGTGGAAACGGTTACAGGGTTACTGTACACTACATTTTATTATAATGAAGCCACCCCTTTTTTAACATAGGTTTAAATTAGGGTTAGCACAAAAAAAGTAAAAATAAAAATTAAACACATAATTTAACATAAATATATGCATACATTTAAAATGAAACATTATAATGGTGAATACATTTTGCAGCAAAGAGCAACCTTATGCTATTTGGTGCTCTGATTCAGACAACTGCACAAAAACAGCTTCAGAAGTGGAAAATATATGCAGTAATGACATCGCAAGCAGTGCTGCTGCCATTATCATCACAACTCTTATAGCCCTTATATAGGAGGCTGTTGTTGTGAAGTGACAGGCACACATTCAGGAACTGCTCAATCTTTTGGGATCCTGCAGCAAACTTTACCCCACAGATGTTCCAATTTATTGCAACACTGGGCACAAACACCAACATTTTGCCCCACAAATTTTTTTTTTTTTTTTTTTTTTCATGGCTGAGCTTTTGCAATTACTTGTGGAGCAGGCACACCTCTATATGGAGAAACTCTGGATACAAAAACCTACATGTGGTTATGAGAGAGTCCAGGCTTCTACAAACGTTTCTAAATATTGGCATTCTGAAATAAAACAATAGCTGTGCTTACTGGACAGCTAGTTCTACCCATGCAGTATTAGTATTTCTTCAATAATGTCCCAGGGCAGGATTTAAGCATTAATGCACTAACTGAATTTCAAAGACAATTTAGAAAACCTACCAAGACGCAATCCAAAACACATTTTGCAAAATCCTACACTCCTGACATGAGTGTTGATGACTCTCTTGTTAATGCTAAGCAGCAATTGTCTTTTAGTCAGTACATCAAAGAGAGTCAGTTATGGTGTAAAGCCAGGGCATAGTGACCAGGTCCGGAGAGGTAAAGGACCCACAGTCAGCTGCAGATGACCGGTCCCTGCAGCCAACTCCAACATAACAGCGATTTGATCAAAGTATAAAAACCAAGAACCTCATTTTCATGTATTTTTATATACAGTAGATATTAGCAGTAATGCCATTGGTGCTACCAGAGTGCTGTTGCAACTTGCACCTGCACTACTTGTTCACATTGTTTGGCAGTACTGACCATTTTTTGCCTGTTATTTGCACTTTTGCTTTTGGGGGGTGTGGCTGAACTTCATGCACACCTCCCATCTGTCCAAGGTTGATTTTATTTAGAGCATAATATGGGTGAACTACACTTCCATTTTCATTAAGGAGCCACAGGTCCAAAGAGAGGAGGCTATTTGTGGTGTATACAAGATATGATATGGCTGAAAAAAAAAATGTGCCCTTAATTCATTGGAGACCAAGGCCCTAAGAGAGGTGAGTCGTTTTAGTGTAGGGACCCATCTAACAGAGGTCGCCTTGTCGTTGGCAGATGGGCTTAAAATCACAGTTTGATCAAAGAGAAAAACCAAGAACCTCATTTTCATGTATTCTTAAATACAGTAGGTATTTGCAGTAATTCCCTTAGTGCTAGCAGTGTTATTGCAATTTTTTATGTTTGCATGTGTATTGCAGCCACGTCAACGTGCACATGCATTTCTTGTTCACATTGTTTGGCAGTGCTGACCAAGTTTTTAGTGTGTGTGTTTTTGTGTGTGGAATAAGACCAACCGCTCTCTGTAGTAGCATCATAAAACAGCTGTACCACAGAGTTTGGCACTTATCTCTGCTGACTGTAGAGTTACTGTATTGTGATGCTAATGGAGACAGCAGTCAGGTTATCATCAGTCTTACTTTAACTGCTATCATACTGGGGGAGTAAAGAGAGAAATTTCTACTGCTCATTGCAGGACCCTTACATCCCCACTGGTTTCCTGAGACATTAGTCAAGGTATTCTAGTTCAAACAGCCTGATCAGCAGGGGTCCTGAGTGTCATACCACTTCTGATATCTTATTTATGACCTATCCTAAGAATATATCAACAATATAAGGAACTTGAATTCTCCTTTATAGGGGTAATCCACCTTTTAAAAATTGATGGCCTATTATTATGGTAGGCCATCAATTTGAGATTGACGGGGTCCAACTGTTGGGACCCCCGCAAATCAGCTGTTTCCCAGAGCACACAGCCCCTGGCATTTTTTATATGTGGTGGGGTGCTGCACTCCTTACTGGTATTGTCATTTTGCGAATGCTGACTATCATCCAAAGAACCCCATGATTGAGGATTACTGTATTAAAGGCCCTTTGACCTATAATTAATCTTTTTTTTTTTTACTTTAATTTATATGATACTGGGATTTTCAAAAGAAAGGTCTTTTTGGTCTTTCGCAAAATAAGGTTTCAAGCCCTACTTCAAGATGCGATATATTAAAGGGGTTCTCCAGAAATTGGACAAAAAATAAAAACATTTCCACAAAATATACTGTAAGTAAAATGTAGGAGCTGATTGGATAGACTTTCCCTCTGGTGTCACTATTAACCGTATTAGCAAGTTACAAAAATAGATACTGGTGGATTCTGTATTATTTGACAGGCTTTAAGTAATAATACTGATGACCTACTTTTCAGTAAGGTCAGAAAAAAATGTAGAATCATCCAGCAATTTCATTACTACAGCTAATGATACACCTTAAAAAGCATTCAAGGTCTGAATATATTTCTGAAAGAATAAGGAAATAGGAATGAAACATTCAATTTAGAAAAATGTGCGCTAGTCATTAAGAGACACTGAAAATGTACAGAATTTAAACTTATATTGCTTAGGTGTACCACAAATGAAATGCTCTTTTGCTATTTAATCTGTTTTATATGGAGCAGAAAATACTCTGCATATATTAACATCTTCCTCTGAGAAAGTATAATGTAAAATTTTGTTAACCTAATAAGAATGGATATGAAAAGTCACTTTTTTATATAGTGATGGCTAGCCTGTGTATTATTCCACCAGTGTGTAATAAGGGAAGGCCAAAATGTGTAGCAATAATAATAACTTTCTACTGCATGTACTGTAAATCATGTAGTTAAAGTTAACCTGTATCTATAGTATATCTATAGTGTATCTATGTATCCAGTAAAAACGACCTGCCATTCACAGACAGTTACATATATACAAATTCTGACCCTTGTATCAGCATGGTGTGCAACAGAAATCTGGATTTATCTGTCCATTCAATTTTTATTTATTACTCAGTGGTCCAGTTTTTGAGCTTTTTTTGCCCATTAGAGTCTTGCATTTCTGTTTCCCTTAGACAGCAATGCCACAAAAACTGGAAGGATCTTCTTTCACTGGATTCATTTCCGTGGTAAAGTATATGCAAACAAGTTCCCATTTGCAGACAGCTTTTTTTTTTTTTTTTTTTTTGGATTGAATAAAGCTTTTATTTTCTTCCAAGTCTCAAGCAAACATAACAAAGGTACTGTGACGCAGCGCAACTGAGTTACAATATCACAATTCAGACTAAATCTTTCATCCTTAAGGGATGCGGCGCAGCATACGGCGACAGGAAATACATCCTAACACTACATGCTGCACTACAAACCTATCTGGCATACATTTTGGTCAAATCAACAAAGACAGTCAAGTGACAATACAGGGGGGAGGGGAAGGGGAAGGGGAGCCACAGGCCCGAAGCTTTATTGATTGACCACAACACACATGAGGGAAGGACAGGTACAATACAGGAAATAATATACTCCCTATACTACCACTACTTCCTACCCTAGCACTAAAACAATGAGCTGAAAAGCAAACGTTAGACAACAAAGCATCAAGACATGTGATGGGATTAGGGGGAGGGAGGAGGGGGAGGGGGAGGGGATAATCACAAGGCCCGAAGCTTTATTGAGTAACACAACAGACATGAAGGGAGAATGGGGGAGGGAAAAAAACAGACGTCGCCGAAGACTCAGTCCTCTTCTCCCTCCTCTTCACCGGCCAGGCTATCCAAAATGGCATAGTCCCACTGCAAGCTGTTGATAAGCCTGTAACAATCTTGGAAAGTGATGTTCTCTCTTCCCAAAGTGAGTCTCTTTCTGGCGAACCAGATAGCGTCCTTGAAACAGTTCACAAGTCACCAGGCCTCCAGAATGTCGCTCTCTCTGTGAGTTCCCTGAAAGAGCCCATACAATACCGCGTGGTATGTCAGGCCCCTCCTGGGTACACAGTCCTCAAAGTCATCTTCCAGCTCATCCAACAGGCCTTGAGCAAAAGGGCACTCCCAGAAGACGTGCAGAGATGTTTCCTCCTTGTAGGGGCACCGGGGGCAGTACCTCGTCTTGCTCAAGTTGCGGGCATGCATGAACGACCTGAGGGGCAGACCCCCTCGGATTGCCATCCACGACAAATCCTTATGCCCGTTGGTCAGCAGATGTGACGAGACGTTCTCCCAAATGACCTTTGTGGCATCCGCTGTGAGTCCTGGAACTTCCTCCATGACATCCCTAGCTCGGATGAGCTTGTGGATGGTCTTTGGCTTCCACAGATCCGGTTTCAGACCCTCCAGTTGGAACTCCCTCACGAACTTGGGCACATCCTTGTAGACCCACGGGACGGTCCAGTTGTAAGGGACGGAGCTGTCCCACTTCTCCCAGCCGAGCCCTCTCCAGAGGGGGAGCAGGAACAAACGAGACATGGCCTTCCCCGCAGATCCGCTGACTGTACTCAGGGTTCTGCGAACACAATCACAAACAAAAGCCGATCTTAGAAGGGTTGGAATATCGGGTATTCCCTTACCTCCTTTGAGCCGGTCCTTGTACATGATGGTCCGCTTCACCCTGTCCATCTTGGAGCCCCACACGAAGTAGAAGACGGTCCTGGTGATGGCCCGCGCCACCGTTGCCAGTGGGGGCCAAGCCTGTCCGGTGTACTGGAGCACAGGCAGGATCTCATTCCTCAGGACGAGCGCCTTCCCCTCGATGGTAAGCTGACGTAGGCTCCATAGCCCGATTTGCTGATTGATCTTCTTAAGTCGTTCATCCCAAGTCTTCAGGGCGGCGCCTTCCTTTCCGAACCAGACTCCCAAGATCTTGATGAAGTCCGGTTGCACTGTGAAAGGAAAGAAAGCAGGGGAGGCCAGGTGCCATTCTCCGAAGAGCATGGCCTCTGACTTTCCACAGTTCACCTTAGCTCCTGTGGCTTGGCCGAAGCGTTCGCAGGTCTGGACGAGCGTTGACACCGACGACTGGTCAGCACAGAAGACAGTCACATCATCCATGTACAGCGAACACTTGACTTCCAGACTTCCTGGGCCCGGTGCGATGATCCCTCTGATCTCTCGATTCTGCCGGATAGACTCTGCGAACAGTTCTATAACACAAACAAAAAGGAGAGGAGACAGAGGACAGACTTGTCTGACCCCGGAGCAGACCTGAAAGGGGTCAGTCTTCCAGCCGTTCACCATCACCGAGCTGTGGATGTCAAAGTACATCAGGTTAACCATACGACAAAACCACTCACCTATACCAAGTTGGCGGAGAGCTTTCGCCACGAAAGCGTGAGAGACACGATCGAAGGCCTTCTCCTGATCCAAACTGATCAGGGCCGCGTGTGCACGGCGGTCTCCGATGTAGTGCAACGTGTCTCTCACCAGGGCTAAGCTATCCGCTATCCTCCGACCAGGAATGGCGCAGGTCTGGTCCGGGTGGATGACTCTGCCGATGACAGCCTTCAGTCTCGTTGACATTACCTTAGCCAGGATCTTGTAGTCCACATTGTGGAGCGAGATGGGACGCCAATTCTTCAGGTCGCATCTTTCCCCCTTCTGCTTGTACAAGATCGTGATCAATCCTTCCCTCAACGACGGCGGCATCGTCCCCTCCGCCACCATCTCCTCATAGAGATCTTTCAGATCCAAACAGATCAGGTCCCCCAGAGCTACGAATAGCTCAGCCGGGAGACCGTCACTGCCCGGAGTCCTTCCGACCTTAAAGGATTTGGCGGCAGCGAGGACTTCAGCCGCCGTCAGAGGGGAATTCAGAGTCTCAGCGCCTGCAGGATCAAGAGTGTTAGTGATACCTGACAGAAACTCTTCCGCTGCATCTTCATCGGTGGGTTTCAGGGAGTAGAGGTCGCGGTAGAAGTCGTGGACGACGCCCATCACTTCCGTCTTCCCCCTTCTCATGTTGCCGTCTCCATCCCTCATCTCTGTCACAGGCGTGTGGCCTGAGTGGACCTTTCTGAAAAAGACAGAGTTACATTTCTCACCCTTTTCCAGATGCTCCACCTTGGAACGGAAGATGATCTGCCGTGATTCCTCCTCAAAGTGCCTCTTGAGACCCCTCTTGGTATCCTCCAGCATATACCTGACGTCCCAGCCACAGCGCTCGAGATCTTGAAGGGAACGCAGCTCGCGCTGCATCTCGATTAGGTCAACCTTGCGCCGGGTCGCCTGCTGGCGGCCTCTCGCCTGAAAGAAACAACGGATGTTAACTTTAACATATTCCCACCAATCTGACAACCTGCTAAAGGAAAATTTGTCGTTACGAAGGCACACATAAACATCTCTAATCTCCTCCAACAACTCCCCATTTTCCAACAAAGAGCAATTCAACTTCCAGGAACCAGGGCCGGGAGGAAAACCGTTGCCCACAGTACCCTCAAAGAGAATGCCCCTGTGATCAGAGAAGAAGCAGGGGATCATAGAGTGGCTTACCTGTGCTACTGACCGAGAGGTGAACACGAAATCAATCCTGGAACGTAATGAGCCATCGGACCGACACCAGGTATAGTTGACTGATGCCGGCCCCATGGAACCCACCGCGTCCCTAAGAGAGGCCTCGGTCACCATCTCGATCAGCAGTTTAGATGTTACATCCAGCTTCGCTGCTGCAGAAGAACTTCTTCCATCTCCCTCCACAGGACAGTTGAAGTCCCCGGCCAGAAAAACTGCCCTGGTGGTAGCGAGCTGAGTGCGCAGGATCTGGAAAAGCTCCAGTCGCTCGTTCTTCATGGGGGAAGCGTACACGTTGATGAGCCTAATGGGCTCTCCTGCCCAGGAACCGTCTATGACCAATAGACGGCCACAGACGAGCTCCTGGTAGGTTTCAAGCGTGAAGGCGTTCCCCTTAATGAGAACAGCAATACCTGCGGACTTACAGTCGCCACCACCCGACCAGTAAGACGGACCGTGGCTCCACTCCCTGCAGAGGTGGCCGTAGGACCGAAGAGAAGGGAGGCCGCACTCCTGCATCATAACGACATTCGCATTAGCAATGCCCTCGGCAAACGGCAAAGCAGTCTGACGTCTGTTCTTCTCCTTGATGCTCCACACATTTATGGTAAGAATAGTGATCCTAGCCATAGTGAGAGAAAAAAAGAAAAGATTAAAACCTCAAGACAGCTTTGTCTAGTTACCGCTCCCGTCGGGGGGTTCCTCTTCTTCTTTCTTCCCTGCAGGCATGAGTTGCTCCAGGGAGTCTTCAATTGCTTGCAGGGCGTGGGTATCGAAAGCCTCCACCATCTCCACCGCCTCACCACCGAGGATCTCGTTGATGACCGAAGTAGGGAGTTCAGCTAACAGATTATCCACGTACTGTTCCAGCTCCTCATCCACTGGGATAGCATCCTCAGCGGCTTCGACTGCAATCTTTTTGGCCACCTCGTCTTCCTCACGGGGGGCCTCACTGATCTTTCTTTTCCTTTGTTGGACATCTGAAACAAGACAAGCAGAAGAGGGGACGGGGGGAATTCCTCCAGAGAAGGGCCCTCAGCAGCTGGAGGGGGGAGGTGTTAGTGCTGCTGGGGGGAGGGAGACCGGGGGAGGAGGGTGAGGGGGGGCAGGGGTGGCCACTGAGGTAATGGGGTGGGATAACCTCAGTGGGGGGGACACAGAGAGGGGGGGGGGAGTCGTCCTCTTACCCAGTTTAGACGTCTTCTTCTTTGGCTGCTGCGGCTGCTGCTTCTGCTTCTGCTTCGGCTGCTGCTGCTGCTGATTTCTCTTGTTCTGCTCCGGTTTCTGTGGATTCCGGGCCTTCTGTGGTTCTTTGGGCTTGGTCGCCGGCTTCTTCTTGGCCAGCGCGGCAGGCGCGCTGACCGCGAAATCCGCTGCCACCTTCGCCCATGACCGCTTCGGACACCCCTTGTAGGCGTTGTCCGCCTCCCCACACAGATTACAGGTCTTCCGTGTGGGGCAATCCTTGGTCTCGTGCCCTACCACTCGGCAGTTCTTACAGGCGTTCTCTCTACAGTCCTTCCCTTCGTGCCCATCCTTACCACACTTGCGACAGCGGCGTGGCATATCAGGGTAAAAGACCAGGCCATAGGAGTTCCCCAGTGAGAACACCGGCGGCAGGTTCAAGAGGCCGTCTGGATTGTGGGGGTCCCTGTGGAGGCGCACGACTGCCGACCACTTGCTGTTCCAAAAGCCTAAACTGTTCAGGATCTTAGATGGTTCCTTGATCACTGTGCAGTATCGGCTCAGGAACGTGGCCACGTCGCTGCCTGGGGTGTGCGGGTTCCTCATGGCTACCGTGATCCGCCTCTCATTTTGTTGCACTGGGCAGCTGCCCACGAACATCCTGAAAGGCGAATCCGGCAGCGCAGATTTCACCGCATCCCAATACCTCCTGCATATGTCCACGGAGGCAAAGGTCACAAAGAAGATCCCGGTCAAGAAAGCGTGGACTGCTAGGGTCTCAGCCTTAGTGAACCCTTGCTCCAGGACCATCTTCTGACAGAAAATCTTTTCTGTCATGTTTGGATGCTTTCCGTCCACCTCCTTCAGCCTCAGGGTTACCGTTTGCCTCATCCAGGGCTCCAAGGTAGGATGTCCCCGGTTGGGCTTCTGGCTCCCCCTTCTGGCTGGAGGAAGCGGCCGGAGAGACGTCCAAGATGGCCGCTGGAGCTTGGGTCGCCTTGGCCGCGCCCCCAGCTGGTCTCCCCGCCTTCTTGGGGATGGCTCCTCCTGTGGCCATTGCCTCCGGACACCGAGTTGTCCCACGAAGTCTCTGGGCAAAGATCTGTCCCTCGGCGCCTCCCGAAGTCTTCTCCTGAAATCTCAGCTAGGCTCTGCCTCCTAATCTGAATAATCCCGAAGTCTCCTCCTCCTGAAGTCTCCCGAAGTCGATCTCTCTCCCTGAGCTTCCTGGGCTGCGTTCTCGGCGTCCTCTCAGCTGCTTCTCCCTTGCTGGCGTCGGTCTTCGATGGCGTAGCTCTCGAAGGCGCTAGGGGGGCTCGTCTTCCCGGCCTATGGCGTCCGATTCAAGTAAGTACTTGTATCCGGTAGCTCTTACACGGGATACCCTGTTCTGATAAGAACAGATACTACACTTGATCTTAGCCAAAAGGCCGAGAAGCGACATTTGCAGACAGCTTTTTTGATTGAACAAAAACTCTTTATTTACAACACATCTTATTTCCACAAGGAATAACAAGGGGTTTGCGACGCAGCGCACTGAGTTACAAAACCACAATCAATGACTAAGAGTCATCCTTAAGGGATGCGGCGCAACATGCAGCAGGAAATGCATTTTATTCCTACCTAACATGCTGCACTACAAACCTACTCTAACAATGGTCAAAATATAAAGCATAGGACTGTGACAAAAAGAAGGGGGAAAAAAAGGGGGGGGGGGGGGTCACAGGCCCGAAGCTTTATTTAAGACCACAACACACAAGGGGGCAGGACAGGTACAATACAGGCAATGATACACTCCCTATACTACCACTACTTCCTACCCTACATAGCATACATTTCTGAAAACAAGGTTAAACAAAAAGCATACAGTACATGTGATGGGAGGGGGAGAGGAGAGAGGGGAAAAGGTAGGGGGTAATCACAAGGCCCGAAGCTTTATTGAATAACACAACACACATGGGGGGAGAGGGGAGGGGAGAACGCCGCCGCCGCCGATGGTGGTGGATCAGTCCTCTTCCTCCTCTTCGCCGGTCAGGCTATCCAAGATCGAATAGTCCCGTTGCAGACTGTGGATGAGTCTGCAACAATCCTGGAAGGAGACACTCTCCCTCCGCAAAATCAGTCTTTTCCTGGCGAACCAGATGGCATCCTTGAAGCAGTTTACAAGGCGCCAGGCCACCTGGATGTCAGTCTCTGCGTGAGTCCCCTGGAAAAGTCCATACAGTACCGCGTGGTACGTCAGACCCCTCCTGGGGACGCAGTCCTCGAATTCTTCCTCCAGCTCATCCAACAGACCCTGAGCGAACGGGCACTCCCAAAAGATGTGCAGAGATGTTTCCTCCTTGTAGGGGCACCGCGGGCAATACCTCGTCCTGCTCAGGTTGCGGGCGTGCATGAACGACCTCGTTGGGAGTCCTCCTCCGACAGCCATCCACGACAGGTCCTTGTGTCCGTTGGTCAGCGAGTTTGAAGAGATGTTTTCCCAAACGACCTCCGCTGTACTCGCTGGCAGAGCTGGCACCTCCTCCAACGAATCCCTCGCTCGGATGAGCTTGTGGATCGTCTTCGGTTTCCAGAGATCCGGCTTCAGAGCCTCCAGTTGGAACTCCCTCACGAATCTGGTCACGTCTGCGTAGAACCACGGGACGGTCCAGTTGTAAGGGACGGAGCTGTCCCACTTCTCCCAGCCGAGTCCTCTCCAGAGGGGTAGCAGGAACAAGCGCAACATAGTCTTCCCCGCGGATCCGTTAGCTGTCCTCAGGGTTCTGCGAACACAATCACAAACAAAAGCAATCCTTAGTAAAGTCGGAATATCTGGGATATTCTTACCTCCCTTCAGATGATTCTTGTACATGCGTGTCCGCTTCACCCGATCCATCTTGGAGCCCCAGATGAAGTGGAAGACGGTCCTGGTGATGGCCCTCGACACCGTTGCCAGCGGCGGCCATGCCTGTGCCGTGTACTGGAGTACAGGCAAGATCACGTTCCTCAGGACCAGCGCTTTCCCTTCGATGGTAAGGTTCCGGAGACTCCACAGTCCAATCCTCTGATTGACCTTCTTCAGACGTTCGACCCAGGACTTCAGGGCCGCACCTTCCTTCCCGAACCAGACTCCCAGGATCTTGATGAAGTCCGGTTTAACTGTGAAAGGAAAGACAGCAGGGGAGGCCAGCTGCCACGCCCCGAAGAGCATGGCTTCTGACTTTCCGCAGTTGACTTTTGCCCCCGAAGCCTGGCCGAAGCGCTCGCAGGTCCGGGCGAGTGTTGACACCGACGCCTCATCAGCGCAGAAGACAGTCACATCGTCCATGTACAAGGAGCACTTCACCTCATATCCACCTGGTCCCGGTGCAGCGATTCCTCTGATCTCTCGATTCTGCCGGATAGACTCCACGAAGAGCTCTATGACACAAACAAAAAGGAGAGGTGACAGAGGACAGCCTTGTCTGACTCCAGAGCTAACAGGAAAGGAGTAAGTCTTCCAGCCGTTCACCATCACCGAGCTGTGAATATCAAAATACATCAGGCTGACATAACGACAGAACATCTTACCCATACCAAGTTGGCGGAGTGCCTTGGCCATGAAGGTGTGAGAGACACGATCAAAGGCCTTCTCCTGATCCAGGCTGATCAGGGCCGCATATGCACGGCGGTCTCCGATGTAGTGCAATGTGTCTCTCACCATGGCCAAGCTGTCCGCAATCCTACGACCTGGAATCCCACAAGTTTGGTCTGGATGAATGATCGTGCCGACGACAGCCTTCAGTCTCGTAGCCAGAATCTTTGCCAGGATCTTGTAGTCCACGTTGAGAAGAGTGATGGGTCGCCAATTCTTCAGCTCGCATCGTTCTCGCTTCCGCTTGTACAGGATCGTGACCAGTCCCTCCCGCAGTGACGGCGGCATGGTACCCTCCGCTATCATTTCCTCATAGAGATCTTTCAGATCCGAACAGATCAGGTCCCCCAGAGCTACGTATAGCCCGGCCGGGAGCCGTCACTGCCCGGAGTCCTTCCGACCCTAAAGGATTTAACAGCAGTGAGCACTTCCGCCGCCGTCAAAGGGGCTTCGAGCATAGCAGCACCTGTAGGATCAAGCTTGTTAGTGATATCTGATAGGAACTCCTCTTCTACGTCTTCATCGGTGGGCTTCAGGGAGTAGAGGTCGCGGTAGTAGTCATGGATGACTCCCATCACTTCCGTCTTCCCCCGTCTGATGTTTCCGTCTGCATCCTTCATCTCTGTAACAGGCGTGTGTCCTGAGTGGAGCTTCTTGAAAAAGAAAGAATTACACTTCTCACCTTTCTCCAGCTGCTCCACCTTGGAACGGAAGATGACCTGCCATGATTCCTCCTCAAAGTGCCTCTTGAGGCCCCTCTTGGTTTCCTCCAGCATGCCCCTGACGTCCCAGCCACAACGCTCGAGATCTTGAAGGGAACGAAGCTCGCGCTGCATCTCCTTCAGGTCACTCTTGCGCCGGGCCGCCTGCTGACGGCCTCTCGCCTGTAAGAAACAACGGCTGTTGACTTTCACATATTCCCACCAATCTGACAACCTGTTGAAAGAAAACTTGTCATTACGAAGGAGCAGGTAAACATCCCTAAGTTCCGCTAGCAGTTCCACATTTTCCAGCAGGGAGCAATTCAATTTCCAGGACCCTGGGCCCGGTGCGAAACCGTTCCCCAGCGTCCCTTCAAAGAGAATGCCCCTGTGGTCAGTGAAAAAGCAAGGTCAAGCATTTGCAGACAGCTGTTTCGATGTTTTTGCCCCTCATCAGTGCAGAGTAGGGTACTAGCTGGCTGTGTCAGAGGTCTCAATGTGGGTCCAAAGGGGAACTATGTCTCATTAGTGAGAGACTGGTACTTATTAGACCATGCATGGCCTGCTAAGAATTCTGGGTAAGGAATATGCAAATAAGTATTCATTAGTGAAAATAGGACTTTGCTCCTAGCATCACCTTTTGGAATGTAGTTCCCTATAGATTAATATCTGGTCTTCAAAGAAACCATCATCATCTAGGAATAATAGCCAAGCCAGTATAACTCCTCCAAACGGAAGAGGTTCCCATTCACAGACAGCTGTTTTGAGGTTTTTGCCTCTCATCAGTGTACAGTAGGGTACTGGTTGGCTGTGTGAGAGGTCTCAACATGGGTCAGAAGGACTAATGTCTCTCATTATCTAATAAGTCCCTGTTCCAGTCTTTCCCTAATGATAGACATTACCCTTTCTGACCCTGGATTATTTTTCTTAATCACACCCTTCCCAGTATAATGTCAACATTGCTTAAAAAACCCTTCAAGGTTGCCAGATGATGAAATACTGGCACCGGTTGTTCTAACACCAATGACCAATCCTCGTTCAAAGTAAATCAGATTGCTCGATTTTCTCATTCTAACTTGAATTCACACTGAAACAGATCCAGGGAAAACTTGCTCAACTTATTCTATGCTGCACTGCGGGTGGATTTGAGTTTATGGTAAACTCTGTAGAGATTTGCGCAAGAAGAGATAGTTATAGTCTAGGGCAGGGGTCGGCAACCCCCGGCACGCGTGCCAAGAGTGGCACGCGAGGCTTATTTCCCTGGCAGGGCAGCGGTGTGTTCACATATGTCACATCTGTTTCCCTCCGGCATGGTGCACACAAGCTGGAGGGAAACTGATGCCAGGACGGATCCCATAGTTTTCTATGGGATCGGTTCTGGCACAAGAGGCATCAGTTCTGGAGCCGGATCTGTGCCTCAGCCGGATGGAAAAACGTTACCTGCAGCGTTTTTCCATCCGGCTTCCTTAAAATTTCATTAGAGCGGGGTGAAGATGGATGCGGCATCACCCGGCGTCTGCACAGTCTATGTACAGTAGTAAAGCCGGTAATTGCCGGTTTCACTACTGTACCTGAGCGAATTTCTCAGGATTGGTTAAAGTTATAAAGAAACACTTGGATTCATTTTAAAGATGAGAATCTCATCTTTAAAATGATACCAAGATCACCATGATCGTCCTTAAACATCCTGAGCGATTCGCTAGTGAAAACGATGTTCTGCATTGAAATCCCAATGCAGATCTCAATTCCCGACATCGTTTTAACAGTGAATCGCTCTGAATGTGTAAGGTCAATCATGGAGATCTTGGTATCGTTTTAAAGGTGAGATTCTCATCTTTAAAATGAATCCAGTTGCATCTTTGTGGCCCTAATAGATCCTTAGAAATGGGGCTCTAAATGTGTCCCCCCCCTCCTTTGTCAGGCAGCATCTTAGAGCTAAGGAAGGAGGGGGAGGAGGAGCTGCAGAGACAATGATAACTCCTCATTGTCTGTGCATAAGCTGCAGATGACTGGGGGGGGGGGTAGCATGGACTTCTGTCCATGTTATCCCCTCTCCTATCAATCAGAGAGCATACTGTTCTTTTGCTCTCTGATAGTCACATAGAGGGATAATGTAATACCCCTCTGAGCCTAATCACATAACCAGGAAGTTTATTGGCGCTGTGACCCAGACATTTACCATCGTCCAGGTCGCAGCGCCAGAAGTGTCACACCAAACACTTACACAACACATGCACAAAGTCACCAATAAAGTTTACATTTTTTCACTGTCCCTGTCCTGTCCATACCTGATCTTTATAGAGTAAAATACGCCGCCCGCCTCTCTAGTGATATCTGTTACACGCTAAAATAATAGTAATAGCAATTATCACTAGTATTATCACCATAATACCGTGTGCAGGGGCCGCTATGTGACATAATACCGTGTGCAGGGGCCGCTGTGTGACATAATACCGTGTGCAGGGGTCGTCAGACTTACTATTATTGACCGGCACTCCGAGTACCTCAACTTTGATTTTTTTAATCAAAATCGGCACGCCGAACAAAAAAGGTTGCCTACCCCTGGTCTAGGGCTACTAACTGCAGTGTAACATTCCAGGGCAGTGCAGGGGGGAAACAAATGTGATGAATAATGGGGAAGTGTGCCTCGCAGATTTGAATTTGCTGTAACAGTTATCACAGTACATTGTGGATACCCAGTTACAGAAGAAAACTGCAGCATTCACCATACTTCATTCAAGATAGGATCACAGGATATAGAGCAGGTAGGGATGGCTGTTTCACATATCACAAGGCATTATGGGAAAGGAGCTGGGGAGCTCATGCGCCCTCTATTGGATGTAACAAATCCTCAATTTGCTTTTGACTCACCCAGCCTTGAGACAGCAAAAGGGATTTTAGCCAAGCCAATTTCACTTATCTGCATACAGCGCTGTTTCCGGATCATTGTCCTTCATCAGTACAGAGCAAAGTGAATTGGCTGGCTTAGTGGGAGGCAATGTATCACGGTGCTTCATCCAGACCTTCCACATTATGGATTTTTTTTTATGCATAATTCTGAATGGTGAGTATAATATTTTGGGAAATTCTAGTGATGTAGTTTTTACTGTGCTGGCATTAAACATTAAATGAATGTCCCAAGTCATTTTTTAACCCCCTAAAGAGACTTAAAATAATTAACAGTATATCCTGACCTCTCCTTTTGGCTGGGGATCCAGAGGGAATCCCTGATGTTCCTGACCTTTGGCCCAAATATGAGTGCATCAGTCAATCAGTGGCTGAGCAGTGATGCTCTGTTCAAATAGCTGATGTGCTTCCATGCAGGCAGAAGGTAAATAAAGACCCAGGACCCAAAATGTGACTTTCCGATGGATCGCCAACAGAACAGAGTGGTGAGTATATAAGAAACAAAATACCCCTATAATGTCACTATGCAGGTACTATGCATTTTTCTAATGTGGAACAATTCAGGATCACCATAGTATAGTGATTTAAATCAATGAGCTCAAGCTGTTAATGGTTAACAGTACACTACCCTTATCACAACTGTATGAGTGCCATAAGATGTAGAGGGCATTGTAATTGACCTTTTAGCGAGAGACCTGTTGTGGGCCTTAACAACTCCTCAGCTTTATTATACATGTAGGTTGTTTTGGAGGTGAGACTTGTATTAAGCTTGCATTTGAAAATATATGACGATTTAACATTATTTTATTTACTGTGTATTTTTCCAGATATCTGCTTATAAATAATGTTTGCAGTGTATTTCAATTATTTTGTTTGTCTCGTTCATTTGTCTTCCACTATTAACCTAGTCAAAGCAGGTCCTAACACTCTCTAAATCATTTTGGCTTTGGTTTTTTTTTTTTTTTTTTAGTTATTCTAATTATCTGACACAGTGTCTGTATGAGAGGGCATTTCTCAAAGACCAAAGCTAAACAAAGACAATAGTGTTTGTTAATATTCTGCATGTGTGCACAATGCTGTAAGGGAATATATATCTACTGCAGATTTGCCATATAGTTCATTCTTTGCGTTGCAAATTATGAAATTTGCAGCAGGAATCTGGAAGAAAAAGGTAATTCAAATACATGATACTGCAATGAATAAATAAATTAAAATAACATTAAAAGCCCTTAAAAGTATTTCTATATTCCTTGGATACAGGTTAATCAGTACAGATGGTTTCCCCAGATGTAATAGTTGCAGCAAATCAGGCTCATTCCCTTTTTGGAGAATCTGTAGAGAAACAATTACAGGATAACTCCGCTACTGAATTTCTGTTAGAGAAATTTGGTCGAATGTTTTTGTGAAAGCATTCCTGAAGAAATTGTTGCAGTCATCTGTTGTTTTCAACCTTTGCATTGCATTAAAAAATGTGGGGTAAACCTGAATCATAAATTAACATGGAAAAATCACATCCACTATGCTGTTACCATAAAAGCATAGTACTGTAGGTAAAACATTTATCAACTCTTCAGTGGACAAGTTAAACAGTTCAGATATTAATGCACTACAAATAGTAGTAGATAGATTCTAGTGCAGGGGTTGGCAACCCCCGGCACGCGTGCCAAGAGTGGCACGTGAGGCTTATTTCCCTGGCACAGAGACCTGAGTCCTCACCCAGCAGTTTCGATTGGACCAAACACAGCCGAAACGAAAATGCTGTTATTATACTCGGGGGTCTTTTCAGACCCCAGAGTATACTAAGCGGACGCTCAGGAGAAGTGATGAAACATAAAAAAACAACGTACTTACCATTTCCGGCTCCGCAGACACTGTCTGCACTTTGGGCGCTTCTGTCTGACATAAGAGACCACTGACAGGACCTCTGGGGTCACGTCCGACGTCACTACACATAATGACGCTATGTGACTCCTGAGAACCAATCAGCGGTCGCTGACTACAGGCAGAAGCGCCGGAAGAGAACAGAGAGGCTGTGGAGCAGGAAAAGGTAAGTACGTTGTTTTTTTAAGTTTGTCACCTCTCTTGGCCCTCAACTTATTATACTCGGGGGTCTGAAGAGACCCAACAGTATAATTATAGCTAGTGAGTAGCAAAAATTATAAAAGATAGAATGTTATACCATGTGCAGGGGCCGCTATGAGACATAATACGGTGTGCAGGGGCCACTAAGGGACATAATACGGTGTGCAGGGGCTGCTATGGGACATAATATGGTGTGCAGGGGTTGCTATGGGACATAATACCGTGTGCAGGGGCCGCTATGGGACATAATACTGTGTACAGGGGCCGCTATGGGACATAATACTGTGTGCAGGGGCCGCTATGGGACACACCGTCTGCAGGGGCCGCTATGGGACATAATATGGTGTGCAGGGGCCGCTATGGGACATAAAAGGGTGTGCAGGGGCTGCTATGGGGCATAATATGGTGTGCAGGGGCCGCACCATGTGAACGCAGATTTACATCAAGCTAAAAGTTCCAGTGGCCTAAGAATATAGCTGCATCCAGATACATAGTGTGTTTTCACCATAAGACTGCTGTCATACGGTGCTCCTGGACACATACTTTTACCACTAATTGGAGGCTGTACATGTACTTTCATTGCTTCTAATCGGAAAGTACAGGAGCATCCCAGGAAATAGCAATAAACGCATGTGTCCTAGTTGAGATGCTGATGTCCCCAGCTGTCTAGTGCTACAAATACTAGGTTAATTTAGCCAATTTTCTTTTGTGTAAGAGTTAAAATGAATTATGAATGTGACTGCCCTATTAGTCTGCATAGGGCTTATAGAAATTTATTATTATTTATTTATTATGCTTACTTATATAGCGCCATCATATTCCACAGCGCTTTACAGATATTGTGGTCACTGTCCCATATAGGGCTCACAACCTATATTTCCTATCAGTATGTCATTGGAGTGTGGGAGGAAACCGGAGTACTCGGAGGAAACCCACTCAAACACAGGGAGAACATACAAACTCCTTGCAGATGTTGTCCTTGGCAGGATTTGAACCCAGGACTCCAGTGCTGCAAGGCTTCCACTGAAGCAAACTAAATCACACGAGTGGAACTGATTTTCAGCTGCAACAAATCACTGCAACACGTATGCTGCTTGCGAAAATATTATTAGATTTTTGGTGGTACAGTACTGGTCATTGAATTACTTGACATGACATTACATTAAAGGGGTATTCCCATCACAAGAACCCTATATAAAATGCTAGCTGGTGTAAATGCAAGAGTTTTCCTAATTACATTGCTTTAGAATCGTTGATTATGTAGATAATCTGTTTTCCCTTAGTCCGAACTGCAGCACAATATGGGGTATCTCTGCCCCTGTGTGCTGGTAGGACAGGCGGAATTTTTAATTTACATAATTAATTAAGTGATACTCCCCTATAAGAGGCAAAGGAGACCTGCCCTCACTGTGTTAGTTACAAAGAATAAAAGAAAAAAAAAAACAATCCTTCCTAAAGGGGGGGAAAGCTTGTGCTGCTGTTCAGACTAAGGGAAAACAAATTATCAACATAATCAAAGAATTCCCCTTATGTCCAACAGCAGCACAATATGGGGATGTAGCAATTAGATCCCCTAAGGAGGGTTCTCTCTCACTACAGTACAGTGTGAATGTCCAAAGGCAGTAGCCTCTGAACTACAGACATCTAACTCATAGTGTTTAACAAAGGTTAGTTGGGGTGACCAAAAACATCTGTACAAACTGCTCAAAAGGCAAGACCGACTCTCAGACCAGGAGGCCAACACAGATAAACTCGGATGTTAACCTGAGCAGAAGAAATTTAAATTAAGAGGGTTTTCCAATCTTCTGAATGATGTGTACTATGTACGCTGAAGATAAATTTTGGAGACACCACACTATATCCAGAATATGGAGTTTTCCCCCTTCCTTGGAAGAAGGAGCTGGGAAAGAAAACTGGTAAGGAGACCACCTGGTTAATATTAGCTCGAAAGGGCACCCTAGGGTTAAACCTAGGAAAAAATCTGAGCTGGACCCTAATGAAAAAAATATATGGCTCTTCAGAAAAAAGCCTGCAACTCTCATATTCTTTTAGCTGAGGTGATAGCTAGCAAAAAGGTGGTTTTGCAAGCCAGAAACTTAAGATCCACCTTCTCAAATGGTTCCAATGGTGGGCCGCAAAGGCCAGAAAGAAATGTGGATAGATCCCAGAGTGGAACGGGAGCTGCAACCACTGATCTAAGTCTCATAGTACCATTAAGAAATTCTGGGAATTAAGGGGTTCTGAGACAATCTTTTGCTTAAGCAGGTGGATAGGGCTGAAACCTTTACCTTCAGTGTGGCAGGGGAAAGGCCCTTTTCCAAGCGGTCCTGAAGAAAATTTTGAATCACTCTCGTAGGAGGATTTGAACTATTCACTCCCAGTCTGGAGAAACACTCCTTGAAGATATTTCCTATCCTTAGGTAGCTTTTATTGGTGGATTCTGCTGTTGCGCAGAAAAAAAGATCTTCAGGACGACTTCTGACAGTCCTCTAGGGACTGAACAACTTTCAGGCTGTCAGGTTGAATCTCCTCAGATCCTGGAACTATTGAGTTCCTTGGGAAACCAGGTTCTGTATTGGGGGAAGCCTCCAATAGATCCCTCGACTCATGAGCATGAGTTGGGAACACCAAGCTTTCTGACTTTCATCAATACTCTTGGTATTATGGAAAGTGAAGGGAAGATGTACGCCAGCCTGAACCTTCAAGGGATGGACAGGGCATCCACTGCCAAGGGACAGTCCTCCTGATGCAGTGAGCAGAACATCTCTACCTCGGCGCTGAGTCTGGTCACCTTCTGGAAGACCCCACTTCAGGGTGATCTGGTGGAACACTCTTGATTAAGAAACCATTCTCCTGATATGGTAAGACCCCCGACTCAACTGATCCGCTACTATGTTCAAGGAGCCCTTGATGTGAACTAAGGAGACATGGGTCAGATCGTTCTCTGCCCAGGTGAAAATCAGACCTGCCTCCCTGAGGAGGGAGAATTATCTGGTGCCTTCCTGTTTATTACGGTCACCAAGTTGACGGATCGGATCTTGACAGCTCTTCATCTGAGAAGAGGAGAAGAATGGAGGAGTGTCAGGTAAACTGCTCTGAGTTCCCTCCAGATGAATGATGTCATCCTTTCTAGCCTGCTCCAGACTCCTTGTACCGTTTTCTCGTATAGCTGGGCTCCTCATCCTGAAAAGGATGCTTCGGTCAATAGGGTCCAAAGAGGATGGACAGTGGACATCCGACTTTCAGGTGTATCACCAATTGAGAGAAAGACGGGTTCTGGGAGAAAGTCTGATCCTCTTGTCAAGACTCGGAGGGCCATGATTTCACACCCCTAGTACTTCCGACTGGAGGGGACGCATATGCCATAAAGTCCAAGGGACTGAATTGGCTAAGGTTGACATGAGGCCAGGACTCTCATAATTGTTCTCATGAACATCCGACACGTCTTGAGAAGACATTATTATTTATTATGGTAACCTGTATAGCGCCATCATATTCCGCAGCACTTTCACAGACATTGACAGATATAGGGCATTGTCCCATATAGTCCTTACAATCTACAATTCCCTATCAGTATGTCTTAGGAGTGTGGGAGGAATCCAGAGAACCCGGAGGAAACCCACGCAAACATGGGGAGAAAATACAGTTTCCTTGCTGATGCTGTCCTTGGCAGGATTTGAACCCAAGGCTGCAGTGCTAACCACTGAGCCACTGTGCCCGAAGTGCTCTGATTATCTTTTCTCTCCTTATCGGAGTTAAAAAAATTTCTAGGCGGACAGAGTCAGACTGAACCTCAGAAACTTCTTCCGTGTGGAAGGAATCACTTCTGACTTCTCCCGGTTATTAGCCTAGATGCTGGAAAAAAAGACACAGTTGTCTGCAGGTGCTGGAGCAGGATGGTTTCTGACTAGGCTTTTATTAGCCAGTCGTCCAAATATGGCACTATGAACAGACCTTGAAATCTGAGTGTGGCTGTTACTGGAGCCACCACCTAGGTAAAGGTGTGGGGAGCCGAGGAAATGCCGAAGGGCAGGACTGGAAATGTCACCTGTGGGCGGCAATTGATACAGCAATTCTCAGATACCTTCTGAGAGGAGGATAACTGGAACTTGTAAGTATGCATCCTTTAGGTCGAGAGTGACAAGAACATTGCTTTGCAGAAAGGATGTGACCAACTTCCCGGTGTCCCTTTGGAAACGCTCTTCCTTATGAAGAGACTTAGATATATTAGGACCATAACATATATTGGTAGTGGGAAGACTGGAGAGTAGACCCCAAACCTTCTTCTGAGTGGGGACCTTTCCCAAGGCCCCCTTGCCCAGGTATTACAGAATGGAATTCTCCAGTATAACCTGCTCCAGTGCAGGAAGAAAACGGATTGCAAAGAATCTGTCTTGTGACGGGCGAAAAATCGTCTGCATAACCCCGTTGTACTTATCTGCAAGACCAAAGTTCTTGGATCTTCTTCTGCCAGAAGGAGAGAAAAAAAATGGGAGAGGCTTCCCCCAACAGAAGTACTTGCCGCCACAGGAGGCGAAAAGTTGGCGACAAATCCAGACTTCTTTCTTGGGGAACTTACGTCCAGCCCCTCTGGACTGATATCTAGCACGCCTGATATTAGAACGTAGATTGAGGTGGCTGCTGATAACTTCTACCCTGGCCAGAAGGTCCTGCTTTACCTTTAAAAGACTGCGGAAGGCACTTATCCTTTTAATCACAAGACCTTTCATGATGTCGTCCAGGCCTCTGCTAAAATGTTTACCCAGCTCAAGGGTAGGGAGCATACGTTATACTTGGACGCATTGTCTGCTCCCCAAGGTTTTGACCATAATGGCCTTCTAGCAGCTGTAGACAAGCCCCTAGATTTGGCAGCCATCTTGACCTGGTATACGGAAACTTCTGCTAGATAATCTCTTATTTACTTCATTGGAGGCGATGTCCACAGAAGCCTGAGCAGATGCCGAGAATTAAGCCCTTCTAAGAGTACACTCCAAGTGACTATGTATAGAGACTTGGAGATTGCCTGTCAAAGCTTTATCTAGGGTCAGGTCCACTTGGAAGGCCCTAGTCCCCCTATTGGTGGAACTAGAATCTTTCCCCAGTTCAACATCACGGTCTCTGACCAGATGGACTTCAGCAGCCTAGGCATCCTTACCAAGAGGCCTGCTGGGATTTTGCAAAGTGCCTTCATCATATGAGTGCATCACATTGAGTATGGAACTGACTGAGGATGTCTCTCAATATGAAGCTTCTTAGAGATCTGAGAAATCGAGTTCCGGATTTCTATCCTGCTCCTTGACCCACACAGTTACATCACGAATGGACGGCTCCTCAGATGGGGTCCCATGGCATTGGCGAAAGCGAGTGTAATCGTACCATCAGGCAGAGGGATGTCGTACTCTGTATAAGCGAAATGTTTCAGCTTAGAGGACCTTTCTCATTGAGTCGCCACTGCCACCGAAAGCAGTCAGAACAATATCAAACAAAAGCGTACAGCCTATCAAAGAGACAAACTTAGGAAGAAGGTTTAAATAAGTAGGGAGAAGACCATACTTACCCATAAAACTTATATACACAAACTTTTTAAGAGACCCTTAACAATGGTGTCTTTAATACCACTACAGCGGTAAAAGAGAATGGCCTAAACTAATCCGGCAGTGCAATCCAGCGCTACTGGGAGAAGGCTGCAGAAGTGTAACAGAAAAAAGGATCCAGGAAAACAGGACCTGCAAAAGGGTTTTGGAACCTGAAGTGACAAAATCACTTCCCCCGGATTAAAAACCTTTCTCTTCCTTTTCACTTTGATTCCACTTCTATAGGAAGTGCGGTGTGTCTTTGTGGCAGACTGGAATAGAATCATAACTGTAACAGAAAGGCAGTGTAGGGAATTTGTGTCTGAGACACTGTCATCAGTTGAAACTGAGCACAAACACCTGAAGCATAAGCTCTGCTGAAGAGCTCAGCCAGGCAGGAGATGCATAGAAGTTTATTTTAACCCTGAAATACAGCCTCCAAGTTCAGAAACAGACACATACTGAATGCACAGCCTGCCCAGCCAACAACATCTCAGCCTAAGATCAGACAACTGCAGGCACACCCAGCCCAGAATGGCCACAAACAGAGAGCGCAGCAGAGAGAAACAAGGAAGCCTCAGGAGTAAAAGCTCCCAAGGAAAAAGATGAAGCTGAAAGAGGAGAAAAAACTTACAAAAATGTAGTTAACCCCTTAGGAAAAAATGGGAGGACAAAGAGCCTACCTCCACCTGTCCAACACACAGGACAGAAAAAAACACAGTGAAGGGAGGTCTCCTTTGCCTCTTATAGGGGAGTATCACTTAATTAATTATGTAAATTAAAAATTCCACCTGTCCTACCAGCACACAGGGGCAGAATTACCCCATATTATGCTGCTGTTGGACGTAAGGGAAAATGATGCTACGTTTACCTGCTATGTTAGATTATTCCTCACAATTGTTTACACAATATAGTCAAGGAACCTGGCCTGGTATCTCTTCCTATCTGTCACTGCTCTCTGGAGGGGAGAGGGGCTGAGTTCTCTGGATTTCGTTTGCTCTCAGAGCTATTACCTTCTGCTAATTGCAGTTTGCTGATATAGGCTCAGACAGTGTGAGTTAACTCTATATGTAAACACAAAGATAACATTGAGTTTACTGCAAGTCCGTTATCAGGCCTGGAGCATGTATATTTTTTTTTTCTCTCCAAAGTTGTGCAATGTAATATACAACATGCAATGACTGTTTTACATTCTTTCTGATATTTAAAGGGAATATACCTTTCTCCACTTTACGTACATTATTCTTATTATCTTCTTAGTTTAAAATTATTTTAAATTTTTACAGAACATATTATGGTAAATCTTAACAAAGATAAGATAACCTAGTTTGATAGTTTCAACTATTCTTTACAGCATTTGCATAGTTTTTTGAATCAACAGGCCATAAAATATAATGTTGTCAAGTGTATTAATGTCTTAAGTAAGCCCAAATTGAAATGTAAAGTCAATATGACACAATCATTAAGTGTGTTGTTTACTTTTGGCAATGTAACCTACATTGTACATCTCTAAATTGTTATCATTATTTTCCCATTTTCAACTAAATGACTAAGCTATTAGACTAAGTATATTATTAGCTCTCATCTCTTGACATGGAAATATGACACATTTAGAGGGAACATGTTATGTTGATGCATCTAAATAGCTTGTTAGCAATAGTTATAACATTTAAAGAAATTGGGAAGCAAGATAAATTAACAATTATATGTATGTTCTTTCCATGGTACAGCAGCATGCCACATTTGTTTTATGATATGTTGATAGTACATGTGGTAAAACACACAGAGCAGGGCACTCATTTGATTTCCATTCAGAGTTGGATCATAGGGAGAGTAAATGAGATAAGATGCCTCTAATACAGCATATGTATAATATGTGATAACCCCTCAAGACAACTATATTTCTCTCTACAGGCACATGTAGCTTTATTTCATCACTAGTAAATCAAATAGGTTGCAGAAGGAAAACTATACTAATCTAACAATCTGCATTGTTTTTATTGCACAGGTCTTTATTGAACTCAGGTTTAAGAGACACAGCGGTGACTCTCTGTGAATGGGAAGGGCACCGTCTTTCTTAGATATGCATCAGGGTTGTACCAAGTTGCTTGGGTATGTGGTTCCTGCAACACTATCAGGAATTCTTTACACAACACAGTCTCTACACACAATTAGAACACAGTCTCTTGTGTCATAATCTTGGTGCATTAGGTACCTCCTATCATCTGTTTCTCTCCTCAGCAGGCATGTGTCACTGGTAGCTGTGCTGCTTCTCACATTACTAGCAACTTTCTGAAGTATCTAGCTGTCTGATCCACTATGGTAACCCAAAGTTATCTGGACCTAATGAAACTAGAATGCAGGCTTCCTTGTTTTGGGGAACATTGAAAATGGACAGAAGGACGTTGCTGTCCTATCACCAATATCACAATATTTTTTGGCTACTTCATCTGCTTATTTTAAGTGCTCCACACCATACTGTTCTCCCTCCTCCTTGCTTGATACACACACGTAGGGTACAGCCATTTCTACTAGTATTGTTTTTTCCCCCCCCCCCCTCCCCCCCCCCCCCCCCCCCCCGTTTTTTTTTTTTTAAAAAAACGCGGGCACCCAGGCGGGGGCGGGGGGGGGGGGGGGGGGGGGGGGGGGGGGGCGGCGGAGCTGAAAAATTTTTTTTGGGGGGGGGCCCCCCCCCCCCCTTCTTTTTTTTTCCTAATATATATATGGGTATGTTTCCCCCCCCCTAATCCCCCCCCCCCCCCCAGAAACCCAGGTAGGGGGGTTAATTTTTTTATAGGGGGGGGGGGGGGGAGGGGGGGCCCCCCCCCCCCAATTAAATAAGGGGGGGCCGGGCGCCAGGAAAGTTTTGGTTGGGGGGTAGGGGACGGAGTTTGGGGGGGGCCGCCCCCCCCCCCCCCCCCCCCCCCCCCCCCCTGTTTGCTCCCTGTGAGATCTCATCATCATCTCCTGATCGGCTGTCTGCCCCTGGGAACGAGGACCACAGCACCACAGGGCCCCGCCTTCTGTGCCGGGGGGATCGGGGGGGGGGGTTGTTGGTGTTTTTTTTTTTGGGGGGGATCTTGTGGGTAGAGTGCTGTGGCCTGCGGGTGCCCGGGAGATCCCCCTGTATACAGAGGCTCTATCCTGGGTGGGGCTGTTTTCATATGTCCACCCCCCGCGGGCTTCGGGTCCCATTATACACACAGGTCCGGCGGCGGGGTTTGGGGGGGGGGGATACTCCCCCCCCCCCCCCCCAATGGGCCACACTACAGTACACACAATAGTATGCCTAACATCAGACTCTACCCACTTCATGCACTTCACAAACCTTATTTCCCCAAGGTTTTATTATGCAGTGCTTTCTAACACAGGCAACATCTTCACTCCTACCAGAAATGGAGGTCTGCAAAGTTTAGAAAATGTAGACATGCAAAATATTAAGTTATACATGGCAGAGCATATACAGTGCACAAAGAAAAGAAAGGTTATTAATTTTTATGTTTTAATTACCAGTTAATATATTATATACTTTATAATTATGATTACATAATGGCACAATAATATGATCTAACCACCATAATGACATGAATGTTGCTGTGATTTCATTCTTTGCTTCATTTCACTTCTGCATTGTCTTCATTGCATGGGTCATGGGTCAATATAATTTGCATTGATGTTCCTTATGTTCTGATAAAGAGAATGCTAATGTAAAAAGCCTTTAGTTTGAAGAATGCCTCTTTACATATTATATGTCAAGTGTAAAAAGAAATAAAATAAAATAAAATGCAACTTTAGCCACCACCCAATATCAGTCCTTACTTGAATTTCAGATTAAATTCTTAGATGTACTAACAATAAGATCATTTAGCATTTGTATAATGTAAGCACATAAATAAACTCTTCTGTATGTTTCCTTATGGAAAATATAAATCCTAGACTGCTAACATTTTATTCAAAGAGAACAGACTAGGGTCTGCTTGCTGTGAATGACAAAAATGCATGATAGTACATTCCGACACAAAGTGTAGTACATTGCCAATCTTTGAAATGTCAGTGCATGGACAACCTGCTGGGCTCAGCTTAGAGAACTGTAGTGCCAAGACTGCAAATAATAAAGGATAAAGGTTAATGAAGGCATTGGGCTATTTATTATCCTGAATAAAATAGTCTAGTACTATGCAGACAACTCCATCAAAGAATGAGGTTTTTAGCTTTTAATTTTAACCTTTTGCTATCCATTACAACTATAATTTTTATTTGATTTTACCGAATGTGTCAGTGTGCTCAATGGAGTGAATTAGACTGATAATTCTAGTCTTTTAATGTACTTGTCCGAACTAAAATATATATTCTGCTTATGAGAAACATTTAAAATGCTTCTTGTCTTCTGCGGTGATTATTTCATATCCAACACAGGTTTTCAATCTTTCAGCTTACAGGCAGCCGATTAGAAAGCTCTAGACTACCTCATTGGGAAATTGCAAATTATAAGATGAGAAATTGCACTTAACACAATTTAATAGTTATCTTTTATTTAACTAAACTAAATTGCATGTGCTTGGCAAGCCTGTATGGCAGCATGTACAGTCCTTTGTATAAAGTATATGTGACTCAGTTTACTGTTCTATAGTGCTCTATGCGGTGCTTTATGTTGATTTATTAGATATTCTTCTCTAAAATCATTGCTTCGAGGGAAGAATGTCTCTATATTTGTGCCATGATAGAATCCAATAGAAAACAGTCTTTGCTAAATTGGAGGTATATGGACGTACAGTAGAGATGGGTGAACCTCTCAAGATTCTATAGATAAAGAAAAAGAAAAATGGTGGCACTACTAACACCTAATTTATATATACCGATATACATGGAAACATATAAAAAAATCAGACAGGAGTTGCATAATAATTATAAGGCCCAAGTAGGTGGTGCTCACACCCCATAGAAAAAGAAGCACATGAAAAAATATATAGAGAAAGAATAAAGGGGGCAGTCATCCAGGTGTGGATTTTTTCATAAAAACATCTTTTTATTCAGTCCTAGATAAAAAATATATCCATAGGATTAGATAGGGAGAGAGGAACTGCACATAGAATGGCTAGGCAATTGAGCATCTCTGGAGAGACCTGAAAATGGCTGTCCACCAACGTTCACCATCCAACCTGACGGAACTGGAAAGGTTCTGCAAGGAAGAATGGCAGAGGATCCCCAAATCCAGATGTGAAAAACTTGTTGCATCATTCCCAAGAAGACTCATGGCTGTACTAACTCAAAAGGGTTCTTCAACTCAATACTGAGCAAAGGGTCTGACTACTTATGACCATGTGATAATTCAGTTTTCCTTTTTTAATAAGTTTGCAAAAATATCTACATTTCTGTTTTTTTTTTCTTTCAAGATGGGGTGCTGAGTGTACATTAATGAGAAATAAAATGAACTTTTTGGCTGCAATGAAACAAGGAGTGAAAAATTTAAAGGGGTCTGAATACTTTCCGTACCCACTGTATCAAGGGTCCCCTCTGCATCTAGGAGTCTCAGTTCTTCTACCATAATGACCCTGACCTGGATCCTCATCCTCCTCCATGTCAATGATGTTGACTAAGAGGTGGAAACTGTTCCTCTTCTTCCATTCCTCATTGCACAGGTGTAAGGGTTTCCTGTAAGTTATACAATAGATGGATCACATTGTTGATGCTGCAGTCATCCCTCATGAACCTCCAGTGACGTATCTTGAAGTCACACATTGTCCCTGTGTTATGTTGCATGCAATAATTGTTCACTGCCTTCTGCTGCTCACACAGATGCTTCAACGAGTTGGAATGTCGCAAATAAAATGGTACAAAGACAAACCATTTTGTTACTGCAAATTAAACATGGTGTTTTTTGTCATGGAAGAATGGCTGAAACGCGCAGAAATTTTTTTTGGCCATGAGAGCTCCTTTTTTAAGCCACTATATAGTTTAATAAAGTGGTGAACCCTCATATTAAAGACATGCGGCATACAGGGACAATGTGTTATGCTTCCTAACTGCAGTGCACCATCAATATTGGTAACAACTGCAGATTAGATTGCTGGCAACGCTGCTCAGTTGGAGTTGGTGAGGAGCCATCCAGTGGGATACTTGCTGCAGGATATAGCGAAGTAGCTCCTCTGTTGTGTGGCTCCTCTGATCCAGGCAAAATAATTGCAAAATCACATGGCAGCACTTCGCCTTACACCCATGAAATTAACGGTGGAGGAGGAGCAGAAGGAGTGGAAGCTAAGGATTTCCATAGAAGATGGTTGTGGGAAACAGCCAGAGATGAGGATCCAGAGGAGGTGGATGGGCCCTTCATAATGTTGAAACTGGGAATGCACAATCGTGGTGGAACTAGCACCTTGATGCATTTCTGGAATGTTGCCGATCCCGCTCATTGACCCAGTGGGCCGTAAAAGCCATGTATTGTCCTTTTCCATAATTGCTGCTCCGCGTGTCGACAGTGGTGTGCACCTTGCCCCAGATTGACGTATCCATGGAAAGGCCAACGTTCTCTGACAGATTGCGAGATAAAGAAGGGACAGCTTTCCTAGAGAAATAATGGTGGCTAGGTTTCCTCCATTGAGGTTGAGCGCATGCCATCAGTTGTTGAAATGCAGTGGAATCCTCTAAGTGGAACGGCAGCTACTACACTGCCAGCAACCTGGCCAGGTGTGAGTTAAGTTGCACAACTGCTGTATGACTGGGAGCATATGGCTGTCTCCTGGGAATACATTCCCTTATGGATGATTGACTTTGGTGTGGAAGAGAAGGAGAAACAGTTGGTGATAATGCTGATAACAATGACTGTGTTCTAGTGCTACATATAGATGTGGCATGCCACCAGGAAGATTATGGGGAGGAGTAGGAGACCAGCCTTGCTCACTTCCCCTGCCACTGTCAAGTCTATTTTTTCAAATAAGAGACTGATGCCTTTTCATGTGAGTACATAGAGATTTTGTTCCTACATTTGTTCCTGCGCTGGCCCCAGCTAAGTTTCTGCTTACAGATATTGCACATTGCCATAGATTTATTGTTTGGCAGTGTACCAAACAATTCCCACACAGGAGTTAACCACATGTAGCTGCTGAGCCATTGCCACTACCCCCACCCTGAGAGTTTCCCCTAGATCTACCCGGGCATACTTTTTGGATGTTGGACCTGCACAATGGCTGGAATTGCTATCAACACTGCCTCCACTCTCTTCATATGATGTCACCTTGTCACCCTGACCCGTTGAAAGGTCCTATCCACAAGAGAATCATCATTGGCAATGTCATCATGATCATCTTCTCTGCTTATTTCTAACACTTCATGAATTCCATGCATACCCTCAGAATTTCCACCTCCAGATATCCCCCTACCAGAGTGACTACCAGTAGCAGTAGTACCACACCTCCTGCCATTATTACCTCCACCACTACAAACAGTCACCATGTCTTCCTCCTCTGCTTATACACAATGCTGACTGTTCGCATCCAGCTCATCAAAAAGAGGTGGAAGACTGCTCTGACTAGGAGAAATAGATTGTTCAGCTGGTGTCACACTACCAGGGATGTGTGTCAGTGAAGAAAATGAAGGAGACACAGTTGACAGTCCAGAATGGTCCGTGTTATGTAGGAGGAGGAGGAGGAAAACACTGTTGGCTCCTCCTTCTTGACGTCTGCCAGCATGCCAACACTCCAGCTCTATGCGCAAGAGGAGGAGGAGCCAGCCCCACAAAAGGAAATGATCTCCTGTGCCTAGAAGGTCCGGACAGGAACGCAGGTACGTATTGTCATGTCCCAGGACTTGGTTTAATTCACTGACACGTATCTGTGATACTGTTTGTCTTTGTAGTTTGTCCCTTCTCTCTCTCTGTATCCTTAGCTGTGATGCTGTAGCTCCTCCTCTCTCCCTCTCAGTTTAGTTTCACTTCTTTGTAAGCAACATGTCTGCTCAGCTCCTGGTATTTCATCATTTTTCACCTACTGCTGTATGAGGTTTTACAAGATTTACCTGGATTAAAGCATCTGGAATCTTATCTACGCCTCCTCAGTTGAGTTGAACACTATCTGATAGATATCTTGGTGTAAATTGCTGGTTAGCATAGAGACTACAGGACACTCTCACAACCTCACACTTGCAGCCAAGCTATTGAGTCAGAACAGTGAAAAATGATGCATAAAGACTGCCAGATAGGGCTGTAAGACAGTTCACCAACTTCTGACATACAGTCAGTCACTGCAAGTTACCTGAAGCCAGAAGGAATCAGCATTGTGTAAGTTGCATCTGCAGCTCAGACTCCCTCAGCATAAGAAGATTCTAGCAAGCAGCCATCTCACTCCAGCAAAGTTATATTTATCCTGTTTGAGTTGCATCATGGCTGAAGGGCACCCTGAAGCACAAGGTAGCATGGACCTCAGTCTGCAGCCCAGTGAGAAGGCTAGACGCTCAATTAAACAGGTTAGAGACAATCTAGAAGGTTTAAAGTATGAACTTTCCTGTGAACTCTCAAAATGGTGGCAGAAAATACAGACTAAGATATCTGCCATGTGCTTGCCTGCATACCATGTATCACCACTAGAGGGAGCTCTGCGACAGCTTTGTGCTATGCATGGACATTATAAAATGAAAGCTGAGGAGTATGAAAGCATATTGAGGAAACTTCATACAGACGATTCCTTAGTTGAATTGCAAAGCTTCCAGCATCTCAATTCAGAACGAGACAGCTTAGTACATGAAACTAAGTTAAGGACAGAGGCAAGAATTGCGCAACTGCAGGAAATGGCATCCCATGTTTCTGAGTCTACCAAGCGTTCAAAGCGTACATCTAAGTCACGTTCCTCAAAATCTTCCACACTCAGTGAGCAACTTATAAAAGCACGTGCAGAGGCGGAAGCTACTAAGATACAGGCAGCCTTTGCACAACAGAAAACAGAAATGGAAGCTAAGGCAGCTCAACAGAAAGCAGAAATGGAAGCTAATGCAGCTCAAAAAAGGGCAGAACTAGAAGCTCTAGAGAAACAGTATGAGCACGCTGCAGCCATGGCAAGGTTAAGCATTTTAGAACAAGCCATCAGTGGAAGTGAAAGAGACAGCACCAGTTTGTGTGATGTGGAAACAGAGGATCCCCTTAAGCGCACAAGAGACTATGTACTAAGCCAAAGCAGTGAATCCCTATTTGCCACAAATGTTCCTGTCAAGGACGACATTTCTCCAGAGCAACAGGGCACAGTATCTTCTGCAGCACACCGCATTCAAGGTCAGTACAATGCCCTGCCTGTCCAGCATCCAGTTTCTTCTTCCTTCATGGATTCCCAAAGCCTTGCACCTCAGCAAATGCAATATACTGATACTCAGGTAAACACCAATGTGACACCATACTACCAGACTGCAAACAACCGTCCAGTCTCACATCCATATGTGGCTAAACCTATGGACTTTAAGCTAGCTCCTAGGCTGAATGCCTACGCAGCCCCTACACTACCTACCTCTGTTAACCAGAACCCCACTAACAACGTAATCACCGCTACTCAGCCAGCAACTCAATATTTAAAGTCAGAGAGAACAGACATGTCAGAGTTTGCAAGGTACATGGTTCGCCGTGAGCTTACTAAGACTGGACTCACAAGGTTCGATGACCAACCTGAGAACTACAGAGGCTGGAAATGTGCCTTCAAAACTGCAATTAGTGACCTTGGCATTACTGCAGCTGAAGAATTAGATTTGCTTATCCGGTGGCTTGGCCCACAGTCCACAGAACGTGCTAAAAGACTCAGATCCGTCCACATTTACAGCCAAACAGCAGACCTTACCGCTGCTTGGGAAAGACTGGAGAAAACCTATGGCAGTCCTGAAGCAATAGAGAATGCTCTGTTCAAACGGTTGCAAGGGTTTCCAAAGATATCTGGTAAGGATCATCAGAAATTTCAAGAACTTAGTGACCTACTCATGGAGCTCCTACTGGCTAAGGCGGACACTCTCCTACCGGGCCTCAGTTACCTGGACACTGCTCGTGGGGTAAACCCGATAGTCACCAAGTTGCCATATAATATTCAAGAAAGGTGGACCACAGTTGGGTCAAGATACAAAAATGAGAATAGAGTCTCCTTTCCTCCATTTTCCTACTTCTGTGAGTTTATCAAGAACATTGCAGAATCCAAGAATGACCCAAGCTTTTCCTATGGGGATCCCAGTGTTCCTGGTTCACCTCCTATTAAGTATGACAGCTCACATTCTAACTACAGAAACCGCAGAGGCCCAGTTTCGGTGAAAAAGACTGATATTCTTCCTATACCTACATCAGCACCAGAAGAAAGCAGTTGCAACAACAATCAAGACGAAAAGGTAGAAAATCCTAACCGTCTGTGTCCTATTCACAAGAAGCCTCATCCCCTCAAGAAGTGTATTGGCTTCAGGAGGAAACCAATCCAGGAACGTGGAGAGCTTCTTAAGAAACTAGGGATATGTTTCAAATGTTGTGCCTCTACTGAACATGTTGCTAGAGACTGTAAAATTGCTATTAAGTGTATAGAGTGTGGCAGTGAGAACCATGTACAAGCTCTTCATCCATCCCAGCCTAGTGCCACACCACCTAGAGGTTCCCCTTCCCTAACTAAGTATGGCGGGGAGAACACAGATCAAGCAGCAAATACTACCACAGTATCTTCCTCATGTACAGAAGTCTGCGGAGAAGACCTTTGTGACAAGTCCTGTGCAAGGATATGCCTAGTCAATATATACCCCAAGGGCCAACCAGAAAGGGCTCTGAGGGTGTACGCCATTTTGGACGACCAGAGCAACCACTCACTTGCAAGGTCAGAACTCTTTGATCTGTTTAACTTAAAGGGTGATACTTATCCGTATACCTTGGGTACTTGTAGTGGCATATCAGAGGTTTCTGGAAGAAGGGCCTGTGGTCTCGTAATAGCTTCTCTCAAGGGCAATTTGGAGATACCTTTGCCCACACTTGTTGAGTGCAACCAGATACCATCAAACAGAGAAGAGATACCCACACCAGAGGCGGCTTTCCAGCACCCTCATCTAAGGGCTATAGCCAGTGAAATACCATCCCTTGACAAAAATGCAGACATTCTAGTTCTGCTAGGTAGAGACATTCTCAGACTGCACAAAATACGCCAGCAAATTAATGGACCACATGATGCACCATTTGCCCAGCGCCTCGATCTAGGATGGGTTATCATTGGCAACGTCTGCATAGGTAGGATGAAAAGGCCCACCAATATTTCTTCATTTAAGACGCATATGTTACCAAATGGTCGCAGCACTTGTTTTCAGCCATGTCCACATCACTACCAAGTGAAAGAGAAGATAAGCAACAGTAAGTGGCTGCATAATTACCGAGACAACGTGAATACTTTCCTGCCTGGGGACGACACCCTTGGATTAACAGTGTTCAATACAACAAGTGATGACAACAAGCTGGCACCGGCTATAGCTGATAAAGAATTTCTCAAACTTATGGACAAGGAATTCATTCAAGATGATTCCAACAGCTGGGTAGCACCCTTACCTTTCCGCTCCCCGAGATCAAAACTACCAAACAATCTGAAGCAAGCAGTTTCTAGATTTTCCTCTTTAAAACGTACCCTCAAGAGGAAACCAGAGATGGAGAAACACTTTGTAGGTTTCATGCAGAAGGTATTTGAGAGAGATCATGCAGAACCTGCACCTCCACTAAAGGAAGGAGAAGAATGCTGGTACCTTCCATCATTTGGCGTGTATCACCCTCGCAAACCTGACCAAATCAGGGTCGTGTTCGATTCTAGTGCTCAGTATGAAGGCGTCTCTCTCAACAACCTGCTCCTCACTGGTCCTAACCTAAACAACAGCCTCATAGGAGTCTTAATCCGTTTCAGACAGGAACCAGTTGCAGTGATGGCCGACATCCAACAGATGTTTCATTGCTTCATTGTTAAGGATGATGACAGAAACTATCTCAGGTTCCTATGGCATAAGGACAATGATGTCAACAATGAAGTCATAGATTACCGGATGAAGGTACATGTCTTTGGCAATAGCCCATCTCCTGCAGTAGCGATCTATGGACTGAGAAGGACCGCCCATGAAGGTGAGAAAGAGTATGGCTCTGATGCTCGTCAGTTTGTTGAGAGGAATTTCTATATTGATGATGGTCTTAAATCCTTACCTGCAAGTGAAGAAGTGATCGATCTCCTCTCTAGAACACAGGAAATGCTGTCTGTAGCTAACCTCAGACTTCACAAGATCATCTCCAACAATATGGAGGTAATGAAGGCATTTCCCTCTGATGATCATGCAATCAACGGATCTTGATCTCAGTTCTGATACTCCTCCTATGCAACGCAGCCTAGGATTGCTATGGAACACTGAACAAGACACATTCACATTCCAAGTGTCTTCTTGTGACAAACCTTTCACCAAACGAGGAGTTTTATCTGTTGTGAACAGCATTTATGATCCTCTTGGTTTCATTGCTCCCATCACCATTCAAGGCAAGCTACTACTAAGACAGCTTACCACTGAGAACATGGACTGGAACACTCCACTGCCTGCTGAGAAACAACTGAGGTCTGACTGTGGCACTAACTTCGTTGGAGCCTGCAAAGAACTGCAGTTAGACAACTTCTTATCCAACAATGGGTGCACTTGGACGTTTAACCCTCCACATTCATCCCATATGGGAGGTTCCTGGGAACGTATGATTGGGATCACACGCAGAATCCTTGACTCTATGTTGATGGACCACAAGTCGACACTGCTTACCCATGAGACGTTAATAACCTTTCTTGCTGAAGTGTCTGCGATAATCAATGCAAGGCCACTTGTCCCAGTATCTTCAGACCCTGAATCTCCAATTATCTTAACCCCAGCAACGCTTCTTACTCAGAAAATTGGTACTGCTGCTACCTCTCCACGTACCTTAGATCACAGTGACATTTACAGACGCCAATGGAAACAAGTTCAACACCTGTCCAATGTGTTCTGGCACCGCTGGAAAACAGAGTACCTCCACATGCTACAGAGCCGTCACAAATGGCAGACCTCAAAACCTAATCTCCAGGTGGGTGACCTCGTCCTTCTAAGGGATAAAGAAGTCCATCGGAATGAATGGCCTATGGGTCTCATCACTAAAGTTGTCCCTAGTGATGATGGGAAGACTCGGAAAGTGGAGGTCAAGGTAACCAAGGGAGGCTCAGTGCGAGTTTTCTTCCGCCCAATTAATGAACTGGTGCTTCTTCTTCCAAGAGGAGACGTCACATAAAAGAAGATAAGGACACCATTCACAGCTCATGGCGGGGAGCTTCCTTCCATGAACTAAAACCGTGTTCTTGTGGATTACAGTGTGGGTCGGTGGAGGTGTTGGCAAATTGCGGCTTCCCGACCTGAAGATTGGTTTATTTGGACTAACTGTTGATTATTGTTTGTTGTGCATGTTTCTTTTTTGTTTTTCAGGTTTGAAGAGGACTTTATGGACATTTCAGGACATTATTAATGTTTGTTTTCAGTGAAATCTAAAGATTTCAGCCGGGGAGTGTCATGTCCCAGGACTTGGTTTAATTCACTGACACGTATCTGTGATACTGTTTGTCTTTGTAGTTTGTCCCTTCTCTCTCTCTGTATCTTTAGCTGTGATGCTGTAGCTCCTCCTCTCTCCCTCTCTCAGTTTAGTTTCACTTCTTTGTAAGCAACATGTCTGCTCAGCTCCTGGTATTTCATCATTTTTCACCTACTGCTGTATGAGGTTTTACAAGATTTACCTGGATTAAAGCATCTGGAATCTTATCTACGCCTCCTCAGTTGAGTTGAACACTATCTGATAGATATCTTGGTGTAAATTGCTGGTTAGCATAGAGACTACAGGACACTCTCACAACCTCACACTTGCAGCCAAGCTATTGAGTCAGAACACGTATGATGGGGTGGAGGGGTGGGCTGAGTTATTTAGTTGGAAAGGACTAGTAGTGGGCAGCTAGCTAGGGAAATAGGGAGGGGGTGTGAGGGAGTGAAAGAGGGAGGGAGTGAGAGGGAGAACTAGTGTGAGTAAGCTCAGTGCAATGCATCATGGTAGTTGTAGGATAAAAGAACAGAAAGCTACCCATGTAAACAAATACAGAATATGCCAGGAGCTCCCAGAGAAACCCAGAAATCACTCAAAACACTGCTAAATGTATTTGGGTGTGCTTATTAACCTATTAATAGCACTAATTGACCTTTTATATAAAAATATATTTTGCCCAGAAAACCTCTTTAATGAGCACTTCTAGGAATGCTTATTCCTAATAATATCCCTTTCTAATTAAGGCTGCATCTAATCAATGTATTGCATTTGCTGAAGCAAGTGCACTCTTCAATGTGTTTCTGGATGACCTGTACTTGTCCTTGTGAAACCAAACAAATAGTTGTCTCAGACAAACTAAAATGGCCACCGTATTATATTTTGGGGTCTCTTTAGCTCCCAGAGTATAACAGGTGGAGGTCCAGTGGAGGTGAAAAAAATAAAAAAAACATTCATACTCACCTCCAATTACCTCTTTTGGGCCTCCTCGTGGCGTCCGGCGATCTCCTGGTGACATCATGGGCCCATGCTCGGCGCTGAGGCCTGTGATTGGGCCTTAGCGGTGACCTGGGCACACCGAGCGTCATAATATCATGACGCTCAGCGTTCCAATGTGACCGCTGGTGACCCAATCACAGGCCTCAGCCGTGACCTCTGGGCCAGTGATGTCACAGAAGAGCACCGAACGTCTCCAGGAGAGCACTGAATGCCATGAGGAAGCCCAAAAAGGTAACTGAATGTGAATAAGAATATATTTTTTTTATTTTTTTACACCTCCTTTATTATACTCTAGGGTCTGATCAGTATATTCAATTGTATTCAAAGAGAGGCAGAGATAGGAGCTAGATAATGCTGCATATTCTGCAGCTGATTGAGCCACAGAGTCTAAGGCACAAAATTCTATGCTACAGTGCCTTGCGAAAGTATTCGGCCCCCTTGAACTTTTCAACTTTTTGCCACATTTCAGGCTTCAAACATAAGGATATAAAATTTTAATTGTTTTGGTGAAGAATCAACAATAAGTGGGACACAATCGTGAAGTGGAACGAAATTTATTGGTTATTTTAAACTTTTGTAAAAAATAAAAAACTGAAAAGTGGGGCGTGCAATATTATTCGGCCCCTTTACTTTCAGTGCAGCAAACTCACTCCAGAAGTTCAGTGAGGATCTCTGAATGATCCAATGTTGTCCTAAATGACTGATGATGATAAATATAATCCACCTGTGAGTAATCAAGTCTCCGTATAAATGCACCTGCTCTGTGATAGTCTCAGGGTTCTGTTTAAAGCGCAGAGAGCATCATGAAGACCAAGGAACACACCAGCCAGGTCCGTGATACTGTTGTGGAGAAGTTTAAAGCCGTATTTGGATACAAAAAGATTTCCCAAACTTTAAACATCCCAAGGAGCACTGTGCAAGCGATCATATTGAAATGGAAGGAGTATCAGACCACTGCAAATCTACCAAGACCCGGCCGTCCCTCTAAACTATCATCTCAAACAAGGAGAAGACTGATCAGAGATGCAGCCAAGAGGCCCATGATCACTCTGGATGAACTGCAGAGATCTACAGCTGAGGTGGGAGAGTCTGTCCATAGGACAACAATCAGTCGTACACTGCACAAATCTGGCCTTTATGGAAGAGTGGCAAGAAGAAAGAAAACCTTTTCAGTGTTATTGTTTGCATAATGAAAAGTTGTACAATTTTCCAATATACTTTCTGCATCAAGTGCTTGCAGTTTTCTACATCTCTGCTGTCATTCATTCTGCTTACTGCCAGTGGATAAAAAACAGTCCGTGGTCATGTGATGAGCACACAGGTGCACAGCTCGTTATCATGCAGATGTCTGATTACTGTGCTGTGACTATAACGAGCTGTGCACCTGTGCGATCATCACATGACCACGGACTGTGCATCACATGACCATGGACTGTTTTTTATCCACTGAAAGTAAGCAGAGTGAATGACAGCAAGCAGAGATCTAGAAAACAGAAAGTACTTTGGAAAACTATACAACTTTTTATTATACAAACAATAACATCTGACTCACAATATTTGTCTGAAACTGGGCAACCAATTTAAGCTTAAATGGGAATGTGCATGAATGGGATCAAGGTAGTAGATATGCCTAAATGCTGGCAGATCTGGAACAATTACTCACTTTATGCATGTTAGCCAGTTTTATAACTTTGCTCATATAAAGCAATTCCCAAAACCTAAGAATTCAGATATAACTGCAGCTAACCCCACAATTACATGGGAGCACAACTGCTCCCATGGAACTGCTCCAGATGATAAAGAACCCAATGAGCATCTATTCAAATTCAGCTTTCCAAACCCTAAGAAATTGCTTAATGGAGACAGGAATAGCATAACAGATTTGAAAAACTTTTAAATAAAAAAATAACTCCATAGGATGTTTTGTAGTTTATGAAGCAGATTCATGACAACTATCTTTACCTAAGATTAGTCTCAGAAGTACAATTTGAAATATATATTACGATAAAGTCATTAAATATGAAATATTATACTTCAATGTTTGTAGTACATAGATGAGACAAGAGTATATAGCACATAATAATTTGGCAGAAATAGATAGTATGAATGCAAATAACTCCAGTATGTGAATCATGATTTTTGGTTTGCATGAGATGCTATTTTTTTTTTTTTTTTTTTTTTAGTTTTGGCTTGATTTTTCAAAATATTTCCATGTTAATATATTTCCTATATGCAGAATTACATTTTTGTTCTGTAGTTTTGTCCCTTGTATATTCAACTGTCTCAACAATAGTAGAGAACTTGAAATCTTCTGTTATTATGCTATTTATGTTATGCCTCGTATTCTCTAATTAGGTCTAATTAATATCCCAGATGAAGATGAGACCTGACTATAGCACTGAAGAATACTTGAGAGGTTTAGAAAGGCACTCAAATGACATTATAGTGAGTAAGGAGAAAATGGGCCTAATTATGTTTTCAGAAAACAGAATTTAGGACTCATGAACTGTGATATAGAGATGTTGACAAAGCTGTGTATCAGCATGGGAGCAGTAAAGTAGAAGCAAATCAAACCAATGCCAAAAATCTATTCATACACAAGGATTTGGTAACAGTGACTCTAAAGTATATAATAATATATTCTGCCAAATTAAACAGTGCTAAATGCATAAGGACTGCATTTAATGATACCATTATTTTGGTTAAACTTGCCATCTTTGGAAGGATTCAGTGGCATTTAGCTTGTATTGGCAGTGGCAGACCCTGGTTTGGTGTTTCATTTTCTCTGCTGACCCTCTTTTGTTGTTCCTTTTTTTCTCTTTATTAGCACATAGAAATATCTTTTGTGTAAATGAGGCTGCTATGGTGCCCCTGGATCCCTAGATGGTCCCATCCATTTTCTGAGAACCTGTTCAGTATTCCACTCCATATTGTGCAGTGATTCAGAATTACAATGTAATCAGTCTAATGCCAGGCCCCACGTGACGTAAACGCTGCGGTTTGGCCGCGTTGCAAACACTGCGGATAAAAAACCACAGCATTTTACAGTCACTCCATTTTACAGTCACTGCAAGGTGGATGAGATTCTAGCGAATTCCATCCACACCTTGTGAAAAAATATGCGGTGCGGACATGCTGCGATTTCCAAAACCATTGCAGTTTTGGAAATCGCAGCATGTCAATTATACCTATGGAAACGCAGGCAGTTTCCCTATAGGTATAGTGGAAGCAGAAAGTCCGCAGAGGAAAGCGCTGACATTCTGTGAAAAGCGCTGCGGGAAAAACTGTGATGTGTTGCCGGCACAGTTTTTCCTGCAGTGCTTTTTTGGTGAAGCCTGCCACGTGGGTCCTTAGCCTATCAGTGCATTCACATGGCTGAGTTTCACGGCTGTAATTGGTAAGGGACAGTATGTTCCTGGGAAGCAGGAACTCCAAGCAGCATAGATACACACGTGGACAAAATTGTTGGTGCCCCTCGTTTAATAAAAGAAAAACCCACAATGGTCACAGAAATAACTTGAATCTGACAGACTGGAATTTGCCAAACTACATGTTGACAAGCCACAAAGCTTCTGGGAGAATGTCCTATAGACAGATGAGACAAAAATTGAAATTTTTGGCAAGGCACATCAGCTCTATGTTCACAGTCGGAAAAATGAAGCATATCTTGAAAAGAACACTGTCCGTACTGTGAAACATGGAGGAGGCTCCGTTATGTTCTGGGGCTGCTTTGCTGCATCTGGCACAGGGTGTCTTGAATCTGTGCAGGGTACAATGAAATATCAAGACTATCAAGAGATTCTAGAGAGAAATGTGCTGCCCAGAGTCAGAAAGCTTGGTCTCAGTTGCAGGTCATGGGTCTTGCAACAGGATAATGACCCAAAACACACAGCTAAAAACACCCAAGAATGGCTAAGAGAAAAAACATTAGACTATTCTGAAGTGGCCTTCTATGAGCCCTGTCCTAAATCCTATTGAGCATCTTTGGAAGTAGCTGAAACACGCCGTCTGGAAAAGGCACCCTTCAAACCCGAGACAACTGGAGCAGTTTGCTCATGAGGAGTAGGCCAAAATACCTGTTGAGAGGTGCAAAAGTCTCATTGACAGTTACAGAAATCGTTTGATTGCAGTGATTGCCTCAAAAGGTTGTGCAACAAAATATTAAGTTAAGGGTACCATCATTTCTGTCCAGGCCTGTTTCCTGAGTTTTCTTTTTTTTTTTAAATTCTGTTGAAGCATGGTTGAAAAGCAATGTCTGACTTTCATTTGTTCATTTTCATATAATTTCTATATATTATTACTTTTGTCAGATTCAAGTTATTTCTGTGACCATTGTGGGTTTTTCTTTCAGAAATTGGGTCAACACACTGACCACTGATCACAGCTGAAACCCTAAGAGATTTTGGCGCATCTATGTAATTCTGGGATTGTATATTTATATACATTCAGTAGTATGCAAAAGGTTTAGGCAAGTGTTGAAAAAATGCTGCAAAGTAAAAATATTTTCAAAAATAGAAGCGTTAATAATTTATTTTTGTCAATTAAAAAAATTAAGTGAATGAACGAAAAAGATATCTGAATCAAATCAAATAACTATTTGCCTCCATTGTCTTTAAAACAGAATTAATTCGTCTGGGTAAACTTGCACAGAATTTTTGAAGGAATTTGGCAAGGAGGTTATTCAAAACATCTTGGTGAACTAACCACAGATCTTATGTGGATGTAGGCTTGCTGAGATCCTTCTGTCTCTTCGTGTTAACCCAGACAGACTGGATGATGTTGAGATCAGGGCTTCTGTATGAGCCATATCCTCACTTCCAGGACTTCTCATCCAAAGGGTGGTCACGCAGAATATTGATTTGATTTTGATTTTACTTTTGTTCATTCACTTTATTTTGTTGTGACATAAAATAAACTATGAACACCTATTCTCATTTCCAAACCTGCCAGAAACTTTTATATATAAAGATGTAGCATGTAGATGTTTAACTTGATTTTCTGCGGTGTGACAACCTTCTGCACAGAAGACAAAAAAAGTCAATGAAACCCACTGAAAGAGTTGATATAAACTTTGCTACATCTGTTCATATGTACGTATATGTATTACATATATACAGTATATATATATATATATATATATATATATATATATACAGTACAGACCAAAAGTTTGGACACACCTTCTCATTCCAAGAGTTTTCTGTATTTTCATGACTATAAAAATTGTAGATTCACACTGAAGGCATCAAAACTATGAAGTAACACATGTGGAATTATATACTTAACAAAAAAGTGTGAAACAACTGAAAATATGTCTTATATTCTAGGTTCTTCAAAGTAGCCACCTTTTGCTTTGATTACTGCTTTGCACACTCTTGGCATTCTCTTGATGAGCTTCAAGAGGTAGTCACCTGAAATGGTCTTCTAACAGTCTTGAAGGAGTTCCCAGAGATGCTTAGCACTTGTTGGCCCTTTTGCCTTCACTCTGCGGTCCAGCTCACCCCAAACCATCTCAATTGGGTTCAGGTCTGGTGACTGTGGAGGCCAGGTCATCTGGCGTAGCACCCCATCACTCTCCTTCTGGGTCAAATAGCCCTTACACAGTCTGGAGGTGTGTTTGGGGTCATTGTCCTGTTGAAAAATAAATGATGGTCCAACTAAACACAAACCGGATGGAATAGCATGCCGCTGCAAGATGCTGTGGTAACCATGCTGGTTCAGTATTCCTTCAATTTTGAATAAATCCCCAACAGTGTCACAAGCAAAGCACCCCCACACCATCACACCTCCTCCTCCATGCTTCACGGTGGGAACCAGGCATGTAGAGTCCATTCGTTCACCTTTTCTGCGTCGCACAAAGACACGGTGGTTGGAACCAAAGATCTCAAATTTGGACTCATCAGACCAAAGCACAGATTTCCACAGGTCTAATGTCCATTCCTTGTGTTCTTTAGCCCAAACAAGTCTCTTCTGCTTGTTGCCTGTCCTTAGCAGTGGATTCCTAGCAGCTATTTTACCATGAAGGCTGCTGCACACAGTCTCCTCTTAACAGTTGTTGTAGAGATGTGTCTGCTGCTAGAACTCTGTGTGGCATTGACCTGATCTCTAATCTGAGCTGCTGTTAACCTGCGATTTCTGACTCGGATAAACTTATCCTCCGCAGCAGTGGTGACTCTTGGTCTTCCTTTCCTGGGGCAGTCCTCATGTGAGCCAGTTTCTTTGTGGCGCTTGATGGTTTTGGCCACTGCACTTGGGGACACTTTCAAAGTTTTCCCAATTTTTCGGACTGACTGACCTTCATTTCTTAAAGTAATGATAGCCACTCGTTTTTCTTTTTTTATTTTTTTTTTTTTTTTTCATAATATAAAAAATATTACACCCTTTAGTAGAAGGATCTGTGGAGCTTTCAACCCACAACAAAACAAAAAAAAAGACGGACACCCCACTCAAAAATAAGGAAAAAAACTTATTTAATTAAACAAGGGGCGGGCGGGGAAGAAGAAGAAATTCTTTTGGGGGGCCTCTTTTTGGGGATCAACAGGGGGGGGCGAGGGGGGGGGAAAGCAGTAAACAAAGCAAAAGGTGGCTACTTTGAAGAACCTAGAATATAAGACATATTTTCAGTTGTTTCACACTTTGTTAAGTATATAATTCCACATGTGTTAATTCATAGTTTTGATGCCTTCAGTGTGAATCTACAATTTTTATAGTCATGAAAATACAGAAAACTCTTGGAATGAGAAGATGTGTCCAAACTTTTGGTCTGTACTGTATATATATATATATTATACTTCAGTATTTCATTTTTTTTTACCAGGAACAGTGCATTTCACTTTCCCATCTATTGTTTAGCATATCAGTTAGACATTCATTACATTCTATAGCAGAATATCTTTTTTTTCTTCTGTTTACAAACTAGCATTAACTAACGTCTACCAGGCAATACCAGCACAATATGTAATCGATTCAGTAAAAAGCACTCTGCTCTAACCTTTCCTTTAATCAGCTTTATCTTGTCTTTCTCAGACATCACACTAATAATAATGTTGTTTTGTGCCAGAATGTCAGTTGTAGTGATTGTAGTGAAAAGCAGTACCACTATTTTACCTGTACCACAGGGGGAATAGATTTAATTTCAATGTAATGAATGTGAATTGAGTTTGCTGCTTGAATTTAAAGACAGTTTAATAGAAATGAATAGACTTAATACAGAAAATCTAATAAGGCAGAATCTATTTGGTTGAAAACACTAGAGACTTGAAAGCAATATATCTAAATGGCAAAAGAATGAATTCACTACATAGTCAGCTTCTTAATTTCAGGTGCATATTTCAGAGATGTTTTCATAATCCACATACTGGTAACATACCAGAAGTCTAAAATATGTTATTTGGATTTTTTCCCTCAATCACTGTTATTGTTCTACTTAATGTGAATCTCTCATCTAATCAGAAGTACTCTAAACCCAAACTTCTGCAAAATGTAACATCATGATGAATATCTGATAGATTATTCTTATGATAACAAATGTCACAGGGAATTCCATTAACAATAAAACCAATGCATAATAAATAAAAACACAATATATTGTTGTAAAAAACTGACCACGAGGTTTATTAAGGAGTTTAACCAAAGAAACAATATATAATATAAGATAAATAACAACATAATATGAAAGCTGTTTACAATGCACATTCGTACAAACTCAAGCTTATTGATATCTCTGCACCCCCTTTAGCTGTGCCCCTGACACAGGAAATGCCAACAACAATAAAAACAATGCATAAGAAATAAATGCACAACGTCATAAACTGTGGTATAAATTGTCTCTAGTGGATTTAACCAAAATTATAATAAATGTCATGTCATACTTGGATCATCAAATATCAGAGATATAAAGAAAAAAGACTCAATTATATTAATAAATTGTATAAATAACATCTCTGAAATATAACCTTGTCCACTCAGTAAACCTGGGGGTCAACAACCCAAAACCATAATGACCTTATCATTCCCCCAAACACCACAGCTAACTCAGGAGCAGCACACAGATTGAACAAAAGCGACAGTGTTGAGCAGTGATTCCAGAGGACAACCTGAGCACTTGCAGCTGTCTTTAGGTAAACCTGGCAAATTAGTTCAAGCAATAGCTCCTACACAGCACTATTATCGGTTTGGGAGGCATTTTGGACTTTATAGACTCCCTTTAACACCAACTAAAAAGCCTTCAAAGCCCTGATGTCTATATGATAGATCAACAATCAATGACAAACTTTAGCAAGTCTCTGTTTCCTTGTTTTTAATTTTCTTCATCATCTTTATCAATTTAAATGTATTCTTAACTCAAAATTCTAGGAATAATTTTACATAAAAAAAAAAAAAACATCTTAGGAAGGACAGATGTTAAATATGAAGGAACCTTCTTGACTCCATGCAGCAAATCTGATGTCCTAGGATCAAGCAGATTCCCTTTTCTTTCTAAAGAAAAACAAAAAAATACACAAATCCAAATTACAACCCAAAACTCACTTAAAGGGAAAAACTTAACTAGCAATCAAACTTTGCCTAATATAACTTCAAATCTACTAGAATCCAATCTCCCACTTCTTTTCTCTTTTGACATCTTTATTTCCGTTGCTCGTATCCTAAATAAATCATTTTAGAATTACCTAAACCTAAAGCACAAAGACACTTCTTTAAAAAAGTATTAAATTGAAACTTGATTACAGGTAAACTATCACTGTGGTGCATAAGCCAAAACAGTTAAGCTCTTTTTTTTTTTTTTTTCATTTCAAAAGAAGGTGAAACAATTGGGCAGAACTCTAGCGTAAATTCTGTTTTTTATCAGTTTTGCTTTAACAATGTCCTAATTTCTTTCAACAGATTTAAGGTTATCCACTCAATCACAGCGTTAAGTGGTAAAACTAGGAATGAAAATACCTTTCATAAAGACATTAGGCTGATATTTCTAGCAGAAATTCCTAGCAAGGCCTAATAGATGTATGTCCTATTATAATTGAAGCATCCCCCCAAAAAAGTCACTGCTAAAGACCTTTGCCTTACTACCTTTGCCTTACTATTAACATATGATGTGGTTTATGCTGTTTTGATGCTGTCTGTACTGTTACAACTGGCTCTTTGCACTTTTCATCTTTATGCTGGGCACATTAGAGTTAATTTGCTATTTCTGCATTGCTATGTGAGCAGGAGTGGATTATACAGTGGGTTCCCTAGCAGGTGGGAGGAACTTAGTGGTTGCTAGGAGCCCCTATACTTTCAGCCTGGGGCACTTCCTGTTCTCTTTAGTTAGAGAAAGTAAGTAGCTAGTATTAGAGAGGGAAGGTTTAGTTTTTCACAGAGCACCTTCATTCCTGTAGGTTAGATAGTGGTAGTTAGAAATACAGGCAGCCCCATGTCATTGGACCCCAGGCTTGTAGAATCAAGTTTTTGTAAGCCTCCTGTTTATTGAACACTTCTATTGTTCACCAGTACAGAAACTTAGGTATCCATGGCCAAGATGTGCCCTGCATAGTGGCAGGAACGGAGGACAAAGTCCCAGAGGTCGTCCCAGATTGCCACGGTGGAAGGGGTGCAAAGAATAGCAACTCCCATCTAATGTGTGTAAAGTGCCATATGTGTGGAACCTACAATTGTACAGTAGCTCAGTTCACAATGACAGTAACAACCTCAATGCACAAATTCCATCTTAATATATAAATACAGTGCCAGGACCAAGCTTACCACATAGATACAGTTCCAGTACAAAGTTCAATACACAAGTACAGTACCATAATTAGGTTATGTGCACATTTACAGTATAAGAACCAAACTCAGTATATATAACACCAGCACTGGTACCAAGCTCACGTCACTATCTAAACACAATACAAGAACCAAGCTCATTACACATGTACTGTGACTGATGCAATGCAGTCACCAGGATAATGACGAGTTCCCCTACCCCTGACTGAAGTTTCCTTTGGTCTTTACTTTTGCAGCAGGTTCTTACTCTTTTGCAGCAGGTTCTCGTTCTAAGACAAAACTTCACAGTACCACACATCTGAATATAATAGAGCTACACATAGTATCCCTGAAAATAATAGTTACCCCTGAATATGATAGCATCACACATTGTGCCCCTGAGTATAATAACCTCAATATAATATTGCTAATTTGTGTGTTCCCTGAATATATCAGTGCTAAACACTGACACAGTGTGTTATAATGCACCCTCCATCATCTATGAATACATTTCAGACCTGAAAATTTTAAGTTTGACATTATAGTTTTGTAATGTGGGGATAACCCATATTCAACAAAGAAAATCCACATTAGAATGGGAAAAACATGGAAACTGTATGTGTATACATCTTGTTGAAGGTGTACCAAGGTAACAGTGATAACTGTCATGCTAGCCATACAATAGGAGTCCGTCTCTATTTCTGTAGGGCAAACCATAGTTCTTATTAGATATACTTGTATAAATCATGATATGTTAGCAAAATATGTTTCATCAACATTTGGTGCTCAGTTAGCAAAAAAGATAAATTGAATGTATATTGGCTTTTTATGCATGCTCAATCTGTGTGTATATATATATATATATATATATATATATATATATAAGAGAGAGAGAGAGAGAGAGAGAGAGAGAGAGAGAGAGAGAGAGAGAGAGAGAAAAACGGTGGCACTGCTAACACCTAATTAAATCAGACAGGAGTTGCATAATAATTATAACGCCCAAATAGGTGGTGCTCACGCCCCATAGAAAAAGAAACACATTAAAAAATATGTAGAGAAAGAATAAAGGGGGCACTCACCCAGGCATAAATTTTTTTCATAAAAACATCTTTTTATTCAGTCCTAGATAAAAACATATCCATAGGATTTGATAGGGAGAGAGGAACTGCACATAGAATGGCTAGGCTTTTATTTTTTTATTTTATTTTATTTTTTTTTCAAGACAGTATGCTGTCCAATCACAGGGTAGAGAAATAATTATATAAAGACATCCCCCGTAGCTTTAGCCAATCATAAACCGCCCCCTGGAGGCGTGGAGGAGACACCCAATCACAAGGGGGATCTCCTCTACGCCTCCAGGGAAAGGCCCACCCCCTAAGAGGTGGACCTGAAGGAAAACTTCATGCATAACCATTTCAAATGCAAGGTGGAAGAGAGGACCTGAAAGAGAACTGTCAGACTTTTCCTTTACACAGTCTCTTCAATAAGGAACGCTGAACAGCGGACCAGAAAGAGAACTGTGTAATCCTTTTACTGTGAATGAATGGACAAGAAAGAAAACCTCTTTTTCAAATATATTTTTACTGCTCATATGAAAAATAGACCGGAGGAAAGAAACCTTCGGTCTATTATGTTTTAAGTTCATAATATATATTTATATAACTTAATTATTATTTTATTCAATTATTGTTTATTTTTTTTTATAATTATTATTAATTTTAACTCTTTCATAACTGGACCTCAATATTAAAAATCCCCTATCAAGTGTAAGTTTCCAAAAGCGTCAGGCACCCGTATAGATTTTCAAATTAAGAAGACATCTAAAGAAACACACTCATATCGTTGCCGTCATTCAGACCGAGGGGTCCCAGGGTGCTAGTTTTTATAATCCATCTTGCTTCTTTTTGTAGAAGCATTTTTTTCTTATCCCCTCCATAAGGGGGTATCAGGACCTGTTCAATTCTAGCAAAGGTCATACAATTAGCGTCACCTCCGTGAGACTCATGGATATGTTCCATGAGTCGCGGTGACCCCTCACCTGACCTAATTGACTTAAAATGTTCACGAAATCTCATACATGTGTCTGATCATTTTCCCTATATAAAAAAGCCGCAAGGACAAAAAATAGCGTAAACTTTGTTTTACATGTTATAAACTGAGAAAGTTTATGTCTAACATCTCCAAAAGACAGTGTATTTTTTCTACTATTATATTTACAAAATGCACAATTATTGCATCTAAAGTTACCTGTTGGTGCTCCTTTTCCCAGCCAGGTATCTACATGTTCAGAAAAACGGCTGGACACCAGCGAATCTTTTATTGTTCTACATTTTCTGAAAGTTATAAATGGCTTATTTGATGCTTTAACGGCAAGAATAGGATCTGCCTCGATAATACCCCAATTTTTATGTATGGCAGTCCGGATCTGATTAGCCATCGGCCTAAATCTAAATGAAAAATTAAATCTCTCATTGTTCTTAATTTTCTTACATTTATTCTCCAAGAGATGTTTTCTATCAATATTTTAGCCCTATCATATGCCTTTTGTATAACTCTCATAGGATAATCTCTGGCTAATAGACATTTTTTCAAATCTTCAGCCTGTTGTTCAAAAATTTGTTCATCATTATTAATCCTCTTTAACCTAATAAACTGTCCATAAGGGACTGAATTTTTTACATGCTGAGGATGGTAACTTTTATAGTGCAATAAGGCATTTGTAGCTGTAGGCTTTCGAAAAAAATTCTGTTGTTATACCTTTATCTGATTTTTTTTACCAGCACATCGAGAAAGTCAAGTTGACTATCATTAATCTTAGAAGTGAATTTCATATTCATATCATTTATATTCAGATATTGGACAAACTCTGTGAACAGATCATCCGTTCCAGACCAGAGTATAAATACATCGTCCACATATCTCAGATACAAATGGATATATTTAGCAAAAATGTTTGTAAGGGAAAAAACATATTTTTCTTCAAAATAAGCTAAAAAAATATTTGCATATGTACATGCGACGGGCGTACATATTTTTTCATATATATATATATATATATATATATATATATAAGTACACTAAACACTGTATTCACCTAATCAGTAAGTAAACATCATTTCAACATGTTAAACTAAGAATATTGATTGTATTTAACAAGGCACACATTTCCAAGGTTTTGTACATACAGTGGGGAAAAAAAGTATTTAGTCAGCCACCAATTGTGCAGGTTCTCCCACTTAAAAAGATGAGACTGGCCTGTAATTGACATCATAGGTAGACCTCAACTATGAGAGACAAAATCCAGAAAATCACATTGTCTGATTTTTAAAGAATTTATTTGCAAATTATTGTGGAAAATAAGTATTTGGTCAATAACAAAAGTTCATCTCAATACTTTGTTATATATCCTTTGTTGGCAATGACAGAGGACAAACTTTTTCTGTAAGTCTTCACAAGGTTGGCACACACTGTTGCTGGTATGTTGGCCCATTCCTCCATGCAGATCTCCTCTAGAGCAGTGATGTTTTGGGGCTGTCGCTGGGCAACATGGACTTTCAACTCCCTCCAAAGGTTTTCTATGGAGTTGAGATCTGGAGACTGGCTAGGCCACTCCAGGACCTTGAAATGCTTCTTACGAAGCCACTCCTTCGTTGCCCTGGCAGTGTGCTTGGGATCATTGTCCTGCTGAAAGACCCAGTCACGTTTCATCTTCAATGCCCTTGTTCATGATGTTGCCATCCCCATGCTTCACAGTAGGTATGGTGTTCTTTGGATGCAACTTAGCATTCACTCTCCTCCAAATACGATGAGTTGTGTTTCTACCAAACAGTTCTACTTTGGTTTCATCTGACCATATGACATTCTCCCAATACTCTTCTGGAACATCCAAATACTCTCTAGCAAACTTCAGATGGGCCTGGATATGTACTGGCTTAAGCAGGGGTACACGTCTGGCACTGCAGGATCTGAGTCCCTGGCGGCGTAGTGTGTTACTGACAGTAGCCTTTGTTACGTTAGTCCCAGCTTTCTGCAGGTCATTCACTAGGTCCCCCCGTGTGGTTCTTGGATTTTTGCTCACCATTCTTGTGATCATTTTGACCACACGGGGTGAGATCTTGCGTGGAGCCCCTGATCGAGGGAGATTATCAGTGGTCTTGTATGTCTTCCATTTTCTAATTATTGCTCCCACAGTTTATTTCTTCACACCAAGCTGCTTGCCTATTGCAGATTCAGTATTTCCAGCCTGGTGCAGGTCTACAATTTTGTTTCTGGTGTCCTTCCACAGCTCTTTGGTCTTCACCATAGTGGAGTTTGGAGTGTGACTGTTTGAGGTTGTGGACAGGTGTCTTTTATACTAATAACAATTTCAAACAGGAGCCATTACTACAGGTAATGAGTGGAGGACAGAGAAAGAAGAAGTTACAGGTCTGTGAGAGCCAGAAATCTTGCTTGTTTGTAGGTGACCAAATACTTATTTTCCACCATAATTTGCAAATAAATTGTTAAAAAATCAGACAATGTGATTTTCTAGATATGTTTTCTCATTTTGTCTCTCATAGTTGATGTCTACCTATGATGTCAATTACAGGCCTCTCTCATCTTTTTAAATGGGAGAACTTGCACAATTGGTGACTGACTAAATACTTTTTTTCCCCACTGTATCTGTATAATTTGAACATCACTGCAATATTTCATGACAGATTAAATGTGCTACAATTCATAATTCTCTATTAGGCTTCTGATTATCATCTTTATATTTTATTTCAGAGCATAAAATTCATAAGTAAATTTGTCTGGGTATAGTTAATTAAGAGAATATGTATATAGATTCTTTCAGCCAATTTATTTAATAATGTGTTATGTACAATTAAATATATGTGATTCAAAGATTATGAAGGATAAAAGAATAGAAATTATGCTTGTAATAATTTCCTCTACCGGTGAATAAAATCTACAGCAATATTTCAAGCATGAATATCACATTAGACAATTATGTAACCATAATTAACTTTCTGAGAATTAGCTTGTAAACAAAGAAGACAGACCTAAGAAATCAATTCCTTTGCAGTCATGAAACATATTGGATTGTTATATTACATGAAATGTAGCAAAGAAAAATGATATATGTGAAAGCTATTAAAACATATATATGCAAGTTTGCACATTTTTATTATTATTATTATCATCAGCATCATCAATGCTTCATTATTTAGATTGGTGCTGTGCCACCCATGTGCTACTTATTTGTTTACAGTTTCCTCTTGGATAGACATGTCCATATATATGTTGGCTCCTCCCCTGCAGAGCACCCTTAATATATTGCATAGACTAGGGATGTTGCTTTAACCCATTTTGCTGCATAAAAATTAGCATGTTTGGACTCATCTGTACAGTATTTATGGCAGGTATTGGGTCTTGACGTGTCATGTCATGTTTGAACTGTATTTAACAGTTTTTTCAGTCTACTCTAGGACTTGCAGTAGAGTCAAGCGAGTGTTATTCTTCCATAATACAGCAAGTGTTTTTTGTGTCTCTTTTAGTACTGGTTCTGATGGATCTCTTAGGTGTAGTTTTCCCATTATTAGGATAATAATGAGGAAATACAGTACCTGCCATTATGCTTGGTTAGGGAGCGTTATGTGTAGTCAAGCCTATTATTTGCATAAAAATGCATAGGCAAAGAAATGCAACAGGTTGCTCTTTTTAAATGGAAAAGTGCATTTGCATGTACATGTGTGAGGTACATGTCACCTCACCTAAGTGGTGTTGTGGAATAGTGTGTATGGCAGAGAACTGGGTGGCTGGAAGCCACAGTAAAAAGTGGAGGTGAGAGGCAGTGTAAGAATAAGCCTCTTTCTATGTGACCAGTAGTGAGCTGTGTGAGGGGCCCAGCACTAAAAAGATGCACAGGTCTGAAGAGAGCCCAGAACACTTGGCTACAAGTTTGCACTCAATGGATCAGGGAAAGTGAGAGAACAAAGCAAGAGTGTCCAGAAGCAGATTCCCTACTTTTACATACTTTTACTTGTGAACTTACCTGTGATTGTCAGATTCCAGCTCTGTACACTACATGGTTATCAGCTGACTGTGGGGGTGTCAGCTGTTGGATCCTCAACAATCTGATATTGATAACCTATCTGCAGGTTAGGTGTTAATGAGTCCTTCACCATCATTACTCTGTAATTATTATTTCTTAGCTTATTTAGTTGAATATTGAGCGAAGGATAATCAAAGTACCCCAGGCAGTGTCCACATGCAAGCTGAATCAAACTGCTCATGTAATGCCATGCTGAGGCATTGTGGGATTAAAAGAATAGTACAGAAGGGAGCAAAGTAGGATGAAATATAAAATGTAATATATAAATAAAATACATTAAGTAATCATTAGGGGTTGTAATCGTAAAAAGTTGTGTTTCCATTGGAATTCTAATTAAATAAATCAGTCCCTTCTGTATCATGTCATTATGCCATCAACTAAGGAAGCATTTTTTTAAAGTAGTTGCAAGAGACAAAGCATTGTCATCATTAAATTTCTGCATTAGTTTGTTGACCTGACTTTGGACACCAAAACATCTAAGCTAATAATTGCCACTTATTTTAGATAATTTACTGAAAGAGACATCATTATAACTTATGTCACTGAAAGCAACAGCTCTCAGCAGCATGTAGACAAGCCCAAGTGGCAAATGGTGGAGACTGCACAGGTGCTGGTAAAACATCCACTCACACCTACAATCCAAGGAAGTGAATGTCTAATATTGCAGTGTACATCGATAAGGTGCCAATTGGTACAAGGTACCAATGATAATGTGAGGTGTACCATAATGACTTAAAGCCTATTAGTGATGTCCATACTTTTAGATCAGATGGGGTGTCTAGCATATATATACATATAGCACAAAACACTAGCACCCCATATTCCCTTAACCAAGGCCTAGCTGAATCGCGAAAAAATTAGTTAATAATCATGAGGTATTAATAGATATTTTGATCAAAATTCCTCAAGCTCACAACCCACATATATCAAGGTTTCCCATGTTCACCTAACATTAAGTAAATATGACCTCCCTTTCTATGATACCACTTATTTTTTATGTATTATTTTGTTATTCTGCAGAGACAAATCTAATCAATATGCTATGAAAGAAATCTGCTGAGCAATAGCTGAATGCTGACAAGCACACTTTCAAGGGGTTGTCCAGTGGAAAGAAAATATTTTTTAAAACTGCTTAGAATGGTGCACAAAAGTAAAAAAAAAAAAAATAACATTTAACTTACTCATCCGTCTCATTTTAATCTCTTTTAAACATAAATTTTCTGCACTGGACAACCCCTTTAAACACTTTACCACAAGTAAACATATGAGACATTATTATAAAGTTTGTAGGGTAACAAAATTGCTACATTACTAAAATACACATAAAGTCTGGGTATCCTCATGTTTCCTAATGTTTTATCCCAGATTTATAGTAATACTGCCACAGGGATCAACAAACTATATTAACTGATTTAACTGCAATATTTTACAATGTTAAAATTTGTTTAACCAACTATTTTAAAGACTGTTACCAAATTTACAAAGATTTCTTAAATGAATTATGCCAAGAACCCAATAACTAATGTTCGCTCTATGAAAACAGCAATTTCACATATTTATGCAATGATGAGCCATTGTGTTTACATACTTTACATTCATATGTGATTAATTTAGAAGAAAACACTGCACAAAATACTGTCGATTCCTTTTTTTCTTGAGCTTTTAATGAAATCTCAATTTTATTGTCAAAACAAACCTTATACTTACATTTCTGTCAGTGACTCTGAAATGCTACATCAATCCTCCTTCCTTAATGCTGTTTACATTCGTAAAAGATTGAAACGTGTAACCTGTTTAAAAAGGTATAAATGACATATTTAAATATTTTAAAATCCAGGATCTTAAGCAAATAAAATGTGTTCTTGTCATGATGAAATGCCATACAGGGTGTACACATTCATGATTTTAATTTCGGGTGGAGGCCCAAGGATACTTTAATCACCCATAGCCAGGGCCATTTTAATAAATAAATGGGTCCTAGTATTCCTAAGTGGGCCCCCCAAACATAATTGAATGTCCCCATAAATAGCCCCCACATAAAGCCTCCTTCACCTTCAGTCACTCAGAACTTGCTGCCTGGAACAGTGGGACTGCACTCAAAATGCAGGACTGTTCCACTCGATATGGGTCAGCTGAGGGGGCCCTCATTAGCATAGGGCCCAGTGCCCTATAGTTAAAAGGGCCCTGTGAAGTTAGCTGTTGAGATATCTGGATTTGCCACTCTGATGTTGCTGGGAGATCCCTCATATATTTAAGGTTTTATTCTCTATTTTTATTTACTAGGTCTGTGCCAGGTCTAATCGATGTAGGGTGCTGGGTCAGACCTCTACAGAGCTGATATTAGCAACTTATCTTTAGGATAGGTCATCAATATTTTTAGCCCAGAAAATCCCTTTAAGAGCTAATTATTATTATTATTCTTTCTGCTAACTCTCTTCTTGACCCCTTACAATTTGGCTTCCGCACTCTACTGAAACGGCCCTCACAAAAGTCTCCAATTATCTCCTGACAGCTAAAATCTAATGGTGACTATTCTCTTATTCTTCTGGATCTCTCAGGGTTATGTTTGACTCAGACCTTTTCTTCACCCCCCCATATCCAATTGCATGCTCATGTCATCTCCACCTCAAAAACATCTCCAGAATCCGCCCTTTCCTTACCACAGATACATTAAAGACATTTATTGTCGCCCTGATCCACTCTTGCCTTGACTACTGTAACTCCTTACTAATCGGTCTTCCCTTTCCTAAACTCTCCCCTCTACAATCTATTTTGAATGCAGCGGCCAGGCTCATGTATTAGTCTAGACCAGGGATAGGCAATCTTTTTTGTTCGACATGCCGATCAATAATTGTAAGTCTGACGACCCCTAAACTAAAGTCATATACCACAAACCATAACACAGAAGTGCTGCCACAAGATGCTTTAGGACACATGCGCTTATTGTTATTTCCTGGGACACTCCTGTACTTTCCGATTAGAAGCAATGAAAGTCCATGTGCATCCCCCAATTAGTGGTAAATGTAAGTGTCCAGGAGCACCGTATGGCGGCATCCTTATGGTGAATACACACTATGTATCTGGATGCAGATATAGTCTTAGGCCACTGGAACTTTTACTTCAATGTAAAACTGCGTTCACATGGTGCATTTTTGCACAAAAAAAAAATGCCTATATTTTCTGTGCAAAAACACATCCTTAATGCAGAAAACACAACTTTATACAGAATAATGTCCCATAGCGGCCCCTACACACAGTATTAGGTCCCATAGCGGACCCTGCACACGGTATTAGGTCCCATAGCGATCCCTGCACACGGTATTAGGTCCCATAGTGATCCCTGCACACGGTATTAGGTCCCATAGCGGCCCCTGAACACGGTATTAGGTCCCATAGTGGCCTCTGCACACAGTATTAGGTCCCATAGTGATCCCTGCACATGGTATTAGGTCCCATAGTGATCCCTGCACACGGTATTAGGTCCCATAGCGGCCCCTGAACACGGTATTAGGTCCCATAGTGGCCTCTGCACACAGTATTAGGTCCCATAGTGATCCCTGCACATGGTATTAGGTCCCATAGTGGCCTCTGCACACGGTATTAGGTCCCACAGCAGTCCTTGCACACAGTATTAGGTCCCATAGCGGTCCCTGCACACGGTATTAGGTCCCATAGCGGCCCCTGCACACGGTATTATGTCCCATAGCGGTCCCTGCACATGGTATTAGGTCCCATAGCAGTCCCTGCACATGGTATTAGGTCCCATAGTGGCCTCTGCACACGGTATTAGGTCCCATAGTGATCCCTGCACACGGTATTAGGTCCCACAGCGGTCCCTGCACATGGTATTAGGTCCCATAGTGGTCCCTGCACATGGTATTAGGTCCCATAGCGGTCCCTGCACATGGTATTAGGTCCCATAGTGATCCCCGCACATGGTATTAGGTCCCATAGCGGCCCCTGCACATGGTATTAGGTCCCATAGTGGCCTCTGCACACAGTATTAGGTCCCATAGTGATCCCTGCACACGGTATTAGGTCCCACAGCGGTCCCTGCACATGGTATTAGGTCCCATAGTGGTCCCTGCACATGGTATTAGGTCCCATAGTGATCCCCGCACATGGTATTAGGGCCCATAGTGATCCCCGCACATGGTATTAGGTCCCATAGCGGCCCCTGCACATGGTATTAGGTCCCACAGCGGTCCCTGCACACGGTATTAGGTCCCACAGCGGTCCCTGCACATGGTATTAGGTCCCATAGTGGTCCCTGCACACGGTATTAGGTCCCATAGTGATCCCCGAACATGGTATTAGGTCCCATAGCGATCCTTGCACACGGTATTAGGTCCCATAGCGGTCCCTGCACATGGTATTAGGTCCCATAGTGGCCTTTGCACACGGTATTAGGTCCCATAGTGATCCCTGCACACGGTATTAGGTCCCACAGCGGTCCCTGCACACGGTATTATGTCCCATAGCGGTCCCTGCACACGGTATTAGGTCCCATAGCGGTCCCTGCACACAGTATTAGGTCTCATAGCGGTCCCTGCACACGGTATTATGTTCCATAGCTCTCTTCAGACCCCCGAGTATAAGTCCAAGAGAGATGACGAACATAAAAAAAACAATGCTACTCACCTTTTTTCCACGCTCCGCAGCCGTTCTGTTCGGCGCTTCTGCCTGTAGTCAGCGACCGCTGATTGAGTCTCTGGGGTCACGTCGCGTCATTATGTGTAATGACGTCAGATGCAGACGTGACCTCTGAGGCCCTGTCAGCTGTCAGAAGCGCCTGCAGATTGTACAGCCGCCATATAGCGCAGGGAGCAAGGTGAGTATCATTGTTTTTTATGTTTCATCACGTCTCCTAAGTCTCCGCTTATTATACTCGGGGGTCTGAAGAGACCCCACAGTATAATAATAGCAGTTTCGTTTCGGCCATGTTTGGTCCGATCGAAGCTGCTGGGTGAGGACTCCGCTGCCGTGCCAGGGAAATAAGCCTCACGTGCCACTCTTGGCACGCGTGCCGTGGGTTGCCGACCCCTGGTCTAGACGCTACAGCGATGCCTCCGGTCTGTGTCAGTCACTACATTGGCTGCCTATTCAATACAGAATACAATATAAACTTATCAGCCTCATTCACAAGGCTCTCCATAATGCTGCACCTTCCTACATTTCCTCCCTCATCTCTGTCTATCGCCCAACCCGTGCTCTATGTTCACTCAATGACCTAAGACTAACATCCTCTATTATCAGAACCTCCCACTCCCATATCCAAGACTTCTCCCGAGTTGCACCACTTCTCCGGAATGCTCTACCCTGGACAATCAGAATAACACTCAATTTCTACAGCTTCAAGCGCAAACTAAAGACATATCTTTTCAGACAGGCCTATCACAATTCCTAATGTAAACCCTTCTGCAGTTAGTATCCCTAAAAGGAACCCTCCTCTGTTCACGCTCCTGCATTACCCCACAGGATATGATACAATTTCAGACTGTAATTTTATATGTCCAGGCACCATCTGCACGTTAAAGGACACTGACTGGTGACGGCTCATACAGCTTTATTTATGTGTAATGAAAGTAACCTCTATAACAAAAATGTCTGACCATTGTATAAGCAATTGCTACCTCCTATGCTGCCTCTGCAACCTCTTGTGTCACACCCTCTGCCTCATAGAATGTAAGCTCTTGCGAGCAGGGCCCTCAGTCCCGATGTGTGAATTGACTATTTCTTTGTAATGTATCTTTTTTGTCTGTACTTGAACCCTACAATTTGTAAAGTGCTGCAGAATATGCTGGTGCTATATAAATAAAATGTATTATTACAATAATAATAATAATAACATTATTTATATCGCACCAACATCCGGAGCACTTTACAAGTCAGCGGGTACATGAGCAGACAGTATTTGACATTACAAAGTGACAAATTAACATATCAAACAATGGGAGTGAAGCCCTGCTCGCGAGAGCTTACAATCTATGAGGGGTCTTAGTTAATAGAGACAGAATTATGATTGTGTTCAATGGGAACAAAGGTGGATATTACAATTAGCTTTACTACAGACCACTATAGAATGTCTTATTTAACCCATTCAATGCTGTAGACCAACATAATTGTATCAGTTTGCATTTGCTAGAAATGGTTTCCATTTTATGGACAATGTACTAAAGTAGTATTTAGGCCTTGTATGGCAGTATTATTAAGTTTTTAAATGGAATCATTATTAAGGTATTAAATTCCAAAAATGAGATTATAGGTGGGCAAACCAACTCATACTGAGCTGGGTTTGACCTAAATATTACAAATTATTTTTTTATTTTTACAAACTGAACAAATGGAGATTTGTCTTAGGTGAACTAAAATGGGAGCCGCATTATACTCTGGGGTCTCTTCAGCTGGGGCCTGTGATTGGGCCACCAGCAGTCACATGAGCATGCCAAGCATCATGGCGTCATGGCACTCAGCGTGCCCATGTCACCACTGAGGCCCAAGTACAAGCCTCAGCGGTGAGCTCCGGATGCCACAAGGAGGCCCAAAAGAGGTAACAGAAGGTGAGTATTAAGGATTTTTATTTTTGTTACCTCCCCTGCGCCTCCACCTACTATACTTCACTCAAAGACACTTTGTGAAAAAAGAAAAGTAACTGAGCTGCAATAGCAAAGTAGGGCCACTGCTGACCAGTGTGGATACCGGGTGTCAGACTCCAAGGATAGGCATTTTTTGATTTTTATTTTTGACTCTCCGCTTTCCAAACCCCATAACTTTTTATTTTTCCGCTCACAGAGCCATATGAGAGCTTAATGTTTGTGGGACAAATTGTTCTGCATAACGGTTCCATTTATTATTCTTTACAATGTACTGGAAAGCTGGAAAAAAGAATGGGGTAGAAATGGAGAAAAAGTGCATTTGTGTGACTTTCTTTTGGGCTTTCTTTTTACGGCGTTCACTGTGCAGCCAAAATGACATGTCACCTGTGTTCTATGTTTTGGTGCAATTCTGAGGATACCAAATTTATATGGTTTTATTTACATTTTAACCCCTTAACAAAAATCCAAAACTTTGCAAAAAAATGTTTTTCTTAAAGTTTCTATATTCTGACAACCGTAACTTTTTTATATTTCCGTGTATGGGGATGCATAGGGCGTCTTTTTTGCAGGGCCAGCTGTACTTTTTAGATATACGATTTTGGGAAATGTCTATTGCTTTGATCACTTTTGATTCAAATTTTTATCAGGGGACAAACAGCAAAAAAATGGTGGTTCACCACTTTGGATTTTCCCGTTTCCCATTCACCGTACGGAAAAATCATTTTTATAAGTTAGTAGACCGAGCTTTTTCAGACAGAGGGATACGTAATGTGTATGCGTTTCACTGTAATTTTCTAATTTTATTTGTATTTAGAGAAAGGGGTGTGATTTGAATTTTTAATTCCTTTTAATTTTTTTATATTTTTTGTTAGGGTTTTTTATTTTAATATTGTATTTTTATTAGATCCCTCTGGATGTCTTGTACCCCAGTGGGTCTGATCACTAATGCAATGCATTACAATGCTAATGCATTGGAAAATATTGTCAAATGCTATTACAGGCTGCATAGAGCAGTCTGTACTAGAAGTAATGCAGAGACAAGCCTGGGAGCCTTCAATAGGCTCTCGGCTGTCATGGCAATGGATGACTGGCCCCGAATCTCGTTCCGGGCGCCAGCAATCCTCCCCAAAATGGCGCCTCAGTCATCTTTGACTGAGGTTCTGAGAGCCTTAATACCCATAATCAGTGTGGGCACTGGTTAGCTCTAGGATTTTGCTGTATGAGCGGCCGCCATATTTAAATAACCAACATCTGCCATAGTATTATGGCGGATGTCGGGAAGGGGTTGTCTGGAACTGTGATATTGATTGCTGTGGCCACTTAACTACTAACTAAGCACAACATTATATATTTATTGTATAATGGCTGTGCTAGGTGTTGCAGCTCAGCCCCATTCGAATGAGATTGAACTGCAACATAGCCATGTGACCAACTGATGTGATGTCACTGACTTAAAAAGAGGACGTGGATCTCAATATCATAGTCCTGGACAACCTCTTTAATTGCAGGTCTTGGATAACCCCTTAATGTAGTTGTCCAGTACCTATCAAAGTTAAATATAGATGATTCTATGCACAGGACAGGTCATCAGTATCAGATTGGTCAGGATCTGACACCCAGTCCTGAAGTTGATCAACTGTTTTGCCCCCCAGAAGCCACATATCAGATATAGGGCTGGAAACAGCTCTACTTTATTCAAGTAGAGCTTCAGTTCCCAGTGCCACTGCATACAGCTTCCTGTCTATGCAATGTAGGGTTGGTGCTGGGAATTACAGCTCTTCTCCCATTCACTTTAATAAGAGCATAGATAATTCCGGCGAAATAGCTGATCAACCTGGGATCTGGGTGTCGGACCCTGACTAATCTGATGACCTGTCCTGGGCAACCCCTTTAATGTTATAAAAAGATTTGTACATAATGATATCTTAATAATTAGAAAAAAAAAGAGAAGTTAAGTGTAAGTGAAAATGTACATTACCAGACCATCTTATTAAGTAGGGAAAAAAGGTAAGTATGAACCAAGGCAACAAAGACATCAACAATAATAGGATTGTTGAAATGAAGTAGTACCGAGATGAGGAGAGCATTACATCTGATAATCCTGTAAAGATTGAAAAAAATTGCAATAAGTGGTTAGGAGAAGTATGTGAATACCATCTGTATACAACATGGATGAATAGAAAGAAACATACAAATTTTAAAAATATATGACTATACTGCAGTTTATTTTACCTGACATATTTTGATCGAGAAAAATATAATTACCACAATAAAGTAAAAAAACAACTTCCTAGTCTGAAACTTCTGAGGTACAATCAACCTCATTATAGATCCCCTAGAAGCCATTGTATCGCAAAGGGTTATTGTGGCTGTAGGCCATACATATATTTTAGAAACTTGCCTACAGTTTGAGTAATGATTAATAATTCTGAACTTCTCACTCTGTTTGAAACTATTCTGTTTTAGAGAATGCTGTCAAACACAGTTTTTAGTACAAACATTTGCAAATGGACTTATACATCAAAGCTAAAAGGACATTTTAACAAGGCTACATTAAAAAGCACGGTTTACAAATGTTAGAACAAGTAGAAAATGTGGCAAGAATGGATATACAGTATTTTGCTAAAATATAGGGATCTTATTTATGTTTAAGTTGAAATGGATGTGAAAGATTAAAAATGTTAAATTGCTTCAGTAACAATACTAAAACTGAATTAAAATCCTCTGTTTGGGGGGCTAAGGCCCCCACATAGCGAGAAAAAAAAGTCTGCAAAGTTTTAATCTGCTGGCTTGCTGCTCCTATTATACCTATATGGAAAACACCAGCGTTTCCGTAGGTATAATTGAAGCGAACATTTTTGAAAACGCAGCTTTTCCGCTGAAGATATTTTTTTTTGCAATCTGAGTATGGAATTAGCCAGAATCCCATCCACTTTGCAGGTACTGTTAGGCTGTGTTCACACTGAGTTTTCCGCAGGCGGATTTTGACGTGGAATCCGCCTCAAAATCCGCCTGCAAAAAACGCCTCCCATTCATTTCAATGGGAGTCAGTAGCAGTTTTTTTCCTCTAGCGTTTTTTTTCTGCTAGCGGAAAAAAAAAGTGACATGGCCTATCTTCAGGCTGATTCCGCCTGTAAAAACCCATTGAAGTCAACGGGAGGCGCAAAAAATGCGACGCGGTTTTTTGATGCGGTTTTTAAAGAGAAGTTTCCAGGTCCATACAGTGTGCTGGAGCAAAAAAAATGTAAAAAAAAAAAAAACGCAAAAAAAAAAAGCATCAAAAAACCATTTCCTAATTCCTGAAGCTGATTTTTTCTGCCTGCGAAAAACTCCATGTGAACATACCCTAAAAAGGCAGCTTTTTTTTACCACAGCATTTCCTCCGTTCCCAAAATGCTGTGTTTTTCGCAAAATGGGGCCCCGGCCTCAAGCATTTTTATAACATTTTTATGTTTACATGCAGACGACCGGGATTAAATGAGAATACCAAAAAAAGTCTAACCGATATAACCCTCTGACTAAACCATGTAATCTATGATTTTGTGATATTTTTTTCTATATGAAAGCAAACAATACACATAACCGCAAAACCAAGTATGACTCATTTTCCTAACCACATCTGACAAAATTACCTGTTGCTTAGATCTTGTCATTTTACTTTATCAGGAGGCTTCTTATATGCAATAAAAATGTCTTTTTCCATTTTGTATCCTATTATAATTTTATAGTATTGTAAATATATTTCTTACAGTTTGCTGGATTCTTAAATTTAAATTAAAATTCAATAAGCTTGATTTATTCACCCTTTTGTATATATATAATTAATTGAAGATAATATTGCACATAAATTTTGCTTCGAAATATCAGTTTAGTAGCTTAGTAGCAAGGTGGATACTTAGTGTATCTAGTCATGCTCTATTACCTATAAAAGCTAGGAATCACTTCTCTAAGCTATATGCTTTAAAATAGCTATTTCAACAACATTGTTCTGACTACAATGAAAAACTAGCTCGTATAAAATAGTGCAGTTAGCAACAATCAATAATTATTTTGGCATGAGATATTTCTTTGCAATTGCTCTGTATCAGCATCATTCTTCTAAAAAGTACAAGGGAGATCATTGAAAAGGTCAAATTGCACGACAATAGCTCAATTTCAAGTACATATTGCCAAAAGTAGTACTTTATCTCTGTTTAGATGAATGTATTTTATTACAAATATATATATATATATATATATATATATATATATATATATATAAGTTGGACCGGATAGTTTGTTCATTTAGTTTGCAGACAAGTGGGTTGTTAATGAGATTAATTAGCAGCCAGGGTGGAAGGTTCTACAAGTAAGTGTCAACCCTTCCCATAATGATCCCTGTCTGGGGAAGCCAGAACTATGTGAGTTGGTGGGAACCATTGTGTTTGTGGAGATACTAGGTAGTAGGCCCAGGGTCTCATAGTGAGGGACATTGAATGTGTTAGTTAGTAGCCAGGCAGCTGAGGATTTATTTTGTACTGTGATGTACATGCTGTTTTTTGTGAAAACAGAAGAATAAAGCTGATTGATGTTTCTGATGTGCCAACCATCTTGCTGAATAGATGGTGATCCCATTATCTAAAATGACCCACAAGTTGTAACTATATGTATAGGGTTTTTTTTCACAAACGTTGGTTGAATGAAACATGCATAGACAAGTAGCACATACATATTTTGCATCACTAGAGACCTTTGCTGATAAAAAACAGACTATACAGTATAACAATGTCTTTTTATCCTACCTACCTATTTAAGATAATCACTCAATGTTGCATTAAAAGTGGTCTTCCAGAAGTGTGGCAATCTCAGGAAAGATTCTGACTAAAAAAGTGTCTTTCTGTTATTACCTAGCAACAGTGTCAAAAGGGTTCAGTGTGCCTATGTTATCTAATGGGCGTGGCACACCTTATACTAGACAGGTCAGCCCAGCAATCCAGCTAATCTAACAGTAGAGGTCGGGAAATGAAGAATGATAAAGAGTAGAGATGAGCGAATCGAAGCTGATGAAATGGAATTCGTTCCGAATTTCAGGAAATATTCTATTTGTATCGAATCCGGATTTCCTCATGCTTCGTGGTAACGAATCACATTTTTTCCTAAAATGGCTGCTGCACATGTTAGAACATGGGGCAAGGAACTCTGAGAAAGTAGGATCACCCTCAATGCCATGCATGCAGCCAATCAGCAGCCAGCCAGCCCTGTGATGTCACAGCCCTATAAATACCCTCCGCCATTTTGGATTCAGGCATTTTCTAGTGTCCTTAGTTCAGGAAGAGATGTCAGCAGGCGCTAGGGAAAGTGGTAGAAAAGACTTGAAAACTGATATTTTTCTCAATCAAAGTTCAGAGAAAGAGCATTAGAAGTGTAGGGAAAGGATAGGGTGGAATTTATAGAGTATTGAAGCCGAAAAGGGTCCATTTGGGGTGTTTGCAGCCTGGGTAATAGGAACAATCCTACTACATCTTGCTGCACTGATTGCCATTATACTGCTGCTCATTGCAGGTTTGGATTAGATCATACCTGTGTAATTCAAATTATTGGGGTCTTATTAGTCCTTGTGTGGTGCAGTTATATGTTGTAAAGTCTTTTCTTGGTGTTTATTAGTGGGGAAAAAATAAGTGGCTTATTTGCCGTTGTGATGAAGGGAGAAAATTACAGTCCTTTTTTCCCTGTATTAATTTCCTTTTCATTTACTTATTTGATCTAACAATATGTCAGACAGAGAAGCAACAGGCCCTGCACAGGGGAGGGGCACAGGCCCAAATGTTTCTGGCGCAGACACAGGTCGCAGCAGAGTAAGCGGGCGTGGCAGCAGGGGTCACTTCCAGAGGCCTGAGCTCCCAGTGTCAGCTAGCGGTCGTGTCTTGATCAGCAATCCAGTGGTTCTAGAATGGTCGAAGATCCGCTGGACTACTGGGCAGCCAAACTGGATTTGTGGCCGCAACTGGCCAGGTTTGCCCTGGAAAAGCTGTCCTGCCTGGCCAGTAGTGTGGCATCAGAGTGGGTGTTTAGGGCGGTGGGGGCCATAGTTACTCCAAGGAGAACTCACCTGTCCACCCAAAATGTGGAGAGACTGGCCTTTGTCAAGATGAATGTAAGGAAATTGCTAGTTGTGCAATTCCCTAGTACTGCTGCTGGAACAAAGGAAGAAGGGGAAGACAGACAGTGAGTCCTAAGCTTGATCCAGCCCCTATCCCTACCTAATTGCCACACTGTCCTAATGACAGGAGCAACTGGACGGAAAAACCCTTCTTAGAAATAAGTGGCACACAGAACAAGACAAGAGGAACAACACAGAAGAGGAGAAAGCAAGCCAAGGGTCAAAGCCAGAGAGACAATCAGTACAAAATCGTAATCCAAAAGAGTAGTCACAAGGGAAGCCAAAGGTCAGAGGTCAGAATAATAACAGTAAGAGCACAGCAAGCAAGAAACAAAGTCACAGGACAGAGCCGCAATAGCCAGCCACCATGTGTGAGCTAATGACCTGTTTATAGGAAGTCCCATACTTGATTGGTAGACAGGCTGTCAATCACACAGGAAAGGCTAAGATTAACTGTTAGAAGAGCGGAGAGAAACAAAGGTGCAGGAGACAGGTGTGGCTGAAATTAAATTACAGACAAGAGGTACTAGGACAGTGTTCAGACGGAGCAACAAGAACCCTATGCAAGGAATCAAACTGAACACGCCTCCTGCACCGCAGCGTGTGAGCGGAGGGTGGCACAGAGACCCGAACAGGCAGAGATGTTACAATGAATCAGGCATGGATCAGCCAGGATTTCCACCCACCAATGCCTGATGCATTAGATTAAATCATCCATGTTGCCTCACCCAAACCTTGGCAAAAGAGAGAGGTTTCTTCTGGCTACCTGCCTCAGCTACTATTCTGATGCTGTCACCCGCCTAATGTCAAGTGCTCCTTCTTACAGCCACCATCGTCAGCAGGTACTGTTTGTGCCACCCACCTCCCCACTCTGTCACCGGATCATTCTATGGCCTCCTCATGCTGCTGCCACCACCACATTATGTCACCTTCCCACTCTGTGGCCTCTTCATGCTGCTGCCACCTCCACATTATGTCACCTTGCCACTCTGTGACCTCCTCATGCTGCTACCTCCTCAACACTATGTCACTTCTCATGCTGTTGAAGGCACAGTGTTCTACACCACTATACAGACTCTCTGCAGCCAGGAAATAGCTGTTTTTTAATGCGATTCACCGCAAATTAATTCGGACCGAATCAGTTTGGAAAATTCGGCGAAGCGGCCAAATCGAATTTTTGAAAAATTTGTTCATCTCTAATAAAGAGCTGTTAGACTGTGAAGTGCAGGGTTTAGTTGCACACTCTGCCCTTTAAGCAGATGCGGGTTGTGAGCTTTAGAATGATATGTAGCAAGTGTATATTTATATTTGTCTTCCTCAGTGGATGCGCCTCATATGCTTTCTGGTTAAGCTCCATTGGGTCATAACTGTGATTTGTGACTAAAACTTTCAGATTTTTATTTGATTAAAATTTTGAAAACCATGTATCATTTTCATTCCACTTCACAATTATCTGCTACTTTGTGGTTGTAAAGTGACAAAATGTGAAAAAGTTCAAGGGGTAGGAATAGTTGTGCAAGCCACTGTATAGAATGATAAAAATTATTTAGATAAATACCACAAATATACTGATACAAATAAGCCTTAGTAAGGGGTAGTGGTCTTTCTAGGGTCTTAAAAGGTCTGGGACCCAATGCATACTCCATGTATCAAATTCTCAATACACCAATGTGTCAAAGACAATACTGATCAGATGTAGTCATAACAAACACACAAAAAAACATAGAAGTGAAAATCCAATAAAACATTATTTAAAAAAAAACAACAACAACCCCCCCCCCCCCCCAAAATATATCTATTACATACATTCATCACTTACAGGAGATGTCTTCTTTGATAGTAATCTCATTCTTTCCTCATCTTTTCCTCGATCAGACTACCATAAATGCTTCTTCCAGCCATGATCTATCTAAGCAAAGTTTGCCACACAGACATGTTAGGAATGGAGATGGGCAATCCTTTCAAGATTCGTTTCAGGTTTGGCAGCTCAGGTCCTCGGATCATTTCAGAACAAACAAGTTTGGTACATACCTCACTTTAATTTGGCTTAAAACATAATGTAGAATACTCTTAGGGCTCCTAGGAACCTACAGTATCTATCCAATTTCTAGCTTTCTAAGGCAAATGCAGTTGTGAAAGGGAATGTGACATGTATGTCTATGGAAAAACAAATGGTTAGCAGAGGATACAAACTCAGAGTTTAAAGGGGTATTCCCATCTCAAGGATCCTATCTATACTGCTAGCTTATGTAAATTAAAGAGTTTTCCTAAATACATTGATTAAGCAATGCTGCTTTGTTTGCCTGCTATGTGAAATTATTCCTCTAATTGTTTACATATCATTTTCATGGAGCACGGCCTATATGAAGTAGGACAGATGACATGAGGAGGGCTGAGTTCTCTAACTGTTACCTACAGCTGTGCCTGCAGGGCAATCAGTTCAGCTATCCGCAGTTTGTTGATAAAGACTCAGGAGCCATGTCTGTTATCTCTCTATGTAAACAGTGAGCCTGTTCTCTAGAAGCATGGACAGTGTTCTATACAAACCTGTGTAATGTAATATACATTTACTGTGCATATTATGATCTGCATTTATATTAGATTTCTAGTAATCATATATATTGTAATACTTAAAAGTGTCCTGTTCATTAAACAGTCAAAGTTGTCTCCTCCCAGCTAGTGGAAGAACATAGGAAGTGAAAAAATACAGCAGGAAAAGCTGCTGAAACAGAGAGATGGGAAAACCCCATTAACCATACACAGCACTGACACTTAACTGACATCTAAAATGCCCCAAACATTACTAATTTATTAAGGAAATGTGCATGCCCCTGGATTTTTAGACACACATGGAAATCATATTGCAAGAAGCAATGGTTTATCCCGTGGAAATTATCTTGTGATGGGAGCAGATGTGAAATCAAAATTGTTTTGTTTCTTTTTATACCAATACTGTGGTAATTGCACCAGAAGTGTGCTATAGTGGAATATTATGGTGGACCAGGCCACCGGATATGTCTCTCTGCATGGTGGTTGCTGTGGCAACTTGTGTGGCAGTGCGGCAGGGAATAGTATGATGGACCAGGCCACAGGACATGTCTGCCTGAGTGGTGGCAGTGGTGGTAGGCACAAGGCAGCTGTGGCAACATGTGTGACAGTGCAGCAGTGTGTATGGATCAGACACCAGACCAGAACGGAAAAAAAATAATATGAATTCCTATTCCTAAATGTGTTTTTTAACATTACAGCAGGCTAGACTCTATTGAGTGAATACACCAAGAAAAACGCCAAAATAACAGTTTCTTTTTTTTTTTACATTAGCGAGGGATGCACTACCAGTACCACAGCCACCACGACTGCGTTACTATTGTGTGTGACATATATCTAGAATTACATATGCACATGCAGTGCACTTGCGCATACAGAGAAACACTTAAAATATTTTGTTCACATTTACAACAATGCTCCGCCTCCTTCACACTGTGTATGTTTTCAAATATTTTTATTAAAGTTTTCAATTTTACAGCAAAAAGTAAAACATCATAATAACTGCAGGTGTACAAATAATCGGGCCTAACAAATTGGCCCAATTATACAAAGGCAATGGAAAATAGATGAATATAAACAGTGAAAACCAATAGTACATACTCTTCATAATGTGAAAATGATCAGCAAGATTAAAACAATCAAATGCAATGCTTAGGTTATGGAAGGTAGAATAATGCATAGTAAGAGTTTACATACTATAAACCAAGGAAGAAACTGATGAGTGTGGTAGAGAAGAGGGTGGGGTAGAACGAGAGCGTTAATATTGTTACTAACAGGAAAAGAGGAAGAAGATATAGGTCTTAATAAGGAAATTCACACTGTGTATGTATCAGACACAAGACTAGATCGGAAAAAAACATGAAATTCCTATTCCTAAATGTGTTGATTTGAGTAGGCTAGACTATTGCGTGAACACACCAAAAAAAAAAACCCAAAATAACAGAGATTCTTTTTCTTACATGAGCGAAGGATGCACTACTAGTACCATGACCACTACTACTTTACTATAGTGTGTGATATATATCTAGAATTACATATCCAAATGCAGTGCACTTGCGCATACAGGAAAATGCTTAAAAAATTTTGTTTTACAGATTTACAACAATGCTAGAAAGAATGTGTTGAGAAGAGATGAAATTGCTCTATTACAAGTACTGTCAGGCGATACAGATTATTGCCTGGCAATGAAAGGGTTAACTGTCTGCAATCTGTGTCTGTCTATTCAATTCTATTCTAGCCCAGCACTATTATGTTACAAACCGATTTTCCCCTCTCTAATTAGGAACATATTTTTCCATACTTCATCCCCTCCATAAAGTCTCTTTAACTTACCCTTGTACAAAATGCTATTGTGCATATAGGGTTCAAAATAATATGCTGACTGATTTAATAAAACACTTTACGGCATTTGGAGCTGCCATTTTCTGATAAGAATTGCAAATTCCTTGTACAGACAGACATATTTAAAGAGGACCCATCACCAATTCTAAAATATGATCCATTAAACTCTAGGCAAATTAGCCGACTACCTTAAAAGAATTTCCACCAAGCAGCGTTCCCTGCATTGTGACATCAATCTCCTAGCTTGAAGTAGCAGAGTGAAAAAGTAAGATCAGCAGCACCATCAGACAGCTGTAGAATGAAAAGTAAAGAGCCTACACTAAAAGTGGCCAGCTGAGTACTACAAAGTGAGGAAGCAGTAAAAACATTGTAAGACTAAGGCTCCACATTGCTGAAAACGATGCAAAATCTGCAACAAAAAAAGCAGCTTCCTGCAATGTGGGTCCACAGCCTAACGCAGTCTCTGCATTACAGTCCAAGGATTTTTATTTATTTAATTTTTTTAAAATCTGTGTTGAAGTCTCTATATATCCTCCGCCACAGATTTCAGCAAATTTCACGTGGAAAATATTACTGCAGTCATCATCATATTTCCTGTGAAAGACAACTCAGTAAAACCCAATGGCCCCATTGTAAATCCATCAAATAGAGTAAATGTTCAATATAAGTATTAAAAAAGGTTATGTGTTTTAATAATAAAATAGCTAATAATAATTGTTAAAAACTTATTGAGCAGCAAGCATTGAGGTTGTGATGGTGGGATGAGATGCATCAAGTAAACAGCAAACCAAGCAAAGTTCTATTCACATCTGCTTTTCACATCTCCTTTGTTTTGCTTCTCCATACCTAGCCTTGCAAGGTATACTATTTTGTGTGGCAATATGATGGAATCTGTGAAATAGGCTCCAAACTAAACCTCTAATGCAGATGTGAACATAGTCTTTCAATGAGTTGTCCTTCCTTACAAACGTAGTTATTGGTTGCTCGGAAAGTTTTGTTATCATCAATTATCCATTAGAAAAATAGCCTGGGATGAATTGGATAGGAGTTATTATATAGGCAAAATGTCAATTTTACCTGTGAAACATATTCATTTGCCATGCTTTATGTGGCCTTATGAACACACTGATTTAAATGTAATTATTCACATGTCTCTATTTTGGTCCATTTTACTAAACACAGATGGCTATTAAAGTTTATGGGTCAGTGGAAAGTAGCGGACAGCATAACAATGTCATTTGTTTTCTGTTACTCAGATCAACCTCATTATAAAGTGTAGCATTTTTTTCTAAAACTGATCTGAATTTCGTGTATGTATGCTGTCACTTTTTTCCACTGACAGCTAAGATATTTTGATTTTATGATCATGTAACATCAGTGGTTTATCCACAAATTTAAAAAAAAAAATGCTAACTTTGCATTGACCTTGTTCCATGAAAGATGAACAAAACATGAATGCCATCCGTATGCTGTTTGGTTTTTTCATCATGGATCCACGAACTTTAAAGTGTACTTCCAATTATAAAACAACTTTTCAGAAAAGAATAGCACAGGTGAATGTAAGAAACTTTGTAATATCAACAGGAAATATGTTTCCTTCTCTACTTATTAGGCTGCTCTCCTACTCCTTATTTCCTTATTGGCCTGTTTGTTTACATAGAATATGTAGCCATATCCAGCTCTCGCGCAGAACTCTATGGAGAGAGGAGGGGGATAAAGAGGCTGTGAATTGATTTGTTGCCTCATTCTGTGCGCTGGTAACCTGTTATCTTAAAGCATAACAGTATTAAAGAGCTACCTGACTCACAGAGTAGAAAAGTTTAGTAGCAGCAGTTATCTCTGTGTGTTTTCCAGCCATTGGTGACCCAATTACTGGCCTCAGTGATGAACCCGGCCCATGACATCACAGAAGATAGCCAGACCTCACCAGGAGAACTCCAGATGCCGCAAGGAGGCCCAGATGAGATATGGAAAGGTGAGTATTATTATTATTATTTATTTATTTTTTTTTTTTTTATTTTTACACCTTGGGCCTCCACCAAGGTGTACTCCAGAGTATAATAATGTTATTTTCAATTTGACATAACTTTAGCTCTGTTTGTCTTAGAGAGCTAGAAATTATATGTCAGGGCCATGGTCATGGTCATGTGATGAACACAAAGGTATACAGCTCTTTAGACTCACAGCACAGTAATCCGACATGTCCCTGGAAATGAGCTGTGCACCTGTGTGTTCACCACATGACCATGGACTGTAGATTACATGACCATGGACTGATTTTTATCCACTGAAAGTAAGCAAAATGAATGAATGAAAGCAAGCAAAGATGTAATAAAAGTGAACTGCATATTGTACGTATATGTGCAAACAATAACATTAGTCTCTCAATTTTGGTCTGAAAGTGGCCTACTCCTTTAAAGAAATGGAAATGAAATATAATAACTGTATTGCTCCCATTGGATTATACTGTACCAATGGTAAACGTTTATAGCTTGAAGGATCTTTAGGTGTGTTCATTTTAAAATATAGTACATAACAAGCAATTGTGTAAAACTGCAATAAACAAATCTCTGTAAATATGTATATCCTGACAAAGATACCCAATGGTATGTTATATAGAAAAAAATAAGGCTAGACGACATAAATAAGGTCACAGGGAAGGTTATGCTGCACAGTAGCAACATTTTTATGCGCTGTAAAGCCCCAGGGAAACTGATGATGAGATTACATGAATCTCTAATGTATCCACTTCAGATTTATGTTCATTTTATATCAGTTCAGGATTTTCTAGAAGAGTGCTGTTGCTTTTGAAAAGATAAGATTTAACAGTGGATTTCACAAGTCACATACTGTATATGTGTTAGTGGATGGTATATCACACGTTTATGAAAATTATACAATACTTACATAATCTTATGCTAAAATTATAGAGGAAAATAATAAAGTCAGAATTAATAGTGTTAAAGCAAAATGCATATCTACAGTATAGATGTTTTGTAGAACATGATATATTTATGTATAGTAGCGGACTACATAGAAGACTGCTTGCTTTACCTTTTTGAAATGTGCCACCTGAATAAAACTGTTAGGGCTTATGGATGTCATAGATCAGGGAAACGTAAACGGGTTAGTTTTGGTCATGGTCTTTTACCCTAACATGACACCTAACTCAAAGATGGTGCAACAATGAGGCAGACACAGTACATTGCAACTCAATGTAGGTTTAATCCAACACTTGGTTGTTATACTAAAAGGCATTTAGCTTGGTGATTACAGTCACAAATGGGTACAAGGCTTGGAAGTTGCTTTTGGATAAACATCTTAGTGGTTATAGTATCTGGCATGTACATTGCTTTTTGCTTGCAGTTTCTCACAGCATAATTCACCCTGTAGCAGTGTAGAGTCTGTGTGTCACCAACCCACAGCATCTATACCTGACCAGTATCTAAACTGTTTAAAAGGTTGCTTCATTTTTCACACATTGGAAAAGACACTGGAACAGCAAAATATGTTTGATAAATACTGTATTACAATAATGTCACTTGCATAACACTACCATACAGTTAAAGTACCTGTATCACAAATGAATGTTATGTCTTATTCAGAGGATAAGGAAAACCTCTGCGAACTTTCTGTGAAAAGCGCTGCGGGAAAAACCGTAATGCGTTGCCGCTGCAGTTTTTCCCACAGTGCTTGTTAGCTGTGGTCTGCTATGTGGGGCCTTAGCCTTAAAAAAGGTAATGCATTTTTGCTGCGGTTTTTCCCACAGCATTTTTTTGCTGTGTTTCGCTACATGAGTCCTTAGCCTAGTGCTTTCCTTTTAGTACTTGTTAAACTACAAAATACTGACTGTCTATTGAGAAGATTATACATAGAACACCACCCTGAGTATACACATACCCAGCATAGAATAAAGGATTGCAGCCAATATTTGATCCCCTTCACAGTAAAATATCATCTTTTTACAAATTCATATATAATGTATCTCCAGGTATTGACAATTTGCACTGCTTTCTTTAGAAGCAATGGGATATTTTTGTTTGTTTTCTTCTGTTTCTTGACATAGTTCTTACCTTAGGCTATAGCAGGTCTCACTACACTAGGTTTTCCATTCCACATAGACCAATGTCTTCCCTAACACAAGGAATAACTGTATTTAAGATGTATTTATAACAGAATCTTCTTAGATACTGTAGTAAGCAACATTAGGATTGTTTGCTTTAAATATGTGCAATATATAAATCCTGTAGATATATAAATATAGTAGAAATGCTTGTGGAAGATGCGCCACTAACACATCATGCATATAATGAAATTACAGATTAGTTACAGCACTTCATACTATAGAGAGAATGGAATGTTTACCACATTGTCCTAGAGGAAAAAATTTTTTTACCTTTTAATGTTGTCTCTTCTTATTGTGACCCATGAACTTTATCAAACACTTAAATAGAAGTTTTACAAAACGCTCCTGAAGCACAGTATACATGTCCCTTTAATCAGTAAGAATGTGGCCTTAAGACAATTTTTGTAGCCAAAATAAAATACATTTCATCAAATTTCAGGACATTTAGAGAGGAACCTGGAATCTGGTTCTCAACCTTTATGATCCATACCAGGTTTTGTATTAAGAACTGCATCAAGCAGATGTGAATGTGTGTTCTTATCTTCAAAGGGTTTTTCTAGAAGAAGAAAATTCCTTTTAAAAAAATGTTCACTAAGCATGGTGTATAAGTATATATATATATATATATATATATATATATATATATATATATATATATATATTATGTATGTATATATGAAAAATGTGCACCTCAGTGATCCTTCTCCATTGTAAAGTACTGTGATTTAAAAAAAAGTACATACCATGAGATGCTAGTACAAGATGATAATTATGATATTTCTGCAAGTACAAAAAATGATATTTTACAAATTATTCTAAAATGCATTTGTATTGATGCTACCAACCCCTTTAAGTACATTGCACAGTACAGTGAAGTCAAGGTCTTAGTGATGCTGTAAATCAGAGCAACAGAAACAAGCAAAAGTTATGTCTAAATTATTTATTTTTAGGAGTAGGATAGTAGACAGCCTTGAATCTTGGAGATATATGACTTGTATGTTTGTATGTGTGAGACTCTGTTTGTTCTTTATTACCTTGTTCTCATAGTTCATATGCCTAAAGTATAAATATAAATTGGTTTATTTTAATATCTATGTATATGATGTATATGCTACTTTTAACATTCCTTATAAAGCAAACAACTGTATATTTTTAGTTATTTCTTTTTTGTTTTATAATTCTAACAAAAAATGAAATGTTACACAAACCAGTGTACTTGTCCTTTGGCAGTTTTCCCGCTGATGCCCAGCAGGTTTTATTACCATGAAAGCTAATAAAAATGGACACTCATTATCAGATTTTTTAAGACTGAAGCAGTTACTTTCTGGAGAGTAACCTTGCTTTCTCAAGATGTTCAAAGTCGCTTAGGTTAATTTATCACAGTTCCTTCTGTCAAACCTTTACCATTTCACACAAATAACTGGACAAATAAATGCCAGCTGCCTCAGGTTGTATTGATTTCACAGGTTTATAGGACTCTAGAAAAGCAAATTATGGTTTTATATTCACTTGCACAATTTTTGATAAACATATAAAACAAATGAGTGATTCCATTCTTTGCATTGTTAAAAGTAAAAAACTCTTTAGATTATAATTTATCAGGTAATAAAAATCAAAATTGTTCCCATAATCTGTATAGATTTCTTTTGTTAGATAATTCATAAATAGAATCTCAAAGAGGATTTAATTAACTTTTACAAATTTACAATTATAAATTTGCCACCTTCTTAATATTTACACTTTATAGTTAATATAGGATATGCTTATACCTGCATACAGTGGGGAAAAAAAGTATTTAGTCAGCCACCAATTGTGCAAGTTCTCCCACTTAAAAAAATGAGAGAAGCTTGTAATTGATATCATAGGTAGACCTCAACTATGAGAGACAAAATGAGAAAATAAATCCAGAAAATCACATTGTCTAATTTTTTTAAGAATTTATTAGCAAATTATGGTGGAAAATAAGTATTTGGCCAATAACAAAAGTTCATCTCAATACTTAGTTATATATCCTTTGTTGGCAATGACAAAGGTCAAATGTTTTCTGTAAGTCTTCACAAGGTTGGCACACACTGTTGCTGGTATGTTGGCCCATTCCTCCATGCAGATCTCCACTAGAGCAGTGATGTTTTGGGGCTGTCGCAGGGCAACACGGACTTTCAACTTCCGCCAAAGGTTTTCTATGGGGTTGAGATCTGGAGACTGGCTAGGCCACTTCAGGACCTTGAAATGCTTCTTACGAAGCCACTCCTTTGTTGCCCTGGCGATGTGCTTGGGATCATTGTCATGCTGAAAGACCCAGCCACGTTTCATCTTCAATGCCCTTGATGATGGAAGGAGGTTTGCACTCAAAATCTCACGATACATGGCCCCATTCATTCTTTCATGTACACGAATCAGTCGTCCTGGTCCCTTTGCAGAGAAACAGCCCCAAAGCATGATGTTGCCACCCCCATGTTTCACAGTAGGTATGGTGTTCTTTGGATGCAACTCAGCATTCACTCTCCTCCAAACACAACGAGTTGTGTTTCTACCAAACAGTTCTACTTTGGTTTCATCAGACCATATGACATTCTCCCAATACTCTTCTGGAACTTCCAAATGCTCTCTAGGAAACTTCAGACGGGCCCGGATATGTACTGGCTTAAGCAGGGGGACACGTCTGTCACTGCATTATCTGAGTTCCTGGCAGCGTAGTGTGTTACTGACGGTAGCCTTTGTTACGTTAGTCCCAGCTTTCTGCAGGTCATTCACTAGGTCCCCCTGTGTGGTTCTGGGATTTTTTCTCACTGTTCTTCTGATCATTTTGACCCCACAGGGTGAGGTCTTGTGTGGAGCCCCTGATCAAGGGAGATATCAGTGGTCTTGTATGTCTTCCATTTTGTAATTATTGCTCCCACAGTTGATTTCTTCACACCAAGCTGCTTGCCTATTGCAGATTCAGTCTTCCCAGCCTGGTGCAGGTCTACAATTTTGTTTCTGGTGTCCTTCCACAGCTCTTTGGTCTTCACCATAGTAGAGTTTGGAGTGTGACTGTTTGAGGTTGTGGACAGGTGTCTTTTATACTGATAACAATTTCAAATATGTGCCATTACTACAGGTAATGAGTGGAGGACAGAGGAGCCTCTTAAAGAAGAAGTTACAGGTCTGTGAGAGCCAGAAATCTTGCTTGTTTGTAGGTGACCAAATACTTATTTTCCACCATAATTTGCAAATAAATTCTTAAAAAATAAGACAATGTGATTTTCTAGATGTTTTCTCATTTTGTTTCTCATAGTTGAGGTCAATCTATGATGTCAATTACAGGCCTCTCTCATCTTTTTAAGTGGGAGAACTTGCACAATTGGTGGCTGACTAAATACTTTTTTCCCACTGTATTACCACTCTGTTATGTAGAGTTCCAGAGTGTCTATCAGCTATAGCCTCCTCAAACACAACCTAGATAAAAAAGAATTCATCATCTCCCCCACCACCTCACTTATGAATCACAGTTGAGGAGTCCACACTTTCACCAGTGTGCCCACCTCTTTTCTTTATTGTGCATAATTTACGAATGTGTTTCTGCATTTTACATGAGAAAATAGAAAGGAGAAGCGGGGCTGGGTCATCCTCCAATGAAAGCCCAGTGACTTCCTTAATGATCCTGTGAACCTTATGCCAAAACGGATAGAGACGGGGACAGTTCCATCAGACGTGTAGCATTGTGCCCCATCATGAGGAGCAGTGCCAACATTGGGCGGAAACCATTGGGAAAATATTATGGAGGACAGAGGGGACTCTGTACCCTCTGGAAAGGATCTTGTAATTAGTCTCCTGCACTTTGCATGAGATGGAGAACTTATGGCAGGAGTGGAAGGCAGTGTGCCATATGACAGGCTGGAAGGTGGTCCCAAGCTCCTTTTCCCAGCCAGCTACAAACAAAGGCAAGGGAGAGTCAGGATCAACGGACAAGAGGTCGTAGATAAGAGAGATCGGGTGTAAAGGCAACGTAATACTTACGCAGAGTTTCTCAAAGTGGGAGAGGGGTCAATGCAGGACATTTGTTTTCCTAAGGGAGGGATAGACGTAGTGGAGTTGGAGGTATTGCCAGTGCGAGGCTAAAGTTCTACGCTCCACAGGTACTAACTCAGGATAAGGCAGTAACGCAGTGGGAGACAACACTTTAAGAAATGCGAGGGGAGACTGATTGACAGGGCAGGTCAAGAAGGGGGAGTGTAAAGCAGCCAGGAAGTCTGGGTTGCCCAAGACAGGAGTCAAAGGGCCGTTGTTGGTGAAAAGGCGAGCTACGGCCCGATACGTGCGACACATCCCAACAACTTGCTGTGCGATAAATGGGAGATTTAAGATCATCCTGCCCATCCAGTGATGTCTATGGAGCCACGGGAGGGAAATATGAGGTAACGGACACAATGAGCTTTCCAGGGCAAACCAGGGTTTAGAAGTGGGAGAGTGATGCCAGTCTAAAATGTATGCTGCTGCAGCTGCCAAGTAATAGAGAGAACAGTCAGGGACCACCAGGCCTCCCATATGCCTGGGTTTACTTCTGGCTACTCTCAGCCCAAATAAATTTAGTGAAGGCTTTCGGAATGGAGGAGAAAAACAACTTATGGAGGACTACGGGGATCATCTGAAATAGGTCTAGTAGTCTGGGGAGGACATTCATTTTCAATATGTTCATGCAGCCCAACCACGAAAACCCCTTGGCATCCTATTTAGAGAGGTCGGACTGGATCGTCCATAGGATTGGGAAGAAATTTAGTGCGTAAGTGTCAGATAGGTAGGTAGGTAAACTCCTAAGCACTTAAGGGCTTTGGTCGACCAGGAAAAAGGAAAAGAAGCACGGAGGGAGTGAACCAGGGGGTTGGGGAGGGAGACATTCAAGGCAATGCTTTTGGATAAATGAATCTTATAGTTGCTGTAAAAACTATAGGTGTTAATTTCCTGCAAGAGAGAGGGAGGGTTGTAATCGGTTGGGCAATAAAGAGAAGCACATCATCCGCAAAAAGCTTAAATTTTTAGGTGTAGATCTCTTACTCTCAAGCCCTGGATATCCTGATTTCAACTTTTATTATTCTAAGAATAATCCTTGTCAGCAGCCCATCTCCCTGAGCTGCTGGCAATAATGCAAACTTTATGGGGACAATCACATTAACAATAATTAATCTCAAGACAGTTTTGTATTAGGTCATGTAAACATGTTATAGGTCCTTTAAAAGAAAACACTGATTAACTTGTTTTATCGTCGATTAGTACTTATTTTGGTCTTATATAGGAAAACAAGAATTTCTAGTAATAATAGTTCTTGATAATTGACCTGTATAATTGTGCTGCCGAGCAGACTACCAATGAGCAAGCCAACTGAATGCATCATTTGTGCAGTGTAAAACATGCAGTTTATCAGCAGCACATTCACTATAGCCATCTTTCCTTCCTTATTCACTTTGCCTCAGACTGTGTAATATGCCAACGCAAACAATTGAAAATTGACATTACTTGATGATTATCATCAAATGATGTCTTTTCTATACATGTATTTGCAGGTGAAATAGGAACGTTGCATGTACAAATATTTGAAGTTTCTGTCCAGTAAGACAAACATGTCAGTACAATCTGTATCATCAGCTGAAGAACTGATCAGATTTGTGTAAAAATTTATTTGTAAGTCACAATCACTACAGTATTAGAACAGAATCTGAAAGATGGCTGAAAGCCATCCATTAAAAAGTCAAAGGAGTAAGGCCATATTAACCATAGGGCAAACTATGCACCTCCATTGGGCCCTATGGCAATAGGGGACTTCCTGTCATCCATCCCAGATCCAGAGGGAAAGTCCAATATTTCAGATGCTGTCCCGCTGTCCTAGGCAGTATGTACCAATTTCAACTTTTTTTTTTCCAACTTCTTTTTTTTTTTAATCCTATAAAAATTTGACTAAAAGGCGATCAAAATATCAGACATTCTCCAAAATGGTATAAATAAAAAGTACATCTGTCTCTCCAAAAAAAAAAAAGTTTTATGCAGCCCTGTATATGGAAATATAAAAAAGTTATTGGTGTCAGAATATAGTGACTCCAAGAATTTTGTTTTGAATTTTAGAGTTTTGAATTTCTTTTAAAGCCGTTAAAAGTTAACAAAACTAACAAAAAAAAATGTAACAAAACATTTGGTGTCACCATAATTGTACCAACCCGCAGAATACAGGTGACATGTCTCTTTGGCTGTACAGTGAATGTTGTAAAAACGAAGCCCTTAGAAACATGACGCAAACACAGTTTTTTCTCTGTTCCACCCCATTCTGCTTTATTTCCCAGTTTCACAATATATGATATGGAATATTAAATGATACCATTATGAAATATAATTTAGTCCACTAAAATTAATCCATTATGGTTTTGGCAAGGCAGGGAGCAAATAATGAAAATCAAAAAATTGGATGCGGCGGGATGATGTTATTTTATATTTACTTAATTGTGGGCATATTTTGCAAGCCATATATATATATATATATATATATATATATATATATATATATATATATATACTACTGGAAGTTTTCTTTATAATATCAATTTTTGGAATTTGCATATTTTTAGTTATATTCTGTAGTATTCAAAGTACATTGATTTTTGTAATGACTATATTTATTTTCAGGGGTGCTTGGGTATGGAGGTTTTATATTTTATCAGGTGTATTCACTGTCTATTTTAGGTACAACAGATGTACTTTTATTTGTTTTTAACAATAATTGAGTGTCAGTGTTTTGTACAAAATAACATTTTCTTAATTATTTTTCCACATACTTATGGTAATATTCGCTTCTCCTACCTGCACTTCTGTTTTCTATGTCTGTCCTAAAAAAGCATTTTCATTATAAAGAATATAAAAAAAATACACGTGGAAAATGAGAATTGGCTCTGTTCTATCTAAATATCTGTGTGTGTAAGTGGTAACATAATCTGTAAAAATCGGTCTAACTGGTCAATAATATGTGTATGTGAACTCCTCTTAAGTTGATCTTTGTAAATAGCCAATATACTCTATCTGGAATCTGTCTCTTCCATCAGAAAACTGATCTGACATGCTATGAAATCTGTCAGATAATCACTAGCATTGTACCATGTATACACAATCTGAAAGACAGCTCCATTACAGGGAATAGGAAGAGGGGTTTTTTTTTAAGAAGATCATAGAAGATCAAGAAGAAAAGACCTAACATGATATATGTATGTGTAAATGACTCAAAGCAAGGTTGATATAGAGATTTTCATCAGTCAATATAGGGTCTGTGTGCACATTACTGTAAGGGTAGATCAATCCCTTGAAGAACACTTAATATACTGCAAGTAATACAAGCAGAACTTCCAGTTCAAACTATTCAGCTGGCTTTATTTACCACGTGTTTACCCATGTGGTGAACAACAGCTCTATAGTCTGAACTTAGAAATTCCAGCACTATTTCTTTAACTACATTGAGTTTTTAAGTTTGTATATCTATTGTAATTTCTTCGACTTTGCTACAAAAACTTTGACAGTGTCTAAATCAACTGGATTCTATAGCATGATACTGGGGAGAAATAAAACATAGTTGAAAAGTCCTCAGAGCTTTATATCATATAGTCATATGCCATTCTTTAGGTAATAAACATGCAAAATTGCAACCTTGTTATGTGACCTTTGGAGCCTGTTTTAGCAGTGATTTATCATATTTATGGAATGTTTGGATATATCTTATCTTTTTAGTCTCACTTTTCTGCAGGGTGTTGCAATATGTGAAAGATGTGAAAGTTTAGCTTGCAAAAACAAACTGTGAATAGTAAATTCATTCTCATGAACTCACCTGGTAACTATGCCCTAGTTTCAGAAATTTCTACATCCTTGGCATCTTTGTATGAGATCATATGAGGAAAGTGTCCTTAAAGGGAGTCTGCCAGCAGGGTGAAGCCTATTAAATTTGTACAGTTAGATAGGTCAGACTCATCTTAATGTAACGCTTTTTCCCCATGAAAATTTGTGCCTCTGTTGTTGAGAGAGTCATTTATTTCAAGATTTGCAAATGATTAGTCTGGAGCCCTCAGGGCAGTTCCCTTGTTATGCCCCTCATTGCTCTAATATGCCGACGGGAACACAAAAACCAGGTGAGAGTTAGAATAGCTCCCTGACCCTGTTCCTCAAATATGGGAGGGGGGGGAAGGAGGCCATATTACAGCAACTTGATGTGTAGCTGTTTGGACCAAAAGAGATATTGTTCCAGATTTCTATTTGCATATTGTGAAATAAATAAATATCTCTGAAATGGAGACACAGATTTTCATGGGCAAAAATTACCTATCTAACTGTTTTCCTGCTTTAATAGGCTTCACCCTGGTGACAGACTCCCTTTAACCTGAAGATTAACGCGGGGAAGACCAAGGAGATGGTGGTGGACTTCCGCAAAGGCAGAAGCCCTCCTAAACCAGTGGACATCCTGGGGACGGGCATCGAGATTGTGAACACCTATAAGTACCTGGGTTTGCTCCTTAATAATAAGCTGGACTGGGCAGATCATATGGAGGCCCTGTACAGGAAGGGCCACAGCAGGCTCTACCTGCTTAGGAAACTGAGAGTCTTTGGAATCCGGGGGGCACTTCTTAGAACTTTCTTCAACTCAGTAGTGGCATCAGCCATCTTCTTTGGAGTGGCCTGCTGGGGGAGCAGTATATCAACCAGGGACAGAAATAAACTTGACAAGCTGATTAGAAGGGCCAGCTCTGTCCTGGGGAGCCCCCTGGACCCAGTGCAGGTGGTGGGTGACAGAAGGATACTGTCCGTGGTGAGCTCCATGCAGAAGAAGAAGTCCCATCCCATGCATGAGACTGTGATCGCGCTGAGCCGTACTGTCAGTGACCGACTGCTCCACCTTAGGTGTGAGAAGGAGCGCTATCGGAAGTCTTTCCTCCCCACCGCGGTTAGGCTGTACAACCAACACCGACCTAAGCGGAGATCATTACACACAGAGAACTGAAATATCTCTCTGCCTGTTAAATCCCCCCCCCCCCCGCTACTTCCTATCTGTCTGTCGGCTATCAAAGTAATGCCTCTTACTTTGGAACATTCCTGTACATGTTGTATTTGTATTTGTATCTGCTTATCTTTGCTGCTGTAACACACTGAATTTCCCCATTGTGGGACTATTAAAGGACTATTATATTACCATGGGCATGTGATATACAGTCCATGGTCATGTGATGGATACACATGAGGAAACCATGAGGAATTGATACAGAATGTATATTGGAAAATTGTACAAATTTTTATTATACAAACAATAACATTTGTCTCAATACTGGTCTGAAAGTGGCCAACCCCTTTATTTTTGTGGAAAAATAAGAAATCATGAATCTGTAAACCTATTTCAAAATTGGACACTGTTATTATACTAGTGCAAAAACCTCGTGTTATACCGTTTAAACACGTAAATACCAAAAGTTATATTCAAAAAATGGCCGCTCACCTTAAGAAGTTGTGAAAGAGTAGGTCACAACTCCTAAATTATCAGATATATTGGATAGAAACAGCAGCTGGATCCACGCCAATGTTAGCGAGATGCAAATGAGATAAAAGGACCGTTCCCAAAAGGGATAAGGATCAGCGCTTGCTCCAATTCAGTCAAACGAATTCCTTTATTAGATACCAACACAGATGTGTTTCGGAGCATCTGCCCCTTCTTCAAGTGCATACAGGTAATACATATGTCTAAAACAAGCTGTCTTTTATAGTGTCAAAGTAAAAATAGACACACCCAAATGGGAGTGGCACAGCAGAGAAACTTTTTTTTTTTTTTTTTTATATAACTTTTCTCAAATGTCAAAATGACGCTAGCTCTATAGATCAACACATGAATGTTACCACATAAAAATAATGATGAATGCTACAAGAATAAAACAACTTTAACATGAATAACACATAATATAATAAACTGTTATTATACTGTCCACCATGGTCTCAAGGTGTCTGCAGTATATAGTACATTAAATAAAAAATCAGGACTTATGCACCAAGTCACAAGCCATTGGATACGGATCACTGCCTTACATGTTAACACATTTTCTATCTAGAATTGAATCATAATTATACCTTCATCATACATCAAAAAAAATTCTGTCTTTAATGAACTACACTAAAATATGTCACAATAAAAATATCTATAAAAAACTACTTAATCCCTTGCCAATGACTACAGCAATAATACAAAAAGATTGCATTATTTTAAATATGGTGCTTGTTCAGGGGCTGAGCAGAGCCATAACTGCTGGGTCTCCACTGTATTACGCAGAGGAGACCTTGCCCGTGATCAGAGTCCTGTAATACAAGTCTATGAACGTTCCAATATACTGCAATACAGTTGCATTGCAGTATATTGTACTGGTGATCAGACAGTACAATAACATTTCAAATTGCCCTCATTTCAGTAGATCAAAAATAAACTTAAATAAACAAATTTGATTATAAACACATTAGGTATCCCCACATCTGAACTATAAACATATAACAATATTTATCCAATACGGTGCATGCTGTAGCGGGAAAAAAAAACAAAATGGCCAATCAGCCTCTGCCCAAAAATGTAATAAAAAGCAATCAAAATGTCAGAGAATTACCAAAATGGTATAAATAAACATACAATATGCTCCACAAATAAAGATTCCTTACAATGCTGTGCACATTGAAGTATGAAAAAGTTATGACTCAGAATATGATGACTCACAGAAAATTGTTTATTTTCAAAGTTGGGGATTTTTGCTAAACCATAACACAAATATACTATTGGTATCACTCTATTTGTACTAAACCCATGGAATATAGGTAACAAGTCATTTTGGCTGCACAGTGAATGCTGTAAAAAAATCCATAAGAAAATTGAGCAAATGCAGTTTTTTACTAATTCCACCCCATTCTGTGTTTCCAGCTTTTCAGTATATTGTACAGAATAGTAAATTGTACCATTATGAAGTACAATTTGCCCTGCAAAGAATAAGCCCTCATACAGCTTTGTGAACAAAACAATGTGGTTTTTGGAAGTTTGGAAGTAAAAATACAACACCAATTTAACCAATTTTACTTTCTGTTAGTAGAAAACAGGCCTTAAAGTTTATACTGCATTAATAACACATCTCTGTTTTTGCTATAGCTGGAACTCAGCTTAAAACTGGAGATACAACTATTTGAAGTGACCCCCTCCCTTTTTTCAACTGCTACAGCACTACATACTGAAATGTAGAAATGTGTATGACCGTATAATGGACCCATATTGTAATTTAGTATGCCTCTAATTTTATTCAAAGGTGAAATATTTTATACAGAATCTAGCACTTTAAAAAAAAAAAAAAAAAAAAACATATTTACTCCGGTATTCCCCTTAGAAATATTGCTTCTAGTGTACAATATCTCCATGATACATACAATGCTTATGGCTCTATATTGAACTGTGCAAGCATTTATAAAACATGTCCCACCATGCTGGTCTTGTACACATACAGTAGTTTTTCTGTATAAGCATCCTTGGTATTTTTTATAGAAACAATATAGCAAGGTCACTTTTACTTTTTATGCAGAACATGCAGCACAACCAATTCTTAAAAAAAAATCTAATTAATATAAGAATGTAAAATTTAAGATTCTCTTTGTTTCTTTACAAAATAATAGAACTAGTAATGTTAGTACATGGTTTAGAATTTCACATTTTAATTTATTTAAAGGGATTCTATAATTGGGAAACCCATTTTCACCACGTTGGAATAGCCTTTAGCAAGGCTATTCTTCTCCTAACTTTATTTTTCTGCTCTGCACAGCCGTTTCTGAGAATTTTCATTTTTGGTCTTTATGTAAATGAGTCTTCAGAAAGCACTGGGGGCTGATGACGCGGTGGAGAAGCATCAGCAGAAGAAGAGAGAGGCGGCGCTGGATCTTCTGAAGAGTGTCTTCTTTATTATTTATTTATTTATTACGCTTATTTGCATAGCGCCATCATATTCCACAGTGCTTTACAGACATTGACAGTCACTGTCCCATATAGGGCTCACAATCTACATTCCCTATCAGTATGTCTTTGGAGTGTGGGAGGAAACAGGAGTATCCGAAGTAAACCCACGAAAACATACAAACTCCTTGCAGATGTTATTCTTGGCAGGATTTGAACCCAGGACTCCAATGCTGCAAGGATGCAGTGCTAATCACTGAGCCACCGTGCTTTCTGAGCACGGGGGAACGCCCCCTGTGCTTTCTGAACACTCATTTGCATAAAGAAGAAAAACGAAAATTCTCAGAAACGTAGGAGATAGGAGAAGAATAGCCTTTCTAAAGGCTTTTCCAACATGATGTTAGTGAAATATGGGTTTCCCAATGTTAGAATCCCTTTAAGGCTCCATGTACATGACTGTATTATGAACCCATATTGTACTTTTGTATGCCTCTAATTTCATTCAAAGGTAAAATAAAAAAAAACATGTTAGAATAACATATTACTCAGTTATTCTACCTTAGGAATATCGATTCTAGAGTAAAATATCTCCATGATACAATGCCATGCCATATGGTGACACTACACCACAGCACATGGAGTGTGTATGTCTCTATATAGAACTGTAGGGACAACATATGCCACCATGCTGGTTCTGTACTCATATGGTCGCACCACTGTATGAGACCTCAAGGTTGATGCTTTTTTTTCTGTTGCAGATTTTGATGCAGTTTTTTGTGCCAAAGTCAAAAGTGGCTTGAAAAGCAATGGGAAATATACCCCAAGGGACTTTGGCTCAAAAAACCGCTGCAAAATCTGCAACAAAAAAGCAGCTTTTCCGCAACATAGAAGTGGGAGTAATAATTCCCTGCCCTGGTTGAGCTTTATTGCTAATGTCAATGGAAATAAAGCAACCTAAATAAATTGTGAGTACAAATGTATATCCTAATATCTACTTGTCTGTTGGCACTAATTGTCCCTATTCCACCTATAAAACTAAGACTTATATGCCATTTACTAATTCGAGGAGGGAGGTTATTATGGCACTCTGCTGATTTGGCTGAGGAGTTAAGGTCTTTCTCCTGTTAATTCAATATCAGGGCCCAGAGGATGCCATTTAAAGGGAGTCTATCATTGCCTCCAGCTACTTTAAATTGCTCCCATAGTACTGTAGATGCTGTTAGCAGAATAAAAACCATACCTTTCTTAAGTTTCAGAGCTCCAGGGATGGGGAGAAAAAGCACTTTTATTCTTTATTTATATGAGGATCTTGGAGCACAGGGGGAGTTTTATTCTATTACTGAGTTCTGCTGCATCATCACTAAACACGCCCATCCTGTATTCAGCTCATCCGCCTAGGCAGTGTGATTTGATCCTCCCAGTGTAAGTTGATCCTCCTCATCCCAGGGGGACGAGCTGAATACAGGATGGGCGTGTTTAGTGATGGAACAAAGCCCCAGCAGATGTAATTGGAAAATATACAGTAAGTGAATTTAAGTATGCCTAGGGTAAACACTGCACCCATCCACTGCTCCTGTTCTGATGCTTCACAGGTCCCCACTGATCTTTGCTTCCTAGTCCCTCTTAACGCACAGGAAATGCCTGTTCAACCAAAGTCTGGCCAGAATGGTGATCCATCTTAGACAGTGTTTGGCAGTGTTTTGGGAGGGACCATGAAGCAGACACCAGTGGGGGATCAATGGAGGTATTACTTATTTTGTTTTGTTTTTTTTATACCACTTTGAGCCTTAAAAATAATTGGCTGGACACTTTCAAAAGTACTTTTGGTTTCTAAAAAAATTAACATAGCTATCACGTTATTTACAATAACTACACTTCTATAAAATGTATTAATAGTATATGTAACTTATGCTTCTATTCTTCCTAACTTTGTTTTGGTTATACAGTACTTATATTTTACAAACATTAGTGACTTAAGTGATACCATAAAAATAGCATCTTTGGTTTGTAAAGAATGGCCAATATCTTCTGTCATATCTAGGAGTACAGTTAACCTATTGACACTTAAACATTTACAAATCAAAAACAACATATGACCCTTGATACATGCAAAGGATGAACATAAATGCAAGAGTTTGCTTATGTAATTGATCAGAGGCTGTCCGGATATAATAACGGTACCTTGGTGTAGGTTAACATCCTCGTAATTGCTCTAAAGAAAAAAATAAGACTTATATAAATAATTTAGATGAGATTTAATAAACTTTGAAGATAAATGCTATAAAATGGACAAATAATGTAAGATTGAAATCACTGAACTGACCCCAGTAATGCATAATGCATTGCTGTGACATTCTAAGAAAGTCTAAAGCTCCATAGCAACCTTCACCTAACTACAGGCTCAATGCATTATTTGATTTTGTTGTGACTAATGGGTAAATCTTATACACTACTTATTAAATTAGAAAACGTTTGTATGTCAACATGTTATACATTAAGCAGGATTCCAAACCCAAGAGCAAGAGTATTTATTGAATCACGAGAAGATATCGAGCCCAATGGTTCTAGAGAATTTTTATTTCATGAAGGACTTACTTCATAAAAGTTCACTGAATCCATGAAGCCTTTACTGTGATGAATGTAGTCTTTTCCCTCATTAAGAAGACTGATAAAGATAATTGACAGATTTAATGAGAATTTTTTAAAACCATTTCTCTTACTCCCACCCACTAAGTGTCATTTATAAATATGGGTTCAGGAAAGAGTGTCCTAACTATCTTAGTAAAAACAGTAGAAGTTTGTTCTTTAAAGTAAATATTTGCTTTTTAACACCATGTCATTTCTAGGTCTAAAATTCTGAGTGGATTCATTTCTTAATATATCAATAACAGTCAGACTAAATGGTATCATGCAGCTTACACTTATTCTTGAGTGTAACGTATAACAGTATGCAAAAAGCACCTAAGCTCCTTATAGTGACTGCTGCAGGTAACCAGTTGGGGTTATTTATTAAGAGCAATATCTTAATACAGTGCATGACGACACCAAGATTATTAAATCGTATTATTAAGACTCTGGCCTCTAAATAATTATGTCACACTGTGGAAGGTCTTGTATGAAAGGGCCCTAATGGTGTGAGTTATAATATATCTTTCAAACTGAGGCATCCCTGCCATGGCCCACTTTTCCCACCCCGCTCTATCCAATTTTTTCAAAAACATGTCAGAAAATGGACAAAGTGGCATTTTTGCTGCTTAAAATATACAGTGGTGAAAAAAGTATTTAGTCAGCCACCAATTGTGTAAGTTCTCCCGCTTAAAAAGATGAGAGAGGCCTGTAATTGACATCATAGGTAGACCTCAACTATGAGAGACAAAATGAGAAAACAAATCCAGAAAATCACATTGTCTGATTTTTTAAGAATTTATTTGCAAATTATGGGGGAAAATAAGTATTTGGTCAATAACAAAATAACAGCAGAACAGATCTCCCAATGGCTGCACATTTATCCGGAGAAAACCACTCTATTGAAGATTTGCGGGTTGTGGTTTTAATGGGACAGTTAAAGACGCAGGAGGAGAGGAGTACAATTTATGCAAAAATTTAAAACTCTGCAATTTGGACTTAATATTCATGCCAGCTTCATGTCACACTATGTATGAACCGTGATTTGGACTCAATATTCTTGCCAGCTTCATGTCACTTCACTCTTCCACTACTTTCAATGGCCAACACGGTACAACATTATACTACTAATGATTTTCAAGGGCATTGAGGATGAGACGTGGCTGGGTCTTTCAGCATGACAATGATCCTAAACACACCGCCAGGGCAACAAAGGAGTGGCTTCGTAAAAAGCATTTCAAGGTCCTGGAGTGACCTAGCCAGTCTCCAGATCTCTACCCCATAGAAAACCTTTGGAGGGAGTTGAAAGTCCATGTTGCCCAGCGACAGCCCCAAAACATCACTGCTCTAGAGGAGATCTGCATGGAGGAATGGGCCAACATACCAGCAACAGTTTGTGCCAACCTTGTGAAGACTTACAGAAAACGTTTGACCTCTGTCATTGCCAACAAAGGATATATAACAAAGTATTGAGATGAACTTTTGTTATTGACCAAATACTTACAGTATTTTACCCCATAATTTGCAAATAAATTCTTAAAAAATCAGACAATGTGATTTTCTGGATTTGTTTTCTCATTTTGTCTCTCATAGTTGAGGTCTACCTATGATGTCAATTACAGGCCTCTCTCATCTTTTTAAGTGGGAGAACTTGCTCAATTGGTGGCTGACTAAATACTTTTTTTCCCCACTGTATATCCTCTAACATGAAAAAGATAGGGAATGGCACCACTGTGGTTTATATGACCACAGCCCCATACCCAAACAACCAAGCAGCCAAGAACTCTGTCATACAGTGACACTATGCTGACGTATCCTCTTTAACACATTACAAACTCATGATAAGCTTGTAATGAACAGCAGGCAGCTACCACATCACAATGAGCATTCTTGTCATCAGTGGTGTAACTAGGAATGACTGGGCCCCAAAGCAACCGGCTTCCCCCGGAAACTGCCTTCCCCAGCACAAACCACATTACTGCACACACTATTATGTCCCATAGTGGCCCCTACACACACTATTATGCCCCATAGTGGCCCCTGCACACAGTATTATGCCCCATAGTGGCCCCTGCACACACTATTATGCCCCATAGTGGCACCTACACACACTATTATGCCCCATAGTGGCCCCTGCACACAGTATTATACCTCATAGTGGTCCCTGCACACAGTACTATGCCCCATAGTGGCCCCTTCACATAATATTATGCCCCATTGGATGACGCATGTATAATGATAGGAGACCCAGGGGAGGATACAAGCATAAAAACAATGTTACTTACCTCTCCCTGGCTCTGGCCTTCTTCAATGTTGGACCAGACGTCACGTGAGCCCGTCTCTTGGAGCATAATGACGTTGGCCTGGCTCACAATGTCTGGGACGTCACCAAGGAGGCCCAAAGCCTGCTGGAGCGCAGGACAGGTAAGTAACATTGCTTTTTATGTTCCCTAACCTCCCCTGGGCCTCCGATCATTATACTCTGGGGTCTGAAAAGTGTTAGGAGGACATTTGGCCTATGATAAAACAAAAGGCCGCATCCTGCAAAGATTTTACTGGCCAGGTATACATAAAGAGGTGAAAGAATACTGTGAGTCCTGTCCACTATGTCAGTTGCACAACCCTGTGTCAAACTTTAGGAGCCCTTTAGTGCCTCTGTTGATTATTGAAACTCCCTTTGAGAGGATTGCAATGGATCTGGTAGGACCTCTTGTTAAGTCTGCTAGAGGTTACCAGCATATTCTGGTTGTTGTTGATTATGCTATCCGCTACCCAGAAGCAATCCCTCTAAGGAAAGTTTCGGAAAAAAAAACATTGCAAAAGAACTGTTTTTTATGTTTACCAGAATTGGGTTACCTAAAGAAATACTTACAGATCAGGGACACCCTTTATGTCCAAGGTCACAAAAGGGTTGTATAAACTGTTGACGATAATGCATTTACTTACATCAGTTTTGCCATCCTCAGAATGACGGGTTGGTCAAAAGGTTCATCAAAACCTTAAAAGGGATGCCTAAAAATGTGGTGGCATAGGATGGGAATGACTGGGATTACCTCTCACCCTATCTGGTGTTTTCTGAAGGGAAGTACCTCATGCCTCTATGGGGTTTTCTCCATTTGAGCTAGTGTATGGTCGACATCCCTGTGGTCTTTTGGATATTGCTAAAGAGACCTGGGAGCATGAGGCTACCCCATACAGATGTGTGACTGACCATATTGTCCAGATGCAAGATAGAATTGAAAAAGTGATGCCTATTGTAAAGGAACACTTACAGCAAGCTCAGGAGAATCAGTCCCAGGTATACAACAGGTCTGCTGGTGACAGGGTCTTGGTTCTTGTTCCTACAGTAGAAAGCAAATTCTTGGCTAGATGGCAAGGGCCATATGAAATTGTGGAGAAGGTTGGAGATGTAAATTATAGAGTACATCAGCCAGGTAAAAGGAAGCCTTACCAAATCTACCATGTAAACTTAAACCTTAGAAGGACCGTGAGATGTTGTTAGCAGTCAACAATACATGTAAAGGGGATGGTGTCTCTGGGATACCTAAGGTAAACATTGCAGAAACTTTGGCTGGTTCACAAACTCAGGAGGTAAAAGAGTTTGTGCATCACAACAGAGACGTATTCTCTGAATGACCAGGCCAAAACCACTTCATCAAACATGACATCATAACAGAACCAGGTGTCAGAGTGAAACAAAAGCCATACAGAGTACCTGAGGCGAGGCGCAAAGCTACTGCAGAAGAAGTGCAAATGATGCTTAATCTAGGGGTTATCGAGGAGTCACATAGTGATTGGTCTAGTCCTATAGTGCTAATACCAAAACCAGATGGCACTATAAGATTTTGTAATGACTTCAGAAAGTCGAATGAAGTGTCAAAATTTGACACTTATTAAAAGCCTTGAGTGGATGAGCTTCTTGAATATTGGGGTAATGGCCGATATTTCACTACATTGGATTTGATGAAGGGCTACTGGCAAGTGCCATTGACAGAGCAGGCCAAAGAGAAAACTGCCTTTAGCACCCCTGATGGTCAATTTCAGTACATAGTTCTTCCCTTTGGTCTGCATGGGGCTCCAGCCATATTCTAACTGGTGATGGACAGAATTTTAAAACCCCATCGAAAATATGCAGCTGCCTATCTGGAAGATGTAATAATACAGTTTATTGTGCAAACTGATGCCTCTGAGCGGTGTTGTCACAAGTCAGGAGAGGGGAAGAGCATCCTGTAGTTTACCTGAGTAAAAACTGAATGAGCATGAGAAGAGATATGCCATTGTCAAGAAGGAATGTCTGGCGATCAAGTGGGCTTTAGAAGCTCTCAAGTACTATCTGATAGGAAGAACATTCACACTCATTACAGACCATGCCCCACTTAAGTGGATGTCTCAAAACCGTGAGAAAAACAGGCGAGTGACCAGATGGTTTATGTCCTTGCAGAACTTTAACCCCTTAACGACCTTGGACGTACTATTACGTCCTGGGCGCTAGGTACTTCGCGCACCAGGACGTAATACTACGCCCGAGGCCGGCCGCCCGCTCACTATCTGAGCGGGCGGTATCGGAACCGGGTGTTAGCTGTATCTGACAGCTAACACCCTGCTCCATAACCCCCGGTCGGCCATAACTTCCGATCGGCGGTTTTAACCCCTTGGATGCCGCGGTCAAACATGACCGCGGCATCCAAGGGGTTCCGCCGTCTTGCCGACCCCCCCCCGGCACCCCCCACGGCGAGATCGGGGGGTGCCGATATCTCTAATGTGCAGCCCGGGGTCTGCCAAGTGACCCCAGGTTGCCTGGAGCCCCCAGTACCTGGTTGATCCTGCCGAGACATCAGGAAGTCAACGCTGTGTTTCTATAGCGCTGACTTCCTGTATAGGCTGTAAGACACGAGTATGCTCGTGTCTTGCAGTCTATAGTGCTGAGCCAGCAATCAAAGCATCGCTGGCTCAGGTGTCCTAATGGGACACAAGAAAAAGTAAAAAAAAGTGAAAAAAAAAATAATAAAGTATGTGAAAAAAATTAATAAAAGAATAAAGCCCCAAAAATTCCCTTTTCCTATATAAAATGAATTATATAAAAAATAAACCTAAAAATTAATAAAAACAATACATATTTGGTATCGTTGCGTCCATAACAACTTGTACAATAAAACTGAAACCATATTTAATGTACACGGTGAAAGTCGGGGAAAAAAAACGGAAAAAACCCGCCAAAAGTAACGATTTTTCGCCATCTCACCTTACAAAATATGCCATAAAAAGTGATCAAAAATTCATATGTACCCCAAAACAGTACCAATAAAAAGCACAGGTTGTACCGCAAAAAATAAGCCCTAAACCAACTCTCTAAACTGAAAAATAAAAATGCTACGCATCTTAGAAGATGGCGATGCAAAAAAAATTAATTTATGTCCCCAAATGGGTTTTTGTTCTGCAAAATTGGTATTGCATAAAAAAACATTATAAATGAGGTATCGCCGTAATCGTACCGACCCACAGAATAAAGATAACATGTTACTTATGCTCTACGCTGCATGGTGAAAAATTTAAAAGATAAAACGCAGTGCCAGAATTGATGGGGTTGTTTTTTAATCCACCAAGAAAGAGTTAATAAAATTTATTTAATAAGTTGTAAGCACCTAAAAATGATGTCATTAAAAAATACATCTCACCCTGCAAACAACAAGCCCTCATATGGCTACATCACCAGAGAAATAAAGAAAATATAACTCGTACAATGTGAAGACAAAAACCCCAAAAATCGCCAAATCATTAGAGCATAACTGGCTGCGGCAGGAAGGGAATGTATAAGCTGTGCGAGCGTATATTAGGGTACACCCCAGATTTAGAGCTTACGAGGGATAATAAACCAGAAGTGACCCCCAGAGTGACCCCCCAATAATAGGAACTACTGGGGAAATAGTAGGGAATTTAGTGTACCCAATGTACTACGCACAGATTACATATTCACTTTTCCCCATCCGCTGTGCAGTCACGTCTGGGATACTAATGCTCGCTACACCCCTTGATAAATTCTTTGAGGGGTGCACTTTTCAAAATGGGGTCATTCCCTAGGGGATTCCACTTTACTGGTACTTTAGAGGCTCTGCAAACATGACATGGCATCCAGATCCCAAACATCTGAATCTGCGCTCCAAAAGCCATATAGCACTCCTTCCCTTCTGTGCCCTACTGTGTGCCCAAACATGTATGACACTGGTGTACCCAGGATAAGGTACTTAATGTGATATGTGGGTATAAACTCCTGTTTGGGCACAGCCGGGCACAGAAGGGAAGGAGCGCTATTTGGTTTTTGGACGCCATTGCACTTTTGCAGAGCTGAAATGCCAGTACAGTGGAATCCCCTGACATGTCACCCCATTTTGGAAACTGCACCCCTGAAGGAATTTATCCAGGGGTACAGTGAGCATTTTTAACCCCCAAGTGTTGCTATAATTTATTATCCGTAAATGAATAGGCAGCTGATGATGAAAGGTGAAAATGACAATTATTCCAGGAATACGACATTTCTGTGCGTAATATGTTGTGCCCGGCTTGTATCAGAGATGAACGCTCCAAAAGCTGTTGTGCCCGGGATCCCCAATCACCAGTTTTTGGAGTGTGTGTCTGTGCAGACATAAGCTGGGCACAACATATCGGGCACTGAAATGGCGTATCTATAGAAAAATTTCATTTTTAACTTTTCATTATCAGCTGCGCATTCATTTTTGGAAATTAAAAGAATGCAACACTTAAGGGTTAATAATGCTCGCTACCCCACTTGATAAATCCCTTGAAGGGTATAGTTTCCAAAATGGGGTAACATGTCTGCGGATTCCACTTTACTGACAATTCATGGTCTCTGCAAAAGTGGCATGGTGTCCAAAAAGCAAACTGTGCTCTAAAAACCAAAATAGCGCTCTTTCCCTTCTGTGCCCGGCTGTGCCCAAACAGCAGTTTATACCCACATATGGCATTGTTAAGTACGTTATCCTGGGTACACCAGTGTCATACGTGTGGGCATAAACTGTCATTTGGGCACACAGCAGGGCGCAAATGTGAAGGAGCGCTATGTGCTTTTGGAGCGCATATTTAGATTGTTGTTTTTTTGGACGCCATGTCACATTTGCAGAGACCCTAAAATTGCCCCTACAAAATGGGGGTCACTTCTTGGGGAATTCCAATTTACTGGCACCTCCAGGGCTCTGCAAAAATATCATGGCGACCAGAAAGTCCCTCTAAATCTGTACTCCAAAAGCTAAAAAAAACCACAGTGCTCCTTCCCTTCTGAGCCCTGCTGCGTGCCCAAGCAGCAGTTTATACCCACATATATAATTTTTTTGTCCCCGGGATATCCCACTTAATAGTTTTAGGAGTGCATGTCTCTGATGCCACAAAGTGGCCGCAACGTATTAGGCACTGAAATTGGATATTTCTTTAAAAACTTTAATTTTCACTTTGTACATTAATTTTTGGGAAGCATTTTTAGGCTCTAAATGATAATACCCCTTGATACATTCCTTGAGGGGTGTAGTTTCTAAAATGGGGTCACTTTTGAGAGGTTTCCATTATATTGGTACTTTAGGGGTTCTGCAAATGCGACATGGCATCCAAAAACTATTCCAGCAAAATCTGCCCTCCAAAAGCTAAATAGCGCTCTTTCCATTTTTAGCCCTGCCATTTACCCATGCAGCAGATTACAACCACATATGGGGCATTTCTGTGTTCAGGAGAAATTGTGTAACGAACTTTGGGGTGCTTTTTCTCCTTTGTCCTCTTGTGAAAATGAAAAATTTGGGGCTAAATTGACGGTTTATTGGAAAAAAAAGTAATTTTTCATTTTAATGTCCCAATGTTAATAAAATCTGTGAAACAGCTGTAGGGTCAAAATGCTCATTATGTCCCTTGATATGTTCTGTGAGGGGTGTAGTTTCCAAAATGGGGTCACTTTTAGGAGGTTTCCACTGTATTGGTACTTTGGGGGCTCTGCAAATGCGACATGGTACCTGAAAACTATTCCAGCAAAATCTGCTCTCCAAAAGCTAAATAGCGCTCTTTCCATTCTGAGCCCTGCCATGTACCCATACAGCAGATTACGACCACATATGGGGTATTGCTGTGTTTAGGAGCAATTATTTTGCAAACTGTGGGGTGCTTTTTCTCCTTTAACCCATTGTGAAAATGAAAACTTTGGGGATAAAGTGACATTTTAGTAATGTTTCATTTATACATCCCAGTGTTAGCAAAATCTGTGAAACGAATGTAAGGTCAAAATGCTCACTATACCCCTATATGAATTCTGTGAGGGGTGTAGTTTGCAAAATGGGGTCACTTTTTGGGGTTTTCCTTTGTATTGGTACTCTAGGGGCTTTGCAAATGAGACATGGCACCTGAAAACTATTCCAGCAAAATCTGCTTTTCAGACGCCCAGTGTCGCTCCTTCCCTTCCATGCGCTGCCATTCGCCCAAACATCAGTTTACACCCACTTGTGGGGTATTTCCGTGCTCGGGAGAAATTGCATAACAAACTGTGAGATGCATTTTTTCCTTTAACCCTTTGTGAATGTGTTAATTTTAGGGCTAAATTAAGGAATTAGTGGGAAAAAATTAAATGTCTAAATTTCACCTCCATATTGTTTTAATTCCAGTGAAATTCTTAAAGGGTTAACAAACTTCCCAAATGTTATTTTGAATTATTTGAGGGGTGCAGTTTTGAAAATGGGGTGATTTATGGGGGTTTCTAATATATAGGCCTTTATAATCCTCTTCAGAACTGAAGTGGTCCCTAAAAAATTAGTTTGGGAAATTTTCTTGTAAATCTGCAAAATCGCTGTTACACTGGTAAGCCTTCTAACATCCAAAATAAATTACAGGACGATTAAAAGATGATGTCGATATAAAGCAGAGATATGGTAGATAATATGTATTAATGTATTTGGGTGGTATGACTATCTATCTGAAAAGCAGAGCATTTCACATTTTGAAAATTGCGATTTTTTTCAAAATTTCCATCAAATTTCCTATTTTTCTATAAATAAATACAAAAATATTCATTAGTGTTTACCACTAACATGAAGTACAATGTGTCACGAAAAAACAATCTCAAAATCACTTGTGTAAGTTAAGACGTCTCAAAGTTATTGCCATATAAAGTGACACATGTCAGTTTTGAAAAACGAGGCCTGGTCCTTAACGCACTTTTGGGCTGGGTCCTTAAGGGGTTAACTTTACGGTTGAGCACAGACCAGGCTGCCAGCTTGGAAATGCAGATGCCCTGTCTAGGGCATATTGTTTGAGCGCACAGAGTGCTCCGCCCCTGAGGTCGAAACAGGGAGGGAGGATATGTGAAAGGACAAGGGGCAAAGTGGTAGAAAGAGTATACATTTCTCCCAGGTTCTTGTTATATTTCTTCTAAAAGCACCTGAGAAAGTTGTGTTCCTAGCTGGAGGGTTTTACCTAAACCCAGGTAAAAGGTCTGGCTGCTGGAGTAAGCAGGGTTGGGTGTGGCTCTACTCCATTCAGCCACTTCAGGTTTTGGGATGACTGGGGGTTAATTCCTTGTTTCCTGAAGTGTGCGTATATAAGGGCTGGTATTTGTCTCTCTCTGCTCCTGGGAAACCATTGTGAGTAAAACTGCTGAATATTCTGTTTAGGGAACTGTGCAGTAGGCCCAGCTCTCAGTAGTTAGTTACCTGTGTTATTAGGTAGTAGCCAGATAGCTAGTATTTTATTTTATTATTACTATTGTATTACTATTACTATTGTTTTTGTTTGCCTGGAAGAGCTAATAAAACTGGTTGTGGCCACTTGCACCATACTTGACTGGACTGGACTCTTATTGCTGTGCCAAAAGTGCTCGTCTATCTGAGAAGACGAAGATCCCTGAGCTAATCCCGTTACACCTGGCACAGCCTTTACACAGTGAAAAGAGACTTCTGTTTCCGGGTTCATCCATGTTTTATTTCCAGTGATGCAGACATTGGGTGTTGGACCCCCCCCCCACTGATCTGATATTTGATGACCTATCCTAAGGATAGGTCATCAACGTCACAAGACTGGAAAACTTCTTTAAGACTCTGTCAACACTAAAATGGTGTAATGTGAAGTACAAGGTGTAATAATAACCTGTTTATCTTAGAACTAATATTGTACTATATATTCCAATAAGTAGCTAAACATATAATACCATACAAATTCACATACAGCACATATGTAATTTTTGTGCATGCTCTCATGATTTTATGTTAACCTTAAAGATCATATCACTCGGCTTTTCATTTCTCTACATATTCTGGAGGGATCTCTACAAGGAGCTCTGATCCAAAGCGGCTTGTGCTCTGTAATGTGACACTGAGAGTTGGCACCGTATCATCTTTTTCTAGTGAATCGATATTCTAGCGGACAAGTTACCTGGTAGAATTCCAAGGAAGGTAATAAGACCTCGTTTCTTTCATCTTTAATATATATAGAATCATATTTCTGTTCTGTGAGTTGCTTGTTCTCCCTTCCTTCTGTTCCTCATCAGCTCGGGTGACTTGGATGTATTTATTTACCAGTGAGGAAAGTGGTTGTTATGGTAACTATTGACAGATCCGTCTAATACATTTGGCTAATAGAAGAGAATAAAAGCAGATTATCTACCTACGCTGTGGGGTTTAAGAGGCAGGGAGGGCGATATGATGCAAGACTACTTTAAGCTTGTCAGAGGCAGCGCTGCTGCTGATTTCAGTGTAGAAAGATCTAAATGAATATTCTGACTTCTGCACAATAAATCTATGACATAGATCACTAGTAACCAAGAACCTTAATTTGTTTTTGATTTATATGCACACTGGAAAACTGGCAAAGCAAATATAAATGTAAAAGTTGACCTGATTTCTTAAAAAGTACATCTTATCCTTCTGAAATACCTTTCTTAGAAGATTGATTTAAAGGGAACCTGTCACCAGGAAAATGTAGTGCAGTCTGCATGCATCATGTTATAGAGCAGGTGTAGCTGAGCAGATTGATATAGTTTTGTGTGAAATTATTCAGTATAAAGTATCTTTTATGGATCAAAATCTTAGCTCTTTCCTTGCTGTGAAGTCAAAGAGGCAGCCCTCTCATTGATTGACAGCTATTTCTGTATGTACAGTCATAGAGGGGAGGCTGTCAATCACAAGTAAGACCACCTTCATGACTTCATAGTAAAGAAAGAGCAGTTATTTCAGTGAATAAAACATAAATTATAGTGATTAGTTCTACATAAAACTATATATCAGTCTGCTTAGTTCCTCCTGTTCTATATAATGCTGCCTGCAGATTGCACTGCATTTTCCAGATGACAGGTTCCCTTTAACTTCATGCTGAAAAGCTGCTCTACATTAAACTAATTTTTTTCTTTGAAAATGAAATAAGTGATTTAATTTGTTGCTGTGGACAACATTGGTAGAAAAGGAGAACTTGCTCTAGCACCGCCTTTTGGAAGGTAAATCCTTATAGATCAATGCCTGGTTTTCCTGAAACCGAGTAGCATAATCTGGGAATGAAGCTAAATTAGCAAGGTATGCATAGCCTAAAAATTCCCTGTACATCTTAGTACCCCTTCAAACAGTCAATGAGACATATTTATTATCATGTCTAAAAGAAAAAATGTCCTTGCTGCCTATTGTAACCAGTCACTACACAGCTTTCATTCTGCATTTTGTCTTTGAAAAATAAAAGTAGCGTTATGGGCAACAAAGACAGTTTTTCTTTTAGGCATGATAATACAGTATATCTGTCCATATGAGTCACTTGCAGGTTAAAACCTACTTAGAGTGTTCTTTCAGAGTGTTATCAACATGTATTATGGTTTCAATTGTTTTCATTTTTTGTATAATGAAAATGTCTGTAGTTTTCCATTGCATTTTCTTTATCATGTTCTCACAGTTTTTGAGATCCAGCATTGCTGTCAATTAATAGAAACCTTTGTTGTTAACTTCCAGGGAATACAAATCTATGCTGGTAATGTGATGGAGACAAAGATACAGTATATGGCCTGTATATGACAAAGCTCTGATAACAGTATTGTAACTAGCTATGTACCTGTGTACCTATGTCCATTACATGACCAAGTGTTTCTGCTTCTAAAGATGTAAATTTAGGTCAATGAAATAAAATAACAAAAGAAGCTTTACTTATTGTAAGCCATTGTGAACAGAGTCAACTTCAGAGGTGTGGTCTAAAATATTTTTCCTGTTGGCAAAATTATACCTTCTTGCAGGGGTTAAGGGTGATGAACAGGGTTGAGCTGCAATACCAAGCCCAACCATTATATTTTGTACATTGCTGTGCTTCGTAAGTAGTGAAGAGGCCACAGCAATCAATATCATAGTCCTGGATAACCCCTTCAAGACACTACCACACAGGTCTGGCAGAAGCTCTCTCTCCTGTCTGATTAAGTACAGATGCACTGATCTGCAGAGCATATTAGTATATAGGGGACTCATGCAAAATACCTGTTAGCAGAATGAGCATCATCTTGTTTATATGGTCAGATTTAGATTGCTCCTTGGTTTAGCCTTAAAGGGGTGTTTCCATCTCTCTCTCTCTCTTTCTCTCTCTCTCACAAGTTTGCCTGCAGTGTCTTCTTCTCACTTCCTGTATTCTTCCACAAGCTGGTGGGAAAGCTTTGACTGTTTGATGAACAGGACACTATGAAATTCCTCAGTAGATATAGACCTTTACCACAAGAGATTATATATTATCATTACTAGAAATATAATATAAATTCAGATCAAATATACACAATAAATGCATATTACATTACTCAGGTTTGGAGAGAAAAAAACTTTTATGCTACAGGGGAGAGAATGGACTTGCAGTAAACTCAATGTTATCTTTGTGTTTACATAAAGAGATAATTCACACTGTCTGAGACTTTATCAGCAAACTGCAATTACCTGACCTGATTGTCCTGACCACAGAGCAGTGAGAGAACTCAGCCCCCGCAGGTAGCAATGAGCCATCCCTTCAACCTGTTACAGGATGGAGACCAAGCAAACGAGTGTAGACAATGTAATTTCATATAGCAGGAAAATGAAGCCGTACTGCTAAATCAATTTATTTAAGAAAACTCTTGAATTTACATAAGCTAGCAGTATAGATAGGATCCTTGAGGTGGAAATACCCCCTTAAGTAATATCCACTAGTGACCTGGTGGCTACATGTCTCTAGTCAGCTATTGTTACACATAAGGACTGTGGCTTGCAAACTATCAACATAAAGGCTACCAAATCATTTATCATAAACACTCCCAAGTTAAGACAATGTACATATAAGAAGTATAAATTGTGCCACAGATCGTGACATTTATAACAACAATTCAACAACTGCCAAACCTCTAGATGTGGTAGAAATGAATACAGTAATTCAGTGTTGTGTTTTGGATGGAGCATGTCCTTCTATGTCAAGTTATTTATCCAATAGGGCAGTGATTTCCAAATGGGATGCCATGACAGCCAGGGATGCCGTGGAGACTTCCCCAGGTGTTCAGTGACAAGCCGGTGGGGAAATGACCACATGCCTCTTTTTAACTACATTGTCATCCTTAGGATACCCATGTAGTTGAATAAAGTGGAGTTGCAGGAAGGCTTTAGCTTCCTGCTCTATTACTCAGGCATCAGCTCGTGATGTCTGCTGAAGACCTGCTGCATTGATCTGCAGAGGAGGACTATCACAGAGCTCCAGGGACTGAGGAAGGGTAAGTAATGTTTTTTTATTATTTATATAACACAACTACAGTGTGAGACCACTGGGGGACATTTTTAGTTGTCATAGGGCCACTAGGGGACATTATTAGTTGTCAGGGGGCCACTGGGGGACATTATTGCTTGTCTGGGGGCCACTATTTCATGTCTGGGGGCCACTATTATTTGCCTCGGGGCCACTGGGGAGCATTACTACTTGCCTATAAGCCACTGGGGAGCATTATTAGGTCTTTGGGCCACTGTAGAGCATTATTAGGTTCTGGGGGCCACTAGGCAGCATCATGTGTCCGAGGACCACTAGGGAACATGTACAGGGTGGTGGACCACTGGGGAGCATGATACTATGTGGGGCCACTAAGGGAACTTGGTGATGGTAAAAGGTGAATTTTTGTATGTGCTGGGCAGAAAGTATAGGATGGTGTAGCTTTGAGGATGCACTCACATAATGCAGTTATGATGCAGATGCAGTTGCAATTGCATCAAATCTGCAATCGAAAAATGCGTGCAATTTTGATGTGGTTCCAGCTGTAATTTCAAAAACTGCACTAAAAAAACAAATAAAAACTGTAGTTTATTGTCTTTTGGTAAAAATTATTTGGTAGGGGTGCCCCGAGGAAAAACATTTTTTCCAGGGGTGCCTCAACTCTGAAAAGGTTGGGAAACACTGCAATAGGGGAACCCATGTGACTGACACATGACCACCCACATGATTTCGATGATATGTGTGTCATATAGAGCTGTAGGTAAAAGCTATCTCAAATCAAATTTTAAGAAGGGTAAAATGACCAGATTACCTATACTATTTGTTTCAGGACAATTTACAGAAGAGATTCCTTGCAAGTCCTTGGTGTATCAAAATTACCAATCTTGGGAAGATGTAAACTGAACATTAATAATCAGGCATTATGTCATGGTTATGTTTAAACATTACTTTGTTCTGTTCTGCAGTGTTGGACTGGGATGTTTAGGGCCCACCAATGGAATTGTTTCTAGAAGCCCTCCTCCCACAGCCAGGATCCCTGCAGATCAGCTATACCAAGACAGTGCGGCTACAGGTAATAACATGTCGGGAGCCGTACCACTCACCCACCATACGATGTGCACCACTGCACTACCTAAACCCACCACTACTCTCTGTATGGCAAGCGAGCAGTGTGGCTCCTGTAATTGTTACCATTACCTGTAGCCACCCTGTCCTGGAATAACTGATCTACACAAGTCCTGGCTGTCGAACCCCTGCAGGTGTAATATTAATCGCCCAGGCCATCAGTAATAGAAAGATGGATAAACCCTTTAAAGAGGTTGTCCAGGAATTGGAGCAACCATTGTGGTGGGTGGGAGGTGTAAAATAAATAAAAAAAAAAAAAACATACTAAGCTGTCCCCAGCACTCTGTTGTCCGCTGCCAGTATCCATTCAGTCTTGTGCCGGTGCCTTCTTGCTGGGAGTCCTGCACCTCATGTAACCACTAAGACAATTAGGTACAGCATTTACAAAAAAGAGGCACCGCCATGACACCGAACAGACACAGGTGGGGGGCAGTTGAAAATTCTTTTTTATTATTATTTATTTATTTTATTTTAAACCTCCCTGGCTGCCACAGGGGTCACTCCAATTTATGGACAACCTCTTTAAAGGGGTTGTTTGGGCCTAATTTTTTTTTAAGGCCACTTCACTGGTCCTTTACTTACTTATCTGTCTGCTCCCTGGTCCCGCTCTTCCTCCCTGCTCTGGGCGCACATAGAGAAGGAAGAAGTGGGAGGTGCTGGAGAGCAGACATGTAAGTATTGGTACTTAGCTTGTAGACCACAAGATCAATGTAGCCTGTGGCCTACATGTCTGTGAGTGGTAGAGCAGAATGCCTGTGGCTTCCTGCTCTACCAGTAGTAGAACCTGGGTTGGTGCGCCACTTCTCCCAAGTTCTGTGATCCGGTTTTACCAACCTGATCAGCAGAACCGGGGTGAACCTGGCTGCAGTCACTTACCGCTTCCCACTCCTGCTTGTGGCCTCCTTTTCCCTCTTCAGCCTTCAATGCGCCCTGTGTGCTTTTCATCAGGTCGTGCTTTTTGTGCTAACTTTGACAACTGGGCATTACCATTCTCCTTCTAAAAGATCTTTGCACCTAAACAATGACAATTTACACAAATCACAGGCAGTCTCGGACTATGTAAAGACCTTTTATCAAGGGGTAGTAACAGTGAATTGTCAATAGGCCTGTAGCATTCTGTAGCAGATACATCAATGGATCAAACTTGTCATCTATAAATCTGGAAATCACAATAGCACAAAATCAAATAATATATAAAAATTAACATTTACTAATATTCCTTAAAATAGTAATTATGTATAAACACAACTAGTAAGTGCCCTCTTGCTCAGAACCAGTGCTCAAATATAAAAAGAGCCGTCATATCAGAGTGGGACAAAACGGAGCTGGGAACCATAATGCATCATCACAAACATCTCAGGTTCAAGGGGTAAGGGATACATCCTTATAAAACCCTATTATCCCGTACATAGCTCCTGTCCTGACAAGGACAGTCCCAATCTGATCCTGTGACTATTCCTGGTAAGATACGTCTATTAAAAGATCCCAAATCCGACGCGTTTCTTACTCCCCCATTAATAGAGAGTAGTCATCAGGGGACTAGTTCATACCTCAGTTCCCACCTGACATTGCTGCGAGCAGGATCTCCCCTGCACAAGGGATAGAACTACCTTTCTGCGTGACAACCTAAGGCTCGATTGTGAGCATGCACCTCTTTCTTGTAAGAATCCTGAGGATTCCACTTGAGGAAAATTGCAAAAATCAAACAACTTATTCCAACAAAAGACCTCTCCACACTGGTGAGGTTAATAAACAAACAACTCCAAAATGCTCTCATAAACCCCCATGGTCTATTCACTGCAGTGGCTACCTGTAAAATAGAGAATAACTTTTTATTTTTAAAGCTTGATCTCCTCCCTCATCAATATTTACCGCTCTAACCATCCTCTCTGTTCTTCCAATAATCTTAGTCTTGCATGCTCTGTTATCCGAACATCCCACTCCCGTCTCCAAGACTTTTCTTGAGCTGCAGCAGTGCTCTGGAACGCTTCACCCCAGAAAATCAAATTAATGGCCAACTACAGCAGTTTCAAAGCTGCCCTAAAATTATATCTGTTTAGGCAGTCTTATCACATGACCTGATCAGGTTGTTCTACACCTCCACACACTACACTTATATTTCTTAGCCCATTCCTTCCTTCCTCCTCTATTCCTCAGATCCAGACCCCTCCATTTAGAAGTTACACTGCACTCCCTGCATTTAGTATCTATATATTCACAGATATTATTATTATTATTATTATTTATTTATTTATTTATTTATATAACACCATTAATTCCATGGTGCTTTACATTTGAGGGTTTACATACAGTACACAAAATATACAAAACAAATATATTAACAGTGACCAACTGGGAACGCCCTCCCTGACAGTTCTCGTTCATAGACTTGTACTGGGGGGGCGTCATCACTGCTCAGCGTCATCACTGGGCTGTAAGGAACGCCCTCTCTGACAGTACAGCGCTATAGACGAGTACAGAGAGAGGGAGCGTTCCTTACAGCCCAGTGATGACACTCAGCTGTGAGGAACACCCCCCCCCAGTACAAGTCTATGAACGAGAACTGTCAGGGAGGGCGTTCCTCACAGAGTAGCTAGAGTTTCAGGAACGCCTTTCTGACAGTAAGCTGTGAAACTTACACCACCGATATCTCCAGCCCCGGGGTACATACCGGGAAAGCTAGCAGTGCGCTGAATTGAGCGCGCTGTCGGCTTTCTAGCGGTATGTAAAACCGCATGTGCCTGAGGACATGAAAGGTCCTCTTTAAACGATTTGGAGACAAAATCTTCTGCAATACAGCCCCCACTCTCTGGAACTCACTGCCTGAACCAATCAAAGAAGGCTTAACCTTGAACTATTTTAAATCAAGACTCAAATTGCATTTCTTGGCATTTGCAGATGAATCATGATACCCTTGCTATACATTGGATATGGCAAAGTACTGGACTGCACTTTGAGTCTACTGTCAGAAAAGCACACTGCAAATGTTATTTGCTGTTCTGAGCTAGAAAATTGGGTCTTCCTACAATGAGCATCAGACTTCCCTACAGTTAGCATTCTTAATAACCCATTTTATTTAAAGAGGACCTTTTATGTTCTCATGCATATGCGGTTTTATATACCGCTAGAAAGCCAACAGTGTGCTGAATTCAGCGCACTGTCGGCTTTCCTGGTATGTGCCCCGGTGGAGGAGATCTCGGTGCCGTTAATTTCTGCATCAATATCTCCCCACTGTGAGAAGGGCGTTCCTCACAGCCTAGCATTATTGCTGGGCTGTAAAGAACACCCCCACCCCCCGAGAGTACTCTAACATAGACTTCTAATGGGAGGGCGTTCCTCACAGCCCAGCGATGACACTGAGCTATGAGGAACGCCCTTCTGACAGTGGGGAGATATCGGTGCAGAAATTAACGGCACCGATATCTCCAGCATCGGAGCACATACAGGGAATTCAGCGCACTGTCAGCTTTCTAGCGGTATATGAAACCACATATGCATGAGGACATGAAAGGTCCTCTTTAGGCTCATACAAAGGTCTATTTGGGTAGTTTCTGCAAACATCGGCTGCCAGATTTACAAGCATTCTTTCATCAAAGGTGATCCTAAGTTTTTTCCATATATATGAGCAGCATAGCTCTGTAAGTATAAAATAGTACAAAATATTTTAATAGTTTACAATCAGCACTACAGTAGTGGGAAGAAATTGTCCTATATTTAGATTGTAGTTGCTGTTTAATTTCCCATTTGTAAGTAAATGATGTCATAATATGTATTCATATAAATATAGTAATCTCTGTGCTGTTCCCCAGTATTGCTCTCATTTTTCTTAATAATTCGACATGTATAGTAATAAAATGCTCTTAAAACATAGGACATGCAGAGACTACTATGTAGGTATATGTTAATAATAATAATCAGTAGTACTATGGTTTAGTTATAAATGTTTGTTTGCCTAATGAATATCAGACAAGACACTAAATATGCATGTGTACATAGTACAGGAACACACACGCACATAGACCTAGCAGCAGACCACCATTGCCATCTTCTGGCATAGCAAAAGTATACAGCACTTTCATGTCAACTGATTTAAACAAGCATAAACAATTTTTAATTAAATTTAATAATATATGGGTCTGTGTTATTCTATTACCATATCAATGTCCTTTAGAAAAAATATCTGAAATATAAGCACCTCCAGTATCTCAGCAGTGTTATTTATATGCTGCATAGGGTCAATACAGTTCTATCAGGTTATGGGTTTTGTTTTCAATTAAATTGATGTGATGGATCTGCTCATTGTAACACCAAATGGTAATCTAATCCTGCAGTGCTGTACAAGATAGAGTTGCACTTGCAGAGCCTGCCAAGAGAATGACTGATACCTTTTGGACACATAATAAAGTCGATGACATGGATAACAGCACTGACAGTTGTAATCCATCTTTTTAACTTCTGGGATTTTCTAGAAAAATGAATGAGTATAAACTTCTTGTCTCTTCTATATTGCTTCTCTGATCACTAAGGATAGCAGTTTATTACAGTGTGGTACGTGTAAGATCAACAGGAACGGGAAGGAAGATTAATGCAGTTGTTTTGTGGGGGCGTTTTGCTTTTCTTTGTAAAATGAGATACTGCCATTTTTATAAAACATAAGGAATAATAGGAATCTGGCTCAGTGCCACTGCGAAAAATTGATGGCTCTGCCAGATATTTGGTTCCATAGCTTTTCTGTGCACATTTTCAGTTACAGCAAGCCATTAAAATGAGATTGATGTAAATTGACTGATAAACCATACATTTATTGAGATACATAACTGGCTTTGACACAAGTCAAACCTATGACATATTTATGTTTCTCTTTGTGTGTTATTTGTTTTTTGAGCATGAATTATGCAGTATTGTTAACAAATAGACTGCTTTACATACTGTATTCTTCAAAAAAAAAAAAAAGTTGCTAACCTCTAGTGCATCAGATAGACATATACTGCTGCGTAGCTTTTCAGAAGTGTCTCAAAGCTTTCAAAGTTTACTTCAAACATGGTGGAGAAAATATAGACCATGCTATTGATGAAAATATTCTATAGTGTTGGTCTTGCTAACATGGTAAAAAGTCAAAAAGCTGGAGTCACATTTTTAATTTTTAAAGAGCAGACATTGCAATACATTGGGGCATATTTACTATGCTAAATGCACAGGTGCAATACATTTATTAGTTGTTTTTAAAGCAGTGTCAAGCAAGTGGACTGGGCTGATAGGAAAAAAGCAGGGCTTAAAGAGAGTCTGTAGAGAAAGTAAGGCAAAGTGGAAAATGTCACTGAAGCAATGCAGGGGAGGGGGGGAGTTGGGCGGATGTCTTCAAAAAGCATCCCCAATACGTCCAGACATAAAAAGGTTTTATAGTCACAACCATAATAATACATTATTAATCAATCACCTTAAACAGTAACACTCAGTTTCAATGTTAATATAATATCTTAATTATACTACTTTCAGTTTAATAGAACATCAATAATTTGAAAACTTTCCATACTAGTGTAAAGTAAAGTCAAAAGAGGTACTATGTCCCATTAGTAAGACAACACTTTGAGGTGAACAGGGACTTATTAGACCATGCATGCCCTGCTAAGAATTCTGGTAAGGAATATGCAAATAAGACCTCCTTGATGGAAAAGAGGAACCTGCTAAAGCACCACCTTTTGTAAGCTAGCTCCCTATAGATCAATGCATGTTTTTTCCTAAAACCATGATTAACTCCTTTTTTTCAGAATAACTCCTCCAAAAGGAAGATAGACCCATCCACAAAAAGTTGTTTCTTGGGTACTGCCTCCCATCAGTATAGGGTACAGGCAACATGGCTATATACATTAGAATTACACTCAGACAGGTTAGTAGGTTAGTATACTTTTAGATACTGTCATTGTCTAAAAGTATACTAATCTACTAATCTCAAGCAGCCTAGTATAAAGTGTTTTATAAGATATAATAAAGTTTCGATATATTTTTTTGCATAATCGTGAGTGCCAGAGTACTACCTGTTCGGTACAGGGTACTGGCTGGCTTTGATCTATATCCATGCATTGATCTTTAGGGAGCTACCTTCCAAAATGTGGCACTAGAGCAAGTTCCTCTTTTCCACCAAGGAGGTCTTATTTGGATACTTAGCAGGGCATGCATGGTCTAAAAAAGCCCTGTACACTTCAGTGGTGCCTTCCTGATTTTGTACTACATCTTAGTACACTGCTCTGTGCTGATGAGAGGCAATAATCTTGAAAAGGCTGTCTGCAGATGGGTCCTTCTTCCTTCTGGAGGAGTTATCCTGGCTTGTATATATTCACAGATTATGCTACTAAATTGTATGCATTGATCTATAGGGAGCTACCTTCCAAAAGGTGACAATAGTGCAAGTTCCACCAAGGAGGTTTTATTTGTATATTTATTACGTAGTATAAAGTGAAGACATATAATACCCCACTTCATTTTTCTTTATTCTTGCATGCTATTAGAGAAGAAGCGCACTTTAGTATAAAAAATAACAATCTATATTAACAGAAAAAGTTACCAGCAGTTTTCAAAGGGACAATAAAAACAATTAAAACACTTAATTCTTCTTCCCTGTCTGTTCCAGATCTGTTCCAAATTAATTACACTTTTAATTAATTGTTAATTGCCTAAAAATATTGGAAGTTAAAAAAACACAGTATATTTAATTTTTTTTATTAATCAAAAAAACAAAAATATCAAATTTTTATTAAAAAAAAAAAGTGTACTGAGACTTAAGTGATTTCATTCAGTATATATTCCATTACTCTTTTTTTAAAGTGTTCCATTAATTTCTGTCTGTTCTTCCTAAGTGAGCAGCCTGGCAGCCGTTTAAAAGCATTCTATATGGAACATGGAACACTTAGTGAATCAAAGCAAAGTGAAAAGACATATTGTTAAGACAATGTGAATTTTGAATCTAAGGTTTTTTGCAATATATATGCAGGACAGAAATACACCAAGAGGTCTAACTTGCTAGAGCACAAATAAACATATATATATATATGACTATACAAAATAGTATCCATCAGGTCAGAATCTGTGTTTTAGTGCAATTGGCATCAGGCTAATATAATTAGCTAATATAATTAACTTGACAATAAGACAATAAAATAAGCACAAATTCTATTTTCTATCAGCATATACAATACCTTCGCATAAAGGAGTCATGAATCAAAATTAAGAGTAAATTGGCCTTGTTCAGCTGGCAGTGCCCACTGATTTCTTTGTAAAGTTAAAGGGGTTGTCACAATCACATCTGCCACAGATGATTCTCTCTCGTCTTCACTATTGCAATTCTCTTTTAATTGGGCTTCCTCTTACTAAGCTTTCCCCTTTACAATCTGTCCTGAATGCAGCCGCCAGACTCATCTTTCTGTCAAACCGGTACACAGATGCATCTACCTTGTGTCAGTCGCTGTATTGGTTGCCCATCCATCACAGAATACAATATAAAATTATCTCACTGACCCACAAATCCATACATAGCGCTGCACCCCCCCTATATCTCCTCTCTTGTCACTGTCTACCGCCCTAACCGTCCTCTTCGTTCTGACAATGACCTTAGACTTGCATCCCCTGTTATCCGATCATCCCACTCCGGTCTCCAAAACTTTTCTCAAGCTGCACCAGTGCTCTGGAATGCTTTACCCAAGACAATCCAATTAATCCCCAACTACAGCAGCTTCAAAACTGCTCTAAAATCACATCTGTATGGTCAGGCTTATCACGTGCCCTGATCACAGTGTAGCGTGCGGAGGTATAGAACAATAAAACCTTTTATCCTTTCTCCTCTGTTCCTCAGATCCTGGCCCCTCCATCTAGAAGTTACACTGCACTCCTTGCACTTAGTATCTGTTTATTCACAGATACTGGCTGGTGACCGGTTCATACAGCTTCAGTTACACAACCTTTTGTATTAAAAGATGGCTGTACCATGGTAGCAAACAAGCCCTCTTACCCCTTGTGTCCCCCTATCTCCTCGTAGAACGTTAACTCTTGCTAGCAGGGCCCTCACTCCTATTGTTTGATATGTTTATTTCTTTGTCACATTCTAATGTCTCATATTGTCTGTTCATGTGTCCTCTGATTTGTAAACTGTTACAGAATATGTTTGTGCTATATAAATAAAGCTGTTGTTATTATTATTATTATTATTATTATTATTTAGCATATTTATGCTGCCACTCTATTAAAAGTCTATGAGACTGATGAAGAGGGCTGAGTAATGTTTTTGGCTATCTCATGATCAGTGGGGCTTCCAGCAGTGGGACCTCAGATATATACGGCACCTATCTCCTATTTTGTGGATAACTTGTGTTTGTGGAGCAGCCCATTAATATTTATATCCAGTAATGAAGTAGAAAAGCCCAGTGCTTTGGCTTCTGCATGTTGTTAAGAGAATGAATAGCTTAATTTAGGGCTCTAACTATAGAATAATCTGTCACAGCAAATTAATAATTATTTAATCACACCATTATCAATGGCTGAATCTGTTAAAACATATTTATTATAAGGTATGGCCTTTATTATATAGTCATATATTAGGAAGGTAAGACATGTTACTTTAAAAAGGACCTGTCACCAAGTACAAAATGGTAAATGCCATACCTCATTTCATTGCCACTTTGCCCCTGAAGAGTATAGTGTTTTATTATTCCACCCACCCTTTCAAAAGATATGATCCCTGGAAGGTTATATGTAAATTAGCTGGACAGATTAAAAGAGAAACAATTGATGATAGGTCCTCTTTAAATAAAATGCATCGCAAATTTTAAAAAATCAAGAAGCTTTGCAAGTATCCTTGATTCAAAATATTAAAAGTATACTAAGAAAATGTATGTTTGTATGGGACAAATAGAAAAGAGTAAAACAACAGGGTCAAGCAGCTCAGGATTTTTTTTGTATTCTGTTGCCATGACTACATATAGATCCACATAGGAGTCTACATGAGTAATAATCAAAAAAGGCAGCACTCCAAAATAGTGAAAAATAACTGATGTGAATTTATTCTAAGAACTACGTTTCGGTCCTAGGAGTGTTGGATCTTCCTCAAGCTTCTCAAGTTCTTTTTCACTATTTTGGAGTGCTGCCTTTTTTTGATTATTATTGGAGGGATCAACTGCTGGACCCTATGGATTTGCACCCACATTTGAACTTTTACATGGTGCTGCTCTAAATACAATGTGTTTTAGTCTACAGGAGTAGATATGCAATGGTAGGTCATTTTTTAAAGTTGCTTCGTTTTGTATGAAGTACTTATCAAAGGTAAAGAAATGACTGAAAAGGGTGACATATATTTTAAATCGAGATCTTTTCCATTAGAGTAATAACAATATGCATACTCATCATATCTTTGAACCAACATTAGTAAAATTATTAGTTCTATTGTTTCCATAAAATATAATAATAAACACCACTTCCATCCAAAACGATGATAGAGCTCAACACAAAACTAGGTCAGCTGATATAGAACTTAAGGACTTGTGTGAACAAATAAACATGAAATAAACACTACAACAATATAAATAATTGGGCAGCTGGTATGATTTTGTGACCAGCCAAAAGTCAGCTGCACTCTGTCTGCTATTTATATGAGGACTTCTGTGATAATGAATCATTCTTACCAAAGATTCATCCTGATCATAATGCCTTCTCACCGAACAGATGGTCAACATAGGAGCACAAATCCAATCAACAACATAAATTCCGCAGCATGTCGGTGCCCAAAGAAAACCCAAATATGCTATTTTTTTCAACTTCCCTGCATCTTGTTTCCAGTATTACTTTGCACAGTTCATTACAGACACAAACAGTAAAAGACTATGTTTTCTAGACAATCGCTGACATTTGCAGTTATTTCTTCCAAGCCCACATGTGTTACACCAGCTGCTTAGAAGTGTAACTTTCCTGCTGATCTGTGTTTGTCACTAGCTATATTAAGCAAAGACAAAACATTCTCAGTTCTTGAGATTTAAGCACATGCAGTGATAATTATGGGAGAAGATCTACTAGAAACAGAAGGAGTTTATAACAGATTGATAATTCTTCATCCATAAAACCTCAAGATTGTGTACTGCAGATAAACCTTGTATAATCCTATTGTCACATTTTAATTAAATTACAATATTCCAGACCCTTATTAAATTACTTTGGATGAAAAAATATCTAAATCGAAGTATATAAGTAAAGAAGCATGTCCTTTTTTTGGCACTGCAACAGAAAACTGTCATAAAGATTCTCAACAATGTCTAGGTACATTTATTTTAGTTTGCCAAGAAATAAGGACTTATCAAGGTAGTCGTCCAGTAGTTTTCCAGGGATTTGCAAAGCATAGTAACATGTACTACAATAAAGATGTTCATTCACCCACCAGAGTCCTTCTAGCTTGCTACCCATAGGGCAAGTGACATCTGGTTATGGTTCCAATGATGATTAATATATATTTTCTAGGAAAATCTGGAGGCAATATGTTAGATGGATTATTGTTACATTTTCTCCTAAATGACATAGAATTAAAAAAGATAAATGTATATCAAGCTCAACTTTTCTTCAACCAACTTTATGGCCAAGAGCAAATTGAAGCATACAGTATCTCCCTGGGTAACTGTGAATTATTTCTTATCAAAGGTGAGAAAAAAGTCACTTTCTGATGTAAAAAGGTAGTTGGATAAATGAACTGGATCACATTAACTCCATGTTTCCCTCCTGTTAATTATAATTCTACCTATACTTTATATACTGTGGATTCATATGAATATATATTCTGAAACAGAATTTCAATGGATATTGTGTGACCTAAATGTGATACTAGTTACAACTGGATGCTTATATATATGTCTCTTATGTATAGTATCTATCTTGCTATCTATATATGTATATCTATCAGGGTCGGACTGGCCCACCGGGGAACCGGTGAATCCACTGGTGGGCCCCGAGCCCCGACAATTAGTCCTCATATCATGGGGGCCCAATCGGGATCCTGTCCATCCCGATCGGGCCCCTGACCAGTGGCGTTACGATCGCGGTCGCAAGGGGCGCGACCGCGACCGGACCCACCAGGGTACGGGGCCCGCGGCCAGCTGGAGATGGCCGGGGCCCCGGGCCACTATGATAGCAGTCGGGGAAAGCCTGGTTCCCCGACCGCTATACATACTGTTATTGGAAAGGGGCCCTGGCATATTGCAGGCCCCTTTGCAATAGATGGCAGCCCAGGGGAGGTGACTGAAAATAATAAATATATATTCTCACCTCTCCTGGGCACAGCGTCCTCTCCGGTGCTCTTCTGTCATGTGACTGAGGCCTGTGATTAGGCCCCGGCGGTCACATGGGGCGCGACTGCGTAATGACGTCAGTGCGCCCCCATGTGACCGCTGAGGCCCAATCACAGGCCTCAGCAGCGGCGTCGGAAAAGGTCCTGAAGACGCTGAAGACGGCAGGATGGAGCGAGGATGCCAAGGAAAGGTAAGGCAAGGTGAGTATGAGAGTTTGTTATTTTTAATCACTTCCCCTGGGCCTCCGATTATTATACTCTGGGGTATGAGGCGACCCCAGAGTATAATAATAGCACCGAAGCGGAGCGGAGGGGGCTATTGGGCGCATATAATACTGGTTGGGGGCCACTGTGGAGCTTATAATACTAAGAGGGGGCCACTATGGAGCTTATAATACTGGGTGGGGGCCACTGTGGAGCTTATAATACTGGGTGGGGGCCACTATGGAGCTTATAATACTGGGTGGGGGCCACTATGGAGCTTATAATAATGGGTGGGGGCCACTGTAGAGCTTATAATACTGGGTGGGGGCCACTGTGGAGCTTATAATACTGGGTGGGGGCCACTGTGGAGCTTATAATACTGGGTGGGGGCCACTATGGAGCTTATAATACTGGGTGGGGGCCACTGTGGAGCTTATAATACTGGGTGGGGGCCACTGTGGAGCTTATAATACTAAGAGGGGGCCACTATGGAGCTTATAATACTGGGTGGGGGCCACTGTGGAGCTTATAATACTGGGTGGGGGCCACTATGGAGCTTATAATACTGGGTGGGGGCCACTATGGAGCTTATAATACTGGGTGGGGGCCACTGTAGAGCTTATAATACTGGGTGGGGGCCACTGTGGAGCTTATAATACTGGGTGGGGGCCACTATGGAGCTTATAATACTGGGTGGGGGCCACTGTGGAGCTTATAATACTGGGTGGGGGCCACTGTGGAGCTTATAATACTGGGTGGGGGCCACTTTGGAGCATATAATACTGGGTGGGGGCCACTGTGGAGCTTATAATACAGGGTGGGGGCCACTGTGGAGCTTATAATACAGGGTGGGGGCCACTGTGGAGCCTATAATACTGGGTGGGGGCCACTGTGGAGCTTATAATACTGGGTGGGGGCCACTGCGGAGCTTATAATACTGGGTGGGGGCCACTGTGGAGCTTATAATACTGGGTGGGGGCCACTGTGGAGCTTATAATACTGGGTGGGGGCCACTGTGGAGCTTATACTCCACACAGTGGCACCTTCATTTTTTTTTTAATTACGCAGGGGCAGGTGAAAAAAACAAAACAAAAAAACCCCCCACAAACTTTCTTTCCTGTCCCCAGTGTCTCCCAGAGCAGTTCGGTCCTGCAGTTCTGTTGTTTTCTTCCAGCTGACGTTCCCTCTGCACGTGACTACCTGTGACGTCACGTGACCCCTGAGGCCAATCAGTGGCCTAAGGGAAGGGACCTGGGACGTCACAGCCAGTGAGGAATTCCGGCAAAAAGAAGACAGCGGAGCTGCAGGACCGGACCGTGCTGGGAGGACACCAGAGCACCGGAGACAGGTGAGTATGTTTAGCATGTTTTTTTTTTGGGGGGGGGGGGAGGGGGGATTCACCTCCCCCAGACTAATTATAAAAAAGAAAAAAAATTATACTGGTAGTGTGGTGCATTAGGGGTGTATATTAAAGGGGTTGTCCAGGCATAATTTGTTATGGTTTATCTTCAGGATAGGCCACAGATACCTGATCTGTAGGGGGCTGACCCCGGACCGATCAGCTGTATGGAGCCACTTCTGATGCCCGTACTGTACACAGTACAGGGCCAGAAGCAGAAAGCTCTGTCCACTGTATAGGGGCTGGGCACCTTCACTGTATTTCAGCACTTATTGAAGTCAGTAGGAGCTGTGCTGCAGTGAAGGCGCCGGGCTGCTATACAGCGGATGGAACTTTCTGTTTCCGGCCCTGTGTTGTGTACAGAACGGGCTCCGGAAGTGGCTCTGAACAGCTGATGGAGCCGTGTGTCAGCCCTCTACCGATCAGGTATTTATGGCCTATCCAGAGCATAGGCCATAAAAAAGATTGACCCTGGACAACCCCTTTAATATGCCCCACACAGTTTAATGTCCCCCCCACAGGATGTTAGCCCCCATCACTGCTCCCACACAATATAATGACCCCATCACTATTCCCCATTCAGTATGGGGGACCAGTGAAGAGGCCACTATGTGGGGGGACCAGTGAAGTGACCATAGAAAAATGTGGCCCAGACAACCCCTTAAAAGAGGTTGTCCATAAACTGGAGCGACCACTGTGTCGGCCGCCAGGGAGGTGTAAAAATAAGTAAATTTTTAAAAAAGCATACTCACCAGTCCCCAGCACCGCGTTGTCCGCCGCCTGTGTCTGTTCGGTCTCATGGCGGCGCCTCATTTCTGGAAATCCTGTACCTAATTGGTCTTAGCGATCACATGAGGTGCAGGACTCCCAGCAAGGAGTCGCCGGCATGAGACTGAATGGACACTGGCAGCAGACAACGGAGTACTGGGGACAGGTGAGTATGCTTTTTAATTTACTTATTTTTTACTTTACACCTCCCGCCAGCTACATGGGTTGCTCCAATTCCTTCGACAACCTCTTTAAAGGATTTATCCATCTTCCTAATATTGATGGCCTGTCCTTAGGATAGGCCATCAATATTACATCTATGATGATACAACAGCCAGGACCTCTGCAGATCAGCTTTTCCAGAACAGTGCGGCTACAGGTAAAGGTAACAATTCTAGGAGCCACGCTGTTCACTTGCCATACAATGTGTAGCAGTAGGTTTAGGTAGTGCAGTGGTGCACATGGTATAGTGGGTGAGCAGCATGGCTCCCGGCATGTTATTACCTTTAGCCGCCCTGTCTCGGTACCGCTGATCTGCAGGGGTTCTGATGGTGGGCCCCTAGAAACAATTCCACTGGTGGGCCCTAGACATCCCAGTCCGACACTGATATCTATTATTGTATCTGTTTATTTATCGATTAACCTGTCTATATTAAAATATTATCTACAATTTTACTAAGTAAAGTCAGATACAGTGGGTAAAAAAAGTATTTAGTCAGCCACCAATTTTGGAAGTTCTCCCACTTAAAAAGATGAGAGAAGCCTGTAATTGACATCATAGGTAGACCTCAACTATGAGAGACAAAAGGAGAAAACAAATCACATTGTCTGATTTTTTAAGAATTTATTTGCAAATTATGGTGGAAAATAAGTAATAATTTGGTCACCTACAAACAACAAGTTTTCTGGCTCTCAGACCTGTAACTTCTTCTTTAAGAGGCTCCTCTGTCCTCCACTCATTACCTGTAGTAATGGCTCCTGTTTGACATTATCATCAGTATAAAAGACACCTGTCCACAACCGCAAACAGTCACACTCCAAACTCCACTATGGTGAAGACCAAAGAGCTGTGGAAGGACACCAGAAACAAAATTGTAGACCTGCACCAGGCTGGGAAGACTGAATCTGCAATAGGCAAGCAACTTGGTGTGAAGAAATCAACTGTGGGAGGAAAAATTAGAAAATGGAAGACATACAAGACCACTGATAATCTCCCTCAATCAGTTGGCTCCATGCAAGATCTCACCCCGTGGGGTCAAAATGATCACAAGAACGGTGAGCAAAAATCCCAGAACCACACGGGGGGACCTAGTGATTGACTTGCAGAAAGCTGGGACTAACGTAACAAAGGCTACCATCAGTAACACACTACGGCTCCAGGGACTCAGATCCTGCAGTGCCAGACGTGTCCCCCTACTTAAGCCAGTACATATCCGGGCCCGTCTGAAGTTTGCTAGAGAGCATTTGGATGTTCCAGAAGAGTATGGGGAGAATATCATATGGTCAGATGAAACCAAAGTAGAACTGTTTGGTAGAAACACAACTCGTCGTGTTTGGAGGAGAGTGAATGCTAAGTTGCATCCAAAGAACACCATACCTACTGTGAAGCATGGGGGTGGCAACATCATGCTTTGGGGCTGTTTCTCTGCAAAGGGACCAGGACGACTGATCTGTGTACATGAAAGAATGAATGGGGCCATGTTTCGTGAGATTTTGAGTGCAAACCTCCTTCCATCAGCAAGGGCATTGAAGATGAAACGTGGCTGGGTCTTTCAGCATGACAATGATCCCGCCCGATCACACCGCCAGGGCAACGAAGGAGTGGCTTCATAAGAAGCATTTCAAGGTCCTGGAGTGACCTAGCCAGTCTACAGGCCTCTCTCCACTTTTTAAGTGGGAGAACTTGCACAATTGGTGGCTGACTAAATACTTTTTTTCCCCCACTGTACTGGTATACAGAGGCATACATTATATCCCCTGGACCCCCATGTAAAATATTTTATGGGACTGCCATTTACCATGTGCTATCTATAATACTAGTGTCTTGTTATGTTGTAGAAATGTCTTTGCCGCTCTGTTGCTTCCGCGCCCAGTGATGATCCCTGATAGCAATTTTTTTCTGCAATGTGTGGATAGGATTAGCCAAAATTCCATCCACTTTGCAGGTACTCTAATATGCAGTGTTTTTTGCCATTGGATCCTATATTATCTGTATGCACAGATTTAGCCATCTTCAAATGGAATCTGACAACTTAGTGCACCATGTTAACTCACATCAAAAGCCAATGCTAGATTTCAGAATTATTTTTATAAAAAGATTGGCGTGGAAAATTAAAAAGCAAACAAAATCTATAAAGTATAATTACATACAGTAGTTGAAAAAGACACAGGTCTATCAAGTTTTTAACATAAAAATGTATTTAAACAAAAAGTCATTTATGCCCCTGTCCCTTGAAGTAAAACTAATGTAATAAACTGTGTAGAAAGCAGATTTTGATATAATAAAAGACATAACTTAAGCATTCCCCATAGTTTTACTTCCTTTATGTCTCTGGCATTAATTGCTTTGTTCTTACATTTGATGAATATGTTAACTAAGGGAGAGTTATCAGCTGGATGCTAATTAGTGTGAAAACGCATTGGCTGCATTAAGTTTCATAGGCAATCTAACCCAAGGCATAAGCACAACGTCCAAGTGATCCTCACCTTCACAAAGAGATTGATTAGATATCTATTATTAGACGACATTATGTCCATCAAAGCAGAGCATTACAAATGTAAATAATAAATGTCGGAGAGAGATGTGTCTATGCTTCTAATAAAAAAGAATATATATATAATAAAAAGGTTTCTGTTGTATTTCAGGGGTATCTAGTATATTTAACATCTTTTAAGACAATAAAAACTGTGCATCTCTAATTCTAATATAATGGCTTAGCTTTGCATAGAAGAAAGTGAACTCATTGTAACAAATAACCCACATCATCAAATTGCCACTGTATATATAATATGAACCAAATAATTCTGTAAAGTTTTATACTTAACAACTGATTCAAGTGTACCTATCATTACAAATAAATAGCTATGACTCTTTAAGTAGCTGGAGATGTCCATTTTTTTTCTCACCTGTGTTTTTTTTTTTTCATAACCTCAGCACGCCTTTTGAAAATTCACATTTTCCTTTCTCATGCCTGCTGAGTGGGAAGGCTTTTCCTGTGGTGCTTAGTGCTCTCAGATTTGTTCCTACTCCTCCCCTTCTACACTCACAGCATGCAGCCTTAACTACAGGGTAAGGCTGGACTACCATTGGTATTTGTTTCTGTATTTGCATTTGATAACATTTTGTTTCGTTTTGCGTTTTTTCATTATCTTTATCGTATACATATGTTCATGCCTTGTTTTATGTTCAAATTGCCAGAATATGTATCTAACAAATTAGAAATTATTAATAGAATGTACAAGTGTGGCAGTCTCCTTTTATGTGTAGAACTGGTCAATATATCACTATGGATTTGATGCTTTTGTGAGACAGGCCAGCCTTGTAAAGGAACTTAAACTAAATATCTCACAAGTAACATACTTTATTTTCCAATGTGTTTTACTAAGTCTCTGTATTGATATTGTGTTGATATCCTGTTATACTATGTAATACAGTATCGTTCTGGTATTGTCTTTAGAATATAAAACTCACTAAAAACAATTGTTTAAAAAACACGAAAAGTCAGAAAGAATACTGAGTCCCTTTCCTCCCTTATTTTTAATTGTGACGGAGGTGGATTCTAACATTGAGATCCAGCAAGCAAAAACAAGGAAATATAGAGCACAGATAAGAACATTACAAAGTAAGGGTTACTTGATAGAAAAAAGTTGTTTCTGAAACGTGAAATAAATACACCTACTAAGGCCTTATTCACACAAAAGTTAAGAATGGCCATATGATGTCTGTTTTTTGAATAGCCACCACACACCCATTTCAAAACCCATGGGTCACATAGCCATTTTTCTCTGTCATGTGATTATGGGCAAAAATTGAATGATGGAGTAGAGATGGGCAAGCCTCTCAGGATTTATTTTGTTTGGGGTTCTGGTGGCTTGGGTCCCAGATTCATTTTGGGTCAAACAAGTTTGGTACAAACCACACCCTAAATTGATTTAAATCATAGTGTCATAGTGTGTAATGCTGTCATGGCTCCTAGGAACCTATCTATCCAATTTCTAGCTCTCTAAGGCAAACCTATGTCAAAGTGAAAGTGAAATTATTATACTTTGGGATCTTTTCAGACCCAGAGTATAATAGGTGGAAGCCCAGGGGAGGTGTAAAAAAAAAAATAAAAATCATCATGCTCCTAGAGTCACAACAGAGGCCTGTGATTAGGCCTCAGTGGCGACATGAGCACACCAAGACTCTATATACCCATGGTGGCAAAATCACAGGCCTCAGCAGTGACTGTAGGTACATGATGTCCCTAGGAGAATCCCGAATGCAACAAGGAGGCCCAAAAGGGGTAAGGGAAGGTGAGTATTAATGTTTTTTTTTTTTTTTCACCACCTATCCTGGGCCTCCACCTTTTATACTCTGAGGGCTGAAGAGACTGAACAAAATGGAACTGGAGCTTCTGGAACCATAGGATCAACACTCAAATAGGATAATGTATGTTGTTTAGACTAATACATTATAAAGGCCTATATATTAGAAACCCCCATGAACCACGCAATTTTTAAAACTGCACCCCTCAAATAATTCAAAACAGCATTTGGGAAGTTTGTTAACCCTTTAAGCATTTCACGGAAATTAAAACAATATGGAGGTGAAATTTAGACATTTTATTTTTTTTCAATAATACATTCATTTAGCCCTAAAATTAACACACTCACAAAGGGTTAAAGGAGAAAATGCATCTCACAGTTTGTTATGCAATTTCTCCTGAGCACAGAAATACCCCACATGTGGGTGTAAACTGATGTTTGGGCACATGGCAGGGCACAGAAGGGAAGGAGCGACACTGGATGTTTGAAAAGCAGATTTTGCAGGAAAAGTTTTCAGTGCCATGTCTCATTTGCAGAGCCCCTAGAGTACCAATACAAAGGGAATCCCCAAAAAGTGACCCCATTTTGGAAACTATGGCCCTTTCAGAATTTATCAAGGAGTATAGTGAACATTTTGACCCCACAGCCTTTTCACAGATTATTAACATTGGGATGTGTAAATGAAAAATTATTAAAATGTCGCTTTATCCCCAAAGTTTTCATTTTCACAGGGGGTTAAATGAGAAAAAGCACCCCACAGTTTGTTAAACAAATGCTCATGAATGCGGAAATACCCCATATTTGGTCATAATCTGCTGTATGGGTACATGATGGTGTTCGGAATGTAAACAGTGCAATTTGGCTTTTGGAGGGCAGATTTTGCTGGAATAGTTTTCGGGTACCATGGCACATTTACAGAGCCCCTAATGTACCAATACAATGAAAACCCCAAAAGTGACCCTGTTTTGGAACCTACACCCCTCACATAACATATCAAGGGATATAATGAGCAGTTTGACCCTACAGCTGTTTCACAGATTTTATTAACATTGGGACGTGAAAATGAAAAATTACTTTTTTTCCAATCAACCGTCAACCGTTAGTCCCAAATTTTTTATTTTCACAAGAGGATAAAGGAGAAAAAGTTCCCCAAAGTTTGTTACACAATTTCTCCTGAACACGGCAATACCCCATATGTGGTTGTAAACTGCGGTATGGGTACATGGTGGGGCTCGGAATGGAAAGAGCGCTATTTGGCCTTTAGAGGGCAGATTTAGCTGGAATAGTTTTCAGGTGCCATGTCGCATTTGCAGAGCCCCTAAAGTACCAATACAATGGAAACTCCCAAAAAGGTACCCCATTTTAGAAACTACTCCCTTCAAGGAATTTATCAAAAGGTATTATCATTTTGAGCTCAGGAGTGCTTCCCGCAAATTAATGTACAAAGTGAAAATTTAAATTTTTAAAGAAATTTGCCATTTTGGTGCCCAATACGTTGCGCCTAGTTTGTGTCATCAGAGACATACACTCCTAAAACTATTAATTGGGCTATCCCAGCTAGAAAGAAGTTGTATATGTGGGTGTAATTTTCTGCTTGGGCACACAGCAGGGCTCAGAAGGGAAGGAGCAGTGTGCTTATTAGCTTTTGGAGTACAGATTTAGAGGGATTTTGTGGACTCCATGTTGTTTTTGCAGATCCTGGAGGTGCCAGTAAATTGGAATTCCCCAAGAAGTGACCCCATTTTGTAGGGACAATTTTAGAGTCTCTACAAATGTGACATGGCGTTGAAAAACCAACAATCTAAATCAGCGGTCCAAAACACATAGCTCTCCTTGACATCTGCGCCCTCCTGTGTCCCCAAACAGCAGTTTATGCCCACAAGTAGGACACAGTTGTACCCAGGATAACGTACTTAACAATGCCATTTGTGGGTATAAACTGCTGTTTGGGCACAACCGGGCACAAAAGGGAAGGAGCGCTATTTTGGTTTTTAGAGCACAGGTTGGTTTTTGGACGTCATGCTACTTTTGCCGAGCCCCTGAATTGTCAATAAAGTGGAACCCGCAGACACATAACCCCGCTTTGGAAGGTACACCCCTCAAACGATTTCTCAAGTGACATAGCGAGTATTTTTAACCTTTGAGCGTTGCATTAATCTAATTTCCAGAAATGAATGCGCGGCTGATAATGAAAAGTGAAAATTGCAATTTTCCCATAGATACGCCATTTCAGTGCCCAATATGCTGTGCCCAGCTTGTGTCAACAGAGACACACACTCCAAAAGCTGTTAAGCGGGTATCCCCGGGCACAACAGCTTTTGGAGCATTCGTCTCTGATACAAGCCGGGCACAAAATATTACGCACTGAAATGAAGTATTCCTGGAAAAATTGTCATTTTCACCTTTCACGTATTCATTTCTGGAAAATGAATTAATGCAACACATGGGGGGTAAAAATGCTCATTGTACCCCAGGATAAATTCCTTCAGGGATGTAGTTTCCAAAATGGGGTCACGTGTCAGGGAATTCCACTTTACTGGCATTTCAGGGTTCTGCAAAAGTGTAATGGCATCCAAAAGCCAAACCGTCTAAATCTGTGCTCCAAAAACGAAAATAGCGCTCCTTCCCTTCTGTGCCCGGCTGTGCCCAAACAGCAGTTTATACCCACATATGGCATTAAGTACAGTACAGACCAAAAGTTTGGACACACCTTCTCATTCCAAGAGTTTTCTGTATTTTCATGACTATAAAAATTGTAGATTCACACTGAAGGCATCAAAACTATGAATTAACACATGTGGAATTATATACTTAACAAAAAAGTGTGAAACTACTGAAAATATGTCTTATATTCTAGGTTCTTCAAAGTAGCCACCTTTTGCTTTGATTACTGCTTTGCACACTCTTGGCATTCTCTTGATGAGCTTCAAGAGGTAGTCACCTGAAATGGTCTTCCAACAGTCTTGAAGGAGTTCCCAGAGATGCTTAGCACTTGTTGGTCCTTTTGCCTTCACTCTGCGGTCCAGCTCACCCCAAACCATCTCGATTGGGTTCAGGTCTGGTGACTGTGGAGGCCAGGTCATCTGGCATAGCACCCCATCACTCTCCTTCTTGGTCAAATAGCCCTTACACAGTCTGGAGGTGTGTTTGGGGTCATAGTCCTGTTGAAAAATAAATGATGGTCCAACTAAACGCAAACCGGATGGAATAGCATGCCGCTGCAAGATGCTGTGGTAACCATGCTGGTTCAGTATTCCTTCAATTTTGAATAAATCACCAACAGTGTCACCAGCAAAGCACCCCCACACCATCACACCTCCTCCTCCATGCTTCACGGTGGGAATCAGGCATGTAGAGTCCATTCGTACACCTTTTCTGCATCGCACAAAGACACGGTGGTTGGAACCAAAGATCTCAAATTTGGACTCATCAGACCAAAGCACAGATTTCCACAGGTCTAATGTCCATTCCTTGTGTTCTTTAGCCCAAACAAGTCTCTTCTGCTTGTTGCCTGTCCTTAGCAGTGGTTTCCTAGCACCTAGCATGAAGGCCTGCTGCACACAGTCTCCTCTTAACAGTTGTTGTAGAGATCTGTCTGCTGCTAGAACTCTGTGTGGCATTGACCTGGTGTGAAAGATCCTCAGTGCGCCAAACCGCTTTGGCCACACCCTGAGTCCTCTTTCATATAAAAACCACACTCACCGCCAGTGAGTGCCGGGTTCACCAGATAAATACAAGACAAGCCTTCTAAATTTTATATATTTATTAACCCCTAAATGGGTCGGTATTAAAATCTAACATAAACAGTTCAGAACAGATATGCAGATATATGCAAGCATTAACAGTTACTAGTTACAAGATACAGTACAAATAAAATAAAAGGGAATAAAAGTGAAATAGTTACTTTACCACACATGTCCTTGATGTGGTTCTGTAGTCCAACACTCACACATGCTCTGTTATGTGTGAGTAACCAGTGGAGGCTGTTTAGCATGTGGCATTAATACGATAATCCAGCCTGCATGCTCTCATAACAGTCTCTCAGTATTAGTCCAATAGTCTTTCTGTCTCTTGTAGGCTCATCATCGTCAGCAGCAGCATTCCAACCTGCCTGCTCATAGTAGCATCTCAGTCAAAGTCTGTAATATCCTGTAGCATAATCTCCTTAGCATCATCTCAGCACAGTCTTCATAGCATGATCTCTATAGTGTAATCTCCTCCCACAGACCTCTTACCTCATCTTTTATACCCTTTATGCCACCTCCCAGAATGAGGTCACCGGCGACAGTACGTCTGATGAGTTAATTCAATCAAGTCCAGATCTTTTGTATAGAGCTGAGACAAAGTGAATTGATACACTGTTATCAGCCATATCTAATCAACAGCCCAGGCTTGAACAATGCACTATTGTTTGATCACTCAGGGCTGTATAGGAATACAATGGAGCCCTATTGTTCCAGCCTGGCCACTACTGCCAATATGCACCTAGGCTTATAGCTGCGCACAGGATGAATGAGTGCAAGCAAGAAGGGAGATCCTATACCCAGAGATCAAAATACATCTGTTATAGCCACACTTAAGCAGAATCATCACACCTGGTCTCTAATCTGAGCTGCTGTTAACCTGCAATTTCTGAGACTGGTGTCTCGGATGAACTTATCCTCCGCAGCAGAGGTGACTCTTGGTCTTCCTTTCCTGGGGCAGTCCTCATGTGAGCCAGTTTCTTTGTAGCGCTTGATGGTTTTGGCCACTGCACTTGGGGACACTTTCAAAGTTTTCCCAATTTTTCGGACTGACTGACCTTCATTTCTTAAAGTAATGATGGCCACTCGTTTTTCTTTACTTAGCTGCTTTTTTCTTGCCATAATACAAATTTTAACACTCCATTCAGTAGGACTATCAGCTGTGTATCCACCTGACTTCTGAACAACACAACTGATGGTCCCAACCCCATTTATAAGGCAAGAAATCCCACTTATTAAACCTGACAGGGCACACCTGTGAAGTGAAAACCATTTCAGGTGACTACCTCTAGAAGCTCATCAAGAGAATGCCAAGAGTGTGCAAAGCAGTAATCAAAGCAACCTAGAATATAAGACATATTTTCAGTTGTTTCACACTTTTTTGTTAAGTATATAATTCCACATTGTTAATTCATAGTTTTAATACCTTCAGTGTGAATCTACAATTTTTATAGTCATGAAAATACAGAAAACTCTTGGAATGAGAAGGTGTGTCCAAACTTTTGGTCTGTACTGTACGTTATCCTGGGTACAGCAGTGTCATACATGTGGGCATAAACTGCAGTTTGGGCGCAAATCAGGGAGCAAAAGGGAAGGAGCGCTATGTAACTTTTGGAGCGCAGATTTAGATGTTTGGAATCTGGACGCCATGACATGTTTGCGGAGCCTCTAAAGTACCAGTAAAGTGGAATCCCCTATCGAATGACCCATTTTAAAAACTGCACCCCTCAAAGAATTTATCAAGGGGTGTAGCAAGCTTTAGTATCCCAGATGTGAATGCACAGCGGATAGTGAAGAGTGAATATGTATGCTGTGCGGAGCGCATTGGGAACACCAAATTCCCTACTATATTCCCAGTAGATCCTATTATTAGGGAGGTCACTCAGGGAGCAGTCACTTCTGGTGTCTTTTCCCTCAGAAGTACTAAATCTGAAGTGTCCCCTGATATACACTCACACAGCTTATACATTCCCTTCCTGCCAAAGCCAGTTTTGTTCCACTGATTTGGTAATTTTTGGGGTTTTTGTCTTCACATTGTACAAGCCATATTTTCTTTATTTTTCAGGTGATGTAGCCATATGAGGGCTTGTTTGCGGTATGAGTTGTATTTTGTAATGATATGATTTTTGGGTGCCTATAACTTATTGACTAAATTTTAGTAACTCTTTCTTGGTGGATTAAAAAAAACCCATCCATTCTGGTATTGCGTTTTTTTTTTTTTTTTTCCACACAGCGTACAGCATAAGTAACATGTTACCTATATTCTGCGGGTCGGTACGATTACAGTAATACCTCATTTATATTGTGTTTTTATGCGTTACTAGTTTTTCTGAACAAAAAGCCATTTGGGAAAAGAAAATAATTATTCTTGTATCGCCATCTTCTGAGATGTGTAGCAATTTTTTTTTTCCGTTGACAGAGTTGGTTGATGGTTTATTTTTTGCAGGACAATCTGTGCTTTTTATTGGTACTGTTTTGGGGTACATATGCCTTTTTGATCACTTTTTATAGCATTTTTTTAAGGTGAGATGGGGAAAAGTCATTATTTCCTTGCTTTATTATTATTATTTTTTTTTCATACACTTCACTTCTTTTTTTTTTCAACATTTTTTTACTTTTTAGTGATGTCCCACTAGGGGACCTGAACCAGCGATACACTGATCGCTGGTTCAGCACTATAGACTGCAATGCACGTGTATTGCAGTCTATACAGGAAGTTTATGCAGATTCATAGCCTGACTTCCAGAGGTCCCGGCAAGATCAACCAGGTACTGGAGGCTCCAGGCAGCCTGGGGTTACTGGCCAGACCCTGGGCTGCAGAATATAGAAAATGGCACCCCATGATCTCGCCACAGGGGGGGCCGGGGAACGGCAACATGGTGGAACCCCGACCAGGTATTAAGAAGCAGGGTGTTAGCTGTCAGTTACAGATAACACCCGTTCCCGATGCCGCCCGCAGATGTGCGGCAACTAACATCAGGGAAAGTTTTTTACTTCAACAAACTTTCCCTGATATGGCGGCTACATGATCGAGACCTGAACCTATCAGGTCCCGTTCATGTCTCCGTGGACACCAGCAGCTATTAGCACTGTGTTCACGGAGTTCCTAACCCTTGGGAGACCCCATCCCCACTTTAGCAGGGTCCGTTTATAAACGTCGGCACTGCACAAAGCCCAACAAGCGCCGACGTTTATATACAGTGGTTGGTCACGAAGGAGTTAAAAAATAATAAATGCCCTTTTGTGCTGTCAGATAACTTGTAAAACATAATAATATTTGTTACAAAGTTTTATGTATTCATTATTCATATGAACTTTTAATTTATGTAAATAATATTATGTTGCAAAATATATGCTTTAATGTGATTTATACTGTATTTATAATCTAAATAATATATAACACTACTTTTGACTTTAATAATGTAATTTCATGAAGAACATGGATATGTAAGACAGAGGGGGTATCATTTTCCCGTATTGTTGTTTGAGCTATAGTTTGATTCTTTTAGAAATGGAAACAATTAGTCTAATTTAATAGAAATGTCTTTAGTGACCCATGGGAATTGAAGTTGATTCAATTCATCTCTCATTCTCATTATAAAACTAGATGTGGTGAATCCTCGTTTACTATAATAAGATCATGATTTATTACACTTAAATAATAGATGATGCAATATTAAAGTGCCATAGTATATTAGTAACTATTAACAAATAGAATCTTTACATGTAATATGTTTTAAATATAATAGTGTTAATCTTGTGTTATTCTAAAACTTGTTAAAAGATTCAAGAGAGCAGCTGGTAAAATTTATAAGGAACTGCTAAACTTTATTATTCGATGGATGATTTTGTGTAATCTTTCTGCTTCTTTTTAAGCTTTACATATGCTTCCCTTTTCTCATATACCCTTTTCTGGGTCCTTCTGGGGAGGAGTTACTTTTGGCTTAGCTATTATTCTCCGATTATGCTATTACGTTGTCTTTTAAAAAAATAAATAAAAAATGGCGCTAGAGCAAATTCCTCTTTTCCACCACGGACCTTTTATTTGCATATGCATATTTTGGTAATGAGATAGCAATAAATAGATACTGGAGTTTCAACAAATAAGTGTTATTCTTTTTATGGTGGGAAGTTATACAATTTTCCAATGCAGTTTGTGCCACTTCCTCGCGATTTTAAGATCTCTGTTTAATGTCTTTCAGATCACATGATCAGGGCAGATTTTTATTTGCTGGCAGTAAACAATGAAGGTTCTTGTTAAATGTTAGAACACAGAAATCTTAAAAACTGCAAGGTACTGAAACACAAAAAATATATTATAAAATGATGTACAAATAATAACATTTATTTGTGGAAACTAGAATTTACGTCAACAGAATGTGGTGCTCCGATGCACATGTCACATTGAGAATTCTCCACTGCTGTAGGGACATCAAGATACTGGGTATTGTCCTGAGGCCTTTTTACCTGATGAGGGAATTCTCAGCAGTGGTTATTATTGCTGTCTATCTCCCACCCTCTGCCACCTGGCATACTGTGTGCATGACCCTTCTGGCTGAGGTAGCTAGGCTGCAGAACAGGTACCCCAATGCACTTATTATTGTCTGTGGTGACTTTTAGCATGCAAGTGAGAAAGTCTCACTTCATAAATTTCATCTATTCATAAAGTGTTCCACCAGAGATGCGAAAACCATCGACCTCTTCTTCGCCAATACCAAAGATGCCTACAGGTCTGTTGCCTTTCCACTGCTCGGCAATTCTGACCACAACCTCATTTTTATGCACCCTGTATACAGATGCTCAGTGGTACGATGCTCAGTGGTCAAGAAGATGTTCAAGAAATGGTCTAGGGAGGTGGAAGATGAACTGCAGTCCTATTTTGAGACCATGGACTGGGATGTGCTCCTTAACCATTCCATGGACGATAACGACCAGACTGTGAGTACTATTACTGACTACATCAATTTGTTCATTGACCACATCGTGTCAACAGTAGAGGTCAAAAGCGTTCCCAATTACAAGCCATGGGTCACAAAATATCAAAGTCCTGCTGAACATAAAAAAGAGGGCATTTGCCAAAAAAGACAGGGCCCTCACAGAGCTGTTCCGGTGGCTTGGAAAACTTCATGGCTGATCTCTGAGCCTAAGAAATAAGGTAACAGTGAACCTTCCACCTACCGCCTGATTGCGCTAACTTCACACATTATGAGAGTGTTTGAATGCCTGCTGCTTTCCCACCTGATAACCTGTGTAACCTCATATTTGAACCAACTACAGTTCGCTTACTGTGCCAAGGTTGGGGTGGATGATGTCCTGACACACTTCGTGCACAGAGTGTATACACACCTGGATGGCCGAGGCTCCTCTGTCCACATCACATTCTTTGACTTCTGCTGTGCCTGCAATATTCAACCTAGACTGTTGGCAAAGAAGCTGTGTAACATGGCCGTTGTTGAACCCCTGGTGTGCTGGATCACAGACTACCTCCCAGACAGACCCCAATTGGTTAGACTTAGGAGGTGCTTTTCTGACCCTGCACTGAGCAGGATTGGGGCACCTAAAGGGACTGTGCTATTTCCATTCCTATTCTCCCTTTACTCAACTGACTTCCAACACAATTTGGGCCCCTGCTTCCTAAAAAAGTTCTCAGATGACACGGCGATCATGAGCTGCTAGACCAGAGGTGTTGTGGATGAATACATTAAAGTGGTGAAGAATTTCTCTGCTTGATGTGGTGTCAATGGCCTCATTATTAATGTTGCGAGATGTTTATTGACCTAAACAAGGTCCAGATGGACATATCCCTGGTTACTGTTAACGATCAGGAAGTGGAATTGGCGACATCCTGCAAGTATCTTGGCTTCCGACAACAAATTATAGTGGATACTAAACACCGAGATGACCTACCAGAAGTGTGCCAGCAGTCTCTTCTTCCGCAGGAAACTACAATCGTTTGAAGTGTGCGTTGAACTACTTAATATCTTCTTCCAATCAGTGGGGCTGTAGCCTGGGATGGGACACCTCCCTGGAAAAGAGGACTTCTAGATAATTTTGAGCTATCTATACTAACCCTTCACACCCCTATATAATGTTATCTTAAATCAATGCAGCACCTTCAGAGACAGGTTTATCCAGTTGTGCTGCAGAAAAGTGAGGCTAAAAAGGTAATTCATCCTATCCACGATCTCGCTTTTCAACAACACATTGCCCCATTGGTGTAGGCTACCCATACCTGCACTATCTGTCTGTTTACCAAACAGACACCCAAAATCTGACTTCATATGCACAATGACCACACCCTACACTCTACCCTAGAAAGACATTACTGCTTCAGTATTTCCCCCCAACCTCCCTCTCTTCTCCCCCCCATGCCTACAGAATTTTTGCTGTTCTTACATGTATTTGTGTTGTATCTGTATGTCTTAATCGGAGTCACTGAATACTGGTTTTCCTCCCAGGAACCTGATCCATGCCATGCCATGCCATGCCTTTCCATAGAGCATGTGTTTACTGTACTATACAGGGGAGATTATTTGGCTCTGTCCATATGTGTGCTAATAATTTCCAATGTTCTGCTCTGTCATAGGAGCAAATAAAAATGGTGACAGAGCCATGATACGTTGGACACTAACAGCACATGATGCACCTCATTGATGGGTTTCCATCAAGATGTTCAACGTTTTCCCAAACAAAATAGCTCAGTGTAGCATTTTTGACAGAATCTGTTATGGAGGCTACAATGCTAATGAGAACACAACCTTAGTCTGTTATATTGAGTTTTCATCATATGTTTTTGTTTAAAGTATACCACCAATTATAAAAAAAAAAAAAGCAGAAATGAATAGTATGGGTAAATATAAGAAACGTTGTAATATATCTTATTAAAAAAATATGTCTAGATCTTCATTTATCATACTGATTTACATTTCACATTTAAGTCTATGGAAAGAAGAGGCGGAGGAGGAGTTTGCTGGAAAAGTCAAAATAATAGCTGCAACTGCTACACTTTGTGACTTTGTGAGTCAGGGAACCCTTCTTACATTGCTAGATTTCCACATAAGAATTTACCACTGTACAGAATGAGGTAATAAATCAATTATTGGCCTTCTTCTTTCCCTTTCCTCTCCATAGACTTCTATGTGTAAGCTGGATATGGAGAGAGATCCTATATAAATAAACATATTCAGCCTAAAATAAACAGCCTAATACATGAAGAAAGAAACAGATTTCCTTAATAAGATATATTACAAATTTTCTTATGCTCATTGGTACTATTCATTTATGAAAGGTGTTTTATAAATGGAAGTATGCTTTCAAAAAATGTCTTCCACCTTCTAGTGTACAGAAAAAGTAATTCCCTTGTGACATATTGATGGCCACTTCTGTTCAATACTTTTCTGCTTTCTCTTTTTTCTATATATATAGAGAGAGAGAGAGTATATAAATTTAAAACCAAACAATTCTTATAGTTGTACATTTGTCATTTACTTTATTAACATTCTGTGCTTCATTGCTTATCTTGAACTGGCAGGATTTTTTGCTCAGTGGTAACAATTGACAAACAACTTTTTAAAGTTCTTTCTTTGTGTACATGGCTTCTTGTCATGCAGAAAGAGGAAAAGGAGTTCTTTAAACTGTTGCCATAAGCTCCAAACACATAATTCTCTTGAATACTGTAGACATCAAATGGGATAGATAATAAAGGCTGGACTGTGCTCCTCCTGGAAAACTCGAAGAATAATTGCAATACTTAGTTTTCTTAAATAAATCAAATGATAATAAACTAATAAAATCTTATTAAAGTAGCTCAGTTTACTGTAGCTAAGCTCCCATAAAAGTGAATAGGAGCTGAGCTACAGTAACCTATAAAGTTTGCTTATAAAGAAACCAGCGAATAACTGCTACACTCTCTTCCGGAAACTGCATTCAACCATGATGCATACAAGGTCCAATGCAAATGATACATCCAACACCCAGACAAGTGTAAAATCTTCAGCATTATTTCACATAAATTAAAGTCTCCAGCAATGTGAGTGCCCTTTGTATGATTTTATTTTGTCTGGAATAAAGCTGAAGATTTTACACTTGTTCAGGTGCTGGATTTATAATTTTACTACAGTATTCTGACAATGCCACTACCCATTCACTATCTAATTCACAATCTAAGCGTAAGTCATCAAAAGCCTAGAAGCCCCCTTTAGGCTGGGGCCCCACGTTGCAAAAACATGGCATTTTGGCCACAGGTGGAAACTCCACAGCAAAAAATGCTGCGTTTTACAGTACCTGAAAAGGATGGAATTGTGGCTAATCCCATCCACGCATTGCAGAAAAAAATCTGCAGCGGAAATGCTGCGATTTCAAAAACACTTGCATTTTTGTAAATCACAGCATGTCGATTATACCTACGGAAATGCTGTTGTTTGCCTATGGGTATAATAGAAGCAGAAAATCCACAGAGGAAAACTGTGGACTTTCTGGGAAAAGCGTTGTGGGAAAAACCGTGATGTGTTTCCGCTTTTTGGCTGCAGACCCTTTTTGACTTTTAGACCCTCAGCAATCCTAACAATTAGCCATGAATATGTAAATCCCAAAAACACTTTAACAAACCCTAATAGTTAATACATTTCTATCCAATGTCCACTTAAAGGGAGTCTGTCAGCAGTAAGTTACCTTGTAGAGGCAATTCTACAATTTCCATGTACAGCTTTAGCGCTCCATTTTCTTGTAAATGACAGTTTTATTCATATGCAAATAAGAGGAAAAACTGCTTTGCAATAGAATCTAGAGCTGAGACCTAAGCCCAGAGAAGCAAAGACACGCCCCAAATTATATTTCCTCTCATTTGCATATGAATAAAACCATAATTTACATGAAAATGGGGCTCCGAAGCTGATTAACAGAGTCGTATTTTTAGAATCACCTCTACAAGATACTGTAGGTTTCTAACCGACTTTGTAACGTGCTGCGGAATATGTTGGCGCTATATAAATAAAATGTATTATTGTTATTAATTTACTGCTGACAGACTCCCCTTAACAAATTCTACTGTTGTAGTGCAGTTGCAGTTGTTGCTATACTGTAACAGCCGCATTCCCACTTTTGCACAAGTTTACAAATGTCTTATTTCATCATAGTGAGTGGCGTAAATACCTGGACAGCAGCAGTAGTGGCTGCCACAGGGCTTGGGACCTTAGGGGGCCCGTAGGGCCCCTGATGCTTTTTTTTTTTTTTTTCATTACCTGCTGGAGTTGGTACAGCTGTCCTGGCCCATGTGACGTCTGTACCAACATTGAAGAGGGCTGCAAGCAGCAGGGAGTGCGCCGGAGCCCGGGAGAGGTAATTAACACTGTTTTTTATGTTTGTCATCTCCTCGGATCTCCAATCATTATACTCTGGGGTCTGAAGAGACCCCAGAGTATAATAATTGTTCATAGGTGGTCCACTATGGGGCATAATACTATGTGTAGGGGCCACTATGGGGCATAATACTGTGTGCAGGGGCCACGGTCGGACATAATACTGTGTGCAGGGGCCACGGTGAGACATAATACTGTGTGGAGGGGCCACTATGGGACATTATACTGTCTGGAGGCCACTTTGGGACATTATAGTGTGTGTAAATTGGGCGTTATACTGTGTGGGGCCAGGAAAAGGGGAGCGATGCCGTGGGGGGGGGGCCCTAATCAAAAGTTTGCTGGGAGCCCTGTCTTTGCTATTTATACCACTGATGATAGTAACTAATATACTATATGAAAAACAGTCATACTGTGTGTGGCCAGGAAAGGGGGCTCTATGCCGTGGGGGGGGGGAACCAAGTCAAAAGTTTGCTGGGGAGCCCAGTCTTTGCTAGTTACCCCACTGATCATAGTAACTAATGTACTATATGAAAAATAGTCATACATCATTTCTCTTCCATCGAATTTTACAGTTGGTACTGATCATTTAGACAGAAAGCATACTTTAGAGTCATGATCTTACAAAGTACATTTAACATTTCCTAGAGTCCATTGGCAATATGGTTTACAGCACACTTGTTGAAATAAAGCATTACTAATTTATACATAGCTCAACTACATGGCGGTTTCCTGAGCATTTCTATAATGTTCTGTAGATAATTTTTACTCATTCTACCTTACAACATTAGACAATTCTGCATTAACAGCTTATGAGACCTCCAGATGCTTTGCTGTTGTTTCTTGATTTCGCGCAATCTTCTTAATTACAGTAGTTTAAATTTATTACTATCTCAGAAGCAGGGCTGAATTTTACTGAAATTATGGAAAATGGCAGCCAATGGCAGCTGCTTTTTGAAACTAACTGATATCCTCAAAAATATTTGTCTGTTAAAATGTCATCTCTGCATTGGTTATTGTGTGCGCCTTCTGGTAATGATTGAGACAATGCTGGAAGCAGCTAAAGTCACTTTGATGGAGTATCCTTCAACAATAGAAATGAGTGAACCTCTTCAAATTCGTCTTGTTTTGGGTTCGGGTGGCTTGGGTACCAGGTTCATTTTGGGTCAAAAAAATTTTTGGTATGAACCACAACTTAAATTGGCTTAAAACAAAAGTGTATAACACTGTCAGGGCTCTTAGGAACCTATCTATCCAATTTCTAGCTTTCTATGGCAAACACAGCCAAAGTGAAAGTGACATGTATGTCTATGGAAAAATGGATGGCAAGCAGTAGATACAAACTTCATGTTTAACTGTACACACTGTGCTGCCTCTCGCTTTTATGCATTTTAATATTTAAAACGCTCCAAAAATTACCCTTTTAATAGGGATGGGTGCTTGTCCATAGTTTTTTTAGACACACATGACGGTTATATTGCAAAACAAAATGGTTTTGTAGAAAAATTTTAATGACTTGTTGGCACCAACAGTGTGCTATAATGGAATGTGATGGACCAGGCCGCAGGACATGTATAGCTGAGTGGTGTTGGCTGTGACAACATGAGTGGCAGTGCAACATGATATTATGGACCAGGCCACAGGACATGTCTGACTGAGTGGTGGCAGTGGTGGTAGCTGTGACAACATTTACGACAGGGCATAATATGATGGACTTGGCTGTAGAACACGTCTTGTTGAGTGGTGGTAGCTGTGGCAACATGTGTGACAGGGCATAATATGATGGACTTAGCTGTAGGAAACGTCTTGTTGAGTGGTGGCAGTGGTGGTAGATTTTTAAGAGTAGCAGGCATCATCAACAGTACAGTAAATGGAACATGATTAAAAAGGGAGATGACGGCACCAGTATTCGGAGGCATCAGCCACAGGTGTGGGAAAATCCTCATGGATCCATGCCTAATTCATTTTGATAAAAGTAATTTTTTTTCATGGAAGCGGTGGACAGTTTTGTCCTTTTAGATGTTACAACGCCAGCAGCAGCACTGAACACCCTCTCAACCATTATGCTTGAGGCCCAAACAAGATAAAACTCCCATGGCAAACTGGGCCAGATCTTTTCACTGCTCTAACCTATTGGTCCAGAATTCCATGGGGTCAGAGTTATATGCTGGAATATAGGTGCACCCTAGGTACGACTGTACCTGCTGGTGCAGCTGGTGGGTGTCAGTTGCCTGTTGTGGCTCCAGTTGGGGCTGCAAGCTGAAAAATTTCTGGTTCATCATGTTCCAGATACTGTATTAAGTTGTTGATGCTGTTGCTTTTACTCCTGACAGTTGGAGCTGAGGCACTGGCCGAGGAGGAGGAGTGCTGGATAAATGACCTAGAGTGAAAGCTGGCATAGGCTTTCTGGTTACCAGTGCAACTGGCAGTTGCAGTGGTCTCTCTAAAGAGCTGTGGTAAGCTGGGTTTACAGCCTATACTGATAATATTGCACTTTTTCTTCAATTTGGGAAGCAGGATAAGAATATACCCATTTTAACTTTATACTTGTAGTACTCATCCCTTTGCTTGATACTAATAATACGCTTGTTGCTGTTTAAGCAGCAGTGAGTAGAGACTGCCATGACGGCCAGTGTTTGCACGGACCCAGGGGCCTGCCGTGGTTGGTGTTCTTGGTCACCATGATCGTCATCATCTTCATCATCTAGGAAGAAATAAGGGTCAGTCTCCTCTCCTGGCTATGTGTGGGTCATATCAAGAACCCCCTCTGCATCCAAGGAAAGTCTTCTTCCTCTTCCTTCTCCTCCTCCTCTTCCAGTCTAGGAGTCCCAGTTCCTCGCTACCTTCTCACACCACCTTGCTCACACAGATGCATGTTTTTTGTTTTGTTTTATGTTTTTTTATCAAATCTCTTTTTATTGAGAAAAACAAGTATACATGTACAAAATGCAAATGGTAAAAATATGACATTAAATACACATTTTACAGAAGTTGGAAATATACAAATCAACAGGATCAAAAGCAGATTAAGATAAAATAATTTAAAGTGGACCATAGGTGTGGGCGTATAACCGTCTAATACTCGAAGGATGCGTAGGGGAAGGAGGGAGAGTTAGGAATCTAGTGAGGTTACCCTCAGATTATGAAAGATAGTAGGTAGCGACATTCGGCTCTGATATCAGAGTAAACTCAAAGATGGGGTATACATTTCCAAGTAGTAGAGTATAAGTCATAGAGAGATAGTAGAATGTGTATAGTCCCCAATAAGCCACAATAAGACCCAGTAGCTTATAAAGCTTATAAAACTAGCCTAAAGGGACAAGCAGAGACTAAGTGAGTGAAATTAGTTGTCTCGAGGGGGGCACTCCCTTGAGTGTTGCCTCAGTTCGCAACTACGGAGCTCCTCTAGTCTAGCACTCTCATCAACTTTTTGTGCTCAATCCGAAAAAGAAGGGGGTTCTTTATTTAACTATTTCAGAGGGATCAGTACTTTGGCTGCTTGGACCAGTAGGGTGGGCAAACTATTCTTGGCAGGTGTGCAGTTCCTGGTAGGTAACCATAGCAGGACAGAGTTTGGCGTCAGGGTTATATGTGGATCACAAAGTTGACGTATAGTACTTTTCGCTTAGGACCAAAAAGAGTAGAACCAATATGCTGCAGCATGTTTAAGGTGGAGTTCCACTGAGTTGGAACATTGCCAATAAGGTGGTGCAAAGCTAGACCCATTTGTTTCTGCAAACCAAGCAGGGTGTTTTTTGTGCCATAAGAATGGCTGAAATTCTATTAAGGCACTATACAGGTTAATAAAGTGGCAAACCAACAGATTAAGAACATTTGTCATACAGGGACAATGTGTTATTCCTCCTAACTGCAGCACAGCAACTGTATTGGTGCGATTGTCACTGGCAACTCTGTAGGATACAACAGGATATAGTGAAGCAGCTGAACATTTTGTTTATGGTAATGCTAATTCGTCCAATTATTTTTGAGCCCCTGAAATGAGGAGGCTTTGTATAAAAATAGTTGCAGTTCCTAAACGTTTCACAGGATATTTTTGTTCAACCCCTTGCATTAAACCAGAAAGTGTACACTTCAATTGCATCTCAGTTGTTTCGTTTCAAATCCAATGTGGTGGCATGCAGAGCCCAACTCATGAAGATTTTGTCACTGTTCAAATATTTCTGGACCTAAATGTATGATAGTGATTAGAGATGAGCGAATTGATTCTGCAGAAGTGGAATTCGATCCGAATTTCAGGAAATCTTCGATTTGCCACAATTCTGGATCTCCTCACTCTTCAATGCATCGAATCGCATTTTTTAAAAAAATTTTTTTAAATAGCCACCGCACATGTTAGGACAAAGGGGAAGGGATTCTAGGAGTGCGGGATCACCCACAATGCCAAGCGTGCAGCTAATCAGCAGCCAGCAGGACATGTGATGTCACAGCCCTATAAAAACCCTCGGCCATTTTAGGTACAGTCATTCCACATCGCTCTTACTGTAGGGAAAGATGTTGGCAGGAGCTAGGGAAAGACTTAGAAAACATATAGAAGTTTAGGGAAAGACGCTGAGCCTTAGAACTGTAGGGAAAGCATAGGGAGGAACTGAGAGAAAATTTGGGGTGGTTGCAGGCTCATTTACAGCAAGAATTTGCAGAATAATTCACATTGCAGCACTCACTGCCGTTATACTGCTGCTCATTACTCATAGCTGTGTCATCAAGGTGGAACACAACAAGCCTGTTGCAGTGCAGTATAGCAAAAAAATTGAAATATCATACACTAATATCTGCACATAATTGTAAAAGAAGCCTTTTTAAAGGCGTTTATTATAAGGAGCGTGGCAGCAGGGGTCAGTTACAGAGGCCTGAGCTCCCAGTGTCAAGTAGTGGTCGTGTCTTGACCAGCAACCCAACGGTTGTAGACTGGTTGACTCTGTCATCCAATTCATCCCAAGTCACATCAGACACCCCCACCCAAGAGCCGGTGGGTTTGTCAGACACAACCCTTAGTTGGCATGGCCCGGCAGCAGGCCCTGTACCCTCATCTGTACTCAACCTGCCTCTGTCCTTTTCTGTTCCCTCAGCTAGAGAACTACTCTATGCTGTGGGCTCAGATCCACTGTACAGTGAGGAGGAGATACTAGAGGACAGTCAGCAGCTACTGCTCAGCCAAGATGTAGAGGAGACATCTGCCTATTCCTGTGGTAGGCGGGCAAGTAGTGATGAGGAGAGTGGCATGGGAGCTGGTGTTGAGGAGGACATCAATGACCTGCAGACAGTAGTGGATGACGATGTAGCCGATCGTAATTGGGAGCTGGGTGATGAAGGAGCCTCATCGTCATCAGGAGAAGAGGGTTGCAGCTTGCGCATGAGGCAGCGGGGGGAGTCAGCAGGGTGGCAGCAGTGTAGATAACCCGCTTCGCAGCAGCCTACCTGCCCGGAAAGCAGTGGTGCAGGGGTTCACGGAGGCAGTGGCGGTATAAGTCAGTTATTGCAGAGTGTTGGAGGTAAAATCACCTACTCAGCGGTGTGGCAGTTTTTTGTAAAGCTGCCAGGGGAGGTGAACATGGCCATATGTTCAATCTGTGGGAAGAAGGTGAAGCATGGCCAGGGTGCCAATGTTGGCACCACAGCCCTGCGCCAACATATGCAGCGTCACCATAAAGTGGCCTGGGAGAGCCGTGGCTCCAATGTGGTGGTCCAGCCTGTCGCAGCAACCGCTGCAGCACCCAGTGGCACGCACCCCATTTTAGGCAGTCAAGGCTCCACCACCTCAGCTGAAGGAAGCTGTGTGTCCTTCCCATCATCTGATGGTCGTGATGCTCCTGCTCCTCCTCCTCCTCCAAGTCAGTCATTGCGTCAGCAACCGATCACAGAATCTATATCTAAGAGATAACAGTATGCGTGCACTCATCCAACAGTGCAGAAGCTGAATGTGCTCCTGTCCAAGTTGCTGGTGCTGCAGTCACTCCCTTTCCACTTGGTGGACTCTGCACCTTTCAGAGAACTGATGGCTTGCGCCGAGCCAAAGTGCAGAGTCCCAAGCTGTCATTTCTTTGCCAAGAAGGCAGTACCAGCCCTGCACAAATATGTAGAAGAGAAGGTGGGCCAGTCCTTGAGCCTGTCGGTGTCTGCCAAAGTGCACAGCAGCGCCGACATGTGGAGCTGTAACTACGGTCAAGGACAATATATGTCATTTACGGCCCACTGGGTTAATGTGGTGCCTGCCCAGACACACCAGTAACTTGAACAGGTGACGCAGCTTCTGCCTCCATGTTCTCACGCTGTTGGTCCTGCAACAATGTCCGCCTCATCCTCCACTGTCTCTTCAGCCTCCACTGCAGGAACAATTCCCAGTGCTCCTCCAGCATACCACATGTGCAGGGCACAGCGGTGTCACGCTGTTCTACACCTTGTTTGCCTGGGCGAACGAAGTCACACAGGGGAGGAACTGCTCCGTGTCCTCAATCAAGAAATCGAACTTAAAATTGGAACAATGGTGACCAACAACGGGAAGAACATGGTGTCGGCCCTGCGTCAAGGAGGGCTGAGCCATGCGCCCTGCATGGCGCACGTGTTCAATCTGGTTGTCAAGCGTTATATGCAAAGTTTCCTTGACATTTTTAGGATGTCTTGCAGATGCATCTGCAAGACATCCTAAAAATGTCAAGGAAACTTTGCATCCACTTCAGCCACTCGTACACCACCAAGCACACCCTCCTTGAGCTTCAGTGGCAGAACGGCCTCCCACAACATAGGCTGATATGCGATGTTTCCACCCATTGGAATTAAACCCTCCATATGTCAGATCAACTATATGAACAGAGAAAAGCAGTACACGATTTCTTGATGATCCAAGCGGACAGAGGTACTCCCTTGTGTAACTTTAATGATAGCCAGTGGCAGCTCATGCGTGGCACCTGCTGTTTGTTAGTTCCCTTTGAGGAGGCCACTTTGTTAGTCAGTCGCCAGGACTACGGGATGAACAACGTCATTCCTTGATTCACATCCTGGAAAAGATACTTATCAATCTGGCTTTGTCAGGGGACTGAAGATGTGGCGTCTACATCTCAAGGCCACATGAGCCCTGTGGGGGCTGAACTGGATGAGGAGGAGGATGCAAATGAGATAAAAGGACCGTTCCCAAAAGGGATAAGGATCAGCGCTTGCTCCAATTCAGTCAAACGAATTCCTTTATTAGATACCAACACAGACGCGTTTCGGAGCATCTGCCCCTTCTTCAAGTGCATCCAGGAGGAGGATGAGGAGGACATTGGAGCACAAACAATGTGTAGTCAAATGGGTGGAGAGGAGGAGCAGGAGCAACCAGAACAGCCAGAGGGAGATGAGGCAGATGACCCAGACACACCATGGCAGTATGCAGTGGAGATGGATACAGGGAGTCCCTCGGAGTCACTTGCGCAAATGGCCCGAAGCATGCTGACTTCCTTGCCAAATTGTCACCATTCGGCAGAGGGATGACTACTGGCTCTCCACCGTATTAGACCCTTGCTACTGGGGACAAATGGGGGCCTTTTTTTTGGAGGACAAACTGAACTACTATAGAGACATGCTATGTAGCAAGTTGGCCGCTGCCTACCTGCGCCATCGTCCATCCTCTCGCATGTCCGACTGGGGGGGCCCTGAGTGCTCAACTTGCATTCGCATGGCAGCTGTGGGAGGTAGTGGGGGTGGCAGGAGCAGTATCGGCTCCATCAGCAGCAACCTGAGCCTAGAGTCGCTGATGAGCAGCTTTCTTCAGCCGCATAGTGAAGAAGCTGCTCATCAGCAGCTAGTCACAGAGCAGAAGAACCAGCAGGTGGTAGCATACTTAGAGTGCACCCTGCCACCCGTTATCAAAGATCCGCTGGACTACTGGGCAGTCAAACTGGATTTGTGGCCGCAACTGGCCATGTTTACCCTGGAAAAGCTGTCTTGCCCGGCCAGTAGTGTGGCATCAGAGAGGGTATTTAGTGCAGTGGGGGCCATACTTACCCCAAGGAGAACTCACCTGTCCATCCAAAATTTGGAGAGACTGACTTTTGTGAAGATGGATCAGGCATGGATCAGCCAGGACTTCTACCCACCAATGCCTGATGCAGCAGATTAAATGATCCATGCTGCCTCACCACACTCTGCCACTGGTTCACTGTATGGTCTCCTAAGGCTGTTGCTATCTACACATTATATCACCTTGCCACTCTGTGGCCTGCTCACTCTTCTGCCACCTCTGCACTCTGCCATTGGGTGACTGAATGGCCTCCTCACGCTGCTGCTACCTCCTCACTCTGCCACAGGTCACTGTATGGCCTCCTCACGCTGCTGCTACATCCTCACTCTGCCACTTGGCCACTGTATGACCTCCTCATACCACTGCCACTGGGTCACTGTATGCCCTGCTCAAGCCGTTTCCACTGGGTCACTGTATGCCCTCCTCATGTCGCTGCCACCGGGTCACTGTATGGCCTCCTCATGCCGCTGCCACTGGGTCACTGTATGGTCTCCTCATGTTGCTGCCACTGGGTAACTGGCCTCCTCATGCGCTGCCACTGGGTCACTGCATGGCCTCCTCATGCCGTTTCCACTGGGTCACTCTGCGTCCTCCTCATGCTGCTGCCACTGGGTCACTGTATGGCCTCCTCATGCCACAGCCACTGGGTCACTGTATTCTCTCCTCATGCTGCTGCCAACTTCACATTGTCACCTTGTCTCCAGCATCTTGGCCAGGTGGCACCGCTTCCGCTTTCACGTTCTGACACCATTGGTCCTGCAACAATGTCCACCTCATCCTCCAATGTTTCCTCAGCCTCCACTGCAGGGACAATTCACAGTGCTCCTGTGTAGGGCACAACGATGTCACACTGTTCTACACCTCGTTTGCCTGGGCGAACAAAGTCACACAGGGGAGAAACTAGGTCACTGTATGGCCTCCTCATGCCGCTTCCACTGGGTCACTGTATGCCCTCCTCATGCCGCTGCCACTGGGTCACTGAAAGACCCTCCTCATGCCTCTGCCACTGGGTCACTGTATGCCCTCCTCATGCCACTGCCACCGGGTCACTGTATTCCCTCCTCATGCCGCTGCCACTGGGTCACTGTATGGCCTCCTCATGCCACTGCCACTGTGTCACTGTATGGCATCCTCATGCCGTTTCCACTGGGTCATTCTGCATCCTCCTCATGCTGCTGCCATCAGGTCATTGTATGGCCTCCACATGCCACTGCCACCGGGTCACTGTATGGCCTCCTCATGCCGCTGCCACTGGATCACTGTATGGCAGCCTCATGCTGTGTCCACTGGGTCACTCTGCATCCTCCTCATGCTGCTGCCACTAGGTCACTGTATGGCCTCCTCATGCCGCAGCCACTGAGTCACTGTATGCCCTCCTCATGCCGCAGCCACTGGGTCACTGTATGCACTCCTAAGGCTGCTACTACCTCCACCTCTGCCACTGGGTCACTGTATGCCCTCCTCATGCCGCTACCACTGGGTCACTGTATGGCCTCCTCATGCTGCTGCCACGCCCACATTATGTTGCCTTGCCACTCTGTGGTTTAATGATGCTGCTGCCAACTCCGCATTATGTCACCTTTCCACTCTGTAGACATATATGTGGAATCGACAGACGACCGTGTAAAAGGAGTGTGCTCTTTCACTCTACAGTAGGATGCTGGGCCTCTGCATGGTTCTTTCTAACTGGCACTAACATGTACCTGTAAGGCTGGGTTCACACTTGAGTTAGATGGTCAGTGTTGGCCCCGTAACTGTCCAAATAAGTGAAGTGTGCATCGATTCTAAGAGCGACGCCTGTCATGTGCGTGTCATTCGGACTCACCGTATTGTTTTACTACCACAGTAGGCTCCCTATGTGTGTTACTGCAAGGCACAGTGTTCTACTCCACTATGCAGGCTCTCTGAAGCTAGGAAATAGGTGTTTTTTAGCAATATTTGCTGCGAAGTAATTCGGATCGAAGGGAATTTTTTTGAAACTTCGAATAGAAGTGCCAAATCGAACTTTTGAGAAATTAGCTCATCTCTAATAGTGATACTGATTGCCAAAAATTCTGACACTGTATGTCTTTTTTGTTCCTTTTTTTTTTTTTTTTTTACAAACAAGTACTTCAAGAAAATCAAGAAAAGTCAGCTTTAAATAAGAGATTTTTTTTTTAGATTAGCGCAGGCTGTGAGACTGTATATTTGAGCAGCAACACAAAAAAAATGCTTAAGAAACAAGTATTTTTTCAGATTAACACTCTGGCACACTGTGTATTGGGTGAGCAGAGCAGAAAAAAACATTAAATAACAAGAGCTTTTTATTTACAGATTAGCACAGGCTGTTAGACTGCATATTGGGTGAACAAGAACATCAAAAAAAACACTTAAATAATGGATATTTTTATAGATTTATGCAGGCTGCAATACTGTATATATGGGCAGCCTCAAAAACTCTTAATAAGCAAAACATTTTTCAGATTAACACTCCGTCACACTGTGTATTGGGTGGGCATGGCTGACACAACACATTAAATAACAAGAGTTTATTTTTCAGATTAGCACAGGAAGTTAAACTGTTTATTGGGTAAACAACAGAAAAAAACACTTATTGCAGGATATTATTATATTATTTGTGCAGGATACAATACTGTATATATGAACAACAAAAAAATGATTAAGAAGTGAATATTTTTCAGATTAACATTCTGTCACGCTGTGTATTCGGTGAGCAGAAAAAAAATTTAATAAGAGATTTTTTTTTTCAGACTAGTACATGCTGTTAAACCGTATGTTAGGTGAACAGCAAAAACATCAGCGCTTTGCTGTTAGAACAACAGTTTGTATATATTTAATGAAAACATTTTAACTCTTGCCAAAAAATTGCCTTAACAAAAGATTTCTTTTTTACTAGCAGGACTGACTCAGTAAAATGTATGTTTTAACTCTGTATACAGCAGCACAGATATGCTCCCTCACTTCTATATATGATTTGTATCACTAATCGGCCTGTAATCCCTACTGTGAAACATGGAGGAGGCTCTGTTATGTTCTGGGGCTGCTTTGCTGCATCTGGCACAGGGTGTCTTGAATCTGTGCAGGGTACAATGAAATATCAAGACTATCAAGGGATTCTAGAGAGAAATGTGCTGCCCAGTGTCAGAAAGCTTGGTTTCAGTCGCAGGTCATGGATCTTGCAACAGGATAATGACCCAAAACACACAGCTAAAAACACCCAAGAATGGCTAAGAGGAAAACATTGGACTATTCTGAAGTGGCCTTCTATGAGCCCAGACCCAAATCCTGTTGAGCATCTTTGGAAGGAGCTGAAACATGCCGTCTGGAAAAGGCACCCTTCAAACCCGAGACAACTGGGGAAGTTTGCTCATGAGGAGTGGGCCAAAATACCTGTTGAGAGGTGCAGAAGTCTCATTGACAGTTACAGGAATCGTTTGATTGCAGTGATTGCCTCAAAAAGTTGTGCAACAAAATATTAAGTTAAGGGTACCATCATTTCTGTCCAGGCCTGTTTCATGAGTTTTCTTTTTAAAAAATTCTGTTGAAGCATGGTTGAAAAGCAATGTCTGACTTTCATTTGTTCATTTTCATAGAATTTTTATATATTATTACTTTTGTCAGATTCAAGTTATTTCTGTGTCCATTGTGGGCTTTTCTTTCATTAAACAAGGGGTACCAACATTTTTGTCCACATGTATATGTATATATATATATATATATATATATACTGTTTAAGACCATGCTGTATAACATAATAACATTCAATGATATGATAAAACCCATAAGTGCATTGTGTATAAAAAAATCTCCTTAATAAAAACTATATAAATAATAAAAAATATATGATTAAATATATCCACAATATTAGACATAATAATAGATGAATACATATATATGGACAACCGGACTCCTAATGGGTAAAATCTTCTAATGCCTCATTGAGGCCCTTGGGAGTTAGAGTGTCTAGTTTGAAGATCCAGTACATCTCTCTTTTTTTCAATAAGTCGAACCTGTTGTTAGCGTCTGGATGAATCTGGTCAATAGGGGTGACCCTGAACCCTTCAAAATTGCTATTATGGATTTTGGCTGCTTGCCTAGACACACTATGTTTTAAGTAGTCATTACAGACATTCGATCTGTGTTTGTTGACTCTCTCCCTAAGATTCATAGTGGTGCGGCCTATATATTGCAACTCGCATGGGCATTCAAGTAGATATACTACAAGCTAGGAAGAATTCTGGTATCATCAAAGATAGCCACCGTTGTAACCGGAAAAGGTGTAAATGTTGCTCTTGTATTAATCACCAAGTAACACAGGTAACAAGTCAGTCAACTGGTGAGAAATTCACAATTAAAACCCATTTAGATTGTTCTTCATTAGAAGATGTTACCCATTAGGAGTCCGGTTGTCCATATATATGTATTCATCTATTATTATGTCTAATATCGTGGATATATTTAATCATATATTTTTTATTTTTTATAGATTTAGATTTTTATACACAATTCACTCATCTCTTATGGGTTTTATCATATCAGTGAATGTTACTATGTTATGTAGCATGGTCTTAAACAGTCTATTTATATATATTTTATGTATGTATTATTTATTAGATGTATGTGTTTTTAACCATATAGTACCAATATTGTTCATCAGGTATTTCCTGTCGATAGCGAGTCAATAGTCGGGCTGTGAAGCGTTCTCACGCGGAGCGACTTCTTCCCTCTTTTTTCCCCCCTCCTCTTTCTTTCTCCACCACACATGCGCGTATGGTCTCCTATCAATTCCCATTATGAAGAGGCTTGCGTAACAGCACGGACCAGACAGTCACTGCTCCTGCACGATTTTTCTTTCTCGCGCAACCGCAGTGAATTCGGACCCTTGGGAGAGACTGCGCCTGCATGACTTAGCTAAGCGCGCATGGTCGATTCCCAGATCCACTCCCATACTACAATACCGCGCCTGCGCGAGCCTCTCAACCCACGCACATTCATTGTTGGCAGCAAAATCACTGGAGCATGCGCAGTGGCACCATGAGGACGCTTAATTTGTGTTCCTCATTATATTCCAGCAAATATAACTTAAACAAAGCAGGCCATATAGAATGATGAATGTCTAATCGAATGGAAACAGGTCTATACTAAGTGTTGAAAGTTATTTTAGTCCCAAACTGAATTTAGTCTATTTTAGCACTGAAGCTGGGACATGCCCTTTGGGTGTGTCCCAGCATTCACTTCTATCTATTTAAAGTTGTCTATGAACATGCTGTTTCATGCTTGAATTTTACACTTGATAAAGGGGCACTGTAGCCTCGAAATGCGTTGTTTGGGCATTAATTAATAAAAAAGAAGCACTATCTACAACCATTGGGTAAGCGCTGATCATTTCCATCACCTCTTTCTCTGGGTGTGTCCGGTCCTGTGAAAGTTTTCCTATCTATACGTCTTGACGACAAGGATCCAGCTGCTATCCGTGGACTTGGCTATTCTACATGCTATTTTGGTTGTTGTGACTACTTCACAACCGAACCAGGTAAGCAATTTGAATTTTCACTTTTTATATCTACTATACCAAACAGTATTATACGAGGTATGGCTCGATGCTGTTCCTTTTTCTATGCCTGCATTTTAGTAAGCAGTCACTTAACCCCTAAGTGAGGAGTTAATTTAATTTTAATGATCAAATATATTCAGGGGGGTCACCTCAATATGTGGTTGTTCACAAAGGGAGTTCAAGAGATTACTCCAGCAGGTAACGGCCTATTTAAAAAAAAAAAGCATCGGGGGCCCGCAGGCCCCTGTGGCAGCCGCTACCGCTGCTACCCCGGTAGTTACGCCCCTGTTTAGATGGAAAAAAACAAAGCATGGTCTAGAGCTCAATGAAATTTAAAGAGGAATTGTTATCTCTTCTGCCTTGTATGCTTTAGTAAACAACTGTATTCAACATAAAATAATAAGTGTGAATCAAATTTTTCTTAGAATTTGTCATTGTGTGGTACCTCTTTTATTCCTCTTGGACATTTAAGAATGAACAGACAAAAGAATGACCTGACAAGTGAGTGTTGTCAGTCTTCAAAGAGTTGTGTCCCACTAATGAGACTGTTTCAGAGTGCATAGGGACAGCCCCTCAAACTGGTCAGTTGTCAATTTATTTATAAATTCCTAGTATGAATAACAGAGGAGCTACAAAGTGCAATGTACTAAGAAACAATGAACCTGAATTATTTCATAAAATAGCCATGTCAGGAAAGCTGTCAAGTGCTCTTTAAGTTGCTTGAAAGATGTGGTATTTATTTCCTTTTGCTTATATAGCAAAACTATATTCCAAAGGACTGTACAGAGATTTTCAGAGTGACATTCATATCAGTCCCTGTCCACAATGGTCTATCAATTGAACTTTCCCTTTCCCAGATTGGAGTTTGGGAAGAAACCAGGGTACTTGAAGGAAACTCACGCACATATGGCATGCCATATTCCTATTGCAAAATATAGACAATCCCAGGTCACAATGAAGCTCTAACATTAAGTTGTGTGCTAAATAAGTCCATAGGGTATAATTTGTATGATGTATATCAGAATGCTCTTATGGCATATTTTCCTGCAGTATGTGTCTGTACACACCAATAAATGAATACAAAATATATAGACTGCATGATACACACTTGCATATATAGGTGCATAGCCTCATTTTCCATATTTATCACTTCGTCATATGTATGATCAAAATGGCTAATAATTATAATTAGATCCTGTATTATTTACAGAATGTAGTTACTTTATAAGTTGTTATGAAATATACTGTGAAATGAAAAGTAACCTGGACCTGTAAAGGCCTAAATATAGTGAATAGCCAATCCAGTTGCATGAACATTGTGAGCACAAGTACACTTTTTAGAATAAAAACTGGAGAATGGAATCATTTTAGAACAATCTTCTTATTGTCTTCTAATGGCCTTTAGTTCTAGACTATTTTCAAAGAACAATCAAATGCCTTTGATTTTTAATGTTACAGGAAAATATAATTAAAATCTCCCAGGAAATTTTCCTTTATCTCATAGCAGTTTAATTCTCAGTGCAGCTTTTTTCTGCTCGGAACAAAAGATCTATAAGCCTTAATTTCATTTGAAATATTGTCTCTTTTCACAAATCACATTTATTCTTAGAATTTGCAGTAAAAAGTTGACAATTTAAAGGCACATCATTTCTCTCAAACCAGGCAATCATATAGCAAAATGGCATTGAATAAATTGTTTAAAGTATGCAATAATGAAGGAGTTACAAAGAAATAAAAAGGATAGTTCTTTGCTTGTCATATTTAACAAACTACTATGCCTGACAGAGAATATTAAGATTTATAATAACAGAAGTTCCATGGCTACAAATTATATGCATGTAACATATTTCTTCAGAGATTAGATCTTGTTTTTGGTACAGTCCTAAGGCTCTGAAATAGTCAAAATAATCATAATTTGCTGTTCACTTCTTTGTGTGCAGGTTTAATAAAAGAAATAGAACTTATGAATGGGAGATAATTTATATAGAAAGAGTTGTACATCTATAAAATATATGCAAAAAATATTTTTGTGTATATTGAAAACTAGAATTTTGTTTCGTCGATGCTATATGATCTATCAAAGGAGTTTTCCCAACATACAGTGGGGAAAAAAAGTATTTAGTCAGCCACCAATTGTGCAAGTTCTCCCACTTGATGAGAGATGAGAGAGGCCTGTAATTGACATCATAGGTAGACCTCAACTATGAGAGACAAAATGAGAAAACATATCTAGAAAATCATATTGTCTGATTTTTTAAGAATTTATTTGCAAATTATGGTGGAAAATAAGTATTTGGTCACCTACAAACAAGGAAGATTTCTGGCTCTCACAGACCTGTAACTTCTTCTTTAAGAGGCTCCTCTGTCCTCCACTCATTACCCTGTAGTAATGGCTCCTGTTTGACATTGTTATCAGTATAAAAGACACCTGTCCACAACCTCAAACAGTCAAACTCCAAACTCCACTATGGTGAAGACCAAAGAGCTGTGGAAGGACACCAGAAACAAAATTGTAGACCTGCACCAGGCTGGGAAGACTGAATCTGCAATAGGCAAGCAGCTTGGTGTGAAGAAATCAACTGTGGGGGCAATAATTAAAAAATGGAAGACATACAAGACTGCTGATAATTTCCCTCGATCAGGGGCTCCACGCAAGAGCTCACCCCGTGGGGTCAAAATGATCACAAGAACGGTGAGCAAAACTCCCAGAACCACACGGGGGGACCTAGTGAATGACCTGCAGAAAGCTGGGACTAAAGTAACACACTACACCGCCAGGGACTCAGATACTGCAGTGCCAGACGTGTCCCCCTGCTTAAGACAGTACATATCCGGGCCCGTCTGAAGTTTGCTAGAGAGCATTTGGATGTTCCAGAAGAGTATTGGGAGAATGTCATATGGTCAGAAGAAACCAAAGTAGAACTGTTTGGTAGAAACACAACTCGTCGTGTTTGAAGGAGAGTGAATGCTGAGTTGCATCCAGAGAACACCATACCTACTGTGAAGCATGGGGGTGGCAACATCATGCTTTGAAGCTGTTTCTCTGCAAAGGGACCAGGACGACTGATCCGTGTACAATCCGTGTGAAAGAATGAATGGGGCCATGTATCGTGAGATTTTGAGTGCAAACCTCCTTCCATCAGCAAGGGCATTGAAGATGAAACGTGGCTGGGTCTTTCAGCATGACAATGATCCTAAGCACACCGCCAGGGCAACGAAGGAGTGGCTTCATAAGAAGCATTTCAAGGTCCTGGAGTGGCCTAGCCAGTCTCCAGATCTCAACCCCATAGAAAACCTTTGGAGGGAGTTGAAAGTCCATATTGCCCAGCGACAGCCCCAAAACATCACTGCTCTAGAGGAGATCTGCATGGAGGAATGGGCCAACATACCAGCAACAATGTGTGCCAACCTTGTGAAGATTTACAGAAAACATTTGACCTCTGTCATTGCCAACAAAGGATATATAACAAAGTATTGAGATGAACTTTTGTTATTGACCAAATACTTATTTTCCACCATAATTTGCAAATAAATTCTTTAAAAATCAGACAATGTGATTTTCTGGATTTGTTTTCTCATTTTGTCTCTCATAGTTGAGGTCTACCTATGATGTCAATTACAGGCCGGCCTCATCTTTTTAAGTGGGAGAACTTGCACAATTGGTGGCTGACTAAATACTTTTTTCCTCACTGTACATATAAACCATTGGCACAGTAGATGTGACTTCATCTACCTCCTATGTGCTTTTTCTTCCAAGATTTGCACTACAATGGCCAGAGTGGGTGATTATTATTATGGAGCATGTGACTATCTGTTTCACTAGTGAAAACTACAGTTTCTAAACATTTTATAGGTTGTGAATAACTGAAAAATGTCATTTGTTGAATTTGCAGCATTAAGAGGTCACATTTACTGAAATAAAAAGCTATTTCAAGCAAAAATATATTTACATGTTAGGACTAGAGATGGGCAAATCGTTTGTACCGAGCTGGGTTTGACCTAGATATACCGAATTGCTTAGTTTTTTATGAAACTGAACAAATGGAGATTTGTCTTTGGTGAACTAAAATGGCTGCCTGTAAGGGTCTTGCCAAACAAAGCAACCCTGACACTACTGCAGGGTCTGGAAGGAAGCACAGAGACAAGTGAGCCCTAATCTCACCCCAGCCACTGTCTCTTCCTATTGCCTCAGTTACCCTAAATAGTAAAAGGACAACCTGAAGACAAGCCCTATACTGGGTAAGTGACACACAGTACAGGACAAGACTAAACAACACAGAAGCGGAGTGAGCAAGCCAAGGGGTCAGTAACAAACGAGCAATGCAGTACAAAATCTAAATCCAAGAGAATAGTCAAAGTCAAAGCCAGTGGTCAGAAAATCAGGTAACAAGGTAGCAAGGGAAATAATAAAGAGAGCAGGCAAAACACAAGTGCAATAACCGGCGACTTGCAGAGAAGTGACATCCTGTATATAGAAAGTCTGGGCCCAGCCCCACACCTGATAGGCACACAGGCTGTCAATCACACAAGCCAGGAAGAGATTAACTCTATACCGTCCAGAGAGAAATGCTTAGGACACGGGTGTGGTTAGAAATCCATTACACTGATTAGGACCATGTTCAGACTGAGCATTAAGAAACTGACACAAAGAACCAAATTGAAGACGCCTCCTTCGCCACAGCGTGCGAGCGGAGGGCGGCGCCGAGACCCAAAACGGCAGAGACGTTACACTGCCACATTATACTCTAGGGTCTTTTCAGAACCTAGAGTATAATAATAATAATAATAATAATACATTTTATTTATATAGAGCCAACATATTCCGCAGTACTGTACAATTTGTAGGGTTCAGGTACTGACAAAAAGATACATTACAAAAAAATAGTCAATTCACCCACTGGGACTGAGGGCCCTGCTCGCAAGAGCTTACAATCTATGAGGTAGAGGGGGTGACACAAGAGGTAGCAGGGGCGGCATCGGAGGTAGCATTGCTTGTACAATGGTCAGACAATTTTGTAATAGAGGTTACTGTTATTGCACATATATAAAGCTGTATGAGCCGTCACCAGTTGTGTCCTTTAAAGTGCAGATGGTGTCTGGACATATAAAGTTAGTCTCATACGGCATCATATCCTGTGAGGTAATGTTGGAGCATCAACAGAGGAGGGTACGTTTTAGGGATTCTAACTACGGAAGGGTTTACATTAGGAGTTGTGATAGGCCTGTCTGAAAACATGTGTCTTTAGTTTACGCGTGAAGCTGTGGAAATTGTATAATAGGTGGAGGTTCAGGGGAAGTGTAAAAAATGAAAAAAAAAAAACATTCATACTTACCTTCCCTTACCTCTTTGGACCTCCTTGTGGTGTCCAGCACTTTCCTGTTGATATCAGCACTGAGGCCTGTGATTGGGCCAAGGTGGTGACTTGGGCATGCTTAGCGTCAAAATGTCATGATGCTCGGTGTGCCCAGGTCACCACTGAGGCTCAATCACAGGCCTTAGCTCTTAGCCCAGTCTGATGATGTCACAGAAGAGCACCAGAAATCACCAGGAAAGCACCGGTTGCTGCAAGGAGGCCCAAAAGAGATAACAAAAGGTGAGTATAAAGATATGTTCACAGGGTGGAATTTGCCACGGATTTTGGGGCAGATTCTGCCAGGAATTTGCCTCCCATTGTTTTCAATGAGAGTCAGAGATCGCTGCAGGACACTGAAAAAATAAACGTTATGCTTGATCTTGCTGTGGATTGGAGACTCCCTGCTGATTAGGCCCATTCATCTGCATCAGCATCCCATCGCGGCTAGACTGCGGCCGAATATACAGCAGCAGAAAATGAAGAGGAATTCCTCTTCATTTTCCACCGCGTGAACATAAACTAAATGTTTTTTTTTATTTTTTTACACCGCTTCTGGGCCTGCACCTACCTGAAGAGACGCCAGAGTAAATTAGCGTCACTTTCATTTTGACATCAGCTGTGTTTGCCTTAGAGAGTTAGGAATTGGAAAGATAGGTTCCTAGGTGCTTTAACCCCTTAAGGACCCAGACCAAAACTGCATTAAGGAACAGGCCTCATTTTTCAAAACTGACATGTGTCACTTTATATGGCAATAACTTTGAGACATCTTAACTTACACAAGTGATTTTGAGATTGTTTTTTAGTGACACATTGTACTTCATGTTAGTGGTAACACTACTGAATATTTTTGTATTTATTTATTAAAAAATTGAAAATTTGATGGAAATTTGGGAAAAAATCGCAATTTTCAAAATGTGAAATGCTCTACTTTTCAGACAGATAGTCATAGCACCCAAAAACATTAATAAAAATTATCTACCATATCTCTGCTATATATTGGCATCATCTTTTAATCGTCCTGTAATTTATTTTGGATGTTAGGCTTACAAGTGTAACAGCGATTTTGCAGATTTACAAGAAAATTTCCCAAACTAATTTTTTAGGGACCACTTCAGTTCTGAAGAGGATTATAAAGGCCTATATATTAGAAACCCCCATAAATCACCCCATTTTCAAAACTGCACCCCTCAAATAATTAAAAACAGAATTTGGGAAGTTTGTTAACCCTTTAAGCATTTCACTGGAATTAAAACAATATGGAGGTGAAATTTAAACATTTAATTTATTTCCACTAATTCCTTAATTTAGCCCTAAAATTAAAGGAGAAAATGCATCTCACAGTTTGTTATGCAATTTCTCCTGAGCACTGAAATACCCATTATGTGGGTGTAAACTGATGTTTGGGCGAATGGCAGCGCACGGAAGGGAATTAGTGACACTGGGCGTCTGAAAAGCAGATTTTGCTGGAATAGTTTTCAGGTGCCATGTGTCATTTGCAGAGCCCCTAGAGTACCAATACAAAGGAAACCCCCAAAAAGTAACCCCATTTTGGAAACTACACCCCTCACAGAATTCATCAAGGGGTATAGTGAGCATTTTGACCTTACAGCCATTTCACAGATTTTACTAACACTGGGATGTATAAATGAAAAATTACTAAAATGTTACTTTATTCCCAAAGTTTTCATTTTCACAAGGGGTTAAAGGAGAAAAAGCCCCACACAGTTTGCAAAACAATTGCTCCTAAACACGGCAATACCCCATATGTGGTCGTAATCTGCTGTATGGGTACATGGCAGGGCTCAGAATGGAAAGAGCGCTATTTTGCTTTTGTAGGGCAGATTTTGCTGGAATAGTTTTCAGGTGCCGTGTCGCATTTGCAGAGCCCCTAAAGTACCAATACAATACAAACCCCCAAAAAGTGACCCCATTTTGGAAACTATACCCCTCACAGAACATATCAAGGGGTATAGTGAGTATTTTGACGCTACAGCTGATTCACAGATTTTATTAACATTGGAACATTAAAATGAAAAATTACTTTTTTTTCAATAAACCGTCCATATAGCCCAAAATTTTTCATTTTCACAAGAGGACAAAGGAGAAAAAGCTCCCCAAGGTTCGTTACACAATTTCTCCTGAACACAGAAATTCCCCATATGTGGTTGTAATCTGCTGCATGGGTACATGGCAGGGCTCAAAATGGAAAGAGCGCTATTTAGCTTTTGGAGGGCAGATTTTGCTGGAATAGTTTTTGGGTGCCATGTCGCATTCGCAGAGCCCCTACAGTACCAATACAATACAAACCCCCAAAAAGTGACCCCATTTTGGAAACTACACCCCTCATAGAATTTATCTAGGTGTATCGTGAGCATTTTGACCTCACAGCTGTTTCACAGATTTTATTGACTTTGGGACGTAAAAATGAAAAATTACTTTTTTCCAATAAACCATCCATTTAGCGACATATTTTTAATTTTTGCAAGTGGTTAAAGAAGAAAAAACACCCCACAGTTTGTTACACAATTTCTTCTAAACACAGAAATGCCCCATATGTGATTATAATCTGCTGTTTGGGTACATGGTGGGGCTCAGAATGGAAAGAGCGCTATTTGGCTTTTGGAGGGCAGATGTGGCTGGAATAGTTTTTGAGTGCCATGTCGCATTTGCAGAGCCCCTAAAGTACCAATACAATGGAAACTTCTCAAAAGTGACCCCATTTTAGAAACTACACCATTCAAGGAATGTATCAAGGGGTATTATCATTTTGAGCCTAAAAATGCTTCCCAAAAATTAATGTACAAAGTGAAAATTAAAGTTTTTAAAGAAATATCCAATTTCAGTGCCTAATACGTTGCGGCCACTTTGTGGCATCAGAGACATGAACTCCTAAAACTATTAAGTGGGCTATCCCGGGGACAAAAAAATTAAATATGTGGGTGTAAACTGCTGCTTGGGCACACAGCAGGGCTCAGAAGGGAAGGAGCACTGTTTTTTTAGCTTTTGGAGTATAGATTTAGAGGGACTTTCTGGTCGCCATGTTATTTTTGCAGAGCCCTGGAAGTTCCAGTAAATTGGAATTCCCCAAGACGTGACCCCCATTTTGTAGGGGCAATTTTAGGGTCTCTGCAAATGTGACATGGCGTCCAAAAGACAACGATCTAAATATGCGCTCCAAAAGCACATAGCGCTCCTTCACATCTGCGCCCTGCTGTGTGCCCAAATGGCAGTTTATGCCCACATGTATGACACTGGTGTACCCAGGATAATGTACTTAACAACGCCATATGTGGGTATTAACTACTGTTTGGGCACAGCCGGACACAGAAGGGAAGGAGCGCTATTTTGGTTTTTGGAGCACAGTTTGCTTTTTGGACACCATGCCACTTTTGCAGAGCCCATGAATTGCCAGTAAAGTGGAATCCGCAGACATGTCACCCCATTTTGGAAACTATACCCTTCAAGGGATTTATCAAGTGGGGTAGCGAGCATTATTAACCCTTAAGCGTTGCATTCTTTTAATTTCCAGAAATGAATGCGCAGCTGATAATGAAAAGTTAAAAATGAAATTTTTCCATAGATATTTAGACATTTCAGTGCCCGATATGTTGTGTCCAGCTTATGTCTGCACAGACACACACTCCAAAAACTGTTGAGCGGGTATCCCGGGCATAACAGCTTTTGGAGCGTTCATCTCTGATACAAGCCGGGCACAACATATTACGCACTGAAAATTGTCATTTTCACCTTTCACAATCAGCTGCGTATTCATTTATGGATAATAAATTATAGCAACACTTGGGGGTTAAAAATGCTCACTGTACCCCTGGATAACTTCCTTCAGGGGTGTAGTTTCCAAAATGGGGTAACATGTCAGAGTATTCCACTGTACTGGCATTTTAGCTCTGCAAAAGTGTCATGGCATCCAAAAACCAAACCGTCCAAGTCTGTGCTCCAAAAACCAAATAGCGCTCTACATATGACTTTTTGATCACTTTTTATGGCATATTTTGTAAGTTGAGATGGCGAAAAATCATTACTTTTGCTGGGTTTTTTCCGTTTTTTTTTCCCCAACGTTCACCATGTACGTTAAATATGGTTTCAGTTTTATTGTACGGAGGTTTGTTACGGAGGCGGGGATACCAAATATGTATTGTTTTAATTAATTTTTAGGTTTTTTTTATATAATTTTATATAGGAAAAGGGAATTTTTGGGGCTTTATTCTTTTATTAATTTTTTTTCACATACTTTTTTTTTTCTTTTCACTTTTTTTACTTTTTCATGTGTTCCATTAGGACACCTGAGCCAGAGATGCTGTGATCTCTGGCTCAGTACTATAGACTGCAAGACACAAGCATACATGTGTCTTGTAGTCTATACAGGAAATCATCGCTATGGAAACACACAGCGCTGACTTCCGAAGGTCTCAGCAGGATCAACCAGGTAGTGGGATCTCCAGGTAGCCTGGGATCACTGGGCAGACCCCGGGCTGCAGATTATAGATATCAGCACCCCACAATCTCACCACGGGGGGTGCCGCAAGATGGCGGAACCCCTTGGATGCCGCGGTCACGTTTGACCGCAGCATCCAAGGGGTTAAAACCTTCGATCGGAACTCAGTTCCGACCGGGGGATATGGAGCAGGGTGTTACCTGTCAGTTCCGATGCCGTCCGCTCAGATAGTGAGCGGGCGGCCAGCCTTGGGCGTAGTATTACGCCCTGGTGCGCGAAGGACCTAGCGCCCAGGATATAATAGTACGTCCAAAGTCGTTAAGGGGTTAAGAGTTGTTTTAAGCCCTTCCCGACATCCGCCGTAATAGTACAGTGGATGTTGGTTATTTAAATATGGCGACTGCTCAGGAGGTATTATACAGCAGAGACCCGGCGTTAGTGTATTAAGGCCCCATGGCTCCTTTGTTAAAGATGATCGAGGCGCCATTTTTGCTGGGGATTACCAGCACCCAGAGCAAGATCCGAGACCGCCATTCTGTTGCCATGACTGCCGGGAGTTTATTGAAGGCTCCCAGGCTTCTCTGCCATCCATTTGTATGGCAGTCTGCTTTATGCTGATATTTTGCAATACTTTACATTGCATTAGAGATCAGACCCCCTGGGGTTCAAGACCCAAAATGCAATAAAATGCAATAAAACAAAAAAGTAAAAAAAAAATATAAAAAAAAATAAAAAGAATTAAAAGTTCAAATATCCCCCCCCCCTTTTCCTAGAATACCTAAAAAAGTTAAAAATTAAAAATATTTTTCCCGTACTGTGAACACCGTAGCGGGAAAAAAAAATTCAAAAGTGCTGAACTGCCATTTTTTTTTGCTGTTTTGCCTTTGATAAATATTTGAATAAAAAGTGATCGAAGAAATAGACATTCCCCCAAAATGGTATGACTAAAAAAAAAAAAATGATGTCCTATGCATCCCCATACATGGAAATGTAAAAAAGTTACGGGTGTCAGAATATAGATTTTTGTTAAGGAATTAAAATGTAAATAAAATTATATAAATTTGGTATCCCCGGAATTGTAATGAAACATAGAACAAAGGTGACATGTTATTTTGATTGCAGAGTGAACACTGTAAAAATGAAGCCCATAACAAAGTCGCACAAATGCACTTTTTCTCCAATTCCACCACATTCTGAATTTTTTTCCAGCTTCCCAGTGCATTGTATGGAATATTAAATGGTACCATTATGAAGAACAATTTGTGCTGCAAACATTAAGCCCTCATATGGCTCTGTGAATGGAAAAATTAAAAAGTTATGGAGTTTGGAAGGCGAAGAGCCAAAAAACGAAAATCAAAAAATGTCACCGGCAGAAGGAGTTAAAGTTTGGTTTATACTGAACTTGTTCGACCCGAAATAAGTCAGGGACCCAAGCCGCCAAACCCAAGCATGAAACGAATCTTAAGAGATTCGACCATCTCCTAATAGGACCCCTTCTTTGATATCATCTTCACAATTCTGGCATACATTGAACTTGTGAGTTTTTGGATAATTTCTGCTTTAATTTCTTTGCAAGATGTCAGAATAGTTTCCCAGAGTGCTGTTTTGATATGAACTGCCTCCCACCTGCATAGATCTTTTGCTCGACAATACTCCAAAGATTTTCAATAGGGTTGAGATTGGGGAAGGATGGTGGCCACACCATGAGTTTCTCTCCTTTTATTCCCATAACAGCCATGCTTTGCTGTATAACATGGTGCATTGTCATGCATAGAGATAATTTTGCTATGAAGAGCATGGTTCTTCTTTTTGTACCATGGAAGAAAGTAGTCAGTCAGAAACTCTATATACAGTACTTTGCAAATGTCATCTCCATAACTTCAGGGAACCTAAAGAACCTACCAGCTCTCTCCCCATGATCCTGGCCCAAAACATGACCCATTACCATGTGGATGACATGGGTATCTTTGATAAGACTCCTTTCCCCATAAAATTGCATCATCACCCTGTAATTACATTCTGAGGATGTTAATGGCGGGGGGGGGGGGAATTGCAAAAACATTTCCAAGTCGCTGCATGGGATCATGGGGAGGGAAGTAGATTATAACTCTCAATCTTAACAAAATATTGGGATGCATGAAATAAAGGCTAACTGTATCACAAATATATTTTTATTAATCAGATTTTTGTTGTATTAATTGTATGTTTGGTAGGTATTAGAGCACATCATTTTTAACTAAACACCTTTTTTAATCTCAGGGCTATTTACTGAAATCCAAAAATAATTTAAGATATAGATTATGCCACCTCTTCCTCGAAGAAATAAGAAAGTAGGTAGAAAAGGTGCATATAATTTGTGCAACTATAGTAGAAGAGTTCCCTACTAATATCTCATTCCTTCATTGAAATAGAAAACATTAATATAGTCAATTATAAATTTCCTTGTGGGGTAACTTCAATAAAGAACAATGGTAAATCTGCACTATACATCATTTCTGATACAACTGTCCAAAACATTAATAAAAATGAGAATATTTGTTGCTGGGTTTAGCTTGAAGAGTTCGTGACAACTGGCTTTTATGAAAAATGTGAACAATGTTCTTAAACTAACTGTGAAGTTAGTGACACTTTGTATCATTGAAAAAGATAGTGTCAAGCTCCTTTCAAGTCTGCTCCATTCAATCACTTTAACAAAAGTTGTCTTCATTGAAAGATAATATTTTTTAGATTAGTTAAAATATGTTACATGTGAAATCTGTAATTTCTACCCACATTTCACACATTTTATCATATTCCAGAATATATATTTTTCTGTCTAATGACCATGCAATTGCTGAAGCTGTTTCAAGCTTAAATATGGCACGCACAGAACAGAAAGTAACTAAGACTTTTTTTTTTTATAATTTAGTCTGAAATATCATTCAAAGTCACTGATATAAAAAGTACACTTTATCTATCAAACAAGTACTATACCTTAGAAACAAACCATTATAATATGATCCACTGGTTTCCATTATCTAGAAATGAGTGAAACTTTAAGCTTTGACTTTGTTGTCAGGTTTGAACTAAACCAAAAAAAAAAAAAAATGACAACAAATATTTGGAAATGTTAACGGCAACCAATCAGAAGAATTTAGGACACTAAAACACCAGAATGGCTTAGTGTACTAAATATGTCTATGGTGAGTCTGTCCTGATATTACTGCGAAATGAGTCCAACGTTCTGTGCAGTGACGCTGAGATGTTCCTGCATCAAAAATTAAGAATACATTTGGTAAGACAGGTAAGGCAGACAGACTTACAGTTTTGCAGGCAGTTTTGAGCCATTAAATATCCAGTCCATATGGGCATGCTGGTGGTTTTGTGTCCCAAACCATTCTGACAGGTTTTCTTTAAGGTATTATTTTCCCCGTTTGGTGACGTCCCAGACGTCAGCCGATGTCATTTTGCATCGCGATGCCAGCCCGCATCACGTGACCCCGGCCTGGTCCAAAATTGATGAAGGCCGAAGTAGCAGGGAGTGGACCGGAGCGAGGAACAGGTAAGTAACAGGTAAGTTTTTTTATGTTTCTATCCTCCCCTGGGTCTACAATCATTATACTCTGGGGTCTGAAAAGACTCCAGAGTATAATAATTGTTCATGGGTGGTCCACAATGTGACATAACACTGTGTGCAGGGGCCACTATGGGGAATAATACTGTGTGCAGGAGCCACTATGGGGAATAATACTGTTTGCAGGGGCCACTATGGGGAATAATACTGTGTGCAGGGCCCACTATGGGGCATAATACTGTGTGCAGGGGCCACTATGGGGCATAATACTGTGTGCAGGGGCCACTATGGGGCATAATACTGTGTGCAGGGGCCACTATGGGGCATAATACTGTGTGCAGGAGCCACTATGCTGCATAATACTATGTGCAGGGGCCACTATGGGGCATAATACTGTGTGCAGGGGCCACTATGGCACAAAATACTGTGTGCAGGAATGTGTTTTTTTTGGGGGGGGTGGAAGGGGCGGTCCGGGGGGGGTGGTTGGAGGCAGCGGTTTGGAGGGGGCCCATGTCAAATGTTCGCCTTGGGGCCCAGCCATTCCTAGTTACGCCACTGATTACAATATTCTAGTTACCTTTTTTTTCCCCTCCTCCTCATCTACAGTATGTTAACAGTCCAGCCCATGGTTCATTAGGGACATTTCATAGCCATTCATTATACTGTGTTAGTACTACCGTATATAAAATTCTAACCAACAAGCAAGTTATGGTTGACACAGTACAAGGTAAAGACTTAAAAGGGTTGTCCAGTTACAGCAAATAAATGTTATTGCTTGTATAATGAAAAGATATACAATTTTCCAATATATTTTCTATATCAATTCCTCACTGTTTGCTAGATGCTTGCTGTTATTCTTAGTTTACTTACAGTGGCTAAAAATCAGTCCATGATCATGTGATGGACACAGTGGTGTACAGCTCTTTACAAGACAGATCTCTGATTACTATACTGATTACTGTGTGTTCATCAGCTGGACAGCCCCTTTAAGTCTTTATCTTGTACTGTGTCAACCGTAACTTGCTTGTTGGTTTAGATTCCATAGAAGTTGACCAGTTTCAGCAAATAAACAAATGTTATTGTTTGTATAAGGAAAAGTTATAAAATTACCCAATATACTTTCTGTATCGATTCCTCATGGTCTTCTAGATCTTAGCTTGCTGTCATTCTTTGTTTTTCTTCCAGTGAATAAAAATCAGTCCATGGCCTTTACATCTGTGAGAAATTGATATAGAAAGTATACTGGAAAATTGTAAAATTGCTTATATAAAAATAACATTTATTTGCTGAAACAGCTAAATGGCCACTAATTTTTCAAGCAACTTAGTCTTCTTTCATAGGGCATGTGATTGTGGACCAACATGTAATGACCTATAATTAAACATGTTGCTGCTTTTTACCTGAAAAACCTCTCTAAAACTCCTGCCACTAGGTGTCTCCCTTCTAATTAATTTATAGTTAACTCCTTTGTTACTAGGGAAGTACATCCCTAGATACATTAGATGAGCAAGACGGAAAGAAAGTGAAGTGAGCGGGGAGGCGATTTTCTCTCTTCACACAGTGAATCCAGATGGGAGTGGTTAATTCTACTCATAGGATCACAAATGCCTGCAAGCTACACTGAATGAAGATTATGCAGAATCTCACAACTTATAATGTAATAAAAGTCTTCTATGTACTTGTATTTACTTCTGGCTTCTTGTGTGGTGTCAAATGGGCTATTAATCACAGACAGCAAGCAGCTTTACTGACTGTGCTAATAGATTGATCTTTTAGTGTACCATGACTGCATGGTAGATGCTAGAATGGAGTGGGTACCTGCATATATTTTTCCTATATTTGCAGTTCAGTGTTCCTGAATCTCCTATATGATGTCACTAGGGTTGTTTGTTTTGTACAGTTACTTCTGGCCCCCATTATAACCAAGCTAGTTATAATGGGGAGGAGGGCAAACTGCTTCCTATTGTACATGTCCACAGCCTCAAAGTAAAATGTAAAATGTGCTTCAGCCAAAATGGGAACATTATCAGCACCACAGAAACTGATAGGACAGGCTATACAGTCATAGACAGATTGCTCAGCAAGACCCTACACAAGTGGCGTAACTAGGAATGGCTGGGCCCCAAGGCAAACATTTGACATGGGGCCCCTCCCCGAACCGCTGCCCCCAAACCCCCACCCAGACCGCCCCCTCCAACCCCCCTGCACAAACCGCATTCCTGCACACACTATTATGCCCCATAGTGGTACTCTATGCACACTATTATGCCCTATAGTGGCCCCTGAACACAGTATTATGCCCCATAGTGGCTCCTGCACACAGTATTATGCCAGGCTGATGTCGAGATGCATAATGACGTCGGCTGACGTCTGGGACGTCACAAAACAGGCCCGAAGCCTGCTGGAGTGCAGGAGAGGAAGTAACAGTGTTTTTTATATTCCCTCACCTCCCCTGGGCCTCCGATCGTCAGACCCCAGAGTATAATGATAGCAGTGTTTGTGGGGTGCGCGGTAGCGGCTGCCACAGGGCTCCAGGCCCCCTAATGTCCCAGGCTCTGTGGCTGCCTCTACCACTGCTACCTCGGTATTTACACCCACATATTTCAACTTTTCATGAAAAGTTAGGTGCCCTTTAATCAGTCTGCTATTATTGATAATTTAACCAAAATAATGATTTACACCATTGCATCATCTGCAAAATCAAAAGACTTGCACACAACCATAGCTTTTTATCCACAATTGTGGATCCGCAATTGTGGATAAAAGTATGGACCAATTCATTTCTATGGGCCTGTACACATGGCTGTAGCTTTTGTAGCCGTCCATCCATGCCATATACAAGGATCACAAATTATGAAGCATGTCCTATTTTTGTCCGCATTTGTGGCACAGGCAATTGTAGGGGCTCATCTCATACAAGTCTATGGAGAGGGAAGGGGGAGAAGTGAGCAGGAAGTACAGGAGAAGAAAGAAGCTGAGTGGAGGATTTCTATGAATGTCACGGCTCTTTACTTACATTAGTACAGGTTACTACTTTTATATATGTCCACCACAGTGGCGTAACTAGGAATGGCTGGGCCCCAAGGCAAACATTTGACATGCCCCCCCCCCGAACCGCCGCCCCTGCACACAGTATTATGCAGCCTAGTGGCCTCTCACACAGTATTATGCCCCATAGTGGTCCCTGCACACAGTATTATTCCCCATAGTGGCCCCTGCACACAGTATTATGCAGCATAGTGGCCCCTGCACACAGTATTATGCCCCATAGTGGCCCTTGCACACAGTATTATGCAGCATAGTGGCCTCTGCACACAGTATTATGCCCCATAGTGGACCCTGAACACAGTATTATGCAGCATAGTGGCCCCTGCACACAGTATTATGCAGCATAGTGGCCCCTGCACACAGTATTATGCCCCATAGTGGCCCCTGCACACAGTATTATGCCCCATAGTGGCCCCTGCACACAGTATTATACCCCATAGAGGCCCTGCACACAGTATTATGCCACATAGTGGTCCCTGCACACAGTATTATGCCCAATAGTGGACCACCCATGAACGATTATTATACTCTGGGGTCTTTTCAGACCTCAGAGTATAATGATCGGAGACCCAGGGGAGGGTACAAACATAAAAAACAATGCTACTTACCACTTCCTGGCTCCACTGCACTCTGGTGCGCTACTTTGGCCATCTTCAATGTTGGACCAGATCTCGCGTGATCCAGGCCAGCGTCGCGACGCATAATGATGTCGGCTGAGGTCTGGGACGTCACCAAACAGGCCCGAAGCCTGTCGGAGCGTAGGAGAGGTAAGTGACATTGTTTTTTATGTTCGCTTACCTCCCCTGGGCCCCCGATCGTTATACTCAGGGGTCTGAAAAGACCCCGGAGTATGATAGCAGTGTTTGTGGGGTTTGCGGTAGCGGCTGCCACAGGGCATCCCTGGTATTTATGCCCCTGGTCCACCATGGTCCTGAGGTAGTTAGCATGTTTTAGACTACCTCAGACTTCCTTTGCAAATTAAACTACTGTTCGAAAAGGTTTTATTGAGTGGTCATACAGTACTTGTGAACCAGATGAGCTGCATCCACGGTGTACTGGTTTGCCATATAGTTTAATGTGCTTAATATGGACCAGGTAAATAAACACTATTTATAAGCTGTACATATTGCTTCTTTATAATCTTAGCATATTTTTAGTTGCATCAACCTTTTCAAGTTGTTCTTTAAATAAATGAAATTCAACTGTTTAATGAAATGCATTAAATCTATTCAGTATGACTAAAAAATGTTTTTATTTTTTTGCACATAAGATTATTGTAAAAAGCAATATCTGTAAGTCAGTTATTCACTGTTTCTAGACATCTTTTTATTAGTTTGTACAAAATTTATATACAGCTTAAACATTTTAATTGAACTCAGACTTGTGTTTTGCTTGGCTGCATCTACAGTAGACAGTATCTTATTATGAACGCTGTTTGCTTCTCCAAAGTCTATACTTTCTGCCACACACCAAATCCCACATACAATATTCTATCATGTTTTCTGAAGTTGTGGTATTTGTGAGAGTCTTGTACATTAGTTCATAATCCACTTGTGTTTCTTTTTCCCATCAAAAAGAAAAGTGTTCTTACAAGTTATTTAATGAGACTCCAAAATCTTAACATTTCTGTTGTCAGGTAATCTTCCTTCATTGTTATAACTTAAAATATGTTTTCAGTGTGATGTTAAAATTATCAGAAAATATAAAAAATATAATCCCTGTGAAATTATTATTATGTGGTGATATAAAAGCTTTTTCTGTTGTCTAGCAGAACCATTGCAGTCAGATGTCTATTATGCTTGAAATTAGTTTAACGTCTTGCAAAGGTGTTTAAATTTGCAAAGAATATCAATACAAGAAGTAGTTTTATTCAAACTACTTTGATAAAAAAAAAACTGCAGAAATATTTGATACACAATGAAAGCAAACATTCTTCTCTGTTATTTTCTAACCTGTAATCCTTCTGTTATGCTTCTGATTTTACTTTACTTTTCTCTTACTCCTACCAAAAATTAAAACAAATGCATTTATATGTGTCATAAAAAAAGTTAAAAGTGCCTAAAAAATATTGTGTTGAGTGAGAACACCATATTGTTTTCAATGTACTTATGCCATAAAAATAAATGTAAAAATGTGTTTTGTGCCCAATGTGTTTTGCATGGCATATCGGCAGCACTGAGGGAAAGTATACCTGGTTCTTATGGTTATAGCTAAATTATAGTTTATGCAGTAGGTACAATATGTGAAATACCCTTAATTTAATTTTATATACCCATACAGGTGCATCTCAATAAATTAGAATATCTTTGAAACGTTCATTCATTTCAGTAATTCAGTAATACAATTCATAATCAGCGTCTTCCATGATTGTGTATCCTACTGAACCAGACTGAGGGACCATTTAAAGGCTTAGGAAACCTTGGCAGGTGACACACTGAATTTACAATACTGAACTTTTTTACAATATTCTAATTTGGTTAGATTTGGGTTTTCATTACCTGTAATTCATAATCAACATTTATAGAAATAAAACAATTGAAATAGAACACTCTGTGAGTAAAGAATCTAGAAAATATAGGTCTCTTTTTTAATGTAATTACTGAATTAAATAAACGTTTCAAAGATATTCTAATTTATTGAGATGCACCTGTATGTTATAATGTATTTGTATTTCACTCCACCATCTCTGTTAAAGGTTTGGATTTTTATGGAATATAGACCCTGTGACTGTAGGGCTATATTTATTATGTTCATGTTGTACTGTTGGTATAAAAACTGACTTTTTTCACTTGCTTACAATATGGGTATTCATATGTCTGTTTTTGATGATCAATCAAAAAATAGGACATGTACTATTATTGTCCAATTTATACTGATCTGTTAATAAACTCAAATCTATAATTAATCCATTAAGATGGGTCCCAGATAAATGCAAAATGGCTACAAACAAATGTAACATTTAATCTATTTTTAATTTTTATTTGTATCCATGGTTGTCTGAATATACTTAAGCAAATATATGCCCAAAAAGAGTTTTTCCCATATGTTTGGCCAGAATATTTCTGAATCACATGTCAAATTTATTGAAAATTGTGCAGGCAGTTAATAGTCATTGGCAGATTAAGTATTCCATGGTTCCGGGCTGCCCACTAAATTTGCCCCCCATCTCCATAAATAGTCACCCATTCCCCAATTGCTATATTTATAATCAGTAATTCCAGATGAGGTGATTGATTTTTGTAGTGGATTTGACTTGATTTTGCCAAACCTGGACCAAGCAAAAGGTTACAATTAGCAGAGTAGCTGGGAAATTTTAAAGAAGTGATACCAGAATTTTTTTCACTCCACCATTTGTAATTGTGATAGGGGAAGCAGTGTTGTGGTTTGAAAACTTACCAGGTGCATAATTCACCTAGATTCAGCCTCTATTTGGACTATTCCATTAACAGACATAACCTGTACTCTGACTAGTCAACAGTTTCTTTTGTGTGAACTGGCAGTTTCTCTATTTATTCCTATGAGTGCAGGTCACATGGTCTGAAAGGATAAAATTCAGGAATTAAGACACCTTTTTTAACTACATTACAGTTTACCCCATGTGTGGGAAATTCTGTGTGTGCTTCTTTAAGCTGGCAGGCACTGGCAGATCTCCAAGATTTTTTAGGTTATAACAATGACGGGAAATTGTAGTGTTCTAAACTTATTAGAACACTTTCTTTTGTGATGGGAAAAAGAAACACAAGCAGATTGTGAACTAATGTACCAAACACTCATGCATACCAAATCTTCAGATAACATGATAGTATATTATATGTGGGATTTGGTGTGTGGTAGAAAGTAGAGACTCTGGAAAACCAAACAATGTAAGTAGAATGTGCAGCAAATTCCAATCCATTACATGCCACCCCCTGGGTACCCTCTACCTCCCCAACTGAGCTCCATGTCAGCTACCGACTGCCACCTTTACCATCTTCTATCCAAGCCATAAGGAAAGAAGATTATGTGCAACTTAATGAAGCAACATCTCAAGACATCAGCCAGGAAGTTAAAGCTTGGGCGCAAATGGGTCTTCCAAATGGACAATGACTCGAAGCATACTACCAAACTAGTTACAAAGTGGCTTAAGGATAACAAAATTAATATTTTGGAGTGGCCATCACAAAGCCCTGATCTCAAGCCTATTGAAAATTTGTGGGCAAAGCTAAAAAGGCAGGTGCGAGCAAGGAGGCCTACAAACATGGCTCAGTTACACCAGTTCTGTCAGGAGGAATGGGCCCAAATTCCTACCAACTATTGTGAGAAGCTTGTGGAAGGATATCCAAAACATTTGACCCAAGTCATACAGTTTAAGGGCAATGGTACCAAATGCTAATGAAATGTATGTAATCTTTTGACTTTGCAGAAAGTAATAAAAATGACCTAAAAAATTATCTCTCTTTCATTATTCTGGCATTTGGCAAATATAAATAATTTTGGTAATCCTAATTGACATAAAACGGGGAAGGTTTATTATGATTTCATGTCTTTTATATATTGTATGTAAACTTCTGTACCATTTTATTTTCTATGCACTGCACTGGGAAGCTGTAAAAAAATTTCAGAAAGAGGTGGAATTGGAAAAAAACTCAACTGCACAATTTTCTTACAGACTTTATTTTTACATTTACCATGCAGTAAAAATGACACGCTACCCATATTCTATGGGTTTGTATGATCACGACGATACCAAATATATATAGTTTTTGTTATGTTTTAACATCTTTACAAAAATTCTAAACTTTGAAAAATGTAAAGCTTTCTTTCCTTCACCATTTTGTGACACCTGTAACTTCTTTATTTTTCCATGTACTGTGTAAGGGCTAATTTTTAGCAAGTTGTAGATTTTATTAATAACATTTTGGAAATTTGTATGATGCTTTAATGGCTATTTATTCAATATTTTGTGGGAGGGGAAATGATGAAAAATTGTCAGTTTGCTTGTTTTGATTTTTTTCCTACACCATATGGGATAAATATCTTTTTTTTTTTTATAGTTCAGGCATTTTTAGAAGAGGGGAAACCTAGTTTGATTATGTTAATTGTTGTTTATTTTTGTTTAATCTAGGGAAGGGGGGTGATATAAACTTTTAGATTTTTTTTTATTTTTTTATACTTTTTTCATTTATTTATTTATCTTTTTGTTTTTAGACACCCTAGGGTACTTGAACCCTTCGAAGTCTGATAGCCTATACAATATAATATAATACAACTATATTGCAGTATATTGTGAAAATCATTCATTTCTATCACACGCTGCCTATGGCAGCATGTAATAGACTCTTAGCAATGACAAAACCGGGAGCCTTCAGTAGGCTCCCGACTGTCATGACAACTGATCATCACCCACTAATGACATTCTGGTGGGCGGCTATCAGGTCCAATATGGCCATGTCCATGTGCTATTTAGGTGCCTCAGTTGCAATTCACTGAGGCATCTAAAGGGTTAACAGCCATGATCAGTGCAGGCATCGATCGCAGCTGTTAGTGGTGGGTGCCAGCTGTATAATACAGCCAGTACTCACAATGTATAGAGAGGACTCAGTTTGCTGAGCTCTCTCCATACTTCCTTTTTACTTTCACTTTTTGATGTAAAATTAATTTTGCTATATATTGATGAATTTGCATAATTAATTGCATATGGCACTTTGAACTTTTGTTCACCTTATAAAATGCTGCTATTGTCACTTGTTATACTGCTTGAGTAAGGTTTAGACATGGACTGAAACGTAGCACTGGAATGAAGCAATTCACTTGTTTTTTTCAAAATTTGGAGCGCTGTAGTTTGGATTTCTCCATACTTCCTTAGTGATACCTAGTGGATTTTGAACTAGTGTACAAGACTCTCATACATACCAAAACTTCAGTTATATGTGGGATTTGGTGTGTGGCAGAAAGTATAGACTTTGGAAAACCAAAAAGAGTTCTTAATAAGAACAGCAAATACTGATATTTTACCCACCGTTCCCTGGGTGCCCTCTATCTCTCCAACTCTAGCATCCTCTATCCTCACCCAAACTCCATGCCAGTCTCCATTTGCTACCTTCTGACTGTCCTCCATCTCCACCTTGAGTTTCACATCAGTCTACATTTCTCACTCTCTAGCACCCTTCATTCCCACTTAAGTCCGCAGGCCAACCTCATCTATCTCTACCTTGAACTCCATGGCAGCCTCCAATTATGGAGCAGAGTACAGCAGCCAGAAGAGAACATAGAATTAATAGACATGGCAAGTAACATTTCTCAATTAAAGCAGCTAGGTTACCAGGAACGCATTACTCTGCTCAGCATCTCCTAACTGTTAGTATAATTTATCACTGTTTATAGCAGTTGTTTGCAATGTATATTCATTGTTGTACATATATCTGTATATACACTCAAAGGGAGTATTTCAAACATTCCTGGTGAATGCAATCAGAAAACATGGTGTGAATGTAGTTTTATATTTACACTGGTCAGTACTTTCACTGGAGAGTCCTGTGATGTAAACCTAATACTGATGTTTCATTGTGTCATGACAATGATCTTTTGTTACTTAATTTGTCACATCAGCTCTATAAAATTAACCATAATTGAGGAGATTTCTTTGTTAGATCAAGATATTGTGGTGAGACTCTTGTAAAGCAATTCATTCAATATATTTTGCCTTTTCCCATGTAAATGGGTATTTTTCTCATCTGTCACTTTCAAATAATCACGGGATACTGCATAATGTCCAAACATGCCTAACACAAATAATAGCTGCAAATGCATTCACTGCATAATCTCCAGGAATCCAAGGTTCTCTACTAAGTGTTAATTAATTTTGGTTTCAACTGTTCTGTAATAATGCTATTTTTGTCCAAAATGACAGCATGAAAAAAAGAAAAGAAAATTGTACACAATTATACAAAAATACTCCCACATATAAGAAATGCATTTTGCCATTCACTAGGTTTTCTCTCATTTAATGAAGTGCATAAAATGTGACAACCTGCCTTTACAAAAAACATCAACACTTCTCACCTACAAAATGCTATTGTCACAGACTAATGATTTTTCTCTTTCCCTTTTAGATATGTGAAACAGCAACATGTTCTTTCAACAAAAAACTGTTCATGTCATTAAGAAATCCTGAAATACAATCGGTCTGGCTAAGAATGTGGAATATCTATTGAAAAGTTTTGCTAAACTTGGTTTACTAAAACTGATGGTTTTGCAAAATCAAAGCAATCCTATTCAAATTAATGGAACAAAACATCTGAAAAACAGGCAGTACTCCAAGGTACCATGAGATTTAGCTATGGTTTGCCCAATGATATGTGTGTTCTCCCATAAGAAAGACATTGCAGCAGATTTTAAAACTGTCTAAATTGAAAATTTCCAGATCAGTTTTCAGTTTTCAACAGCCCTATGAAATGAAAACACAGTCAATGTGATTTTTATGTGCTACAGCATATAAAAATCACACTATGACTTTTTAGTGAATTTTTAGTGACTTCTCTGCTTTCAAACAGCACCAGCAGCATTTTTCTAGGTGCTAAAAAGTTGAAGATACAGCCATTTGAAGTCATACACCCCCATTGGCATTTCCTATATATGTATATATTGGCAATAGAGGACAGATCTTTAGAACTTTTTTTCTGCAAAAAGAAAGTACAATCTGTATATACAATGTTTTGTGCAAAAGCTTTCTTTCTACATGGAATACATTCTTTAATATAGGGAAATTTTTACTTGCATTTATACTGTGCAATATTGACACAACAGACTTTAATAAAATGTGACTTTAAAAAAATATCAAAAATTTTAATGTATACTAAAATTGTTGCTTGCAAATTTTCTGATTTTTTTTACATTTTAGATGCACTGGACAAAAAACACAACATTCTTGAAGGCTGAAGACACACATTGGCTTGTATTTCACTACATACACATCACTGGTTAAGGTGGGAATGTGCATTACATTAAAACAGGTTGATGGTTCAATAGCCTTTAAATGAATGATCATTTTGCAGGTGCAGTCATATATATTTAGTTCATATTGGTCTTTATACTTCAAAATGGCCATACATGTTCAAAAACCCATTCTGGGAACATTTATTCAAAAAAAGACCATACATAAATGAAAGATCTTTTGTCCTACTATGACTATAAAAATTTCGAAAAGTCAACTTGTTTACAGATAAGTAAAATTTGTCATCTGTTGGCTAAAAAAGTGTTAAACTCCACTCTACAAATGTTCACTTTGGTTGAAATCGTCCATTTCCGTCAACTTTAATGTTATTATGTATGGACACCTATACTGTATATGCACAGCAAATTAGGTCTCTATTATCTGTTATATCCTTACAGGGAATAACAATGTACATATCAACATCTGTGGTATTAATCTTTCCATCTTGAAGAAATAACTTCATGGGTTTCCATGGTAACAAGTCAGAACCAATTTTTATCATATTTGAGATGACTGCACCAAAGGTACTGTGTGTATTCAGCTAAGTGACACTGAACTGGTCATTTATATTCCCTTTTAGAGCCCAGTCTAGTTAATGGCAGAACACGTAGGGGCCCATTCTGCCATCCACCAGGAAACAAAAACTCACACAAAACAAGGACTATTCCATGCCAATGTTAATTTATCATTCAGCTGGTATAAAGGAGTTAATACACACTTGTAAGCATCTGTGACAATTTTAATATGGTTTTCAAACAAAATAATGAAGTCTCTCTCATTGTATAAGTTTGTCATATTATCAATTTATTTCTATATATTTTATGATGAGATGCGTTTCTGATATGTTCTCTAATTTAAGCCTGACACAAGCTTTAACCTGAAAGAAATACTTATGGAAAACAAGTCGGGTTAAAATTCACTCAAAGAAGGGGGGGCGTGGCTAGCCAGAGCAGAGATAAGACACACATTTTACAGCTCCTACTAGACCCTACTGTAATCCAGTCATTATCGCTGTCATCCTGTAAGATTTCGACTTTAAAACACCCAAGGGCTATCCCCCAGGCCCTAGTCAGTAATTCCTGGGTGTTACAGCTATAATTACAGCACTTTTATTAGTGTCTCGAAGTTGAGGCCTACCTGCACCTCTCTTCCTAACTGCCATCTTCTCTGCATCCAAGTCGCCCTGCTGGTTGTTTCATCCGCGGAGGTTCCTCGCAAGCCCACTTATCTCCACAGCCGCTGTCTGCGCTGTTTCATCTGCGGGCTCGGGGGACAGCAGCGGCGGCGGCCCCAGGCGGTGCCAGAGGCCGCGCAGGGCAGCGGAGCGGCGGTTCGCCTGAAGCGGCAGTCGGGATGCGGAGGCCTTCTCCCGGAGACGATACTGGGCTCGAAGTCAGCGGGGGCCCCCCCCCCCCCCCCCCCCCCCCCCCCCCCCCCCCCCCCCCCCCCGGGCCCCCTCCCCCCCCCCCCCCCCCCCCCCCCCGCCCCCCCCCCCCCCCCCCCCCCCCCCGGGCGGGGCGCCCCCCCCCGCGGCGCCGGGGGGGGGGGGCGCCGGCCCCGCCCGCCCCCGCCGGGGGGCCCCCCCCCCCCCCCCCCCCCCCCCCCGGGGGGCCCCGGGGGGCCCCCCCCCCCGGGGCCCCCCCCCCCCCCCCCCCCCCCGCCCCCCCCCCCCCCCCCCCCCCGCCCCCCCCCCCCCGGGCCCCCCCCCCCCCCCCCCCCCCCCCCCCCCCCCCCCCCCCCCCCCCCCCCCCCCCCCCCCGCGGCCCCCCCCCCCCCCCCCCCCCCCCCCCCCCCCCCCCCCCCCCGCCCCCCCCCCCCCCCCCCCACCCCCCCCCCCCCCCCCCCCCCCCCCCCCCTCCCCATTTTTCCTTCCCCTTCCCCCCCCCCCCCCCCCCCCCCCCCCCCCCAAAATCCCCCTTGGCCCCCCCCCCTTTAGGCAATGGCGCCCTAATTGTGGGGAACTACTGCACCTTCTAGCAACCCTTAACGACTGATAGCCTGTTTTGGAATATCCTCCCTTTGAACGAACAGCTTTGGATACATATCTCGGGCGCCATGGTGAAAGGAAGGAAATCTGTCAAGAAACCGGACAATAGTCTAACTAATTATTTTGAATGGGACCGTGGCACAGAGGGAGAACCGGGACTACCACTATGTGACCACTCAGGGCCCATATCCTCAGCGCCTATGAATGCCACGAAAGTCCCAGCGACATACATAGAGGAAGATCTTAATCAGATCTTAATCACCCTGAAGACTCAGTGGCTCTTCATCGCCCTCCAGATTCTGATGATATCCAATCAGCAATACACCAAATCCGCTCTCCCTCAGCTCACTCAGCTAAGGAACAGAATTTTCTCCTACGACTCCCACCATCTCCGAGCACTAGCCCAATCAAACAGAAACCCCGCCTGGAACTCTCCGGAGACTTAGATTTCTCAGTGGACCAACCATCGTCTGAGGCTCCTTCGCCCATCCCACCGAATGGCCTTGACGGCTTCCCAACCACGAGCGGCCCAGCCTCCGAACACACTCTGAGAGACATGCTCCTGGCCCTCCGTAGCTCCCTTCAAGCGGATTTTTCACAACTGCTCCAGCCGCTTCAGTCCTTGGTCAATGTACTCGATGGCCGCGTAACCCACATTGAAACTAAAATGGGCGAATTGGCTACGTCACACAACAAAATTGTGGATGCACATAATGACTTGGAGGAAGACGTCGAGAACCTCAAAGCGAAAATGGCCGATATGGAAGACCGTTCCCGCAGGAACAACATCAAATTCAGAGGCATCTCAGAACAAGTCCAGACGGCTGATCTGCTTCCGTACTTACAGGAATATGTTAGATTATTATTGCCCGACTCTCCAACCATAGATATCATCATCGACAGAGCGCACAGACTTCCTCGCCCTAGACATCTGGGAAATGAGGTCCCTAGAGACGTACTGGCAAGATTTCACTTCTTCCATGTCAAAGAAAAGTTACTAGACGCTGCTCGTAAGCGGAAATCTTGGCCTTCCAAATTCCAAGAGGTGCAGCTCTACACAGACCTATCAGCTACGACCCTCCGCCTCCGCAGAGAATTACTCCCGGTTACTACAACGCTCCGTAAAAACAGAATCCTATATAGATGGGGGTTTCCGGTGAAATTGATCATCAGTAAAGACGGGACCACCTTCACCATCCATAATTTGAATCAGGGTAAAGCGTTGTTGTCGACCTGGAGGATTCCAATATCTCTCCCTCAAGATGCGGCGAACCCCTCTCCTTCCTCAAATGCGGGGCACAGTTCTCCCACAGGCCGCAAATGATATTCCAAGTTGGCTACACATCTTTTATTTTGGTGCATAACCCCACTCTTGTAATAGTAGCTTAACCGGCTAGCCTCTAACAAGATACCCCCGAACATACAGTCGACCTGTATTTGTCTTTGAACCGTTTGTTCATTTGTTTTAGTCTAAGTGATCTTCTTACTTGTGACACTGCATATACCTTCCTTGAGGTTTCAACATACTCTCGTGATTCTTCCTCGAAAGTGACACCATGGTGATCAAATTGGTCTCTCTCAATGTCCGAGGCCTAAACAGCCCACAGAAGCGTTCGTACATCTGGAATGAGGCTCTTTCACTCTCCGCAGATGTGTTGTGCGCACAAGAAACCCACCTTCTACAAAAAAGACGCCTTCAGGCTGAAACACCCCTCCTTCCCGGTAATCTACCATGCACACCACAGATCAAAGAACCGTGGAGTCTTTATCGCCTTCAGAAACTCAGTGGCTTTTTCCTTGATGACACAAAGAGCGGATCCTCAAGGCAGATTCCTCATTGTTGTCTGCCTTCTAAACAACACCCCCTATACCATAGTCAACCTCTACGCTCCACACAGAAAGACCCTGGCATTTCTGCATAGAGTCCGAAGACAACTACGAGACATTCAAAAAGGAGCATTAATAATTTGCGGAGATTTTAACAACATAATGGACCCCTCTTTGGACTCGACCAACGCAAATAGGGATAACGCCTCCTGCCTACACCAGTTTCCGTGCACAGAGAACCTCCACGATATATGGCGTGCACATCATGCGGGTGAGAGGGACTATACATACTTCTCAGCAGTTCATGGCTCTTATTCTCACATCGACATGTTCCTGGTAGACCTCCATACCCTTATGAGTTCCAAAAACTCCACAATTGAATCAATCACATGGTCTGATCACGCAGCTATCACTCTCACTATAGAGGAAAAAACTCCACCCTCCGCTACTAGACTTTGGAGAAATAATACATACCTCATGAGTCATCCTCACTACCGTGCGATAATAGAAAAAGACCTACAAGTTTATTTCCAGACCAACGCCATATCCACAGATGACCCCTACACTCTTTGGAACGCCCATAAAGCGTACATCCGTGGCACTCTTATTAAAATCGCGCATAGAAACAAAAAAGAAAGACAGAAAGCAATCCAGGAAGCAATGTCTACCCTTCGTACTTTGGACTCCGCGAACAAACTCAATCCTAACTCGACTACTTCGGAACAGCTCAATCAAGCCAGATAAAAACTACTTCTCCTTCTTCTACAGGACTATGAAAAAGCTCTAAAAAAATCTAAAGCTCGCTTTTACTCCCAAAGCAACAAAGCCGGCAGATTATTAGCTAGACAACTACAAGCAAAAGCAGTTAAATCAAAGATCCCATACATTAAACATCCTACAACCAGAGTGCACTTGACAGATCCGAGAGACATCGCTAACTCCTTTAAAAATTACTATGCACAACTATATAATCTGCATGAGCATACACCTCTTCCAGCGGACCACAACAGCCTGGTGTCTGGTTTCTTAAATAGCCTCAAGTTACCAGGCCTGTCAGATGAGCAACTCTCGACCCTAAACTCTCCTATCACGCTCCCAGAACTGTTAAAAAATATAAAGTCCTTACCTAAGGGCAAATCTCCGGGGCCAGATGGTTTCTCCAACGAATACTTAATCTACTATCAGCAAATTCTTGCTCCATCTCTCCTGAACTTTTTCAACCACGCTATGTCAGGTGCACCACTTCCACGCGAATCCCTGGCTGCGTTGATTGTCACCCTTCCTAAACCCGGCAAAACAGCGGATGTCCCACAAAATTTCAGACCAATCTCGCTACTAAATTCTGACATAAAGCTCTATGCGAAACTCCTGGCAGCTCGACTGGCTCCCATTCTCCCAGACTTAGATGGCACAGATCAAGTGGGCTTCGTAAAAGGCCGCCAAGCTCCAGACAACACCAGACGTGTTCTCCATCTAGTGGATTTGGTGGAGCGTGAGAAGATTCCATCCCTCATGGTCGCCTTGGATGTTGAGAAGGCGTTTGACCGGATTAATTGGTCATTCGCCTTTTCCGTCCTGCAGAGACTACGATTCTCCGGCCCGATTCTCACTGCTATCTCAAACTTGTATTCCTCTCCATCAGCCAAGGTGTTCACCAATAGCACATTGTCGGATAGCTTTAACATCAGGAATGGAACAAGGCAAGGATGCCCTCTCTCTCCATTGATTTTTATACTTACCATTGAACCATTAGCACAGTCCCTGCGGCAAAATGAAAGAGTCCAGGGAGTAAAACTACTGGGTTCCTCCCATCTCATCTCTCTCTACGCGGACGATATTATATTGTCCCTAACTCTTCCAGAAACCTCTCTGTCAGCTGCTATTGAAACCCTCAGAGAATATGGGGCTCTTTCTTTTTATAAAATCAATGAAACTAAAACACAAATTCTCCCCTTGAACGTTCCCATACCACTTCTAGAACATCTCAAGGAGAGGTTTTCTTATGATTGGAGATCGGCAGAGCTGGACTATCTGGTAATAAAGATCACTCCTTCTATTGCACAAGTTTCCAAAGCCAACTATATGCCTCGACTGACAGAGCTAGAGAAAGAATTCCAAAGTTACTCGAAACTCACCTTGTCATGGCTAGGTAGGATCTCCGCATTTCAAATGACGCTACTTCCAAAAATACTATACATATTCCGAACCATCCCTGTAGCACCTCCTCCCACGTTCTTCCAAAAGATCAACGCCATGCTCAACAAATTCATCTGGAACTCTAAGAAGCCAAGACTCCCATCTTCTATTCAACACAGAAAATGGGGAGTGGGAGGGTTGGGAGTACCGAACGTTTATGATTACTATATGGCCTCTCACCTTTCAACACTAAAAGACTGGTGGCACAACAACGCCCACAAATCTTGGATATCTATTGAGTCCCATATGATACCACACCACAACCTCAAATCCTGGCTCTTCTATTCCCTCTGGACTGATGTGGTACCTCCTCTCAAGTCTCCAATTCTACAACACCTTATAAATAGCTGGGGGCATATTCATCATTCTACAGGCAAGAAACAAACACTAAACATCACGCGGGCTCCGACTGAATTTCTGGAACTAGCAATCCCAGATCTCAACCTAACCGTTTGGAAAGCATCAGGCATTACCTCTGTTTCACAGGTGTGGAGTGAAAACTCGTTGTCCTCATTCCAGTCTCTACAATCCACCTTCTCCCTACCCTCCAACAGCTTCTTTACGTACTTAAGAGTCAAACACTTTCTCACCTCCAACCACAACACACGAATTACGTATAATAAATTTCTGCTGGACCTTCTCAAGATTCCCAATCCGACCACCAAAATCCTCAGCTCTATATATAATATTATAGGCTCCAAAGATCATCTGGTCAAATCCACTCCACTACTCAGCTGGGAGACGCAACTTCATCAACAATATACTGCCACGCAATGGCAAAAAGCCATGGCCTTCACAAAAAAGACCTTCCGGTGTATGACCCACTACGAAACCACTGTCAAAATTCTCCTCCACTGGTACTACACTCCAGAACGACTTCACCAAATGCACCCGCAGACCTCGAACTCTTGTTGGAGGGGATGTGGGGGAGCAGGATCTCTATTCCACCTACTGTGGACATGTCCGCGAGTGGTGCTGTACTGGCAAGACGTCTTCAGGTGGATTTCTTCTCTGGTGGGATCCAGTATAACCCCTTCATCAGCTTTGGCGCTGCTATTCTTACAGATCGATTCTTTCCCAGCTCTTCACAGAGTGATGATTGGCCATGTTTTATTATCTGCATCACTGGCTCTTCTACGCAATTGGAAATCGGACACTATCCCGTCTAGAAAAGATCTGGTGAACATGGTGGAACTGACTTACCAATACGAGAGGATCCTATCCTATGGAGCTTTTGGAGATACCCAATTCCGAAAAAACTGGCTCCCATGGACACTAAATGCTAACAAAAACCTGCCGTAACTCTGGATATGTCACACATGGAAGATCATACCTGATATTACTGTTATCTTTTGTTGTTTGATATATGCATGATTCTCGTTCTTTATTCCTGAAACTTTCTAACTCTTAGAAATCTATACCTATTGCTCTGTGAATTAGTATACTGCTCAATATGTGTTTACTGTGATTTGTAGCCACTCTAACCGACTATATGATACCGCTTTATTGTATGTTGTTACTTGACCCGTTAAAAAATCCTAATAAAACTGATTGAAATGAAATTAATTAAAAAAAAAAAAAAAATTTTATTAAAATAAACCCCCTTTTATTAAAAAGTGGGTTGTTTTTTTTTTATGTTTTTTTAAAAAAATTTTTTTTAAAAAAAAAGATTTTTTATTAAAATTATCTTCTTTTTTTTTTTTTTTTTATGTGTGATTTTTTTTTTTTAAACAAAAAAAAAATTGAAGGGGACAAAAATAATTTTTTGTGCCTGGGGGTTTTCTCCACAATTTTTTGTTATATGGGGAAGTTGCCCTCTCAGATTTTTCAAGTGGCTTTTTTTTGTGTCATTCAGAATAGCATAGAATCCATTAGTGATAATTTGGGGGTCAAACCAGCAGATAGGCATACAATATAGAAAAATACAGAATGTCATTTCAAAATTGTGATGAATGCCAAATCCTTTTAAAGCAATTCATGGGGAAAAGATGATTATTTTGGAAGTAACATTAGTTCACTAAGAGCAAAAGCAGTAATACATTGTTCAGCAAATGCAAAACAAGAGAAGATTTATATTCATGTATTTTAAAAAAAAATTATTTCAAACCATATACACTACCGTTCAGAAGTTTAGGGTCACTTGTAAATTTCCTTATTTTTGAAAGAAAAGCACAGTTTTTTTTCAATGAAGATAACATTAAATGAATCAGAAATACACTCTATACATTGTTAATGTGGTAAATGAATATTCTAGCTGCAAACGTCTGGATTTTAATGTAATATCTACATAGGTATATAGAGGCCCATTTCCTGCAACCATCACTCCAGTATTCTAATGGTACATTGTGTTTGCTAACTGTGTAAGAAGGCTAATGGATATTTAGAAAACCCTTGAAAACTCTTCTGCAAGTATGTTAGCACAGCTGAAAACAGTTTTGCTGGTTAGAGAAGCAATAAAACTCACCTTCCTTTGAGCTAGTTGAGAATCTGGAGCATTACATTTGTTGGTTCGATTAAATTCTCAAAATGGCCAGAAAAAGAGAACTTTCATGTGAAACTCGACAGTCTATTCTTGTTCTTAGAAATGAAGGCTATTCCATGCGAGAAATTGTCAAGAAACTGAAGATTTCCTACAACGGTGTGTACTACTCCATTCAGAGGACAGCACAAACAAGCTCTAACCAGAGTAGAAAGAGAAGTGGGAGGCCCCGCTGCACAACTGAGCAACAAGTACATTAGAGTCTCTAGTTTAAGAAATCGATGCCTCACAGGTCCTCAACTGGCAGTTTCATTAAATAGTACCCGCAAAACGCCAGTGTCACTGTCTACAGTGAAGAGGCGACTCAGGGATGCTGGCCTTCATAGCAGAGTGGCCAAGAAAAAGCCATATCTGAGACTGGCTAATAAAAGGAAAAGATTAATATGGGCAAAAGAACACAGACATTGGACAGAGGAAGATTGGAAAAAAGTGTTATGCACAGACGAATCAAAGTTTGAGATGTTTGGCTCATACAGAAGAACATTTGTGAGATGCAGAACAACTGAAAAGATGCTGGAAGAGTGCCTGACGCCATCTGTCAAGCATGGTGGAGGTAATGTGATGGTCTGGGGTTGCTTTGGTGCTGGTAAAGTGGGAGATTTGTACAAGGTAAAAGGGATTTTGAATAAGGAAGGCTATCACTCCATTTTGCAACGCCATACCATACCCTGTGGACAGCGCTTGATTGGAGCCAATTTCATCCTACAACAGGACAATGACCCAAAGCACACCTACAAATTATACACAAACTATTTAGGGAAGAAGTAGGCAGCTGGTATTCTATCTCTAATGGAGTGGCCAACCCAGTCACCAGATCTCAACCCCTCAACATTTATTTAATGTAAACCAGCCCAGGACAGGCCGCTTTAAAAAAAACAAAGCTGCGCAGTACCTGTCCTGGGCTGGTTTACGAGACCTCTACATGTCAGCGCAGGCGGCGATACAATGATGTCATCGCGCCTCCTACGCTGAGATGCAGACGTCGCGGACAAGATGAGGAGGCGGAGGTGGCAGCGGCTCCATCATGGGATTGCATGTAGGTGACAATAACTTTTTTTTATATATAAATAGGCCGTAACCTGCTGGAGTATCCCCGGCAGGTAACGGCCTATTTACTTATCGATCCCCGCGACTGCTGTGGCCACCTCCACTTCCCCTTCTGCTATCGGACGCAGAAGGGGGAATCAGAAGCGGCTGTGAGCGGCAGCGGGGATCGATAAGTGAGGCCTAATACTACTATTATTATACTTCGGGGTCTTTTCAGAGACCCAGGGGAGGTGATAAACATAAAAACCAATGTTACTCACCTCTCCGGAAATCCGATGTTACTCCCAGCAGGCTTCGGCCGCCTTTGGTGATGTCCCAGGCGTCACATGAGCCAGCCCGACTTCATTATGTTGCGACGCCGGTCTGTGCAACATTGAAGAGGGCCGAAACCATGGAATGCACCGGAGCCCAGGTAAGTAACACTGGTTTTTATGTTTGTCACCATCTGTCTCTCCGATCATTATACTCTGGGGTCTGTTAGACCCCAGAGTATAATAATAGTTCATGGGTAGGTTACTATGGAGCATAATACTGTGTGCAGGGGCCACTATGGAGTATAATACCGAGTGCAGGGGCCGCTGCGGGGCATAATACCGTGTGCAGGGGCCGTTGCTGGGCATAATACTGTGTGCAGGGGCCGCTGCAGGGCATAATACCATGTGCAGGGGCCGTTGCAGGGCATAATACTGTGTGCAGGGGCCGCTGCAGGGCATAGTACCGTGTGCAGGGGTCGCTGCGGGGCATAATACCGTGTGCAGGGGCCGCTGCGGGGCATAATACCATGTAATACTGTGTGCAGGGGCCACTGTGGGCCATAATACCGTGTAATACTGTATTAAAAAAAAAAACACCTACTCACCTGTCCCTTGTGCTCCGATGTCTCCCACCGCAGTCTGGTTCTGCTTCTGGCAGAAGTCCCCACCACACATGACCGTTGAGGGGAAGAAAACACCGGAGCAGCAGGACTGGAACATGCTGGGAGACACCAGAGCACCTTCCCCAGCCTCATATTAAAAAAGTGGTTTTCCTGGACAACCCCTTTAAGATGGCACTTGGGCTTTATTAAAGGGTCTTTCCAGCTCATTTTTATTGATGTTCTATCCTTAGGACAGATTATCAATAAGAGATCAGTGGACCCCTCCTCTGATCAGCTGTATGAAGGGGCTATGGTGCCTGTTTATATCACACGCTGTCTGTTTCTAGTGATCGTGTGATGTAATTACAGCCTTGTCACATAGATGTGTATAGGACGAGGCTGTAGTTACATGACATGGCCACTATGAGATGAATGACACTATGTAAACAGAGAAGCGGTCACGGCGCTTACACAGGTACCACGGTTCATTCAAACAGCTGGTCAGTGGGGGTCCTGGGTTTTTGAGCCCCACTGATTAGTTTATTATTGACCTGGAAAACCTTTTAATTAGTTAACACCTGGGTCATTATTAATAAGGGGCACTATTTATACAGGGTACATATGGACATTATTAATATAAAGATGCACTTGGGAGTATTATTTATAATGGGAGGGTTATGTCATATATTATATAATTGGGGTAGCAGCAGGATGGGTGTGCAGGTGAGGACAATGTGGGTTAGATGCCTGGAAAAGTGAGGAGCCAAAGATGTCTGTGTTGTAAACTTTACAGAGACAAGTCACAGCTGGAAGAAGTGGTCATGGCAGTCCAAAAGGAAGAGAAGGGAAATGTGAACGATTAGACGTCACCTGTAAGTCACAAAATGTTATTGCCCTGTATTCACCTAAATGATAGAGGATAAATACCTGATTGATGGGGGTCTGTCTGCTGAATCCCCCACTGAGCCTGGGTGGGAATTCAGCCTGGCTGCATATAGGTGTGTCGCATGGTGGATGGACGAACCCGCGTGGCTCTCATTCACTTCGATGGGAGTGCCAGAGATACCTGAAGTCCAGTACTCATCTATCTGCGGTGCTCCTATTATAGAGAATGGGGGCCACGTGGGCTCGTCCATCCACCAAGCAGAAGATGTGTGAAGTTACTTTCATTGTTAATGCCGTGTTGTTGATTTCTGATACTGAAGTAATACAGGAAGAATTCTTAAAAACTGTTTCATAACTTTGTGTATGTTCATTGTACGACAATAACAGCGTGTGATGCTAACAGCATGTAAACTCAATTTTATTTATTTTTTTTTTTTGGGGGGGCGTCTTTCGATAGTCCGCCTCAGGCAGCAAAGAGGCTAGGTTCACCACTGCTCAACCCCATTGAGCTGTTGTGGGAGCAGCTTGACCGTATGGTATGTAAAAAGTGCCATCAAGCCAATCCAACTTGTGGGAGGGGCTTCTGGAAGCATGGGGTGAAATTTCTCCAGATAACCTCAGCAAATTAACAGCTAGAATGCCAAAGATCTGCAATGCTGTAATTGCTGCAAATGGAGCATTATTTGACGAAAGCAAAGTTTGAATGAGAAAATTATTATTTCAAATAAAAATTATTTCTATTATTTCTAACCTTGTCAATGTCTTGACTATATTTTCTATGCATTTTGCAACTCATTTGATAAATAAAAGTGTGAGTTTTCATGGAAAACACAAAATTGTCTGGGTGACCCCAAACTTTTGAAAGGTAGTGTATATATGGTAGATATATATTTCTATTTTGTTACAAAAATATTGTACATTTACTAAGCAACTTAGTTGTACAGTATACAGGTGTTTCTTTTTTTCAGGCATACAATGCATCATGGAACTTTACGCCAAGCTGAGGTCTCTGTTTATATTTTAAGACCTGCTATAAATATTTTCTTTCACAAGATTACTTTACTTGAGCTTAGATATTTATAATTTTTTATGTATATACTGTATACATTATACAGAAGCATACAGGTCTAACCCCACATCCCATATCATAAACCTTACCATACTAATCTGTACATAAAGTGAAAAATATAGCTAAAAATCTACAAAACTCACCATATAAATAAAATAATCCAATCTTTATTGAATCTCATAAAACTACATAATAAAAATTAGGGATGATACCACCGAGCAGAGCAACAGCATCATCACACAGGAGGGCAATTGCTGTCCATAGACATATAAGTCACTAATAAAAAATGTCCAATAGGTAATTATCTATTAGGACTGCTTATATGATATTTACATGTCTTCATGTGGATATTGATATTTCTGCACAATTTTTTGCACTTTATATATTTAAATGGATCCTATGTTGTAATGCTTGTATCCTCATATTGCACTTTGTAATAGACAATTTGGCACTTTATTATATGAGTGCTGATTAATCACTTTCTTGGTTTGTATGATATAAAAACTTGCATTTGCACATCATTCATTGCTTGAAAAAAAGCTCAAATGTCTTGAGCTGAAACGTTTTTTTTCTATGGGGCAATAAACCCACCATTTTTACGATTATCTATGGAGTGCTGCCTATTTTTTACTTTTTTGCATATGTTACTAGTGATCACATCTTAACCATGTATATGTCGCTAACTGACACCTAAATGTATAATATCAAAACACTGAGTTACATATATTAACACTGCACTATGGACAAATAACGTATGTGGGTGTGAAGATACATAAAAAATGTAAAATAGCCAGCATCTTTGCAGTACCTATCATATACACACCCATATTGTTGTACAAAGTTCACCTAGGAGACACTGCTCACCTGATTCATGCATTTTTCTCGGGACAAAGTCATCCCAGTGGGTTGTGTCTTTTAAAGCATCCAGGAATCATATTGGATCAATCAACAAAGATACACTTGCTGGATACATTGAAGAATATCCAAATCATCTTCAGGGTAAAACACCAGAAGTGGCACAGGGAACACATCAGACATGTAATGCATTTAGCACATGATGACATCACCATGCTCCTGGTGCACACTGCCTTCTAAACACAAGAGCCATAAGGAGTGTTGCCAATGAATTTGCATGTGCACAAACCGGTGGGGCAACTAATAAATCTCTAACAAAGTCAGGAGCATTCACATCTCCAAAATACAATGTGAGAAGATGTGCATGTTACATAATATACATATAGGTACTCATCATAATGAAGTGTGAATAAACTGTAAACATAGACCAAATAATAGTGATTACAAGGATGAAATGCACTAGACAAATTTATGAATAAAACAATTATATATTTATCACTTGTTTATTATTATATATTATTATTTTAAAATAATAAATAATGTCAAATATTAGTGATGAGACTAATGAAAATGCACAATTATAATATGAATGATAGCTGTTATATGTATATATACTGTTAGGATGCATATATGTTTATATGCTAAAGGTGCAGATCATAGTAAGTGAAAAATTCTAGGTAAATAAGTTGGAGGGGAACTCTCTTGTCACTTATTGGTGCCATTCAATTCCATATGATCTTTCTAGTTTAATGAAATAATCTTGCCAAGATTAGTCTTAAAACATTTTAAACTCCCATGTCTGGTCGATAGCAGTATCTGGACATATGGGAGGAGACAGGTTGGTGTAGACCACTAGAAGTTGAAGGTCCCTTGGTAATTGCTTTGACAAATGCAGCCCTGATTACCTATAATGGGTTTAATTATTAGACAATGTGGCCAATGGTACATTATGCCCAAACAAGGTAGACATAACGGCAGAAGAAATTTTTTAATGGACTGAATCATGCAAAGACATCACAAATCCTGCAGATGAAGTAAAAGTCTCCCCAAAGGCTCATATATGGCAATAAAATACCCTAATGTCTGAGTGGCCCATTTCTTTCCATTTACAAACAGATGGGTATGACCTGCCTTTATGAAAAGTAAACAACAGGGATGAATGACGTTCACACAAGATATAACCAGTCAAGGCCACAGCAAAGATTTATGTTTTTGCCAAACTTTTTATTTCTACTAATATAGCTGATTGAAATCTTTTATTTTGGAACTATGTGTATAATTTAATTGCCATGTACAGTGCTGTGCAAATATTTTAGGTAGGTGTGAAAAAATGCTGCAAAGTAAGAATGCTTTCAAATGTAGAAAAAGTTAAGTGTTAAAAGTTTATTTTTGTCAATTAGCAAAATGCAAAGTGAATGAACAAAAGAGAAATCTAAATCAAATTAATATTTAGTGTAATCATCCTTTGCCTTCAAAACAGCATCAATTCTAACTACACTTGCACACATGTTTTGAAGGAATTTGGCATGGAGGTTGTTCCAAACATCTGACAACTGATCTTCTATGGATATAGACTTCCTCAAGTCTTTCTGTCTCTTCATGTAATCCTAGACAGACTTGATGATATTGAGATCAAGGCTCTGTGCTGGTCACAGTGTCAGACTGGGACGTCTAGGGTCCACCAATGGAATTGTTTCTAGGGGCCCACCATCAGGACCCCTGCAGATCAGCGGTACCGAGACAGGGCAGCTAAAGGTTATAACTTGTCAGGAGCCATGCTGCTCACCTGCCATACGATGTGCACCACTACACTACCTAAACCCACTGCTACACCCTGTATGGCAAGTGAACAGCGTGGCTCCTAAAATTGTTACCTTTACCTGTAGCCGCACTGTCCTGGAAAAGCTGATCTGCAGAGGTCCTGGCTGTTATAACATCAAAGATGTAATATTGATGGGCTATCCTAAGGACAGGCCATCAATATTAGAAAGATGGATAAATCCTTTAAAGAGGTTGTCCAGGAATTGGAGCAACCCATGTGGCTGGCGGGAGGTGTAGAGTAAAAAATAAATAAATTAAAAAGCATACTCGCCTGTCCCTGGGGCTCCGTTTTCTGTTGCCATTCAGTCTTATGCTGGCGACTCCTTGCTGGGAGTCCTGCACCTCATGTGACCGCTAAGACCAATTAGGTACAGGATTTTCATAAATAAGGCGCCGCCATGAGACTGAACAGACACAGGCAGGAGACAACGGGGTGCTGGGGACAGGTGAGTATGCTTTTTTAAAAATTTTCTTATTTTTACACCTCCCTGGCAGCTGCCACAGCGGTCACTCCAATTTATGGACAACCTCTTTTAAGGGGTTGTCTGGGCCAACCCTCCGCTTCGGTGCTATTATTATACTCTGGGGTCTCCTCAGACCCCAGAGTATAATAATCGGAGACCCAGGGAAGGTGATTAAAAATAACAAACATTCATACTCACCTTGCCTTACCTTTCCTTGGCATCCTCGCTCCATCTTTCCGTCTTCAGGCCCTCTTCAGACGTCGTTGCTGAGGCCTGTGATTAGGCCTCAGCGGTCACGTGGGGGCGCACTGACGTCATTACGCGGCCGCACCCATGTGACCGCTGGGGCCTAATCACAGGCCTCAGTCACATGACGAGAGAGCGCCGGAGAGGACGCTGTGCCCCGGAGAGGTGAGAATATATATTTATTGTTTTCTGTCACCTCCCCTGGGTGCAGTGCCCTGCCATCTATTGGAAAGGGGCCTGCAATATGCCAGGGCCCCTTTCCAATAACAGTATGTATAGCGGTCAGGGAACCAGGCTTTCCCCGACCGCTATCATAGTGGTCCGGGGCCCCGGCCATCTTCAGCTGACCACAGGCACCATACCCCGCCAAGCCCAGTCGCAGTCGCACCCCCTGCGACCGCAATCGTTACGCCACTGGTCAGGGGCCCGATCGGGATGGTCAGGATCCCGATCAGGCCCCTGACCAATGCATCTGCATTGGCATCATGAGGACTAATAGTCGGGGCTTGGGGCCCACCGGTGGATTCACTGGTTCCCCGGTGGGCCAGTCCGACCCTGGCTGGTCATATCATAAAGTATCTGTGTACTTCTCAGCATTGAGGACACCATTACTCCTGACCAAATTCCCAACTTCATTTGCTGAAATGTAAGAGACAGCCAATGTTGTCTTAAGCTTCATTTGTCTGTATAAACTGTTAATGTTGAATGTATTTCTGTGATTCTGTTCCTTTAAGACAGCAGCCATTGTAATTGTGACATGATGCTGGAGTGACTCCCCCCCTTTTATGTCAGCTTGCCTGTTCTGCAGACAGAGTGTGAGCAGAGAAGCAGGAAGTGACGAGACAGAGAGCAGCAGCCATCTTGGCAAGTGTTGTATTGAACTGGTGTGGAGATTTTTCTGTACAGCTAAGCTGTATCTTGGTCCAGAGACAAACAGAGTGTAAAGAGACAACAGGACTAGTGAGTCCACGTGAAAGGAACTGTGCTCAGTGGCTGATCAGTGAGACTGACATTGTGACTGTGTATATGGATACCACAGATAGAGACTCGCAGTGCTGTTGATGTACTGGACGGCACCTGCTAAATCCCGGCTTACATCCCAGCTCAGTGTATGGATTCTGGAGGACTGTCAGTGTGCTGAGTGGAATCTGCTGTTGGATTACATTGCATTCAGTTGGTTTCCCTGTCTGTTAAAGAGGACTTCATTTCTCCCAAGATCCTGATAACCGTGAGGAGAGGACGCTTCACTATAAAAGAAAGGACCGACTTTGGGCCCCACCGCGCGCTTCTACGGACTGTAAGCGGTCCACCTGGACCACTGGGGAAAAGGGGGTGCACCCAAATGTGAAGTCAGGGTCAGTTAGGGATAGTTTTGAGTATATTGTTCATTCAGTGTCCATACTGCAGAAGTGGACAGAGTAAAAGTAGAAACCATTGCAGAATTTGCCTTGAAATTGTTCATGCTATATTGTATATTTTGCTTGTCTTTAGCCCTGTCATTTTACCTTTAACTAGCCTTTATTAACTTATAGTAAATATATATTTTTTTCTTGAACTACCGCGTGTGCGTTCATTTCTGGTTGCGGAGTCCAAACCACCTGCCTTGCTCTCGGTTCACAAATTGGCGTAGTCGGCAGGATCCGCTTACCAGAATGGACGGTGACGCACCCGTTCGGGAGAATGGTGCTGGAGGAAGAATGCCAGCAGGGGCTATAATGAGTCAGTTAGCTAAATTTGATGGCAATAATATGTCAGTGAGTATGTGGGTGGAACAGATACGAATGATACAGCGAATGTACCAGACCGCACCAGAAGTACTAGTAGAGCTAGCAATATTGACATTACAAGGGGATGCTAAGACCACGGTGATACTGAGGCCATTTGAACAAAGGCAGACATTTGAGCAAGTAGTCCAGATTCTAGAAACCATCTATGGAGAAACTGCATTGCTGGGGTCTCTGCAGGCTCGGTTCTTCCAGAGGGTACAACAGGAGAATGAAAGCCTTCCCCAATATGCAAATGCCCTACAAGAACTGCTCCGAGATATTCAAGTGAAGGAAAGAGGGGGCTCGCCAGCCTTCTGTAACCCTGATCGGACTCTCCGTGACCAGTTTGTCCTGGGGATACGTGACGGCAGTTTAACTGTGACTATGCAGGATTTTATACGACGAGAGACTGATGCTAAATTCCATGATGTACAGGTAGAGGCCATCTCCCGTGCCAATAGTAAGGTCCCGAGGCCGCAGACCGCAGTTGGAGTTACTTTGTCACAGGGGGCTAGTTCTGGCTCAGAGACAGTAGAAAAAGGGACGGTTAAAGAAATTCTCACAGTAATGCAGAAACTGCAAGAGCAAATGGAACACTTGCACACTCGTTGTGATGAGCAGTCTATGAAAATTGCAGACTTCCAGAAGACTGGAGATGAAAGGGTGAGCCATCCACACCCAGCAAGTCAGAATCACCCACCACCCCGCTGGAGGGGTGAGGATAGGACCTACCGAAGGGGTCCAAATCATTTAGTGCAATGCTCAGGAGAAATCGAAGGGGCTTACCGAAGGGGCCCAAACATATGGCCAGAACGACGGGGGATACGCTGCTGGGAGTGTGGACGGATGGGCCACGTTGCTGCTAGATGTCCAGAGCAGCGACAAACTTATGAGAGACCGCCGTTAAACTGAAGTCCCCTGCTGCTGAAGGGCATGTAGTAGGGGAGACTGACAAGAAGACTATGTGGGGAGAATGCCCTAATGATGACCTGATCGCTGCAAGTCCTGTTATACAGGTGGAAATGGAGGGTATTCCGGTTACCGGGATGATTGACACGGGTTCCCAAGTAACGACCTTGAGTAGAGACTGTTATGAACGGTACTTCCAGCAACATGTGAAATATGATCCCCATACATTCGTACGAGTGGTCGCAGCTAACCAGTTACCAGTTCCGGTCGTGGGAGTGGCCTGGATGAATGTCCGGGTATGTGGCCAAGATCTAGGTAGGAAAGGCATTGTGGTGGTACAGGAGTCACATGAAGTAAAGGTCCCTGTCATTTTGGGGATGAATGTGTTAAAAGAATTAGATCAGATCCTCTTTGAAAAGAAAGGTCACGGTTATTGGAAAGAAACCACCACCCATCGGCCTACTCAAACAGCTTTCCAGCGGCTGATCCGGACATGTGGCTTACAGAAAAGTTCGGATGCACAACGTCCTCTGGCTCGAATTTCAGTTCCTTTGCATACAAAAGTTACACTGCCACCCAGTCGGGAGACAATAGTGTCCATGCCCGTAGGCACCTGTCGGAAACTAGAGGGCATAGCTGTGTTGGTAGAACCACTGCAGGCAGCCGAAGGAGGTGTTGATCCACTAGTGGCCCGTTCCTTGGCAATAGTTCGCAATGGAAGAGTACCACTTCGATGTGTAAACACTCAGGACCAGAGTGTGGACCTGACCCCAGGGAGGCAGCTGGCTAACATCTATGTGACTCCGGAGGAAGTAAGGAAAGTAACTCCAATGCAGCTGAAGCCGACTGAAAGGGATGAGTGGACTGTAATTGTGTCCATGGGAGAAGATGAGGAACCCACCTCTGAATGGAATGGCCGTGCAATTCGAGAACAGATGAAGATGGATGCAAGTTCATGTTCTCTGGAAAGGGTGCAGAAGGTAGATGAGCTGTTATGGGAGAACCGAGCCGCCTTTGCACGGTATGCTGAAGATTTTGGATGTACCACAGGGATCTACCATGAGATTCCCACAGGAGACACCCCTCCAATTAGAGAGCGCTACCGACAAATTCCTCCACAGTTGTATCAGGAAGTGAAAGAACTGTTAGCTAAGATGCTACAGGGTGGGATCATCCAAGAAAGCCAAAGTCCCTGGGCGGCTCCTGTGGTGTTAGTAAGAAAGAAAGATGGGTCCATCCGATTTTGCGTAGACTATCGGAAGTTAAACGCTTGCACCGTACGAGATTCCTACCCCTTGCCACGGATTGAGGAGTCTCTCTCAGCGCTGGGGAGAGCCCGGTACTTCTCCTCACTAGATCTGGCTAGTGGGTATTGGCAGGTGCCGATGGCCACAAAAGACAAGGAGAAGACGGCATTCATCTTGCCCATGGGACTATACGAATTTAACCAGATGCCCTTCGGGTTGACAAATGCACCCGGAACGTTTCAGCGGTTGATGGAGAAATGTCTCGGTGACTTCAACTTTGAGTTCACTCTCATCTACTTGGATGACATTATAGTGTATTCTGCGACCTTTGAAGACCATCTCCACCAGTTGGGGCAAGTATTTCGAAGATTGCGGGAACATGGGCTCAAATTGAAACCCAGTAAATGTCGGTTGTTCCAATCTGAAATTGATTACTTGGGTCACCGCGTATCAGGAGAAGGGGTGAGACCATCAAGAGACAAGATAGCGGCTGTTCAAGATTGGCCGATACCGACTACCCTGCGAGAAGTGAGGGCGTTCCTTGGAGTAGCCGGTTACTATCGACGGTTTATTAAGGATTTCGCCAAGGTAGCAGCACCACTTAATGCTCTCCTACGAGGCACATCCGGTGGTCCAAAGAACCGGTCCGTGAAGTGGGGACCTGAACAGGAACAAGCCTTCCAGGCATTAAAGGATGCACTGACAACAGCCCCAATCTTGGCATATGCTGATTACCACTTGCCGTTCCAGCTGTATACAGATGCAAGCCTGTATGGTCTTGGAGCAGTGCTTTCCCAGCTTCAGGATGGCCAGGAGAGGGTCATAGCATACGGCAGCCGGTCTTTGAGAGATTCTGAAAGAAACCCCGAGAATTATAGTTCATTTAAGTTGGAGCTGTTGGCACTGGTATGGGCCATGACCGAGAAATTCTCTGAATATTTGACCGGTGCTGAAGTTTTAGTACTGACTGACAACAACCCACTAGCTCACCTGGAAAATGCCAAGCTCGGGGCGTTAGAGCAGAGGTGGATAGCCCGAATGTCTAAGTTCAATTACCGCATTAAGTATCGGTCCAAGACAGAGAACCAGAATGCTGACGGACTTTCTAGGGTAACCACCCAGAACCCCACAGTAGACGTGGATCATGAGTTGGAGCATGTGGAGGTGCCCGACTTCAGCAGATTTTCACAGGCCTTGGCCGCCGCTAATCAGTTTGAGATGGAGGGGACTGAAACGGCTCCTTTCTTTGGTCCCTCACGACAGGAATGGGCACAGATACAACAGACCCATGAGGGGCTGGCGCAGATAATCAAGTGTGTTGAGAAAGGCCGGAAGCCCTGTAGAGAGGAAAGACAACGACTGACACGTGAGATATTATCTGTTCTGAGTCAGTGGGAAAAGTTGGAGATGAAAAATGGAGTGCTATGCCGAAAGGTCTATTTACCTTCTGAGATCGACATTCGATACCAAATTGTGGTGCCTAGTGAACTGGCTCGCTCGTTGGCAGTTGAGGCTCATAATAAGAATGGACATTTTGGTCATGAGAAGACCTTTCGTTGGTTACAGCGACTGATTTACTGCCCTGGTCTTCGTCAAATGGTCGAAGAAGTATGCCGCAGCTGTCGAACTTGTGAGATCCATAAGGCACTAGAACAGAGAGCTCCCCTGCAAACCATCGTGACCCAGGAACCTTTAGAAATCGTCATGATAGACTATCTAATGGTTGGCCCATCCAATAGCGGACACCAGTATTGCCTCGTAATGGTGGATCACTTCACCAAATTTGCGGTGGTAACCGCCACCAAGGACCAGACAGCTGAGTCAGCAGCTCGTGCTCTGTGCCAAGATTTCATGCGAGTATATGGGTGTCCCCAACGCATCCACTCCGACCAGGGCGCCTGCTTTGAGGGACACGTAATGAAAGAAGTTCAACGTATCTACGGGATAAAGAAGTTGCACACGACTCCATACCACCCTCAGGGAAATGGGGCCTGTGAAAGATTCAACAGAACTCTGCTACAGATGCTGCGGACTCTGGAGGAAGACAAGAAGTTACAGTGGCCTCAGTTCTTGTCTGAAATGGTGTGGGCCTATAACAATCAGGTCCATTCTACAACGGGGTACTCTCCTTATACACTTCTCTTTGGGCGGTCTGGGCGAAGTATAGGAGAATTACAGTTGAATGATGTGGATGGGTTCCCTCCGAGGGATCCAACCTCTTGGGTGCGGGCGCACCGGCAGAGACTTGAGACGATCCATCGATTGGTGCGGCAGCGCCTGCAAGAACATCCCCATCCTGATAAGACCCCAGTGCAAGAAGCACCATTGCAACCAGGCGACCTGGTGCTAGTTCGTGTCAAGAAACCCCAAGGGAAATTGGAAAGCCGATGGGAGGCTTTGCCGTATCGTGTTGTTGGCCGCAAGTATGCGAATGGGCCAGTGTACCAGGTCCAGAAAGAAGGAACTGATTGTGTTCGAGTACTTCACCGAAATATGTTGCGCCTGTGTCATTCTGAAGGGACAAATCATGATGGGCCTGCCAATGTGAATGAGCTCCCACAGTCAGAGAATGGAGGTGCGGAATGGGCCTCCGACGAGGAGGATGATTGTTGGCCGATCCCTGCTCCTGGGGATGTTCCACCTGTGACTACTGTATCTCCGGCCTGTGCCCCCTCTGGTGCGGAATCCGCTGGTCCTTCTCAGCCCATAGCTGCAGCACCCCATAATATACCACCGGTCCTCAGACGGACCACTAGGCCAAATGCTGGTATTCCCCCTGTTCGGTATGCGCAGGATGAGTTTGTTTGGCCTGCCATACATCGGTATACTACCACCCTGTGCATAAAAGTACAACCCTCTGGATATACAGTCATAGGCAGGGACTGCCAATCTTAAAGTGGGGGGGAATATGTAAGAGACAGCCAATGTTGTCTTAAGCTTCATTTGTCTGTATAAACTGTTAATGTTGAATGTATTTCTGTGATTCTGTTCCTTTAAGACAGCAGCCATTGTAATTGTGACATGATGCTGGAGTGACTCCCCCCCTTTTATGTCAGCTTGCCTGTTCTGCAGACAGAGTGTGAGCAGAGAAGCAGGAAGTGACGAGACAGAGAGCAGCAGCCATCTTGGCAAGTGTTGTATTGAACTGGTGTGGAGATTTTTCTGTACAGCTAAGCTGTATCTTGGTCCAGAGACAAACAGAGTGTAAAGAGACAACAGGACTAGTGAGTCCACGTGAAAGGAACTGTGCTCAGTGGCTGATCAGTGAGACTGACATTGTGACTGTGTATATGGATACCACAGATAGAGACTCGCAGTGCTGTTGATGTACTGGACGGCACCTGCTAAATCCCGGCTTACATCCCAGCTCAGTGTATGGATTCTGCAGGACTGTCAGTGTGCTGAGTGGAATCTGCTGTTGGATTACATTGCATTCAGTTGGTTTCCCTGTCTGTTAAAGAGGACTTCATTTCTCCCAAGATCCTGATAACCGTGAGGAGAGGACGCTTCACTATAAAAGAAAGGACCGACTTTGGGCCCCACCGCGCGCTTCTACGGACTGTAAGCGGTCCACCTGGACCACTGGGGAAAAGGGGGTGCACCCAAATGTGAAGTCAGGGTCAGTTAGGGATAGTTTTGAGTATATTGTTCATTCAGTGTCCATACTGCAGAAGTGGACAGAGTAAAAGTAGAAACCATTGCAGAATTTGCCTTGAAATTGTTCATGCTATATTGTATATTTTGCTTGTCTTTAGCCCTGTCATTTTACCTTTAACTAGCCTTTATTAACTTATAGTAAATATATATTTTTTTCTTGAACTACCGCGTGTGCGTTCATTTCTGGTTGCGGAGTCCAAACCACCTGCCTTGCTCTCGGTTCACAAATATGTAGACCCAGACTTGCAAAGAGCCTCCACCATGCTTCACTGTTGCCTGCAGACACCGATTATTGCGCCACTCTCCAACCCTTCAATGAACAAACTGCCTTCTGTTACAATAAAATATTTCACATTGTGATTTATCAGTCCAGAGCACCTGCTGCCAATTTTCTGCACTCCAGTTCCTATGTTTTGTGCATAGTTGAGTCACTTGGCCTTGTTTCCATGTCGAAGGTATGACTTTTTGTCCACAACTCTTCCATGTCACTTCTGGACAGACATACTACCATTAAATTCATTTAATTACTTTTAGATAATTTTTCATATTTTGAGAACAAGATTCTTGGAATAAGTTAATTGGTAAAGCATTGAAATATCATATGGTCTTGTGTGTATAACATACAAGAAAAGTGAAGTACTAATAACAGAATTATAAAATATAATTTTCTTATCTTTCGACTTATCTAATTATTTCTAAATATTTTATCTGTTTATAGATATGATTATATAAAGATGAAGCATTCATTAACATGACCTCTTATACATTTCACAATTCTCTTACACAACTACAATTAATTGCCAGATAGTGCCTGCCTCCTCCTTCCTTCCAGTCCCCTTCTTCCCACTTTACTGCTGTTTACCCTACAAAACATTGGTAGCTCATAGGAGGGATAATATATTGTAGTGCTGCTACTGCTGCTGCCCTGCTATGAGTTATCCCTGTGCTGTGACATAGTGATGCTCAAATCCTTGGTTGCACAGGGAACAACAACAAAAAAATAATAGTGACGCCGTTTCTGGAATAAGTGATGGCAGCCACGACATGATTCGAGCATTAAAAAGGACCTTTTCATGTCCTCATGAATGTGTGGTTTTATATACCGCTAGAAAGCCGACAGTGCACTTTATACAGCGCACTTTATTCAGGCGGCTTTCCCTCTATGTTCCCTGCTGGTGGAGATATTGGTGCCGTTAATTTTGGCAGCGATATCTCCCCACTGTCAGAAGGACGTTCCTCACAGCCTAGCATCATCACTGAGCTGTGAGGAACACCCCCCCCCCGACAGTACTCATCCATAGACTTGTACTGTGGGGGCTGTCCTCATAGTTCACTGACATCTCTGGGTGGTAAGGAAAGTCCCCTCTGACAGTACAAGGCTATGTTAGAGTAGTCACGGGACGTTCCTCATAGCCCAGTGATGACGCTGAGCTATGAGGAATGCCCTTCTGACAGTGGGGAGATCTCCACTACCAGGGCACATACCGGGAAAGCTAACAGTACGCTGAATAAAGTGCACTTTTGGCTATCTAGCGGTATATAAAACCTCACATTCATGAGGACATGGAAGGTCCTTTTTAAGTCATTTGAATATAGCATGAAAGCAATGAGTTTTACTCAACTCAAATGGGCCAGTCACTGAACAGTCAATGCCTGCTATTGATTTCAATAGTGGCCTCAGCTGTTCAGAGAATGGCCCATTTCCATTTAGAAGTAAAATCCTGTGTTTTGGCACTAAATTCAAATTACCAAATCATAGCTTATTCATCACCACTGCTAATAGTGATTTTTTTTTTTTTTTTTTTTACACTGTGCCATCAATGGGGCATGAGGGGATGAGGAGGCAGGTTCTGTCATGTTATTCATATGAATTACTGGGCAGCCCCTACAATATAGAAGCATGCAGGGAACATCTGGCAATTCAAATTAATCGCCTGCAGCGAGAAATATATTATATATTAATAATAATAATTATTATGTCATGTTAAAAAAATGCTACTTCTGTGTATGTATTTATGTATCTGCTTGTCTACACACTTTGGTGAAAGTTTTGGTATTTGTTGCAGATTAGTTCCACTGTAAAGCCAGCCATAGTCTATGCACTTAGCTTTATACAAGATGGCCTCAACAAGGATGCTGGATGCTACTGTATATGGGCAGAAATTGTGTGCCAATAACAACCAAGCATTTCAGTACCTCCTTATCCATAGTGCAGATGAAGGTTACTGTGTCTTTAAGTATTACTCCTGTCTTTATTTCTTATCTGAGTGACTTTGGTCTGTACTACATACATAAGCAGATACATTTATAATGAAGTCTATGGGGAGAAGAGGAGAAGGAGAGAGACACAGAGATATTAGGCCAGCTACAGCAATAATTAATTTATTTATTTCAGGAGAAGGCTGGATAGTAATTTCCGAAAAAACTGTGGTGTTCTGAAAGAAAACTGTCTCTCTATATTGCTGAAGTCCCTCTGATTTGAGGACTTCTAATCTTTCTCTCCTTCACCCTCCATAGATATACATTATATAGATAAGTAGAGAAAAGTGAAGAAAAAGGCCATTTTCTTTAATAAACTATATTACTAAGTTTGCTGTCTTTACCTGCCCAATGTATTTATGAAAAATACAGTGGATTTATGGAATAATATAATACACTAGACATTATCTCTGATCTTTGGTTTCAGATACAAAAATATGGAATACAGACTGTTCCACTAGAGAATGAATTTCTTCCACACAAAAATTAAAAAATACTTTGAAAAATGTGTTTAATATATGATTACTGCCACATTGTTAAAGCAGATATTTTATGAATACAATTATATTGTTGCTTCTTATTATCTCCACTAGAATTTATTACTATGTAGTTTTGTATTTCTACTGTATAATCCAATATGTAATGTAAGTTAAGCTTGACACTTCCACTATTTTTGCAACTATAAATATATACCAATATAAAAGCAATAGACATATACAGTCTCATAGATATACACCCATACAATCTGCTCAGCATATTTTGTTCTAAAACAGGCTGTCTGCCATTTGGACTGCATTTTCATTGTGACGGTCTCCCGTTAATAATAGGGTGGTCCTAGTTAGTCAAGAAATACATTTGTTAGGCAGGTATGTATTCAGCCAATTCATGAGAAACATATTTTTACACAAGTACCAAAAAAGGAAAAAGGCATAAAGTACCCACAATAAATAAAATATAATAGAAAGTATAAAACGTTGTATAATCTAGCAATAAAATCCCACTGGGGCAATCATAAAGTGTTCTAGAGAATGAGATGCTTGGAAGTTGTTTTCTGAAACATTGGCATCATTGCAGCCTGAATGAACAGGTCATCTTATTTCACTCAGCCTCTATGATTGCCTATCTTTTTCTTGTAAAACTATTGACTCACTATTTGGATGCTCTCTATCTGAAAAAGCTACAGTAACTACTCAAATATTATATTGTATCTTATATTTGGGTTAAATTTAGCAATTATCTCTATAATTCCTCCAAGCAAGAATCTCAAATTGTTGCAAAAATAAATGTAAACCATTGGTCCGATACAAATTAATATAAATGTGAAATAACTACATAGAGCAGCACAACTACTGTATTTAAAATGGTCCTTTTCAAATACTCAAAAAGCAAGATAAAGCAATACAAACAAAATTAAGATATGAAGCACAAATCCAGCGAAGCCTAACTTGAGTTTCAAAGAAGCAACTTTTATGAGTATGTATGTCATGATCACAACTATGCGAATGATACAATGAATACGTTTTTCTTCTCATATTGGAAGCTTATTTATCCCATTAAGTCGTTTGGGGCTTACCTCTACTGCCAATTTTAAATGTGTAGCCTCTGTCATCCTCTTTAAATGGTCACTACCTTTTCAGACATAGAGTATATGATTCTATACCATACTATTCTAAATGTTGCTGTTTTTTGCCTGAAAAACCTCCCTAAAGTTCCTGCAACTAGGTGTCTCCCTTCTAGCTTTACAATTGACTCTTTTTTAATAGGGACATCAGTCCCTAGAAGCAAAACGGAAAGATAGTGAGGTGAGGGGGAAGGGTTTTCTCTCTTGACACAGTCAATACAGATGGGAGGGGCTGATTTTCCTCACAGCCTTATACATGCCTGCAACCTGCAAGAACTGACCATTCTGCACATCTCACAGTTTATAATGTAAGAAAAACATCTTCTATATACTTGTATGTACTTCTGGCTGCTTGTGTGGCATATTATTTATAGACAGCATGCAGCCCTCCTGACTGTCTTCATAGATTGCTCTTTTCCTGTGTCATGCCTGCATGGTAGATTCTAGAAGGGAGTGGGTACCTGCATGTATTTTCCATATATTTGCAGTTCAGTGTTCCTGGATCCAGAGGCGTAGCTAGGGGTTCAGCACAGGGGGGAAAAACATGTCCAAGTGGGCCCCCTACTTGGACATGTTCGTATACTGATACTATCAGTATATGGTGAGCGTATAGAGGTATATAGCGGCTCTACACAGGGATCTGCAGACGATTTAGGTGAATACAGTACAGTAACATTTAGTGACTTACAGATAATATCTCTGACTAATTGTTCACATTCCGCATCTCTTTCATCTGTATGGCCATGACCACTTCTTCCAGTCTCAGTAAAGTTTACACAGTGTCATTCTTTTCATAGCGGCCATGTAATGTAACTACAGCCTTATCCTATACACGTCTATGTGACAAGGCTGGAATTACATCACACGGTCACTATAAACAGAGAGCGTGTGATATAAACAGGTGCCATAGCCCCTTCATACAGCTGATCAGTGGGGAATCACTTATCTCTTATTGATGTTTTATTCTGCGTATAGATCATCAATAAAAATGAGCTGGAAAACGCCTTAAGGCTAAGGTCCTATGTGGCGTACCGCAGCAAAAAAGAGCTGTGGGAAAAACTGCGGCGGAGATGCATCGTGGTTCTTCCTGCAGCACTTTGCACAGAAAGTTCGCAGAGGGTTCCTCTGCAGACTTTCTGCTTCAATTATATCTATAGGGAAACCACTGTCGTTTCCGTAGCTATAATTGACATTCTGTGATTTCCAAAACTGTGACCGTTTTGAAAATCGCAGCGTATCCACTGTGCATATTTTATTGCAAAGTGGGGATGGGATGGGGGCCCCATGTGGTGAAAACCCACAGAAAAAAAAATGCGGCATTATAGCAAATCCCATCCACACATTGCGGAAAAATACGTGCAGCAGACGCACTGTGATTTCCAAAACCATTGCGGTTTTGGAAATTGCAACATCTCAATTATACCTATGGAAACACTGGCGGTTTCCCTATAGGTGTATTGAAAACTGAAAGTCCACAGGAGAAATCTCTGCGGACCTTCTGTGAAAAGCGCTGCGGGAAAAACCACAATGTTACTGCCATGGTTTTTCCTGCAGCGCTTTTTTGCTGCAGCCTGGTATGTGGGGCCTTTGTCTTAATAAAGCCCAAGTGCCACTTTAATTAAATTAATTGACCCTCATATTATGCCCCTGATTCCCCCCCGACATAAATACTGCACCTCTAATGACCCCTTATATCAATGACCACCCCCTTATGTTCATAATGCCTCCTAATATAAATGATGCCCCCTAACGGCCCCTTATATAAATAACCTCCCCCCTTGTATTCATAATACCCCATAATAACCCTTATATAAATTGTCATAATGCCCCCTGATGAATACTCCCTTTATAGTTCCCCCTCCTAACCACCCCTTATACTATTAATATAGTATGTGACATCATCGCGCCGCCTGTGCTGAGAAGAAGACATCCATCTGTGGTCTCGGGGTTTTGTAAACCGCAGGTCTGAAGTGGCTTGCACTTTATAAGACAGTTAAGCACCAGAAAGCATTGTAACTAGATCGGTGTCTGCAGACACCGATCTAATTAGACATAAAGGATGTATTAGTGGCGGCCCCAGGGTGGGCCCCAAAGAGTCAGTGGGCCCGGGGCAGCCGCCCCCTCTGCCCCCCCTCCCCCTAGCTACGCCTCTGCCTTGATCCCTTATATGATGGTCATGTGTGCTTTTCTTAGCTATTTGTTTTAACCTGTACATTTATTCCTGGCAGAATTATATGACAACAAAACAAACTAGTTATAATGGACAGGAGAGGGGGCAGACTGCTCCTTATTGTACACACCCACAGCCTCAAAATAAAATGTAAAATTTGCTTCAGCCAAAATGTGACTATTAGCAGAAGAAATACTAATAGTCAAAGAACAGACTGCCCAGTAAGACCCTGCAGAGATTTAAACTTTTCCTGAAAACTCAAGTACCCTTTAATGCTTTGTATTACAATCATGTCCTTGTTTCTAAACATATGGCTCCGGCACATACAATTAATAGTGTACAACTATGCATGTGAGTCATAACCTAATGCCATATACATTCAAACTAATAGAAATTTGCTAAGAATTTTATTTTCCTATTTCACTTATACTTTAGATTTACTGCATTTTAGAACAGCAGGTGTGTCTACTCATACATATAATATTGAACATCATATAGGAATTAAATACATGTACAGTATCCATCAGAATCTTGTAACAGAATCTTTAGTTTTCATTCCTGTAACATAATGCATAACATAATGTCTCCATAAGCATCAATCAGTATACTATAATCACAAGAGTAGTTACACTGAAGAAACTCTAAAATAATATCAATTCTAGCAGAATGTGATTTACTGTAAGATTTGCAGGTCAAATTAAGATGGTCACTAAACAGTTACCTACCCTATGGAGGTGAAAAATGATTACCTGTATTGTTTCCCTACATTCCTTGTTAATTATACATGCTGCATTGACAAATCAAAGGAAGTGTTATAAACAATGACCAGAGAAATGGCGTAAAATCTCACAAATGCAATTAGACTAATTTGTTTTCCACACATTACTGTCACTGCCAATGAACACAGCACAGAATCACCTGCTCTAGATTTATACCACAACTAAGTGTTATCTCAAGGCAACAAGCTCTCATCATTAGTCCTTTACTTAGCAATTATGTTTTTATTCTCATCTCAGTAATAATACATTACCACTCTGCAGTGATCTTATAGAGTTAGTATAAAGGCTAATACAACTACTTTTCTCCAGGAAGTATTGAGCACAGGTTATTTTCTAATAAATAGGGCCCATGAACGATACTCACTTTTTTGTTATATTTGTGATTTTTATCAAAGATACAAAGGACACGGGTTACTGAGCTCTCAAGATCTATTTATTTGTTTTAATTTTATTTACTCATTTATGTTGTGCCAACATTTTTCTGCAGCACTTTACAGATATTGTCATCACTCACTGTCCCAAGTAGGGCTCGCAATCTAAATTCCCAATCAATATGTCTTTTGGAGAGTGGAAGGAAACCAGAGCATCCAGAAGAAACCCAAGGAAACACAGGGAGAACATTTAATTAGGGTGGGTTCACACTTGCGCCGGAGTCCGTCCGCCGACTAAAAATCTCGGAAAACTGTATAGGGACTGGATAGGGAAAGGTTTGTGATGCATTGCTTAAAAAAACATTCATTTGAATGGGTTTTTAAAGCAATGCGCGGGTGTGCGCTTACACCCTCTGCACTGTGAAGCCATTTTTTTTCGCAGCTCAGATTACAGATTAGAGACCAGGTCAATGCCACACAGAGTTCTAGCAGCAGACACATCTCTACAACAACTGTTAAGAGGAGACTGTGTGCAGCAGGCCTTCATGGTAAAATAGCTGCTAGGAAACCACTGCTAAGACAGGCAACAAGCAGAAGAGACTTGCTTGGGCTAAAGAACACAAGGAATGGACATTAGACCTGTGGAAATCTGTGCTTTGGTCTGATGAGTCCAAATTTGAGATCTTTGGTTCCAACCACCGTGTCTTTGTGCGACGCAGAAAAGCTGAACGAATGGACTCTACATGCCTGGTTCCCACCGTGAAGCATGGAGGAGGAGGTGTGATGGTGTGGGGGTGCTTTGCTGGTGACACTGTTGGGGATTTATTCAAAATTGAAGGAATACTGAACCAGCATGGTTACCACAGCATCTTGCAGCGGCATGCTATTCCATCCGGTTTGCGTTTAGTTGGACCATCATTTATTTTTCAACAGGACAATGACCCCAAACACACCTCCAGACTGTGTAAGGGCTATTTGACCAAGAAGGAGAGTGATGGGGTGCTACGCCAAATGACCTGGCCTCCACAGTCACCAGACCTGAACCCAATTGAGATGGTTTGGGGTGAGCTGGACAGCACAGTGAAGGCAAAAGGGCCAACAAGTGCTAAGCATCTCTGGGAACTCCTTCAAGACTGTTGGAAGACCATTTCAGGTGACTACCTCTTGAAGCTCATCAAGAGAATGCCAAGAGTGTGCAAAGCAGTAATCAAAACAAAAGGTGGCTACTTTGAAGAACCTAGAATATAAGACATATTTTCAGTAGTTTCACACTTTTTTGTTAAGTATATAATTCCACATGTGTTAATTCATAGTTTTGATGCCTTCAGTGTGAATCTACAATTTTTATAGTCATGAAAATACAGAAAACTCTTGGAATGAGAAGGTGTGTCCAAACTTTTGGTCTGTACTGTATTTACATATGTAGCATAGTTAACCTGACTTTGTGCAGCAGGATAAACTGTGGCAGTGTGATATCTTATCAAAGAAGACATCAAAAACCAATAAATAGTAATTGAAAAAATATTTACCCTACTACATTTGTAAGCAGAGATCCACTTGAGCTGAAGTCCAGCAGGTAATAGGTTCTTTGGTCTGATGAGACTAAATTTGAGAGCGGTTGTAAGATTTGTAAGATAGTGAGAAGGCACATCTGAGTTGTTTGGATGTGTGGTTCCCAATGCCAAGCATATGAGAGGACATGGGGGTACTATGATGGGAGCACTGTTGGTGATTGAGTATAGTTGGTGACAAACTTATTGGTCTAATTCCTACCCTAGCATTTTGCCATAAAATGTTATTCCTTCTGGCTTGCTGCAGATGATTTCACCTCTATCATCACCTAACCTAAACCTAATACAATTGTTTTGAGGTAAGCTGGATGACAATTCAAAGAAAAAGGAAAAGTAGCCAAAATGTTTTGAGCTTATATGGAAAAGAAAGACTATTAGAGAGGCCTTCTAAAATGGCTGCATCATGAAGTTGACTTTAGCGGAGTGGAGAATACTAAAAGTATGCCATGATGAACAACTCATGATATTATTGGGGGGGGTCTCTAATTCAACATTTGATTTCAGTATCCCTTTTGCATCATTTGTAATCTTTTGGTGTTCTGTCAAAATGATATTAAATAGGAGATATGAAAATTTCAAAAGAATTCCTGCTAGGGCAATTTTTTTTTGTGTCCATTCATCCAAGATTGTCAGATATATATATATACCTGTATAATTATGAAACCTGCCTCTTTTTTAGATTTGTAGAGCCCTGCAGTAAAAAGGGATTGCAGGAGGTTCAGCACTTTTGACTACTATAGTCAACATTATGTATATTCTGATTTTCCCTACAGTACCACAGCAGGGATAATAATGTGTTTCATGGCTTCCAGGGAAATTAATAGTTGTCCATTCATTTCAGTGAAGAGAAGTTCTCCTGAGCACAGAGTTGTGTTTCAAGCAACTCATAGCTCAAGTTAATAAAGTGCCTATTGGGAGACAATCTCTATTACCTCAACACGCCCTAATAGAGCAATTTGAGAGTTGTTGCAAAAATAATAAAAATATTATTTTTGCAAAAAAAAATAAAGTAAAAAATGATTTTGCAGAAATTTGCAAACATCCTGTCAGGTAACCCTGTGTTTTATCTTAGAACCTAAATGATTAAATGTTTTCCAGGCCACATACAATATGCTCATGCTTAGAAATTTAGATTAGACAGCTCTGAAACCTAAATCGTTACCCATAACATTAGACTTCAAATTACATGCCATATTCATTGATGAAGTCATGAAAATGAATTGTGAATGTCATTTGAGAGAAAATGATGAAGAAGGTTTGGTTATGATCTTCAGAGGCAGTTAATTATAGTTTAGTGGCTCTCGCTTTTAAATCACTACTATCCATTCTAATTCATATATGACGAAAAACAATGTTTCAAAGGATGTGGAGCCGGGCTATAATAGTTTAACACTATATCAATCACTGAAATGTGATTGATACATAAAGTCAGATCTCTTCTGATTTGCAAAATAAAAGGGTTCTATAGATCATTCAAAACCCTTTAGCCTAGCTGAGAGATTTTTGAGATTTTGAATCTTTTACTTACTTAATGCTTTTACTAACCAACAAGAAATATAGTTTATCATAAAGAAAAATTATGATGACTTCTTTAGAAACCAAGGACTACTTATGGTAAGGATCACTCATTGTAAGGCTTTAGCTTTAAGTAATAGCCAGTCTTAATAAATTAGTCCCACTGCATCCAATACTGTATAAGATGTGCTCAGAACCTAATCTTTAAAGATATGAAAAAAAAAATATGTATGCCAAACATGCTGAATCAAAACATTAGTTGTGGGCTTTGGATGAAAATTGTGTAAACTGTCCCTTTTAAAGGAAAGGTTGTTTATGCAAGTTATGTGGTTTTCCTTTTATAATCCAAGTTGGGTTAGGTTGAACTACAGGTGCAACGCAATAAATTAGAATATTTTTGAAACGTTCATTCATTTCAGTAATTCAGTAATACAATTCATAACCAGTGTCTTCCATGATTGTGTGTCCTACTGAACCAGACTGAGGGACCATTTAAAGGCTTGGCAGGTGACACACTGAATTTACAATACTGAACTTTTTTACAATATTCAAATTTTCTTAGATTTTGGTTTTCAATACCTGTAATCCATAATCAACATTTACAGAAATAAAACACTTGAAATAGAACACTCTGCGTGTAAAAAATCTAGAAAATATAGGAGGTCACTTTTTTAACTTAATTACTGAAAGAAATAAACGTTTCAAAGATATTCTAATTTATTGAGATGCACCTGTATAGTACAACTGCCTCTGTGTGGTCAATGAAAATGTAGAGTTGGTAACCATATGTAGACTAAACACAGATTGTTTCTCTTGTCACTAAATGCACCTTAAAATGTAAATGTAACAACCAAAAAACAAAAAACATTGGACACTGTGGCAGTCAAAACATTATAAGTTCGATGGTCATGCAAAGATGGTGCAGTCAGTGTTACATCTCTCTTCAGAGAAAGAGCTATTAATTGAAGGGTCAGGTTTTATTGACCACAAGATAGGTGTGACACAGCACCAGACCTGAAAAAACATTTTGTTGCTGTTAAAAGGCTTTTGCATCCAGAGGGTTTCAACTGTTCAACTCTATAGTATCCTCTCTTCTCTTCACTTCCTATTTTAAGCGACAAGTTAGTGGGCATACGTAGCCTATGTGATGTACAGGTAATGCAAGCAGCATGTTCATGAGGCTACACTAAACACCGTTACCTCTGGATTTACATGCAGAGATATCAAAGGCACTGATCATGCACTGTTCTAGCCCTTATCATAATGTTGACTATAGTAGTCAAAAGTGCTGAACCTCCTGCAATCCCTTTTTACTGCAGGGGTCTACCAATCTGAAAAAGAGACAGGTTTCATAATTATACAGGTATATATATCTGACAATCTTGGATGAATGGACACAAAAAAAAAAATTTCCCTAGCAGGAATTCTTTTGAAATTTTCATATCTCCTATTTAATATCATTTTGATAGAACACCTAAAGATTACAAATGATGCAAAAGGGATACTTAAATCAAATGTTGAATTTACAGCAAGCCCTGCCACAGTCACAGTGCACATCTGTGGTTCAGTCGCGGTTTCTGCAGAACAAGCAAGTTGAGCAAACAGGGACACCCGCCTGGAACTGCTGCAGTCCATGGGCTCAGTCGTTAGGGGACAGTATGCAGCTACATGACCCAGTTCATGGCACCACCAACACCTGAGGCGGTATGGGTCTCCATTTTGAGACCTGGATTTAAAGTTCACAGTCCCAGCTGCCTGTTCCCCCTCTGAGCGTCCTCCCATCACAACCTTCCTGACCCCCACAGTAGTTGGTACAGTCTTACCCGTCTTGGGGGTAGCAGGTCTGGGAGATGACTGCAGTAGCTCCTCAGTGGCTCGGTACCATTCCACCAAAAATACCAGCTGGTCAGCCTTTGTAGGTCCCGCTTGTCCAACCCAGCACTGAATCTGAGGCGGCAGCGATCTGGTGTACTTGTCCAGTACCACTCTCTCCACCATCTGAGCCGTAGTGGCCTCCTCAGGCTGAAGCCATTTCCTCACCAAATACACTAGATTGTGCATCTGGGATCGGGGTGGGAGACTCTCAGAGAAAGTCCAGTGGTACACTCTACCAGCACATACATGCTTGTTCACCCCGAGACATGCCAAGATCTCTACTCTCAGTTTGGGGTAGTCCTTAGCCTCCTGTTCACACAGGTCATAGTAGGCCTTCTGAGGTTCCCAGATGAGAAATGGTGCAACTACATCAGCCCACTGATCCCTTGGTAATTTCTCTTGCTTGGCCACTCGCTCAAAAACTCGAAGATATGCCTCCACGTCGTCAGTGGACGTCATCTTTTGCAGGGAACTCTGCACGGCAGCTCGAGCAGCCGTCTGTATGTTCTGGGTCTCTCTGGCACCAGCACCCTCTCTTGCCATCCTCTGGTCAACCAAGGCCTGGCTAAGCAGCGCCAGCTTCTCCATTAGCAGCAAGTTCATCTCCTGCTGCTGTGCCTGGGCTTGCTGCTGTCGCCTGTCAGCTTCCATCTGGGCTTGCTGCTGCTGTGCCTGGGCTTGCTGCTGCTGTAGGATGACCTTCCCAAACTGCTTCACAAAGTCCTTCATGCTGGCTGTCTCCTTTTTAATCTCTCCTGCAGCCTTCACCCAGGAGATAGGAGAGGAAAAGATGGGTGTATGTCTCTTCAAGACTGTTTAAAATTGGGTTGCCCGCATCCGAAGCACCATATGTGGGGAAGGTAGCTCAGTAGAAGCAATGGTGCGGACCGAACCAGTCAGAGACAGGGACACAAAATCTGGTGCAAATGCGGTGACCAGATGGAAGGTAACGCTGCAGTTGGGATTGCGGGGTGCAAACAGCGCAGACTTGTCACGGTCTCTGGGCACGAGGGCGCAGGGCTGGTGCTGTCCCACGTTACCACCACTGGTACCGGTGATGAGGGGGCTGCACAAATGTTGGTGGTGATTGTTCCCCCGGGGCGCTTCCCCTATACTGTGCCGACTGGTGGTGTTTGGGGCGCCCTGATGTTGTCGGTGCAGAGTCAGACACAGAAACGGTTGTAAAGTTGAACTTTTACTTCCATGGGTGTGGAGGCACAAATGCTTAAACAGTTTCTTCAATACAAAACAACGGGGTACGCCTGGTGACACAGCAAAGTCCTGGGGTGCAGGGTAGACTTGATGAAAGGTGTTCCTAGCCCCTTATACTTCAGTGTTACAGCCCTAAGGTGCGTCTGGGCTCCTATTTGGCTCATAGGAGGATGCCCACCATGATACTAGTACATAATATTCCCCACTCACGTTATGTGGTCCTGATAGCTCAGAGTTTCGGGGTGCAATAGTCAGGGTGGCGGGATATTCCACAGGTCTGGCCTTGGCCCCTGGATCCTGTGATACTTGCTATGGAGCACGTGTTCCAGAATGTTCTCTCCACAGTCTCATGCTGACAAGATAATGATGCTTGACTTCCTTCAGGGCGATGGCTAGGCAGACAGGGGACAGGATCTTCTGAATAGCTGGAGTATGTCAGCTCTCCAACCTTCCTGGGCCTGTCTAGGACTTGAAATTCCTGCACTAAACTCACTGCTTTCTTCACAGGACATCACACTTATCTCCTCACCTCCTCCTCCTAACACTCCACACTTCTAACTCCTCACACGCAGGACCTTCCTGCAGGGGTGTTACCATGGGGACCCAGTGATCAGTTGACTCCTCCCCTTTTCCCAGGCGATGTCCTCCCATTGGACATTTGGTTACTATTCAATCCTATGGGAGGTGTAATGCATGTGTGAGGCTCACTAGGTGGCGCTGTGTTGTGTGAGACTCAGGACCCCCTGCTATGTCACACAGGCTATGAAGCAACAGGAAATAATACAATGCACAGAGATCACCCTCAGCCCAGCCATAGCCAGCTCTGGGATGCCACATACTCCCCCTCTTTCACTGAGCCGACCTCGGCGACGGGCTGGGGTGAAGGTGAGAAATGTAACATAACGTTAATAAATACGAATAAAGTGCAAATGTCACTAACAGTTTAGAAAAATATAATACTTAGAAACTTGAGGTAAGACCTCCCGGCATAGTCCTGGAATGTCCATGAGAAGTCTGAAGGGTAACGGAGAGATAATTAAACTCAGACTTATGGAACCTTTTGGCGGTACCATCAGACAGTCCATATAGAAACAACAGTAGTGCAAATGGGTCCAGAGGCTCTCTGGCACAAATTTCGTGAGTGTCCATTATCATGAGAGTCTCTCTGAGAAACAATAAACAGTCCTTTCTGTAAGGAAGAGTAGGCACTCTAGCACGAATGTCCATACCGCAATGGGGTAACAGAACTTCCTTGGCTCGGTGAGCCAGGCACTATGGCTTGGATTGTTGCATATAAGTGTAAATACTATATTACATGGCAAGATATTATATATATACTGTATATACACACAGGAAAAACATTAATGTAATCAGAGCAGGAATAACATATATACAGAAGCAGAGACAGTTAACCTCTTTTACTCAAGGACAGCCATGGCATCACTATAGCGTGTTGGAGGTATGCCTTTTGTGGTACGCTCAGAACGCCTAAGTGGAACGAGATTTGAATCAGGAACAGAGTCACTGAAATCAATTAAATCATCTGTCGAAGGGTTCTCTTGCACTAGAGCAATTGGTGGATAACAGCTAAATGGTAGTAGTTTAGGCGCCCACATAAGCTCAGTTAACGTTGGGTGTCTCTCTTTTGCTTCATATGGTGACAAGATCTCTGTACTCGTTGTCTCAGCTGGGGGCACCTCTGTGGGTAGTCCTTCTTTAAGGCACAGCTTCAGACGGTTTCGGTGTACTACTTGGGGCTGTCTCCCAGGTTTAGAGATCTCATACACGTCGGATTCAGGATATGGTATGGAGATGACACTGTATGGTTCTTTCTCCCAGAATGGATCCAATTTCCCATTCCGATGGTTATTCCTTAACCATACACGGTCGCCAACTTTCAGGGGCGCTGCATGGGCGTGATGGTTGTAATCCTCCTGTTGTCTCCTACGAACCTCATCCATGCGCGTTTCAACTATCTCTTTAGCTTCCTCCATACGTCGGCGGTGTTCAACAACCCAGTCTGTTATGGGTAGTGGATTGATGGTGTCAGGGACCTTCACACCAAGGGTTAAGTCTGAAGGAAGTTGACCTTGTCTTCCAAACATTAGATAAAATGGTGCGTATCCCGTAGATGTTTGGGGTGTGTTGTTGTAAATATAGGCCAAGTCCTTGATACGCTCAGGCCACTCAACACCAGGTGTAACTGCGGCTGTTCTTAGCATGCCGATGATCACTTGATTTGCCTTCTCGCACATACCATTCCCTTGAGGGTGATACGCTGTGGTTCGCAACTTCTTGCAGTCTTGGAACTGACACAGCTCACGGAACAATTGGGATTCAAACGCCGATCCACGGTCGGTGAGGATATGCTCAGGACAACTGTAATGGAGGACAAACTCTGCGTAGAAGGTCTCAGCCATAGTTCTTGCTGTAAGATCTCTGACAGGCACGATGACAAGGAACTTGGAGTAATGATCCACCATTGTCAGAGCGTAGCTGTAGCCGGAACGTGTGGGACCCAACTTCACATGGTCCAGAGCAACAATTTCACACGGCTTTTGAGTCTTAATTGGATGTAGAGGGGCCTTCTGATCTCTTCGACCTTCCTTGGTGATACTACAGGCGGGACACTCTCGGCACCAACTCTCAATGTCACTCCTCATCCCAACCCAATAGAAGCGACGACGGATGGTAGCTTCGGTCTTTTGTACCCCGAAGTGACCGGATCTGTCATGATACGCCTCAAGTATCATCTGTGCGTCTCTTCTTGGTACGAGGATCTGATGAAGCCTTTCACCTGTGACAGGATCAAGAGTGTTTCTAAGTAGAAGGCCTCGTTGGACAAACAGGCGCTTCCTCTGTCGCCAAAGGCGTTTTAATTCCACGTCATGAAGACCTCTCTTTACACGGGTTGGTATTCTTCCTGTAAGCAGGAAATCTGACAATTCTCCTAAAACTCTGCTCTCTTCTTGGAACGTTTTCCACAGAGATGGCTCCTGGAGGGATTCGGCAGCTGTTTTCGCCAGAGATTCTCCTTCTACAGGGACACCAATAGCAACCTGTTGGGCAAACTTGTTGTAGAATGGTGGCATCTCCACCTCTTCCCAGATGTCTTCTCGGGGTGGTTCTTCTCCCACAGGCAACCTTGAGAGTGCATCAGCGTTAGCGTTGGACTTGCCACTGCGATACTTGACAGAGAACTTGTAATTCGCGAGTCTTGAGGCCCACCGTTGTTCAAGGGCTCCCAGTCGAGCAGTGTCCAGATGCGCCAACGGATTGTTATCTGTGTACACGGTAAAGGGTGTGGCAGCCAGGTAGTCTTTAAACTTCTCTGTCACGGCCCAGACAAGCGCCAGAAGTTCGAATTTGAAAGAACTATAGTTCTGGTTGTTCTTCTCCGCGCCTCTCAGACTCCTGCTGGCGTAGGCGATGACTCGCTCTTTGTTGTCCTGAACCTGGGACAACACTGCACCCAAACCTTGGTGACTTGCATCTGTGTACAAGCGGAATGGCTGACTGTAGTTGGGATAGGCTAGAATTGGTGGTTGCGTCAGAAGTGCTTTAAGCGCTTGAAAGGCTTCCTCTTGACGCGCTGTCCAGTCTACCGGAAGCTTTCGGTTGTAGTTTTCTCTGGGACAACCGCGAAACAACTCGTTCAGAGGCTCGGCTACTTGGGCGAAGTGTGGTATGAAATGCCGGTAGTAACCTGCGAATCCAAGGAAGCTTCGGACTTCTTTGACGGTAGTTGGTCTTCGCCAGTTCTGGATTGCAGTGATCTTTTCAGGATCAGGTTGGACGCCTTGTGCGCTCACGACATGCCCAAGGTAGTGAACTTGGGGTTTCAACAGGTAGCACTTGGAGGGCTTCAACTTTAGGCCGTGCTGTATAAGTACCTTGAATACCTCGGACAGGTGACGAAGGTGTTCTTGGTATGTCCGGGAGAATACAATAACATCGTCCAGGTACAGTAGCACACTCTGGAAATTCTCATGGCCGAGGCACCTCTCCATAAGCCGTTGGAATGTGGCTGGGGCATTACATAGCCCAAATGGCATACTATTGAATTCAAAGAGTCCCATTGGGGTCGTAAACGCAGTCTTTTCACGATCTTCAGGCGCCATAGGGACTTGCCAGTATCCACTGGTTAAGTCCAGGGTCGAGAAACAGGTAGCTGATCCCAAAGCCGTTAGAGATTCCTCAATCCGCGGCAATGGGTATGCGTCTTTGTGCGTGACGTTGTTGAGTTTACGATAGTCCACACAAAATCGTAGGGTTCCGTCTTTCTTCTTGGCAAGGACTAGCGGGGCTGCCCAGGGGCTGTTACTCTCCCGGATGACATCAGCATCTCGCATCTCTTGGATCAACTTTTTCACCGGTTGGTACATCGCTGGTGGTATTGGACGGTGACGCTCCTTGATTGGATGGTGGTCGCCAGTCAGAATGCGATGTTGTATGGTCGTGGTCTTACCAAAGTCCAATGGGTGTTTGCTGAATGCCTGTTGGTAACGCTTGGCCACATTGCGAACCCCATTGATGTGCTCTATAGGGGTATTGGCGTCTCCCACGTTCAATTCATCCCACCAGGACTTCGTGGCTCCATTCTGAATGTTCTCAGCAGCTTGGGTGGAACGCTGTGTGGCGGTAGAATCACCAGAGAGAATGTCTTCTGGTGCTAACCGGTGTAGCAGGGCCACAGAGTGGAACTTGTGGAGGTTCACGGGAGCATCGCCCAAGTTGACTAAGCGGACAGGAACACGTCCATTGGAAACTGTGACAAGGCTGCGGGCAGCCATGACAAGTGGTTGGCCATCTACCTGTATGGGTTGTAGCAAGGCCTCGTAGTCCTGATTTTCTATGCCCGGACGGGCACGGCACCACACCATAGTTTCTGTTCCAGGCTGTAGGGTTACTGGACGGGTATCTTGGATCCGGACTCGACCAATTTCACCTTGTTTGTTGGCGAACTTGTGCTGGGCATTGAGTACACGAATGGCCCGCTGAATGGTCTGCTGGTCACTGGGAGAAGCTGTAAGGAGAGAGGCATGCAAGGCATCCAACACTTCTGCAAAGCAATGGCGTAAAACATTCATGCCTAATATTACAACTGCAAACCTATCATCCTCTACATCAGTGACAATTACACCCTGTCTAGGCAGTTTCAAGTCCCCAATCTGGATAGTGGGTTCCCAATAACCCTGCTGTGGTATGGGCTGTCCATTGCTGGCACACAGATTTATCCATGTGTCAGGTGTTCTATTCAACACACCTAAGTCCCAATGTTCAAGGAACACCTGCTTGCGCAGGGTTGTTACCTGAGATCCAGTGTCCACCAACGCTGTCAGAGGGACGCCGTTCACCCGGATTGTGATGTGTGGGCAGGCTGAGACGAAGCGTGACAATGGCACTGAAGATTCACCTGGGCCCTTCTTCTTTCCTCCCGAGGGGCGGCCCGCTGCCTCGGGGGTGGCCCGTTTAACTGAAAACACTGAGGCCTGGTGTGTCCATATCTATGGCAATAGGTACAGTATGGCCTCTCACTCTGCGGAGGTTTCACTGAAGACGGACGTCTGGGTGGCGACTCAGGTGAGATGTTGAGACTTCGCAAAGGATCACTGGACGATGAAGACGGCTGGGTCAGACGATCTAGACGGACGGTGATCTGTTCCATGGCACGGGTCAGATGATCCACTCGGGCCAGAAGGTCATCTCTGGAGTCTGCTGGTGTAGTCTGCGCAGTTTGGGCAGCAGGTGAGGTACCCAGAGGTAGTGGCAGGACAACTGGAGCAATGCTTGTTGAGGGTCCAGGTGAGGGAGCACAGATGACTGGGCTCGGCTGGGGCTGCTCCTGTCTCAAGACCTGGATGGCAAGGGCCTTGAAGTCAGCAAACGTGATGCTGGGATGTTGTGCAGCAAGCATTCGCAACTGACTCTGGAGCAATGTGGTACCCGCCCCTTCTATGAAGCGGTCAAGCAAGATTTTATCAGAGTCCACATTCTCACGTGGATCCACTTGCACCACAGCTCTGAACGCCTCTTGGAGGGATAAAGCATAGTCCCGCAGGGTCTCATCAGGTACTTGTCGTCTGGAAAAGAAGCGCATCTTTACCTCGGAGACAGATCGCACGTCAAAGTTCACCTGGAGTTTGTCCAGAATTTGCCCAGGGGTTCTTTTGTCAGAGGCAGGCCAGGATTTGACCTCCCTAGCTGCAGCATCCTCAAGCTGGCCCAGCAGGATCTGTATCTGCTGTTCTGTATTCAGAGGATAGAACTGGAAGAGAGACAGCATCTTCTCACGAAAGTCCCTGAGGGTATGCGCCTCCCCTTTGTAGCGCGGCAGCCATGGTGCGCCAGGGTAAAATGGCATGGAGAATGGTAGGCTGCTCGCCATGGGCACTGCTGGATCACTAGAAACAGATGGCACAATGTCACTTTGCTCAGTCATGTTGTTTGCAGGTATGACTGGAATTAGGTCGCCGTCTCTTTAAGAAACTCAACTGCTTGCTGGCAGGGAATGGAGACTACAACTTGGAATGCTGTAGCTATTAACAGAGTCACTGTGATGCAGGCTGACGGTGTGCTCCCCCTCTTTAATGGTGGCACTCCCCACGGACACTGTACACGGAAAACACTCGCTGGGGCCGTGGGAGGCCTGAAGACAAGGACAGGGAGGCACAGTACTCACTGACAGCAACTGCAGCGTGGACCAGAGATCAGCGGTGCACAGCAGGGACGGTGATGCGGCACCGGAGGTCAGAAATGGCGCTGCCCGTTCGCCTTTCACTTTCTTGCAAGGGTGCGCTGGAGCATGCGCTACAGCATTAACGGGGCCCCCCTAAGAGGGCGGCAGAGGGGTCTCCTGGCCTTATGGGCAGTGCTAAAAATTTCCCGCACTTTTGCAAGGTCAGTTAACCCTTTGTGGGCGTTCTTACACAGCGATGTGGCGCAGCAAACAAGTCCTGGGCGTTTTAACTCTTCCAGGGCTGTAACACACTGAGAGGACAGTCTTTAGGGCTTACTTCAGGGGTATAGGGCTCCCCCTCTTTGTGGCAAGCACTCTCAGGGAATAAACTTGATCTTAGCAAAGTCCACAATAAAGACCGATGCTCTGGAGACAATTTGGCGCACTTTTCGTGGCGACTTTCTCAAAATGGCACACACCCGTATCCTGTTCGTGACGCCAGTTTTTCTTGCGGTGACCAGATGGAAGGTAACGCTGCAGTTGGGATTGCGGGGTGCAAACAGCGCAGACTTGTCACGGTCTCTGGGCACGAGGGCGCAGGGCTGGTGCTGTCCCACGTTACCACCACTGGTACCGGTGATGAGGGGGCTGCACAAATGTTGGTGGTGATTGTTCCCCCGGGGCGCTTCCCCTATACTGTGCCGACTGGTGGTGTTTGGGGCGCCCTGATGTTGTCGGTGCAGAGTCAGACACAGAAACGGTTGTAAAGTTAAACTTTTACTTCCATGGGTGTGGAGGCACAAATGCTTAAACAGTTTCTTCAATACAAAACAACGGGGTATGCCTGGTGACACAGCAAAGTCCTGGGGTGCAGGGTAGACTTGATGAAAGGTGTTCCTAGCCCCTTATACTTCAGTGTTACAGCCCTAAGGTGCGTCTGGGCTCCTATTTGGCTCATAGGAGGATGCCCACCATGATACTAGTACATAATATTCCCCACTCACGTTATGTGGTCCTGATAGCTCAGAGTTTCGGGGTGCAATAGTCAGGGTGGCGGGATATTCCACAGGTCTGGCCTTGGCCCCTGGATCCTGTGATACTTGCTATGGAGCACATGTTCCAGAATGTTCTCTCCACAGTCTCATGCTGACAAGATAATGATGCTTGACTTCCTTCAGGGCGATGGCTAGGCAGACAGGGGACAGGATCTTCTGAATAGCTGGAGTATGTCAGCTCTCCAACCTTCCTGGGCCTGTCTAGGACTTGAGATTCCTGCACTAAACTCACTGCTTTCTTCACAGGACATCACACTTATCTCCTCACCTCCTCCTCCTAACACTCCACACTTCTAACTCCTCACACGCAGGACCTTCCTGCAGGGGTGTTACCATGGGGACCCAGTGATCAGTTGACTCCTCCCCTTTTCCCAGGCGATGTCCTCCCATTGGACATTTGGTTACTATTCAATCCTATGGGAGGTGTAATGCATGTGTGAGGCTCACTAGGTGGCGCTGTGTTGTGTGAGACTCAGGACCCCCTGCTATGTCACACAGTCTATGAAGCAACAGGAAATAATACAATGCACAGAGATCACCCTCAGCCCAGCCATAGCCAGCTCTGGGATGCCACACAAACAGGTTTATTTAGAAAAAGCATCAAAATAAATAGACCTTCATGTCAGGTACAAAAATGAGCAAAATAAAATACAGCCTTAACTTCAGGAAAAACGTCAAACAAAACCCTGCTCGTCCGAGCGCTAACTAAACAATAACAAAACTAACTATATGTGTGGCTTTCTGCAGGCCACACGAACAAATTGGTACCAGACTCTCAGTGTATCAGGACAGATCCAGATGCCTCCTCTCACTCCCAGGATCTGCACTGAAGTGCAGGTTCTACAGCCTTTTATGGATCAGTAATGAGCCTAAGACTCACACCTGGGCTGAGGCCTACTCAAGACCTGTACTGTACCACACATATGTCAAAAACCTGGGGGGGATATAATGTGATTCCAGCACTCTGCCTGTCACCTTCTCACAACATACATAGTGGTTATATTGCAAAAAGCAATGGTTTAGTAGAAAAATTAGCCAATTTCCATGACATATAAGTGCTACAGGCTTGTTGTTATTGGGGAGTCAAATTTGTGGCTGTGAGGCTAGTTGAAAATTGATGAAGAATAGGCTTTTCAAAAAAAAAAAAAAAAAGCCACCAAAAATAATGAGCAGATCTGAAATCAAAATGTTTTTTTTTTTTTCTGCCAACACTGTGGCAGCAACAGTGACTATAGTGGAATGTAATGGACCAGACCGCAGGATATGTCTGGTTAAATGGTAGTGCTGGTTGTAGCTGTGGCAACATGAGTGGCAGTACAGCATAGAATAATACGATGGACTGGGCCACAAGAGATGATTGTAAGGAAGTACAACAATCCTGCGGCTTCTGGCGGTGCCACCATAACCAGATGTAGTGTTGCCACCCACATTCTTATTGCTAGTACTTGCACAAGTGTTTCCTCCTCCCTTTCTTTTTGCCTGTCTCCTGCCCTGTATTTTCCAGTCATTTTATTGCACACTGCTTAATTATAATAGTGATTGTCAAAATTCTAACACTGTGTGTATGTCGTATATAACAGAGTTTTTTTCAGATTAGCACAGACTGTGAGACTGCATATTGGGTGAACAACATCAACAAAAAGCTTAAATAACAGAGATTTTTTTCAGATTAGCGCAGGCAGAATCAGTGTTTTGCTGTTAGAACAGTGGTTTCTGTGTATTTAATGAACAAAAATTAAGCTCTTGCCCCAAAAAACCTTAACTAAAGATTTTTCACTAACAGGACTGACTGTCAGTAAAAGTATGCTTAAACACTCTGTATACAGATTAAATTTACAATAACAGCACTAATATTTTCACTCACTCCTAATATCTATGAATCCATCAGTAATCTGCCTGTAATTGGTTAAGTATGACTAAACTGTCCTATTCCTAAGATTCTTTAGCTCTAATGCTTGCAATTGTAAGCTTTTCAGAACTGAGTGATCTGTATGATGCAGTGACACGAATCATAGACCCATCTGTACATCCACCATTACCGCAATGCTTACAGCACCTTATATGTTATATATGACATTAGCACTGTAAGGTGGCCACATACCACTGTCTATTGGCTGAGAGGCTGTTAGCTAATGTCAGATGGTGCTAGAGCAACACATTGACTCAAGCACCGTGTCTCTTCTGTAATTTTCCTGTGCAATAATGTCGTGGCAGCCATTTTAGTTTGTCTGAGATGAATCGGCATTTGTTTGGTTTTGTTAAAAAGAGAACATTTTGGAATATTTGAGTCAAACTCGGTTCATATCAAAATGGTTCAGTCATTTCTGATTAACAGTTTCTTGATAATTGAGGTGCAGTTAGTGCCAGTGGGGGAATGGATTAAGACTGGCATACAGAATGCCATTCTTAATAAATTCCCCCCAATGTGTCAAGTTAAACTATGCTATTTCTGCACTAAAATGTAATAAGTCCTTAAAACTGTATTATTCAGTTATGTGCTATTCACAGATTGTAGTATATCTCAATTTTTGGATAATGTAACTTGTGACTTATAACAATTCTTTATCTTTGGTACATGACAAAGAGTTCAAAGTATAGAGTATAAACAGTATAATACTTTACTGTCAGTGGTATATATACAGTATATTTTTGCTTTGTAAAAGTAACCTCTGTGTCTATGGCTTTGGTAACTACCTTGTTACTGGCATGGCTTGTTGATGTTTCTGTTGGTTTTTGCCCTCCTTTCTTCTGACTTTGACATCTGAACTAACCCTGCACTTTTGACTCTTTATTTGCCTTTGTACTTTTGACCACCATATTTATTCTCCTATAATTCTGTTCTATATCTGTCTTTACTTAGAGACTTTCTTTTCATTATTTCTGTTTCTATTTTATATATTTCATCTATATTTTGCAACCTTCATTAACTTGTTGAAAATTCTTAGTTCTGCATGCGTCACATAACTCAGATTGCAAAATATGGCATTTTGTTAATTAAAGTAATAAAACCAATTTGTAATATTGGCTTCAAACTGGCATTCTGGTTTATAAAAGTCAGCGTAACCTAGAAAAGACATTTATGTCAAACTGAAATAACTATTATTATTAAAAATGCATTATAAGATTTATAAATAAAATAAAAAAATAAAAGTCTTGAAATATTCTACTTTTCACACTAGCCATGTAAGCCCTATTTTCTGCTGCTGACTTTTTAGCTTTGTAATATGTGTAAGATGGGCAACCCTTATAATTTCTTCTTTTACATCACCACAGTCCCAGTGCCATTGACTGCCTTCCAATGCCTCTTACATTCAAACACACTGAAGCGACTTCTCTGACACCACAGTCAGTCTGATCACACATTACACCACTGGCCAGATTCCATAATTAAACAGTTCTCCTGGCTTCAGAACTTAGTACTCACAACTCTGACCACCACATTAGTGTCAAGCTCTACATGAGGCCTCTCTAATGCTTAGTACCTCCTCCTTTTACAAGTCGGCACCCAGGACCCATATTTCCCAGTGCCCGACAACTCTGACAGGGTTTGTCATGCTTTACAAGAGTTTGTAGGTGAAACATAAGACACAACATGGCAACAATAATAATTTAAAGTGAAACACACAATTTCATATAAAAAGAGGGACTATCAGGGTTACCCACTGTTACCCACTGTACAGTCATGGCCAAAAGTTTTGAGAATGACACAAATATTATATTTTCACATGATCTGCTGCTCTCTGGTTTTTATGTGTGTTTGTCAGATGTTTTTATCACATACAGAAATATAATTGCATTCATATTATGAGTAACAGAACCTTATATTGACAGTTAGAATGAGTTAATGCAGCAAGTCAATATTTGCAGTGTTGACCCTTCTTCTTCAGGACCTCTGCAATTCTCCCTGGCATGCTCTCAATCAACTTCTGGACCAAATCCTGACTGATAGCAGTCCATTCTTGCAGAATCAATGCTTTAATTTTGTCTGAATTTGTTGGTTTTTGTTTGTCCACCCGTCTCTTGATGATTGACCACAAGTTCTCAATGGGATTAAGATCTGGGGAGTTTCCAGGCCATGGACCCAAAATCTCTATGTTTTGTTCCCTGAGCCATTTAGTTATCACCTTTGCTTTATGGCAAGGTGCTCCATCATGCTGGAAAAGGCATTGTTGAGCGCCAAACTGCTCTTGGACGGTTGGGAGAAGTTGCTCTTGGAGGACATTCTGGTACCATTCTTTATTCATGGCTGTGTTTTTAGGCAAGACTGTGAGAGAGCCGATTCCCTTGGCTGAGAAGCAACCCCACACATGAATGGTTTCAGGATGCTTTACAGTTGGCATGAGACAAGAGTGGTGGTAGCGCTCACCTCTTCTTCTCCGAATAAGCTGTTTTCCAGATGTTCCAAACAATCGAAAAGGGGATTCATCAGAGAAAATGACTTTACCCCAGTCCTCAGCAGTCCACTCCCTGTACCTTTTGCAGAATATCAGTCTGTCCCTGATGTTTTTTCTGGAGAGAAGTGGCTTCTTTGCTGCCCTCCTTGAGACCAGGCCTTGCTCCAAGAGTCTCCGCCTCACAGTGCGTGCAGATACACTCACACCTGCCTGCTGCCATTCCTCAGCAAGCTCTACACTGCTGGTAGCCCGATCCCGCAGCTGAAACACTTTTAAGAGACGGTCCTGCCGCTTGCTGGTCTTTCTTGGGCGCCCTGGAGCCTTTTTGGCACCAATGGAACCTCTCTCCTTGAAGTTCTTGATGATGCGATAGATTGTTGACTGAGGTGCAATCTTTCTAGCTGCAATACTCTTCCCAGTTAGGCCATTTTTGTGCAGTGCAATGATGACTGCACTTGTTTCTTTAGAGATAACCATGGTTAACAGAAGAGAAACAATGATGGCAAGCACCAGCCTCCTTTTAAAGTGTCCAGTGGTGTCATTCTTACTTAATCATGACAGATTGATCTCCAGCCCTGTCCTCATCAACACCCACACCTGTGTTAATGGAGCAATCACTGAAACGATGTTAGGTGGTCCTTTTAAGGCAGGGCTGCAATGATGTTGAAATGTGTTTTGGGGGATAAAGTTCATTTTCTAGGCAAATATTGACTTTACAAGTAATTGCTGTTAAGCTGATCACTCTTTATAACATTCTGGAGTATATGCAAATTGCCATTAGAAAAACTGAAGCAGTAGACTTTGTAAAAATTTATATTTGTATCATTCTCAAAACTTTTGGCCATGACTGTATATATTCTATTATGATCAGCCAAAGAAAAATGTGATCTTCTCAAAGAAGTGGTCTTCTGGGGGTGAGGGTTTCACTCTAGGTCATTCAGTGAAAGGCCATTAGACACAGACACGATAAGAAATAAAATGAAGAATGAAAGCAATGCAATAGTTAATAAGGCATGGCACACTGGCCACTACCCTAGCTTCTAACACTTTACAACAGAGGTTAAAAAAAAACAAACAAACAATAAAAAAACATTGCTGTAAAATACAGATTAAAAGCTGTTCTTCTAAATACTGTCATTTTAATTCACTACGTCAGATATTAAATACTGGCACTTATTGGTTTATTTTCTCACACTGTATAATACTGGATTGGCAATCATAGCTATGGAAATACATAGTATACTATAACTTGTTTATGAAACATTGCCACCTAGGGGACATTTACAGGCATTTTTTTCATTATTTGAAGCACAAGACATTGAAGATATGTACATTTCATATACATATCATCTCCAGTCATTATATGTTAATAATACAGTATGTCAATTATTTTATATTTACAAGGGTTATTGTGATATGCATCGCATATGTAATGACAATAGAGAATTTCAGAAGTAGACATTAGGATGACAAGTGACATTAAATTAAGCAATGGAAAGTCCTAATTATGAAACAAGGAAAACATTTCTGTAATCATAATGGAAGCCAAATGAATGGTAAAACCTTGATATTGGCATAGCCCTTAGAATAATACTTGTGGGGATTGTTTGCTATACATGCAGGTACATTAACATGATTTGTTGTGAGACTACACATCATAACCAGGTTATATGGAAGCATGTGGGAAGGCTTGTGCTAATGGTATATTGCTTTATATATTGTTTTATGTGAGATGCAGATATCTTCTTACTAATGAGTGGCTTCTATTGCTGCTACTCAGTGTGTCTTCACAATTTACTGCAGGTGTAAACTAATAAATGATTGGGCTGCCTGACACATTTATTGTTTTCATTCATTTATTTTCTGCATTTTTAATTTGTTGCATTTATCGTACATGAAGAACATACTGTATACTTTTCCACATTAAAATGTAGCAAGCAGGGATTTATCTTTTCTTTGCTTAGTCTTTATAAATTTATGACATTGCATCCTCATTGGGACCCCTCAGGGAACACTCAGAAAAGGACATGTTTAGCAGTGATCCTGACCTCCTCTCATACATGAAATGGCAACACAGCTCCATTCACATTGCAGATGGTGGCTAGTAGCACCAGCTTTCAGAGAATACCGTGTGAAGCAGTAACAGCACTTAAAGAGAACCTTTCACCACCTCCAATAATTTAGGTTCTTAGTATCTGTTAATAGGCACAACCCTGCTGATGTCAGTGCAGTTGGAATTTTTTCTCTAGCCTCCACTATTCTCGAGCAACAAGCACAGTTAGTTTTGGTGCCTGATGTGCTATTTAGACTCTGTAAAGTCAGAAGGGCAGTGTCAGGCAGGAGAATGTTATTCAGAGCTCCAATCAGAAGCAGCTAGTGTCAGAGCTCAGAATCACACCCCTTGCCTCCTCCTGCCCGACACCGCCCTCCTGACAATGCAGATTCTGAATAGCATATCAGACATCAAAACTAGCAGCAATGATTGCTCAGGAACAGTAGGGGCTAGAGAAAAAAAATTCCAACTGTGAAGGAATCAGTGCAGCAGCAGCTATTTATTGATGTAAAAAGCTGAACTTGTTGGAGGTGGTGAAAGGTTCCCTTTTGTCCAGTTCATATTTACTGGGAATCTAAACATAATAAACAAGCACTCACCTCTCTGCAGGGCGCCCTCTTCAGCTGCAGCAGTTTCATTTATCTGTATACAGTCCCCTTTGTGTGAAGGGATTGCTGTAGCCAATCACTGGGGGTCACCGTAGTCAGACCCATCTATCAGTAAGGCTAGAATCACATATGCAGGTTTTGGTGACGTTTTTGGAGCTAAAGCTACTAGTAGATAACAAAGGAGGGTTCAGTATGTAGGAAATACTTATGTTACCATTATGCGAATACCTGTTTAGTGATATATGTATCATCCCACAAAGAAGGGTCTATTGGATTTAGTTTTGCATGGTGTATAGACCATTTGAGACAACATATATTACAGATTAACTCAAAGAGTTAGCACACAAATTGTAAATCTTCCATCTTGTAATACACTTAAACATATGTCTAAAATTTTCATTGAAAGCTCACAAATACAATAAATGATCAAAGTTATAATTACAGGCAGTCAGATACCTGTCATGGAGATTATTTAACCCCTTGCCGATATGCACCATACTATTACAGCGGATGTTGCCACTTTGAAGATGACGCCTGCTCAGGAGTTTAACTGGCGCAATAACTGCTGGGTCTGTGCTGTATTATACAAACAGAGACCTTCCCCCTGCCAATACCTTCACTGACTACCCATTGCCCAGCGAATAGATTTCAAAATGCTAACGCTGACATACAAAGCCATCCACAACCTGTCCCCTCCATATATCTCCGAAATAATCTCCCACTACCTGCCTGCATGTAACCTCCGATCCTCCGAAGACCTCCTACTGTGCTCTGCTCTTATCCGCTCTTCACACAAACGTCTCCAAGACTTCTCCCGTGCATCCCCCATACTCTGGAACTCATTACCAAGACACATAAGACTGTCCCCCACAGTCACAAGCTTCAAGAAGGCCCTGAAGACTCACCTATTCAGGAAGGCCTACAACCTCCAATAACACTACTGTCACCACACCACCACCTGAACAGCCTCTCCCCTCACCTTCTGTCTCTATCCCTCTTCTCTCATAGATTGTAAGCCCTTGCGGGAAGGGCCCTTTATCCCACTGTGCCAGTTGGTCACTGTTAGTATTATACTTGTCTTGTATATTTTGTGTACTGTATGTAAATCCTCAAATGTACAGCACCATGGAATTAATGGTGCTATATAAATAAATAATAATAATAATAACAGAGACCCGGTGACAATGCCAAAGATCAGAGTTTTCTCTCTGCTCATGGGCATTAACACTTCTGATGCCCCACTCTAACACGACCGAGGTATTGGATTATCAGTGTCTGGCAGTGGCTTATTCCCATCTTTTAAACATCGAGTGTACATGTGTATGGAGAGATTTGGAGAGATAGCTGTCATCTGAATAAGCTGAATAAGCTTGTGCTTAAGTTATCTAAATTGTGGAGTTAACATTAAAGATCTATTACACAGCCCAATATTCACTGTAATTATTGTCCTCTCTAAGTGTGCTGCAAATTGGACAAACCAGGATCTAACACTTGCTGGTCTTTTTTTTTTTCTTTTTTTGCAAGATAAAAGATTCAGAAGAGCGGCAGCGCATCACCCCGTGTAATTACTGATGTTCTGTCAATGCTCAATCCTTCCACCCCATACACTTTGTATTGGCTTGTGTAATAGACTGATGCAAATCAACACTAATCAATGTGTTTATCATTGATCAGCATTTATCCTGGCCAGGATCAGATTGTGCAATATAGCTTTCATGGTCAAAAATGGAAACAGTACATATTACATATTTAAAAACCTATACAGAATGTTTGTCGCATAATGTTACATTATGAGGATAGTGATTATAAAGACTGTTTGGTAGATATGGACCTCATTTGTGAATGAGTGTGAGTAATCATTATGTTAATGTCAAATATGGTCTGTTTCCATCAGCCGCAGGATGTTTGAATTAAGCAGCACTGGTTGTACTGTGTGCAGGGAACAATGTGTCCAGTTTTTAGATTTATATCTGTAAAATGTGATTACTGACAACACTGCTTTTATCCTTACTCCATAGATGCCAGGAAATGTTTATTATTGACACAGTTAGGTCTAGACTTAAAGACAGAATCCAGCATGCTGAATAGCAAAGGAGATGATGATCATTTCTGTGTAAATACAAACATAGTATACCGTTCTCTAGAACCGACAGTTTATAGAAGTCTGTTCAGCTTTACTGAAGGAAAACAAGCTTACCAGACAAAAGATGCTGTCTGAATAGAAAAAGCTGCCTATATTATACTCTTTGATTGAAAAATAAAAAATACTTAATCAAGTTAAGATACATTAAAGACCCTTATTGTCGCCCTGATTCACTCTCGACTACTGTAACTCCTTACTAATCGGTCTTCCCCTCACTAAACTCTCCCCTCTCCAATCTATTCTGAATGCGACAGCCAGGCTCATCTATCAGTCTAAACGCTGCGGAGATGCCTCCGGTCTGTACCAGTCACTGCATTGGCTGCCTATTCAATACAGAATACAATATAAACTTATCACCCTCATCCACAAGGCTCTCCATAATGCTGCACCTCCCTACATTTCCTCCCTCATCTCTGTCTATCGCCCAACCCGTTCAGTCAATGACCTAAGAGTAACATCCTCTATTATCAGAACCTCCCAGACTTCTCCCGAGTTGCAATACTTCTCTGGAATGCTCTACCCCAGACAATCAAATAAAGTCCCAATTTCTACAGCTTCAAGCACAAACTAAAGACACATCTTTTCAGAAAGGCCTATCACAATTCCTAATGTAAACCCTTCCGCAGATAGAATTCCTAAAACAAACACTCCTCTGTTCACGCTCTCACATTACCCTACAGGCAGTGGAATGGCTGAGCCCAAAGGCGAACATTTGACATGCCCCCCCCCCCGCACAAACCGCATTCCCCGCATTCCTGCACACACTATTATGCCCCATAGTGGCTCCTACACACACTATTAGGCGCTATAGTGGCCCCTGCACACACTATTATGCCCCATAGTGGCCCCTGCACACACTATTATGCCACGTAGTGGTCCTTTCACCCAGTATTATGCCCCATTGTGGATCACCAATGAACAATTATTATACTCTTTTCAGATCCCAGAGTATAATGATCGGAGACCCAGGGGAGGATACAAACATAAAAAACAATGTTACTTACTTCTCCCTGGCTCCGGCGCACTCCCCGCTACTTTCGGCTCTCTTCAATGTTGAACCAGACATCACGTTCCCTCACCTCCCCTGGGCCTTCGATTGTTTTAGACCCCAGAGTATAATGATAGCAGTGTTTGTGTGGTTCGCGAGCCCACGGCCTCACTTACCGATCCCCGCTCCTGCTCACAGCCGCATCTGCTTCTGCAGAAGGTGAAGCGCAGGCGGCCGTGAGAAGGAGTGGAGATGGGTAAGTAAATAGGGCTTGTTACCTTCTGGGGTTACTCAAGCAGGTAACAGCCATTAAAAAAAAAACAACATCAGGGGTGCGTCGGTCCCCCTAATGTCTAATGTCCCGGGCCCTATGGCAGCCGTTACCGCTGCTACCTCGGTATTTACGCCACTGCCTACAGGATATGATGTCATATTTGACTGTAACTTTATATGTCCAGGCTCCATCTGCACATTAAAAGACACTGACTGGTGACAGCTTATACAGCTTTATTTATATTTATATGTAATGAAAGTAACCTCTATCACATAAACGGCTTCTCCACTGTAGCAATGCTACCTCCTATGCCACCCCTGCTACCTCTTGTGTCACCCTCTCTATCTCACAGATTGTAAGCTCTTGCGACCATTGTGTGAATTGACTATTACTCTGTAATGTATCTTTTTGTCTGTACTTGAACCTTACAAATTGTAAAGTGCTGTGGAATATGTTGGCGCTATATAAATAAAATGTATATATTATATATATATATATTAGTAACATGTAAACTATTTTGTTTACTCTGTGCAATCTATCTCCTAAGGGAATTGCAGTTTCCGCAGGAATTTGGCTACTTGTTCATCAAGACCTATGAGGGAGAGAGATACTATAACCAGATCATGATGGAAGATGAAACTCATGACTGGGTTTTTGACAAGTGCCAGATCATAAAGAAATCCTGCATTTATAGTCATATCCATTGGCAACCTGTCCAGACAAAAAGATTGGTACCACTAAGAAGGTTAGAGAAAACCCTTAAACTGCAACTATTTATATTTGCAAAAATGTTTCATTTTTATTTAAATGTTTTTCTTTTCATTGGAAAACCCCTTTAGGCCAGGGCCCCACATGGCAAAAACCACAGCGCAGTGGAATTGCTGAGATTTCCAAAACTGTCGCATTTTTGGAAATCGCAGTATGTCAATTATACCTACAGAAGCGCTGCGGTTTCCCTATAGGTATAATTGAAGCAGAAAGTCAAAGCAGACTTTCTATGAAAATTGCTCCGGGAAAAACCGTGATGCATTTCTGCTGTGGTTTTTCCCACTGTGCTTTTTCACTGTGGCCAGCTACATGGGGCTTTAGCCTTAGGCTGGTTGCAGACGACCGTGCTGCAACCGGCCTGCCGTGAATTAAAAGCACGGGCTGCACACGGGGGACACAGGGGTATCCAAGTGTGCCGCCCGTGCACGGGCCGTGCTTCCGCTGCTCCTTTCATTAAATGAGTAGGAGCCATGGAAGCACCGGCTGCAAAATAGGACAGGAATAGGATCTGTCCTATCTAATGCGGACCAGACTTTCGGCCCGCACACGGGACCGTGAAAATCATGGTCGTGTGTATGGGCCCATAGAAAAGAATGGTCGTCTGAAGGGGGCCTAAATTATACGTTATATGTGCAAAATCATGATGTTGGTATGTCAATTGTAAGGAGACTCCCCAATAACAAATTGCCAGAGATTTCACTTAATTACTCCTGTTTTTGGACTGAGAGCTAGACTTTTCTTTTTTCTTAACAGAAGTCTCTATAAGCCATGTATCTTTTTATTTTCATTTATTTCATATTTTATCTTAAATTACCTCTATCTCTGAATCTATTTTGCTCTGTAAACCTCACATCTAAATAAACTTTTCAATTGCTTTTACCCACCTTGAGATTGATTTGGTAAATAGTGGAAAGCATACCAAAATTTCTACAAGAGCATCAATGAGTTATCTAATAAATCACAAAAGAACACAAAGGAATATCTAAGGAACTGCAGGTCTTGCGAACCTTTTATGAAGTCAGCTTTAATGATTCCACTATCAGAAAGATGCTGAAAAAAATTGCATCCATGGGAGAATTGCAAAACTCACTGCTAACCAAAGCATCATCACAAATTTGACAAACACTTTGACCCTGCAAGTCTCTTAAGATAATAGTCTGTGTACAGATGAATAACACATGGAATCCAGTGGAAGGCATGGGTTTTATTACATGTAGCATATTTGCTTATATCTCCAGAAAACCAAGAAGGAAGGGACTCTGTCGTATAACTACTTTCTGCAACAATATAATGGTATGAAGCACAAGGCGCAAAAAATATAAGAAGTTAGGGCTTTTGAGGGCTCTAGTCCTGATTTGATGCCCCTTGAAGCCCTTTGAGATGTAGGAGGGGTTTGAAGCATGCTTCAAACGCCACCAAAGTGGTCAAATTCCACAAAAATGAATCTATATAAAGAATAACTTTATAACTATACTAAACCTTTCTAAGACCAGGTCCCCACGTAGTGTAAATGCTACGATTTGGCAGCGGCAAAAACCGCAGAGTTTTACAGTACCTACAAAGTGGATGTGATTCTGGCTAATCCCATCCACACATTGCATAAAAATATCCGCAGTTGCGATTTCAAAAACACTGGCGTTTTTGTAATTCGCAGCATGTCAGTTATACCTGGAAATGCTGGCGGTTTCCATATAGGTATAATAGGGACAGAAAGTTTGCAGATGAAAAGCACTGCAGAAAAAAATGTGATGTGTTTCAGCCGTGTTCTTTTTGTCAGTGCTTTTTCGCTGCAGCTTGTAACTTGGGGCCCTAGCCTAAATGTTATTGACAGAGCTTGCTTCTAAAAGAGAATACTTTAATATATATAGAGTTTAATGGTGTTTATCACGATTTCTACAAAACTCAACAAGAAACAAACATCTGTATGTATTACAGAACAGTACAAGAGAGCTTGTGCACTTCCTTAGCAGCTTATTATGGCTTCACAGAATATGGTGCCATAATACAGTTATGTGCATGAACCTTTATTCATCTCGCTCTGATCTCAGGGTGGAGCCATTATTATCCGACAGGAATGCACTGACAATCCTGAGGGTGCCCAGCATTTTTTAATGGATCATTGTGAGCACAGTCCCCCAATTATTGCAAAACCACAGCAGAATAAAACACTGCAGTTGCACCAAATCATAACTAAAATATGTGGTCTTTCTAAGTCTGCAGTATTTGTCACTGCAAAAAATGCAAGAAAACTTCCATGTATAAATATTCCCTTAGGGTAAAGACAAATGTTCAGGTTTTTTTTAACCACTTCCATACCAAATGCTTTACCCCCATTCCAGACCAGACACATTTTCGGGTTTTTTTGTATGTGCGGTTTTGAGGGCTGTAACATTTTTATCATAGGCGTTATTCAACTAATTTCTGCGTCCTTTTTCGGTGACACATTTTTATGTTGTTTTTATTTTTGCATGTGTTTTAATTTTTTTTTATATCCAGGAAAATCTAAACAAAAGAGGAGGGAAAACATGTCTGTTTTTCACTTTTCATTTTTTTTTTTTATTTAATAACACAAAGTGCAATTAAAAAACTTTTAAAGGCATGTTGCAGAAATGCAGATTTTTTTGCTGCAGAGTTTGCTGCGGTTTTTTGAGCCAAAGTCAGGAGTGGATTGAGCAGAAGTTAGAACTATAAGAGCTTCCTTTATATTTTCCACTCCTTTTGTAGCCATTCTTGGCTTTGGCTCAAAAAACGGCAGCAAAATCTGCAACAAAAAAATCTGCATTTCTGCAAAGTGGGGCCTTAGCCTAAAATAGTTTTTACTCTCTATTACGGTAATTTTTATTTTGTATGGAGTCTTCGGGGGTGGGGCTATAACCTTTAATAAGGGTGTGTTATTGGCGTATTATTTTATTTCTTTTTTTATTTTATTTACTTTTTTTTTGTTGTTGTTGTTGGGGAGGCTGATTTCCCCTGTAACTGCGGCTGGTATATTTAGCCCCAGTTGCAGGAGGAATACAGCCTCCTGCACGTTACTTTCACATTACAATAGAGCTGAAATGGGTCCTGTAGGACCCAGCAGCTCTTTCAGACACTTATCCCTCCGTATCACATGACCACCGGTCAGAGAGCACCCGCAAGATGGCAGCGCCCATAGCGGTGTATACAGCCCTCATTAAGTGCTGTATACACAGCGATCGGGATGGCAGGGAAGGTAGGGAATAAACCTTCCCTGCCTTCTCTCTGGGAGCTCCGGTTACAGCCAGCTCCCCGTTTCAGCAGTACGTCCAGACGTATATAGTCTATGGTCGGTACGGAAATGGTTAAGCCAAGACCAGAAGTGGATTGAAAAATTCATTTATGATCCTCGCTTGATTTTGGCCTTAAACACTACATATAAAAACCTGAACAAGTGTCCCTACCTTCAAGCTTGTGTCACACATAGGCTTTATGGGGCAGTTGTTGCTGTATTTTATTTTATTTTTTACCCATAGCCAAAAAGAATGGGAATTATAAAGAAAGGACTTACATTTTCTTCCTGCTAAATCCATTTCTGGATTTTGTGCAAAAGAACAGCAACAAATTCTGCTACAAATACACTGTAGCCCAGATTTACAAGTAGTTAGACTATGTAAACTTAGCCAGGCATTCTGAAAATATGCCAGATTCACCATAATGGCTGATGCTGGATGATAAATCTGGCATATCTTTAAATTGTGTAGTAGTAGTTGTTTATACCACCTTTCAGTTTGCATACTCTGAGCAAAAATTTAGCTCAAAGTATTTTGCTGCAACATGGTGCATTTAAAGAGGACCTTTCATGTCCTCATGTATATGCTGTTTTACATACCGCTAGAAAGCTGACAGAGCGCTGAATTCAGCGCACTGCCGGCTTTCCTGGTGTATGCCCAGGGCTGGAGATATCCGGGGTCTTAGTTACACCGGTCACCATCAGAATGGCGTTCCTGACAGTCTAGCTGTGCTGTGAGTAACGCCCTCCCTGACAGTATTCCTCCATAGCCCTGTACTGGGGGGGGGGGGGCGGCTGCGTTTCTCACAGCTCAGCGTCATCACTGGATGGTAAGGAACGCCCCCTCTCTCTGTATTCGTCCATATCCCTGTACTGTCAGAGGGGGCGTTCCTTACAGCCCAGTGATGACGCTGAGCTGTGAGGAATGCCGCCCCCCCCCCCAGTACATAGCTATGGCTCAGTACTGTCAGGAAGGGCGTTCCTCACAGCGCAGCTAGACTGTCAGGAACGCCCTTCTGACGGTGAACGGTGTAACTAAGACCCTAGATATCTCCAGCCCCAGGGCACATACCGGGAAAGCCGGCAGCGTGCTGAATTCAGTGTGCTGTCGGCTTTCTAGCGGTATGTAAAACCGCATATACATGAGGACATGAAAGGTCCTCTTTAAGCCACTTTTTCTGAGACTCCACATCCACAAATCTAGCAAGCTGAAAAATTTTAGGCCAAGCTAAATGTGCAATACTGCACCAAAGATGCACCATGTTTACGCCAGTGTCTAGTCGGAACCACAATTGTAAAACTGGGCCTGTGTGCGTGTGTGAAACCAGTCTAAGGCTAAGGCCTCATGTTGCTGAAATGTAAAATGAATAGGATTTCATTAAACTTATCCACACATTGCAGATAAAAAGGTGCTGTGAAAAAGTGACATTTTCTAAAATGCAGCATGTTAATTTTATATGAGTAATTGTGAGAGTTTTCCTATATATTTAATAGGGGAAGAAAAAAATTGGAGTAAAACGCAGATAAAACTCAATGAATACAGCTGCGGGGGAAAAAATGCTACGCAGGTACGTTTTGCTATGTGGAGCCTTAGCCTAAAATGGGGTTTAAACAAGCACATTAACCCTTCATTTTTTAAAATTGTTTTACTTTTGCCTTATTACTATCAATATGGAGTAAAGAATTTACATTGTCTGATATATCTTATTTCACTATCTTATGCCAAGTATACATTACTTGGAAAACACTATTTGTAATTTGTCTGTATTACTTCTTATAGTCACAGTTTCCAATAGAACATTAACTGATTCTAGATTTAGGGCACTTTAAGCACTTTCTACCTTTTAAAGAATTCTAGATCAATGGTCATAAAGTCTATTTTAAGGTTATAGGAGGATTTCAAAATAATTCACATTTTCTAGTACCGTACCTGGAATACACAAGAACATTGATTACATTAACCTTAACTTTGTAGGTGTTTTTGACTTATGAAAATGTAGTCTAGCTTTAAGTATCTGTAATATTTTACAGTAAATGCTATAGCAATATATGCATTCAGCAAGCGCTACACACCAGATAAAAGGCAGCATGGAATTTTTGAGCAACTCAAACCATAAGTCTGGTGGAAATATGGTCCTATTTGTAGCAGGCGGTTAATGGATTGGTTAATGGTGTTAATAGTCAATGCTTCAGGGAGCAGCGAATATCACCTGTAATTAAATTGTAAATAATTAAGCTTAAGGGGCAATTAAGCGTAACAAGCAATTATATGTGATTATATAAAAGTCTCCTTAGGAAGAAACCACTACAATTGTGGATGTCTATCTTTCAATTAATCTGAAATAGCCAAAAGGTGGATAATGAAGGTATGAGCTAGTTGGCATAATAATAATAAGGCAAGTGAAATCCCACGAATATTAATAGAGTATTCAAATCTTTAGTCCTCATTCATTCATCTTAACATATAGGTTCCCTGATTTTGGTTGCTGTATAAATCATGAACACTTAGAGTTAAGACAACTTTAGGTTTTGCTGATGCAGTTATTGAAGCCAAAACTAGGATTGAATTGAAAAACTGAAGCACTGCCTCTCATTTAAGGGTTCTAACCCTTTATGATCCATACCTGGATTTGACTTCAAACCCTGGGTGTGTGTGTGCATGCTTACCCTCACATAAAGAGCTAAGGGTAAGATCTGTGCTTAGTCAAAACATTGTATGAGTACATTAATAATATCACCTTGTAATGACCAAATACATATATTATCCACCATACACTATCCAAATAACATGTAGTGCTCAATTAATCCCCCTAAGCTATGGGAGTCACTGTTTACACAGGTAGCTGAGATTGTAACAGTCTTTTGTTGAGTAACATCACAGTCTACATATGTGTGCACTGTGTATATACGCATGTATATGTAGTTTGCATGTGTGCAATGTGTGAACATATGCATATCAGCACTGTATGAATATGTATGTATGTCACTATTGTTTATTTCCATTGTAAAAAAAAATCTGTCCATGATCATGCGATGGACAAACAAGTGCACAGCTCGTTAAATTTACTATTAAATGGCAGAGCTCTGATTCTTGTGCCGTGACTGTAACGAGCTGTTGTTGAATAGTGATTTTTTGCTTCTACTTAGGGCTTCAGATACCTGAGAGTATTATCAGCATTTTTATTTTTGGAGCCTAGGACAGTACCAACTGTAAGTATAGCCCTGGCCCCCATTTATGAGTCTACTCTGGTGGACTTGAACTATTCTTGCGTTATATATTCATGAAATGACTGGCTGCCTGCAGCATTCCTTGGCAAATTCAACAGTTTGTCAGCCCATAGTTTCCTTACGGGCTCCAATATTGAAAATGTTGTCTGTAATGAGACAACTCCTTTAAGGCTGAGTTCACATCTGCTCCTGTACAGAGGACTTTTCTCTCCATCGGTTTCAGTATAAAAACAGCAGACACCCAACGGACCCAATTATACTGTAGACTGGATAACCGCTGTTTTAGCGGTCTGGCTCTCCGTTGTTCGGGTCCCCCAATGGACCAGAGCAACAGAGAGTCGTTCGCAGATGGAAACTTAGCCTAAGTTTATTGTATTCAACATGCCTCTGAAACCAATAATAGTAGACCAGTAGACCTTTGTGGCCACAATTTGATGAAGCAATACAGAGATACTAATCTTTTCATGGACATGAATTTGACCTTACAAGTGCATCGGGGAAGACTTGCTTTGTCATTTTTGCTTACCGACAGCTTTCATGTCATTCACCCCTAAATAGGCAGCATTGAGCTGTGATTCCATGCAGCTATCTCTAGGCAAATCTGGTAAATTGCTGATTTACATATCATTAAAAAGTGGATTATCTCTGCATTGCTTCTGTAGTCTGTAGCCACAAAGGTTTGTTTCTGCTCCTATTAAAGATGCCTACAGTGAACTATTATTAGTTTGGGATGCATTTTGGTCCTGATATACTCCCTTTAATAAATAGTAGTATGTAATACAATATTGGGGCAGGGAGCTAATATGCAACATCATTGTATGAGCACTCTAATATAATAATTAGATATGTTACAGCATGTGGAAAAGGAGTGCAAGTGACCTGCAATGTCTTTGTCCCTGGTCATTTTTTAACTGCATTTACATCATACTGTGACGCTGACCCCAATACCTTTGTCAAGTGGCATAACTATACATATTCTCTGTCAGCTTCAAACCCAGAGTTGTTATCTCTGCACCAACCAAGAAGTATTGTGTTTGGAAAAGAAGCCCACACTGTAATTAACTGGGAATCTTTTCAGAAAAGCCTATCTCTAATGAAAGTCCTATATTAGAAAGCTGATATTCCCTTTAAGAAAAAAATTGCCAGATATCTGCATGTTTCAAATTGCACAGCTATGGAAAACTTTGATTATGCTACTATGCACTGTGTTTCACTGTAAGCATCTCCCCTGGTTTCCGGCTATTTAAGATATAAGTGTGGCCTCATTTCATTATCTCTCATCTACCGCTCAATGCAACTTGCAGAATACAATTTTTATAAAGCGCCCATGCTTTAACTCTTTCTTACCAATAACACCCAGGTTTGATAAAACACCATTGTACTGCATTATCGCCGCTTACAGCTTATTCATTATGATTAGGTTATCTTTCTAAGCGAAAACAAGATAAAAGTTTTATTAAAACAAATGGTAAGGATACCACATGAAATATATTACATCCTAGTGATAGCTCCCAGAAGAATTTCTTATCTTAATGCATGAGAACATAAGACTGAGGAAGAGGGAGAGAAAACCAGAAACCCATCTTCTATATAAAACATAACTAATGTTCTCCCCTCAGAGGATTTCTGTTGTTAATAATAGATCAAACAGAAAAAATGTAATAGATAAATGTTAAAATCATTAAAGTCCTTTTAGACACAAAATAAAAAGAGTGACTCATCGCAGGTCAGTTATCAAATGCATCCATTTTAACATTTTCTCCGAAAGAGTGCATAAATCTCTTCTGTCTAGATTCTGTACGAACGTCCTGTCAAGGGCTCTCTCACATCATCTTGGATCCTGAAAACTATCCACATTAAAATTTCATCACAAGATTTTCAGAGGTTTCATAAAGGGTTATGTCATGAAGCACACAAAGTGAAAAGTTTCCATTAAAACAGACTGCCTCGGTAGCAATAAAATAGCAAAGTAGCTGTCTCAATGATCTCAACACGTATTTAAAATTCTGAATCTGTAGCAAGTTGCTTTGGAAAGAATAATTTCTGCTACAAAGTTTGATGGGAATGTTGCCTCATTAAACTTAATGTGACGTAGTTGTGGGCAGTGCATGAAATCAAATAATATTCAGCACAAAATTTCAGTCACTTGAATACCTTGAGCCTGTTGCAGAGGAAAGTTATGTAGGGGAACGCTCCAAGTGACAACAAATCTGCAATTGTAATAAACACTTAAAGTGGATGCTGTGCCTTGTTTGCCAGTGGAGAGAATACAGGTCGAAAAAGCAGCATAATGTTACATAAAAAAGGGAAAATGACAAATTGCACTTCCTAATACTGGAGATCACAAATACGCAAGGGCCAGCAGTACATTTATATGTGGAGTGCAACAGGAGAAACAATCACAATGCACCTTGTATCTACTCTCAATCGTCTTTGACAATTCTTTGTCAACCTATTTCTTGGTGTTTACATACCATATTCCCTTTTCTATATGTACTGAAACCTCCTTTTCCCTGGCTACTAAAGGGTTTTCCATGAACATAACTATGTATAAATTTGTAGACAATTAACAGTTAGACATTTTTGCTAATATAAATAATTTAAAAAATTTGCAGTGTTTTATAGATTTTGTCTAATCATCTTAGTGGTGACAGTCTGTTGTCTTTATCAGTTGCCAAGATAGATAAGACCATTAATGCAAGAACTTTTTATTATGTGAGATTTGTTAGAAACCCAGCCATGAATTATTTATTTATTTTGTTACTTGTATAGCACCTACATATTCTGCTTTACAGACATAAGCAGTCACTGTCCAATATAGGGCTCACAATCTACATTCCCTATCAGTATGTCTTTGGAGTATAGGAGTAAACCCACGCAAACATGGGGAGAACATACAAACTACTTGTTTGTAGATGTTGGTTGGGTTTGAACCTCTTCTGAGCGGCCACCATATTTAAATACCCAACATACTATTACAACTTATGTCTGGAAAGGGTTAATGGTCTAAGTGGATGCTTAAGTATTACAATCAGTGGCCCAAATTTACTATTGTGGTTACAAATCGACACTGATGTAAACATGGCACATCTTTGGCACAGTGTGGCTCATCTTTGTGGCAAAATAGTTAGGATCTAAAGAAAAAGGGTGTTTGAATTAAATGCGCCAGAGGTGCAACCAGAAGTTCCTGGGTCCCGATGCAAAATCTGTAATAGGACTCCTGTAGACCTTGCCATTTAGAATAGCTGCATATTTTTGTGGCATAATGACTTTTGGAGTCCCCTCAGTGTCCAGGGCCCAGTAGCAACTTCTACTGCTGCACCCTCCTACCTCTCTGAAATGTGTCATAATGTGCCCAAATGGTGTTGTAAAATTTTTGCTTAAAGTAAGGCAAAAAAAGGTGGTATAAATATGGACTAGACAGTCTAAAAATACACCAGATTTATTATCCATATAGTTAACACTGTCAAACTATTAGCAAATCTGATCCATTGTGTTGATGTTTGAGTTTCCAACATTTTATTTTTGACTGATGTGGCCATTGCTCATATATTATTAGTATAAGGTATATATTATCTGCATGCTGAAGGCAACAGTATTGAATATTAACAGGAAAAATGTCCATGTTCCATCTCATACCTATTTATACTATACATAGGGATGATGCATTCCTATATATGTGATTTATGTCTTCTCCATGTAGAATAACCCAATTATAAGCAGTTGAGCTACAATGCCCAGTATGCTGCCTGATAGGGCCGCCACCATGAATATACAGTACTTTTTAGGCAGGTGTGGAAAAAATGCTGCAAAGTAAGAATGCTTTCAGAAACAGAATTATTAATAGTTTATTTTTTGTCAATTAACAAAATTAATTGACAAAAAAATAGCAAAGTGAATGAACAAAAGAGAAATCTAAATCACATCAATATTTGGTGTGACCGCCCTTTGCATCAATTCTTCTAGGTACACATGTACAGTTTTTGAAGGAACTCAGCAGTGAGGTTGTTCCAAACATCTTGGAGAACTAACCATAGATCTTCTGTGGCCGTAGGCTTGATCAAATCCTTCTGTCTCTTCATGTAATCCAGAAGATCAGGGCTCTATGTGGACCATATGTAACGTCTCTGCCTGTTCGAGTCTCTGCGCCACCCTCCGCTCGCACGCTGCGGCGCAGGAGGCGTGTTCAGTTTGATTCCGTGCTTAAGGTTCTTGTTGCTCAATTTGAACACTGTCCTATGTAATTGAATTTCAGCCACACCCATCTCCTGCACCTTGTTTCTCTCTGCTCCTCTAACAGATAATCTTAGCCTTGCCTGTGTGGTTGACAGCCTGTCTAATAATAATAATAATAATAAATTTTATTTATATAGCGCCAACATATTCCGCACCACTGTACAATTTGTAGGGTTCAAGTACTGACAAAAAAAGATACATTACAAAGAAATAGTCAATTCACACACTGGGACTGAGGGCCCTGCTCGCAAGAGCTTACAATCTATGAGGTAGAGGGGGTGACACAAAAGGTAGCAGGGGCGGCAACAGACGTAGCATTGCTTGTACAATGGTCAGACAATTTTGTCTACCAATCAAGTCTGGGGTAGGTCCTGGACTTACCATATGCAGGTCATCAACCCACAGGTTTGCTGGCTATTGTAATTCTGTCCTGAGACTTTGTCCCTGCTAGCTCCTCTTCTGTTATTATTCTGACTTCTGACCTTTGGCTTTTCTTGTGACTACTCTTTTGAATTGCAATTTGGTACTGCTTTGTCTCTCTGGCTTCCCTTGTTTCTGCAGCAGCACTGGGGAATTGCTCTACTGGCTATTCCCTTACAGAATAGCCATCCCAAATACCCTTCTGTCATTGCTTCCCTCCGGATCAGCATGGATCCTATTCCTATTCCTTGCAGCCAAGATGGAGTTGTTTCTGCCCCTTTCAGGGTTAAGAGGTTGAGTCTTGTCGCCTGTATTTCCGGATTAATCCACATGCATCCCAGGCCCAAATGGTGGGAGTAGTTATATCTCTTCTACAGAGGGATCCACAAGTTTGGGCCCTTAAATTCCCTCCTGGGGCTGAGGAGTGGTCTGATTTTGAACATTTTTTTAAGTCGATGGGCTCTATCTATGCTGAGCCAGACCATATTGGGTTTGCGGAATCGCAGCTCCTCTACCATGCGGCAGGGCAAATGCTCTGACATGGAGTATTGCTCAGAGTTCCGCAAGTGCAGTGCAACTGCAGGTTGGTGTGAGTCATCTCTAAAGGCTCACTTTAAACAAGGCCTGTGTGATCGTGTTAAGAAGGTCTGAGTTGGTCACCCAGATCCCCCTACTCTTGAGCAGGCCATGACTTTGGCTGTCTGTATTGACCGGAGAATCCGGGAAAATTTTAAAGAGAGTGTAGGGCCTGTTTCCTCCAAGTTTTCTGTCCCTTCCTCTCTATCTCCTGAAAAACCTACTTTTTCTCCCATCACTACTGGTAAGGAACCCATGCAACTGGGAGCTATGGACGCCAAGACACGACAAGAGCATCGTCTCTGGGATAACCTCTGCCTGTACTGTGGTACTTCAGGTTATATTATCCGAGTCTGCCCGATCAGACCCTGCACACCAGTGGGAAAAGTTCAGTGCCTGAGTGGTAGTTGGAAGAACCACTCAGGCAACCAGGTATTTTGCTGAAAATAATAGCATGATGTTATCTGTGTCTCTGTCCTCTGGGGACAGATCTGTTTCTGGCCAGGCCTTAGTTGACTCTGGGTCAGCGGCAAACTTTGTCACATTTTTGTTTGTTTCAGCTTTAGGCATTGAGCTTTTGCCACTCGACACTCCTCTGTCAGTTACTGGGGCGGATTTTGCCCCACTGGCCAGGGGTAAGGTCTGATTCAAGACCCCCTTAATCACTTTGCATGTGGGCTCTGCACATTCGGAAGTCATAAGATTTTTTGTTATGGAGCATCTGTCTTCCGAAATTATTTTGGGGCTCTCCTGGTTGAACCTCCATAACCCTATTTTTGACTGGGGTAAAAGGGAGTTGGTAAAATGGGGAGATCAGTGCTCATCCCACCGTATTGGTTTGCACACCTTAGATTGTGTCAGTGAGCAGATGGTCTCGGCTACTAAAGGTTGGAAACGCCAGACAAATAAAAAACGTTTGCCTGGTCCACCAGCACCTCTTGTTGTTCAGGGAGATCTAGAATTAAAGGCAGAGAAAATACTGAAGTCTTCTAAAACTGGTTTGTCTGATGAGGGTCTGGTGGCCCCTCATAAAAGGTGGGGTACTTTAACGTCTCTGCCTGTTCGGGTCTCTGCTCCATTCTCCGCTCTCACGCTGCGGCGCAGGAGGCGTGTTTAGTTTGATTCCATGCTTAAGGTTCTTGTTGCTCAGTCTGAACACTGTCCTATGTAATTGAATTTCAGCCACACCCATCTCCTGCACCTTGTTACTCTCTGCTCCTCTACCAGTTAATCTTAACCTTGCCTGTGTGATTGACAGCCTGTCTACCAATCAAGTCTGGGGCAGGTCCTGGACTTCCCATATACAGGTCATCAACCCACACAGGTTTGCTGGCTATTGCAATTCTGTCTTGAGACTTTGTCCCTGCTAGCTCCTCTTCTGTTATTATTCTGACTTCTGACCTTTTGCCTTTCTTGTGACTACTCTTTTGGATTGCGATTTGGTACTGCTTTGTCTCTCTGGCTGTGACCCTTGGGTTGCTGACTTCGCTTCTGTGTTGTTTTGTCTTGTCTTGTTCTGTATGTCAGAGAAAGGATTGCCTCCATGTTGTCGGCTGTCACCTAGGACAGTCAGGCAAGTAGGCAGGAACAGGGGCTGGGTCAAGTTTAGGGCTCACTCTCTCTGTCATTCCCTTCTTCCCTTGTTTCAGCAGCAGCACTGGGGAATTGCTCAACTGGCAATTCCCTTACACCATATCACTTATAGAAATCCTTGTTCTTCTTTACTCTGAAGGTAGTTCTTAATGACTTTGTCTGTATGTTTGGAGCCATTGTCTTGCTGCAGAACTGCACAGTTCTGTATGTACAGTATTTTTACACCATCTTGAAGTCTTAAGATAAAATTTTTATATGCAGACTCCTTAATGAGCCACAGTAAACTTATAACCATGTACAGTCACAGCAGGAATTTCTGCGATCTAAGCATACAAAAAGGAAAACTGTTTAGCCTGTATTTTGCAGAGTTTTATCTGTAGTCCAGAATATCTGTGATATGCATCTTCCACAAACTGCTATTGCAAAGGATTTTATACAGTGCTATAAATGTTTGCCTCTTAACATACTTTCTTAATGACTGCAAATCTGTCCTAACATTTCTTTGAAAGAAACCTGGGTAAACATATAACATATTAAACATCATGCCCACATCATGTGCTTAGGGACCCTGCTACGCTTTACTTTTATGTCCCCTGAGTTTAACTTTCCAAAGGAAAGATTATGATTCATGGTTAATAGAACACAATTTATGCCTTTCCATGTATTTCAATGTTGGATCAAATTACTTTTTTTTTTTTTAGTTTCAAACATTCCCCTGTTAAGGGTAGTACAATACAAAAATTAATTATACATTACCCTCAAAAAGCCTAAGCACAAGGAACCCCAGGGGGTAGAGAGATAGAGAGAGAGAGGAATAAAAAAAGAAAGAGGGGTTTATATTCATTCCTGATACCTATGCCAAATCATAATTTCAATATAAGGGAGTTTCCGCCCGAAAAATGTGTAGAGAAAAGTCCTGCGAGCTCTGGAGTGAATCCATCTTGTTTTTTGGGATATGCACCCTTTAAGGTTTATGTTATTTGATTCTAGAATTTATCTCTTTACAACATATTTATGCTACTTGAGGCTAAGGCCCCACGTAGCGAGCCACAGCTAAAAAGCGCTGTGGAAAAAAAAGCGGCAGACATGTATCGCACTTTTTCTCGCCGTGCTTTTCACAGAAAGTCTGCAAAGTTTTCCTCTATGGACTTTCTGCCCGTATTATACCTATAAGGAAAACACCAGTGTTTCCATAGGTATAAATGACAAGCTGCGGTTTACAAAAATGCAAGCGTTTTTGAAAGCGCAGCATTTACGCTGTGGATTTTTTTTCTGCAATATGTGGAGGGGATTAGCCAGAGTTACAGTTGTACAGCCATATATTTCCTAAAATTCACCCCTTGACCTTTGATTTACCCATAAAAATCTCTAACCAACTTATCTGGTAACTGAAAAAGTACATGGAATACAAATAGAAGCACTTTGCAATTAATATAATATATTTGGCAGCCATATCATTTTAATTAATGTTACCTGAGCTGCAGACATTTCCAATTTTTGCCTTCCTCCTAAGGTCCTAATAACAGAGTAGAGATTAAGTTTCATATAATCAGGAGAACTCAAAATTGTTACTTTTAAATACTTAATGGTGGAGACTATAGGCAGAGATATCCTTTCAGCATCACCTATTATTCCCACCACTAGTAGAATAGCAGATATTTCACAGTTAATAAGCATTCCAGAAAAGCTTTCAAAATATCAATCATTATAAAGCATAGCTAAACTTTCAAACAACTTTGGTATTCTGGCATCATTTGTATCATTATAAAATTTTGTAATATACTTTATTAACAAATTTTGGCTCCTTTGTAAGAAATCCTGAATTTCTTTATTCTTCTCCTTGCTTCTCTATTGAACCCTGTCCCCTGCTTTCCAATGTGAGGAAGGGGAAGGGAAAATCTGTGTGGGGAGGGGGTTTATTAGCGATTATATAGGCAGAGGACATGGCATTGGTGTAAATTCTAGGTTTCTTTATAAATATATTTGTGGGGGAGAACTTATGGCTAGGGTAAATATCTGACAGTGATGCTCTGCAGGAGATCTGTCAGGAATATCAATTCAGCTGCTATTCCTTTACGGTTACTGTGTTAACCTGAGAAGCTTATTTAATTAGTAGCTGAGGAGGCATATAAAACAACCTTTGCTCTTTATCCAGGGAACAGCTAATTTAGTTGTACTCTAGTTAGGCTCTGAACCCTGATATTGGATAACTTTATACTGACCCTTACTTTGAAATTGGTAAACTGTTTGTCTCCTGATTCTGCCTCTGATGTGACTTCTTGAAACTCTCCCTTGTTTTGATAATTAGAGATGAGCGAATTTTTCAAAAATTTGATTCGGCAGCTTCGACGAATTTTCCAATACGATTCGATCCAAATTAATTCGCGGCGAATCGCGTTAAAAAAACTGTTATTTCCTGGCTGTAGAGAGCCTGTATAGTGGAGTAAAATCGCTGGGTCAGCACTATAGTCTGCAATACACGTGTTTTGCAGTCTATAGAGGAAGTCAGCCTATGCAGACGCATAGGTTGACTTCCTCACTTGTGGGCATGATCAACCAGGTACTGGGGGCTACTAGCAGCCCGGGGTCACTGGCCAGACCCCGGGCTGCAGAAGATGCATATTGGCATCCCCCGAGGGGGACATTTTGCATGGAGGAACTCCTTGGATGTCGCGGTCATGTTTGCCCCACCCCTAACGCTGGCCCTGACCATCACATTACTATTAGCATCTTTGTTGGTGCATTGTTATGAATTGTCTGATTGGTTTTAGTTTATGACATACATAATGTGACTAGCAGTCGCTTTCACATCTGGCATTTGCCCATATAAACTGATGGAAAAAAAAACTTTGTATCAATGATGACAGTGAGGTTGATAATACACTGACAAGCAAAAGGGTGACAATGTTTTGAACGTTTAACTTTTAGCTGCAGATTGCTATAAGTGGCACATTTTTTTTTATCATGCAGTAATGTGATATAAGTTCATTTTTGGGGGAGTCAGAAAACTCATTTATTCCATAGCACCAATGATGCTGAGATGACAACTCTGTGCCAGCCATACCTTCTATAGATATTCTCTTAACTGAAAGTACCAATTTATGGATATAAATGCACTGCACATTTTTTGGATTTTTTACGAATTGTGTGTATTAATTTGAAACTTAACATGATGATTCATTACAATATTTTTAATGAATCATTTATTATATACACTGATGAGTAAAAGGGTAACAATGTTTTGAACTTTTGACTTTCAGGCTCCATATTTCACCATCCACTACAGCTTTGAATGTGAACTACCATCATTTTATAGACAATCATCTTGGCTATCTCATACATAAATTTGACTTGCAACTATTTAGCATATGATTAGTTATGCAGATTCTTGTCATATAACTGCATTGTTATTGTTTTGCTCCTAAAATTCAAAATTAAAATTTTTATTATTTTGTAAATCCACCTTTGGCTTTCAACACTGCCTGAATTCTTCTCAATCAGATTCAAGTACGTCTCGACTGAGATCTGATCCCAGGTCTCTTCTACATGTTCCCAATGTTGGTGCATACTGGTCGACTCACTTGGGCACGAATGCAGTTTTTTCTTCAACTTTACTCACAAGTGTTCAATTGGGTTGAGGTCTGGGGGCCAATCCAGCACCTCTACTTCATTGTCATTGAACCATTTCTTTGCTATACTCAATGTATGATTCAGGTCATTGACCTGGTGGAACATTATGTCATCCTTTTCATACCCATATTATTCGATTGTACGAAGTAACTCATCTTGTAGAATACACACAAATAGCTCAGTATTGAGACCACCATCGATCCTGGTCAAGTATCCAATGCCTTAAGCTGTGAAACAACCCCATATCATCAGGCTTCCTCCATCAAACAGTTCCTTCAATTTCTCAATCTGTTAGCCCCCTTTTCCTTGTTTCTTCCAGACCCATTTGGACCCATCAGAGTTGTCTCATCGCTCCAAAGAACCCATTTCCAATCTTCTACTGTCCATTTGTCATAATTTTTTGCAAACTCAAGCTGATGCTTCTTATGATGATATTGAAGATTCTTCACCTTTTTTTGGGTCACCATTCCAGACTTTTGTAACACGTGTTGCACGGTGCTTCCATGGAAATCAGTAATCTCACTATTATGAAGCATATGAGCCACTTCCACTGCCATTTTGTCGCACCAGATGTCGCCTTGTGATGAGCCGACTTGTTGACTCCCATATTTTGCCTGGATATCCACCTCTTGGCATTTGAATGGATGGGTGGACTTCATTTCATATTCTTCCATGGCACTCACATAATGCAGTTTGGCAATTTTCTTGGCTGAGAGACTGCTATGGATGAACTGGATGATGCAGTTTTTCTTTTCTTGGGAAATCTTCTTCATGGCTGATCCTTGATTTGAACCAGTGACCTTTTGTTTGGGAATCAACCTAGCAACACACTGAGCTATTACGGAATGTGAGAACAGGTTGTAATTTGTAGTATACAAGAAGAAAAAGATATTTCCACCACCAGGAGCAAAACAGTAACAGGGCAGACAGAATACATGCACAGACTAAAAACTGAAAGGGATTCAGGCCTGGTAACAGAGATACAAAATCAGGAACACAATGAAACATACAGATCATAGAAGACAGGTCTAAAACAGGAATCCAGGGGTGGACAAGAGTTAAGATTGCAGAAGCCCAAAGGCCACAGGTAGTAGACATATTGGAGAAGTCCTAAGGCCATAGGTAGTAGAAATATCACAGACGCTAGAATTCCACAGGTAGCAGAGGTATTGCAGAAGCCTGAAGGCCACAGGTAGCAGAGATATCACAGAAGTTCATAGGCCACAGGTAGAAGAGGTGTTACAGAAGCCTAGAGGCCACAGGTAGCAGAGGTGTGACAAAAGCCCAGAGGCCTAAGGAGGCAGAGGTATTGCAGAAGCTTGAAGGCCAGATAGCAGAGGTACAGTCATACCAGACGAAAGGACTTGCATCCAAACAGGGCAGATAGAGACTCCAGCAGACAAAACAACAGCATGCATGCATCCAATAGGCCATGAACAGGTAAATTAATTCATTGCTCGGCCAAGGTGTGGCTTGAGAACCCAACTTATATGCATAAAGGCAGAAAGAAGTTTAGCATGTGAGAACATTAATTCTTAAAGAGACAGGAGTACATACAAAGCTAGGTCTGCTGAGAAAGGCAGTATGGGGGCAAATGCAGAGCACCGGCATTACAATATGTAGTGCAAATCACCCATAACTCAGGGTTTGATTTACAACTCATCATTAGGGAACTATGTCAACTAGGCTAACTTTGTCTGCACATGAGTGACCTTGAAATTATACTAAATTTCTCTCTACCGCAACTTGATGATGGGCTGTTATTTAATATTTTCTGTATTCACTGTACAGTATAGGAAAATGAAGGTGGTTAGTATAATCCAACAGCATTGGAAAATTTTAATGGCTGAATAAATAAATTCCCACAGGGAAAAAAAAATTGCCTGTACCCCTGACCGTAACACAACAAACATAGTACACAGACACCAGAACGTTACAGTGATAAATGTCTCTATCTACAGTGATTTATGTTGCCATAAAATTGTGTTTATTTGTTTTCAGATACAACAGAACTACAAACATTTCTGAGAAGCGAGGGAAATCGCTTGTAGATATATTGTATTTCAAATTGAAGAGAATAAGACTAAAATAAGAATTAAACGTTATTTGGTATTGATGATTATTTTGCAGCAAACAAGCCCTGAGGTTGCCAGACATGAAAAACTGCATTTGGCATTACTGCAACATCAGTTCTGTTTATGATAACACAAGCACAAATACAAATTGATTTTTTAATATTTCAGTTCTACTATTAAGATAAATTTGAAACACAAAGGGATTTATTAAATTATATGGTACAAAGTTAACAAAACTTTACCCAAAAACACTTTTATGCCTCAATTGAACTTAAAAAAGTTGCTACATGGTGCTACATGGTGCTATGGTGATACATCATAGCATATGCTCCTGTGATCACATGAAATTTCATGTGAGTAAACTGGCATAAATGATCATAAAACTATAGTACAAGATTAAACTCCCCCAGTCTCTCTGGCTCCATATATCTATACTCAAATGGCTTTCAAGGTTGTTGCTTCTCATCAGTGCAAAGTAGGGTACTGGTTGCCTGTGTGAGAGGTCTAAAGATGGGTTAGAAGGGATACTATGTCTCATTAGTGAGAGACAATACAAGGACGATTCAAGGATTTATTGTATTAATCTCATACATAATTCCCAGATTATGCTGGTTGACCTCTCCCACAGTCAGCCAATATCCTGCTCTACACTGAAGAGAGGCAACAATCTCAAAAAGCTGTCTGTGGATGGGAACCTCTTCATTTTGGAGGATTTATTCTAGTTTGGCTGTTATTCCCAGATTATGCAATTAGGTTTTATGAAAAAAACATGCATCAATCTATATGGAGCTACCTTCCAAAAGCTGGTGCTAGGAGCAAGTTCTTCTTTTACCCCAATGAGGTCCTATTTGTCTATTCCTTACCTTAATACAATCCTCTGATATTGGATGATAATAGAGAAAACAGTGAGTGCTGTATATACTGTATATATATATATATATATATATATATATATATATATATAGACTGAAACATGCAACATGATGACATACTGCAACATGAGCTGAAACGTTGCAGTATGAGGCAATAAATTCATCTCACTTTTTCACTGGAGTGCCACCTATCTATATATATATATATATATATATATATATATATATATATATATTCCTCTGATAATACATGATAACAGAGAACAACAGTAATAAAGAATAAACTTTAAAAGGAATCTGTCAGGGCAATTTTGGACACTAAACCACCCACAGGTCCATATGGACCTGGGGTTTAGTGTCCCAAATCACTCTGTTATAACGCAATCAATGGCTGCATTAAAAATAAAAAAAGCTTTATTATTCACCCTGCCGCTGTACTCCCCGTGCCTGCGCAGTTCTTCAATGAAGCCAGAGTAGTACATCTCAGCTTCAGTGTGCATGCCCCGTACCTCCTGCAATTGCGCAGTGAAGCCGGGGTGTCCATCTTCGGCTTCACTAAAGAACAGCGCAGGTGCCGGGTGCATGGGGGAGGCATGCCAGCAAACAAGCTCATGAATAAGCTGGACTGTTCTTGGGCGAACAGCGTTCTTCGGACTTTTAGGAGGTTATTTACATACAAGGTGGGAAAACTTCAGGTACAAAATTAAAAACAATGGGGGTTATGTCACAAATTATTTTGTGGGATTTATTATGTAAGATTTTACTGTTTTACGATACTGATTTTACTTTATGGTATGAAAAGGAGATGACAGGTTCCTTTTAAGCAAACATGCAGGTGAGGCAATAAGGCAACTGGTAAGACTTAGAGGGTAGAAGATAGTGCCCTCCTGTCTATCCCACCATTGATATTCAGCAAGGTCAGGACCTTTACAAAAACCTTTCAGGAACCCAATTTACCTATGTGCCAAATTTGGGGTCAAATGGCATAGGCATTTGGATGCCTATAGAGGACAGACACATTTGCTTTTACAGTATAGTATAGATGTTACTTTAGGCTGAAACAATCTACTCCACAGTAAAAGAGGTTGTGTTATGAATATAGATGTTCTGTGGATAAAACTTTGATTTTCACATATATAATAAATGTATTTGAGTTGGCAATTGTGTGATGGATAGTTATTTTAAATATGGCTTAATAGTATTTCCATTACATGGGACAGGTATTACAGTCCTTCATCTTGTACCTAACAGATTGTTAGTTTTTCTGAAGTTCTTCTTCTAACAGATTGCCCAGTTATTCATGTCTTCACTGTTCTGAACAGATAATCCAATTATTCTAGGCTTTCCCTCTCCTAACAGATTGTCCAATTACTCAGCAAACATGATCATCCAGTAACTCACACATGGACAATACCAAGGAACAGCTGATCGCTGCAGCACATGACTGAACTGGTAGCACTCATTTACTATATTTTACCTCATCTTTTCATTATTTTACTTGTGTCAGAGAAACCATCTGCATACTGACTATAAATTATCAGCTAAATGACAAACTATTTCCATATTCAAAAGAAAGTTAAATTTAACAAAACAGAGACCTGAACAATCGTGGAATAATGCAATACTGTAGGTCATCCTGACTGACATCTTTCATGATTTTTTGAGTGGTATATATTATGTAACAAAAAATACAAAATATATTTTTAAAAAGGTAAATAAGCAATCTGCATACACAACTAGATTACCCATAACAATACAAGTCATATATCAAAGCGACATGTAGAGGCCATTTTAATACTCTGCTTTTATGAAATGTAATTGCTTTTGTTCTTTTACAATTTCTTTATAATTTATCTGTAATAAAAAAAATGAAATAAAATAATATGAAAATACATGAGCTATATGTTTAATTGTAAAAAAAAAAAAAAAAACAATGCTTAAATTATTTGAGTTTGCTAGCAAAGTATTACTTATCATAAAAGAAAAATTTAAGAATTAAAAAAATGGTGTTCCTATTTATGGCATATCAAGAAATGAAACAAACAAGTTCTCACCTCTTTCTGTAATTCCCACAGATTTCAACGGAAAGAGCTACACTTTATGCAAATGGAAGTTACAGGGTCACATGCAATGGTTTGCTTCTGCCAACTGTAGCTGAACCAAAAGAGCTGGACTTTTTGAGACTCCGAGCAGATGTCACATGGAATCTGGGTGGTGCATAGGCTTCCAATGCCGATGAAAATTACGGGTAATTTTTGGTTATTCTAGTAAAGATTGATACTTAAAGAAAAATGAGGAAAAAATGCTGCACTTTTTTCGACCCTTTTATGAAAGAACAATTTATTGTATAAGAAAAGTAACGTGTACAACTTTGTAAACAATAAACCTTATGTGCTAGTTCTTGTTGCACAATGGAGTCTTTCTATAATAATGTACATTTCTATCTTGCCTTTTCTTTAACAGACACTTTCAGTGAAATTAAACACCTACTCTAAAGAAAAAAGGTGATTTGTAATGGTATAATGTAGGTAATTCTTACATGTGTTTAGAGTACATGTAATGACAGCTTGCTTTATAATAACTGTTCACAGCACGTAAAATTACAAGTTTCTTGTTATCCAGACTGTGATTTAACCACATTTGTTACTCTTTATCAACAAGAAAATGAAAATTTAATTGTAATATTCCCGCTTTTAAACAATTTAACAAAGAGGATATGCAATTTTATAAACAAGCACTATAAATGAAAGCAACGGCTGTGTTATTTGATGGTAACCTTTAGAATTTCAATGATGCAGTTCGAAAGATTTCAATTTGATCATACTCTACTATGGAAGTATGATATAACATCCTAAGAATGATATTACTAAAATGATTCTCAAAAAAGATAACTACTGTTATCTGAAATACAACATCAAATGAATCCTCAACAGTACTAAAATGTGTTAACTGTGCATATATAAAAAAGCACATTTCATATCTATATACTTCATTCAATACAACAACAGTCATCAACCTCCTGTGGTGTGTTTTTGGACCATTTATTTAAGGGTTACCGTATATAATAAAATATTTTGTACTGTGGGACTATTCTTTTTTGTTATTTAGGCTAAGGCCCAACGTTGCGGAAACGCAGCTTATTTTGCTGCGGATTTTTGAGCCAAAGCCAGGAGTGGATTGAGCAGAAGGTAGAAATATAAGTGCTTCCTATACATTTCCCATTCCTTTTTTTTAACCATTCTTGGCTTTGGCTTAAAAAACCACAGCAAAAACTGCAACAAAAAAAAGCTGTGTTTCCGCAACGTGGGGCCTCAGCCTTAAGGTGGTATTCCCCAATTGTAAAGTGACAGCATATATCCATGATATGTCATCATTTTATGATTTGTGGAGGTCTGACTTCTAGAATGCCCACCAATCCTGAGAGTGGAGACAACAGCACTAATTCCACAACCATGGTAGAAGCAATATGTCATCAGTCACAGACCAACAACGCTTCACCATAAGTTTATGAGATGAGAATGCAGTCTATAAAACACTGTCATTCTCGATTTCCTCTGTTCATATAAATCATGCTAATTTAAATCAACAGTGCAGGTGAAAATAGTTAACTTTCAATATATTTAATTAAATAAAAATGCTTCTGGAGTCCAAACAGAACATACAGTTGCAGCCCATTGAAGTCTATGGAAAAGATAGAAGGAAGGATGGTGAGTTGACAAGATGAGGCTGGAGCTTTTAGGAACAGTTTCACATTATCACAGAACAGAATAGTATTTTACCAGATGATCCAGCACTGTGAAGAGATGTCACTAGAACCAACAGCTATGTCTCATTATCCCTGTGTTCTATATCTGCTCTTCCCCTCTCATCAATGGGCTTCAGCTGTAAGTGTGTACAGACTCCAGAGAATGGATTTAAATAGTGGTTAGTGCAGGGGAAGGAGGGGGGATAAGAAGAGAAAGAAGCATTTTCTCTAATAAAATATATTACAGAATACACTGTTTTCATCTTCATTATTCAATTATGAAATGTATTTAAAAAGTTTACCTACACTTCAAGTATCAGACTTTAGAAGGGTTCTATGACTCATACCACCTATGATCAGTTACTATGAGGGAAGAGGCCAGTTGGTGTTCACGGTTAAAGTTGTCAACTGCAGTCTCTGATCGGAATATACTTACTTTGCAACTAAAAAACTCAATATACAATAAAGCTTAATAGTTCAGGTCACCCAAGGCACATATCCATTATAATTATTTCATGTTGAAACTTTACATAATGGAAAATATAGCATTTTAGTCAGATTTTTCAATATCTTCAATATTATGTATAGTATAAGGTTAAAATATAATTGTTTTATGGGGTATATTGAGCTGAAATTAGTTTTGTGCAATAAAATAAAGACACTAAACTATTGCTAAGGAAATGTCAAGGTGGGCATTCAACAGTCTCAAGATTAACTTTCTGTCCTTCATTACTGCAAAGATTATTATCAATGTATTCCTGTAGGTGCATTGAACTAGAACAATGAGGATAATAGGTTATTATAGAAAAGTTTGGCTTTGACATTTGTATGATAAATCTGAAGTCAATTAGATTTAAAATCCTTTATTAGATAAAGCAAGTGTACCAATTACCGCAGAGAAGGACAAGCACTTAAATTCTAATTGAAATTTGACTACATGATGCATTCCCTAAGGGGCTCTTATAAAATCAGCTGGTGACACAGCAGGGCACATACAGTTCAGAGTTTTAGGGAGGCAAGACCTGAGCTGTAGTCCAGAAGCTAATGATTCAAAGAGCACTGTATGTTTCAATATCAGTCCCAGTGCTCATGTGAGGGCTTGTTTAAAAAAACCTTAGGTTGGAATTTAAGTCTATAGCTATACAGTCACATGTTAAAGAAAAATATCACTTATGGAAGAGGAATGGGATTATGTACCTCTCCTAAATTAGTTTATCCTAATTACAATGCACAGGTTTGGTTCAGAATACAAGGACAAATGCCCACATGCTGTAGTATGATAGTGTATGGTCTTCCCTTAGGGTCCAGAGATTCTTGAAATCATTATCATTAAATCATGAAACTTTCTGCTGTGTTGAACAGCCCTACTGAGCTCTCCTCAGAATGACATGTGAGAGGTGAATGAACTTATAGACTTTTTCAGAAACTATACACCACTTAAGGAGTGTGATTCAAATCCCTATCTTACATGTGAGATGTTAAGCCACAACTCTGTTCACGCTCAGTCCCCTTTGTGCCACCATGTGGTAGAGGTGTCTTTTTTGTGTAACATACCGTAAGGGTGCCCCAGTAGTACCGATCAGATGCCCTTAGTTAAGTGTCCCCTTGTGGTGATAATGCCTCAATAGTGTCTCAATCACAGTAATGATCCCCCTTAGTACCCCCACACAATATGACATGCTCTTAGTGTCCCCACACAATCTGATGCCCCCTTCAGAATCACACCCCTTGCCTGCTCCTGCCTGTCAGAAGGGGGGTCTTCTGACACTACAGAGTGTAAATAGCATATGAGGCAGCATAAAGGTCTTGTTTAAAAAAAAACATGTAAACTTTTCCACACAAAGAGTGCCACATTAAGGCTAGGGCTACATGGCGAGGCTTGAGACCTGTCTGTAACTTACTGTCATGCAATATTTTTAGAGTTGTGATTTGGCTGTGAAACAGCCAAGACATAGGTATGTTGCATGCAACTTTCATTGAAGTCTATTGTAAAAAAAAGGTGCATGCAACTTGTGTCCTGTGACCAAAATCCAACAGGTTTGGATTTTCTGCAACTGTTGTGTTGCAATACCACACCATAAAGATACATTTAAATTTTTTGAGCAACTTCAGTGCCACTTTTTTTTTGTGTATATAAACAGAACAAAGGCACCGAGCAGTACATAATGCGTTATCATTTAGAGGCACGGAAAACAGACAAAGAGCAAAAAGAGCTTCTCACCTTAAAATGTTGTGTGAGACACAACAGCTTTTTAGAGATATTAGATCAGCAGATGAAATGGAGGATCGCGTCACACTATATCACCATGGGAAGGTGTAGAGGGTATACGAATACAAGGACCAATTTACAGGGACTGCACAGATCCCACAGATCCAGGAGTGACTTAAAGCAGATTCTTATATTCCAGGAAACACAAATACTACACACGACGTGTTTTGGGGTGTTAGGTACCCCTTTATCAAGTGTGTATAACACTTCGTTTTAAAAGTTGTACGGGCTTGGAGCAGGTATTCATGAATTTATTCCTGGAATAAAAGAATCTGTTCTAAGTCACTCCTGGATCTGTGCGGTCCCTGTAAATTGGTCCTTGTATTCATATACTTTTTGTTGTGTGACACATCTTGCTGTGTACCCTAGCCTCCACCATTGCATCGAAATTATAATAGCCACTGGTGAAACCCATAGCAATAATTCATATGTTACAGGTTTAAAACCCATAGCACAGGTACTTTGTTCTATTGGTTTTTCTAAGCATGTAGAGAATATTTGTAAAAAATCTCATACACTATGCTGCTGCTGTACATCACAGCACTTTCTGTGTGTTCTTAGCCTATATGAGTTTTAAATGGATTTTAGAGCACATCTTCAAATGTCTTTACTTTCTACTACTGATAGATGAAGGTAAATTTCGACATTTTAGCATTCTTCCAATAATTTACAACTCTTTGTGAAGTTTACATTGGGAATTACTGATTGAGTGATGTAATGAATTCCTTAATGGTAATGTCCTGAATTAAACTACCCATAAAAAGCAGCCTTTTCTATTTGTGATCCAAAGCCTGTTTTATTAGTTACTTAGAGATAAGCTTAGAAAATATAGGCATTATATATATTTTAAATTGAGTTGGCATGCATCTCTCTTTTTAATACATTTTCTGTGTGCACTTGCTACTTTTTGCAGCAATTTGTCTATTATAGTGAAATATTGCATTACAAACACTTGCTGTTAAATGAGAATGTGAGGACACTACAGATCTTGCAAAAAGATTTCCTGGCCTGCAGTAAATCAGAGTTAATGATTTAAGTGAAAGTTGCTGCAGTAAGTGGCTCATTGTCTTTGTCAATATTAATATGCAAGTGGTGAACTTTGCAGCACTTTTTAGTATATATGTGTTACAGAACTTGTAGTGAATGAGTTTTATAGCAGCTTTGTGTCTAAATGTTCTAGATGTTCTCGTTTCTGCCATTACCCTATTTATGCAAGTGCCTGCCATACATTTTCTACTGGATTGTATGGTTGAAGGATATTGGATGATGAGTGAGGACACTGTACTGCTGCTAAAGACAGCTGCGCTTAATGGGACAAATGAGAAACAAGGCCAGCAGTCCCGTGTGGCAGGTTCCCTTCAAGACTAAGGCCCCAAAATACTGCGGCAACCAAAAATACTGCGGAAAACACTGTGGTAGAAACGCATTGCGTCTCTTCTTGCAGCATTTTTCACTGAAAGTCTGCAGAATTTTCCTCTGTGGACTTTCTGATTCTATTATACCTATACGGAAACCGCCAGCGTTTCCGTAGGTATAATTGACATGCTGTGATTTCTGTAATGTGTGTATAGGATTAGCCAGAATCCCATCCACTTTGCAGGTACTGTAATACGCAGCTTTTTTTTCTGACGTGTTTTCGCCGCGTATTCACAACATGGGGCCCAACAGTCATTTCTTATTTACCAAATAGGTATCTTCTATCCCTACCCATACCACTAGGAGTGTCTAAATAATATAACTACATCTAATTTGCATAGAAATATACTATTTTGAGTGTAATCATATGCCCTTTTTTTAACTTTCTGCATTGTTGTTTTGCTTATAGTTAAACCAATAGTATGTTTGTGTGGGAATGCAATAGTATTGCCCTTATGACCACTATTACAAGTCGCACAAAGGTTTTACCTGGCTTTAAGAGTTATTCTACTTATTTCCTTAACACATAGGAGGTGGGATTATTAGCACTGTTTCTTTCTTTGCAGATGAGACCAAGCTATGTAGCATTGTGCAATCTATGGAGGTCATACAGAGTTTTAACAAATCTACTTGGCAGATGAGGTTCAATGTGAGTATCCTAGCAGGAGTAAAACTGGGAGAGTTACTGGTAGAGAAAGGCCTGAGTGTACTTGTAGATCTTAAATTAAATAACAGCATGCAGTGTCAGGGTGAATACACATGATGTGGCACCTGCCGTGCCAGTCCATGCCATTGATCTTTACAAGTACCTTTTGAAATTTATTAGCAATAACTAATTATTGCTTATTAATTTGTTACTGCTATACAGTTATAAATATATAAATGGCCCATACAAAAAATATAGTGTAAGGCTAAGGCCCCACGTAACGGGCCACAACAAAAAAGTGCTGCCGGAAAAAACGCAGAGGCAACGCATCGTGGTTTTTCACACAGCACTTTGCACAGAAAGTTCGCAGAGGTTTCCTCTACGGACTTTCTGTTTCAATTATACCTATAGGGAAACCCCCTGTGTTTCCGTAGGTATAATTGACATGCTGCGATTTCCAAAACCACGACGGCACATATTTTTTCGCAAGGTGTGGATGGGATTCACTAGACTGTAAAACGCTGCAGTTTTTTTACGTGGCATTTACGCCATGTGGTGTCCCGACCTAAAGCTGTTCATGTAAGACAAGGGGACATCCCCTCCATCTGGAGAAAAAAAAGGTTAATCTCCAAAGGCAACTCAGTTTATATACCATTGTGAATTGTGAATCTATTTATTTCACCTCGACTGGTCACAGTAGCAAAACCTGACAGGTTCAAGAAAGGCCTTCTTACAGCAAAATAGCCTCAGTGCTTATGTTATGGCATAGAATATTTTTTTTTCCAACGCTCATTCCCTTAAGCCATGTCCTTTCCTATCCCTTGTTGGATTTGATAGGTGTAAGTTCTCAATGGAAAATCTGCTACATTATGCAATATGGGAGAGGGGCATTAAAGCAAAATCTAGTTCAGTTAGTGACAACTCATATGACAGCTGTGATGATCTCCATATTTGTTGCCCAACAGATCTCCTAGAAACATGTATATTGAAAGTTGGCTAAATAGAGTTTTAAGAACAGTAAAAGTACAAGGATTTACAATTGTTATTTTTGGATATAATATTCTTTACATAAATTGATATGTTCAACCCAAATGTTTCTCAGTGATATACACAAAGGGATTTCAAATAAAAGTAACCCTATTTTACTTTATAATCAAGACCTCTGGCATGAAGTTAAAGTGTATGTTAATGTAATGCAGTAAATGGAAAATACTTTTACACTTGGCATCCTTCCACTACTTATAACCCATTTAAAGATCTTATATTAATAAATGAAATGCACTATATTTTTATATTTTGGGCTCACAATTGTGCCTAGTTTATTAGAAGATCTACATGATCTGTGAACCATTCCCATCCTTCAATAAAAAAAAAAAAAATATATATATATATATATATATATATATATATATATATATATAATCCTGCAGAAGTGGCTGTAGAAAGTCAGACTTTTTGTGTAATGCTTATCTGCCTTGTGATTAAGGGATTATCATTTCCAGAAAATTCATTTGCATATGCCCTGGCAGGCATTATATATGGCTCTTGCTAGGGATCCCCTTCTTTGATCCAGAAAGGAAAGCAGCTAAGTCACATCTGCACTCTAGTGGACTTGGCCCATCCATGTATTACATAGTTATTCATCTGAATGAGCAGTGAGTTGTCTCTTACCAAAATCAACTGTTTGCCAGGGGTCTCAGGAGGTGATTCTCATATTAAAGAGATTTTTTGTGGTGAGACAACACCTTGAATTTCATAAATGTGTATAATCTATTTCAGGTAATGGAGAAGATGAATGGATTCCTGCAGAAAAGAATTGTTTGATCATTAATTTAAGTCAACTATTAGTTATAAAGGATCTAGTTGCTACCTAATTTATCGCAACCCTTGACAGGTGCAATTACCATAAGATAATCAGTGTTAGGATGTGCTGAAATCAGGGCTCAGTTAGGAAAATCTAAAACAAAAATCTGGAAAGCTCAGACAGAGCTGTGAACCTAGCCCTATGTCATGTCATTGTCATTGGCCAATTCGTGAAGATGCTAAAACTTCTTTAAACAATTATCTTTAAATGGGTTTTCGTGTCTGCAACACTGGTTAGGAGATAAGTTGCAAGTCAGTGGGATACTGACTTCTTGGGCCCCCACCAATCATAAGAGCAGGGGTGTTTAGCTCCCTGTTCCTAAAGGAGTGTTGATCACACAAGTGCACCCCTGCTTCACTCGTTTCAAAGGGATTGCTGGAGACAGCCAAAATACAATGTGTAGATATCTGCAGTTGGAGCAAAACACTCCCTTTCTCATGATCGGTGGGGGCTCCAGCAGTCATACCTCCACCAATCCGAAATTTATTTGCTATCCTGTGGATAGAGGTTAATTTGATAAGATGGGAAAACCCTTGTAATAAAAATGTGTAGATAATGTTATCAGGATGTACTCATTTTGATGAACAGGGCTGCACTTTTCAAGATGATCATTCTATCAGGGCATAGATAGGACTTTGTATGCTAAACATAGGGTACATATGCACAATTCTCACTCAATATAGACTGACTTTTCCCCATACACTTGTGCTTTTGCTGTTGTTGTCGATTATCCTTATGGATATTTTGAATGTACCATTTTCTAAAGAAAAAAATTAAAAGATATTTTTAGCCTCTGAGGTTCTACTGAAATGTAACATGGGGGTCTGCTGTATTGACCCCCAAACAGCCATGCAGTACATTTCAGACTCCCGCGTTACAATGACGATTCCCTATACAGTATTGCATTAAGAAGTTGTTACATAGTTTGGCTTTGGAAATGGCCAGATATTGAAATTGTGGGCAACAAATGAAATCAGAAATCTCATTTAGATTTTTTTTGTATTTGTTTACGAAAAAATATGGAGTAAGATATTGTTCCACTAGATAATCTGCCCTCACGGCATTAAAAATGTTAAACTGGTTTAAAATGAATCTTGTGTATGCATACAAGGGATGACAAGGTGAAATCCCCAGTAGCAATGGTAAATGTTCCACTATGACAGGACCATTCTTTTAAGGAATGAACGTGTCTTTGAGATGATACAAATGTCTCTGGTCATGAATATCCCCTGATAGACAGCATTAGAACCTCATATATCTTTCTGTGTTGAGTAGAAGAGCTAGAAGATTCATAATAGCTGAAAGGTAGATTTATAGAGGCCCCATCCTCACACAGCATTTGTACGTCAAAACAGATTATCTGCTGCATTACATTTTAAAAGAAGGATGTAGAGATTATCTTCGTGGATGTGTCTCACTAGATCCCTGAAGCTTTTCTACTTGAGTTAGCTTTATCCTCTGTCCAGAATTAAGAGCTGGTAAATTGTCAGAGAAGATTTTAACTCTATTCTCCGCTGCTTCAAACTACAAAACGCGCCCAGCCAACAGGCTGCGCTTAATTGGTCATTACAGAATTCCATTTATTTCTTGCTTTTGATCTTAAATATAATGCATGTTTGTAAGGCTGTCATTGTTAGGCGTCTAAGAAGTCAGTGTGTCTTGAGGTAGGGCAAAACCTAAGGATTACAAGGCTTTTAGTGTATTTCAACTAAACTCTACACATTTTTCATGGGATAACTAAAGTTATAGTAAGCTATAGCGAAAAAGTGTTCTAGCATAACAGGTGAGTACAGATAATATTCCCAATAACCAATAGTACTGGGTTCATCAATTTTGTATAAAAAAAAAAAGTTTGTGCATTATAATTTAGGAATAAGGCCTGACTCAATTGTTAAGAGATTACCTTCAATTTTTGTGTCTTATAAAAAGGCTTTTGGCATTGTGCTCTAATAGGCTCATAGAACATCACAGTAATCACATAGAGTGGGGAAAATATATTAAGATTGGTGTTTTATACACCAGTCTTAATAAAGGCCCCACCAGGCAAAGGGCACGGCTGCAGCCTCTTCATAAATCAGGCACACACCCATGCACCAGAAGGGAGATGATTTTCTTTATAACTCACACTAAAAAATTGGGATGAATTATAATAAATACATCCGGCCAAGGCTTCCTTGTTCAAGCCAACTGTGCTTGGCCCTGGTTCACACAATGTGACGAGCAAAGAGTAGGAGTAGATTGAAGTAAGATAGAGCCTTGCGCCACAATATCATCCCTCTACACCAGTTGCTTGTAAATTCCCCCCATTATGCGTGTATATATATTTGACTGCTTATGTATGTAAATTTAATCTTTCAGCTACAGTATCGATACATCTTTCCAGCAGCTCTCCTTTCTACTCTTCCTTCTCCATACATTTCTATGCACAGCAGATATAAACGGATCCTTCAGTAAACTGCTAACCTACCGTTTAAAGCTAACAAATACATGCATTGTGCAAACTGTATTAAAACCAAAATCCTATAAGCAAAATATTTAAAGCTGAAAAGTAGGCTTTTTGGTCTGTGCAGCGTTTGTTGATGTCTTTAGATGAGTCACGGCCACTGCAGGAAAAATAAAAAATATTCCCAGAGTAAATTTCTGAAACATTTTAAATTTGTTTCAGTGTTGAAATGATCAACAAATATGTATCTATTTGTATATTTATCAGCATAACAGGAATCTAAAGAAATGTTCTTTATTTTACATAACACGTACATTTTATGCATAATTTAAGAGAGAAATTATGAATTTATGCCATTATAGTCAGTAACTAATTTGCATACATTGTATGCAGAATATAATTTCATAAAATGTCTATTAATCTGCTAATATGTTGTTTGACAAAGTAAACAGCAAATTCCATGCAGATAATCCTAAACAAGCAAACATACCGGCTGTGTCCCTAAGCTTTGGATTGTAGGAATAGAATAACATAACTAAACAGTAGAATATGTGACCTATTTTTAATATAGAAAAGTTTAACAAGATGATTCAAGCTAAATCTAGTTTATATGATTCTGGAATAAAAGTAGGAAATAGATCTGCATATTTTGCTTGCTTTCTCTTTTTGCCAACTGTTCTATATGGTGCACAGCTGAAAGGCTGCTTGACAAAAAGAGTGGAGACCCTGACAATATTTTGTTGCTTACTTCATGATGACGTTAAGATTTCTTCAAACAAGCAAGTTCATATCCAAAGAGAATAAACCACTGCTTGGGTATTACCTCTACTTGAATTAGGAGTTTATCTGCCCCCAACAATTTGGAGACATCTTACCTGGCAGGCAACAGTTTTACATGGGTGTTTGGGCAACAGAGTTACAGTGGGACTCCTTATTTTCCATTCCATTAGCATCTGTTCAGAATAAGGCTGGTTGTGCAACCAAAGATCGCCATGTGGCCCTGCAACATGGCAAGTAATGTAAGTGAATCCTTGTAGACCCTATATTCATAACAGTAATAACTTTTCTATTTTTATATCCAAATCATAATATGAGGTCTTATTTTTCTTGAAACAAGCTTTAGGGGTTGTTTTGCCATACACAGAAATGCAGAGAAAAAAATCAATTGTGGCATTTTTATTTAGCCAACGTAATCACCAAAATTAACATGTTCACTGTAGCGCACAGGATATCCTATTATGAGGATACCAAATATTTATGTGCTATTTACTGTGGTGTCAGGTTTATGTAGAAAACTGTATTTGAAAATCTGTATTATTAAAATTGTGTTTACTATAATTATTTTTTGCTTTTCTTTTTTTATTTTTAAAACTTTATAAAAAAACACGGTTTTATTTTTCAGCTTTTTTTTTTTTACTGATAATGTACTGGTATGTGGGGGATATATTTCTATATACAAGTACAAGAATGTTTGTAAAGAAAAATACAATTTAAGCATTCAGGTAGAGAAAATCCTCCCATAGCCTGTGACTCACTGTAACTGTTCCTGCCTCCCAAGCATTGGGTCCTGGGTTAGAGTCCTGTCTTGAACAAGGTATAAAAACAAGCTGAATATTTTTATTAAAGGGGTTTTCCCATCTACCTCTCTCCGCTGTCTCTTCTTCTCACTTCTCAACTGTATTCTTCTACAAGCTGGTGGACGGGCTTTGAATGTTTGATGAACAGAACACTATGAAGTACAGTACCTCAGTAGAATTACCTTTACCATGATATATTATTTATTATGATTACTAGAAATCTAATATAAATGCAGATCAAATAATATGCACAGTAAATGTATATTACATTACACAGGTTTTGAGAGGAAAAAAAAACTTACATGCTGCAAGGGAGAGAACGGACTTGCAGTAAACTCAATGTTATCTTTGTGTTTACATAGAGAGATAACAGACACTGTCCTATCCATTATCAGGAAACTGCAATTAGCTGACCTAATTGTCCTGTCGGCAGAGCAGAAGATAAACAGTGAGAGAACTCAGCCCCCAAAGACAGCAGTAAGTCACGTCATCTGACCTTATATCAGATATATGCCGGTTGCTTTGACAACAATGTGTAAACAATGATAGGAATAATTTCTCATAGCAGGCAAACAAAGCTGCATTTGGAATGCAATGTATTTAGGAAAACTCTTGAATTTATAAAAGCTAGCATTATAGAAAGAATCTTTGATATAGGAATATCTCTTTAACTGTATATATACTGCATATGGAGTCCTCTTTTGACCACATTGCTAGGAGGGAAATCTAGACCAGATGTAAAAATGTAGGAGTGTCCTGTATAGATTCTCCTACACAATATGTAGATCAGAGAGCAGCATGGGCTCCCCTGGGCTGCAGACATCAACCCTAAATACATGGACCACCCAGATCCACCAGAGCGAGCACTCTAAAGGTGGTCATACACTCTTTAAGGTGTAAGCAAAAATAAAGTTCATACACAGCTCACCAGTATGACTTCAATCAAGATTTCAACCATGCCATGCCAATGCTCAGAACAGATACCTTGGATTCTAAGGCATGCAATATAATTAGAGATGAACAAAGTTTTCAAAAATTCGATTTGACAACTTCGCCGAATTTTCAGATACGATTATCTTCGATCTGAATTAATTTGTGGTGAATAAACAGCTATTTCCTGTCTGCAGAGAGCTGGGGTGGTCGGCAAAATGGCGGAAGCCCTTGGATGCCGCAGTCATGTCTCTCTCTCTCTCTCCAGCACGGACAACTTTTATTCATGTGGAAGGATCTGCTAACAAGCAAAGACACGCCTACCCAATCACATTACTAGAGAATATCTTGTGACCATCTGATGTCACAAAAGTCCTTACTAAATATTTGTTACCGCGAAGCATCAGGAAATCCGAATTCCATGCGAATCGAAGATTTTCCGAAATTCGGATCGAATTCTAATTCTGCTGCTTTGATTTGCGATCTCTAGATATAATCTTTCCAAAAACAAAACAAAAAGATTCTAGCACCAGGCAAAAATTAATTATAAAATATAACTTTTAATCTTCGTCTAAAGATTTATTGCTACTATTGCGCATATTTTTCCGCAATGTGTGGATGGGATTCACGTTTACGCCACATGGGGCCCCAGCCTAAGGCTAAGGCCCCACATAGTGGGCCACAGCAAAAAGCAACGCGGGAAAAACCGTGGCAGCAACGCATTGTAGTTTTTCCCGCAAAGCTTTTACAGAAAGCACTTTCTGCTTCCATTATACCTATTGGGAAACTGCCAGTGTTTCTGTAGGTATAATTCACATGCTGCAATTTCCAAAAACATGACGGTTTTGGAAATCGCAGTATATCCACTGCGCGTATTTTTTCGCAATGTGTGGATGGGATTCATGTTTACGCCACATGGGGCCCTGGCCTAAGGCTAAGGCCCCACGTAATGGGCCGCAGAAAAAAGCAATGTGGGAAAAACCATGGCAGCAACGTATTGCAGTTTTTCCCGCAACGCTTTTACAGAAAGCTTTTTCTGCTTCCATTATACCTATTGGGAAACTGCCGGCGTTTCTGTAGGTATAATTGACATGCTGCAATTTCCAAAACCATGACTGTTTTGGAGATCGCAGTATATCTTCTGCGCATATTTTTTCGCGATGTGTGAATGGGATTCGCGTTTACACCATGTGGGGCCCCGGCCTAAGGCTAAGGGCCGACGTAGTGGGCCGCAGAAAAAAAAGCGCTGTGGGATAAACCGCGGCGGCAACGCATTGCGGTTTTTCCTGCAGCGATTTTCACAGAAAGAACTTTCTGCTTCCATTATAGATATAGGGAAACCGCCGGCGTTTCCGTAGATATAATTGACATGCTGCAATTTTCAAAACCATGAAAGTTTTGGAAATCGCAGTGTTTCCGCTGCATGTATTTTTTCACAATGTGTGGATGGGATTCGCTAGCATCCATCCACTTTGCAGGGACTGTAAAATGCCGCAGTTTTTGCTGCAGCGTTTGCACTGTGGTTTACGCCATGTGGGGCCCCGGCCTAAGATAGTTTAGTGACTGTAAATATGATTTGATCATAATTTAAACTACCATAAAGTGGACATAAATTATTATATATAGAAAAAAATCTGCTGTATTTGAATTGTGTTATTCATCTAGTGTTAAGGAGTCTACATGCAGTGAGCATTCTTGATTTGGAACTTTTTGTAAGTTTATGGAACTGGCTGAAAATGTACATTTATTCTAAACTACTGTTCATCATACAATTGAATAATTTATGTATTATTGCGTTTTTATTACCCAGATATGCACATTCCTATATTGAGTGCACCTCTGGGTTCATAAATCAGCCACTTGAAAGTACAAGGCAAGAACTACTTTCGGCTACCTCCAGGGACGCATTAATATTCTTTCTGTAGTGTAAAAATCTGGGAGTCCACCTAAAATACATGAAATACTGTCATAAATGCATCTCTTTCCAGTACCTCATTTTAAAACTGTTCCCACAAAATACATTCTTGTTTTTGACATAAAGGAATGAAAGGTAAAAACAGCGCTGTACTAAATGTTAATGCCTACATGCGGATAGTGGTCAGTGTTCTTTGGCAGTATTCATTTATTTATTTCAGGTGACATGGTTTCATCTGTCCATATAGCATATAATCCCACTGAAAGTAATAGGCAAGCAACATAGGTAAAATGTCCAGACAATAAGACCATGAATTTAGTCCTGCAAAATTCAGCTTATTATATCCCTCTCTAATAATATTCACCTCATGGCCATGTAGTTAAACACAAATCAGGATTAATATTGCTATTGCTATTCCAGCGGCTGAGTATATTTGATAGTAAGCTTTCGAGAGTCTAGCTCTCTTCTTCAGACATTGTGTTATACCACATATAACATATAACACAATGTCAGAAGAAGAGAGCTAGCACTCTCGAAAGCTTACTATCAAATATACTCAGTTAGCCTCTAAAAGGTATTGCCTGATTTCTTCACTCTTCCACTACTTTCTATGGCTAACACGGTACAACATTATACTATTGCTATTCCAGTACAGCAAATAACTGAATGGAAGAATTCAGCATCCGCAAGGACAAGTTCTACGTGTAGTTAAAGTTTTGATATTAGGCATAAAGAATAGATGGAAAAATGGTTAAATTTTAGGCATGCACGTCCTCCATATTATACTGTTATTATCATGCACACAGGTGATGTCATTCATACATTCTAATACATTATTTGTGATTCTACATATTAGCATTGTCCCTAGTATCAAGAGATGTGCTCCATAGTAGCTGCAAGAGGGGTTACTTTAGACCTTTGTGGTACATTATTGTGTCAGAACTGAGAACCACCTTAGGATTCTCTGGTTTTTGGGTTGGTCAGTCCAGCCCTGCATACAGAAGATGCACATTTCACATCCATGCTTGAGGGCAATCATTTTCTTGTCTAAAGTAAATATAGAGAAAATATACTGTATATTTGGGAAGGCATCTTAGGTCTTCTCATTTTAGATGGAAATATGATTCACTACCTATAAACAAAGGTCCATGTTGGACCGAAACGTCCGTATGACATGAATGTTTGTTTTACTAATTTACTAATCCTACCTGATGCTGCCTCTACAAGGAATCTCTTATATATTTGTAACATATGTGATTTATGAGATGCAATAAAGTTTGATACTTTTGCCTGAACAGTGAATACTTTAATTATTCTGCTCATTTTAGATATGCAGTTAGAAGTGGCCAATCTTATCATCATTTAAGTAAAGAAATATGCATTATTTGGTCATTATTAATATAACTATAAAATATAGACTTGTAAACTTGTTTCAAAAAATCCAATTACCCAAAAGAGTCAATACAATGAATTTAATGTCCACATCCATATTATAAATAAGATAGAAGTATAAGACTGGGGTGTCAGGGGTCAACAAATAAAATAGGGCAGCCCATTGTACCCATACATACAAATACTACCTGAGACCTATTTGCAAATTCCTAAAACTGCACTGACATACTTTTCTTTCAGTTATATGCTGATTCCTAGTGCTTGCTGGGAATGTTTCTGACCTGGGCATCTGCTGACTGTTTTTTTCCAAACTAGAATTCTCTTAGGTCTATGAGCCAAGGATATGTGCTCACTTGGTAGCAGATCTTATGTAGCAGCAAGACTCTAACACAATTGGTAAGTGGGACACCCACAGCAATGTCTAGAAGATGGAGTCCTGGAAAGGAGGATACTGGTCAGACTGCCTCTGTACTTAGATGTCTTCTCAGCCACCAGATGTCCATATTATAATAAACTGGATCATTTTTGAATTTACGCAGTTTATTAAATGGGTGCATAGACTGTTTACATTGCTGTATGCTGCCTATTCGAAGAGATCCCCGAGTATAATAATAGCAATATTTGTTGGGGTTCGCCTAAAAAATACTCTTGCTTACTTACTGATCCCAGCTCTTGGTCACGGCCGCCTTCACTTCCCTTTCTGACCTCTGAGAGCCTCGTGCAGAAGGGGAAGCGGAGGTGGCCGTGAGCAGGAATGGGGATCGGTAAGTAAATAGGGCCTGTTACCTGCTAGGATTACTCCAGCAGGTAACAGCCTATTTAAAAAAAAAAAAAGCAGGGGCCCCCGGGGCACCCTAAGGTCGCAGCTGCTATGACGGTACTTATGACACTAACATTCAGTATAATGTGTTTTGCATGACTTATGCAAGGGGTGAGGTGGCTGGGACCTCACCCTGGCATAGGAGCCCACCAGGGGATTTACTGGTTTCCATGTGGGTGTCTAAGCCTATATCAATTCAAAATAAGCAGTGCACAATTTCAGTATACACACCCAGATATTATGTTTTTTTTATTCTTAGCCACAGTTTTCATTTTGAATGCAATAGATAGAGGGATATAGGGATAGATATATAAGCATCGATTAGGATATGATGGTAACAGCAAACCACTTCTTTTTTTCAGACTTTAGTCTTTCCTAAGCATACTGTCTGAATGCATTAGCCACACATCTAAATTTTTTACAAAAACAATATGGCCTCATAAGATCTATACAAGTACTGGTAATACAGGCTGAGAAAGATCTCCCTACATGCTCAATGACTCATAGTAAAGGTACCATGAATCCTGTCTAGTCAGCCCTTTCAGATGATATTGCTTTGCATGTAGTAATAGCTTGTCCTCAACCACTTGATTGGGATTTTAATAGGTCATTTTATGGATTAAGCTGCAGCTGCTAGCATGGCTGCTTTATAGAACCATAGAGTGGAGTTTTTTTTTTTGTTTTTTTTTTTTTTTTAAATATACTGTATGTCACTGCTGCTCAGGCTGGCTATACACTTAAAATGCTAACAGCTACTACTCCAGACCTCCCCATTCACATGTTCAGCACTCCTATGAAATGCAACATGTCCAAACCTTTCTTTTTTCCAACATCTACCAACAGGGAAGAGGTAAACTCCCTTAAAAAATAGCCTATTTGCAGTATAATATTATTGAATACCTTACTAACAGTTTTATTGTTTAGTTATGCGCTCCCCTCCTCTCTGCTTCTGCTCTTCTGGCCTCTTTCAGTCTCTTCCAGTAAAACACCCTGGGGGTCACTCTTGAGGCCTGTTATTGGGTCTCAGCGTTCACATGAGGCACACTGATGTTTGACCTATTTTTTATCAGTCCATTAAAACGGTCCATTAAAAAAAATTACATGTATATTGACTGCCATTGCATGACCACATGTTCAAACCTCCTGTGGGGGATAAAAATAAAGGTAAAAAGTTTTAAAAAATGTTAAAAGAACACATAGGAACTAAAATTCAAGACACCCCCTTTCTCCATTTTACAAATAAAAAGAAAAAAATAATCCAAAAATGCCTGAACTATTAAAATATAAAAGTATTTTTTCCACACTGTGAAAGCCATAATGGCAAAAAATCTGAATGCCGAAATAAATGTTAATAAAAAGTAATCAAAACATCATACATTTCACAAAATGGTATTACAACAAAATTACAATGCATAGAAACATTTTTTCAATGGTATTAAAAAGTGTTTTCCTGCTTTCTAGTACATTGCATGGAATATTTCATGGTGCCATTAGAAAGTACAATATCTCATTCAGAACAAAAACAAGCCATCATGTGGCTATGTGAACATAAAAATAGAGCTATGACTTATGAAACGTGGAGTAAAAAACAAAAACACAAATGCAGATAATAACTGAAGTGGGAGGGGGTTATGGCGTGTTTTTCCGAGAAATAGTCTGTTGAAAATGCCTGATTTTGTAGTGTTGTAGTTTCATAATTCCCTATTTGCTTAGAGTAACAGCTGGCTGAGCTGGCTGCCACAAAAAGAAAGGCAAAAAAAACCACAAAACCAATTTAAAAAATTCATAATTTTTGTAAAAAAAAAAATCCATTGGGATACATTTACTAGTTCTGTCTGAGGCTACATTCACAAGAGGGTTGATAAAAATCAGCTGTGAAAAACAGATGAATGATCCATTTTTCTTCACTGCTGTGTTGCATTTCAGGGCAGCCTTTTTTGCTGTTCCCTCGTATCTGTGATCCCTCAGATCTGTGAAAATCAGCAAAAATAGGAAATTTCCTATTTTTGACGATCCATAGAAACTGATTGTCAAAAAATCATTCATGTGAATAGCCCTATTCATGTGTTGATTTTAACGCTTCCTACCGCAGGCATTTTTCGATTTTCAATTTTCTTTTTTTGACTCCCCGTAGTCAAAACTCCATAACTGTTATTTTTCTGTTCGCAGAGCCATATGAGGGCTTAATGTTTGTGGGCAAGTTGTACTTTGTAATATTCAATATCATATACTGGGAAGCTGGGAAAAATTCAGAATGGGGTGGCATCCTAAGTACCCCTATCTTCCCAGTAAGCCACACACCATTTCTGCTAGGCTTTGCCTGCGGTATTTTATCAAATCTCATCGGAGTAATTTATGCTGGGGATTTTCATTGAAGTTTTTACATTTTGCTGTACAAAGGGTGACATCTGCAGCAAATTCACAGAATTTTTGAAGCCATGTTCTGGGTGACCCAATAGTTCACTTATATATGGATTAAAAGCTAATTTTCTTGTCAGTTAGACTGCACTTTGACACAACCACCCCTACAACAGCATATTAATATATATTTTGGTTGTGGTAGACTCCCTTAACTTTATTATCGTTGCTGGCTTGGAAGATTGACCCTTGATCGAGCTTTAGCTTGATTGATTGTTGCGATTTTTGTAGGTCTCCTGATCATTTTTTAAGACGGTGTAGTAAATACTAAAATAGACAGTGATGTCAAATTACAATAAGCTGTGTACTTGCCTTATAAACAAAGGGCTCTGGTAGTACACAGTGATATAATGTGAAGCAATGTATCATTTTGATTGTGCTTTCATTACATTGCTAATGTATTTTTTAGGTAGCTTGATTTTATTAGAAATCAGACATTTTACTTTGGAGAGGAGCTGTAGAGGGAGATTAAATGTCATTAGAAAATAATTTGGAAATAGGCGCACAAATGCTAGAGCTGAATGATGAAGGTGAGCAAGTAAAGGAAGGTGTATGCAAGATTATGCATTCAGAAGTGGCTGCAATGATGCAGAAGACATAAGAAAACAGAACATTGCAGTGAAGGAAAAGTGGGAGATAAAAAGAAAATGGATGGCTCAGAGCAAACAAAGCTACAAATGGAAAACAGGCCGGGGTATTTGTTTAATAGAGATAGAATACACCAGATAAAACTACAAAAGTGAGGACAGACACAAGATAGGACAAGGTTGAATGAAAGAATGGAGAAATATTCCCAGTAGATCACAATGCAGATCTCTACGCTATCCCCATATATTTTCAATTTAAAAGCCTGACAGTATTTTACAGCGGCCGAGAGGTATTACACAACTTGAATAAATCTTTCTTAATCTCCTGTTTGTATGGGATATCATAATGTCACAGGAAAATCCACTTTGTTTCTTTAAACATCATTATTTTTTACAAATAATGTCACGTTCTAGATTAGTGTTTAGTTTTTCTTTGGTTTACTAATAGAATTGATACGTTTATGTGCAAATAAGGATTAGGGAGGGCTTCTTCATTTTGCAGCTGAGATATGCTACAGCATAGCAATTTTCTAATCACCCCCTAAGGAAGTCAGATTGGTAAATTACAAACCAACTATGAGGATCCAAGCTGCATATTAAAACAGGTCTGCAATGTGCTGGCAGTATAGCTAATAAATGTACAGTTCACGTAAAGCCTTTAATTCACGAATGGTTCTATTAACGACATTCTCTAATTAAACTACCTCTGCAGGCCATTATTTACAACCAGTGGATTCACTGTAGGCATTTATTTAAAGTAACATAAAACGCAGAACAAACACACTGCCTCGTATGTTATGCTATGTCATTAGCTGGACTTGTAGCATATAATAGCATGCTGCATGAACAGGCAGCCCTGTGGCTCAGTTGGTGGGTTCAGAGAAAAATTACTTTGGAAAGACCATGAAATATTTAAAGGGCATGACACCAGAGGTGAAAACTAATATAAAAACATACTCTCTTTAAAAAATACAACACTTGTATATAAACCCTTAATTATCTGTTGTGTATTGTTCATTTCAGCCACTTATGTCTCTTCTTCTGAAAGTATGGTAATCTATATGCTTGACATTGCAACTCTCGTGATGGCTGTGACTCAGCTTTCCTAAAGATTGTGAAATGCAATTCTGTCTAGTTATCTAACAGCATATTTCTAACCCTGGAATCACTGCTCAAAGAAGTCTGGTATTATTTTGTTCTATCATTATGTAAGTAACCTTCCAATATATATAATTCAGCTAGTATTACTTTATTTAGCTATTCCGTTCTATCTAAAAATCCATGAGATCTTTCTATTCAGTTGGGTCTCATGATCTCACTCACTGACAAAATGCATATTAGCAAATGCTCAGTGCAAAAGCCAGACTCCAGACACAGGGCCGTATTAACGCATTAGTGGGCCAAATGCAAAGGTTTCACCACCATTTAGAAATACCTGACTTGCACAAATGATAATATTTCCTTAGAGGACCTCACACAGTATAATACTCTGCTAGTGGCCCCATAAAGTAGAATGTCCCCCTCCAGCTTCCCCCAGTTTAATGCTCCCCTCCAGTTAAAGTATGTTTGGGGTCATTGTCCTGCTGGAAAACCCATGACCTAGGATGCAAACCCAGTTTTATGACACTGGGCCCTACATTGAGACCCAAAATCTTCATAACGCCTTGCACACAGTCAAGGCACCCAGTGCCAGAGGCAGCAAAACAACCCAAAAACATCTTTGAACCTCCACCATATTTGACTGTTGGCATTGTGTTCTTTTCTCTATAGGCCTCATTCCATTGTTGGTAAACAATGGAATGATGTGCTCTACCAAAAAGCTTTATCTTGGTCTCATCTGACAACAAGACGTTTTCCCAGAAGGATTTTGGCGTACTTGCGTGCATTTTGGCAAACTGCAGTCTAACTTTTTTATGTCTTTGTGTCAGCAGTGGGGTCCTCATGGGTCTCCTGCGATAGCGTTTCATTTCATTCACATGTTAATGGATAGTTGGCGCTGACATTGATATACCCTGAGCCTACAGGACAGCTTGCATTTCCTTGGAACTTGATTGGGGCTTCTTATCTACCATGTGGACTATCCTGGGTTGGAACCTTTCATCTATTTTTCTCTTCCATTCACATCCAGGGAGATTAGCTACAGTGCCATGGGTCGTAAACTTCTTGATTTTGTTGTGCACCGTGGACAAAGGAAAATCAAGATCTCTGGAAATGGACTTGTAACCTTGAGATTGTTGATATTTTTCCACAATTTTGGTTCTCAAGTCCTTCTTCTCCTTTTTCTGTTCTCCATTCTTAGTGTGACACAAACAGACACACAATGCAAAGATTGAGTCCACTTCTTTCCTTTTCATCTGGTTTAAGGTGGCATTTTTATATTGCTCACACCTGTTATTTACCACAGGTAAGTTTGAATGAGCATCACATGCTTGAAACAAAGTTATTTACCCACAGTTTTCAAAAGTTGCCAACAATTTTGTGTGGCCTATTTTTAGATTTTTGTGTGAAATTATGTCCAATTTGCCTATTTTTTCTCTGTTTTTTTGTGTTGTTCCAATACACACAGAGGGAATAAACATGTATATAATAAAACATGTGTAATTGCAATAATTTTCTGGGAGAAATGCTTCATTCTCTAGAAAAATTTCAGGGGTGCCAACACTTACGGCCATAACTGTATATTTTATGCTTCAGCAAACTACACAAAACTAGAAATGGGCAAACCTCTCAAGATTCATTTTGTATTCGGGTTCGACAGCTCGGAACAAACCACACTGTTTCCGTTCTTCGGGTCTGCTTGGAAACCAGAAAAACGGAAACCCAATCCGCGGGTTACCCGCGGAAACCCCTGAACCCCATAGACTATAATGGGGTCTGCCAGGTTTCCACCCAAAAAATGCGATGAGAAAAATTCTGCTTGCAGGACTTTTCTCTTCGCATTTTTCAAGAAGAATGGGGAATGGAATCCCCGAACGCCCACCGAGCGAAGATGTGAACCTAGCCTTAAATTGGCTTCAATTGTAGAATACGCTACAATTCTTTACTGAGTGTAGAATACTCTTAGAGCTCCTAGGAACCTATCTATCCAATTTATAGCCAAAATTATGTCAAAGGATATTTAAACTGTCCCCCATGGCCAGAAATGGTACCGGTACTGCCAACAACATGCATTTGCCTTTTTCAGTTACATTTTTCATAAAGTGATTGAGGGCATTATAAAAATACTATCTGCAACAATTTTTGTTTGAAACTTTTTAAAGTCACAACAGTGGCTTAATTTTAGAAGTACCAGTGCCCACCACCAGGGCACCGGGAACTGCAGTTTTTACTGCATAATCTTTGGTTATGGTGACTAAACTATGCTCTCCTGATGAACCTGGATAAAACCATATCTACCAGGGGAAACACGTTGAGAGTTTAAGCTGAGTAATATGTGCAGCTTGTGGTTGCGGGTTATGCCACTTTCCTCTATTTAGGAAACAGAAGTAGTAACATTGTATATCCTGTGTACGAGCTATTATAAACAGGTATACTTGACCACAGCTCTTCTGTTCTGATGGAATTATTCTGGCTCTAGACCCTGTGTTGTCCTATCTCAGCTATGAAATATTAAGAGTCACAGTGTTTGCTCAGCTTTTGGATGCCGGTAGATTGTGGCATTTGACCTTTTGGCTTTATATATCTGGGATATATTTTAATATTGACTAATAAAAGTTAAGTTTTATTTACATGTATCAATACATTTGAGCCATCTCTACACTGTGATTTGGATTTTTAGTAAATTATTTACCCCCTGTGATAACAGTGGCATGGAAAAATAATAAATATGCCCATTATCTGCACTTCCCATCTTGACCAATACAGCTGATATGGGAATATAGGAATCTCCTGTCCACCAAATTTGAAGTTATGAAAATGGCTGTAAGCAGCTGTTCTCCATAACTCCTATAAAGGTAAAAATGAGTTACAGAAATAGTGTAGCAGAGTAAGATAAAGTGTTTCTGTAACTTCAGATGTTATTGATATAGGGTAGCTCTCTTCGTAATGCTGTTTCTGCAACTCCAGTCTAGCTTTATAAGAGTTATGGAATAGCATGAAACAGCCATGTTCGGTTGTTTCAGTATCTTCTATACACCTCAGGGAGATGAAAGCAACTCTATTCTCATTTTAGCTGTTACAGGCTGATATGGGAATAATCCTTTAAGATTGACATATACATCAGATTAATGTCAGTTGAACCCGGTGACTTCTCTTGGACCAGCTAACCATGGAATCTGTATGGGGCTTCCTGACTCTTCCGTGATGGCAGATGTCACAGGAAAGAAGGATCTGGCAGTCGGATTTTAAAGTAAAAGGAAGGAGTGCATAGTAAAGGTAGTTGGTTTATAAGGGATAGATTTTTTGACTCTCTTTCTAGTTTAGCTTTAAAACCTGTCTCAAAAACTACATAAAAATGGTATGTATGAGAGCTCCTTCAAGGCTAAATTTTACCATGTGCAATAGTGGATCTCTTTGGAAGGAAAAGACTTCTAAACCCCCCTTCCCGAGCTCTGGCATATAGAGCTGCTATGCAGGCCTCTGAAAAATCCCTTGTTATCACTGTACTCCTCCTTCCGCCTTGTCTATCTGCCAGGGAAGCTCTGTTTCCATGAAAGTCAGCGGACTTTCTGTCCGTATTATACATATACCGAAAATACCAGCGTTTCCGCAGCTATAATTGACATGCTTTGTTTTTCAAAACAAGGACGTTTAAATGGGTTTACTCAGAATTCCATTCACTTTGCAGGTAATGTAAAACGCAGTGTTTTTTTGTTGCAACTTTTCTGCAGCGGCAAAAATGGTCAATTTTCGTAATGTGGGGTTTCAGCCTTAAAGGGGTTTTCAGAGAATTAAATACTGATGACCTACTACAAAATCTCTATGATCAATATCATTAAGGAAAAGTATAAAGAATAGACATATATTTCCTTTTCTTTGTACATACCCCATGTTAGCTCAAGAAAACTGTGGCGCTGGTCGCAACATTGCTGCATTTTTAAAATTTTACAATTTTTTGGTTTCTTTTTCACTTAAAAAACTGCAAGGTAAAAACTATGTGCTGGACGTTTATCAGCTGCAAAAGCTGGACCCAGTAGAGTGTTTATTACCGTCACCAAAGAGGACAACTCAAGGACATATGCACCATTTCATCAATTAGTTTTCTTATTGGTTTGCACATATGCATTTTTGCAACAACATTTGTAAATAATTAAGATAAAGAGTTGATAGAAGAACAATTTCAAACCATAAAACACTTTCACATTCTTTAATTTCAGAGATAAAAAAAACTATTACCGTACAGTCTACTCTAGGAACGTATTTTCCATGTTCTGACAGCTTTAACTAAATGTCAATATCATTTAACCTTGTTGCAGTGGCAGGTCTGCGAGCAGGTGGTACAGACTGTGATGTATTTTCACACTGGGCAACAGCCTGATGCCTTCAGTTAGAGTTCATTTAGCAATTCTTAGACAAAGACAATAATAAAATAATCACTGAAACATAGATAAATAGGACCAGCGAAATATGAAATCCTAAACTATTACAGGAATGTGAACCTGATACTACTGCTTTTTGGATGATAATGGTCCATTGCTCATTTTACCACAATACTTTTTTATTATTATTAGTAGTAGTAGTAATAGTAGTAGTAGTAGTAGTAGTAGTACTAGTAGTAGTAGTAGTACATACACTGATACAATGGTTAACTTTTTTTTTTATTATGTTTTGTATGGTTTTCATATTAATATTAAACAATGATGTGCTGCAACTTTTTTGAAAAGCCTTCAATGGCATGATATTTGTAAAACCTCTTTATTTTAACCTTGTGTTCAACAAAGCAATGGCTCAAGATCCTCATGTGGTTCTCAGGCTCCCTGCATGTGAATCCCCAGGTGGAGGCAGACCTAAATACCATAAAACTCTAGTGGCACCTTAGGTAACATAATATTACTAATACCAGGTTCGACCTGAATATTCAAATTTGTTAGATCTTTAACTAAATCGAACAAATGCCGATTCATCTTGGATGAACTAAAATGGTCACCGCCACGTGTACTCAGCAAGAATTACAGAAGAGACACATGTGTATGAGTCAATATTTGACATTCTAGCACCACCTGACATCAGCTGACAGGCTCTCAGCAAATAGACACTGTACAGTGCCGATGTCAAATACATTATATAAGGTGCTGTGAGATTGAACATGAGGTATTATAATAATGGTGAAGATATGGAAGAGTCTGTGTTTCATCTCACTGCATAATACTGAGCACTCAGTTCTGAAAAGCATACAATTGCAAGCAATAGTTAGGAATAGGAGAATTTAGTCAGATTTAAGCAATTACAGGCAGACTAGCTATAGAAAACACAAATAGGAGTGAGGAAGCATATCTGTGTTTCTTTATACAGAGTTTTTAAACATACTTTTTACTGACAGTCAGTACTGGTAGTGAAAAACCTTTAGTTAAGGGTTTTTTTTGGGCAAGAGTTCAATTTTTTTTTTCATTAAATATATACAAAGTACTGTTCTAACAGTAAAGCACTGACTCCGCCTGCACAAATCTAAATAATCCATTATTTAAGCTTTTTTTGTTGTTCACCCAGGATACAGTCTTGCATCCTGTGCTAATCTAAAACAATTTATTTAAAGCTAAAGTACTTCTTTGTAAAAACAAACACAAAAAAAAAACTAAACAGAAAAACATACTCACAGTGTTAGAATTATTGTCAGTATCATTATTATAAGTAAGTAGTGTGCAATAAAGAAATAACTGGAAAAAAACAGGGCAGGGGACATACAAAAGGAGGGGGATGAGGAAAGACTTGTGCAAGTACTAACAATAAGAATGTGGGTGGCAACAGCAACACTACTTCAGGTTTTGGTGGCACCACCAGTACCCGTAATTGTTGTACTTCCTGAGAATAAAGATAAAGTTTTTAGTTAGTCAGCTTGCTCATCTCAGTCACAGGAGGATATTGTATTCAAGAATGGTGGGTTCTTGAGTCAGGCTTCTGTGTGTTCCTCCTTCCCCTACATAAAACACTATTTCCTGCAGGGCTTTTCTGGATTGTCAACCATGTCTCCTTCATACTCTTCACTGACACAAATCCCTAGTAGTGATCTAGCACCTGCTGAGGAATCTATTTCTACCAGTCAGAACAGTCTTCCTCCTCTTTTTGATGAGTTGTATGAGAACAGTCTGCATTGTGTGAAAGCAGAGGAGGAAGACATGGGTGTGGGTGGTTGGAGGTAGTAGCAGCAGGGGGTGTGGTACTACTACTGGTAGGGTAGTCGTTCTGGTAGGAGAGCTAGGGGGAAATCTAGAGGTGGAAATTCTGAAAGTGTGCAGGAATCCCATGACCATGATGTGTCAGAAAAAAATAGGTGAAGTTGATAACATTGCCAATGATGATGATTCTTTTGCGGATAAGACCTAGCAACTGGATCAGGGTGACAAGGTGACATCAGAGGAAGAGGGTGGTTGCAGTGGTGATAGTAATGATTCCAGCCATTGCGCAGGCCCAAAATTCAAAAAGCCTGCAGAACTAGGGGAAGCTTGCAGGGTGAGGTAGTAGCACTGGTGGTGGTAGTGGAAGACATTTTTCCACTGCTGCTGGTGTTGGCTAGCAAATATATTTGGTCATCTCCCATGTGGGAATTTTTTTATACCCTGCAAAATGGTAAATCCTTGGCAGTGTGCAAGATCTGTAAGCAGAAACTTAACAGTGGCCATGCAGGAACAAATGTTGAAATTACATCTCTATGTACTCATAGGAAAATGCATCACCATCTTATTTGGCAAAATAGACTTGGCAGTAGCACTGGCAGGGGAAGTGAGCAAGAATGTTCTACTCCTTCTTCTCATGATCTTCCATGTAGGTATGCCACATCTATGTCCAGCATATGTTCAACTAACTGTTTCTCCTTCTCCTCCTCTCCCATGCCAACGTCAGTCATTCATAAGAGAATGTGTGTCCAGGAAACAGCAATATGCACCAAGTCATCCAGCAGCTCTGCAAATTAACTCACACCTGGCAAGTGGTGCAGTTGCTGTCGTACCACTTAATGGAATCCACAGCGTTTTGCCAAGTGATGGCAAACCTTGATGAAGGATACCTAGTTGCTATTATTTCTCTAGGAAAGCTGTGAGAGAATGTGGGCCTTTCCTGGGAAAATGTGCATGTCACCGTCAACACGTGGAGCAGCAAATTATGGACAATACATGACTTTCACGGCACATGTTTTGAGTGGCAGAAATGCACAGTCCAGAAATGCACAAGGCCAGGTCCTTATTCCATTCCATTTTTGCAGGCCCAGTTCCAACACCATCCACCTTCTCTGGATCCTCCTCTCTGGACCATTTCCTACCACCATCTTCACCAGGGCAAGGCAGTGCTTCCATTCGTCCTTCTCTTCCCCCCTCATTTCATTGGTGTAAAGTCAAGCACTCTCATGTGGTTTTACATTTAATGAGCCTAGATCAGAGGAGCTGCTTCGCTGTATCCTGCAGAAAGTATCACACTAGATGATTCTGCCAACTGTAACTGGGCGATTTGCAGTGACAAAACAGTCTGCCTTTTCACTACCTTATCCTCAACATTCCAACTCAGTGGAACTACACCTTGAACATGCATCTGTGTGAGAAGCAGAAGATGGTAAACAATTACTACATGCAGCAGACCACAGAGACAATGTGTTATTTTGCTAAACGTCATTTGAGGGAAGTGTGTCGGCTTCTCAAGGCCTTTGTTGAGGCCACAAAATTTGTCAAAAGGGACAACTGCAGCATCAGCAATGTAATTCCTCTATTGTATATCTTACAGAAAAAAAACAGTCATGCAACGAGGGACTCATGAGGGGGAACACCACCAGATGGAGGCAACTCAAGTCAGTTACCTTCCCTTTTGGTTGCAGTGTGTCATCATCAGACATGCACAGTTTAGTTAGTACTGTGTGAAGAGGCAGAGGAGAGAGATGTGAGTTAACTAGTAGGGTGGAGCTGAGTAGCAGTTAGCAACAACAGATAGTTAAGCCCATTAATGGAAAGTAATGCCTCAAAAGCCCATTTCTACTCATTTACATGGGGATAAAAGGACAATTTTTACAAGAATGGAGTAACGCTTCTGAATAGGAAATTCATCATTGCAAACTGTGCTGACAGCCCTACAAAATACTGTGATTAGTTTATATCTCAATTTTGTGCTAACAGACTCCCTTTTAGTCATTTTAAGTTGTGGTAATGGATCTGGGACCCAAGCTACCCAAACCCAAAACTAAACCAATCTTTGAGAGGCTCGCCCATCTCTTCTTGGTACTAGGATCAATCCATGTTACTCTCTACAATGTAGTTTAACCACCAGAAGCAAATCTTCTATGGGCTGCACTTCTCCTGTACAGTGTTCTCTGCATTTCTGAAGGTTGTCATGGATATCTAGCTCAATACCATTCATAAGCCCCTGGCTAAACTCAGAGATGGGGTTATTACACTCATTCAATGAATGATAGAGCCACAGTTAAAGAGGACAGTTGTATAGGTTGTATAGGGTTTTACAACATAGTCCTGATACAAATATCTCTTTAATTGGGTTGTTGTCTTTTGTAGTAAGGTTAATATCAGGTAAACTGATCAATATCCTAATGAAAGGAGTAAGATGAGTATATTCTAACTGCAGGACTCACACAGGGAAAACAAGTCCAAGCCCAAAGGGTGAACCCATGAAAGATATTTGGAGACACTTAAAGGCCACTTTGCAGACTACAATAAAGATTCTTTACCAAAACAAAAACTCCTGCTACCCCCCCCCCCCATCCTCACTCTGGCACATAGGCACAAGCTGATGGAGCTGCTATGTAGGCATCTGAACAAACCCTTGATAACACTGTACTCCTCCTTCTACCTTCTCTAACCACTGGGAAAACTCTGTTTCCCTGAAAACTCAGTGGTGTTGGAGATCCGACTAAGGCTAAGGCCTCAATTGGCATCTCGCAGAGAAAAACAGTGGCGGCAACGCATCGCGTTTTTCCCGCAGCGCTTTTCACAGAGAGATCGCAGAGGCTTCCTCTGTGGACTTTCTGCTTCAATTATACCTATGGGGAAACCACCAGCATTTCTGTAGGTATTATTGACAAGTTTTAAGCCAACTAATAAGTAGTGTTAGACTAGACAGTCTAACACTATGCACATTTATCAAACATCAACCTTCACTGGCACAGTTTAGGACTATTTTGTCTAATTTGCATTGTCTAAAACTTAAGACACTATTAGTATATCTGACCCATTATGTTTTTTTACTGCATAAGAAGAATAAACTGCAATAAACTGCAAAGAACTACAAACACAATACTGGATTTGCTGTTTCTTTTGCATTACCCCCAATAGTCATTTTCATAGTAATAAAACATAGACAAATAATTTATGGCATCACCGTATTTGTACTAACCCACAGAACAAAGTTACCCCACCATACACAGTGCAAAAAAGTAAATGTAGAAAAAAATTGGAATTGCTAGATTTGTTGTACTTTCCTGTCCAAAATTAATAAAAGTTATTCAACATGTTATGTAAATAACTAAATGATATAATTGAAAACTACAACTCAATGGCTGCCAATTTGCAAGATTAATTTCTCTGGAAAGATGATAGTCATGACAGATTTTCTCTAAACTACTTTTAATATTTGCCTTGTGCCGTACTTGAAGCTGATATGCTTAAATCTAACAAACAGTTAATGTAAAAAGAAGGCTAATATTGAAATAAAAATATGCCACTTGGACATCAGCTAAGAATTCTATAGCTAGTTAATCACCACCATAGTTCATAGTATATTGCAGTTCTAAGAAATCCATTGCCTCTATGCAAATAAGACCATCAATATTCCCTCCTTAAGCCTACTGCCTGTGCTTAAATGTGCTAATAGAAAATTTAAGTCTTTGCTTTTTTTATCATTTTGCTATTACACATTTACATTTTTACTGGACTTCTAAGTTTTACAGTTTAGCGTGTTATAAATTAGAAACTGTGATATATTTTGCTGGGGAAGTTCAACACCAGAGCTGTCTGGCAGTCATATTTTATTTACTGCATATAACCTTCATCTTGTTGCACTGGAAACCGTGCACCACAAATGGAACTAATTAGAAATTTTCATTAAAACATAAGATTAAATGACAACCAGACTGTGCAGAAATAATAAATGCTTAAAGGAAAATTGGGAAGTTAATGTACAAGCACAATGTCTATATGTTTGCTTTGAATTCTGAAACAAATATTCTCTTTCATTAAATGAAAAACTAAATAGCTTTAATATTATGCATTTTATATGTGGATATAACCAGCTCCCCATTTTACTGATAACATTATTTCAACTACAATCAGCCTGTGGATTATACATGATCAGATGAATGCCACCCATTTCATTATATCAGTCAGTCACAGCACTGGATCTCCTTCTTTGGCTTCACCCAATAACTAACATACAAATACATCCCTGCACCCCAGTGCTCTGTCAGTCTCCCCAGGTATTACAATGAGATTTGAGGAGGGGCTGAGCCAGATGTCAGGAATACATGACCACCTGGCCATTCAGAGAGCTAAGCAACATATTAAATGGAACCACACTGGTTTTAATGTCAATATAATCTCAAAAACACAAAAAACATAGAACAAATACACACGTGGACAAAATTGTTGGTACCCCTCGTTTAATGGAAGAAAAACCCACAATGGTCACAGAAATAACTTGAATCTGACAAAAGTAATTTGCCAAACTACATGTTGACAAGCCACAAAGCTTCTGAGAGAATGTCCTATGGACAGATGAGACAAAAATCTAAATTTTTGGCAAGGCACATCAGCTCTATGTTCACAGACGGAAAAATGAAGCATATCTTGAAAAGAACACTGTCCCTACTGTGAAACATGGAAGAGGCTCTGTTATGTTCTGGGGCTGCTTTGCTGCATCTGGCACAGGGTGTCTTGAATCTGTGCAGGGTACAATGAAATCTCAAGACTATCAAGGGATTCTAGAGAGAAATGTGCTGCCCAGTGTCAGAAAGTTTGGTCTCAGTCGCAGATCATGGGTCTTGCAACAGGATAATGACCCAAAACTCACAGCTAAAAACACCCAAGAATGGCTAAGAAGAAAACATTGGACTATTCTGAAGTGGCCTTCTATGAGCCCTGACCTAAATCCTATTGAACATCTTTGGAAGGAGCTGAAACATGCCGTCTGGAAAAGGCACCCTTCAAACCAGAGACAACTGGAGCAGTTTGCTCATGAAGAGTGGGCCAAAATACCTGTTGAGAGGTGCAGAAGTCTCATTGACAGTTACAGTAATCGTTTGATTGCAGATATTGCCTCAAAAGGTTGTGCAACAAAATATTAAGTTAAGGGTACCATCATTTCTGTCCAGGTCTGTTTCATGAGTTTTCTTTTTTAAAAATTCTGTTGAAGCATGGTTGAAAAGCAATGTCTGACTTTCATTTGTTCATTTTCATAGAATTTTTATATATTATTACTTTTGACAGATTAAAGTTATTTCTGTGACCATTGTGGGTTTTTCTTTCATTAAACGAGGGGTACCAACAATTTTGTCCACGTGTGTAAATGGGGGATAGTGAAGTATGATAGAAACTCTTGCAAAATATGTAATTCCCAAAATATTATGTAATAATCCCAGCACCAGTGCCAGCACACAAATCAATAGATACCAAACAAAACTAAACAAAATAGGGACTGCCACTCAAAATCAACAAAAGTACTTATAAAAATATCAAAATTTATTAAATAAAGTTTAAGTTTATTAAATTAAAAACATTTTGGACACAAAAGAAAATAGATGAAATACAACAGTACAAAACAAACGTCAGACAGACAGCAGAGGCACATTTGTGCTAATAGTAGCAAAAAGGGTAGCTATCTAACAGCAAGTAACTGCACAATATAACACATGGTCCATGTGTATTCCTATCCAATATAGGTAAGTACCAAATTACTGTACTATGTATAGCAAGGGAAATAGTATTAATCCATTGTGAGTGCAAGGAAATTATCCAGAGACATTTCAAACAGACATACCCATAAAGATGTGTAGTATATGTGACCTCTGCCCACTGACACCACCCGATGCGCGTTTCGGCTTTACAGCCTTCATCTGGGGGTGGCGTCAGTGGGAAAGGGCGCAGCTTATATAACAATGAGGAAACTGACATAATTGAAAAAATATGTGCTCAGGCTATAATAAGAGTATACATAAGCAGCCATGTGAGAAGTTACCTGCACAGACAGCACATGTCGCGTCGATCCAAACATCAGGTCACATGACTAGGCCCACAACGCAGAAGGTGGTGATGTGGGGCGCGACATTATTTATATTCATATGTGCTTTCATTTTCAAAGGGGCCTCAAACAGATGACAGCTGGATTGGTTGCTATGCCTCATTTTTTCTTTGTCACCTCTTTAGATAGATCATGCACCATTATAGCATATGTTTTTTAGGCATATATTAAAGTTTCTAGTCATAACTCATGAAGAGGGGAGGCAGTTGCCAGGTAATGTTGACTTTAGTTGGATCCTTTGGACCCACACTTTATTCCTTGGCAACACCGGGTACTTTTTCTAGAATACTATATATATACAGTATATATACAGTATATATATATATATATATATATATATATATATATATATCGATGTAGCAAAGGTAATCCATTCTTCTGTTCCCATCTCTTTACCATATCCTTTTGCAGTTGTCATTGCCCATAGCAATTATACCTCCATCTATACCCTTTGTGTCTGGCTCCACTCTAATTATCCATTATCCAGGAATTCAACAACCATCCTGAGGCACCTAAGTTCTAGGATCCTAACTGAAGACATGGCCTTTCTCTTCTGAAAAATTTTTGCAACATCTTCACTTACTGATTTTTCAAGCCCTCAGACCCCACAATATACATATAATAAACTTTTGATTTTTTTCATTATTATCAGCTACACTCATTGAAGGAGAAATCTGACTTAAAGCATAACTAAATGTTTTTCCCATAAATCCAGAGTGCAAGTGAAGATAAACTTTTTAATATAATACTGTAGTTAAAAATACAAGCACTTTTTGGTGAAGTATATTGCAAAGTTTGTTTCCTTTACCTGCAATATTGAGTTATGTAAAAATAAGTAAAAATGTACTTACACTTTAATTTGCATGAAGCAATGACCTAAATGCTGTATGCCACATTTATTATGTGCTTTAGACACTTCTTTCTCTTTGCCCAATAAGGTGACAGGGTTTAGTTGGAAATAGGAATTTGCCAAAAGGGGATGTGGCTTAGGAGTACCAATATATTAACAGAATTGCATCAAATTCCTGGTGCAGAATTCTTGTGCAAAGTAAAACAACATCAGATAGCATAAACTTAGACGAGAAAGTCTAAAGAAGCACCAAATTTACAGTATCATCCAGAAACAGTCAGTGTTGGACTGGGATGTCTAGGGCCCACCAGTTGAATTGATTCTAGGGGCCCACAGCCAGGACCCCTGCAGATTAGCTGTGCCGAGACAGCGTGGCTACAGGTAATAACATGTCAGGAGCCATGCTGCTTACCTACCATATGATGTGCACCACTTCACTACCTAAACCTACCGCTACACCCTGTATGACAAGTTAGCAGCGCGGCTCCTGGAATAGTTACCATTACCTGTAGTCTCACTGTCCTAGGAAAGCTCATCTGCAGAGGTCTTGGCTGTTGGACCCCTGCAGGTGTAATTTTGATGGCCTATCCTAAGGACAGGCCATCAATATTAGAAAAATGGATAAACCCTTTAAAGAGGTTGTCCAGGAATTAGGGCAACCCATATGGTGGTCGGGGGTCATGCACCTTATGTGACTGCTGAGACCAATTAGGATTTCCAAAAATGAGGAGCTGCCATGAGACCGAGCAGACACAGGCAGGAGACAGGTGAGTATGAGTATGCTTTTATTTTATTTTTTTTATTTTACACTTCCCTGGCTGGTACAGGGGTCATTCCAATTTATGGACTACCTCTTTAAAGTGGTTGTCTGGGCCTAATTATTTTATGCCCACTTCACTGGTTCCCCCCATACAGTGGCCTCTTCACTGATCGCTCATACTATATAGAGGACAGTGATGGGGCCATTATATTGTGTGGAGGCAGAGATGGGGGCTAACATCAAGTGTGGGGGGACATTAAACTGTGTGTGACATAAATACCTGATCGGTAAACGGCTGACACACGGCCCCATAAGCTGTACCAAGCCACTTACGGTGCCCGTACTGTATACAATACAGAGCCGGAAACAGAAAGCTCCATCCACTGCAGTTCAGCTACCACTGACTTCAATAAGTGCTGAGATGTAGTGAAGGAGCTGGGCCCCTATACAGTGGACAGAACTTTCTGCTTCCGGCCGCGTATTGTGTACAGGATGGATGCCAAAAGAGACTCTGTACAGCTGATCAGTCCGGGGGCCAGGTGTCGGCCCCCTACCAATCAGGTATTTATGATTTATCCTGAGGATAGACCATAAAAAAAATAAACCTGGACAACCCCTTTCATATAACCTCCTAATGCCCCACACTTTAAAGAGGTTGTCCCGCATATTTTTTTTTCTTTTAATTAGGCTGGGAAAGGTAAAAAAAAACAAAAACATACTCACCTGTCCCCAGTGCTCTGGTGTTCTCCCAGTGCTGTCCTTTTCTGCTGCTCTGCTGTCTTCTTTTGCCGGAAGTCCTCACCGCTGGGACTTCTGCTGGAAGAAAACAACAGAGCTGCAGAACCAGACCATGCTGGGAGGACACCAGAGCACTGGGGACAGGTGAGTATGTTTTTTGTTTTGTTTTTCACCAATCCAGGCTTAATTAAAAAAGGCACGGGGCCCACGGGGAGATTCACTGGTATCCCAGTCCGAACCTGGCAACATCTATTGTAAATCTTGCACATTTTAGGACTATGTAGTCCAAACCTAGATTCACACGACCAGTTTGAGCCATGAACTTCATGCCAGGAGAGGGACTCCTAGTATTATAGCTATCTGTGCTACTAGGAGTCCTTGCCTCCCAGGGACATACTGTCTCAGTCTGCCATACCGTATGGGACAGTACGTCTCTGGGAGGCAGGGACTCCAAGCAGCATTGATAACTATACTGCTAGGAGTCCTTCTCCCAGCATAAGGTGCAGGCTGGTAAATCCGAGGTTTACAGCTGAAACTCAGTCATGTAAATGGGGGCATAAGTTTGCTTTCTAACAACTAGATAGTAAAGGTGACTAAATAAAAATAAAAAACACACAACTCAAATGAAGACCACCATATACTTCATATCTCTGCATTCTATGTCATTCTCAAAGGTTTTTTGTTTTTTTTTTCCTTTTAAGTGAACAGACTTTGTATTTCATTCTGTCTTTCAACATTCTTCTTTTAAGGGTTATCATAATACCTACATTTACTCTGGACACCTCAACACTCTTAAGCTATCAGCATCTTTCTCCTCTTCTTTCTTCCAAGGTACTGAACAACACTTCACACTCACCCACCCTCTTATAATTCTCTGTTAGTTTACTTATCTGTATTCTGACTCAACCACTTCACAGCCCTCTCCAAAGTCTCCAAAATGTAACAGCACTTCAAAAACTCAGCTCAGTTGGTTCAAATACGCTATTTTGCCATTATTGTTCACACAAATGTGCATCAAAATCCACATGAAAATTTTGCAGTTTGAATAAGACTTGTACTCTGTACTAATTCTACCTTTTCTATGTCATTTACTATGAAAATTATCAGTTAGCTATGTCTCCATGTATATTTTCTACATATTTAATGATAACATCAGCTGGTCTATAAAACATGGACATGTCTGCTGTAACAGGTTAATGCTTAATCATACAGTAATTATAATGTATTATTGAAATTACGGCAATATTAGTCATTTAAAATTATTGTGCACTGCATCGCAAGTACTTTTTGTGTAAAAGATGTATTATTTAACTATTTAATTACCAAAAGGTAGGAATATAAATGTAAGTTGTTTTTCAATGTTATGGTGCAATATAATACAATATATTTATTCTTTAAATGGCATACTTGAAACAGGGCTATTTTCATCTTAAACATTTATGTCATATCCACAAGATATGGCTTGAACACTTTATGAGGAATCCCCATCAGAAGTTGCCTTTACTATTGCAATTGATGGTTGGTTGGCTGTGCCTGCAATTGTCTCTCCCTGTCTACAAAATTCTTCAAAGAGCAAAGCACTGTTTCTTTGACATCATCTCAGTTGTCGCTGATGGCAGCTTTGGTGAATGAGAGTCATAATACCTCCATTCTCCAAGTAGATGAGGATCCCAAAGGTGTAATTCAACCCTATCAGGCATTTATCCTACGGTATGCCAAAGATGGGAAAACATTTTAAGTAATAAATGATCCATTTTTAAAGGGAGTCTACCACCACCAAAAAACATATCATCTCCTTAAAGATTATGTCAATTTTAATTTGATTGTTTCTTCTCTCCACACATTCCAAGAGCCATAATTTTTTTTTTTTTTGTTTACAGAGTCTTATGGTCGGTTATTTTTATGAAATAAATTGTACTTCATAATGGCATCATTTAATATTCTGTGCAATGTACAGGGAAACTGAGAAAATTCATAATGAGGTGGAAATGGAAAAAAACAAACATTTTTGTTTAGTTTTTATGGCATTAACACTGTTAACAATGTTAATTCCATAAAAAGTTACCTATTTTCTGCGGATCAGTATGATCATGGCAATATCTAATGTATGCAGCATTTTTCATGGTTTTATACATCTATATCTATACATTTCCATATACTATAGATGACCAGGAACAAGATATACATCTACATATACAGATCAGATAGCTCACTTATTGTATGTAATCCCCTATCCCCCCCCCCCCCCCTCTTCCCAGCTTCTAGCACTTAGTCCAAACCTTACCATGTGGACCAGACAAAGAAAGCAAAGGGAAGTAACATGGTGTGTTGGCAGCTTTTCCGCAGCAGATTTTTTTCTGCAATGTGTGGATGGGATTAGCCAGAATCTCATTCACTTTGCAGGTACTGTAAAAAAAAATTTTGCAGCATTTCCAGAGTGGCAAAAACGCTGCGTTTTCGCAATGTGGGGCTTTAGCCTAAGGGGTTAAATGCTGTTTTAGGGACCATCAGTGACAGTGAACACATCTTTAATTTTTTAATTTTTTAATTTAAAGTGCCCCTGAGCTGTTCCATATACCCCAGGGTCTGGCAATGTCTTTTCATTTTTGTATGTGGTTGCTGTACCTTGGAACCTGTGAAACCTTTATGTTAGGGGACACCACAGGCAAAAATTAGGGCTTCAGCAAGTATGCCTACGCCTTGGGTACACTGAAAAACTCATTTACATATGGATTATTACTATGATCACTATGCCCCTATCTGATTCCACAACAGTATATAAATGGTTTAGAAGATTTTGGTTGTAGTAAATTCCCTTCAAATGTGTGTTGTTCGCATATACAGTCACAGTATATATATTTCAACTGCCACAGTTGTGTTGTGTGGGTCTCGCTGACCGGCTGGCTTAGCTGTCCATTTATCTGCTTATGTCATGAAAAAACCAAAAGCATTGACTGCTGATTGTCAAATTATGGTCTTGCTTGGCAAAGAAAAACTCAATTTGACTTGTCAATCCTAAATAATCAATAGCTTGCTAGTGAAAAGTCATTGGTGACCAAGTTCTTGCATGCAATGGACAGGCATAAGGACCGCAAAAGCTGCTCTGTGCTTTTTAAAGTGATTGCCTGGTTTAGAAAATGGATTTTCAAATATCACCTTATTGAATTCTAAATTGATAGCTTGAGATCCTTCATTCAGGACGGTCAGAAAGGGGAATAATTACATAGAGCACCTCTTGCTCTGGAAACAGACCAACACATCTGTGCTAGCACCAGAGAATTAAACATGCTTGCATATTCTCCACAGATTACAACTGGTCACTTGTCAGATGACCCTGGAAACAGATTATATTAGGGCAATATTTCTTCTTAGCTTTTTGTATTCAGTCCAAATGAAAAAATAAGTTATACAAAAGAAAAATATCCTTTTCCATATACTATAGACAACCAGGAACATGATATACATCTATATATACAGATTAGATAGCTCATTTATTGTATGTAACCCTCACCCTCTCCCCACCCCCTTCCCAGTTTGTAGCACTTAGTCCAAACTTTACCCTGTGGACAAGACAAAGAAAGCAAAGGGGAACAGCATGTTGGCCTAGAACAAGGTTAAACAGAAAGCCTCAGACCAGTGATACTGGCGATCTTCCAGCCAATTGCTCCTTCATATACAGTTGGTAAACTGAAAGCATTGATGTAAGGCTTGTCTCAGTACCAGTGGTTGTCTATCATTAAACCTTTTCCACATAGTTAGAACAATTTTTGAAAGTTTTTATTTATTAAGCAGTGGAAGAATCCAGTTCATGCTGAAAAGAAAGTCCACTTAACCAGTGATCAAAATCATAGAAGTAGTATCCCATGCCTAACATTACAATATTCTGAGGGTGACCAGCGTTATAATATATTGCGGGTGACCACTGCCAGTATCCTGTGACCAATGTTATGATGTTTGTTTACTGAAAATGTTAAAGAAGACCCAATCTGAGATATCAAAGTTATCTTTTAGATATTTAGGAAGTAGATGTCGCACATCTTGAATACTAGGGCAATCTCATAGAAAATGATATGTCTGCAGAAGAACATTTGGTGCAGTTATGAAACCCCGAGGGTGTCATTTTAGGTTTGACCCAGGGCATGATAGATGTCCTATGAAATAGCACTTAAGACATGGTTTTATCATTGTCATATGTGAATGTAGCATTAATCTTTAGCATGCTGTTCAGAATGTCTTACACTGACAAGTCTGACAACTGTGAAGATCATTTCCCCGGGCCAGTAGAAATGGTGCCTGATAGTGTCTGATAAACAAACCTATTACCCACTAGTGAGATGTGTGAGATGGTGTGACATGGTTATTCAGAAAATCTGAAGGTAAGCTGCAGGCTAGTTCATATATAACTATGTATATACAGTATAACTTGGTGGACGTTTTCCATGTAGAAACTTGGGCTTACCCATAAAATGAGTAAAATGGAGTGGTAATGATCTAAATTACATAATTTCCAGGCTGCCCTCCAACCCTGCCCTTCAATCCATTATGTATCTCAAAACTGTGGCTATGCTATAAACCTTAAAGTTAAGTAGATTCAGTCCCCACAAAATTTAGAATGTTGTAAATTAAAATGACTAATGTGACTTCTCCAATAGAAGCCCCATATACATGACCTAATATATTTGGAGAGTAACTTCATCTGATCTGCTTAGAAGTACTGGTAGACTTTGCAATAAAAACAATAACTAACCCTAGGTTCCCACTAGCGTTGGTTTCTCCGTCTTTCAGGTCCACTTTGGGACCTGAATGATGGAGAGCCTGTCCACTAAAAAAAGACTATAGACCATAATGGAGTCCGCCAGGTATCCGTTGGGTTTCTGCCAGTTTTATACTGAAACCAGTAGAGAGAAAAGTCCTCCTTGCGGGACTTTTCTCTCCGTCGATTTTAGACGGAATTTGCAGTGGAGTATTCTACGGAGACTCCAACGCAGATGTGAACCTAGTCTTAGGATAGGGGAATGCATCTAACAAAATCAATGTCCAAAGCCAATAACATGTTAGAGATAGGCAAACCTCTCAAGATTTGTTTTGGGTTCGAGTGGTACAGTCCAAAGAATCATTCCAGGTCGAACAAGTTCTATACAAACCATATCTTAAATTGACTTAAAACTTAGTGTATAACACGATCCAGAGTAGGTCTACAAATGTGAACAAAGGGATTTGCAGGCCCTTCAATTGCACAGGTCTATTTAATTGGAATAGTGGATGCTCTTTAGTTTCTCATCTGCCCAAGGCTATTTCACACCATGTGGCGCAAACTGTCCCTGCAGAAAAGTACGCGCAGCGGAAATGCTGCGGTTTCCAAAACCTTTGCGTTTTTGGAAATCGCAACATGTCAATTATATCTACGGAAACGCCGGCGGGTTCACTATAAGTATAATAGAAGCTATTTGGGACATTAAACCACCCACAGATCATTATGGACCAGTGGTTTAATGTCCCAGATAAGTTCCATTTAACAATATGTATAACTACCTTCAGTATGGAATATGTATAAGCTTTCTAATGCTGTCTCTAAGTCAATATGGTCCCCAAACCAAGTTTTCTTCTATGTAGCAAGTCAGGATCATTTTATGGGCCATTGAATATGAAAAACATATCTCCATACAACACATAACAGTGCTGAAGCTAATTATCTGTTCATCAATTGTCAGGGTCAAACATTTTAATCCTTTGTACATTTAATATAATGATTTCCTACATTCTACTCCAAAACAGGTAGCAGTACATTGGGTTCATTTTGTAGTATAGTATCATTATGGTTCCAATAGCAAAGTAAGAGTCTTGCAAACAGCCTTTATGAATCGTCAAAACTATAAAAACAAGTAAACAACACTCATATAAACAGTAAATGGCAGTAATGGAGGTAAAGAGGTGACATTTTGCCCCTTTTAGGATAATGACAGATTAAAAACTCTTTTTACCTGGGATCGTGCATTATTGTTAGATTAAACTGTTGAAGGCCAGTTCTACTTTAAACTCGGATAGTCCACTAGAAACTTGTGAGTTTAATGACTAAGCCCTCATGTTAGAGTATATCACTATGCAGTGACATTATAATGTAATGGCATCACTAGGCCTAGTTCGTAAAGCCATATATATGCAAACACAAGTAACTCTTTACAATCATTGTTATTATATGCATTTTTTATCCCACATTTATCTCCCTTTAGGCTAAGGCTCCATGTAGTGGGCCGCAGCAAAAAAGCGCTGCGGGAAAAACTGCGGCAGCAACGCATCATGGTTCTTCCCGCAGCGCTTTTCACAGAAAGTTCACAGAGGTTACCGCTGCAGACTTTCTGCTTCCATTATACATATAGGGAAACCGCCAGCGTTTCCGTAGGTATAATTGACATGCTGCGATTTGCAGCATGTCTGCTGCATGTATTTTTCCGCAATGTGTGGATGGGATTCGCTAGAATCTCATCCACTTTGCAGGGATTGTAAAACCATGCAGTTTTTTCCGCGGCGTTTTCACCCACCGCGGCCAAACCACAACATTTATGCCATGTGGGGCCCCGGCCTCAATGACGTTTTGCAAAATATCAAGCAACACCAGACATGGTGCTTACGTCTGTTTGAAGCCTTTCTATCTTTTCAGATTATCAAACAAATTTCAACATCAGACAATGATAACCTGAATGAATACAAAAGACTAAGTCTCCACGCAGCGGATCGCTGCAAAAAAAGACACTGCGGAAAAGACCGTGCCTGGAAACGCATTGCAGTTTTTTCCACAGTGTTTTTTTTACAGAAAGTCCGCAGAGTTATCCTCTGCGGACTTTCTGCTTCTATTATACCTATACGGAAAATGCCAGCATTTCCGTAGGTATAATTGACATGCTGCAATATACAAAAAACTTGCGTTTTTTAAATTTTTGCTGCAGATATTTTTCTGCAATGTGTGGATTGGATTAACCAGAATCCCATCCACTTTGCAGGTAATGTAAAATGCAGCTTTTTTTGCATCAATGTTTTTTGGTAAATGTGAGACAGGCCTTTGTGTTCTTTTTGGCCATCAGTGGCTTTTCCTTGGACTCTCCCATTTTTGCCCAGTCTCTCTCTTTTTGTTGAATCATGAACACTGACCATAAGCCCTCTTGCACACGACCGTATGAATGGTCAGTATGCTATCCGGGTTTTTCCTGGATAGCACACTGAGCCATTCATTTCTATGGGCCCATACACATGACCATGAATTACACAGACCCATGTGCGGGCCGACAGTCTGGGCTGCAAAATATGGAACAGGTCCTATTCCTGTCTGATTTTGTGGCCCTGCCTCTGTGGCTCCTGTTCATTGAATAAAAGGGGCCGCAGAAGCATGGCCGGTGCACGGGCGGCACACGGGTGCCGTTCACTCGCAGCCATCGCTTAACAAATGGTTGTGTGCAAGTGGCTTAACTTAAGCAAATGAGGCCTAATGAGTTGTCAATGCAGTCTTGGAGTCATTTTGGTAGGTCGGGCACTCCTGGGAAGATTCACAACTGTTCCATGTTTTCTCCATTTTTGGATATAGTTCTCACTGTGGTTCACTGGAGACCCAAAGCCTTAGAAATGGCTTTGTAACCTTTGTCAGACTGAAAGATGTAAATTACTTTGTTTCTCAACTGTTCTTGAATTTATTCAGATGGGGGGATAAAGTGTTGCTTTTTGAGGTCTGTTAGCCTATTTCATGTTGTCAGACAGGTTCTATTTAAGTGATTTCTTGATTCTACAGATCTGGCAGTAGCCAGGCCTGGGGGGCGGGAGGGTAAATTACTTTTTTCGCATAGGGCCAGGTTGTTTAGGATAGCTTCTTTCCCTTAATAAATTAAATCATCATTTTAAAACTGCTTTTTGTATTTACTCAGTGTGAAATATGACAAATGTGCAAAAAAACAAAAGAAATCTGTAAGGGGGCAAATACTTTTTCACAGCGCTGTATATATAAATTCATTTCTGTTGTCTGTTCTTTATGCATGGCCAAACAACTGGAAAAATGTGCATAAAATTTGGCACATAGATATATCAGAACCTACTGCTCACCAACATATTCACAAAAGCCAATATAGCACCACTGCCCTTTCTCCATATCACATCAGATGACCCATATTAGCTAAAGCTCACAGGTTCTTCGTTTTTAGGTTAACATTCACAATGTTTTAGACCAGGTTCCATAACAACACAGAAATTTTTAACAACACACACAAACAAATGACATTTGCGAAGGCAGGTAATTCTGCTAGTTGTCACAACAGCCAATCTGAGGTGGGAGAGCTGTAGCGCGAGTTAGAGAGCTGCATCCTAAGCCATTGAGCTTTAGGCTAAGGCCCCATGCAGCAAAAAAATGCTGCGGGAAAAACCACGGCATCACATCGCAGTTTTTCCCACAGCGCTTTTCACAGAAAGTCCGCAGAGGTTTCCTCTGTGGACTTTCTGCTTCCTTTATACCTATAGGTTCACAGTGGGATAGTCACTCAAACTAGGAAAATTCACAGAAGAGAGCAGCTAAAACATAACTTTTATTGATAATAAACAAAAATGAAAGAAAAAATCATAGTGTGTTGGATCTGATACCAAGTGCAAAATTGACTAAAATGTCGTAATTCTTCTGATACTATCCGGCACGATGCGTACAGTAAGTGCTAGTAAATAGGTCTCAGTCAAGCTGAAATCCCCTCACACCGCGTTACTGGATTAATAGATATTTTGTTTTCAGTAGTGTTATGCCATAAACAGGGTAAGGAAAACAAACACATAGAGTCTCTATATATTTCTGTGTTCGGCAACAGAAGCGTTTGCCATATAGACACCCAGAGTACCCCTGACGTATTAACCCCAATACAGTAACTGGCAGCTCTTGACAAACTAGAAATCCTGTTTGTATCTTACAGGAATTCCTCAGGTGCGCTGATTAGGATGTTTGAGGCATGCTAAAAAATCCCCAACAGCATATATGCAACATCCCTTCCCCCATTGACAGAGTGGGTAACAGATAGTTACAAACAGCACCCTGCCAACTAGCAGCTGATCCCTCAATGCGTTTCCCCCAGCCAAGCTATGCTGGGATCATCAGGGGGGTATTTACTGCATAATAAACTAAAGAACAAACAAACAAACTGCAGTTAAAACTGCATTTCCCGCGACCCCGATGGGGGGTCACGGTACTCAGTTGAAATCTGCTGTGCGCGGCGATGTCCAGACATATGTAGCCCCAGACCATGCCCTGGGCACTCCTCCAGAGTGAAGTCGCACAATTTAATAGGTAGCGCCTCCTGTAAGATACAAACAGGATTCCTAGTTTGTCAAGTGCTGCCAGTTACTGTATTGGGGTTAATACGTCAGGGGTACTCTGTTGGGGTGTCTATACAGCAAACGTTGACATAGAGACTCTATGTGTTTGTTTTTCTTACTCTGTTTATGGCATAACACTACTGAGAACAAAATATCTATTAATCTGGGAAAGCGGTGTCAGTCTGAGGGGATTTCAGCTTGACTTAGACCTATTTACTAGCACTTACTGTACGCATTGCCCCGGATAGTATCAGGAGAATTACGACATTTTAGTCAATTTTGCACTTGGTGTCAGATCCAACACACTACGATTTTTTTCTTTCTTTTTTTGTTTATTATCAATAAAAGTTATGTTTTAGCTACTCTCTTCTGTGAATTTTCTTTATACCTATAGGGAAACCGACGACATTTCCGTAGGTATAATTGACATGCTGCGATTTCCAAAACTGCAACATTTTTGGAAATCACAGCATGTCCGCTGCACGTATTTTCCTGCAGTGTGGGGATGGGATTTGCTAGAACATCTAATTTTTTTCCACGATGTTTATGCCACGTGGGGCCCCGGCCTTAGTCACAGTTCTTAGTTTTGCCCTAATAGGTCTGTGCTAAAAAGCAGCCAAGGAGCAAGATGTGAGGCATATAACTAGCAAGAAATCATCCCCTTTATGTACTGACTTACATGTCATTTTTGAGCTCCTAACAGGACAGTCACTTTAAATTATCTGTCTATTCAGATAACGTGACTAAAATATATATTGTGGATTTCATATCAATATCACTCCGATTAAAGTGGTATAAATGTTTTTTTCTTAGCTATGTCTCAAAGAGAATATGAAAAAAGTCTATTTTGAAACATTTCAAGCTTGCTCATTCAGGTGACTGTATTTCCCATGGAGCGCAGATGCATATTTGCATAGCGTGGAATAATAAACCTTTTGCAAGAACACAATGTTTTTAACAGCTGTTCCTGCCAGTCTCTGTTTTGTGCAATTATTCCTACTGTCAGTCTTGTGAATTTTCTTGTATTTTTAAACTGTGATGATTGTATGTTTTAAATAATTTGGGTAGGTGAAGATTTCAGTTAAACAGATAACTTTGTACTTGCCTGAACTGTAACCAATTAGTATAGTTAATAAAACAGTGTATTCTTTGCTCATTTTCGCTTGGAAGGGTACATTTATGCAGTAATTTGCTGACTGCTGGAATTCCCCATAAGTGGAACACCATCTAACTAGGTTACCATTGGGAGGACCCTTCTAAAAAAAAACAAAAAAAACCGATGGTCTAAGGATAATGACTCCTTAAAGAGGACTCTTCATGTCTATGATAGGACATATTGTATACCACTGCAAAGGTGACACTGCACTGAATTCAGCGTGCTGTCAGTTTTGCAGGTATATGCCCTGATGCCAGAGATATCGGTGCCTTTATTTTTGGCTACCAATATCACTGCACTGCAAAAATATAAATTATTTTGACATATTAATATGATGATCAGGCATCAGTGTGAAATAACACTTTATTTCCAAAGTATGTGATGACCCAGACCTGTGGCAATAATACATATACATCTGGCATTAGAACCAGGTGTCATTTGACATGAGGAAATATGAGCTGACTCCGATAAGTGACATGTCAGGTATAAAAGTCCAATTTCAGGGTCACTTATTTTTCTTAAAACTAATATAATTCTGCTGTCACACTGATATATCAGATTATTTCTTTAACTGGATGCTATGGCGGTAACTTGTGCCATTCACCTTCCATTCGGTTAAAGATCACGACTCACAACTGATGACACATAACACAGATAAAGAATAAAAGAGAGATTATTCTTACTGCACTGCTGTCAAATACATTCTTACTTTTTATTTTATTATTTATTTCATTTTTACAGTCAGTTATAATAACTGATACTGATATTATATCTCACATCTAAGTATTCATTCTCTAAATGCTGATGGGAACGTATTTCTTATGCATTGTTATAACCCAGAGGCTTCTATGCATGTGATATTATGTTTTATTAATTATTGAAGTGTCTGTAAGCAAGGCTATATCCTTATCAATGTGATAGGATACCCTGACTTTCACAGTGTAACCAATGTAACTAGTCTACTGCTTGATTTGCTCTTTCTTACATCACCAGTTAAAGGTGATGTAACTGAACAAACAACACTAACAAGTTGACTTTGCAATAATGTATTATACAAAAAAAATAAGGTTATACTATTTCATTTTTGTGGACACAAGTAAATTGTCCCATTTGATGGAAATAACCTCAGCATGCTTTTCTTCTATCAACTAAACTATGACATCAACAGGGCCTGAAGCCTGCATAATTGTAGTTGTAGTTCTATTGTGTTGTCAGGGATGTAACTTGGGTATCAGGATTAATACAAGGTATCTACAAATGTACTCAGCTTTTAATGTGGATTCATTCTGTATATAAACTGTCACCAGGTATCCAAAAGTCAAGATAATCTTATTTAGAGAATTTAATTAACCAACAAAGCACATGTAAATTCTTTTGTCGCATCATATACTGCAAAATACTGCCAAAAAGTGCCCTGTAGTGATATACTGTATATCTTGAAAAGCAGTCGTACTCATATACACAATCACAACATGTAGGCAGACACACAAGCACACTTGCTACACACACACACACACACACACACACACACACTATACTCAATAGTTAAAAGCATGTGCATCTGGATATACGTAGACACACTTTCTAAAAATATGTATGTGTATGCACATGTGAGAACACAATATAGTAAACGTGTTACCTAGGAGTAGCAGTACAAGTGACTGATGGCTTCAAGGCTGGAAATAAACAATCCATGGTTACTACTGTTCTACTGATTTATAACAGCTCTGTCCCCTTTTTACCAGGGTCTCGGAAAGAAGCATCTTGTTGCTATTGTTTATACTACAGAATATCGCAGCTTGTAAGTGCTGGGACCCCTCTGGTAACAGCATTATACTTTACTATATGTCTCTAGGACAGCCACCCCCTGGCTTAGAATACCCATATCTTTTGGAGTATTATAGTCAGTAGTAACAGGATGTCTAAGCTTGGAGCTGTTACAAAGACCTAAAGGGTAGTTTTAACCTTGTAACTTAGTAAACCTGTTTCCACTGCTTCAGAGTCCCACGGTCATGTGCTATACACTACTCACATCTAACCTTGTGTAGGGAACTGCCATTTCTACTAGTATATAATGTATCTGGCTTCTTTGCCCCTGCAGTTTGGGTTCAGAGACCCCAGGCATTCAGTGCAAGTTTTGTTTTGTAAATACAGTGAGTCAGACACATGTGAGGCAGAGCTGCTGGGGGGAGAGATGTGAGCAGAGCTGCTGAGACAGACATGTTATGTCTGGGGGAGTCTAAGAGCCACTTGTTCCTCTTTACTTCACAGTATATAGTTAGGTATGTGTTACCCCCTATATACTCACAGGACCTAGCTAGTAACCGTAGTTAGGGATCCATATATATATATATATATAGTTCAGGGCAGTGATAGGTTAGGCTTCCGAAGGCCAACTAGCTAGTTAGAGGCCCGGTGGCACTAGTAGTTTAGCTGGCAGGTTAAGGACTCAGTGTTAGGGTAGTCAGGCCTGCATCTACTGCCGTCACCGTCGCCCTGTTTGCTGCCTGTGAAGAATCTCACCATCATCATCATCTCCTGATCGGCTGTCTGTCATCTCCTGGAAGAATCCGAGGATCCACAGTCATCCACAGGGGCCCCTGCATCTCTTCTGTTGCCTGGAGGTATTGTGCATCGGACTCTTGCTATATATCTATATATATACCCGGGTATATAACCTAAGACGGTTGAGGACTTGCTGGTTGTTGTAGTATTGCTGTGTTCTGAGTATATTTTATGTATGTATTATTACCCTGTTGATTCTTATAAAGCTACTGTTATAACCTTATGTGGTATCTGTATGTATTCTTCAGACTGTGAGATTAGTACAGTGATCCTTGTTAAGGCTACTAACTGTACTTCATGGGTAAGTCCCAGGAAGAGATCCTCCCTGTAATACAGAGGCTCTATCCTGGGTGGAGGCACTGATATATTTCATATATGTTCCCACTCTTCCCTTCAGCGAAGGCTTCAGGTCCCATTATACACACAGGTCAGCGCCAGAGTCTGTTGCGGGAGGGATAATACTCATACCCCCCCCCAAATAGGGCTACATTTGGAGGCACTGCTGAGATTTAGAAGTGGGAATAGTCATTGATATGGAGAAGCGATATAGCTCAGAGGGGAACCTCCCACTAGCTACTACATGGGATTACCGACCTCCTGTTCCTCCCCTGGCTCAGGTAAAGGAAGAACCCCGCTCAGCCAGTTACCCCCCCAGTATGGCCGTCGCTAGCAGTTCCTCTAGTGACAGTGCTATTAGCACTTTAGCCAGGCTGACTGAAATGATAGCTCAGGGCCTGCAGGCCACTCACTACAAGAAACTAAAAGTATTCTCTGGTAATGTCCCAGTACCACAAGGGGAGGAAAACTTTGAGATATGGAAAGAACATACTCTCCAATGCCTGAAGGAATGGTCTTGCTCTGGAGAAGGCAAGCGGCAGCGTATCAGTGAAAGTTTGCGGTCTCCTGCTGCAGAATTGATCCGCTTGTACAGAGACTCTCATGAAGGAGTGAGTGCATTGGACTATATACAAGTACTGTCTGATCACTTTGAGCCATACTATGACCTTGCCCAGATGGTTGCTGATTACCGAATGGTTCGTCAAAAAGAAGGGGAAAATGTCTCTACTTTTATTAACCGTTTACAGCTACTTCTTTCACGTCTGGTGTACCACGCAGCTATATCTACTTCAGAGGTAGACGCTATGAGAACCAGTCAGTTGGTGAGAGGGTTACAACCTCATCATCCTCTTGCTCAAGTACTCAAGGTCTTACTATCTGATAGAGTCCTTCCATTTCCTGACTTAATGAAGTTAGTGAAGAAACAAGAAGCTGACATTAGTTTTAGTACCCCTAAGAAAGCGAAAAGCATCTCTAAAGAAGATGTTGTTCCTAATTCAAACAAGGACAAACCAGCGGAGCGGTCAGAACTTAGACAGTCCGCCACTCCACCCACTGCCACTCAATGGAGGAAGGATGCTAGAACCTGTTATAAATGTGGTCAGACGGGCCATAGTGCCAGACAGTGTACGGAGGACAGTGAGGGATTGAGACACAGTGCTGTCTTCTCTATTCAGAATCAAAGACACCGAAGGAAGGCGGGCCGAGTAAATACCAGAGGCGCTATCGCGGGCTCCAGGTCCGTTGTCAAAGTCACTGTCAATGGTCATGCCGCTCCTGCCCTGTTTGATACAGGATCTCAAGTGACCCTGATTTATCGCTCGTTCTACCAAAAGTATCTGAGGGATATACCTCTTCAGTCTACAGGACAAATGAAATTGTGGGGGCTTAATTCAGGATCATATCCTGTAGATGGCAGCCTACAAGTAGTTATAGCTGTCCCTGAATTAGAAGATCAGAGTGTCGCTCCCATGAAGATTACGGCTCTTGTCTGTCCTGATACAGGGGATTCTTGTGCAGCTCCTGTGATACTTGGCACTAATTGTCCCGCAGTGCATTATGCTTTTCAGAAGTTTCTTGGAAGAGATTGGAACCCTGCAGCTCAGCCGGTGAATATATCTTCTGATCTTAGAGAACTCTGTGATGCCCTGTCTACTGGCTATCGACATGGAATGGTATATCATATCGGTGAGAGAACCGTGGAAGTTCCTGCCGGCGGGGAGAGAATTCTGAGAGTAGCCTCCAGCATTGCTCCCGATTTGCTTGAAGGGGGGAGTTATGTCCTTATGGAAACCCCTGAAGAAATGATTAACCAGAATGGCTGGATGGTGATCCCAGAGAGAAAGGACTGGAGAAATAAAGTGGAGTTATCTACCTGTGTGACAGTGAGGAACTGTTCACCGCATCCGATTGTAATTGGACCATACCAGAATGTGGCCCACTGCTACCCTGTGCTTGGAGTAAATCCATACGCTGAAGTGTGCAGGATTCAAATCCGAGATGCAATCCCTAATCTCAATCTTGACTTGAGTGATCCACATTTACCAGAGGCCTGGAATCAGCGACTGACACAGAAGTTGTCTGAATTATCGGAAGTGTTCTCCATGGATGATATGGATGTAGGTTGTGCTAAAAGTGCTCAACACACTTTCCGATTGACCGATTCTACTCCCTTCCGGGAGCGACCACGGAGAGTTGCTCCAAAGGATGTTGATGAGTTAAGACAGACTCTACAGCAAATGAAAGGTCAGGGGGATCATTGTGGACAGTAAGAGCCCCTATGCCTCACCTATTGTGGTGGTAAGAAAAAAATCTGGAGCAATTCGCCTATGTGTGGATTACAGAACTCTGAACCAGAGAACCTTACCTGATCAGTATACACTGCCGAGAATTGAAGAAGCTCTGGAAGCTCTGAATGGAAACTGTTGGTTCACAGTGCTGGACCTAAGATCGGGATACTATCAAGTCCCAATGGCACCTGAGGATCAGGAAAAGACAGCCTTCATATGCCCCTTGGGTTTCTTTCAGTTCACTCGTATGCCGCAAGGTACAAAAGGTGCGCCAGCAACGTTCCAAAGGTTGATGGAAAGAGTGTTAGGTGATTTAGTGCCCCGGGAATGCCTTGTATATCTTGATGACATTATTGTGTTTGGAAAGACGCTGGAAGAACATGAAGAACGACTCATGAGAGTACTCCATCGCTTAAAAGAAGAGGGGCTGAAGTTGTCGGCTGACAAATGCAAATTTTGTAGATCTTCGGTCACTTATGTAGGTCATATTGTTTCTGCTGAAGGAGTTGCTACCGATCCTGGTAAGATTGAAGCTGTGGTGAATTGGCCCCGACCGCAAAATATTACGGAGTTGCAATCTTTCTTGGGGTTTTGTGGATTCTATCGACGATTTGTGGAAGGATATTCAAAAATTGCTCGAGCCCTCCTCGACCTGTTGAAGAGTGATGCAGGAGATTTGATCTTCGAGTAAGATACCGAGAATTGAACCCTGGGGACCATGTTCTGCTACGGAATTTGGGAGCATCTGCAAAACATAAGCTGGCTGATCGATGGCGGAGTGAACTCTTTACAGTGGTAGATGGGTTGCCTGGAATACCAGTCTACAAGATAAAAGGACGGGACGGGAGGATCAGGACTTGGCATAGAAATCATTTGTTGCCTGTACCTCAGATTGATGGTATGGATATCTCCAATGATGGCTCGGCCTGCGATTCTCCACAGTCCTTAGCCGATATTCCACCTGACCTTCCTGAAACTCCTGAGAGTGATTGGACTGTGGCTCCTGAAGTTCCTAGATCACCAGTATCTTCTCCTTCAGGGAGACCTATGAACCCTCAAACTCCAGAATTCGTACCTAGATCTGTGTCTACAGATGAGCAGGGATCTAGCTCTCCTACGCCACCAGCACCATCCCCTCCCATGGCAGACAACCCTAGTTTAGGGCAGTGATAGGTTAGGCTTCCGAAGGCCAACTAGCTAGTTAGAGACCCGGTGGCACTAGTAGTTTAGCTGGCAGGTTAAGGACTCAGTGTTAGGGTAGTCAGGCCTGCATCTACTGCCGTCACCGTCGCCCTGTTTGCTGCCTGTGAAGAATCTCACCATCATCATCATCTCCTGATCGGCTGTCTGTCATCTCCTGGAAGAATCCGAGGATCCACAGTCATCCACAGGGGCCCCTGCATCTCTTCTGTTGCCTGGAGGTATTGTGCATCGGACTCTTGCTATATATCTATATATATACCCGGGTATATAACCTAAGACGGTTGAGGACTTGCTGGTTGTTGTAGTATTGCTGTGTTCTGAGTATATTTTATGTATGTATTATTACCCTGTTGATTCTTATAAAGCTACTGTTATAACCTTATGTGGTATCTGTATGTATTCTTCAGACTGTGAGATTAGTACAGTGATCCTTGTTAAGGCTACTAACTGTACTTCATGGGTAAGTCCCAGGAAGAGATCCTCCCTGTAATACAGAGGCTCTATCCTGGGTGGAGGCACTGATATATTTCATATATGTTCCCACTCTTCCCTTCAGCGAAGGCTTCAGGTCCCATTATACACACAGGTCAGCGCCAGAGTCTGTTGCGGGAGGGATAATACTCATACCCCCCCCCAAATAGGGCTACATTTGGAGGCACTGCTGAGATTTAGAAGTGGGAATAGTCATTGATATGGAGAAGCGATATAGCTCAGAGGGGAACCTCCCACTAGCTACTACATGGGATTACCGACCTCCTGTTCCTCCCCTGGCTCAGGTAAAGGAAGAACCCCGCTCAGTCAGTTACCCCCCCAGTATGGCCGTCGCTAGCAGTTCCTCTAGTGACAGTGCTATTAGCACTTTAGCCAGGCTGACTGAAATGATAGCTCAGGGCCTGCAGGCCACTCACTACAAGAAACTAAAAGTATTCTCTGGTAATGTCCCAGTACCACAAGGGGAGGAAAACTTTGAGATATGGAAAGAACATACTCTCCAATGCCTGAAGGAATGGTCTTGCTCTGAAGAAGGCAAGCGGCAGCGTATCAGTGAAAGTTTGCGGTCTCCTGCTGCAGAATTGATCCGCTTGTACAGAGACTCTCATGAAGGAGTGAGTGCATTGGACTATATACAAGTACTGTCTGATCACTTTGAGCCATACTATGACCTTGCCCAGATGGTTGCTGATTACCGAATGGTTCGTCAAAAAGAAGGGGAAAATGTCTCTACTTTTATTAACCGTTTACAGCTACTTCTTTCACGTCTGGTGTACCACGCAGCTATATCTACTTCAGAGGTAGACGCTATGAGAACCAGTCAGTTGGTGAGAGGGTTACAACCTCATCATCCTCTTGCTCAAGTACTCAAGGTCTTACTATCTGATAGAGTCCTTCCATTTCCTGACTTAATGAAGTTAGTGAAGAAACAAGAAGCTGACATTAGTTTTAGTACCCCTAAGAAAGCGAAAAGCATCTCTAAAGAAGATGTTGTTCCTAATTCAAACAAGGACAAACCAGCGGAGCGGTCAGAACTTAGACAGTCCGCCACTCCACCCACTGCCACTCAATGGAGGAAGGATGCTAGAACCTGTTATAAATGTGGTCAGACGGGCCATAGTGCCAGACAGTGTACGGAGGACAGTGAGGGATTGAGACACAGTGCTGTCTTCTCTATTCAGAATCAAAGACACCGAAGGAAGGCGGGCCGAGTAAATACCAGAGGCGCTATCGCGGGCTCCAGGTCCGTTGTCAAAGTCACTGTCAATGGTCATGCCGCTCCTGCCCTGTTTGATACAGGATCTCAAGTGACCCTGATTTATCGCTCGTTCTACCAAAAGTATCTGAGGGATATACCTCTTCAGTCTACAGGACAAATGAAATTGTGGGGGCTTAATTCAGGATCATATCCTGTAGATGGCAGCCTACAAGTAGTTATAGCTGTCCCTGAATTAGAAGATCAGAGTGTCGCTCCCATGAAGATTACGGCTCTTGTCTGTCCTGATACAGGGGATTCTTGTGCAGCTCCTGTGATACTTGGCACTAATTGTCCCGCAGTGCATTATGCTTTTCAGAAGTTTCTTGGAAGAGATTGGAACCCTGCAGCTCAGCCGGTGAATATATCTTCTGATCTTAGAGAACTCTGTGATGCCCTGTCTACTGGCTATCGACATGGAATGGTATATCATATCGGTGAGAGAACCGTGGAAGTTCCTGCCGGCGGGGAGAGAATTCTGAGAGTAGCCTCCAGCATTGCTCCCGATTTGCTTGAAGGGGGGAGTTATGTCCTTATGGAAACCCCTGAAGAAATGATTAACCAGAATGGCTGGATGGTGATCCCAGAGAGAAAGGACTGGAGAAATAAAGTGGAGTTATCTACCTGTGTGACAGTGAGGAACTGTTCACCGCATCCGATTGTAATTGGACCATACCAGAATGTGGCCCACTGCTACCCTGTGCTTGGAGTAAATCCATACGCTGAAGTGTGCAGGATTCAAATCCGAGATGCCAAACCCCAATCCCAATCTTGCCTTGGGGGACCCACATTTACCAGAGACCTGGAATCAGCGACCCGCCCCAGAAGTTGTCTGAATTATCGGAAGTGTTCTCCATGGATGATATGGATGTAGGTTGTGCTAAAAGTGCTCAACACACTTTCCGATTGACCGATTCTACTCCCTTCCGGGAGCGACCACGGAGAGTTGCTCCAAAGGATGTTGATGAGTTAAGACAGACTCTACAGCAAATGAAAGGTCAGGGGATCATTGTGGACAGTAAGAGCCCCTATGCCTCACCTATTGTGGTGGTAAGAAAAAAATCTGGAGCAATTCGCCTATGTGTGGATTACAGAACTCTGAACCGGAGAACCTTACCTGATCAGTATACACTGCCGAGAATTGAAGAAGCTCTGGAAGCTCTGAATGGAAACTGTTGGTTCACAGTGCTGGACCTAAGATCGGGATACTATCAAGTCCCAATGGCACCTGAGGATCAGGAAAAGACAGCCTTCATATGCCCCTTGGGTTTCTTTCAGTTCACTCGTATGCCGCAAGGTACAAAAGGTGCGCCAGCAACGTTCCAAAGGTTGATGGAAAGAGTGTTAGGTGATTTAGTGCCCCGGGAATGCCTTGTATATCTTGATGACATTATTGTGTTTGGAAAGACGCTGGAAGAACATGAAGAACGACTCATGAGAGTACTCCATCGCTTAAAAGAAGAGGGGCTGAAGTTGTCGGCTGACAAATGCAAATTTTGTAGATCTTCGGTCACTTATGTAGGTCATATTGTTTCTGCTGAAGGAGTTGCTACCGATCCTGGTAAGATTGAAGCTGTGGTGAATTGGCCCCGACCGCAAAATATTACGGAGTTGCAATCTTTCTTGGGGTTTTGTGGATTCTATCGACGATTTGTGGAAGGATATTCAAAAATTGCTCGAGCCCTCCTCGACCTGTTGAAGAGTGATGCAGGAGATTTGATCTTCGAGTAAGATACCGAGAATTGAACCCTGGGGACCATGTTCTGCTACGGAATTTGGGAGCATCTGCAAAACATAAGCTGGCTGATCGATGGCGGAGTGAACTCTTTACAGTGGTAGATGGGTTGCCTGGAATACCAGTCTACAAGATAAAAGGACGGGACGGGAGGATCAGGACTTGGCATAGAAATCATTTGTTGCCTGTACCTCAGATTGATGGTATGGATATCTCCAATGATGGCTCGGCCTGCGATTCTCCACAGTCCTTAGCCGATATTCCACCTGACCTTCCTGAAACTCCTGAGAGTGATTGGACTGTGGCTCCTGAAGTTCCTAGATCACCAGTATCTTCTCCTTCAGGGAGACCTATGAACCCTCAAACTCCAGAATTCGTACCTAGATCTGTGTCTACAGATGAGCAGGGATCTAGCTCTCCTACGCCACCAGCACCATCCCCTCCCATGGCAGACAACCCTAGTTTAGGGCAGTGATAGGTTAGGCTTCCGAAGGCCAACTAGCTAGTTAGAGACCCGGTGGCACTAGTAGTTTAGCTGGCAGGTTAAGGACTCAGTGTTAGGGTAGTCAGGCCTGCATCTACTGCCGTCACCGTCGCCCTGTTTGCTGCCTGTGAAGAATCTCACCATCATCATCATCTCCTGATCGGCTGTCTGTCATCTCCTGGAAGAATCCGAGGATCCACAGTCATCCACAGGAGCCCCTGCATCTCTTCTGTTGCCTGGAGGTATTGTGCATCGGACTCTTGCTATATATCTATATATATACCCGGGTATATAACCTAAGACGGTTGAGGACTTGCTGGTTGTTGTAGTATTGCTGTGTTCTGAGTATATTTTATGTATGTATTATTACCCTGTTGATTCTTATAAAGCTACTGTTATAACCTTATGTGGTATCTGTATGTATTCTTCAGACTGTGAGATTAGTACAGTGATCCTTGTTAAGGCTACTAACTGTACTTCATGGGTAAGTCCCAGGAAGAGATCCTCCCTGTAATACAGAGGCTCTATCCTGGGTGGAGGCACTGATATATTTCATATATGTTCCCACTCTTCCCTTCAGCGAAGGCTTCAGGTCCCATTATACACACAGGTCAGCGCCAGAGTCTGTTGCGGGAGGGATAATACTCATACCCCCCCCCAAATAGGGCTACACTTGCTATTGTACAAAATGCTTGTATGCACCTATCTGCAAGGACCGTGGCTGAAACAAACAAATTCAGCAGTTAGGAGGGGTACCCACATAATTGTAGTCATATAGTGTAGTAGTGATATACTTTTCTTGCTCCAACTGATGATGCTCTTTATCATTACTTTTCAGCAGGACTCTGTAACAATATTCAGTTAGCCTCCTCTTTATTCCTCCCGTAAAACCTCATTTAATATTTCACTTTGAAGTATCAATCAATTTAAACAGTTCCTAACTTTATTAAAGAACTCACTGATCGATCACTTGGCTCAATCCTCTATTGATTCCAGTGTCTAGTTCACCTTATACAGTACATCTGGCAGTATGATCTTCGTGTTCTTATTTGAGGTATCTTCATGTTGTTTTGTTAGAACCAAATCTATTAATGTTCCTTCATTTCTAGTCTTGTGTCATAGGGTTGTAATGACAGTTTAGCTCTAAGGACCTGAACCCATTTAACCCATGAAATAAAATAATACAATTTAGTTTTTAGCAAAAATTTTGTTACCTTCACTACCCTTTTTAATAAGCATATCACACTGGATAAAGCATAGGGGATTTTGAAGGCATGATGACTCAACACTTCTGCCTTAGCTGCTCCAACTAAAGTTGTGCCCCACCAACCATGACCATCCTTTCTCAATTAACCATTGTGGTTGATCAGACCAAACACATATCAAGGATCTCCCATGGAGCTTGAAACCCCCAAATGTCGGCTATCTGCCTTTTATCTGTAGAAGACTCACTGTGACCATGGCATACCATCAATCATTGAAATGCAAAGCTGCAAATTATGACATTGCAAAAATCAGCAAATACATATATATTTTTGGTGTTTCCACCAGAATTCTGGTATGTTCTATTTATTATGTGCCTTATATTGGTTTGTGCCTACTTTTTATTATAGCATAGACCATTATTCTATTGTTTTCACTTAGTGTGACTTTTTACAAAAGTGACTTGCTATTTGGTTTAGATGGTACGTAGTTGTACAGTGGGGAAAAAAAGTATTTAGTCAGCCACCAATTGTGCAAGTTCTCCCACTTAAAAAGATGAGAGAGGCCTGTAATTGACATCATAGGTAGACCTCAACTATGAGAGACAAAATGAGAAAACATATCCAGAAAATCACATTGTCTGATTTTTAAAGAATTTATTTGCAAATTATGGTGGGAAATAAGTATTTGGTCAATATCAAAAGTTCATCTCAATACTTTGTTATATATCCTTTGTTGGCAATGACAGAGGTCAAATGTTTTCTGTAAGTCTTCACAAGGTTGGCACGCACTGTTGCTGGTATGTTGGCCCATTCCTCCATGCAGATCTCCTCTAGAACAGTGATGTTTTAGGGCTGTCGCTGGGCAACACGGACTTTCAACTCCTTCCAAAGGTTTTCTATGGGGTTGAGATCTGGAAACTGGCTAGGCCACTCCAGGACTTTGAAATGCTTCTTACGAAGCCACTCCTTCATTGCCCTGGCGGTGTGATTGGGATCATTGTCATGCTGAAAGACCCAGCCACATTTCATCTTCAATGCCCTTGTTGATGAAAGGAGGTTTGCACTCAAAATCTCATGATACATGGCCCCATTCATTTTTTCATGTACACGGATCAGTCGTCCTGGTCCCTTTGCAGAGAAACAGCCCCAAAGAATGATGTTGCCACCCACTTGCTTCACAGTAGGTATGGTGTTCTTTGGATGCAACTCAGTATTCACTCTCCTCCAAACACGACGAGTTGTGTTTCTACCAAACAGTTCTACTTTGGTTTCATCAGACCATATAACATTCTCCCAGTACTCTTCTGGAACATCCAAATGCTCTCTAGCAAACTTCAGACGGGCCCAGATATGTACTGGCTTAAGCAGGGGGACACGTCTGGCACTGCAGGATCTGAGTCCCTGGCGGCGTAGTGTGTTACTGACGGTAGCCTTTGTTACGCTAGTCCCAGCTTTCTGTAGATCATTCACTAGGTCCCCACATGTGGTTCTGGGATTTTTGCTCACCATTCTTGTGATCATTTTGACCCCACAGGGTGAGATCTTGCGTGGAGCCCCTGATCGAGGGAGATTATCAGTGGTCTTATATGTCTTCCATTTTCTAATTATTGCTCCCACAGTTGATTTCTTCACACCAAGCTGCTTGCCTATTGCAGATTCAATCTTCCCAGCCTGGTGCAGGTCTACAATTTTGTTTCTGGTTTCCTTCCACAGCTCTTTGGTCTTCACCATAGTGGAGTTTGGAGTGTGACTGTTTGAGGTTGTGGACAGGTGTCTTTTATACTGATAACAATGTCAAACAGGTGCCATTACTACAGGTAATGAGTGGAGGACAGAGGAGCCTCTTAAAGAAGAAGTTACCGGTCTGTGAGAGCCAGAAATCTTGCTTGTTTGTAGGTGACCAAATACTTATTTTCCACCATAATTTGCAAATAAACTCTTAAAAAATCAGACAATGTGATTTTCTAGATATGTTTTCTCATTTTGTCTCTCATAGTTGAGGTCTACCTATGATGCCAATTACAGGCCTCTCTCATCTCTTTAAGTGGGAGAACTTGCACAATTGGTGGCTGACTAAATACTTTTTTTTCCCCACTGTATGTCTATATCCCTATATGTGACACACACACATCTACTAAACTGGTTAAAAAATGCAATAAAAATCCTTAGTGGACTCTGAAACCCTATCCCTAGAAAATTGCAACAAAATTATGAACCAGCATGAGAGATTTTGACAAATTTTGACAAGAAAAGTGTCTAACTAGGGCAGGACATGTTTGATTTTTTTGGCATCAGTGCTTAAATGTGTTTTTTTTTTAATAGAAATCTTTGACTGGTATATCTGGGTAGGATATACAGAGAATATTAATGAGAATATTTAGCAATAATGGAAAAAAAATGTTCCTTTTACTAAATATAATCTCTAAATGGGAGCTGTCTTGCTGCATGTAGTATTGTGCACAAGCTCATCTATATATTCGTGCTGTGTATGTGGCTTTATACTGCGGAGATGTGTCTTCTGGAAGAATTAAATGCACATAATGCCTTGCTGTCTAGGCTGACTTGTGATGTCCTGTTGTGCTACCATATGTTCCCATTTCAAGTCTCATGCCATATTATACTACTTTGATACTATGTTCTTCCCTATGCTGTCAAAATATGGCTTTAGAACAACAATTTTTTCTACTTGTTTTATTTTCATATTATTGTCACTGTGCATTTGAGGAAAAAGCTCCTTTCTTAAGCCTTTAAAGGTGCAGGATAGTTTGGGCCTTAAATGGCGTTTTATCATTAAAGACAGCTATCCCCTATCCTGTGGCTAAGTGTCAGAACACTGGGGGTCCGACCGCTTGGACCCACAGCAATCAGGAGAACAGGGGCCTGAAAGTTTCCCATGCATACCTACATGTGAATGAAATGCAAATGTGTTCAAGGACTGGCACTGAAGTTACATCTGTGTGGGCTTTCAGGGCTTTCTGACGACATTGCCATGTGAGTGATTATTCTTTCTATGTCAAGTTGTAATTTTAGTTGATACCATTCTGGGGTACATATAATGTCTTGATTAGCTTTTATTAACATTTTGGAAGGGTCCATATGAAAAACATACTGTTATCTGGAGAAAATATCCCTCTGGAGAAAATATCATAAACTGCAGGAACTGAATAACAGCACAGAACAGCAAAACTAGCTGTTTAAATCTTAATCAGCACTAATAGATAGATCCCAGACACCTAAACATCTTCACCAGAGCCAGCTGTGAAGGCAGATGGACTTGTGCTGAATTTGGGGCCCAAGTTATCACCACAGAAACTGGTTCAAAAAATAAACACTCCACAAACTGAAGTCAAACCAGAAGCCATGATACCTTATAAGGAAGATCAGAACCAGAAGGATTAATCAGGAGAGTGAACGTCCAAGCCAGGAATCAGTCCGTGAGTTAACAACAGAGCAAAAATCAGGAGACAACCAAATTTCCAGTAACACGCCAGAGGTCAAGTCTGAAAAGTGACATCAGAGCCAAAGTCAGAAGACAAAAGAATTTCCAGTAACAAGCCAAAGGTCAATTTAGAGCAGTCTAGTACACGCGACCAGGATATAACATCCACACTAGGTACAAATAAAATAGTAGGCACCTGGCTGAGGAGGAAGAGAGTTTAAATATGCCTCCTCAGTTGGTAATTGGATAAGCCTAAGAGAACTCTGAACATTGCAGAAGCTTCCCAAGTTGGCATCATAACCTTAAAGAAACAGTAGCTAAACTGAGATTTCTGACACATTCAATTCTGGTTTTTTTTTTTTTTTTGCTTTTTTTTGGGGTATTATTATACTCTGCATTAAAAATGACATGGCAAATTCGTCTAGTGAGTCATTACAATTACAGCAATACCATTTTGTTAGTCTTATTAATGATTTATCACTTAATATTAAATAATTATAATAAATAAAACGCCATTTTGTAAAAATAAACAATTTGCCAGGGGACTCAGTATTCTGACATCCATAACTTTTTTTTGTTGACGGAGTTATGTGAGGGCTCTTTTTTTTGAAGGGCAAGTTATAATTTTTAGTGGTGCCATTTTCAGGTATGTAGATGTTTTTGATCACAAACATATTAATTTGCACATTGCGGCATTTGTTTTATAGCATTCACCAAACAGGATAAATAATATTATTTTTTGATAGCTCAGACTTATATGCACACAAAGATAATTAATATGTTTATTTTTTTGTTTACATTATTTATTTTTGAAATGGGAATTTTTTACATTTTCTTATACTTTTTTGAAACTTTTTGCACCTTTTTTTAAATAGTTTTTTACAGTCCCACAAGGGGACTTGAACCTATACCACTTGAACCACTTGATCCCCTGTGCCATATACAGTGCCTTGCGAAAGTATTCGGCCCCCTTGAACTTTTCAACCTTTTGCCACATTTCAGGCTTCAAACATAAGAATATAAAATTTAAATCTTTTGGTGAAGAATCAACAACAAGTGGGACACAATCGTGAAGTGTAACGAAATTTATTGGATATTTTAAACTTTTGTAAAAAATAAAAAACTGAAAAGTGAGGCGTGCCAAATTATTCGGCCCCCTTAAGTTAATACTTTGTAGTGCCACCTTTTGCTGCGATTACAGCTGCAAGCCGCTTGGGGTATGTCTCTATCAGTTTTGCACACTGAGAGACTGAAATTCTTGCCCATTCTTCCTTGGAAAACAGCTCGAGCTCAGTGAGGTTGGATGGAGAGCGTTTGTGAACAGAAGTTTTCAGCTCTTTCCACAGATTCTCGATTGGATTCAGGTCTGGACTTTGACTTGGCTATTCTAACACCTGGACACATTTATTTGTGAACCATTCCATTGTAGATTTTGCTTTATGTTTGGGATCATTGTCTTGTTGGAAGATAAATCTCCATCCCAGTCTCAGGTCTTTTGCAGACTCCAACAGGTTTTCTTCCAGAATGGTCCTGTATTTGGCTCCATCCATCTTCCCATCAATTTTAACCATCTTCCCATCAATTTTAACCATCTTCCCTGTCCCTGCTGAAGAAAAGCAGGCCCAAACCATGATGCTGCCACCACCATGTTTAACAGTAGGGATGGCGTGTTCAGGGTGATGAGCTTTGTTGCTTTTACGCCAAACATATCGTTTTGCATTGTGGCCAAAAAGTTCGATTTTGGTTTCATCTGACCAGAGCACCTTCTTCCACATGTTTGGTGTGTCTCCCAGGTGGCTTGTGGCAAACTTTAAACGAGACTTTTTATGGATATCTTTGAGAAATGACTTTCTTCTTGCCACTCTTCCATAAAGGCCAGATTTGTGCAGTGTACGACTGATTGTTGTCCAATGGACAGACTCTCCCACCTCAGCTGTTGATCTCTGCAGTTCATCCAGAGTGATCATGGGCCTCTTGGCTGCATCTCTGATCAGTCTTCTCTTTGTTTGAGATGAAAGTTTAGAGGGACGGCCGGGTCTTGGTAGATTTGCAGTGGTCTGATACTCCTTCCATTTCAATATGATCGCTTGCACAGTGCTCCTTGGGATGTTTAAAGTTTGGGAAATCTTTTTGTATCCAAATCCGGTTTTAAACTTCTCCACAACAGTATCACGGACCTACCTGGTGTGTAACTTGGTCTTCATGATGCTCTCTGCGCTTTAAACAGAAACTGCACAGAGCAGGTGCATTTATACAGAGATTTGATTACACACAGGTGGATTATATTTATCATCATCAGTCATTTAGGACAACATTGAATCATTCAGAGATCCTCACTGAACTTCTGGAGTGAGTTTGCTGCACTGAAAGTAAAGGGGCTGAATAATATTGCATGCCCCACTTTTCAGTTTTTTATTTTTTACAAAAGTTTAAAATAACCAATAAATTACGTTCCACTTCACAATTGTGTCCCACTTGTTGTTGACTCTTCACCAAAAAATTACAATTTTATATCCTTATGTTTGAAGCCTGAAATGTGGCAAAAGGTTGAAAAGTTCAAGGAGGCCGAATACTTTCGCAAGGCACTGTACTATAATACTTCTGTAATGCAGTATATGGTACATTATTATTTATGTGCATTAGGTCAAGACCTATTACACATCAGTTCATGGCAGCTAGGAGGCAGTTGATTGACATCCTCACTGCTATGGCAAACCCTAGGAACCCAGTGATCTCACCAGGGGGTTATGGGGGTGACAGAAGGAGTGCCCTCCTCTCCTATCCACGCAGATGGCATGATTGCTATTGATCATTGCCTCAGAGGGGTTAAACTTGCCAGAGTCAGAGCATTTTCTGTATATAGTAATATAATACACCCAGAACCTGGAATTAGCAGGCGCTGTGCCTGCTACAGATGTACGGTGTACTATTGCGGCACTGAGCGTTAACTATATACTCAATGTAATGTAATAGTGCTGCACAGAGTGGGAAGAGAAAAATATGTATAAAATCTTTAGATAAATATCTGATGAAGAGCCAAACAGACTTCAAGATACATCCACATACAGATCATGAAGCTCACATCTTAATGAAACAGTCATATATTCTGCAGAATGCACAACAATGCACTTCCCATATAATCAGGTGCATTACATACAAATAAGTACATGTTATATAGAAAAACATACAGTACAGATGTGTTTGTCCTTACCTTTTTTCTTGAGCCAGGATATATGGCTAGAGATGACTACCTTTGAAAAAAAAAGCTGTGTGTTTTTTTTTTAACCTTTTAAGTAATGCAAAAGTTTTTATTTTTAAAACCAGGTTATCTGGACACAATCTCAGGATGTCTTAAGGCAAGGAACAACTTATCTCATTTTACATATGACTTTAAAGAGGACCTTTCACCACTTCCACCAACTTCAATTGTTTGCATATTTTAATGAAATCCACTGAATCTGGCACAGTTGGAATTTTTCCCCTAACCCCACTGTTCCTGAACTAATCGTTGCAGATAGTTTTGGTGCCCGATATGATAATTAGACTGTCTACTGTCAAGTGGGTGGTCTTGTGCCAAAGCAAAAAAGGGTTATGATTTTGAGCTATGGCTCTGTCTGTCTCTGATTAGACAGGCTCAGAGAGCTCTGAATCACACCTCCTTGCCTGTTCCTGCCTCTGACCACATAATTATCATATCAGGCACCAAAACTAACAGCACTGACTACTCAGGAAACAGTGGGCACTAGAGAAAAAATTCCAACTGCACAGGAATGAATGGAACAGCACAAAGCATTGGAGCTGGCGATGTTGATAAAAAGTCCTCTTTAAGATCCTTATCCCAAATATTAAGCACTTCTTACGTCTACTCAGTAAGAATGCACAAAGTCCTAATATATTAACACTATGGAAAGTAACTACAATAGATAATACTGACACATTACTTTATGTAATGTGTACAGCAACTTTCCATTATATAGGACATCTCCTGACCATCTTTTAGACAGATTTCATGTAGCAGATGGAAAGACATTTATATTTCTAATTGTGTCCTCTTCCTTCACATGTTACAATGATTGATGAATTATGTTCCTCTGTTGTGTATAGCATTTATAGGATGGATCTGTTGCCTAGGCAACAGGGAACACTGCAGATTTCTTCCCATTGCAAATTCTCACATGGGACATGAAGCTGCCTGTTAAGAGTCTCACACATCACCATTGCCTTAAGTGTGATTTTCATTTAGGTAAAAATATCACAGGTGCTTATTGATACAGAACTGTCCACAACTGGTGTTCTGAAGAATGAATTATCACTTTTCTAACAGACATCCCTGTGAACCTACAATCTACTTAATGACATGCGGATGTCTGTGACTTGCTAATCATCAATCCATCCGAGCGCTGTCACCGAATATTCGTCTTTGTCATTCTGCTACTCTATCAGTCATTACTATAAGTCATCTAATTGGTTGTTTCATTATTTAATTCATTCAATAATGCAGTAATTATCTTTTGTCAGAGTTATTTGTGTGACCGCAGGCGTAACTCCTGAGACCCAGTGCAAAATACCTACCTTGTGCCATTTTGTATAATGGTATATTTTATCTGTCAGAGGGGCCTCTGGCACTCCATCAGAGTCCAGGGCCAGGTAGCGACTGCTGCCACTGCACCCCTCTATAGTTACACACCTGCATGTGACTTTTAACCATAGGCAGCATCCTTGTCATTCTGTACAGGAAGTTTCCTAGAAAGATTACATACATTATTCCATAAATCACCCCTGTTAAATGTATCTATTGCCTAAAAGGTAGGTTGTTCAGGCAAATATTGAGACAAATGTTATTGTTTGTATAATGAAATGTTCTACAAGTTTCCAATATACTTTCTGTATCAATTCTTCAGTTTTCTAGATCTCTACTTGCTATCATTTATTCTGCTAAATCAGATCAGTCCATGGTCATGTGATATACAAATGGATACACAGGTGCACAGTCGCTACCAGACAGAAGTCTGATTACTGACGCTAGGTTCACACCCGCATTCGACTTTCCGTTCTTCGGGTCCGCTTGAGGAAATCTGAAATCTAATCCACTTAAAAGACTATAATGGGGTACGCCGGGTTTCCACGGAAAAATGCGGAAAAATGCAGAGAGAAAAGTCCTGCTTGCACTGGTTATATTTTTATTTGCTTAAAGGGAGTCTATCACCAAGGTGAAACATATTAAACCAGCAACACAGTTAAATAAGTCACACTCATCTGAATGTAACACTCCATTGCCGAGATATTAATTTATTTCAAAATATGCAAATAAGCAATCTAGAGCACCAATGGCAGCTCTGCTACTCCAAATTGCTACATTCCAAAGAGCCAGGTGAGATTTCAGCATAGCTCCTTGACTCTGGCACTCAAAGAAGGGAGGAGGGAGCAAGGCGTATCAGGGCAGGTGGAGCACAGCAGTTTGGACCAAATGAACTGCCCTCTGTGCTCCAGACTGCTCATTTGCATATTCTAAAATAAATGAATTTCTCTGCAACAGAGGCACAAATTTTCATGGGGGAAAATCATTACAATTAGGTGAGCCTGACCTATCTAACTGTGTTGCTGAATTAATATGCTTCACCTTGGTGGCAGATTCCCTTTAAACCAAATAGTAGAACTCTTTGCATCCACTCTGACATTTCGCTTACAGCGATGTTAATGGTTAATGGCCTGGATTGGATTTTTCAAGTGACCCATTTTTTACGTGCTCTCCAAACATAAACATCTTCATCTTCATTTGATGTACTTTCTAGTCAAATCCAATTTATCGATAATGTATTTTGGATAAACTTCTCAAGTAAAAAGAAATCAGAGAATCCTACAAAATGCCATTATAATAAATCAGTTCACAATGAAATATGTACAAACTCAGAGAATATTATTTTTCGACTTGAAAAGCTGAGTCATTTTAATTTATTTTTTTCTGCTGATACAAAAGAAATTTATTTGGATTCAGCTATTGTTGCCAATACTCTTTCATAATTCATAGAGGTGCCGTATTTGTAGAGCACAGAAGATGATTTATAGAATGTTTATTTAATCTGGTTTCTTGTGGTAATTTGGCATGTAGTGAAAGAGATACATATGTATGTTTCAGTTTAAATGCGTCTTGTGAATAAATCTAGATTTGTAAAGGAAAATATGATACAGGAAATCATTTCTGGATTGCTTGTAATCCAGAAAAACATTTTCAAGGCATATTTCTATCACAATGGGGTATTTGATTGTTACAGACTAATGATTTATTATTGTAGCTGGGGTAGATTAGGGATGGTTTATCAGCTTTATTTTGGCACTGAAAAGAGCTTAGGTATACCACAGGTTCTGGAACCTTAAAGAGGCCCAACAGGCACCAGCATTGTAAAGTCACTATCCTTGTGATATTATTAAGGCAGTGACATCACCACTTGTGTTGCCCTAGTAAGGAAACCCACCAATCCTTGTCCATGAAAACCCACTTGATGACATCATTCATAGAACCATAACACAGGCGGTTAAAATTAGTCCCGTTGATTTAATGCATTCAGTATTATTACCTCTTATAAAGCTTTCAAGATTGTGCATCATGTCTCAGGCATAGGCCATTCAATCCATGAAAAATGGTACATAAACCAAGGTACCTGTCAAGACAACTTACATTAGTGACAGAATTAAATGACTTCGGCCTTGTGACCTTACAGATGAATAAACCCTTATGGTATTTCCAGACCTCCAGTACTGTGGGTGTAGCAAGGACACTGTCTAGCAGTTCTAGGTCTCAATGCTGAATTTATAGAGGGCAAACATTGTAACATAGCCACCTGCCAAACCTGCACCTGTGATGTCACTGAGCATTCTGGGGCCTTAAAAGGGACACATAAAGTGATGTCCATTAAGTCATTACCACCCCTGTAGTTTTATCTCCACCATAACATTATCACATGTACTGGTGCCACAGGGGTCCTAGCAGCCTATGCCCCTGAAAACCTTAATGCTGTGATGTTACCCCCTCAATGTCATGCACATGGCATAACAATTTACTGCCAAACCATATAGGGAAAAAAATCATGCAATGCAACCAATATAGCCAGATATTCCAGATGAAGCCACCATCACAATCTGCCAGCTGTGCGTCCTAGCAGTCGATTTATGGAGTTACCACCCCTTGTCATATCTTGCATATCAGGCAACATCACTCATTGCCTATTGTGATTTTATTACCCTGTCACCTTATCAAACCTGTAACCTCATCAAACCCATGGTGTCATCATATTTGCTGGTGTCCTGCAGGGGATCCAAAAGTTAATGTCTGTAACAAGCTTAGGGTGGGTTCACACTTGCGCAGCCACGAATCCGACCTAAATGTCGGAAAACTGGATAGGCACTGGATAGGGAAAGGTTTGCAACACTTTGCTTAAAAATCCATTCACTTGAATTGGTTTTTAAAGCAATGCTCGGGTGTGCGCTTACACCGTCTGCAGCACAAAGCCGTTTTTTTTTCGTCAGACACAAAGTCCTGCATGTCTGACATTGTTTCCAATATAAAAAACCGGCTTTGCAGTGCAGAGGGTGTAAGTGCATGCCCGTGCATTGCTTTAAAAACCCATTCAAGTGAATGGGGTTTTAAGAAAAGCATTGCAAACCTTTCCCTATCCAGTGCCTATCCAGTTTTCCGAAATTTAGGTCGGATTCATGGCGGACGGAGTGCCGGCGCAAGTGTGAACCCACCCTTACCTGTGACATGAGCAGTAGTTATGTTACTAAATCACAGACATGGGCCCCTGTTACATCCCGCAGAACAATGTATATGGGTGTCACCATTGGGAGGTAATATCCACATAGTGTCCTAAATGAACATTATGGTGATCATAGCAACTGACAGACACTCGCCTGCACCAATTACCATGACCAGAGAAAACACAAAATGAGGGTACTCCTCATGTCCGTTAGCTCTGGCATTGCAGTCACTGAAGAGAGATTAAATTCCAATAATTTTAAGTTATTCCCTATCCACAGAGTGGGAGATCACTGGCTGATCAGTTGCGGTCTGTTTCCCCAAGTACAGCTTTTGGCTATCTCCAGCAATAATATATGTAATGAATGAAGCAGTACCCAACACACCAGGGGCACCACAAGGAAGAGATATTTTTATGGTGGGAAGGGGCCAAAAACCATGGACCTTTCCACCCAAAGAATACTAGCCTAGAGCTGTTGGTTTCCCCATGGGTGGTTATGGTTATGAAAAAAGTTTAGATACCACAATATTTATTTATTCATTCATTGAAAATCTCAATATAGGGATTTACAATGTTAGGTAATGTTAGTAGCATGAGCAAACAACACGTTTTACTCGTACCTGAAAATTACTTTGTGCAATCCTGATGCTGTTCTTCCATCGACAGTGCACTGTCCCTGCTACTGAATCTCGATGCAGACACACAATACAGCCATGAAAGTTCGCCAAATTAATATTCACTGCATTTATTCAATCCATTGGTCAGTTTTCTGTGTGCCTTGACCAATGGAATAAATGGACTGAATATTAATAAACCCTTTAGGGACACAGACTAAAAGTACCTTAAGGACACAGCCTCATTTTTCAAAACTGACATGTGTCACTTTATATGGCAATAACTTTTAGGCGCTTTAACTTACCCAGGTGATTTTGAGACTGTTTTTTTTCGTGACACATTTTACTTCATGTTAAGTGGTAAACATTGACCCATATTTTTGTAATTTTTTTATTAAAAAAATAGGAAATTTGATGGAAATTTGGAAAAAAATTGCGATTTTCAAAATGTGAAATGCTCTGCTTTTCAGACAGATAGTCATACCACCCAACTATATTAATAAATATTATCTACCATATCTCTGCTTTAGATTGACATCATCTTTTAATTTATTTTGGACGATAGAAGGATTTTTTTTTTAGGAAAGGGAATTATAAAGGCCTATATATTAGAAACCCCCCCATAGATCACCCCATTTTCAAAACTGCACCTCTCAAATAATTCAAAACAGCATTTAGATAGTTTGTTAACCCTTTAAGCAATTCATGGAAATTAAACAATATGGAGTTAAAATTTAGACATTTCACTTTTTTTCAATAATATATTCAAGGAGAAAATGCATCTCACTTTTTGTTACACAATTTCTCCTGTGCATGGAAATACCCCACATGTGGATGTAAACTTATATATGCACGCACGGCAGTGTGTAGAAGGGAAAGAGCGACACTGGATGTTTGAAAAGCAGATTTTGCTGGAATAGTTTTCAGGTGCCATGTCTCATTTGCGGAGCCCCTAAAGTACCCGTACGGTGAATCCATATTTTGGAAACTACACCCTTCACAGAATTTATCAAGGGGTATAGTGAGCATTTTGACCCCACAGCCGTTTTACAGTTTTTATTAACATTGGGATGTGTAAATGTAAAATAACTAAAATGTCATTTTATCCCTAAAGTTTTCATTTTCAGAAGGGGTTAAAGTAGAAAAAGCACCCCACTGTGTGTTAAACAATTGCTCATGAACACGGCAATACCTCATATGTGGTCATAATCTGCTGTATGGGTACTTGGGGGGGCTTGGAATGTTAAGAGCAGATTTTTCTGGAATAGTTTCCAGGTGCCATGTCGCTTTTGCAGAGCCCCTAGAGTACCAATACAATGGAAACCACCAAAAGTGACCCCATTTTGCAATCTACACCACTCACAAAACATATCAAGGGGTATAGTGAGCATTTTCACCCCACAGCTGTGTCACACATTTTATTAATATTGGGACGTGAAAATAAAAAATTACTTTTTTTTCAATAAACAGTCAATTTAGAATTTTTCATTTTCACGAAAGGAGAAAGGAGAAAAAGCAGAATTTGCTAGAATAGTTTTCAGTTGCCATGTCATATATTCAGAGTCTCTAAAGTATTAATACAATGGAAACCCCAAAAAAGTGACCGCATCTTGGAAACCACACCCCTCATAGAATTTATCAGGGGTATGGTGAGCATTTTGACCTCACAGCTGTTTCACAGATTATTTTAGCACTGGGACATAAAAATGAAAAACTACTTTTTTTCCATTAAACCATTCATTTAGCCACAAATTTTTAGTTTTTGGACTTCATGCCACTATAGCAGAGCCCCTGAATTGCCAGTAAAGTGGAATCCGCAGACATGTGACCCCACTTTGTAAACTACACCCCTCAAAGGATTTCTAAAGTGGTGTAGTGAGCATTTTTAACCATTGAGCATTACACTAATTTAATTTCCAGAAATGAATGTGCAGGTGCTAATGAAAAGTGAAAATTGCAATTTTTCCAGAGATACGCCATTTCAACGCCTGATATGTTGTCCCCAGCTTGTGTCAGAAGGGACACCCACTCATCTCTGATATAAGCTGGGTACAACATCAGTTGTGTAGGGCAGCACGGTGGCTCAGTGGTTAGCACTGCAACCTTGCAGCGCTGAAGTCCTGGGTTCGAATCCTGCCAAGGACAACATCTGCAAGGACTTTGTATGTTCTCCCCGTGTTTGCGTGGGTTTCCTCCGGTTTTCTCCCACACTCCAAAGACATACTGATAGGGAATTGTGAGCCCTATATGGGACAGTGACTGTCAATGACTGTAAAGCGCTGCAGAATATGATGGCGCTATACAAGCAAGCATAATAAATAATTTCTGTAAAATAAATTAATGCAACACTTGGGGGTTAAAAATGCTCACTTTACCTCTGTATAAATTCCTTCAGAGGTGTAGTGTCCAAAATGGGTTCGTGTGTCAGGGGATTCCACTTTACTGGCAATTCAGGGCTTTGCAAAAGTGTCATGACGTCCAAAATCCAAACCGTCTAAATATGTACTGCAAAAACCACACGGCACTCCTTCCCTTCTGTGTCTGCCTAACAGCAGTTTATACCCACATAGGACATTAAGTACGTTATCCTGGATACAGTGTCATACATGTGGGCATAAACTGCAGTTAGGGCACAGAAGGGAAAGAGCATTATGTGGCTTTTGGAGCTCATATTTAGATGTTTGGTATCTGGACACCATGTCATGTTTACAGAGCCTCTACCAGTAAAGTGAAATCCCCCAAAGAGTGACATTTTGAAAAATGTACCTCTCAAAGAATTTATCAAGGGGCATGAATGCACAGAGGATGGTGAAAAGTGAATATGTAAGTTGTGTGGAGTACATTGGGAACACCAAATTCCCTACTATTTTCCCAGTAGCTCCTATGATCACTCTGGGGTCACTTCTGGTGTCTTTTCCCTCATAATCTCTAAATTTGGGGTGTACCCTGATATATGCTTGCACAGCATATACATTCCCTTCCTGCCTGTCTTCACATTGTGCAAGCTATATTATTTTTACCTTTCTAGTGATGTAGCCATATGAGGGCTGTTTTTTGCGGGATGAGATGCATTTTGCAATGATACCATTTTTGGATGCCTATATTTTTTTTTTTGTGGATTAAAAAAACAAACATCAGTTCTGTCATTGAGTTTTACCTTTTACATTTTTTGCCATGCAGCATATAGCATAAGTAACATGTTACCTTTATTCTGTGGGTCCATACGATTATGAGGATACCCAATTTATATAGTTTTTTTTATGCATTACTACTACTACTAATTTTGCAGAACAAAAGTACCAATACAATAGAAACCCACCAAAAGTGACCCAATTTTGGAAACTACACACCTGACAGAATTTATCAAGGGGTATAGTGAGCATTTTGACCCCATAGCTGTTTCACAGATTTTGCCAACATTGGGATGTGCAAGTTAAAAATTACTAAAACGTCACTTTATACTCAAAGTTTTCATTTTCACAAGGGGTTAAAGGAGATAAAGCTCCCCACAGTTTGTTAAACAATTGCTCCTGAACACGGCAATACCCCGTATTTGGTTGTAATCTGCTGTATGGGTACATGGAAGGGCTTGGAATGGAAAGAGCGATATTTGGATTTTGGAGGGCAGAGTTTGCTGGAATAGTTTTCAGGTGCCATGTTGCATTTGCAGAGCCCCTAAAGTACCAATATAATAGAAATCCCCATTTTGGAAACTACACCCCTTAAGGAATTTCTCAAAGGGTATAGTGAGCATTTTGACCCTACAGCTGTTTCACAGATTCTATTAGCATTGGGACGTAAAAATTAAAAATTACTTTTTTTCCAATAAACCGTCCATTTAGCACAATATTTTTAAGTTTTACAAGTGGTTAAAGAAGAAAAAACACACCACAGTTTGCTACACAATTTCTTATGAACACAGAAATGCCCCAAATGTGGTTGTAAACTGCTATATGGGTACATGATGAGGCTCAGAATGGAAAGATCTGGAATTTTCTGGAATAGCTTTCAGGTGCCATGTCGCATTTGCAGAGTCCCTAAAGTACGAGTACAATGGAAACCACTCAAAAGTGACCCCATTTTAGAAACTACACCCCTCAAGGAATTTCTCAAGAGCTATTATCATTTTGAGCCTGAGTACTTCCCAAAAATTAATATACAAAGTTAAAATTGCCTTTTTTTTTTTTTAAAGAAATATGCCATTTCAGTGCCTAATACGTTGTATTCACTTTGTGAAATCAGAGTCATACACTCCTAAAACTATTAAGTGGGCTATCCTGGGTAGAAAGAAGTTATATATGTGGGTGCAAACTGCTGCTTGGGCACACAGTAGGGCTCAGGGCTGCACTCAGGGCTGTGCTTTTTAGCTTTCGGAGTAGATTTAGAGGGACTTTCTGGATGCCATGTTGTTTTTGCAGAGCCCTGGAGGTGCCAGTAAATAGGAATTCCCCGAGAAGAGACCCCATTTTGTGGGAGCAATTTTAGGGTCTCTGCAAACGGGACATGGCATAGTGAGCATTTTTAACACTTGAGCGTTGCATTAATTTAATTTCCAGAAATGAATGCGCAGATGATAATGAAAAGTGAAAATTGTAATTTTTCCAGATATCTGCCATTTCAGTGCCCGATATGTTGTACACAGCTTGTATCAGCAGAGACACACACTCCAAAAACTGTTAAGTGGGTATCCCGGGCAAAACAGCATTTGGAGCGTTCATCTCTGATACAAGCCGGGCACAACATATTACGTGCTGAAATGACGTATTCCTGGAAAAATTGTCATTTTCATCTATCACCATCATCTACGTATTAATTTCTGGAAAATAAATTAATGCAACACTTGGGGGTTAAAAATGATCACTATACCCTGAATTAATACCTTCAGGGGTGTAGTTTCCAAAATGGGGTCACATGTCAAGGGATTCCACCTTATTGGCATTTCAGGGCTCTGCAAAATTGTCATGACGTCCAAAACCCAAACCGTCTAAATCTGTGCTCCAAAAACCAAAATAGCGCTCCTTCCCTGCTGTGCCTGGTTGAGTGCCCAAACAGCAGTTTATAACCACATATGGCATTAAGTATGATATCCTGGGTACACCAGTGTCATACATGTGGGCATAAACTGCAGTTTGGGCACACAGCAGGGCACAGAAGGGAAGGAGCGCTATGTGGCTTTTGGAGCGTAGATTTAGATGTTTGGTATCTGGACACCATGTCATGTTTGCAAAGTCTCTAAGGTATCAGAAACGTGGAATCCCCAAAGTGGAAACCCCATTTTGAAAAGTGCACCCCTCAAAGAATTTATCAGGGTGTGTAATAAACATTAGTATTTCAGACGTGAATGCACAACGGATGGTGAAAAGTGAATGCGTAAGCTGTGCAGAGTACATTGGGAACACCAAATTACCTACTATTTCCCCAGTAGCTCCTATGATTGGGGGAGGTCACTCTGGGGGTGAATTCTGGTGTCTTTTCCCTTGTAAGCTCTAAATTTGGGGTGTATCCACATATACGCTCGCACAGCTTATACATTCCCTTCCTGATGCAGCCAGTTATGTTCTAATGATTTGGCGATTTTTGGTGTTTTTGTCTTCACATTGTGCAAGCTATATTTTTTTTTTATTTTTCTGGTGATGTAGTCATATGAGGGCTTGTTGTTTGCGGGATGAGATGTATTTTGTAATGACAACATTTCTGGGTGCCTATAACTAAATTTTATTATCTCTTTCTTGGTGGATTAAAAAAAACAAACAAAAAAACAGCAATTCTGGCATAGGTTTTTACCTTTTAATTTTATTGCCGTGCAGCGTACAGCATAAATAACATGTTACCTTTATTCTGTGGGTCGGTACGATTATGGCGATACCTAATTTATATAGTTTTTTTTTTTATGCGTTACTAATTCTGCAGAACAAAAACCCATTTGGGGACATAAATCAATTTTGCATCGCCAACTTCTGATATGCGTAACATTTTTATTTTTTGGTTGAGGGCTTATTTTTTGCAGGACGCCCTGTGCTTCTTATTTGTACTATTTTGGGATACATATGACTTTTCTGATCACTTTTTATAGCATTTTTTGTATAGCAAAATGGGCAAAAATCATTATTTACGGTGTTTTTTTTTCCACTTTGTTTCCCGACGTTCACCTTGCAGGTTAAATATTGTTTCAATTTTATTGTACGATTTGTTACAGATGTGGTGATACCACATATGTATTGCTTTTATTAATTTTTAGTTTTTTTTTTATATAATTCATTTTATATAGGAAAAGGGAATTTTTGGGACTTCATAACTTTATAAAAAAAAAATTTCACACACTTAATTTTTTTTTTTGCACTTTTTTTTTACTTTTTTTTTTTTTCATAAGTCCCTTTAGGACACCTTAACCAACGATGCACTGATTACTGGTTCAGTACGATAGACTGTAATACACGAGCATACACGTGTATTGCAGTCTATACAGGAAGTCAGCCGATGTAGACGCATAGGCTGATTTCCTGAGGTCCCGGCAGGATCAACAGGTACTGGGGCTCCAGGCAGCCTGGGGTCACTGGCCAGACCCCCGGGCTGCAGATAATAGATATCGGCACCCCCCCCATCTCGCCGCGGGGGGTGCCGAGGGGGTCATTTACATGGTGGAACTCCTTGGATGCCACAGTCATTTTTGACTGCGGCATCCAAGGAGTTAAAACCTGCAATCAGAGCTCAGCTCCGACTGGGGGTTAATTGAGCGGGTGTTAGCTGTCAGTTACAGCTAAAACCCGCTCCCAATGCCGCCCGCTCAGATAGTGTGGGTTTTACAAACAATGCACAAAATACACAAAACAAGTGCAATACTAACAGTGACCAACTGATACAGTGGGATAGAGAGCCCTGCTTACAATCTATGAGGAAAAGAGGATAGAGACAGTAGGTGAGCATAGAAGTTGTTTAGATGGTGGTATGGTGGGAATAGTGCTATTGAAGGTTGTAGGCCTTCCTGAAGAGGTGAGTCTTCAGAGTCCTCTTAAAACATGCGATTGTGTGCAACAGTCTTATGTGTTAGCAAATTCGGTAGTATGAGGGATGCACAGGAGAATACTTGGAGGCAGTCGTGTGAAAAGCAGATAAGGCTGGGTTCACACCTGCGCATGTACTCCGTTCCGGTTTTCCATCCCTGAACCCGTTTAAAAAATACACAGAGAAAAGTTTTGCATGCAGCGCTTTTCTCTCCGCATTTTTCGCCCTTTTCGGGTGGAAACTGGGCAGAAACTCTACAGACCCCATTATAGTCCAGTTTTTTTTTTTTTTTTTTTAACGGATTAGGTTTCCGTTCGGGGGGTCCCCAAGCAGACCCCTGAATGGAAACCTGAATGCAGGTGTGAACCTAGCATTAGAGTAGAGCGGTGTAGGAGGTCTTGAGAGAAGCAGAGGTTATTTATGGATAGGTAATGGAAGATTAGGTCACTCATATGAATGGGCTTTTTCAGCAGAGTGGCTTGTGCAACAGGTTTTATGGCTAAATAAACTGTGTAAACCATTGAAGACCACCAGGACACTTTTTTCAGGAACCTGCTTCTACAAAATCGATTCTACAATAATTGACATACATAACATGTCATACAAAGGAATGATGGTTAACATTGTAATGTGCTCTGTAACATGGTGGTGACAGTTGAATTTGCTTGGAGAGGTGGTAGACTCTCTTTAAATATAACATGAATAGGCTATAGAAAGTATAGTAAACATGAACTTACTGAGTAACATACTGGCACTAAAAGAGAGCTAGTCCTGTCCACAAGAGAGATAGAGACATTAGATGAGGGCAAAATGGCTTATATTTTTATGTAGTGAGAAGAGGGATGTATGAGACTATCACTGGTCCAGTGTTAAAGTGTACCTCCAGTTATAAACAGCTTGCCATAAATGAATAGTGTATATGAATATAAGAAACTTTGTAATATATTTTATTAAGTATATCGGTTTCCTTCACCACTTATTAATCTGTTCTCTTGCTCCTTATCTTTAATCTAACTGCTTGTATACATTAGATTCATCCTCACACACAGAACTCTATGGAGAAGGGAAGGTGGAGTGGAAGGTTGCTGCTACGGTAACTAGTTAATTGATTTACTGCCTCATTCTGTGCAGTGGCAGCTTCTTATCTTACCCTAGCAGTGTTAAAAGAGCTCAAAGTAGCAGAGTGTAGCAGCAACAATTATTTTCTAGTAGTCATATCCTACCCCTCCCCTCTTCATAGACATATGCATAAAGTAACTCAGCCTGAAAAGCAGAAAAAAACATATTTCTTTAATAATATGTATTACAAACTTTCTTGTATTAATGTGTACTATTCATTTATGATAAGCTGTTTATAACTGGAGGTATACTTTAATGCATTTATGCCATAAATATCAATGCTTATACTCCCAAATATAAAACACAGGCCCACATGATTACAATAGTTAATATCTAGATGAAACCAGAATCAACTGCCATTCACAACTGTCTTTCAGCCTTTTTCAAAATTATATTATACATTTTGAGATCACGTTGATATTAATAATGACTAAACAATGCTAAAAATGGAAATAGCAGATGCTAGCAAATAAAACATACATTATGAGTGGCTACTATTCCGCAAGGGATGTGCCAGTAAACATTAGTAAGAAGAGATGCCAACATGTAATAATATATTGTAACCAGGCTTAAATGTGGCAGCAGTGTACACTAGCCTGTAATGTAACTTGGCATCTCAGGGCAACAATCGACTTGAACATTACAGGTTTATATAAGCAGTACACAAAGTGCTGGAAGCACTTGGAACCTTTTATACAAACAGATGTTTTCAGTAAACGGTAGATGAAACAAGGTGATATCATTTTCCTTATGTTAAATGTTTTGTTCACATGTGTGCTGGAATCCTATACACCAATATTCTGTATGTGAGATGATGAAAGATTTTGAAGCATGGTGACCTACCACCTTTTTGTAGCTTACAAAGTATTGACTATAGAATCAAACGACAGGTGACATTATTTATGATGAATCAAACCAGTAGAAAACCAAGAAAATTGGCAATTTCATGTTGACCATGAGTATTTGTAGACCTCAAAGGCAGCACATAAATAAACCCAACAACCTCAGTAGTCATGCTCAATAAATATAGTCTGAGCCTTTACATTTTCTAAGAAACATTACAAGTTTTCTAAGAAGTGGAGTTTGTTTAATGTCTAAAACAAACTGGCTCAATAAATTATTAACACATTAAGAAGAATCCAATACACATAGAGAGTTTTCAACATCTACATGGAAAATATATTATACAGTACATGTTTGTGAATAGGAACAGAAAAGAAATACAACAAAGAGTATTTGCGATAACAAGGGTATTTAAGTTTTCCATGTGTGAACAGATTGGTTACTGACTTACATTTATTGCATTATTGCTTATACAGGCAGTAACATATTCCACAGCACTGTAGAGTCATTGTCATCACTGTCCCCATTGGGAGAGACATTCTAATTTGAATATTTTTGGAACAACACATTGGGGTTATTACCTAGGAAGTCATCTAATCTATCAATATTCTTCCATAGCGAAATCCCACCTTTTTTATAGCCACTAATACCGCTGATATAGCGGATTACTTGTGATACATCTGTATAACTTTCAATTATGGATCCTTGCAGTTCTGAGAGTCTGAGGAAGGTCAGGTTTGACTGAAAAATGTTTCACTACTATTACTCTACAATTTATATTGTATTGATACATTACAACATTTACCATATAATAATACTAATACTAATAATAATAATAATAATAACATTTTATTTATATAGCGCCAACATATTCCGGAGCACTGTACAATTTGTAGGGTTCAAGTACAGACAAAAAAAGATACATTACAAAGAAATAGTCAATTCGCACACTGGCACTGAGGGCCCTGCTCGCAAGAGCTTACAATCTATGAGGTAGAGGGGGTGACACAAGAGGTAGCAGGAGCGGCATCAGAGGTAGCATTGCTTATACAATAGTCAGACAATTTTGTAATAGAGGTTACTGTCATTACACATATATAAAGCTGTATGAGCCGTCACCAGTCGTGTCCTTTAATGTGCAGATGGTGCCTGGACATGTAAAGTTAGTCTGAAACTGCATCATATCCTGTGAGGTAATTTGGGAGCGTAAACAGAGAAGGGTACGTTTTAGGGATTCTAACTACGGAAGGGTTTACATTAGGAGTTGTGATAGGCCTGTCTGAAAAGATATGTCTTTAGTTTGCGCTTGAAGCTGTAGAAATTGGGGGGGGGGGGGTAATTTGATAGTCCGGGATAGAGTATTCCAGAGAAGTGGTGCAACTCGGGAGAAGTCTTGCATACGAGCGTGGAAAGTTCTGATAATAGAGGATGTTAGTCTTAGGTCATTGAGTGAACGGAGAGCACGGGTTGGGCAATAGAGATGAGGGAGGAAATGTAGGGAGGTGCAGCATTATGGAGAGCCTTGTGGATGAGGATGATAAGTTTATATTGTGCTGCTTATACCACTTGATAAGCCAGAGATCCTGGTAAAGTCTGATTCCCTTACATATGTATATACTGTATACTATACATCTCCGTAATAAAGAACTATTTTTCACTTTGGATCTGCTTTAAATAATTATATATAATAATGTCCAGATATTTATCTGAGTTTAAGATCCCTACTTGACAATCTTTATAAATATGATAAAAAGTCTTCTCCATGGAACAGATAAATGTGAAGCGAATACAATAGAAAGGTGTTGCATAGTGCTTTTGTTCTTAACACACATCTGGCACCCAGGATAATAGTGGATTTTATGCAAGAACAAAAAGATTCTGCTACAGCTGTTAAACTTTTCTTCTGGTAAAAGTCTTTAGGGCTGCAACAAATTCATGTATGTGAATTTATTTGCGTCTGTGTGATCTCAGCATGGCTAAATGAAGCACGGATATTAAAATGTAATTTGTTCAGATCTCTGCCTTCTGGGTGAGCACTAAGATGCTACTATCAGCCAGAAAATTTGTGATCTAATTTAGAAGTAGTGAGGCATGCTGTCTTTCCTCTTTGGGTTCCCGAAACGCAACTTGCTTTCTGCGTTTATTTCACGTAATAAATATTCTATTTTTTTTTCGATAATAAATAGCAGAATTCTTTGAATTTTAATTGCAAAAAATTCAGGAATATTTTTCTTTCTGTTAGTGAAATGGGCTGACTGGCATAATTTGCTTTGATCTTTGCAACTCAAGCAAATGAAATAATAGTCATGGTACATTTCTGTATCTTATATCATTAAACAAAGGCTGAGGGGAACATGATGTTTGTGCCTTTAAATAGAAGATTCTGCTCAAGCATCATTCACCATAGTGAGCACTGTGTGTGTGCTGAATGCTGAATTAGTAGAGCCATTTGTTTAACTTACTGCTACTTAAAGGGGTATTCCCACTTAAGATATAGCATGAATATTACTGTTCGTTTTGCAGAGACTGTGAGTGTGCCTACAAGGAAGATAGGAGTTGTGCTTCTCTAGAAGCTGTTGTCAAAATTCTCTTACCAGGCTTCCGGAGACCAATGGCTGGGGTCTTAGTGCAACAGGTAGTAGCTGGGGCTTGTGGTGCAGTGGTAGTACCTGGGACTTGTAGTGCAGCAGTTGTAGCTGGGACTTGTAGTGTAGCGATAGTAGCTGGGACTTGTAGTGCAGTGGTAGTAGCTGGGGCTTGCAGTGCAGTGGTAGTAGCTGGGACTTGCAGTGCAGCAGTAGTATAGAACCGATTAGTAACAATTGGTCCCGGCTCAAGGACTGATAGAAGCAGGCTTCAACACAGTACTCAGGCACTGAGTGATCAGGTGCAGGAGTTCAAATAATCAACAGGCAGGAACCAAGATGGCCACGGACAAGAAACACATAAAACGCCATCTTACTAAGGGATTGGTACTGGCAAAACAAAGAGTTCATCAAATTAAGATCCTGACAGCTGTATTCTGGGACCTATTTGGCATACAGGTATTTGGGCCCCTGGGACTTCATTGTGATTAGTCCCCAGGTCTCTATACACTGGGAGAGGCGAAGTATATTACTTATTTGGAGTGAAGTAAAGGCACCCCATCACCATCACAGTTTGGGCATCCCTCATCCCATGCCTGGTTGTAGACGAACAGTTGGAGATTACTACCCCTATCAGGGGTAGGTTCACTGTTCTGAGTTCCATGAGTAAAGTTCACTTTGATTCAACTGCACCACTGCCTCCTGAGTCATTCCTGTGCTTACCATCAGGGCTCTTTCCAAACGCCATCACAAGGCTTAAGTTAAGAGAGGACCCCTCTCCAACTGGAAGCGCACTGGGGGAACAGCTACCATCACCATCAGATACCATGCATGCAGGACCCCCTCATCAGTGTCAGACCTGGAAGCTGGGCTGGAGGAGTTTGGTTGAGTGTACTCGGCTTAAACTGTGACATCACCACTGTCACTACTACTCCCATCCACTGGTTTCCTCCATTGGGTTGTGGCATGAGCCCCATAGAAAGACACTTTTTCCAGATTTTCTGTTATTGCAGTGCATGTAGAGATAGTAGGTCATTTGCAGGCTCATATTACCCAAGAGCCAGGCCTTATTAAATCCATAAAAAACGTCTATGTCTGTCTGTGTAAGTGCACGGATGACACTTATTCACATGGCCATATGACAAGTGTTTTTGAAACGACCATCACATGGCCATTATAGAACCCATGAATCTCAATGGGTCTATTCACATGGCACTATCAATGTCCGTTTTGACAGACAAACATAGTGCACGTCAGTTTTTTTGATGGCCCTGAAAAACAGACAGTCAAAAAAAGGAATGTGTGAATAAACACACAATGTGTTCTCAAAATGGACATGTGACAGACGTTACAAAAACATCCATCACACGTATGTTTTTCACTGTCATGTGAATAAGGCTTTATTCATGCAGTAATATAACCGCTCTGTCTGAGAGATGTATCTCTCCATACAACTCCATTGCAAATATAACTTTGCTACCCAGAAGTGGAGGACCTCTGCAGGTTCTGAAGACGAACCTAGTACCTAGGTGCTAAAGTACTAGATCTACAAATGATTCTCTAACTTTGTGTATATACAGGAAATGAATGAGCAATTGTGTTATCTCATGAGATCTCTCCTGCGTAGCATGAACTAAGGTTCATGCAAAGTTTACAGCGGTATTAGGATGAAAGCATTATCCCCATCATAAAATGAATCCCAGTATTCCCAGTTTTCATTACAAAGCAGGAACAGTGGACATTACAGGAAAGGTGGGGTGTCATGGCCTAAAAATCTTTTCTTTTATTGGACACATACAGGTTCATCTCAATAAATTAGAATATTTTTGAAACGTTCATTCATTTCAGTGATTCAGTAATACAATTCATAATCAGCGTCTTCCATGATTGTGTGTCCTACTGAACCAGACTGAGGGACCATTTAAAGGCTTAGGAAACCTTGGCAGGTGACACACTGAATTTACAATACTGAACTTTTTTACAATATTCTAATTTTCTTAGATTTTAGTTTTCATTACCTGTAAACTATAATCAACATTTATATAAATAAAACACTTGAAATAGAACACTCTGTGTGTAAAGAATCTAGAAAATATAGGAGGTCACTTTTTTAATTTAATTACTGAAATAAACATTTCAAAGATATTCTACTTTATTGAGATGCACCTGTACAGACAATGTAACTTTGAAAGGGTTGCATTTTCCAATACACTATTATGAAATTCTGAGTTAATAGAGGAAGTGAGGGGAGGGGACTCCTATTCAGTACCCACATCTATTAGTCAGAACAAAGAGCGACTACAAAGAGCATTACAGATACATTCCCTTGATTTAAATGAGCACTGTGCAATGATTCATTTCCCTTTGGTGGTGTCGTAGAAGAATTAAACGCTTTGTGCCGAGGTTCCCCACATTTTACAGCTGATCAATGGGGGGCCCCATAGCAAGATACTATGTCATCAGCTTATTGTCAAAGGACCCATCTAACAAAAAATATTGTTGAACCTGAATAATCCAGTTAATAGAACACTAATGATAAAAATAATCGGGAGATAATCTTGTCATTCTCCAGTATTATCTGCATGTTCCTGAATCATCCCTGAAGAAATCCTGCAGTAAGGACAGGGGTTACTCTCCACCTTTGGCACATGACCCACTGAGGGGACAGGGCTTAGACAACTGGCACTGCTTGATAACTTTTATGTCCTACTGCAGACAGGGCAGAGGGGACAGGCTCTTGCTCCAGCTAGTTGTCTTACAGCCAAACACAGGATAGTGATTTCTGTTAGTTTTTAATGTTCCTTTTATTTCAAGTGCATAGCTATATGTATTTATGTCCTATTTTGCCTTTTGCATTTTATTATCATATGCTTAATATCACAATGTCTGATCATTTATTAAAATACTGAATTAGAAACTATAACACAACTTTTCCTACAAACTGAGAAACTGAACATTGACACAGCTGAACATATAGTTCTGAGGTGTTGCAACATCATTTCTAAAGATCATACTCTCTCTCTCCAATGTATCTATATACTTACAAATGTAATATATGCACATAAACATATTTATCACACTTCATTTATCACAACTTTATTTAATGTATTGCTGTGTCTGCAAATCAAGGCTATAAAGATACAGATCTAATTTACATTCATCTTGTTGCAGGACTGAAATACATCTTAAGATTACATATAACATAAGTGGCAACGTGCCCGAGATATCAAAGCTTTACAGTAAGTCAGACATTTATTGGATTCTGTCTCAAAATGAAACCACTTTGTGAATACTAATTTTCTAAAAGGTTCTTAACAACCTAATAAATGTTTTCTCTTTTTTTCCAGCCTTTCAGAATAAATCCAAAGCGGCAAGCCTACTAGCTGCAAAGCAAACACGGTATCAAATTGGGAATACATAGCAAGGCGACTTTAAAGGTGAAAAAGAAGTGTTAGCTGATGGTATGACAAGCAGAGTCACTACCTTCAGACACACAGAACTGTGACAACAGGAATCCATCAGGAAGATATTTTAAAATTCTGTTCACCTCCTGACTAACATTCTCTTTCGCTCTCTCGAAAGGTCTTCTTGAAAAAAACACAAGCTGCTGTGGTAGAGAAAGCAAAACATCTTCATAGAGCGTGTGACCTTCTAGCAAATACACGCCGTTCTGACTGAGAAATTCAAGCATGGCAGAGAAACAATTTTAGGTTGTTTATTCACATTGGTTTATACTGTAAATCTGCAGACACTTTATTATGTTCAGTCACTGTTTTGACTATTTTAGTGCCAGTGATAAAATAAAGATCATTTATGAAAAGCAAAATAACATGCAGCAGCATGAAATAGTTGTCATGAGGTGGGATAAGGTGGCACAACTGGGAATATAATGGGTGCAATCTTAGATTTTATCTTTTATTTTATCTCATCTATCATGTTGCAGCCTACAACCATTGCTGACCATATACATTAGATGACTTTCAGATGAACTTGCCTATTTCAAGGGGACAGATCTACCATCTAATGGGTCTCCAGATTTTCTCCCAACAGTAGATATTGGGAGAGATAAGGATTGGACAGTTGGATTTCAACTACCTGATCCTTTTGCTCTAGGGAAGATAAGCTACTGACAGGGCAGCCTAGTAGCGGCATTTTCCCCTTTCCCAGCTTAGTACACATGCACCAAGTGTGCCAAGTGTGCATGTGTATAGGAAAGTCGGACAAGATAGCTGTCAGTTGAATTAGTGTTCAGCAAAAAGCGTATGGTTGGCTTTAGGGAGCACATCAGTTTCAGAGCGCAGTTATTTTCAGTTATAAACTGAAATTTATTCCAATTCCCAGTTACCTCCCAACATATAAACCCCTATTTGTGAGACATTTTTAGCCGCACCATTGAACTGATAAAGAAAAATAATCATTATAGTCTTTACTAATAATTCATTGCTTTTCTATTGTAAACCTATGTTATATATGTATACTGCAAATAGCAGGATGTCAATTATACATACAGAAATGTTGGCGTTTCCGGTATTGGTATAATAGAAGCAGAAAGTCTACAGAGGAAAACTCTGCTGACTTTCTGTGAAAAATGCTGCAGAAAAAAACGCAATGCATTTCCAAAGCAGTCTTTTACACAGCCTTTCTGGGCTGCAACTCGCTACGTGGGGCCTTAGCCTCAGGTGTATCAAACAGGTAAGTAGAGTCAAAACAGACGATAACAGCTGCCTTGAGGAGAGACAGCTCTAATGTTTAGGCCACATAATGTTCTAGAGGCTAAGGCCTCATGTAGCAAAGCGCAGCAAAAAATATGTTGCAGAAAAAAAATTCGGTAGAAAAGCATCACATTTTTTTTTCTGCAGCGTTTTTCACAGAAAGTCCACAGATTTTTCCTATGTGGACTTTCTGCCCCTATTATACCTATACCGAAAACGGCAGCATTTCTGTAGGTATAATTGACATGCTGCGATTTTCAAAAACAGTGGTTTTGAAAACGCAGCTTTCCGCTGCAGATTTTTTCTGCAATGTGTGGATGAGATTAGCCAAAATCCCATCCACTTTGCTGGTACTGTAAAACGCTGTGTTTTTACACCATGGGGTCACGGCCTTAGAAGTCTCATATATAATTCTTATAATTATCCTATGAGAGTGAAGCTGATTGTAAGGGGATGTCCTGATGGCTGGTTGCCAGAAATTTGGCTTAAAAACTCCTGTTTTGGGACACATGCCAGACGTTTCTGCCCTATAAGAAATCTCCATAGCTATGTTCCTTTGCACTGTTTATTAACTTGTTTATTATCTCTATCTATAATACTCCTTTTGTTGTAATCTCACTTCTAAATAAAATTCCATCTGCTTTATCCACCTGAGAGATGGTTCATCTCCTGGTTTTGTGTAAAAGTTTTCACAACAGATCCGCTCCCAGAATGTCAATAAAACATACTAACTACAAAAGCCTTCTTTGCATAAAACGATCCTAGGAGAAACTGGACACGGTGGGGTTTTCCTGTCTCTTCACCTGCAGGCAAAATATTCGAATTAAATTAACTCAATATTTATTGTTTGTGTAATGAAAGGTTATACAATTTTCCAATATACTTTCTGTATCAATTTCTCACTGTTTTCTATATCTCTGCTTGCTGTTACTCTTTGTTTACTCCCAATGCATAGGAATCAATCCATGATCATGTGATGGACACACGAATGTTTGGCTTGTTAAAGACACAGCACAGTCATCAGTCATCTTTCTTGTAAAGGGCCATGAACTCCAAGATTTTGGAGTGTTTCTGTGGGAAGTTTTGTCCATTTATCCAGAAAACATTTGTGAGGTTAGGCTCTGATATTGGAAGAGAGGGCCTGACTCACATTCTCCATTATCGTTCATCCTGAAAGGAGTTCAGTGGGGTTGAGGTCAAGTTTCTCTGTGGGACAGTCAAGTTTTTCCACACACACCCACATAGACCTTGCTTTGTGCACTAGGTCACAATCATGCTGGAACAGAAAAGGGTCTTCCAAAAATGATCCCACAAATTTGGAAACATACAAATGTCCAAGATGTATTGGTGTGCTGAAGCATTAAGATTTCCCTTCACTGCAACCAAGGAGCCTAGGTCAACCCATTAAAAACAATCCTCCTCCAATAAACTTTACAGTTGGCACAATGCAGTCAGAGCCAGTCCCAGAGACAGAGAAGCATTATTTGCCACTTCACAGAATACAGTCCCACTGCTGCAGGATCCAGTGGCAGCATGCTGTACACCACTTTATCCGATGCATGGCATTGTGCTTGGTGATGTAAGGCTTGCATGTAGCTGCTTGACCACCGATGAAAGTGTCAATATTAGTTCAGAAAAATAAAGATTATGACCATATATACAGTTATCTTGCTGTGCTTTAAGGTGGTGGAAGCCACCCCATTCCACAAAATGACCTTAGGTGGGCAACATTGCTAGGGCCTTACCCAGGACTGGTCTGTTTTATATAAAATTGCTTGTGTTTTGCACATATCCTATGCTTATTCTGCATTTAATGACATGTAATATGTTGTTCATTGCTGTGTATATGCTGATGACTTATTGCACTGTGTGATGTACACTGCCACTTTACCTGTTTACTGTTGAGTCATTGTGCCTTTGTTGGTCTAGTACTTTCTGGAATAGCTCAATGATTCTAACCAAATGGTCAGAACCCAATTATGCCTATTGGTTGTGTCTTGGGTGGTGTCTATTTTGCGCCAACCACTGTACAGCCTTCACAAACTGCTGCCTGATTTTTTGTAGTCACACCGGACAGGAAAAATCTCATATAAAAGGGAGGCTTTCCTGTGTCTTTGGGTCTTCCATCTGGAGCTCCACTGCAACCTTCACAGCTACACCTCTATGCAGTAGAATGCAAGAATTGAGCTTGACTGTATCTGAATGGAAGCGTAGCAAACCTAGCGTGTGTCTGAGAAGCAGGACCCAAAGGAGCTGAACACAAATCCCTTTGAGAACAAGGCAATCGCTATGTGTTGCCTCAGGACCACTATTCTTGTACTGTGGGAGGTTGCTGAGTGTTCTGAGTATTTACTGCTGAATTTAACTATTGTCATTTATCCTTATTACTACCATTGACCACTTTGTGGCTGAACAAGGGCTACCTCTGTATAGAGATGATGGTGATGTTCCTGTGGAAGTTAAGTGTGTAGTAGGAATTGGACTGTCCTGTCTTTGCATAGATTGGATTGGGGTTTCACACTTGGCCTGGTACAATCTGGTGTCGTAGACAGTTAGGACCCTAGCCCCTTACAGGTTCTCCAGATTTTTCTTCTGGAGGACGTGACTTGGGAATTCTGGAGGTACAATTTGGAAATTCATTGTTGTGAGAAGAAATACTGTGATAAGTGATAAGTCCTTGATTTCCTTTATAAAATAAGCATTTTGTTAATATATTTAACTATTATTGTCAATTACTGTCAACATTTTTACCAATGCTATCATATATTTTGACAGTTGCTCAGTAATGTGTAAGTAAGACAAGAAGAATACATTTTAGCTGTAGTAGCATCTGTAGATTTGAGTCCCAAACACCACTTTTTCCAAAGAGTGGACGTGTCTGTGGGAAGAGACAGCCTGGCAGATTTATTAGAATTTACATCAGAAAGTGGTATAAATTATAGCTGTGGTCTAGGTTAGTTGCTACCTGGCATAGATTTCAGTTTCTGGTACACAGAGGGCAGAAGATGCACCCAATTTATTCAAAGGAATTTGTCAGTTGTTTTCCCCGCCCTAAAAAGGGTTCTCCAATCCAGCAGCATCAAGTAATGATCTATCCTATAGTGCCTCTTACTAAGATTTCTGTTGCCGTAAAGTCAAGTCTAAGGATCAGTTTAGGATAGAAAAAACATCTGATAGGTTCCCTTTAAGGGGCATGTGCCTCTTAACAAATTAGGCATATTGCTACTCTTACGTACCAGGTATCCAGACTGGCGTTGGAAACAGCTGCCTTGATAAATCCCCATATTGCTCTGTAACATGAAACTACAGAGGACTCTGTGTGCCAGCATATGATACTCTATGAAAACTTGTATAGTGTTATCATTTTTTGGGGAAACTTTTATGCTTGCTTGTATAGCGCCATCATATTCTGTAGTGCTTTACAGTCATTGACAGTAACTGTCCCATATAGGGCTCACAATCTACATTCCTTATCAGTATGTCTTTGGAGTGTGGGAGGAAACCAGAGTACCCAGAGGATACCCACGCAAACATGGGGAGAACATACAAACTCCTTGCAGATGTTGTCCCTGGCAGGATTCAAACCCAGGACTCTAGCGCTGCAAGGCTGCAGTGCTAACCACTGAACCACCGTGCTGCCCCTGTGGTTGAGTTTTGTGCCCTGCAGAAATATATAAATACTGTGTACATGGCTGTTATTAAATAGCTGAATTTCTATAGAACTTGATCTGAACACAACAGTCTTTTGTTATTATATAATAACTAATTATTCATCTTTTGTCATTAATTGAAGGTACAGCCGATGCTGAAGGCTGATAAATCTGTAACATATGTGCTTTTTTAAAGCTCTTTTGTTGCTTGCTGTTCTCTTTATTATTTCTTATGGCTTTAATGCAGAATTTTTTTTTAAAGATATTTTTCTCACATTTTATTTTTTAAGTGTATTTATGTATCCTGGAATGTTAAAAACAAAAGATTTTGCTAACAAAATTCACACTTATTTTTGTTCTTTTGCATGTAATTGTGGCAAAATGTATCTATAATCATACTCTTCTGTTACAGTTAATTGCACAGCGTGAATGTATAAATATAAGTTATGCCATTTAACAAAAGGAATACAGTGCACAATATTCCATTAAAATGTAACATTGATAGCAATGCCTCTATAAAATTCTGTATCCATATTACCTGTATTGTGAATTGTACTGATTAAGCTTTCAATGGACCAAGCCCATTTGATAGCGATAATTAGATATGTTATAATTCCCTGCTATTATAAAATCACATTTCTAAGCACCATTATAAGCTTTGAGTTACAATCAATAAAATGTCTGCAATGTGTTCTGATTGTAAACATAAAACCCTAGCGCCATCTATCGCCCTCAAAGAGATACTGCAGAGGCTTAAAGGGAACACTTTATTTTGAGCAATGAAGCATAAGCAGAAATAACCATCTTTCTACTAATGGGACATCTTGCTGTGTCTGTCTGCTTATATTAAATTTTAATGCTGTCTTAATAATTTGCCAATTTAAGTTATTTCTTTTATTTGGTAAAGAAAATGTTCATACATTAACTAGTTGTGCAATTCTCAGAAAATAAAGAAGCAAAATACAGGCTATATTCCAGCATTATAGAAATATGGTATTAAGGCCTGCACACACAGACAGCATATGCTGTAGCAATCATAACAATTATCAAAACGTGGGCCAACTCTGTATTAGGGCTCTTTCACATGAACGATTGTTCTGTTGGGGCGCTGTCCGTGCAATAAACTGAGAGCACACGGACAGTTCATGAAGCCATTACAGTGAATGAAGCCATTCACAAATCAGTTTTTTTTCAGGGATCGAGAGACAGTGAGAAAAAATTTGTGGCACGCACTATTTTTTTTTCTATTTTTTTTTTATTCATCTCAGCCATACAGGTCTAAGGGGCTATGAAACAATGAACTGCACACGGACATCATCTGTGTGCTGTCCATGTTTCATCTGTTTTTCACAGATTCATCATTAGATGATGCTGATAAATAAAGATGACAGTATCTATTTGCTTATTTGTGGACGCACGGGTCAGACACGGATCAAAAACAGAAATATGCTAAGATGTACATTTCTATGTTTTTCAATAGCCCTCAAATTGGATAATTCATGTGAACACAGCCTTAGAGGCTTCAGTGGCTTGTGTGGGGCTGAAAACCTAGTGGGCAGATTTACTATGCCTTGTACATAAGTTATTTAGCGTAAAATGTATAAAAAGTGACAATTTTTTTTTTGTGTAAAAATTTCCAACTTTTCCTGTTTTCCACCACCCACACCACTTTCATGGATTGGGGTGCAGCATGGGTGTTTCGCTATATTTATTATCAGTCCAGTTTGCTGGTGTAAATGATCCCTCAAATTTACACCAGATACAAGCTGCCATACATTTCAGTGCTGGCACACAGCCCAGCGGAGAATGCGCCTGATTTATAAATTGGCATACACTTCCTTATAACTAAGAGGCACCCTCCGCTGGTGCAGGACACATGCCAGTTTTCACAAATCCCCCTACTGAGCTCCCAGATTTGTACCACAGACCCATTGCAATAAAGAGGTAATACATTTCCCTGCAATAAGCTCAGAGGTTCAGCCCTCTCTTTGGGCTATTGTTATCTGTCAAACATAACATAGTGCCAAAGAACTAGGGATAAAGTTAACTACTATAGTCAATGACACTGACAGCTGTCAACATAAGAATCCAGAGAAAGAGTGCTACTCTGTAACATTAGTATTCAGATAAAATGAGTAATATGGATACATGTGCCTGAGCATGACAATATACACCAATATACACCATGTACTCATAAATCAAAAAGAAGGTGAGTGCTAACATGTAAAGACCTGTGCATGCTGAGGATAGGGAGACCGACCGCCTTGAAGCTTTTTTTTTTTTAGGGAATTACACTGCACAAAACAGAACTGAGTCTTCGCTATTTCTATTTTTTTTTTATTTTACATGCTGAATCTGACTAGTAGAATATCACATTTCCTATTCTAATCAAAAGTCAGCATCTCAGAAAAGCCAATGTTCCAGCTGCAGGACGGGCTAGTAACACAATGGTTTGTTCACTTCTACTTTACATGTGTAGACAATGCCAAATAGAAAGGTCACCATTCCACCTGTAGGGTGTCATGTAATATGTCAGTTATGCAAATAATAAACACCTTACAATGGTTCTTGTGGGCACATGCCTTCTAATAAATGGCACAGGAGAGCTAAAACATTATCCTAAAGTACAGTGGCAATATCAGCACAAATATGTAAAGCCAACTAGTTATTTCTATATGATAGCACTGGTGATAATGGTTAAGGTGATCTGGTTGTGATAAATGATGTAACATCCATTAAAATAAAAACAACTTTTAAGTGACATATTGTAAGGATTGGACAAAAGTCAATTAATGCTTTGATGGGTCATCACTGTGGAAGTCAGTGGGAAGGGCTTTCCGATGTAATATATAGCAGTATTCCTGACAGTCAGGAATTGGCTTTAAGAGAGTGGCAAGTAGAGCAGAAGAGCAGTTGCCACCTCAGACGAGAAGGTCTGCAGCCAATAAATCAGAACAGCCAATTGAATTGGCCTCGTGAACTTCTGAGAGGCAAGAAGAATGCAGAACATGTCCTGTGTTGAGTGTGGTTCATCCTCATCAAGTTCATATCACCAAGTTTAACTTATTTAAAAGAGAAGGGGGTAACTGTATTAGAACTGGTGTTTCCCCTTCCTGTAACGGTCCCCCATGGAGAGCAACAACAACTCCACTCCATATAGTAGTGGAGCTACAACATAGTTCCCTGATACCAGAGCAGTTTTCGCTCTTCATCCACTAATGCAGCTTCCAGCACCTGGGGGCTGTTGGGATCCTCTAGTTGTCAGACCTCCACAGATTAAATTTCTATGGGCCCCCACACACGACCGCATTTTTTGCAGCCATATGTCCGTGCCATATTCGTATTCGTGGTCAGAAAATTATGAAGCATGTCCTATTCTTGTCCGCATTTGTAGAACAGACAAGTGTAGGGGATCACATATGTCTTGTAGCAGATCTGTGAACGCATATGACATACTGACATGTTTTTTGTACATCGGTATTTTTGGACAGTAAAAACCAATATGGTCATGTGAAAGTAGCCTAATTCTGGCACGTCTTTGGTGGTCCCATTCCACAGAACTGAAATCTATAAAGTTAGTCAGAGGCTGCTTTAGATTTCAGCTATAACTCACATCAATTTTCTGGTGTGAGTTATAGTAAATCTGATAGGAGCAAGGCATCCCCACCCTGGTCCATCTTAAATCCTGCTCAGCACCAGAGTCTTAAAAAGTGGCGCAACTTTGTCCACAAAAACAGGGCCATGTGCCAAAGATGCGTGACTATATGCCACATCACTACAAGGTACCCTGGCCCATAATATTACAATATGACTAGTTTATTTCAGGCAGATCTAGTTATATGTAGCGAATGCAGGCATGTAGTTTAAGTGCATGAAAAAAAAAGCAGTAAAGAAAGAACAATATTTATTAGTTGATTATTATACAATTCTGTATTTTTAGCAGTGGTGTAGCTAGAGTTTCAGTACAGTGGGGGCAAACAAATTCGAGTTGGCCCCCCATCTCAGGTATTACCACTATATAGTGACCATATAGTAGTAGATACTGGCTTTACACAAAGATCTGCATACCAGTTCAGAGAATACAGTGCAGTAAAAAAATTGGTGACGTTATATTGTCATCATGTACAATATAAAGGTCCCCTGGAAATTAATAATACCCCCTGTGTCCATCTTTAAATTAATAATACATCTTGTGTGACCCCTTAAGTTAATAAAGCCCGTGTGTGCCTCTAAATTAATAAAGTCCCTACAGTGCTGGCCAAAAGTATTGGCACCCCTGCAATTCTGTCAGATAATACTCAATTTCTTCCAGAAAATGATTGCAATCACAAATGCTTTGGTAATAATATCTTCATTTAATTTGTCTTCAATGGAAAACCACAAAAAGAATTGTCAAAAAGCCAAATTGGATATAATTCCACACCAAACATAAAAAAGGGGGTGGAAAAAAGTATTGGCACCCTTTGAAAAATCATGTGATGCTTCTCTAATTTGTGTAATTAACAGCACCTGTTACTTACCTGTGGCACATAACAGGTGGTGGCAATAACTAAATCACACTTGCAGCCAGTTGAAATGGATTAAAGTTGACTTAACCTCTGGCCTGTGTCCTTGTGTGTACCACATTGAGCATGGAGAAAAGAAAGAAGACCAAAGAACTGTCTGAGGACTTGAGAAGCAAAATTGTGAGGAAGCATGAGCAATCTCAAGGCTACAAGTCCATCTCCAAAGACCTGAATGTTCCTGTGTCTACCGTGCGCAGTGTCATCAAGAAGTTTAAAGCCCATGGCACTGTGGCTAACCTCCCTAGATGTGGACGGAAAAGAAAAATTGACGAGAGATTTCAATGAAAGATTGTGCGGATGGTGGCTAAAGAACCTCGACTAACATCCAAACAAGTTCTAGCTGCCCTGCAGTCCGAGGGTACAACAGTGTCAACCCGTACTATCCGTCGGCGTCTGAATGAAAAGGGACTCCATGGTAGGATACCCAGGAAGACCCCACTTCTGACCCAGAGACATAAAAAAGCCAGGCTGGAGTTTGCCAAAAACTTTTTGGAAGAATGTTCTCTGGTCAGATGAGACAAAAGTAGAGCTTTTTGGGAAAAGGCATCAACATAGAGTTTACAGGAAAAAAAAAGAGGCCTTCAAAGAAAAGAACACGGTCCCTACAGTCAAACATGGCGGAGGTTCCCTGATGTTTTAGGGTTGCTTTGCTGCCTATGGCACTGGACTGCTTAACCGTGTGCATGGCATTATGAAGTCTGAAGACTACCAACAAATTTTGCAGCATAATGTAGGGCCCAGTGTGAGAAAGCTGGGTCTCCCTCAGAGGTCATGGGTCTTCCAGCAGGACAATGACCCAAAACACACTTCAAAAAGCACTAGAAAATGGTTTGAGAGAAAGCACTGGAGACTTCTAAAGTGGCCAGCAATGAGTCCAGACCTGAATCCCATAGAACACCTGTGGAGAGATCTCAAAATGGCAGTTTGGAGAAGGCACCCTTCAAATCTCAGGGACCTGGAGAAATTTGCCAAAGAAGAATGGTCTAAAATTCCAGCAGAGCATTGTAAGAAACTCATTGATGGTTACCGGAAGCGGTTGTTCGCAGTTATTTTGTCTAAAGGTTGTGCTACCAAGTATTAGGCTGAGGGTGCCAATACTTTTGTCCGGCCCATTTTTGGAGTTTTGTGTAAAATGATCAATGATTTGACTTTTTTTTCATTCTCTTTTGTGTTTTTTCATTGCAAGCAAAATAAATGAAGATATTATTACCAAAGCATTTATATTCATACCTTCTAGTATTCGTTTTTGTAGTGTGAAAATCCAAAATGTTTCTCTTGCTAGCAACTTCTGCCTTGAATCTCCTCCCTTTAGAAGCTTGTGGACTTTCTAAATACCCTTGAACCTAAAAGAACTACAATTCCCATGATGCCTGTACAAAATGTTTAGACGGCATGGAAGCATTCACTGCATTGGGATTAACTGCATCAGATAAATGCCGGCGTATTCTTATTTTTAGCAGACCTGATCTGCATCCCACATATTGTAAATGACAAGCAACACAGGTAATTACATAGATCACATTTTCTGAGTTGCAATTAATATAATTTTTTTTATTTTATAAGATGTTTCCGTTACTCTTGATTGAAAATGGCGAGATTTTTCTGCATAATTACATGCCTTGCATTTATTATGTCCACGATGGTATCCAACCACGTTTTATTTGTAAATTTTGCTACTTTTAAAGTTACTTGGGGACAACAGCATACCCAGTGTAGGAGCCCTTTTCGCCACAAAACAGATCTCATTGGACACCACATTTTTCAGTATGGGATCCTGACATAATACTGGTAGATATCTCTTTACAATATATCTAACCATTTTAAATTGGGGACTATATGTGGTGGAGAAGGTAATGACATTACCATCCCTCATTTTAGAGACCTGATGTTTGTAATTATTTGCATTTGTTGTCAATGTCTCCCTATTTATATGTGCAACAATGTTTCTTGCCCTATTTAAACTTCATTCTGGATATCCTCTATGTTTTAATTTGTTACAAGTTTTCATTATTTCTTTATCACATCTATACTTATCTGAACAATTTCTTTTGATTCGGATTAACTCTCCCACTGATACATTTTTTACCACATGTGATGGATGACATGAATTGGTCTGCAATATAGAAATGGTGACTGTCAGTTTGACATATGGTAGAATTTTAATGTTATCATCTTGTCTTACCAATTCTATATCCAAAAAGGAAATTTTTTCTCTATCATGATTTAGCGTAAATTGTAAATTCATATTATTATTGTTGAGATAGTAAGCAAATGCTGGTATGTCTGTTTCTGGACCTTCCCATATCAACAACAGGTTGTCTATAAAACGACCATACCACCTGTAAGTATGTGAGCCAGAGGGCGCTGTTGAGCGACCCAGGGCAGGCCAGAAAAGGCCTTCAGCCACACCTTTGGGTGGTGGCACATAACTCCAGGAGGGCTGGAGTGTCCTGCAGGAAGCAGGAAGTGGTGGACCAGCTAGGACAGAGAGAGAGGCTCTGTCCCAGAGGGCTAGCGTCCACAGGAGTGGACCAGCTAGGACAGAGAGAGAGGCTCTGTCCCAGAGGGCTGGCGTCCACAGGAGTGGACCAGCTAGGATAGAGAGATAGGCTCTGTCCCAGAGGGCTGGCGTCCACAGAGGACTATTGCTGGAGCTGAGCAACAGTCAGGACAGTTAGGGGCTCAAGGAGTGAGTTAGGCCCTAACTGTGGCATAGGTTTTTTGTTGTTTTGTTATGTTGCAGTTAAGCTGAATAAAGCCACTTTTATTTACACTTGGACCGTCTGAAAGCTATCTTTCCGGCGCCCAGTACCATGAACCACCGCTGTCCGGACCAGGAGAAGCCGCCATTTTGAGTTTAATTCCCCAAATTGTCACATATGGTGGAGAACGCGCGCATAAAGAGATCCACGCAAGTCCTGGAAGACAAGTGTTTGGTGACTGCAGTACTGCTAAGTGTGCATTGTGGCCTACAGCTGGAAGAAATCGGTGATTTCAACTGAGAAGCCCAGAAAGGGGTGAGTGAATTGCAACATAGCAAACTGTGTGCAAAAACTGGTGAAAGTAAAACTCTGGAAGAGGAATCCAGGGAATGGACTTTGTGTATACTGTGGCACAGAAGTCTATAAAGTACTTGCTGATGGCAAGAAAGTAAGCAATGTGTATAGAAGCTGGATATTGCAAACAGTCTATGTGAAAGGCTATGGTGCCATGTTGGTGTTTTCTGTGGAAGACAGAAGAAAATGCTGGTTGTTGTAGTGCCACATAAATAGAAGCTGGATATTGCAAACAAGTGTATGTGAAAGGCTATGGTGCCATGTTGGTGTTTTCTGTGGAAGACAGAAGAAAATGCTGGTTGTTGTAGTGCCACATAAGTTAACTGTGTGAATACAGGTGACTGCAGAAGATAGCAAAAAGTTGCTGCCGGTTGAACCCAAGGTTGCTGTGGAATATTGTGTAATTTTGTTAGTAAACCATGGGCAAGAAAAAGAGAATTTCAGCTTGTAAAAAAGCAGAGAAGTCATGCACAGGTTTATTAGTGCAGCAGTCTGAATGCAGAGAGACACAAAACCCGGAACAGATCATGTGGAATGCAAGTAAAGATAAAGGGTTGCATGATGGTGACTCAATTTTTCTAAAGCACCTCTGTTCTATGATGGAATATGTCCCTGCTGAGTGTGTGTCTCATAATGGAGTGCATGAACGCGCCAAAGATGAAAATGTTAGGGTACAGCAGCTTCAAGATGACAATAAAACCATCAGGTTCATGTATGAGAATGAAATATCTGATTGGAAATGGCAACTTTTGGTATCAGAAAGAGAGAACCTTAAGTTGAAGGCAGAGCTTGACTCTATGAAGAGGTTATATCCTAGTCATTGTGAAAATGTGGTACTGGGTTTGCCTGGAATGGACTGTGTCACTAAGAAAGAGTTTGCTGAAATGAAATGTGCTCTAGCTAATGAAGTTATACAGAGTGTAGAGCAGAAGCAAGTGCTTGAGAAGCAATTGCAGGATTTAAAGGAGCAGCATGTCCAAGACTCCATTGCCAAAGAGAGTGTCATTGAAAAATTAAGAGATGACCTTGAAACTGCTAAACGTGAGAGAAGTGAATTTTTGCAGAGTCAATCAGAATGTCTGGATGACAAAGTCAGGATGTGTGAAAAACTTTCGGTTGCCTTGATTGACAAAGAAAATGAAATTGCCGAGCTGAGGAAGCATGTGTCTGACCGAGACAGTGATTTAGAATCTGTGGTGCAGACATTGCAGTCAGAGCAAAACTTGCATCAGGTTCGCCTAAGTGGTGAAATCCACGAATGGCGAAGTAGAGCTGGAGTTCTGGAACAAAGAGAAAGGGAACTCAAAGCTAGAATATGTAGCCTGGAGAGGGCGCTGTCAGGATCTTGTGAAGATAATGAGAAGTTGTCTGTTTTGGTGCAAAATAAAGACAAAGATTTGATGGAGATGTCGTCTGTCCATGCTCAGAAAGTGCAAGCCTTACAGGAGAGTCATAAAAAAGTAGAGACTCAACTTCAAGTGATGCAACTAAAAGTCACAGAAGGGGACAGATTTCAAGCAGAACTGCTAGGCAAGGCAAATAGACTACAGGTGGAATTGAATAATGTCACAAGGCTTCTTTCTCAAGCAGACAGCAAGTTTATCAAACTTTCCAAAGATTTTTCTACACTAGAATCTCAGCTTCAGGACACTCAGGAACTTTTGCAAGAAGAAACTTGTCAGAAGCTTGACCTTAGTACAAAACTAAAACAAATGGAAGATGAGAAAAATGGTTTCCTTGAGCAACTAGAGGAAGAGGAGATAGCAAAAAGAGATTTGACAAAGCAGATTTCAACACTACAGGCTCAGGCGACTGATATGAAGAAAAAAATGGAAGATAGTATTGGGTCCTTGGACTCTGTTGAAGAACTAAAGGAAAGGTTGCAAAAGGAGCTAGAAGCTACAAATCAACGGTTTTAGGAGAAGGTTGCTGTTTATGACAAACTTGAGAAGACGAAAATTAGACTGCAGCAGGAACTAGAAGATGTAGGTGTAGACCTTGATCATCAACGTCGGATGGTGTCAAATTTGGAAAGAAAGCAGAAAAAGTTTGATCAGCTGCTTGGTGAAGAGAAGACTCTTTCTGCTAGATATGCAGAAGAACGTGACTGTGCTGAAGCAGAGGCCCTTGAATTTAAGGCTGAGTTAGAGAGGCTCAACAAGCAACTGTGCACTGAAATGGAGAATTTGGTTAGCTCCAAGGATGAAGTTGAGAAAAACCTGGAATCTGTGCAGATATTGTATGAGAACAAAGCTAATGCTTATGACAAGCTGGAAAAGGCCAAGAGTGAATTGGACCTCCAGATAGAAGACATGAAGATTCAGTTTGAGGGAAACCTGTCTAATTTGTATGCTGAGATTGTAGATCTAAAAATGCTTGTTGCTAAACTAAAGGTGCAAGTGAGCCAGCAGGAGGAAATTGCACGCATCAAGGAACAGCTGGAGTTGCAGATGGATCAAGTGAAGCGCGAGTCAGAAATAAAGCTGCAAGGTGCACTAGTAAAGACTGAGATGGAAGCGGCACAGAAAAATGTCGCAGTGAAGAAAGTTCTGGAGCTGGAATCAGAGATTTGTGCGCTACAGAAGGCGTTAGAATTGGGAAAAGCTGCCAGCATAGAGGCAGAGAAAGGAGAATCATTAAGTCAGACAGACATGAGTGATCCTGAAAAATGTGAGGAGGCCAAAGAAGGTCCAACAGAAGAAGAAACTGTGATTGGTCACACACTGCCTGTGACAGAGTGGGTCCAGCCTCAAACCAATGAGGTCCAAAGCCTAGAGGGCTGTGAGATGGTAAATAAGGTGAAGGGTCACCAAAAGTGTGGAACAAGAGTCCGTAAGAAGACTGACCACACATGTGTTGTCCCAACAGCTAAAGTGTCTGAAGCCATTGTGGATAAAGGTGTTGCTGTGCCTGTCTCTAGCCAAATGTCTGGTGGACAAACGGTGGATGGTGACTCCATGTTGTCTGTGAAGGGGGAGTCAAGAAGTAAGAGATGGTTACATGTCACCAATGATGTGACAGTTGTTAAAGACATGCCAGAAAATGTAGTTCAGCGTGAGCTATTTTGTGAGGGTGTACGGTATGGCCCTCGTGCAGAAAGAGAAGATATTGCAGTACAGAGATTGTTTATCTCAAACAAAGAGGAGAGCAAGAAGCCTATGTCTCCTAAAATTCTAAGCCTTGATGGTGATGGCAAAGTTTGCTTTGAGATGAAGGTTACGGAAAAAGTTCCCGTGATACAGTTATACTCTAAAGACATTGATGTGCATGAAGTACGTGATAGTTGGTCTCTGAGCTCCTGCGAATTCATGATAGGTGAAGATGAAGATTTTTACGGCTATTCACTAAAGGGATCAAAGTCATGCAATGGGATGGCTGAAGACTATGGCGAGAAATGTGATGAAAATGATGTGATGCCCTGTATGGCGAATTGTGAAGATGATGAAGAAAAACTTGCCTTTGCACAGAAGGGCCAGGATCTTGGCGTAGCAGTTAAAGTGAGGAGAAACCGGAAATGTCAAGTAGCCGGAATCTGAAAGAAGAGACCGCCAGATTGGAACTTCTGGAGAGACACTGGACAGGCATACATGGTTGAAGAGGGACTTCATCATAGGATGTCTCGTCCCATTGTAGCTCACCCCATGGGTAGTGAGCTGAGGTGGAGGGTATGTAAGTATGTGAGCCAGAGGGCGCTGTTGAGCGACCCAGGCCAGGCCAGAAAAGGCCTTCAGCCACACCTTTGGGTGGTGGCACGTAACTCCAGGAGGGCTGGAGTGTCCTGCAGGAAGCAGGAAGTGGTGGACCAGCTAGGACAGAGAGAGAGAGGCTCTGTCCCAGAGGGCTGGCGTCCACAGGAGTGGACCAGCTAGGACAGAGAGATAGGCTCTGTCCCAGAGGGCTGGCGTCCACAGAGGACTGTTGCTGGAGCTGAGCAACAGTCAGGACAGTTAGGGGCTCAAGGAGTGAGTTAGGCCCTAACTGTGGCATAGGTTTTTTGTTGTTTTGTTATGTTGCAGTTAAGCTGAATAAAGCCACTTTTATTTACACTTGGACCGTCTGAAAGCTATCTTTCCGGCGCCCAGTACCATGAACCACCGCTGTCCGGACCAGGAGAAGCCGCCATTTTGAGTTTAATTCCCCAAATTGTCACACACCTAATATAATATGCGCTCCAGAAGGCCAGCCCAGTATAATGCTCCTCAGTGACCCCACACAGTATAATATGCTCCACAGTGGCCCGACACAATATAATATGATCTCCAGAGGGCCCCCCAGTATAATGCTCCACAGTGGCCCCACACAGTATAATATACTCCCAAGAGCCTCAAGCCGCTTCAGGCGAACCTCTCAAAATTCGTTTTGATGAATATTCGTGAGGTTCAACCCTCCAGTTAATTTCAGTGCTATTATTATAATTTGGGGTCTATACAGACCCCAGAGTTTAATAATTGGAGGCCCAGGAGAGGTGATGGAAAATAACAAACAGTTATACTCACCTTGTCTCACCTCTCCTGGGCATCCTCGCGTCGATCCACTATTTCTGTCAGCTTCCTTTTCAGGTCTGTAGATGATATCACACGTACCAAACATCACCACTGACGCCTGTGATTGGACCTTAGCAGCCACATGAGGCATGCTGACGTTATGACATCAGCAACCCTACCTCAATGCTGAGGCCCAATCACAGGCCTCAGTGATAACGTCTGGAACATGTGACAGGCCAGATATGTCCAGAAGATGACGCCGGATTGCCGGACACCCAGATGAGGCGAGTATAAATGTTTGTTATTTTTATAGACCTCCCCATGGCAGGCTTCTATTGGAAAGGGGCTCTTTTCCATTAGCAATGTGGCCGATGTGTTCCCTGATTTGATTCATCAGGCTCCGGATCTGGGGGGCCCCTTTGGGATGGGGGCCCTGGGCAATTGCCCAGTCTTCCATCCCCTAACACCGGCCCTGTCCCTAATGCTCCCCTAAATCAATTTTATCCCTGTATTAATGAGGTTCTCATATCATTATTGCTCTCAGTTGCCCTAACAGCATATTATTGTGTTCAAAGTATGAAAAAAATAAATAAAACTCATATTCAACTACCCCTGATCCCCATTCCACAGAGCCAAAGCCGCCGTTAAATCTTCTTGTTCTAACCTGTAGGCCGCAAATCACTTGAGGACTGTAGCCTACAAATCATGATCATGACAATACATCTGTATTCCTGCCCAGTGATGTCATTGCGCTTGTCTGTGCCGGAATGTAGATGTGTTGTGATCACAGTGCCTTGATGGCTGCAGGCTTGAAGTGGCTTAAAGCCTACAGGTTAAGGCAGGGTAGAGCAAGAAGCCAGAAACTTCCTCCTGTACACTGCAGAAACACTTGAAATTGCTTGTTGTGTGTGTGGTGACCCTGGGATGGGCTCCCCAGAGTCAGTGGGTCTGGTGCCGCCACCCCCTCTTCATCCCGCTAGCTTCACCTCTGATCTTTAGGTAATGCTTACTTGCTATTTATTTTCTGCAGTATTGACTGTTTGATTTAATTTGATCTCTGCACCGACGACAGTTTGGCTACTGTAACATCCTTGCCCGTTCGGGCTTTGGCGCCATCCTCCAGGCACAGGCTGTAGTGCAGGAGGCATATCCGGTTGTGATTCCTTCCTTTGGGTTTTTCTTGTATTGTCTGAACACTGTCCTATTCCCTCACCTCCTTAATTGATTTTCCGCCACACCCATCTCCTTCACCTAGCTTCCCCTCTGCTCCTCTAATAGTTAATTTTAGCTTACCTGTGTGATTGAAAGCCTATCCTCCTATCAAGTCTGGGGCAGGTTCTTCCTTCCTATTTATTGTTTTCTCACATTCACATTGGCGCTTGCTATTGAATTGTGCGTGCAGGCTATTTACTCTTGCTGTTTAGTTACCTGTATTCTTATTCCTGACCTCTGGCTTTAACTTTGACTATTCTCTTGGATTTCGATTCTGTACTGCATTGCACGACTGTTCCTGACCCCTTGGATAGCTGACCTTCCTTTTGTTGTTTGTCCTGTCTGCATTCTGTGTTATCACTTATATTAAGAAGGGATCGCTGCCCAGTTGCTGGCTGTCGCCTAGGACAGTTCAGGCAAGTAGCCAGGGACAGTGGGGGGAGGTCCAGCTTAGGGTTCACTGTCTTGTCATGTCCCTCCTCCCAGGGTTCACTAGCAGGGTTCACCAGCAGCTACTGGGGAATCGCTCCTCTAGCAATTCCCTTACAGCTACCTTGTCTAAAAGGAATCTCAGGTAGTCTGAGCTTTACTGTATGTTTCAATAATGACTCATGCAACTGCCATAGTAACCTGGAGCAACATTGTGAATGTTTGCATAGACAGTCTCTGTATAACCATGAGGAAATGTAATGTTTTATCTAAACAGTTGAGTAAAACATATTTAGTGAATGTTGTGTAGACATGTATTTTCTAAGGTCAGATTTATGGCAACACCTCCCTATATGACCTGTGTACTGACAACAGGAAATGTCCATCTATCAGTGTTTCTCAGCTCCAGTCCCCAAGGAACTGAAACAATATATCCATCCATCAGAAATATTCAGGCATTCCTCTAACTTAGTGTACAAGTTGTTGGCTCTTAGAATAAATAATTTCTCTGTTTGCTAGTTTGTCTTCTTTCTAAATCATGCATCTGACATCTTTGTTACAATTTGTGATATAAAAAGTCCCTCTACAATCACACAAGTTGTACCAAATCACAAAACAACATAAAGAAGATTGAGTCTGAAAAACATGGTGCACCATACTATAGAGGTCACTATTTTGAGCTTCCTATATCATCCGCAACTACAAGACCATCAAATCAGGTTATGGTATATCAGCATAATAAGGTTTATGCACATACCGTATACCTTCTTTATAAGTAATTAAAATGGGTCTCAAAATACCAATTTCACAACCTTTTCTGGTCCTGAAGAAATTACTATAAATGGGCCTTCAACTATTGGACAAACCATCAGCAGATTTGCCTTTAATACCATTTTTATTCTGATGGCATCTGGCTACCGTGACATCACCCCTGCAGTACTATAAAACACTAGTGACTGTCTCTCTGCTGTCTCTAACATCATGTCTTCTCTTTATCTGAAATTGAATCTTTCAAAAACTGAACTTCTTGTGCTCCCTCCATCCACTAACCAACCTAGCCCTGATACCTGCATTTCTGCCCGTAGTCTTACTATTACACTGAGGCAGTACGCTCGTTGTCTTGGGGTTGTATTTGACTCTGTTCTCACCTTTACCCCACATATTCAGACACTTGCACGTTCGTGTCACCAGCAGCTCAAAAACATCTCTAGAATTTGCCCTTTTCTCACTGTGGAAACATCAAAAACCCTCATTGTCACTCTGATTCACTCTTGTCTTAACTACTGCAATTCTGTTCTAATTGGGCTTCCTCTTATTAAGCTTTCCCCTTTGCAATCTGTCCTGAATGCAGTCTCCAGACTCATCTTTCTGTCAAACCGGTATCCACATGCATCTATCTTGTGTCAGTCACTGTACTGGTTGCCCATCCACCACAGAATACAATATAAATTTATCACACTCACACATAAATCCATCCATAGTGCTGCACCTCCCTACATCTCCAAGCTCGTCACTGTCTAGAGCCCTAACCATCCTCTCCATTCTGCCAATGACCTTAGACTTGCATCCTGTTATCTGAACATCCCACTCCCATCTCCAATACTTTTCTCGAGCTGCAGTGGTGCTCTGGAATGCTTTATCCCAGACAATCAGATTAATAACCAGATATTTTGCCTTCCTCTGGATCAACACTGTAGGGTACTGTAGGGTTATAGGTTGGACTTGATGGACTGGTGTCTTCATCCAACCTCATCTACTATGTAACTATGTAACTATATAGCAGCTTCAAAACTGCCCTAAAATCACATCTGTTTAGGTAGGCTTATCACATGACCTGATCACATTGTTCTACACCTCTGCACACTAAGCTAACACTTCTTATCCTAAACTATTCTTTCTACTCCATTCCTCAGAACCTGTCCCCTCCATCTAGAAGTTGCTCTGCATGATCTGTATATTCACAGATACCAGCTAGTGATGGGCTCATACAGCTTCAGTTATATGACCTTATTTATTAAAAGATGGCTGGACCATTGTACTAAACAAGCCCTCTTACCTCTTCTGTCTCCCTATTTCATCATAGATTGTAAGCTCTCGTGAGCAAGTCCCTCACTCCTATTGTTTGATACGTTAATGCTTTGTCATATTGTAATGTCACCTTCTGATTTGTGCTGCGGAATATGTTGGTGCTATATAAATAAAGTTATTATTATTATTATTTTTATTATTCAACAGTTACTTGTAAACAGGTTAGACTACCTGAATTAGAGCATTCCTAAGTACTGTACATGAGAAATTTGAGGCATAAGTAGGAGAAACTGAGGTAGGGTGTAGTAGGGTGATAAGTAAGTATAGGTCTTTGGAAAATTAAAAAAAAATGTCTACTAAAGGTGTAGGTATAGGTTAGAATCATAATATGATGGCTGCATCAAGAATGGTTCGAAAAGCATAATAAAGTGAAAAACAATAAGAAACACAAATCTGCCTATTTTGGTGAGACTGGCCAACTGTTTGATCTTTATGAGTGTGCCCCAACTCTTTCCAGATAAGGACTGAGTATGAGGAGTATGATGACTATTTCACATGCTTAATCATCTGTTTTCAGGAGAAATGACTAACAGCCACAATTGTCTGGCAGTGGTTTACTCTCTTGCCCCTGTTAAAAACACATGTTGGGGGTTGGGGGGAATAGTAGTCAACCAAATCAGTGTTTGATGGACTGCTATTCAATGCGTATAGCCTTCTTTAGTCCTAACAAGTACTTTAGATGTAATTTATGATTAATAATTGATTACATGCATAATGACACCTTGAGATTCCTGGCTAACAGTGAAACTTATTGCTGCAGCATCTGCTATAACATATCAATCCTTACAATACCAAAATCATTTATTTCTTCATTTCATAAACTCTGTCTGTATTTCCAGATCATGCTGCCCTAGCTACTAAGATTAAATATAACTGGCCAATTATTGTCACAATTTGCTCATATTGAGTATTAATAATGCTAATTCTCCAGTGTTATTGAAGGAGAAGATCAAGACCTTATCTACAATCATACTCTCATAAAAAGATGTATTGTTGAAGACATACCCTTAATGAATAATATAACCTTACAGAATAATCTACCATAGTGTAACTAAATAACATCACCATAGACTGACTAAATAACACAGCCATACCATGACTGCGTGAACACCAGCATATTGTGACTAAATACCACCATACCTTTACTAACAGACGAACTAAACTAAAGGTAGTTGGCTGAATCGGACGCTCTTGCTAAAATTAACAATTTATTAAATAAAAATAAATAAATATAAATAACAGTGCAACGCATAACAGTGTCATGTATGAAGATGATTTTGCTATGAAAGGCATGATTCTTTTTGTACCATGAAAGAAAGTGGTTAGCCAGAAACTCCATATACTTTGCAGAGGTCATTTTCACACCTTTAGGGACCCTAAAGGGGCCTACCAGCTCTCTCCCCATGATTCTGGTCCAAAACATGACTCTGCCACCTCTTTGCTAACTTTACTGCTTTGTTGGGACATAGTGGCCATCCACCAAACATCCTCTACTCCATCTATCTGGACCATCCAGGGTTGCACAGCATTCATCAGTAAACAAGACTGTTTCAAAATTAGACATCATGTATGTCTGGGTCCACAACAAAAGTTTGTAAGCACTGTTTTTATTAGTGGTCAAATCGTAGGTTTAGGCACAGCTGCAAGCCTCTGGATGATCCTACACCTTGAGGTATGTGGGACTCCAGAGACACCAGCAGCTTCAAATACCTGTTTGCGTCTTTGTAATGGTATTTTAGCAGCTGCTTTCTTAATCCAATTAATTTGTCTGGTAGAACCATCTGCGCCCTGAATCAGCCACCAATCTCTTCACAGCACGATGATCACACTTAAGTTTTCATGAACTATCTAATGTTTTCATACCTTGTCCAAGGCATTGTACTATTTGACGCTTTTCGGTAGCAGAGAGATCCTTTTTCTTTCTCATATTTCTTGAAACTGTTGGCCTGCTTAATAATGTGGAACATCCTTCTTAAGTAGGTTTCTTTCAATTGGGCTCGCCTGGTAAACTAATTATCAAAGGCCTTTGAGATTGATTTCAGTGATCCAAACAGCCATGAGACACAATACCATCCAAGAGTTTAATTGAAAAACAAAAAATGAAATCTGATACTTAAATCTGATTTGCATAATAATTTGTAACGTGGTATAATACCACAATACTGTAACTGAATAATACCACTATATAGTGACTCATAGTTGACAACTTCTTTGAATGTAGTCATATGCATTCTGATTTCTTTAGCTCTTCTTCCAGCCATACCTAATCTCTGTTCTTTTTGCCACACAGACATCTTTGTCTCCAGCTTTTCCAGCACATCCCTACTCACTAAAACAATACACATTTCATATCCTGCATTCCACTTCAATAGTCTCAGCTTGTTGCTATATCTCAATATTATTGCTGACTCCAAAACATTCCCACTGGGCTGCTGATGAATTTCCCAAAATACTGTACTGCAGAAAAAAATATTCTTTCTACCCCTTTTACTTCTACAGATATCCCAAATGAACCACAAGAATAAGCATTAGTAGAGCAATATGGGGGCTTCTGAAGCTGGAACATTTATATTGTAGTGTTTGTGGTTATATGAGGGTATCTGGTACACTAATATGAGGTTATCTGTACAACATTTTCCATTGCCTCTCGCAGTAAGACTCGCAATGGCATTCAGGCCCATCAACCTCCTCCCAAGAATTGTACCCCATCATCACCTGTGCCCTCCCCTCATAAGGACAACATTGGTTCCCAGTATGAGAAAGAGGCAGGTAGTGCAGAGTGGTTTCTGTGAGTATGTAGGTTCTCATTGGTGGAGCAGCAAAGTAGCCCAATGACTGCTGCTCCATTAGTCAGCTTTTGTATTACAAGAAAAAAAAAGAGTGGAGCATTGCTCATTTCCTACCCAATCTTTCTGTTGCCAAGTCCGCTACCAATGACCTCCCTGCCATCGTCAGACTCATCACAACAATACCAACCCTCTACTGTATTTGCCGCTGGACATGGAGTACTTAGTGGCAAATACAGCTCTGCATAAACTTACATGGCTCGGAACTACAGCAACAGTCATAATGAAAATAGTTGTCACAGTGATCACAACTATGGAAATGAAAGGCATAGTAGTAGGCTAGGCGTAGATTGTGAAAACAGGGGGCATTCTAAATGTTCTGAGCTTTAACAGTAGCAGAATATGAGATCAGTTGCACTTTAGATTTCAGCATGTATTGATACAACAGTAAAATGTCAAGGTTAAACTTTAAGCGGATATTTCACCACCTCCAACAACTATTTGCATCCTTTAATACATGCTGTTCACTGATTCGGGAGCGGTTGGAATTTTTTCTCTGTCTCTCACTAGAGATGGGCGAACCTCTGAAGATTCGCTTCAGCCTGGGTTCGGATGAGTCGACCATTTGGTTCGTTTTGGTCAGAACTTGTTCAGATAGAACTGAAAGAGAAACTATTATACTTTGGGGTTCCTTCACACTCTATATACAGGTAAAAACCCAGGAGAGGTGTAAAAAAAAAAAACATTTATACTCACCTTCTCTCACCACTTCTGGGGCTCCTCAAGCACTCTCTGATGAACACAAAACTTTTGGAAAATTCTGGTCAAATCCGTTTGAATCCAAGCCGATTCACTCATCTCTATCCCTCGACATTCCATTCCTGAGCAATCATTTCAGTTAGTTTCAGCACAATTATACTTTCTGCTGTCAGATGGGTGGTCTGTCTGCTCCAGCCAAGGACCGCCCATCTGACAATAGAGAGTATGATTGCACTCAAATTAACAGAAATGATTACTTGGGAATGGTGAGAGCAAGAGAAAAAATTTCAACTGTGCCAGAATCAGAGGAGCTGCACAGATTGAAGAATGCAGTTAGCTGGAGTTGGTGGAGGTGGTGAAAGGTCTTCTTTAAATTAAATTAAATTAATATATAGAAAAAGTTCAAATGCACTGTTGAAAACATCCACTTCCTTGCTTATGTTATTAGGACTCAGATTCCTCGTGGCTTTGAAGATTGAAAGTTTCAAAATGTAACATAACCTAACACCATCTGTTCTGGACTATTTTCAGTGTAGTGAGATGTAAAGAAAGTTGGCACTACCCACAGTACAGCTTATTTTTTCCACATAAGAGAGAGTTGCAGCTTGCTTTATCCACTCATCAATGGAAGATGACAGGAAAACAGCACAACTCACTTGTCCCCTTTAAAATCCCTTATTATTCAAGCTCAAAATCACATAGCATCACAGGTAACAAACAGCGCACCCACAGGATTATGGCCATTTCTGTTGTTTATTTTTGAGCCATAAAGAAGTTAAAAAAAATAAATAAATATTAATATACAGTCATATGAAAAAGTTTGGGCACCCCTATTAATCTTAATCATTTTTAGTTCTAAATATTTGGGTGTTTGCAACAGCCATTTCAATTTGATATATCTAATAACTGATGGACACAGTAATATTTCAGGATTGAAATGAGGTTTATTGTACTAACAGAAAATGTGCAATATGCATTAAACCAAAATTTGACCGGTGCAAAAATTTGGGTACCCTTATCATTTTATTGATTTGAATACTCCTAACTACTTTTTACTGACTTACTGAAGCACAAAATTGGTTTTGTAACCTCACTGAGCTTTGAACTTCATAGCCAGGTGTATCCAATCATGAGAAAAGGTATTTAAGGTGGCCAATTGCAAGTTGTTCTCCTATTTGAATCTCCTCTGAAGAGTGGCATCATGGGCTCCTCCAAACAACTCTCAAATGATCTGAAAACAAAGATTGTTCAACATAGTTGTTCAGGGGAAGGATACAAAAAGTTGTCTCAGAGATTTAACCTGTCAGTTTCCACTGTGAGGAACATAGTAAGGAAATGGAAGACCACAGGGACAGTTCTTGTTAAGCCCAGAAGTGGCAGGCCAAGAAAAATATCAGAAAGGCAGAGAAGAAGAATGGTGAGAACAGTCAAGAACAATCCACAGACCACCTCCAAAGAGCTGCAGCATCATCTTGCTGCAGATGGTGTCACTGTGCATCGGTCAACAATACAGCACACTTTGCACAAGGAGAAGCTGTATGGGAGAGTGATGCGAAAGAAGCTGTTTCTGAAAGCACGCCACAAACAGAGTCGCCTGAGGTATGCAAAAGCACATTTGGACAAGCCAGCTTCATTTTGGAAGAAGGTCCTGTGGACTGATGAAACAAAGATTGAGTTGTTTGGTCATACAAAAAGGCGTTATGCATGGTGTAAAAAAACACAGCATTCCAAGAAAAACACTTGCTACCCACTGTAAAATTTGGTGGAGGTTCCATCATGCTTTGGGGCTGTGTGGCCAATGCCGGCACCGGGAATCTTGTTAAAGTTGAGGGTCGCATGGATTCAACTCAGTATCAGCAGATTCTTGAGAATAATGTACAAGAATCAGTGACGAATTTGAAGTTACGCGCGGGGATGGATATTTCAGCAAGACAATGATCCAAAACACAGCTCCAAATCTACTCAGGCATTCATGCAGAGGAACAATTACAATGTTCTGGAATGGCCATCCCAGTCCCCAGGCCTGAATATCATTGAACATCTGTGGGATAATTTGAAGCGGTCTGTCCATGCTCGGCGAACATCAAACTTAACTGAACTGGAATTGTTTTGTAAAGAGGAATGGTCAAAAATACCTTCATCCAGGATCCAGGAACTGATTAAAAGCTACAGGAAGCGACTAGAGGCTGTTATTTTTGCAAAAGGAGGATCTACTAAATATTAATGTCACTTTTCTGTTGAGGTGCCCATACTTTTGCACTTGTCAAATTTTGGTTTAATGCATATTGCACATTTTCTGTTCATACAATAAACCTCATTTCAATCCTGAAATATTACTGTGTCCATCAGTTATTAGATATATCAAATTGAAATGGCTGTTGCAAACACCCAAATATTTAGAACTAAAAATGATTAAGATTAATAGGGGTGCCCAAACTTTTTCATATGACTGTATATAGAGATATATATATATAATTATTTGAAAAACAGGCATAGTAGTGGTTGTCATTGTAGATGTTCATCTTTATTTCTAAACAGGTCTCTAAGATCCAAAACATTTATGCCTTATTCACACATCCATGGCCATTTGGGAGATACACAAAGTTTTCCATCCAAGTTTACATGTATGTCATGTTTTGTCCATTTTCCATATGTGACAACCATTTTTGTTTAACAATTTTTGAAGACATTGTGAGGAATCTATAACGTTTGCTACACCAGTCTTAATTCATTCCCTTGCTGGCAAAAGATGTTGCTCCAACATCTTAACAATTTTGAGGCATTTTAATAGAAACCATGCACCAAAATGTCAGGGACTGACATAAATTTCAGGTATAACTCACGTCAGTTCTCTGGCTTGAGTTATGGGAAATTTATCGTGCCTAAGCACCCCCAGCTCACCTTTATCTCCTCCATGCTCCACCCAGTTTTCAAAGAAGTGGCGGCCAGGTCAGTAAATGTGGTGTATTTTTGGCACAATCTGGCATGCACCAAAAATGCTATGTAAATTTTCCCCACTTGATCTGTAAAAACTGAAAGTATATGAATGGCCTCTGTGTGTTTCCTGTGACTTTTACTGACCCATAGACTTCAATGGTCAAGTTTGCACCATAAAAAGTACCAAAGTAATACATGGCTTATTTTGGATTATATTCATGAATTTTACATAATTCAGCATTAAACTGGTTCTTGCATGATCTCAGGAAATACAGTTCATATGGGGAAGTCCTTTGTGATTTTATTGTATTCGACAGGGCATATTTTGTACATATTGATGTTTCAATCCTCATAGTGTCAAATACAGTTTTCTCCCTCTTTAGCAAATCTCTTCATGTCATGGTGAAAGGAGGAGTATATCTTTTATTACACTAATGACCTTTTCGAAAAATTGTGGCTAGTAGTCCCAATTTTATTAAGATTTTGCTTTCTCTGCAATGTTTTTGAAAATGTGGATACTATAGAAGTGGTGTATATAAATATTCCACATTTAGAAAAAATTGTGATATTGTTGCATCAGATTATTTATGGAATAGAATGAAAGATATGTCATTTAGTATAAGTCTGGTGTTCTATTAGAAAGCTAAAATCACAAACAGAGGAACATGTCAACAACAATAAAAATAAAAAAATATCTTCATCTGCTGAAGCAAAACATTTTATAGACCAGGGGTAGGCAACCTTTTTTGTTCGGCGTGCCGATTTCGATTAAAGAAATCAAAGTTGAGGTACTCGGAGTGCCAGTCAATAATTGTAAGTTTGATGACCCCTGCACACGATATTATGCCCCATAGCGGACCCTGCACACGGTATTATGCCCCATAGCAGCCCCTGCACACAGTATCTGAAAACTGCCAAAAACTAGTATTTTATACACATTTAATGGGTAAAAATTTATTATCTGACTGACGGAACTTCCGTTTGTCAGAAATGTTTTATACGTTCATCGCTAGTGATAATTGCTATTATTTTAGCGTGTAACGGATATCACTAGAGAGGCGGGCGGTGTAATTCACTCTATAAATATCAGGTATGGACAGGACAGGGACAGTGAAAAAATGTAAATTTTATTAGTGACTTTGTGCATGTGTTGTGTAAGTGTTTGGTGCGACACATTTGGCGCTGCGACCTGGACGATGGTAAACATCTGGGTCACAGCGCCAATAAACTTCCTGGTTAGGTTCAGAGGAGTATTACATAAGAATACCCCTGTGATTAGGCTCAGAGGGGTATTACATTATTTCTGTATGTGACATTATTCCTGTATGTGACAATCAGAGAGCTACAGTACAGTATGCTCTCTGATTGATAGGAGAGGGGATAACATTGACAGAAGTCCCTGCTACCCCCCCCTGGGGGTCATCTCTAGCTTATGCACAGACAATGATGAGTTATCATTGTCTCTGCAGTCTGCAGCTCCTCCTTCCCCTCCTTCCTTAGCTCTAAGATGCTGCCTGAGGCAGGAGGGGGGGGACACTTTAGAGCCCCATTTCTAAGGATCTGTTAGGGCCACAAAGATGCAACTGGATGCATTTTAAAGATGAGAATCCCATCTTTAAAAAGATACCAAGATCTCCATGATAGATGTTACAGATTCAGAGCAATTCACTGTTAAAACGATGTCGGGAATTGAGATCGGCATTGGGATTTCAATGCTGAACATCGTTTTCACCAGCTATTTGCTCAGGATGTGTAAGGACAATCATGGTGATCTTGGTATCATTTTAAAGATGAAATTCTCATCTTTAAAATGAATCCAAGTTTTTCTTTATAGCTTTAACCAATCCTGAGCAATTCACTCAGGTACAGTAGTGAAGCCGGCAATTACCGGCTTCACTACTGTACATAGACTGTGCAGACCCAGGGTGCTGCCACATCCATCTTCAGGCAGCACCTGGCGCTAATGAAATTTTAATAGGATCAGGCACATATCTGGGTGAGGACTCCGTTGCCCGTGCAAGGGAAATATGCCTCGTGTGCCACTCTTGGCATGCGTGCCGGGGGTTGCGACCCCTGTTATAGACAATGGAGTGACAACTGTTTCTTTGGTACAGGGAAGGTACACTTCCTAAGTAAGGAGTAGTTTTGAAATAAATATCTGCAGTAGAGTGGCCTTTTAGATACTGAACATGGGCACTAAGTATTTAGGATAGCTTAAGTAAAAAAGTGATTTATTATATTTTTATTTACATGGATTGATTATTGTAAGTAACATATAATGGTTTCTAAAACATTATTTTCAGGGATGGAACACTTTAAGGTTCCATGTAGTTACATTGGTTCACTGTAGGGTTTAAATTGTCAGATTTGTCCCTCAACTTCATGATTTGAGAAGGACCAACTGGAATCAAAATGTGTATGTGTCAAGTGTACTTGTTCTACTCTGAACTGCAACTTGTTTTTTTAGAATAAAGTATGATTTTAATTGAAATTGAACTGAAGTGCTGGATTACGAAACATTCTTATAATAAATACTGCTCAATCAGTAAAATGTTTTAATCTGACATCAAAGGGCCCAGAATGTCATAGGAAAGGACAGAAAATCTCAAGGAAGACATATAAAATGCTAATAACACATTTGTTAATTACATGAGTCTTAGTGATCCGTTCTCTGCTAATTCTGGTCTTCTGAAACACAAGATCAGCCAGGTGACCGCCAGTTCTGACTCTGTGGTTCATCAAATGTTAGAGTAAAGTAATTTTGATGAACACTTTTGCTATTTATGACTGGTGGGGCACAATATATTACTATGGAATCTCTTTAACTTAAAGCATACCTCCAGTTCTTAACAACTTCTCATAAATGAATAGTACAGGTGAATATAAGAAACTTTGTAATGTATTGTAATACAGAAATCAGTTTACTTTTCCACTTATAAAGATGTTCTCCTCATCATTGTTAGTCAGACTGTTTACATAAGAGAAGGAGGGGGAAGGAGGCTGTTGACTTATTACTAGAGTCTTATCTGGAGCATTTAGCAGTGTCAAAACAACACCCTCTCACTCACAGAGTAGCAGAGTGTAACAGCAGCAATTATTTGTGTTTCTTTTCCAGCACCCTCCACTTCCTCTTCCCCCTCCACTCTTCATAGACTTGTATGTAAAAAATAACTCAGCCTGAACAGTGAAGGAAACATATTTCTTTAATTAGATATATTACAAAGGTTTCTATATTCACCTGTAATATTTATTTATGCAAAGTTGGGGTTACGCTTTAAGTCTAGGATACACTGTCTGCAAGAAAATAAAAATTGAGAGTCTTCAAAAGTTGATACTGAGGGTATCATGTACTTAATGTATATATTTTATATGTAATGGCTAACATTATTTAATTATTTTTTTCTTAAACAGTACAGTGTCTGAACAAATATAATGTCATCATTAAATGTTCACTTGTCATGTAGGTACAAGCAGAAAGAACGCAATGTGAAGCAAACAGGTTAATTTGTGAACCAAAATATTCAGTACATTCAGTGTAGTACAGGTCACATTCCTGTAGGCAAGCATCTTTTTTAGGATGTCTGCCACAACAATCAATCAATGACAGACGAATCTCATTTAAACATCCAAGTAATCCCTTTATCAGCACATCCCAAAGGCCTTTCACACAATAAAGAACAATATGTGATACCCTTTCTCACCTGTGACATTTGACATTGATATGTTATAGAATGTAGCTAACAAATATAGACTACAAATTCGCAATTCACATTTAGCTATTCAAAATGATAACACTTAAAGAGTAACTATCAATTTTTTTTTGTAAATGAATAGTTCAGGTGACTATAAGAAATTTTGCAATATACAGTGGGGAAAAAAGTATTTAGTCGGCCACCAATTGTGCAAGTTCTCCCATTTAAAAAGATGAGAGAGGCCTGTAATTGACATCATAGGTAGACCTCAACTATGAGAGACAAAATGAGAAAATATATCTAGAAAATCACATTGTCTGATTTTTTAAGAATTTATTTGCAAAGTATGGTGGAAAATAAGTATTTGGTCACCTACAAACAAGCAAGATTTCTGGCTCTCACAGACCTGTAACTTCTTCTTTAAGAGGCTCCTCTGTCCTTCACTCATTGCCTGTAGTAATGGCACCTGTTTGACATTGTTATCAGTATAAAAGACACCTGTCCACAACCTCAAACAGTCACACTCCAAACTCCACTATGGTGAAGACCAAAGAGCTGTGGAAGGACGCCAGAAACAAAATGGTAGACCTGCACCAGCCTGGGAAGACTGAATTTGCAATAAGCAAGCAGCTTGGTGAGAAGAAATCAACTGTGGGAGCAATAATTAGAAAATCGAAGACATACAAGACCACTAATAATCTCCCTCGATCAGGGGCTCCACGCACGATCTCACCCCGTGGGGTCAAAATGATCACAAATATGGTGAGCAAGACTCCCAGAACCACATGGGGGGACCTAGTGAATGACCTGCAGAAAGCTGGGACTAACGTAACAAAGGCTTCCGTCAGTAACACACTACGCCGCCAGGGACTCAGATCCTGCAGTGCCAGATGTGTCCCCCTTCTTAAGCCAGTACATACAGTGCTGGCCAAAAGTATTGGCACCCCTGCAATTCTGTCAGATAATACTCAATTTCTTCCAGAAAATGATTGCAATCACAAATGCTTTGGTAATAAAATCTTCATTTAATTTGTCTTCAATGGAAAACCACAAAAAGAATTGTCAAAAAGCCAAATTGGATATAATTCCACACCAAACATAAAAAAAGGGGGTGGACAAAAGTATTGGCACCTTTTGAAAAATCAGGTGATGCTTCTCTAATCTGTGTAATTAACAGCACCTGTTACTTACCTGTGGCACATAACAGGTGGTGGCAATAACTAAATCACACTTGCAGCCAATTAAAATGGATTAAAGTTGACTCAACCTATGTCCTGTGTCCTTGTGTGTACCACATTGAGCATGGAGAAAAGAAAGAAGACCAAAGAACTGTCTGAGGACTTGAGAAGCAAAATTGTGAGGAAGCATGAGCAATCTCAAGGCTACAAGTTCATCTCCAAAGACCTGAATGTTCCTGTGTCTACCGTGCGCAGTGTCATCAAGAAGTTTAAAGCCCATGGCACTGTGGCTAACCTCCCTAGATGTGGACGTAAAAGAAAAATTGACGAGAGATTTCAACGAAAGATTGTGCGGATGGTGGCTAAAGAACCTCGACTAACATCCAAACAAGTTCTAGCTGCCCTGCAGTCCGAGGGTACAACAGTGTCAACCCGTACTATCCGTCGGCGTCTGAATGAAAAGGGACTCTATGGTAGGATACCCAGGAAGACCCCACTTCTGACCCAGAGACATAAAAAAGCCAGGCTGGAGTTTGCCAAAGCTTACCTGAGAAAGCCAAAAACTTTTTGGAAGAATGTTCTCTGGTCAGATGAGACAAAAGTAGAGCTTTTTGGGAAAAGGCATCAACATAGAGTTTACAGGAAAAAAAAAGAGGCCTTCAAAGAAAAGAACACGATCCCTACAGTCAAACATGGTGGAGGTTCCCTGATGTTTTGGGGTTGCTTTGCTGCCTCTGGCACTGGACTGCTTGACCGTGTGCATGGCATTATGAAGTCTGAAGACTACCAACAAATTTTGCAGCATAATGTAGGGCCCAGTGTGAGAAAGCTGGGTCTCCCTCAGAGGTCATGGGTCTTCCAGCAGGACAATGACCCAAAACACTTCAAAAAGCACTAGAAAATGGTTTGAGAGAAAGCACTGGAGACTTCTAAAGTGGCCAGCAATGAGTCCAGACCTGAATCCCATAGAACACCTGTGGAGAGATCTCAAAATGGCAGTTTGGAGAAGGCACCCTTCAAATCTCAGGGACCTGGAGAAATTTGCCAAAGAAGAATGGTCTAAAATTCCAGCAGAGCATTGTAAGAAACTCATTGATGGTTACCGGAAGCGGTTGTTCGCAGTTATTTTGTCTAAAGGTTGTGCTACCAAGTATTAGGCTGAGGGTGCCAATACTTTTGTCCGGCCCATTTTTGGAGTTTTGTGTAAAATGATCAATGATTTGACTTTTTTTTTCATTCTCTTTTGTGTTTTTTCATTGCAAGCAAAATAAATGAAAATATTATTACCAAAGCATTTGTGATTGCAATCATTTTCTGGAAGAAATTGAGTATTATCTGACAGAATTACAGGGGTGCCAATACTTTTGGCCAGCACTGTATCCGGGTCCATCTGAAGTTTGCTAGAGAGCATTTGGATGTTCCAGAAGAGTATTGGGAGAATGTCATATGGTCAGATGAAACCAAAGTAGAACTGTTTGGTAGAAACACAACTCGTCGTGTTTGGAGGAGAGTGAATGCTGAGTTGCATCCAAAGAACACCCTACCTAAGGTGAAGCATGGGGGTGGCAACATCATGCTTTGGGGCTTTTTCTCTGCAAAGGGACCAGGACGACTGATCCGTGTACATGAAAGAATGAATAGGGCCATGTATCGTGAGATTTTGAGTGCAAACCTCCTTCCATCAGCAAGGGCATTGAAGATGAAACGTGGCTGGGTGGGTCTTTCAGCATGACAATGATCCCAAGCACACCACCAGGGCAACAAAGGAGTGGCTTTGAAAGAAGCATTTTAAGGTCCTGGAGTGGCCTAGCCAGTCTCCAGATCTCAACCCCATAGAAAACCTTTGGAGGGTGTTGAAAGTCCGTGTTGTCCAGCGACAGCCCCAAAACATCACTGCTCTAGAGAAGATCTGCATGGAGGAATGGGCCGACATACCAGCAACAGTGTGTGCCAACCTTGTGAAGACTTACAGAAAACGTTTGACCTCTGTCATTGCCAACAAAGTATATACAGTCATATGAAAAGGTTTGGGCACCCCTATTAATCTTAATCATTTTTAGTTCTAAATATTTGGGTGTTTGCAACAGCCATTTCAATTTGCTATATCTAATAACTGATGGACACAGTAATATTTCAGGATTGAAATGAGGTTTATTGTACTAACAGAAAATGTGCAATATGCATTAAACCAAAATTTGACCGGTGCAAAAATTTGGGTACCCTTATCATTTTATTGATTTGAATACTCCTAACTACTTTTTACTGACTTACTGAAGCACAAAATTGGTTTTGTAACCTCACTGAGCTTTGAACTTCATAGCCAGGTGTATCCAATCATGAGAAAAGGTATTTAAGGTGGCCAATTGCAAGTTGTTCTCCTATTTGAATCTCCTCTGAAGAGTGGCATCATGGGCTCCTCAAAATAACTCTCAAATGATCTGAAAACAAAGATTGTTCAACATAGTTGTTCAGGGGAAGGATACAAAAAGTTGTCTCAGAGATTTAACCTGTCAGTTTCCACTGTGAGGAACATAGTAAGGAAATGGAAGACCACAGGGACAGTTCTTGTTAAGCCCAGAAGTGGCAGGCCAAGAAAAATATCAGAAAGGCAGAGAAGAAGAATGGTGAGAACAGTCAAGGACAATCCACAGACCACCTCCAAAGAGCTGCAGCATCATCTTGCTGCAGATGGTGTCACTGTGCATCGGTCAACAATACAGAACACTTTGCACAAGGAGAAGCTGTATGGGAGAGTGATGCAAAAGAAGCCGTTTCTGAAAGCACGCCACAAACAGAGTCGCCTGAGGTATGCAAAAGCACATTTGGACAAGGCAGCTTCATTTTGGAAGAAGGTCCTGTGGACTGATGAAACAAAGATTGAGTTGTTTGGTCATACAAAAAGGCGTTATGCATGGCGTCCAAAAAACACAGCATTCCAAGAAAAACACTTGCTACCCACTGTAAAATTTGGTGGAGGTTCCATCATGCTTTGGGGCTGTGTGGCCAATGCCGGCACCGGGAATCTTGTTAAAGTTGAGGGTCGCATGGATTCAACTCAGTATCAGCAGATTCTTGAGAATAATGTACAAGAATCAGTGACGAATTTGAAGTTACGCCGGGGATGGATATTTCAGCATGACAATGATCCCAAGCACACCACCAGGGCAACAAAGGAGTGGCTTTGAAAGAAGCATTTTAAGGTCCTGGAGTGGCCTAGCCAGTCTCCAGATCTCAACCCCATAGAAAACCTTTGGAGGGTGTTGAAAGTCCATGTTGTCCAGCGACAGCCCCAAAACATCACTGCTCTAGAGGAGATCTGCATGGAGGAATGGGCCGACATACCAGCAACAGTGTGTGCCAACCTTGTGAAGACTTACAGAAAACGTTTGACCTCTGTCATTGCCAACAAAGTATATACAGTCATATGAAAAGGTTTGGGCACCCCTATTAATCTTAATCATTTTTAGTTCTAAATATTTGGGTGTTTGCAACAGCCATTTCAATTTGATATATCTAATAACTGATGGACACAGTAATATTTCAGGATTGAAATGAGGTTTATTGTACTAACAGAAAATGTGCAATATGCATTAAACCAAAATTTGACCGGTGCAAAAATTTGGGTACCCTTATCATTTTATTGATTTGAATACTCCTAACTACTTTTTACTGACTTACTGAAGCACAAAATTGGTTTTGTAACCTCACTGAGCTTTGAACTTCATAGCCAGGTGTATCCAATCATGAGAAAAGGTATTTAAGGTGGCCAATTGCAAGTTGTTCTCCTATTTGAATCTCCTCTGAAGAGTGGCATCATGGGCTCCTCAAAACAACTCTCAAATGATCTGAAAACAAAGATTGTTCAACATAGTTGTTCAGGGGAAGGATACAAAAAGTTGTCTCAGAGATTTAACCTGTCAGTTTCCACTGTGAGGAACATAGTAAGGAAATGGAAGACCACAGGGACAGTTCTTGTTAAGCCCAGAAGTGGCAGGCCAAGAAAAATATCAGAAAGGTAGAGAAGAAGAATGGTGAGAACAGTCAAGGACAATCCACAGAGCACCTCCAAAGAGCTGCAGCATCATCTTGCTGCAGATGGTGTCACTGTGCATCGGTCAACAATACAGAACACTTTGCACAAGGAGAAGCTGTATGGGAGAATGATGCGAAAGAAGCCGTTTCTGAAAGCACGCCACAAACAGAGTCGCCTGAGGTATGCAAAAGCACATTTGGACAAGCCAGCTTCATTTTGGAAGAAGATCCTGTGGACAGATGAAACAAAGATTGAGTTGTTTGGTCATACAAAAAGGCGTTATGCATGGCGTCCAAAAAACACAGCATTCCAAGAAAAACACTTGCTACCCACTGTAAAATTTGGTGGAGGTTCCATCATGCTTTGGGGCTGTGTGGCCAATGCCGGCACCGGGAATCTTGTTAAAGTTGAGGGTCGCATGGATTCAACTCAGTATCAGCAGATTCTTGAGAATAATGTACAAGAATCAGTGACGAATTTGAAGTTACGCCGGGGATGGATATTTCAGCAAGACAATGATCCAAAACACAGCTCCAAATCTACTCAGGCATTCATGCAGAGGAACAATTACAATGTTCTGGAATGGCCATCCCAGTCCCCAGACCTGAATATCATTGAACATCTGTGGGATCATTTGCAGCGGGCTGGCCATGCTCGGCGACCATCAAACTTAACTGAACTGGAATTGTTTTGTAAAGAGGAATGGTCAAAAATACCTTCATCCAGGATCCAGGAACTGATTAAAAGCTACAGGAAGCGACTAGAGGCTGTTATTTTTGCAAAATATTAATGTCACTTTTCTGTTGAGGTGCCCATACTTTTGCACCGGTCAAATTTTGGTTTAATGCATATTGCACATTTTCTGTTAGTACAATAAACCTCATTTCAATCCTGAAATATTACTGTGTCCATCAGTTATTAGATATATCAAATTGAAATGGCTGTTGCAAACACCCAAATATTTAGAACTAAAAATGATTAAGATTAATAGGGGTGCCCAAACTTTTTCATATGACTGTATAACAAAGTATTGAGATGAACTTTTGTTATTGACCAAATACTTATTTTCCAGCATAATTTGCAAATAAATTCTTTAAAAATCAGACAATGTGATTTTCTGGATTTGTTTTCTCATTTTGTCTCTCATAGTTGAGGTCTACCTATGATGTCAATTACAGGCCGGCCTCATCTTTTTAAGTGGGAGAATTTGCACAATTGGTGGCTGACTAAATACTTTTTTTCCCCACTGTATCTTAACAGAGGAAAATGCTTCTACCTCTTATTTTTAGCTACTTTCCTGCCTGCTAAACTGCTCAATTCACTGCCCACAACTGTTTACACTAAAGACAGGCTGCAGTTCATAGACGTATATGGAGAAGGGAAGGGAAGGAGAGGAGGAAGAGAAGTGAGTGAGAAGCAGAGAAACAGGCATCCTCAAGCAGATAACAGTAAGATATCTATCTCACCAGAACTTATATCTATACTGCTTAGTACTGCTGCAAAACTGCTAAGTGCAGGAAATCTTACTGTTTTGTATATTAGCTTCTGTGCTTGTTTTTCACTCAATGGGCGCTTCCACCTCCCCTCTCCATAGACTTCTATGCAACTGATCTGTCCATGAACTTTAGGTGTCTTTAAACTGAAGACATATCTCTCAGTGAATTGAGCAGCTTACTGGGCACCAGAGGATCTAACTAAAAATAGGATTTTCCTCTAACATATTACAAAGTTTCTTATATTCACCTCAATTATTAATTAAAAAAAAATGAAACAGCAGTTACATTAAATATTCATCCACTATCTAAGACATATAGTAAATAAACAAATAAATAAACGTATTAAAGTACAATGACTTATATATTAATTCCATCACTAAGGGGAGTCTATGAGCCGTTTAAGAGTCAAACTGCTGACAGACTAGATAGGTGCCAGATAGGTGACATCTAAAGCGGTTAAGATATAATTATGAGGATAGTGATACTAGTTGTATGACAGAGAAAAAGAAGTTTTAATCCACCTGGTATCATCATCCAAAGTCCCCTCTAGGAATTTCTGCGGAGTCTTCTGGGTTCTGAGTGCAGTGGTCTCCTGTATGGAAACTAGAGCCAGAGGAGAGGGGTTAAGAAGTGTTTAATGCTGAGAGCCTATTTGACCACAATTAAGGAACCCCCTTTATAGTCTAAGCAAGCTAAAACTACCTTGGTTAAATGTAAAATATGCTAATAGACCACACTTAGAGTGACAACGCACCTTATATAGTTATTGGTCAAACACTGGATGACAGAAATTCCTCCCTGCCCCATTACACACTTGGAAAAATGTGCATGCGTTCAAAATGGGGAGAGGAAAAGTAAGCATCGCCAAACACCTGTGACAATGACTTATTGCTGGGATACTTTTCATCCCGTCATCTGCTGCTGTCATTGTTCCCCTGTAAACTGTGCCCTAAGCATAAAAGCTATCACTGGTAAGGGAAAGTTTGCTACCACGCAGACTCTCTCAGCTCCACCTTAGTTACTGGGCAGAGCTTTCCTGAAATGCATTGCTGAATTACACAGAGAGCAGTGCAGCTGTGCAGCCACACTGTCAGTTATAGCTCCTTCATTCTCTCTATCCATTACCTGCACTTATCTCTATAATCAGGAGGACACATGAAGCTAAGATATCAGTGCTCATCTTCCTGCTACAGCTTAGAAAATGCTGGATCCTGGAAAGGTAAGTACCCACTGGAGTGACATATGAAATATCAATCCTTTCATTAGGGATCCTAAAATTAAACCTTTCTCTGCCCTAGACCACCAGAGATCATAAAATTAACCCCTATACTCTCTTAGACCACCAAGGATTCTGACATTAACCCTTTCACTGCTTTATAACATCAAGGATCCTGATAGCAATCCTTTTAAAGTTATAGCTGCTTTATGAACTCTATTCTTTACATGCACCCCACTATTTGTGTGCAGGGAGACAACAGGAAAATCAATGATTCATGTTAAGCTTCATGTTACAGTTTAGACAATGCCACAGCCTGGGGATGTGAGTTACCCTCTGAATCCTGGATATGAATTAATAACCCCTCCACTATCTTATACAAGGGATCCTAAAATTTGCCCCTTTGCTGCCCTAGGCCACCAGGGATTCTGACATTAATTCATTTCACTGCTAAAAAAACAGCAGAGATTCTGAGATTAACCCCATTTTCCTCTTAGAACACTATGGATTGTGACATTACCCCCTTTACTGTCCTAAAGTAGCAGAGATTCTGGCATTAACCTTTGTCAACCTAGGACAAGATCACACCACATCAAAGCCTTCCAATAAAAGAATATGTCAGGTCTCAGAAGAAAAAAAAACATATATTATAATGTGAAAATGGCACTTTATATACACTAAGTCAGTAAAGTTCTATGGAGTGAATCTCTATGTTGAGTGTACTTTGAGCTTTCTTCATGCATTCCCCTGAATGCAGCATTCAAATCTGATGTGAACAGAACCTTAGTAAGAAAAGTGTCCAGGTCCCTAATTGTCACCCACTCAATGGCTACAAAGTCATAGGAGGGTGCCATTCAAATCACTGGGTACACTAGATGTTCATCTATTGAGTTATGGGAACCTTTACTGTACTGTGTTGTGGAAAATAAATCTCTACAAACACACATAGACAATTTATTTTTCCACAAATACCTCAAAAATATGATGCAAATAATGTGACACTAATGGAAATCACAGGATGGCAAAAGCATATCTCAAACTTCATATAATGAATTTGCCCAATACATTTTAATGGCAGACAAATTGCTAAATTTGTACCAAGTGAAAAAAAATGCCAATGTACACAGATTTACAACATTTAAACAGACATAAAAAATCATAAGAAGGACAAAGAGATCTGTCCATTAAATCAAGCTCCTGGTGGTTAGGGCTTTGTATTCTTAAAGGAAACCCACAAAGGCAGTTGTCTCTTGTGTAAATCTGTGATTTTGTATTTATAGGAATGATTCATAAAAAGAGACAACACAATAACCACCCTAATAAAAGCCCTTTGGTTGCAATAAGGGACAGATCTTAAAAATTTTGTAGATCTACAGTGGGCCACAAATATAAAAACATATGACTGAACATGTCTAGCCCTATCAATGAAAAGATGAATAACGATTGTTGCTGACACCCCCAAGACACTTTTCACATGATAACTACTATCTAGACGTTATACACACAAATATACCAGGCTTGAAGATGTTGAATCAATAAATGGACATATAAAATGAACCTAAGGAAATTGGCTGGTGCATAAAATCATAAAATCCATACATGGGTGACATCCACTTTGAACAGACGAGTGAACAGACAGCATATATCTACCTGTAGGCAACATGTAAAAAAAAAAATAGTTTTATAGAAATAAAAGGGAGCATTGACAGAGGAACATCAGAGAGAAACTGCCCTGCTTGTATATACATGGGGAAATTTACTCAGCTAATTCTGGCATGATATTTGTTGGCAGCGGATTAATCTTTGACTGTCCAGGCGTTCAACAGTAAACAGATATTTATTGAGGAACAAGAATAATACACTGTATTCTGTAACTTATGATCTCAGCTACTTGTCTGTGAGCTCCATGTGCTCTGCTCTGTGCTGCAGTTCTAATTACAGAGAGGGAGGAACTTCATAGTTTGCTACTCTGGCCCCCTCCTTTTTTAACAATGCTTTATTAACAACATAGCACTATTCTTAGAGACAGAAGCTTATGCAGTAATAAACATATAAACAGTAGTTGTTGCAATACAGGCAATAATAAACATTATTCCAACAATATTACATAAAAAACAGACCTATAACCTGTGAACAACTTCTTATGGTTTCAGACACTTTTCCGTCTTTCCTGATAAGGGGGGGTGGCTTAATGAAAAAAGGTGGGGCTTGTAGGAACCGGTCTACCATAATGATGTCAGAACTGTACCAAAATTGTGAAGCAATTTTCCAGTCTAAAGCCAACAAATAGGTGGTATAAAACAGACAATTTAAAGATGCACCAGATGTATCATCCAATATAGGCCTCTCTGATAAATATGGTGCACTTTGAGACAGTATAGTGTAAGTTTGCACTGTCTAAAAATTAGACAGTCTTGGTAAATCTGCCCCATTGTTTACAGCCAGGACTAAATACACGAGCTGTGTGAATTACTTAGAGTATATAACAGCTGTGTTGTGTATAACTTAATACCATCTGCAACACTGTTTATTAGGAGAATTCATGCAATTAACTGGTGAGTCATAGAGAATGATGACAGATTGTTCTAAATATTGCATAATTAAAAAAGCACAATAATTATTCATCGCAAAATGCACCACAAAGCAATTTCACTTTTGCATTAATTCCGCAGTTTGTGGACGAACAGTCACAAAGACGTTACATAAGGATGTAAAATACATCTTTTGTATATGATACCTTTGAATGAACTCTACAGAGAATTACTAATCTGCCAGTTTATAAAGGAGCTTTTAAGACTTTACAAGTATCTTCTTCAGACCAAAGCAGTTTGTGATATTTGTCAGAAAAAGAGATCTGCTGATCAGGGAAATAGTCAAGAGTCTCAAGTGAAAAATGAAGTCTAATCAATGTACCTAAACCCATTAATTCTTGCTGTAAAAGGATTATACTGTTTAATTGCTTTATCCTTCTGAAGAAAGAGTAAGTTAAGCTCAAAGAGCAGCATTTACAACTCAGGGGACTGCTATTCAGCTTTATTTTCCGTTTATTTCTGTTTTTGTGCATTTTTGTTGAGAATACATTTTATGGATATCCTTAAAATATCAGGATTTTTTTCATTTCTTTGAAGGAGAAATCTGTACTAATTAAAATTGTGTTTAGCATATATAAAAATGCATTAATATTTTCAAAGACCCAGAGCACGGCATATCTAATTTAGGTCATGAAATCTAAGAAGCACACAGACTTAAGTATAGCATTATATAGCACTAACTAAAGTATAGTATTACAGTTGTGCTAAAAAGTTTACCTACCCCGGCAGATTTTTTTCAGAGAATATGAATGATAACACAAAAACTTTTTCTCCATTCATGGTTAGTGGTTAGTTGAAGCCATTTGTTGTCAAACTTCTGTGTTTTCTCTTTTTAAATCATAATAACAACCAAAAACATCAAAATGACCCTGTTCAAAAGTTCATATACCCCAGTTCTTAATACCGTGTATTGCCCCCTCTAACATCAATGACAGCTTGAAGTCTTTTGTGGTAGTTGTGGATGAGGCTCTTTATTTTCTCAGATGGTAAAACTGCCCATTCTTCTTGGCAAAAAGTCTCCAGTTCCTGTAAATTCCTGGGTTGTCTTGCATGTACTGCGCACTTGAGATCTACCTATTATTGAGAGTGGCTCAATGATATTGAGGTCAGGAGACTGAGATGGCCACTCTAGAACCTTCACTTTCTTCTGCTGTAGCCAATGACAGGTCGACTTGGCCTTGTGTTTTGGATCGTTGTCATGTTGGAACGTCCAAGTATGTCCCATGCGCAACATGCTGCATTCATCTTTCCTTCAACTTTGACCAAGTTCCCTATGCCTTTGAAGCTCACACATCCCCACATCATCAGTGATCCACCTCCGTGCTTTACATGAGGAATGGTGTTCCTTTCATCATAGGCCTTGTTGACACCTCTCCAAATGTAACGTTTATGGTTGTGGCCAAAAAGATTGATTTTTGTCTCATCACTCCAAATTACCTTGTTCCAGAGGTTTAGAGGCTTGTCTCTGTGCTGTTTGGCATATTGAAGGCGAGATTCTTTGTGGCATTTGCGCAGTAATGGCTTTCTTCTGGCAACTTGACCATGCAGCCCATTTTTCTTTCAGTGCCTCCTTATTGTGCATCTTGAAACAGCCACACTGATAGATTTCAGAGAGTCCTGTATTTCAGCTGATGTTATGTGTGGGTTTTTCTTTGCATCCCGAACAATTTTCTGGGCAGTTGTGGCCAAAATTTTGGTTGGTCTACCTGACCGTGGTTTGGTTTTTACAGAGCCCCTGAGTTTCCATTTGTTAATCACACTTTGAACACTGCTGACTGGCATTATCAATCCCTTGGATATCTTTTTTTATCCCTTTCTTTTTTATACAGTTGAACTTTTCCCTTTTCCCGTAGATCCGTGGACAATTCTTTTGCTTTCCCCATGACTAACAATCCAGAAATGTCAGTGGCTGGAGGAAAGATGCAACAGTCTGTTTGTATCCCAGAAACTCAATCAGCTTTTATGCACACACACTGATTACAAGCAAACAGGTCACAGGTGAGGATGTTACCTTTATTAGCCATTCAAACCTCTTTGTGTCAACTTCTGGGCATGTTATCAGGCCAAAATCACTAGGGTATGTGAACTTTTGAGCAGGGTCATTTTGATGTTTTTGGTTGTCATTATGATTTAAAAAGAGAAAACACAGAAGTTTGACAATAAATGACTTAAACCAACCACTAACCATGAATGGAGAAAAAGATTTTGTGTTATCATTCATATTCTCTGAAAAAAGGCCAAAAAAACAAAAAAATCTGCCGGGGTATGTAAACTTGTAGCATAGCTGTATATAGCACAAATCTGACTGAAACTCCCATGTACTAACTGTTTTGGGGTCAAGTAGTATTAAAAGGAGCATGTCAGCAGTAAATAGGTTATATACAGTGGCGTAAGTACCGGGGTAGCGGCAGCCACAGGGCCCAGGACATGCTGGAGTAACCCCAGCAGGTAACGGGCCCTATTTACTTACCGATCCCCGCTCCTGCTCACGTCCGCCTCCGCTTCCCCTTCTGCATCCTATATCATGTCGCTGGGGCCCCCTGGAGGGCAGAATGGGAAGCGGATGCAGCTGTGAGGAGGAGCGGAGATCGGTAAGTGAGGCAGCGGGCCCGCGAACCCCAACAAATACTGCTATTATTATACTCTAGGGTCTTTTCAGACCCCGCAGTATAATGATTGGAGGCCCAGGGGAGGTGAAGAAACATAAAAAACAGTGTTACTCACCTCTCCTACATTCCGGTGTGACTCCCAGCAGTCTTCGGGCTCTTTTGGTGACGTCCCAGACATTATCATCATTATGTGCTGCAATGCCGGCCTTACCCACGTGACATCTGTGCCGAAGTTGAAGAGGCAGAAAGCAGCAAGGAGTGTGCTGAAGCCCAGGAGAGGTAAGTACCACTGTTATTTATGTTCCCTCACCTCCCCTGGGTCTCTGATCATTATACTCTGGGGTCTTTTCAGACCCCGCAGTATAATGATTGGAGGCCCAGGGTATGTGAAGAAACATATATAACAGTGTTACTCACCTCTCCTGCATTCCGGTGTGACTCCCAGCAGTCCTCGGGCTCTTTTGGTGACGTCCCAGACATTATCATCATTATGCGCTGCAATGCCGGCCTTACCCACGTGACATCTGTGCCGAAGTTGAAGAGGCTAAAAGCAAGGAGTGTGCTGAAGCCCAGGAGAGGTAAGTACCACTGGTTTTTATGTTCCCTCACCTCCCCTGGGTCTCTGATCATTATACTCTGGGGTCTTTTCAGACCCCAGAGTATAATAATAGTTCATGGGGACATAATAATGTGTGCACGGGCCACTGAGGGACATAATACTGTGTGCAGGGGCCACTGAGGGACATAATACCGTGTGCAGGGGTTGCTGAGGGACATTATACCGTGTGCAGGGGCCACTATGGGACATTATACCATGTGTCAGGCCACTGTGGGACATTATATTGTGTGCAGAGGCCGCTGTGGGGCATTATACCACGTGCAGGGGCCACTGTGGGACATAATACCGTGTGCAGGGGCCATTATGGGATATGATACCATGTGCAGGGGCCACTGTGGGACATGATACCATGTGCAGGGGCCAGTGTGGGACATGATACCATGTGCAGGGGCCACTGTGGAACATAATACCATGTGGAGGAGCCACTGTGGGACATAATACCATGTGGAGGGGCTGCTATGGGACATAATACCAGGTGGAGGGGCTGCTATGGGACAGTATACCATGTGGAGGGACTGCTATGGGACATTATACTGTGGGCAGGGGCTGCTATGGGACATTATTCTGTGTGCAGGGGCCGCTATGGGACATTATACTGTGTGGAGGGGCCTATACATATACAGTATATGTTTATGGACAGGTACATTCCTCTGCAAGGATTCATATGCATAGGTAAGGGGAGAGTACATGGGCCTGATGCTATTCAGTTTAAATTGACAACTCTGCTGGATTTTCTATTATTCTCAGGGGTGTTTGTGTATATATGCATGTACTGTACAGGTGTGTCATAGTCATGAGAACCCACTTTTTAAAATCTTGTGCATGCCTCTGTACATGGGTATCTATGTTTATTTCTAAGTATCATATGTTAATAACATGACACATACACACGTGGACAAAATTGTTGGTACCCCGTTTAATGAAAGAAAAGCCCACAATGGTCACAGAAATAACTTTGGGGTGAGGGAGCACTGAATAGCTGCTTCCATTTAAAAATGTTAGACAGAAAACTAAGCAGGTGCCAAAACACAACTCACACTATTTGCAGTGGCAGCAGCATAACCTCTGCACTGCTGTTCTGATCAGTAAAGAACAGATACCTGACAGGGGTGAGCATACCATTGGTGCATCCTGTGCAACTACACAGGGGCCCAGCAAGTCAGGGGTCCCTATCACCTTAACAGCAGCTTTCTAGTGTCTTTTAGATTGTGGGTAGATGAATAAGCTATTGAAGTTCATGGTTAACAATTACTGGTGGATTGCTATGGGACATGCTTATGTGGGATGACCTGTGCTGAGATATTGGAAAACAAGGGGCCCATATCTGTTCTCAGCTGTCTATGTCCATCCCTGATACCTGATGAACCAAGTAAAAATCAATGACCTTTGTATATAACAGGATAACCACTGAAGCATGTGTGAACAGAACCTAGTTTGTGTACTTTTCTTCAGATTTCACCAGGAACAGTATAAAAGATAAAGCCTGAAATAATTTCAGCACAAATACAGAATGAACAGAGGAATCTAATGTAAAGTTAAATAGGATCTTTCACCACTTCCACCAGTTCAAGTTCTTACCATGTGTTAATAGTCGAGACTCCACTGATTCCAGCACACTTGGAATTTTCTCTCTAGCAACAAGTACAGTTAGTTTTGATGCCTGATGTGCTATTTAAGCTCTGTAATGTCAAAAGGACAGTGTCAGGCAGGGGGCTTGATTAAAGGCTCCAATCAGAGACATCCAGTGTAAGAGCTCAGAATCACACCCCTTGCCTGCTCCTGCCTGACACCGCCCTCCTGACAGTACAGAGACTAAATAGCATATCAGAAAATAACAGCACCGAGCTGCATCTCATGTGATACCACTATAATACTGTTGTATTAAAACAGAAAACCATACAGATGGCTGCTCACCTTTTGGGGTTGTGAACCGGTCACAACCACCACAGAAGCTTTAAAGAATGTGTTGAGTCATCACCAGGACGTCAGTAGGCAGTATCCAATCGCAGGACCAATGAAAAGATCAGCACTTGCCAGAAAAGGTTCAGTTGAATAAAATCTTCCTTTATTAAAGCCAAACAAAACACTATGCAAAAGCCACTTTCTCAAGTTTGTAGGTTGGAGATAGTGTGACATACAAAACACCTTCCTTTTATAGGAAGTACCCCCCTTAATAGACACACCCTCTGGGTGTCTCCCCAGAGTGATGTTATATATAGGAAGGTGTTTTGTATGTCACCCTATCTCCAACCTACACACTTGAGAAAGAGGCTTGCAGCCTCAAAACGCTTTTGCGTAGTGTTTTGTTTGGCTTTAATAAAGGAATATTTTACTCAAGTGAACCTTTGCTGGCAAGCGCTGATCTTTTCATTGGTCCTGCCATTGGATAGCATATCAGACATATCAGACATCAAAACTAACAGCATTGATTGCTCGGGAATGCTGGGGGCTAGAGAAAAAATTCCAACTGTGCCAAAATCAGTGGAGCAGCACATATGAAATGTTGCAAAGAGCTGGGTGATGGTGAAAGGTCCTCTAGAGGTGCATCTCAATAAATTAGAATATTTTTGAAACGTTCATTCATTTCAGTAATTCAGTAATACAATTCATAATCAGCGTCTTCCATGACTGTGTGTCCTACTGAACCAGACTGAGGGACCATTTAAAGGCTTAGGAAACCTTGGCAGGTGACACACTGAATTTACAATACTGAACTTTTTTACAATATTGTAATTTTCTTAGATTTTGGTTTTCATTAGCTGTAATCCATAATCAATATTTACAGAAATAAAACACTTGAAATAGAACACTCTGTGTGTAAAGAATCTAGAAAATATAGGAGGTCATTTTTTAATTTAATTACTGAAATAAATAAATATTTCAAACATATTCTAATTTATTGAGATGCACCTGTAAGATTTAGGTGGAGGAGAAAGTAGAGAAGAAAGGGAAAATCATAGCTATGGATCTGATAAGACAAGCCCTGGATAAACAATAATAATAATGTGAAGTAGTGAGCAGCAATATCACTGATAACTGCTTGGATTGCACCATACTAAGTTGTAGAATAACACATGCTGCAAACAGTACTGTGTTTATATCACTAGCATAATACAGCACAAAAGAAAAGACATCCATGAATGTTAAGAGCAGGTTGTGGATATAGCAGTAAATGGTGGAAATATCTGCAGTGAAGGTTCTGTGAATAGTTCTCTAAAAGGCATCCATAATGCCGGCCTTGAGCAATATTTTCCACATCGTCTCTGTTTTGAAAACATTTTCTGCATGAATGTCAGCGGAGCAATTACTCTGAATCTCTTTGTTGTCACAGCTCTCTAACTTAATGAGTAATTAAACTTCATTGTTGGCATGGAGAATTTATAATCGTCTATGCTGAAATGTCAGTCCAGCGCCTCTACAAAAGCCCAGAACACCATTGTCTGGCTGTTTGTCACAGTTCTGCCCTTGTCCATGCTTCTGCTTTTAGTTCTCTCTCCAGGCAATAAAAGCATTTTTATATTAAATGTCTGTGATATGGAAACACTCAGATGGTTCTTTTCATACTTCATATGGGATTTTTTACGCAAAATTATCTGAAGCAGTAAACTTTAAAGAATATCTTTACACTTTGTGTTTGTTCTTCTCTACGTGGTTTGTTAAATTTGGAAATGAAAAATGAATGTGATGAAGGGCAACAGAGTCATAGCATTAACAGGTTATGTACAAGTACATCTACCACAACCTCCAAATAAATGTACTCTGGCTCACATATATACAATGTATACAGTGGAAGAACATTTGTTTACCACTTTGTTCATCTAAGATAGAGTCAACACAGCAAGCATGTAAGACTAGTAAATTGTCTTAGTCTAGCATGGAAAATCTGAAAAAAAGTTCCTATCAAGAAAATATAGAGCCAAAGCAATTTATAAAGAAATGACTCCATCTTTATTAAAAACCACAAATACTATTTTACATAAAACAGATCAGTGTGACAAAATCACACTAACTGTATTCACAAAATGGATAATAATGTGCAGACCAAAATGGTCAGAATACTAGCACTGCAATGTGTATTTAAACCATACCATATCACACTATAATAGCCAGAATATGATTACATATAATGGAGCACAATGGCATAACAACGGTACAAAACAACCTGCACAGTAGGGTATACACAACTATGTGAAAACACCCAGGTGAATTGCTATAGCTGTGTATTTTTTTTTGGAGGAGGTTTTTGATTTTTCATACAAGGCAGAAAAATGTTGTGGTAAAGTCCCTAGTCGTGTTAACAAAAAAATCTGAAGACAATATTCACGCACAAAACCATGACTCCAAAGTAGTCGGGGAACATACTACTTGTCGCAATCTTTTCAGTTAAAAGATATTAAAAGACATTTTTTAAGCTACTTGCACATTTTTTGTCATAATTTGCACCTTTTTGTGGTCTTTTTCTGCCCTGCACTTTATTTATGAAGCTTATGCACTTTTTTTTCCAGATGTTATTCTGCCCTCTCCACTTTTTGATGGTAAAAGGGGTATGACCTTTTCACACTGTATTTATGACTTGCATCTTTTTAAAAAGGGCGCAAATGCCCTCCATTCCATGGGCAGCGTAAAAAAGTCTGTCAGGTCAGACATCATTAAAAAGGGTCAAGGGCACATAGCTTATAAAGGCGCTTCTAAATTAAGTTTGGCACCTTTGGGCTGATGCAATTATTTTATGTGCAATATTCAGTACACATGTGAGACTGAATGCACTATTACATGCATTATGCATTGGTATTCACCATAGTGGTACAGATTATTGTCTTGGGCAGTGTTATTTCTATGAATTGAGGAGGTGCTTATACAATTAATGGTATGTTACTTATTTATATGCATTACATGTTATTAAATGAATTTCTTTGAATGTATCACCTCCCTGTATTAATCTATTGTCTCAAGCATACTCTTTTTCTTTCCCCCTTCTTTTTTGTATGTGGGGTTCCTGAACAAAAATGTAATGTCTCCACAGAGTCTGACACCCCTGTTTTTGTATTCTCTGTCTCACCCTATGAATTTTCTGTTTTTTATTCTTATTGCTTAATAAAATATGGATCTTTTATTTTTGCTATTTTTTGTTGGTTCTCATCATAGACACCACAGTAAAACTAGTCTAAAAAAAGACACACCTGCAAATATACACATATACCTTAGCATTTACCATTGGATAGGGCATTTGGCTTGGACTGTGTAGGAAAAAAGGTTTAGGCTGAGGCTAGTGGTCAAAGCTAGGGGTGGTTTTAGCAGAAGGGAGAAGTATAAGAGCTTCATATTTTGCATTCCTTTTGAAGCCCATCTTGAATTTGGCTCAAAAAACTGCAACAAAATCTGCTACAAAAAAAACAGCTTTTCCACAACATGGGGCCAAGTGAAGAAATCCAGTATCAAGTTATAACTTAAAATATGTCAAGATGCTACCTGTATGAAGTTTTAATCTTTAGAATAAAGACTTGAATATTAGGAGATAGAGGCATTGCATGATTGGCATTAATAACAATGACTACTGACTGATCGACTGACTAGAGGCCATACTTATTATTGCAGCCAAACTCCCTTTATTCGCTCTGCAGAGATGTGTGGTGAGAATGATGAACATTTTGGGAAATCTTAAACTGCTTGTAGCTCACTACTATATAAGACTAAGTCATTTAGTGCAAATAATTCACCAGTTAATAATAATGTACTTTTGTTTTAATTTTACTATTATAATTCTTTGATTGGGGTTAAAACAAATGCAGTCAGGTCTGATATGTGTGTTGGCTGAGGCAGAGCCCAATAGACTACCTATTAGTATGAAACTGACAGGCATTACACTGCAGGCGATCATGTCTCCAAGTTTCCTACCTAAAATAAACTGCAAAAAAAAGTTAAAAAAATATATATATTTTTATTTCTTACAAAATATTTTATTACGGGAAAAATATACACAATTAGTATCATAACAAACATAATAATCTAACAGACCCAGAGTTATCATATCAGATGTGCACAAGCATGTGCATGAATAGCTGCAGAAGGTGCACAAAAGATCCAGTAAGATCCAAAAGATCATATGTAAAGCATTGTTAGCTGTGTGAACACTGTTTTATATGTGAATTAAATAAAACAATATTGTGAGAGTACTGCTGAGCAACTGCATCCTTCCTTAACATTCTGCAGTAACATGGTATTTATTCCTGTACAGAGAACACCATAAATTTTTTTCTCTTTACTTTGTACCCTAAACTGAACCATTAAAAATATACATTGTCCCTCTCAAAACAAGCATTCATATGGATATGTAAAAAAAATTATGGGTCTCACTGTGTCCTTAAAAAAAAAGCACTCCTTCAAAAATGTATTAGCTGACCTATTGAAAGGTACATTCTGTAAATTTGTGAGTTTTCCACTCCATTTTGGTTTCTCAGGCTCTTCATGTGACATGAGACTCACAATAAGGAATGAATAGAGAACCTGACATCCTGTCCACAATTAAGATGCTTTGTCAGTATTTGGTGACAAGACATGGCAGAGGACCTGAGCAACGTGGGTAACTAGTCACAAATGCAACCATGATTAAAAAAAAAAAAAGTGTACTTTCACTACAATTTACATCATATACCTTTCTTTGGGTACGTTCACACTTAGGAATTTGCCACGGATTTGGGGCCGGACATTGTTTTCAAGTGTCCTGCTCGACCTTGCCGCAGATTCCACGTCTAATTCAGCCGCGAATTCCGTGGTTTGAGTCTCTCTGCTGATTAGGCTCATTCATCTGGGGCTAATCAGCAGTGGAAAGCCGCGCTGAAATGCATCCTGTCACAGCTAGCCCGCGGTGGAAAATGAAGAGGAATTCCTCTTCATTTTCCACAGTGTGAACGTAGCCTAAGATGTCAAAGAATAAACAAAAATTGTGGGAAAGCTTTTTTTTAAGCCCTTGAAAAGAAGAGTTAAAGAAGCAATACTATTTTTCTATACAGTATTCTTACTGCCATACACTTTCAATTGAAACTTTTCCACTGCAGGGAATCTTACATTTGGCATCCCGTAAAGACTAACAAAATCACAATAAGAAATTATATATAGCACACCTAGACATTCAGCCCAAAGAGCGAGTTTCCCAAAATATATTTCAGCACATAATAGATAGAATTATGATCTACCAGCAAAAGTCTTATATTAGTGACTGCCCTGGAAAATTAGTAGACAAAGGTAAAATTTATCTCCAAGATGATAGTAAAAGATAAATGTATCTTTTGCCTGCAGGATATCGAAAACACCATTAAGTGTGTACCTGCAGGGAACACATCCAGCATAGACATCTTTCCAATTGAATCCTTTTTTAAGCTTTGCAGCCCGCCCTCTCTTCTATTATGTTTGAAATGTTTAATGGTATCATTTCTTAGGGTCAGCTGCCTGGGGACATAAAAACTGCACTCATCTCTGTCCTTTGAAGAAGGATAAAAGAACGTTTTTTTGACCGTACAATCTCCCTGTAGATAGTGTATATAATAGCATCAGGAACAAAAGAGAAAGCATCTTGCATACAGATCAAGTATGGAAGACCTGTAAGTCCCTTGTAATACAGTTATCTATCCCTACAAAGGCACTTATTTGTCATGTATATAGCTGACATTGGTCAAACTTCAGACCACATAACCTGTATATAAGGTTGTCTACGTGCAGTGGACCCCCTTATGATAAACCATTAATAGCGCACAAGTCAATCGTTTCTGTGAGTTATATACAAGGGAAAGCAATACAAGCTTTGTTAGATGATGAATCAGAACTATTGAAATTCCACTCATGTTGATGCTGTCAGGATTTTTTAATGAGATATACTGAGGAATTTTTATACAATGATACATGGTGCAAATTAATGTTGCAAAGTTTCAGTGAATAAAGGCTATTATATCCTTTTGCATTGCAGCTTTACAGTTTTTAATGCAGAAAAGTGATATAGTAAAGTAATGGAGGTGTAGATTGAAGAACTTGTCCCTCCTCATCTTTTACTATGGGAGGAAGCTGACAGTTTAAGTTGGTGATACATAACAAGGCACAGCTTGCTTGATCCAAGTGGCTGTTTTCTATGTACTGACCGCTGTCCATGGACATAGTTCTGAATGTGCAGCATTTTCAGTAAAATAATGAATGCAATTGTCTTTAAGGCTGAAGCTCCACCTGACATAAACACTGCAGTTTGGCTGCCGCAGAAAAACGTTCTGGCAAAAACCGAAGCATTTTACAGTCCCTGCAAAGTGGATGGGATTCTAGCAAATCCCATCCACAAACTGCAGAAAAATGCCCGCAGCGGAAATGCAGCGATTTCCAAAACCATTACGTTTTTAGGCCATTAATATCAGATTGGTAGGGCACTGGGGGTCAGTGCATTTTTTTTTTTTTTATGAATTGGACAAAGCTGAAAAACACTGGAGCGTTCAGGTTTATGGACCAGTGTTAGGGCCCGTTCATATGAGGGAATCTGGTGCGGATTATGATTGGCCTTAAAATCAGTAGCAGATTCTGCCCAGATGGAAGCAAAGTATTGAAAAAAAATAGGATCCCTGCTCGATCTTGCTGTGGATTTTGTAGCAGGGAGCCAAGGGGGAGGAAATTGAAAAGAAATATGAGGCAAATGTCCATCTCATATTCTAACTATACATATCCTAAAGACTGAAAAAGCCACAGTGCCGGCCCAAGCACCATGACCCTTTCAAACAGCGGATCATCAGGGGTTCTGAGAGTCAGTCCACAGGTGTGTGATATTGTAGCTCAGCTTCATTCTCTTCACTGAGGCTGAACTGCAATACTAGATACAACCTATGGACAGGTATGGCACTATATCTGGAAGAAGAATTGTTTTTAGCTTCTTGGACGCCCCCTTTAATATTTTGATCTGAATTATGGGGCTGTGGTAGCTGTATCTTAAAATTTCAAAATTGTATCTGGTCATCAACAGGTAAAATGCCTACTGCTTACTACTACTACCGACTACCACTGAGGATGGTTGAGCATTTGTATGTACAGATTCCAGTAATGGAATTCCAGCAAGGTGATTGTACCGGAGTATCCCAATCTTCTGCTCAGGATTTTACATTTATGGAGGTGTTTTTTTGTTTAACTTGTGGTGTAACAATAGAAAAACATCAGGGAAAAACCTAAGCATGAGATTGGTCCATAAGCATAAGAAGGAATACATAATGAACTGGTGCTTAGCATCTGTATTTTTTTATTGTATAAAGTAAAATATGGCATTCTGTGCAGTGTAGTGCCATCTTGAATAATATAACGTCTACTCATTACGTGGTCGCAGGGACATCGCTAAGAAATAGCACGCCATTATAATTATGCACATGAAAAGAACTGTAGCAGGAGAAACTATTGTACAGTTTATTTACAGGGATATCTTTGCCTAATGAAGCAAAACCCTCTAATTGCAAATTGTCTTGATAGTGCAGTAAACATTGTTCATTTAGCCATGTTAACACTGCAATATCCTGGCAACTGATTATAATACGTAAATGAGAAGTCCTGAAATATCACACAAAGGTACTTCTGAAAATGCAAGCAGTGCACTTACTTTAATGTTTATTGGCTTGTAAAACCTAGGCAAAACATCTACGTTTAACAATTGCAATTTTATGGTAATTTCACACTTAACAATGGCTTGAGTTCAGGATGTAATTATTAAATCTGATTGGATATGATTAAACGCAGACCAGGCTTTCTAAAATGAGCTGCTTGATAGCTTTAAATGAACTCATTAGAGGCTAATGCAGAAAGAGCTTTTTATAGATGCTAATGTTTGCTTGCCTTTGGCTTGGTAATTAATTTAAAGATTGTATAATTATCAGACCTTCCTGATGCCATATGTCAGATTCTTTTTATATCAGTCCACTACATTTGTTGATATGTACAGGCTAAACAACAAATTAAATTAGAAGCCATTCTAGGAATGAGATACATGATGAGAGCTATAAAAGCTGTGCCTATAGGAAGCGTTCAAGTCAAGGACCATTCACATGATTTGTCTTGCAATGTGGTTTGCAGTTAAAGTGTTAAAACATAAAACAGATAAATATGCCATGTCATTTTTAATGGAGAGTGAAAACAAAACACAAGAAATAGTAAAATAATTGTATGTTGTTGTTTTTTGTTTTGGACCTCCCCAAAAAACATTAATAAAAGTTAATCAAAACATTATATGTAACATTATCAATTTTGGGACACAGGATGCCCCATGGCAGACCATTCCCCCTAATATATCAATTTACCCACCCACAAGGGGCAATTGCCTTTATGCCATAACTCTATAGCCACACTAGCCTTTTTCTGTCCACCGCACCCTCTCACACCGTCCCTATTTCCCAGAACTCACTAGTTATTTTACGGTTTACGGATAATCCAGTTTGAAGGGAACAACATAAATATTATTTAACCCAGATATAAGATTAATCTGGAGTGCATATATGATTAACATAATTTCACTTGTTTTGGTAACTGCCGACCTGTTTTTTAATAGGCTCCAGATATGCAAGTTCACACATATTAGGATAGATTGTGTATTCATTTAGAGGTAATGTTCAGATTTTGCACACCACACTATTTTAACGAATGCATGCACCATATGTTATTGGCAATTCTGACTGATCTTATTTTATTTTTTTAATAGCCATACCCAGAATTGTGTATTGCAGTGTGAGATGAGATACTAGTTGGGGAATAACAGGCTCCTTCCACTTCTTTACTCTGTCCACAGAAGGTAGAGAAGTTGCGCGCTCATGGTTGTATTAGTCAATAGAGCCAGCTCTTAAATCTAGAATCTAATACATTGAATGCTTTATGGCTATCTATAGGGCTGTCATTCCTGCTTGCCACAACAGTTCTACAGAAGATGTTAAACACCACAGAACACAAAAATAAAAAAAAGAATTATGCCAAGAAAACAAAAATAAGTCTTTATAAATACTTTTAATTAAAAAAAAAAAAGTCTCTGTGGGTCAGCTCCCCCCCCACCCCCCCTGCCTCGTACCTGTTGGGCCCCATTCGGTTTACTAGATCTATCTGGTCTACCTGTTGTGCTAGATTCTCCCTGATGTCCCCGCGCTCATCTATGGTCTCCATACTATACAACCCCCTTCTCCCAGAGAGCCTGACTTCTGCCATGACTAAAGTGTGGTCTGAAGCTGGCCTTTACCGGATTGCTGATATGGTTGACCCTGGAACCTTGGAACTCAGGTCCTTTGCTTATCTTACAGCTAATCAAAACCTGCCAAGTACTGAATGGTTCCATTACTTGCAGGTGGTTCACTTTGTCCGCTCCCTCCATGGGTCTCTTAAGGTGTCACTCCCCACCGCTTTTGAAAAGATTTGCCGTGCAGGCACGTCCACTAGGGGCTTTATATCCTCTATTTACCAACTTCTTAACTCACAAACTACAGGCTCTCCTGTTAATCATCGCTATATGCTTAAATGGGAGGAGGCGGTGGGTAAACCCATCTCCCAGGAACAGTGGCGGATTGTATGGTCTCGGGCCCAGAAATCATCTCAGTGCATTACGTTTAGGGAAACACAGTATAAGCTGTTGATGCATTGGTATCATACTCCGGCTCTCCTTCATACTTTAAACCCATTAGTTCCCCCATGGTGCTGGCGCTGTGGAGCTGCGGTGGGTACCCTGCACCATATCTTTTGGACGTGCCCTCTCATCCTCGGTTTTTGGAGGGAGGTCAGGACTCTGACGACTGCTCTCTTTTTGCAAGAGGTTCCTCTTGACCCTCTTCTTTATCTCCTGAACCTTCCCCCCAGACACCTGAGCAATAAGTCATCCAGGCTTTTCTTGCATCTTTGTACTGCAGCTAAAACTCTCATAGCTAGAAACTGGAAGAAGGTGAGTCCCCCATCTAGTCTTGAGCTTGTGGCTAGAATGAAGGATGTGAGGAGTCTTGAATACCTGACTGCTGGCCTACATAATTCACGGGAAGCCTTTGGGGCTATTTGGGCACCCTGGGACATGTATTGTACATTACAGGGTCTCTGATCTCTAGTCCTCTCCTTCCCTCCCCCCCCCTTCCCTTTGGTCCTACCCTTGTCTTCTTAACCCCTCCATTCCCCCCTCCCTTGTTCACTGCTTAATTTAAATGCATATTGCTTAAGGGGGAGGAGGCAGATAGCCTCTATTTACCTCAATGCTTCCTGTTTGTTTGATTATTATTGTTTTTTTGTTTTTTCTTTATTCCTTGTTAATGAAAAATTTTTCAATAAAATTACAGTTATATAAAAAAAAAAAAAAAAAAAGTCACATTTCCTTTCTTTACTAGTAACAACTCTACAAGATGGTGCTCATGAATATTTCTTATTCATGCATGGTTCATACTTTTACTGAACTTTGAAAATATGTAATTCCTTTGTCTTGTGACCACATTTACTAATGTTGTATAAAAGTTAGGGTAAACTAAGTCCAAGCAGTCACAAGATGCACCAAATTTATCGTAGTGGCGCATGCTGTATGATTGGTTGGGCACAGCTTGCATTGTCCCTTTCCTCATTTTAAGCCATTTCTTTATTGGCTTAATTTAGCCCAATATTTTCTGACATAACTGGCACAGAGTAATAAAATTTGTCATGAATTAGGACTCTTCTTAAACCATGCCCAAAGTTCTACCCACAATATTTTTGATTCAAAAACAATGTGACCTTTGTAAATCAATCCTATTGTTTTATTAAAAAAAAAAAAAAAGTTCCACAATGTGATAATGCTGATACCCACCAACAGCTTGAATTGCACTAATATAGAGTACTCACATGTACTTTGGTTTTACAACAGGAGCACAAAAAATACACTATAATTGTAAAACTGGCATAGTTATAAATAAATACAACAAATACCCATAAATGTAGTATATTATAATGCATTCCAAGTGGTTTTAGGCTGGGTTCACACTACCGTTGTTAATGTCCGTTGCTGTCTTCCATCATAGGATGACAGCAACGGACATTAAACTCTTGCAAAGAACGGACACAGACTGATTCTGTGTCCGTTCCCATATATACTAATGTAAACAACATGACGGACTATCTTCTGTCATGTTTGTTTAATTTTTTTAATGGAAGATAAAGTCGTGCATGCAACAACCAGCGATAGATCTAAAATTGCTGTCACCCCCCCCCCCCACCAAATAATAAAGATTTAAAAAAAAAAAGTTGTGTATAACCTATAATGTTAATATTGCCATAATTTCTGACCTGAAGAAGTAATTTCCACCACATCCGCAAATATATATATATGCTGATGACCCATCTATAGGAAAAATGGCCCCAGCCCAGAAAACCCCTTTAACCCTTTAAGGGGGTATCCATACCAAATATACCACGCACAAATGGTGCTGTACACAGTTAATAAAAAATAAATAAAATGGAGCTACTCCTAGTTATTCATTCCTACACGCGTATTGCTGCATCAGACTTGGTGATATGGAAATAATAGTAGAAGGTGGTACTTGGGGGCATTTCACAATGAATACTGAAATAAATGATTGTAGAATTAAGTCTACTGAAACTAGGAACAAACCATCACAAACTATTACAAAACCCTTTATAGGTAGCATTATATTCCATACAGCTTGTCAAATATTTATCCTTCCTCATCCCCACAAATTGGTACTATTCTCCACCTTCTTTGGGAATGCCCACTACTAAATCATCTTGGGAATTCAATAAATTTCTTATCATTCAAATTAAAAAAAAATAAAAAAAAAGTACTCTCCACTCCTATCTCCCCTGAATCACGCCTACTGGGTCTATGAATAGAGGACATACCCAAGAAAAGATTAATACACATCATCACTATGAATACAAACGCACTCAAAATCAATATAAACTCCTTAAAGTCCTTGATATCTCGCACTGCTGGGAATCTTCCAACCTAGCTTCCCCACATTATTTTATTATTATTGTTGTTTATTTATATAGCACCATTAATTCCATGGTGCTGTAAATTTGAGGGTTTACATATGGTACACAAAATATACAAGACAAATATAATACGAACAGTGACCAACTGGCACAGTGGGAGAGAGGGCCCTGCCCGCAAGGGCTTACAATCTATGAGGGAATAGGGATAGATACAGAAGGTGAGGGAAGAGACTGTACAGGTGGTGGTGTGGTGATATTAGTGTTATTGGAGGTTGTAGGCCTTCCTGAATAGGTGAGTCTTCAGGGCCTTCTTGAAGCTTGCGACTGTGGGGGACAGTTTTTATGTGTCTTGGTAATGAGTTCTAGAGTATGGGGGATGCACGGGAGAAATCTTAGAGACGGTTGTGTGAAGAGCAGAGCTGAGGAGGAGGTCTTTGGAGGATCGGTGGTTAGGTGTGGACAGGTAGCGGGTGATTAGGTCGGCAATATAGGGAGGGGACAGATTGTGGATGGCTTTGTATGTCAGCATTAGTAATTTGAACTCTATTCGCTGGGCACGGGTAGCCAGTGACAGGATTGGCAGAGGGGAGCAGCCGATGAAGAACGGGGGGGGGAAGGGAAGAGAGGACTATTAAGCAAGCAACACAGTTTAAGGTGGACTGGAGGGGGGGGGGGAGCGAGAGTATTTGCTGGGAGGCCATGGAGAAGGGTGTTACAGTAGTCCAAGAGGGAGATTATGAGGGTATGGACTAGCATCTTTGTAGTTTCAGAGGTGAGGAAGGGGCAAATTCGATGGATGTTCTTGAGTTGGAGGCGGCAGGAGGTGTTGAGGGTTTGGCTGTGCGGCTTGAAGGATAGGTCAGAGTCTAAGGTTATCCCAAGGCAGCGGACCCATGGGACTGGGGTAAGTGTGGTTCCATTAACTTTGAGCGATGGGTCAGGTAGAGGGGCCGTGCGAGGTGGAGCGAAGATGATCAACTCCATTTTCTCTATGTTGAGCTTGAGAAAGCAGGAGTAGAGAAAGGAGGCTACGGCTGCTAGACACTCTGGGACTCTCTATCATGACAATGAAACAATCTGTTAATATATCTCGCTGATCTTGGATGATCTCTCATCCTGCCTTTTCCCCAAATGTTCCCCTACTGTTTTATGTGTTTGTCAACAATTCTTAAAATCACTACTCAAATAGACATTTGTATTTCCTATTAAGTTGCTGTATACTTATACCTATGCAAGTTTCTATGTAATATGTTAAACACGAGACGCAGCTTCTATGTAACACCCACTCAACAAATGTCTGGAAATAAGTTTTCTATTCCAACTGAATTCATATAACAAAAAAAAAAACAAACAAACTAGGAATAGACTGCACTCCTTCATGTAGGATAGTGGTTGGTCATACTGTTTGCTACTTTCTTCGATTGCCTTAAATTGGAGCTCCACCAATGTCCCCTCACTTGCCGACATCATTAGAAAGGTTATTAATCCCCATTGTTATGAACACGTTTCCACTCAACCAAAATAAAGGAAAAAAAAAAAAAAATTAAAACGGAATATTGGAGATCTTCAAAATATCTTTGCACCTTTTTGCATATACAGTAAAATTCTGTACAGATGAATGAATATGAACATACACACATATCCAGTGGTAATTCTTTACCCATCTACCATTCCCCTCCCTCTCCAAACCCCACCTCCCCACAATTTCTCACCAGTAACATTTTGTAGTTTCCTTTTTAGTCTCTCTGTTTTTAAGTTAAGTTAACTCCTTCCTGAAATGTCTGGTAAATATGGCTCCTGAGTAGACCCAGTAGCCAGTGGGTCTCTGCTGTAATCTACAGCGAAGACTTGGCACTGATGCCTGAATCGATTGATCAGCTTTGACAGAGGCGCAGTTTTCCTGGTGGCGCGTGGGTGCTGTTATTTTGGAGAGGATCGCCAGTCCCCGGAACAAGATCTGGGTCTGGCGAACTGTTGGTATGACAGCTGGGAGCCTATTGAAGGTACCTTGGCTTGTCTGAAATGAACTTCTATTACAGGCTGCTCTATGCAGCCAGAGTCTGTGGGTAACCGCTGTTTTAGCGGTTCATCATTCTGTCGTTTGAGTCTGCCAGGAGCGAGTTTTGTGCCGGTGTGAACCTAGTGTTATAAATACACACACACAGCACATATATTGAAATATAGCCATCATTCTAAAAAGTAGATGTATGTCCATATGGCCTCCATCAGAAAGAGCAGCAGCATAATTTTTTTTTTTTTTTTCTTCAAGTATCACATCTATAAAAGGAGACGACCCTCATCTGTAGTGGGCCACCATGATAACATTTGTGGTATACACGACACCATTATACGGCTAAAGCATGGAGCATGTCAGCAGTAGATTTCAGGAGCTAGTTCAACTTGTACGTCTGACAGAAAGCTTAGAAGTGACGTGAACCAGAACCATATTTCTTTTCTGTCTCTCTACAGGTTTTACCGACCCCTGCTTTTAAATACCACTAGGCCAGCAATACAACACTGACTTTTTTTTTTTTTTTTTTTTTTTTTTAAGAGCTACTAATTGATTTTAACTAGTAGGCTTCAGTTGTAGTCCAAATAAATACATTGAGTTGAAGGCAATCTAGTTTGCTCTAGCTGTCATTGACCAGTTAAATCTAAATAGATGCACAAGAAAAAGTCGCAGTGCCTTATAGCTTGGAATCCTGAATGCAGTTACTTACCCTTTGTTATATTGCATTCTGGGACACAAAAAAAAACCCCAAAAAAACTAAAAAACAAAAAAAAAAAAAAAAAAAAAAAAAAAAAAAACACAAAACACACAACTCACAACACAGCAAAGTCTGCAACAAAAACACGCACACTATTTTCAGTCTAAAATCAGTTCCTAGTCAGTTTAGAGCAAAAACTCACAGCACAAGTTAATGAAGTTTGATTCTGTAAGGCCAGATGATGAGGAACAAATGTTCACCCAAGCACACTCCTGTCTAAATGTTGAAGACACTGAGTTTTTGGTACTTTTTTTATACAGATTTTGCTGCGGTTTTAGGAGCCAAAGAAAGGAGTAGATTCAGAAACAATGGGAAATATAAACAGAAGAACTTATACTTCTTCCTTCCCGCTGATTACACTTGGCTCAAAAACTTGCAAAAAAAAAAAACAAAAACTTTTTTTTGTAAAGACACTGTTTTTCCAGCCATAGGACTTCTTTACACAGACATTTTATGTCCATGCAATCATTGACAGCAAACAATCCTGTTTTTTTGGGGGGCTGTTTGCCGTCCATAGATGTGAAAAACGGATCAATTTATTTAACTTACTATACAGGGCCCCATAGTCTAGAATAGTGCAGGTCTCCATTTTTTCTATGGACCACTCATCTGTGTGAACAGAACAGACATCTGCATATAACCATAATTAAAGTGACATCACACATCCACTAATACCAGATGTGCAAATAAGCCCCGAGACAGATAAAATAGGTGATTCACTTAGAGAATAGCAGACAGTGATGTATAAGTCTATGTCCAGTGTAATGGGACCCCTAAATCTTGGTAATGAAAGCCATGTACAGTGTGTTACCGTTTCCCATCAAACTTGAAAGAAAACTACAGAACGTTAATATCAAAATATATTTTATTCTGGACCTCTTTCAGATCTGATTCAAATTACATTTGTCAGAGCAATACAATGCAAAAGGTAAATGGAACAAAAAAAAAAAAAAAAAAAAAAAAGTGTCAAAAACCGGGTTAAATCAGGATAGGGGGAACAAGGAAAACTTATGATGTGGAACCAAATGACATCAAAGTGTAATTAAAATGGTCCAGGACAGTACAGAACACCAAAGTCATCTGTTAGACAAATTATCATGAAAACCAAACAATAAAAGTATTTAACATGTACAAAAACTGCAGTGGGCTGGTTCATGTTAGTTGAATAGCACAAGAAATGATGCAGACTCAAGACTCCAGTGCTGCTGATAGGCTCACAGAATTAGACCCAAAGGATTTGCAGGTTTAGGAACTGGAAACTCTTTACAAGTATACAGAGAAAAGGCTGGATTTCAACCTGTACGCTAACACTTTTTTGTTTTCACCTTAAAAATGTACAATTTCTCTCTTTTTAAATCTGTATAGCTGGGTATCCAATGATGGCTGCATGGGGACTGGCAAAGAGTAAACCATTTTATATGCACAGTTGTTAAATTCAAAGCACCACTGTAGAAGGATATAACAACCAAGACATGGGCTTAAATACCAATTATTGAGGGGGGTTCTATAAAGACAAGTAATACATAATACAAACAGCTGAAGTGCAGTAAGAGCAATATTCAATTTGTTATGTGAGTGAATAATTCAGTGTGTCCACATTCAAGTTAATCTACTACTGGTGCACATCAGGCGGCATTGGCATGTACAATACATTGACTTCTTTAAAAGCTGGAAGGTAAAAATAAAAATAAAATAAAAGTAGGCGTTTCTTGGCTATTTTTGAATAAAGACAATACGCTATACTAGTTAAGTGTCAAAGCATTTGTGCCTATTCCTGGGAGCACTTGCTTCTCTATCATTATTGCACAAATATTATACACATCAGACAGATTGCATTCTAGAAAAAAAAACACAAAAAAACAAACAAACACAAATTATACAGACAAGTTAGGAGTTTTATAGAAATTTGGGATTATCCACTGCCACAATGTAAAATAAAAAAAATAAAATCAAAAAGTATGTTCTTGCTGTATCTGGATTGAACCAAATTTAACAAACAGAACAGGGACGAGCATTAAAATTGTGTTAAAAAAATAAAACTATGATAATTAGCAAAATGTTCACCCTATATTTCAGCTTTACCTAATAAGAAAAAACACTCCAATACAATATTCATATAGAAGGAAAACTTGCTAAAGTATACTAAAATATAGAGGTAGCACATAATACTTATTTTTCCTTTTCGAATTCTACTTATTAGGCGTGAATTTCTAACAGCTGGAATTTAACACCTTTACTATGAAAAATGATATGGAAATGGAAATTATGTGAAGCTCAAAAGGGGTTTTCCAGGCTTAATATCATCCTTAGGAAAGGTCATCAATATCTTGGGTGTTGGTTCAGGTAAGAGCTGCAGCCTCTTCACTTCTTACCAAGAACGCCACCATATATCTGTATGGCAGATGTGCTTGGTGAAGAAGCTCAGCCCATGTGTCCAACGAATGTGTCGTCACAAGCTGTGAATTGGAAAATGTGCTCAGGAAGCGCCTCTGCTGCTATAACAGCTGATCCACAGGGGTCTCAGGTGTCAGACCCCCACTGATTTTCAACTGATGACCTGTCCTAAAGATGGATAGAAATTAAGTCCAGAAAACAGATGACCAAAAAAAAAAAAAAAAATCACTCCATGAAATGGCAGTTTTATGCAGGAAATATGCATTTTTTTTTGCATGCAACTCAATACAATCAGTTGCATGACAAGCATTGTTTGACATATATTTTATTTGCATGGTAGGATAACTGTTGCTATCCTGACATGCTACCAATAGCAAATAAACTTGATAGAACATGCCCTTTAAAGGGTATGTACCACAAACAAGACTTATCCACTGGTGTTGCATTTGTCTCCACAGGACTACCAAAAAGAAGCCAAGGAGAGAGCTCACCATATGAATTGGCAGCACACGAGTGATCCAAGGGGGGCACTTCAGTCCCTTTGGTTCAGTGGGGCATGAGTAATCAGACCCCAAGGGAAATCTTTTGTGGTACAACCTCTTCAGAGGAAAAAAACAAAACAAAAAACAAACAAACAAACAGTGAGGGTATTTCTAAAAGGATTACCTACAGCAGACCGGTAGTACACATACCTTCCTTGAATTCTCATAAATGTCTTGAATTATACAGAATAGAATTGAAAGTAAAGCCATCTTGTAAGATTTCTAGAGAGGTCAGAGTTGCATGTGCTGCACTACGCTGCCAACGATCAAGGAGGAATCTTCAGAAATCGAGTGCATATTCCCAGCAGTGTGTCATGCTCTGCAATACATTGCTCTACAATTGCTCCAGTCATACAGATCTTTATGGTCCATAAGTGGTTATATTTTCTAACTTTTTTTTTTTTTTTTTAATTAAAAAATTCAGATAAAAGGCTTGTGACAAATCATCATGCTCAACCGATTTACAATAATGCATTAGAACATTGTTAACAGCCCAACCACCAGAACATTTCTGAAAACAGGGAACATAGCTCAACTATGCTTTCAAAGTCAAGAGGTGGCAAGGACTTCTTTTTTTTTTTTTTTTTTTTTACTTTCTAATATATATTTTTACATATGAAAATTATTATAAAATCTAAATGGGGGGGGGGGAAGCAGGCGGTGTTACTATTTTAATAGCAGCAAAGAACATGGTTGTGACTGAGTTTTTAAAAGGGAGGCTGCCAGCAAATTATCTCAAAACTGGTGACAGATATATAGGGCACAAAGCAGTGTAAACATAACTGCAGGCAGCATGACAGAAATCCATGTTTTAATGCCCACAGTCCTGTAATTTCATGTGATCAGGAGGTTGTCCTCCACATGCAGTGCCTTGAGCTCTCTGCACTACTTGGTCCTTCCCCCTCTGAGTTATGGCTCTAGAAGTCTCCTGATAAGACTCTAGAGCCACCTCTCAGGGCAGAGAGGAGGGGGTCAAGTGCATAAAACTGTAGACATTGCACATGAAGGACCTGCCACGTGGGCTCTTGTGATTGTGGTCCTGTGGGCATGAAGACATGGATTACTGTTATGAAACCTGCACGGCTTCCACCCCAGGTACGTCTACACTGCTATCTTTATCTGTATTGTGCCATCAACAGTTTTAAAAGGGATCACACCTGCTGACACACTCCCATTAACTCTACATAAGGTGTAAATGATATGCCAAGCCTGAAGCCTAAAACCTGCATTAAAAGTAAGTCCTAAAACAAGTCAGTGTAATGAAAGTTGTTTTTCTGCGATGTTAAGGATATAAGTAAACACAGGTATGTTTCTGAACATGTCCTTAGCACTGGAATCGGATTCCCATCACAATATAATTATCTATGAAGGTACTCCTAGTTTGCTTTAAAATGATCCCGGTCAAAAGAAAATATTATGAATGACTTTTTTTTTCTTTTTTTTTTTTTACTAAAGTGGGATAAGAAAAATACAAAAATAGGGAAAATGAGAGAGGGGTGTTTTGCTTCTATCACAATAGTGCACAAGGAAACCATAACAGGATTATGGTCTAAAGAAACAGACACATTGTGTCCAATGTCTGATCTTTATCATCTGTGCCCTTCGCTTTTGGCAGAATTATGTCCCAAGTAAGCATTCAGCCACGTCACCATAAAGAAATTTACCGGTAAGCTGGCATCTCTGAATGAAGTGTGTTTTTTTTTTTTTTTTTTTTTAATGTGTTGCATTTTTATGCCACACATTTATCATAAGTGTGTACCGAGTCATGCCCATCATCCTATACCTTCAAGGAAACTGAATTACTGTATACAATGCAGAAGTAGAGGAAAATAAAGTTAAAGATAGGAATAAGGGTTATTTTATGCAGCCATCAGATATTTCTTTGTATGCCCCGAATATAAGGTTTCAAAGCCAAGAACAAACTATTGCTTGATTTAACGTCCTGTGTTCTCTGTATAGGCAAACTGTTTCCAAAATTAAAACACAAACAATACACTGAGGATGGGAAAAATAAAACATGTCGAATACATATTGACCATCTTCAAAATTTGGTACATTAAAAAGTTCTGTATGCGTGCTTATCCGATGCTTGCTGCCTCCTCTTCAGATGTTATGAAGAAAGAATTTTCCAGCACACACAAATTCACCAGATGTGACAAGAACTTTGTCCTCTTTGAGGTGCAACATTTTGCAGGGAATTGTTTTCAATTTTCTTTTCTTTTTTAAATAGCTATGTATAGGATTAATTTCAGTTTGGCTGTAGTGGACTGGCCATGGTTAAATGGGACTATAGCAGTACATGGGTCAGGGACAGTCATTTTGGCTATGTACACATTCATAGTCGGTCCATGGCTTCCAACCAGTAGCGCTATTTTCGTAGGTCTAATACACAAACCTGTTAAAAATGGATAAAAAAAAAAAAAAAAAAAAAAAACTGTAATGAGCAAAAAATATTTAAAACAAACACAAACAAACATGCTTAAGTGATTGTGTAAGGTTTCTCGAGAAACAGCAACACTACTTATAGCAGCCTCATTCACAGGATTATTATCAGACAGTCACAGAAAAAGAGGCAGGGGAAGAAAAACAGACCAACTAAGGAGTGGTCCCACAAAAAAAAAAAAAAAAAAACCCAAAAAAACCCCACACATTGAGCAGGGTTATCAACAGTAGATACTTGTCTTGGCAGGGGAAAGGAAAGGTGGAGGAGGGGGGGAGGGGGAATGAAGAAAAAAAAAAAAATAATCATTACTTACTGAACCATCTGATGCACTTGCCCCAACTTTGTCTCCTGCTGCATTCCAACATACTTCAAATATACCCCCTGTTCCCCGATAGCTGTGAACTAATGCACCCGTCTGAAGGAGAGACAGAGAACACTTTTTTTTTACCATTTACCAAAATAGTACAAATCGACCTAACATTTCTTTTTTCCCTCGTTTGTTGATTTCTATGACTTAAAAAGAGGACCTTTCACCACACCAGGGCTGTGCAGTTTTTTGTACCTTGTTATAGGCGCTGCTGCACAGATCCTGGAGCACTTTGAATTTTCTTTGTAGTCCCCACCATTGTGGAGTTATGAACCCCGTTATTTTTGGCGCCCTGTATGCTAATAAGCCCTTCACTGTCAAAAGGGCAATCTCTGACTAAGTGAGGGGCTACGTCATTTGCATCGCTCTGACACTGTCGGCTGTGTGATCTCGCAACTTCTCATGAGATCTCACAGCCGAAACTCTGCTAATTGGACAGTGTCAGAGCGATGCAAATGACGTAGCCCTTCACTTACAGTAAGGCAACGCCCTTCTGACAGTGAAGAGCTTTATTAGCATACAGGGCACCAAAAATAACAGGACTCATAACTCTGAATATTCTTTCTAGCCCCCACCGTTGCAAAGTGCCCCAGGGTCTGTGCAGCAGTGCCTATAACAAGGTACAAAAAAACTGCACAGCCCTGGGGTGGTGAAAGGTCCTCTTTAAGCTGGTCACAGACATTAGACATGTGCAGATTATAGGGCAGATCAAACTTCTCATTGTAGCATCTGCTGTTATTAAGGCCTCTTGAACACAAGTGTACTTTTTATCTGGATAAAAGACAGATCATACATTTCAACGGGCCCATACACAGTGCCGCAGCTTTTGCTGCTGTTTGACCCTGCCAAATTGAAGAGTCGCAAAATATACAGCAGGTCCTATACCTGTCATATTTATGGCTCTGTTGATTAATTTTTAATGTGTGGGTCAGTGGAAACCACTAATAACACATGGATACCAATCAGTCTTTACTGAACTGTACACTACACATGGTCGTATGCAGGAGGCCTAATACTTTGAATACATTAAAGGTAGGAGATATGCCTTAATTTTAGCACAATAGTCAACATTCTAATGTGTAAGATGGTGTTGACTCTCTCCTAATTGTTGTGGGAAAGGAGGATCAGTAAAAGCTGGATTTCAACATGCTAAGTCACTGGAAGAGGTATCTGGTAGTGTCTTACTTCCTCTCCCCACTGAGAAGAGATGCAAGTTTAGGGGGTTTAATGTATAAGAGCTCCTAAGCATTCCCTAATGTTAGCTACAGGCAGCTAGAATGTTATTTTGTAAAGGATACAAGTCTTATTGCTGGGGATCCAACTGCTGATAACGCCACTGATCAGAACATGGGACCCCAAGGTTTCTGACAGGAGAAGTAGAACGAATATGAATTGACTGCTACAGTCACGTCAAACAAGAATCAGAGTACAATGTACCTGGCTTCCACTATTATTCTGATAAAAGGTAAGGCAGTGGTGGCTGTGCATGCACTACCACGTTATTCAGACAAGGGACCCAACACTCATTCATGTGATCACTGAGTCTCAGTGGTTTGACCCCCAGCAATAAGACACATCTCCTAGCTTATGGATTGATCAAGAGTTGTTTGTGGGAAAAAGACCCTATAACAATGTCCAGAAAGGAGATTAGCAGCGCTGTATCTGACAGTGCTACTTGTATTTGAGAGATTTTATAACAAAAAAAAATAAAAATCTAGAGTGTTCAAAACATCTTCTAAACAAATAAGTAGTTACGAGGCTATATAAATTATAAATATATACAAAGACCTACTTGTGTGTTCCAGATGTGTACACATTTGTCAAAGGAACCGCTGGCCAGGTACCGGCCATCCGGACTAAAGGCTACACTGTACACGGGTTCCTGATGTTTAGTCAGGGTGTGAATGCAGATCCCTCTGTCTACATCCCACAACCTAACTGTAGAATCAAATGATGCACTGCAAAAAGTAAAAAACAGACATTAGGTGTTTACGGTATATAATATATATATACCCATAGATGTACAGAAATATAATTTACCTTGCCAACATTAGATTAGCATTTGGGTTGTTCGTTCCAGGCCCAGTAGGGCTCCATTTGATGGTGTAGATCTCCTTGTTGTGTGCTTGTAAGTCATGAACACAATTGTCTTGCTTCATACTCCAGATCTAAAATGCAAAACAAAATATAGTTCCTGGTTACATAAAATTGAGCAATACACCATTTGCCTAAATGAGAATGTCTGTGCATTTTAATACAATATCATAAGCAACACTTTAATATTGTTACACGATAAAAGCGATTTAGTTGTCTGAAATGACATTGACAGGAATGTATGTATTATGTTATTCAGAGTAAGAAAAGCATGCTGCCTGCAATCCTACCTTTAAAGTCATGTCGTCAGAACAAGATGCCAGAAGGTTACCAGTGGGATCCCACTTTATTGCATTCACTTCATTCTAGAAAATAAATAAGCAAAGTCATGTCAAAACGGCATAGAAAGGACTAACCAATAACATGTATTTACTACTAATTTTTACTATTATTTCTGGTCTGGCTATACTTTTCCACTTTAGCAGTGTAGAATGACATGCCTACCACTTAAACGAATGGTCAATCATACAAATGAATGCACAAGATAAAACAGGGTGGGCTACTACAGGGTAGTAGAATTGGTTTGGTGCAGGCCCTTTAAATTCATCCACCCAAAGATTTTCACATGCAACAAATAGGACAATCACTGCATTGTTAAATTTGGAAGTATTTCCCGATAGGCCGTTTCAGAAAACACATCCTTCCTGATACTAGTAAATCAAGGACATACAGTGACTCAGTAAGTCATGTAATTAGAAGTACCTCCATTTTAGTAGTTGGAGTACTACATGCACACCATCAGGACTTATATGCAGAAAACCCACACCAACTGGTGCGGATTTTCATACATTTAGACTTCAGTGCAGACTTTGAATCCATTTTTTTTTTCAAACTGTTGCTGCAAAAAAACCCCGGACATATTGCAGATTCTAAAATCTGCACCATAAGTCAATTTTCATCCAGTTTTTTTTTTTTTTTAACTAAATTAGCATTATGCGCATGACCAATAATTTCTCATCAACTTTAAAACTGATTACAATGCAGAATTTCCACATTTGTGTCAAAAATCCTCACATAATCCTGATCGTGTGCATATAGACTTAAGACTTATTTGCATGATCTCAAAACATGGATGTGTGAAGGCCATGTTGGCAAAGTCTGTCAAGTTTGAGAACACAGATTTTAAAGTGTCTATTCAAATGTCTGTTTTTCACAGCTGTCAGAAAAACTGACATGCACTTTGTCCGTAAAAATGGACAGATAGTGACATGTGAATAGACCCATTGAAATTTATGGGTTCTATAATGGCCATATGATGCGGATTCAAAAACGGCCATCGCGTGGCCATTATTCACAGCCATGTAAAAAACTGCTGACCATGCACTTCCACGAACTCCACAAGGCCATTTTCACAAGGCCTTATAATGCTTTAGGATATGTTCACATCTGCAATGGAGCACTGTTTAGAAAAAAAAAAAAAAAAAAGTGCTGCATGCTTATCAGAATAATAGACCCCTCAGCAGAGCCTGTAAGTCAGGCAGTGGTGGTGCCCATCATGACTGATCTGGCACTGTTCTGAGACTTCCACCTTCAATGGAAATTGTGACACAGAAGTAAAGCCAGATCCAGTCAGGAATTATCAGCAGATACATGGTATTTTATACCGGGCCATGAAAAAGTAAACGGCTGCCACAAAGTAACACTTACCGTATGTCCCTGGAATGTTTTTATTGGCCTGTCTTGCCCCAGTTTGCAGACATGGATACACATGTCCGTACTACACGATGCAAATGTATTGTTACTTTGCCAATCCACATCCAATGCTGGTGCTGTAACACAAAACAACACTTTTTCTAACAATCTCCATCAATAATTGTACATTATAAAAGTACAGCAACATTTCCATTAAACCACCTTCAACAGAACCATCTGGACATAGAATTTTACATTAAGGCCAAGCTGTGACAATATGTGCAAAACGTCATCTTCAATAATTACATAGAAGACTTAAAACACTAAAGGAAAAAAAGAAACAAACAAACAAACATACAGTGTACAAGGCATAACAGTATTTCACACACTGCCATCTCTGTACTAGCACAACAAAAGTATCACTGTCCCTTGGTATTTGTGAAGGCAAGGGTCTACCAGGCTACAAAAAGCAATTTCAAAGGACATTGTGTAATTGTACATTCCTGCTCACAGACCCCTTCCCCTGGCTATAAAAGCTGACTGGCACACGTTCTGAATATTTACCAGAATGGAAGGGAAACTGCTGTTTTGCTTCTCCTGTGTGTGCATCCCAAATTATTGTTGTCTGTGAAAAGAACATGAGAACGGGTAAGAAGTAGTAGTAGTAGTAGTAGTAGTAGTAGCAGTAACAGTAACAGGTGCATACTTGACTTCACTAGTAAATTTCCTGCCAGATGCCATTCTAATCTTCAAACATTATTTTATAGCTTATATACAGATAAGGATCCATATAAGTTTAGTAAGGCTACATTCACATCAATGCCATCTTCTGTGTTACAGTTATAGGAGCAAAAGAACAAAAGCACCAGATATTTAAAGTGAAGGACACCAACAGAATCCAAAAGAACCCACTGTCTATAATAGGGTCCACAGGGCTTCTGATCCAATAGCTGTCATTTTGCCGGCCCAAAAATAAAAAATAAAAAAAAAAAATTCGTAAAAAAAAAAAAAAAAATCTGCACGCAGGACTTTATGAACTGCAATTTTTAACGGATTCTGCAACGGATGCCCCTAAAGGAGTGAAGTGAACTTAGCCTTACTTTATAAAAGACACTGCATTATTAATTTTAAGTGCTGCTCCCCATAATTTCTTTCCTTGGAGAGTTGAGCAAATGGTGTACACACTTATAGACCTCACAGGAGCCCATACACTGCTTGAACCAAAGAATACAGCACAGAGCTAAACATTTCTCTCGACATTTCAGTAATCTGTTGGGGTCTACATTTTGGTTCAACACTTACTTAAAATGTACCTCCAATTATAAAACCACTTTTCAGAAATTAAATAGTACAGGTGAATGTAAGAAATTTTAAATTCCATTTCTTTTAATAAACTAGGTTTCCTTCTCCACTTATCAGGCTGCTCTCCTCATCTTCACTCTGAAGTTAGGCTGTTTCTCTCTATAGAATCTGTCTCTGTTTCACACAGAAGTCTATGGAGAGAGGAGGCAGCAGCTATGAGCTGGTTAACAGATTTAGTGCTTCATTCTGTGCATTATTAGAAATTTATTGTGTGTCAAAAGAGCTCTCACTTAGAAGCTGCAGTTATTGTGTTTTTCCCCCAGCAGCCTCCTCCTCAGCAGAGACGACTTTGTATAAAGTAACTCAGCTTTAAGAAGGAAATACATTTCTTTAAAAAACATTACAAAGTTTCTTATAACCATATTTACCATTCATTTATATATATTAAAAGATACAGTAGGAGTGCTTTCAAAAAAAAAAAAAAAAAGCAGAGGCCATTTAAGGCCAGGGACACATCACAGCAAGTTAGTCACTGTAAAATCACCAGTGTCTATCCCACTGTGGAGTACAGCGGCAGTGTAGTGGATGTGATTTGTACAAAGCCCATCTACACACTGAAGGAAAAAACCCACAGCATAAAGTGCCTTGTGCTATAGGTTTTGAAAATGCAGCATGTGAATTACTGAAAAGCCCAGGAACTGGCAGTTTTTTTTTTTTGGTTGTGGTTTTTGTTTTTTTGCAGTGGATAGGTCTTCTGAAGGATGAAGGAGACCATGCTTCCTCGATAACACTGACCAGATCACTTTTGCATATACAATAAAATCATAAGAATATTCAAAGTTTATTACCTTGTACCACCCCAAATCTTGTTTGTTTAACCTCTTTACTTATGTCCCCAATACTTATCGTAAAGTTATATCAGACACATAATAGAGCTAGTTACCAAATTTAAAGCTAAAAACACTAGTTTAGTGTTATGGAAAAGCTTACTTTGTCAACTCCTGCACTTAAGATAAAATTTCCTTTCTTGTTCCATTTCAATGCAAATATGGGTCCTTTATGTTGCCCCAAGGTGCTTGCAAGGTTTCCTAAAAAGTTAAAACAAAAAATAAAAAATCGGGCAAAATCATGGTAGAGAACCGGGGTGAGGGGAAAGAGTACATGATTTCTAGCTTTTTGATGTCAGCTTATCTACAGGACCTGTTAAATTCACTTTCCAACAATCTTTGCATAGATTAATAGTACAAGTAAATCTAACAAATGATGTATGACACCTTATTAAAAAAAAAAAAAAAAAAAAAAAAAAAAGAGAAGATGCCCCTCCATCCTTCCCCTGCTACTACACTGTCTTTAAAGCTGAAATTTCTGCTGAATTAAACTTGGCAGAGTAAGACACAGAGGGTCACAGTGGGGTCTTATTACAACTCACAGCAGAAGTCGATGGAAAAGAGAGGGGGGAGGAGTGAGCAGAGAAATACTAGGATAGACTGCTGTAGATAGCCGTGAGCTCTGTATCTTACAAGATGTGCTTTAAATCACATCAATACAGGACAGTACTTCTCTATGTCTTATATGATCTGTTGCTGCGTTCAAATGACAGAGAAAAAAAAAACAAAAAAAAACTGCTAAAAATGCAAAATACAACTCAATGGCTAGAAATAGTACTGCTCCTCATGTACACAAACTGTAGTATTGGTTTAATTGCTAAATTTGCATAACAGGTAGGAAGGTTTTACGTATATTAACATCCTGATTTAAGTTAGTTTTAATGCACAGTGTAAAATGCACAACTTACCATCTTTTGTCCATATTCTGGCAAAACCATCATAAGACCCGGTGGCTAGAAGTGTTCCTTCGCTCTAAGTGAAAAAGAATAAGAAACTATGTACAAATCATAGTAAATTCATAGAACTAAATCAATTATCCAGACAATCTCAGTTTTATAAAAAGTAACATGTAACAATTAAATTTTCTGCACTTGATGCATACCTCTGGCACCACATAATAGGAGACACCTCTATACTAAATACCTGCTGCCACCTTTCCTTGAAACTTAGCACAGGCATATTTAATATGTCTGTGTGTTTAACTAGTTCTAGACCACCTGCTGATTCGGGTTCGGGCTATCCACTCTTAACCATGCAAGGACTTTCCCGTATATCCTAGGTTAAGCAAATATATCAGCTTCAATTACAGGAGAAAGCAGAAAAAAAAAAAATATATATATATATATATATATATAATATATATATATATATATATATATATATATATAGTGCTGATGGGGCTGTTGCAAAGAAATCTCCTACAGATAACAGGAAGTCTCAACATATTATATGGCCTTGTGGACAGTGTAAGAGCTGCAGGAAGTTCAGGAGTTTTTTTTTTTTTTTTTTTTAATATAGATGACATAGAAAAATTTAAAAACCTCACCAAAAATTATTTAAACATATGTTTAATATAAAACTTGATTAACCCTGCTGTTCTGTTCGGTTCTACTATACACATATAATGTTCCGGTCATTTTTGACTGGGCCTATTAAAGTCTGGATTTTTAACTAATTTAAGTGTTTTATTGGAATTTCTTATGCATTATTATACTGTAGGTGAACATGGTTGTTCATAAACAAATGAAAAATGAAATAAAAAACTGAATTTTTATTTTTTTTGTGTCAAAAAATGTTACATCGCGTTATTGCATTATTCATGCATATTGCACATTTGCACAAAAAAAAAAAAAAAATCTTTATAAAACTGTAAACTATAACAACATCAAACTGTATGTAAATATATTTTTTTTTCAAAAAAACAAAACAAAACAAAACAAAAAATAACTACTGTTGTATCCGCAGTAAAATAAAACGTAGAACTATAAACGTCTCTCTTACTGAGGATACCTTGCGGCAGTTCTGGCTTATTTTTTCTAACAGTACCCAGCATGGTCATTTTTCTTTTCAGCAACATCTGCCCCAGTTGGTGTGATGTAAAAAAATTGTCACATGTAACATTTCGTCCTTTGAGTCCGTGTGTCAAATCCAAAACTACTCGCATACCTTGATTTTTTTCAGCTCTTTCTCCAGGGTTTTTTCCTATGTATACCTGAGCGTTTACAGCGTATGAACTTTTGCTGTCGCAAAAACTGAACTATATAGACCAAAATGAGATTATAACTCCTTTATTTAAAAAAAAAAAAAAATGGCTGGAGATTAGTATAAAAGGCTATTGGTCATTTTTGACCGAACAGTACAAGTGTAAAAAAAGACGTGGAGCAAAAAGTAAACAAAAAATAAATAAATAAAAACTGCTATTACTAAGAACCCCTCAAATGAGGAAAAGTCAATGAACCACAAGTTTCAGAACCGCATAATGAATATTTTAAAAAATATCAAATTTCAAATTCGGTCATTTTTGACCGAACAGAACAGCAGGGTTAAACAAAATAAGTCATTTTCTGATGACACATTGCCTTTAAGCTTAGTTTGCTACTGATATGAAGCCAACATATCTATCTATATAAAAATCCTGGCCTGGACTGTGTGCATGTCAGAGAGGCCAAGAATGGAGGACTTGCGAGTTGGGTTGTTATGGAAACCTGGTCAAAAACTATGTGCATGTCAGTGAGGTCAAAAATAAAAGGACCTATGAGCTTCTATAGGCTAACGGAATCAGCTGATGCAATCTGGAGGCAGGTCCTTGATGTGGACGCCAGTGGTGCCATATGTTCATTTGTCAATATATTGCTGGATTGATATGGAAACCTGGTCTAAAACAAGAACGGCAGAGTTGTTTGTCTAAAACAAAAATTACTGGGGGCCCTTTGAAAACGAACTGGCTGGTCTGTATAGCACAACCACTCTGCTATACGTTCCCATGTAGGATTATGTAGTAAAGTGCAAGACTTTCCGATAAAAAAAAATAAAAATAAAAATAAAAAAGCACCCAATCATTGGAGACTGCACCAGATGAAAGTCAATTTTTTACTGGTGTAATACAGGCCATGTTTGTTGCTATATTATGGCCACAAACCCTGCAGTGTGATGGCTGAGAACAGGACAGTGAGCAAGTGCGCCAATCCTCTGATAATGGTGTATGTTAGTGAGGCTAGAAATGAAGAAAATGCAAGCTTTTATTGCAGGAGTAGGCAACCTTTTTTGTTCGGCGTGCCAATTTTAATTAAAAAAATAAAAAATAAAAAATCAAAAAAATCAAAGATGAGGTACTCGGAGTGCCGGTCAATAATTTTAAGTCTGACGACCCCTAAACTAAAGTCATATACCACAAACCATAATACAGAAGTGCTGCCACCAGATGCTTTAGGACACATGCGTTTACTACTATTTCCTGGGACGCTACTGTACTTTCCGATTAGAAGCAATGAAAGTACATGTGCATCCGCCAATAAGTGGTAAATGTAAGTGTCCAGGAGCAGCATATGGCAGCATCCTTATGGTGGAAACACACTATGTATCTGGATGCAGATATAGTCTTAGGCCACTGGAACTTTTACTTCAATGTAAAACTGCGTTCACATGGTGCATTTTTGCACAAAAAAAAAAAAAAAAAAAAGCCGGTGTTTTCTGTACAAAAAACACATCCTTAATGCAGAAAACACACAGTTATACACGGTATTCGGTCCCATGGCGGCCCCCGCACACGGTATTCGGTCCCATAGCTCTCTTCAGACCCCCGAATATAATAAGTGCAAGACCAAGAGAAGTGACAAACATAAAAAAAAAAAAAAATGCTACTCACTTTTTTCTGTGCTCCGCAGCCACTGTGTTCTCTTCGGCGCTTCTGCCTGACGTCAGTGACTGCTGATTGGGTCTCTGGGGTCACGCCATTATGCGTAATGACGCTGGACGTGACCCCTGAGCCCCTGTTAGCTGTCAGAAGCGCCTGCAGATCGCACAGCCGCCGCGTAGCGCAGGGACCAAGGTGAGTAGCATTGTTTTTTCACTTCTCCTAAGTCTCCGCTTATTATACTCAGGGGTCTGGAGAGACCCCACAGTATAATAATAGCAGTTTCGTTTCGGCCAGGTTTGGTCCGATCGAAACTGCTGGGTGAGGACTCTGCTGCCGTGCCAGGGAAATAAGCCTCGCGTGCCACTCTTGGCACGCGTGCCGGGGATTGCCGACTCCTATTCTATTGAATACAGGCCATATGATGTGATATGGTAAAAGGTCCTTGATGTGGAAGTCAGTGGTGCTATATTTGTTTTTGTGAATATGTCAAAAACAGTAGGTCTTAGATAAGTATCAGGCGCTTCCGAATGGTTAAGACCTGATTTTTGCTGCCCATGTGGCAAATCTGGTGCAGAATGGTCCTTTGATTGGGTAGTGAGTAAAAAAAAAAAAAAAAATTGTATATATTTCAGATAATAGCAATCCAGTTCAAAACTATGTATAGAACCATAACATGACATTTGTTCTGTAGATTGTGGATACACGCAGCATCAATGGGTACTCCAATTTAAGCAATCTATGTCTGAGTTGAGAAAATAAGTCGATATACCAGGGTCACAGAAACAGATGAGATGGCTGTGCTATGTGAGCTTTGGAACTCCTATTAACTTCAGGGGAGTTGCAGAAACAGCAGTCACTTCACCTTTGGCAGTGGCATATGGATGGGTATTTGTATCTCTGACATAAAAGGGCTGAGATGGGAATATCCCTTTAAGAGCACCAAATGTTTCTTTAGTAACCCTGCTTTGCATAAAGTCAATTTTTGAAAGGTACACATTTACCTAACTATACTTACATTCCAATCTAAAGAGGTTACATCCTTGTTACTAGGAACATCTTGTCCACCTTCTCGTATACAGTGTCTGAGGACCAGCTGTGTTGACCCACTAGTACTGTTTTCACTAAGATTCCATATTCTGGCTGTTGAATCTCCTGACCTATCAAGAAAAGTTTGTAAGAAAAAAGTATGAATGAATCATTCAAGGTTTCAATGATATTAAAAATAAAGAAAAAAACAAAAACAAGAGACCGGTAATTCTACCCAAAGTGTAAATGAAAAGACAATTACTTTAAAGAATCTGGTTAACACATCATGCAGTCTATGGCAATATCTGACAATTAACCTGAATATACACAACAGATATTGTGGATTTCATATTCTCTACTTTAAAGGACCAAATATATTGAAGACCTAATCAGTGGGGCCAAGGGTGTCAGACCTTCGCAGACATGTTACTTATGACCTATGCTAAGGATAGGTCATCAATATATTTAGTCCAAATACCCTTTGAAGGGGAAGGGGTTACATGTCAATTTTTCTTTAAAGAAGAAAAAGTAACAATTTTGGGAGTCTGCTGGATGTAAAGGGTGTTGTAAGGATTTCTTAAGGTGCAAATGTGATTTAAGACATGGGAATATATTAAGAAACGTACCCTGAGGCGAGCAGATCACTAACTGGGTTCCAGGCACAAATAAACACCTCTGACTCATGACCCCGTAAAACCACTGCCTTGCTGGATGGGATTTCTACATCTCCATCAACTTCCATCATGTCAGTGTGGTTATCTGCAAAAAATAAAAAAAAATAAATACACAAGACATGCTGATTGAGCTACCGAATGTAAACAACAAAACTACTACTACTATAAGGTTCTACAAAGCATGCTTTTATAGACCTTTCATTGTGTACTGGGGCCGCTGGAACACAAAAGGGCTTTCCCCAAACTGTCCCCACAATGTTAGAAGCATACATTTATTCGCACTGTCCTGGTTTGCTGAAGTAATAAGCTTTCCTTTCGCTGGAACTAAAGAATCCCTAAAAAATAACTCCATAGCATTATCCTCCTCCACCACTGCTCAAGAGTCCATTTGGGGGTGTGCTATACACCACTACACTGACAACAAGTCATCGTGCTTGGTGATGTAAGACATGCAAACAGCTGCTTGGCCATGGAATCCCATAGAGCGTAACAAAGCTTTAGAACAACTTATGATTTTCTGGCAGCATTTGTGACATTAAAATAATCATATACTTTATTAATGGATTTTGGCTCCATTCCATGAAATCCTGCACTGAAATCCAGGGAGAAAGAGCGAGCAAGCGCATGCGTGTTTGTGGGGGGGGGGGGATGTCATTTACACTTTAAAGGTGAAAGTGCAAACCCTGTAGTCTCATAATTCTGTCCTCCTCCCCCACACATTTAATGGTAACCTGATTATTTTTGAGAGCTCAGTCCAGACTCCGTACACAAAGCAAAAGGAACAAAATAAGGACAGAAGTAATACTTAAAAGATGCAGACACTTTTCTTTAGTGAAGTATATTGCAAAGTTTGTTGTCTTCACCCTCTGCAGTTTCATATCATCAATGGCACTGTTCTAGGTTTTAGAATTGCAGATATATAAACTAAGGCCACTTCTGACACGTCATGGACCACCGAGACCTGCGATTGGGCATCAGTGTCACATGGCGTTGTGACGCATAGACAAGCTCAATGCTGACAACAGCCAGCAGTGCCGAATAGAACAGAGAGCCAAACCGGAGCCCATGAGAAGAGAGTAACACTTCCGTATGATGGGATCAGAGGGTGGAATTGGAAAAAACTGATTTTTGTGCGACTCTTACGGGGTTTTTTTTTTTGGTTTTTTTTTTAACTGGGCAGCCAAAATGACATTGAGGCTGGGGCCCCACGTGGCATAAACACCGCAGTTTTCCCGTGGGAAAAAACATGGCGTTTTACAATCAGAGCAAAGTGGATGGGATTCTAGCGAATCCCATGGCCACTTTGCGGTAAAATCCATGCTGCGGACACTTGGCAATTTCCAAATCGGCCACTGTTGTAACTGACTTGTTACAACAGTGGCATCCTATTACAGTACCACACTGGAATCAAGTGTTCTTTGCAATGAGTCATTATTTCACAATTGAAAGATATAGACAGACTGCTTGGCTAGGCGCTAGATTTTATACACCTGTGGCAATGAGAATAAAAAACACCTGGACTGCAGCACATGTCAAATTTTACAATGGGAGGAGACATGCTTTAAAGAAAAAAAAGAGACAGACTAAACAGGTGTAGGTACCCAGAATTGGCTACCAAAAGACAACCCATTTCTTGTAGTTGGTGAACTAGCAGCTGAATGGACAGATCAGGAGTATCATGAAAAAGAAATGATTATTTCCTTGTTCCTTATATGTCCTACTACACTTAGGTAACAGAGCAAGGCTATAGCTCACATAAAAGGGTTCAAGTGTAACCATATAGGCCTTTGCGCATCAGATCCTAAACAGAGAGAATAGACTTGGGCAAATAAAAAGTGCAAGCAAAGTACTTTTTAATTTCATACTTCCTTAGGCAAACTTGGACTGTAGTACAGATTGATAAATCACAGTTTTCATTATCTGGCCACTGGGTGGCACTGTACTATCACAGTCTCTTGAAGGTGCATATCTTCTTTGCAAAGCTACAAATGTCATTCTGGCATCTTATACTTAAATGAATGAACACATCAGCAGTTGGGGTACACAGATACACGTGTAGCAGATCCATGGTATATACACACACAGGTGCACGAGGCATGCACTGTACATAATGTACTGTGGCAGACCATTGTTTAAATAATGAATGATATTAATATCTGTTCTATGATGCACAGTATAGTTGGATAAATAGGACTTTTCAGATAACGCTACTTATATAAGGTAAAGCTTCCAAGGTCGCCCGATAATGTAGTGTCACCATCACAATTTATCCCTCACAACCTCTTCTAAGAGCTGACTGACTGGTGTGCCACTGCTTTGATATGAATGAAAGGATTAAAGTCACAGAAAACACCTTTAGGCTGAAGACAAACATTGCGGAAAAGCTTTTTTTTTTTTTTTTTTTTTTTTTAAAGCCAAAACCAAGCATAGCTTCAAAAGGAATGGAAAATATAAAACACTTATACTTCTCTCTTCTGCTAAATCCATTCCTGGCTTTGGCTCAAAAAGAGGCAGCTGCAACAAAAACATTGCAGCCTAAAGATTTTTTTCTTCTGTACACCACACCTTATGTTATTGTTGGACATTCCAATAGGAATGAGTAAATAGTTTGTGAATGAACTGCCTGGAATCCAGCGGCAATATGCTTATGACTTTCAGAGTGAAAAGGGATCAGGACATACAGACCACCTATACCTGCAGATAGAGCACAAATCTAGGCCTATTGAGGTGTAACCATGGAAATCACCCATCTGCCCTGCTTTACTTTCATATTTCCCCAAGGGTGGGCTCAGGCACTAGAGACAACCCTTGAAAGGTAACTCATGTCCCCTGCATGCCATTACGGTGCCAATTAGGGTATTTTAGGTATTCCTTGTATTTTTACTTGTAGGTGCAGATTTTTCATACTGCACATTATGCTGTGTTTAAAAGGTAATGCGTCACTAGAATATAATGGATTTTTACGTCAATCCGATTCTTACATGGAACAAGTCTCACGTCAGAGACTCAGTAGTGTGAAAGCTGATTATTAGCTGTCTTCTGTCACTGATCAACTATATTCAGTATAAGTCTATGGGGAGTAGAGGGGGAAAAAGAGCTCCGTAACCCAGGGGTACATCGACAGTTTTCTTTCCTAACATAGCTGGGTTATGAACAATTACTATCCAGCCTTCTTCTAACAAAAACGATTCATTTAATGCTGTAGACTGCCTCCTAACACTGACTCTCTTGTCCTCCTTTGCCATCCATAGACTTCATAGTAAACGGACACTGCTTGTGTACAAAATACAGACCACAATCACTCAGAAAAGTAGTAAAACCAGAAGTACAGGCAGTTCTCTTTAGTGAAGTATATTGCAAAGTTTGTTCCCTACATCTACACTATTGATTTATTCATAATAAAAAATATATATATATATCTCCACACTTAAAAAGGGGTTGTCTGGCCTGAACACATGGCTGCCTGAATGCAGCATTATGTTTACATAAATTTGTTTTTCCTCTCATTTGCAGATTGAGGACAGATCTGAACCAATCACAGTCCTTAGCTGTGACATACCATCTGTGCACAGGTCACCACTGAGGCTTGGACCTGCAGAAGCTATACTTGGATCCTACGTGAGAATGGAATTTTGATTGGAGCTTCAAGGTTTACTGCATCTCCACTCAACCTCTATACACTGCAGTCTAACAGCTGGAGAGAAAGGGGAAGTGTACAGGACTGACGTTCTGGGGATCAGTGTGTGCCCCAGTGGTTGGACCTCCAGTGACCAAACAGATCTCACCTATGTGCATAAATCTACCATGTACAGAGCACCAATGTTCAGGCACCAGTTACATAAGTAGTTTGCTGAATACACCTACTTGCCAGTGCATGTCCTCCATTCTCCTCCCCATTCGCTGCATTTTCACCATTCTTTGTAGACGGCTGTTGGTTATTTGCTGTTGCAGCGGCTGCCGCTGCGGCGGCCGCTGCCGCCGCTGCCTGTTGTTGTGCAAGTTTGTCCCTATATGCTTGCTGCCTTGTTTGTACGACATCAGGCATAACCGCATCAATCAGGGAGAGAGATTCAATTGGCCTCCCATCAAAGAGTGTTCCATCCTGAAGAAATAAAGGAACAAAAATTACTTCCATACATACTGCTAACTGGAATAAAAAGAAGGAGATTCCTAAAGCCTCCTCGATTTTTCATTTGCAATAATAAAATCACAGCAGCGGTATGGAAGTGTTTATGGCCAAAACTCAGCATTAACTGTGGAGATGATGGATGTTCTTATAAATATGCTACTTTTCAACCCTGTACCTTTGGTATCGGATGAGACTGAGCCAGGAAATCCTAGTTCCATGAGATATCCTGAATTAGAGTTCCAGGAAGCGATCAGTGACCTCTAGATGATCTGCCTCTTAAATGTTGGTATAATTTAAAAGGAGTTCTCAAGGAGGGGTCCCAGGTCTCTAAAGCCACACAGGTAAGTTTTTTGGGATTACCTCCAGTTGGTGTACTATACAGAGCAAGAGGGTGACCCCATTCCCAGTACAGTGGACAGCTCAACACCAACTGACTTGAACAAGAGCTGATCTGCAGTAAGGTGCTGGGCTACTATACCAACCCTGTGCACTTTATAGTACACAGACCAGAGGCAACTCCAAAATGCTGGCCTGTGCGGAGTCAGACACCTAGGGCCCCCACTGATCAGCTGCTTGAGTGTTGCAACCACTGCACTAAATACCAAGCGCCAAGTGCTGTGCATTGCATAAGGGCTGTGCTTGGGACTGCAGCTCAGCCCCATTCATGTGAAGAAAGGGAAGTCACTGGCCCATGCCACTTCGAGCAGCTGACCTGTGAGTCCCAGGTTTTGGTCCCCACCAATCTGATACTATGACCTATACTAAGGATAATAAAGGTCAATATTTAACTCCTGGAAAACCCCTTTAACCTTTCACTGTTCACGCAAAGGCAAAGCAGTTTGTCCAATCCCAGTACATGTGTCATGATCAAATGTCAATGGCTGAATGAGACTCACTTTTCAAGTCTAATCTTAAATAGATGTAGAGTGTCAGCAGAGGTAACAAACATGACCAGGGTACATATTAGTAATAATCTTAACCCAGTGCAGGGAATGCAATGGTAAGGTTTATTACTCTCTGGATAACTTCTTTAATGTAAGTGCTAATATAGTATGAAAAAAAGGACTAGTGAATTATGTATAGCTGGATTCACATCTGCGTCTGGTATCCGTCCGCTTGCAAACAGTTTTAAGAGAAAAACGGTTTGGTACAAGAAGGATTCAAAATGGTTACACAGCGGATACCCGAATCGTTTTTGTTTTTTGTTTTTTTAGACGGATTAGTCAATGGGTGTCTGTTCTAAAACAAACAAAAAAACAAACAAACAAAAAAAAAAAACACTGACCTACTGTGTCAGTTTGTGCCCATTTTTTGACCAAATCATTTTTTTTCTTCTTCCCCCTTCATTCTGAGCATGCGCAGAGGGAAAGAGATTTCAAAACGGACAAACTGATTGCTTTCCTTTTGTAATCCGTTTTCCATAGACCTCAATGGTAAAAAAAACGGATTGGTTGCTGTCCGTCTGGAATCCTTATTTTTAGTACGGAGACAAAAGTCCTGCAAGTTCTACTTTTCGCTCCACACAAAAAAAGCAGAAGCCAGACGGACAAACTGGCACAAACTGATTTTAAAAGTAATCCACATGTATCAATGGGTTTTAACCCGGACCGTTCAAAATCAGTTTTTGAAGATTTCAAATACTGATTTCGAGCGGATTGACAAACGCAGATGTGAACCCAGCCTCAGTCATGAAACAAGGATCAACTGATGTTACATCAATGTAAGAAGAAAAAGGTTTACCTCATTTATGCTAACTTCAGCTTCCACATACTGCAATCCTTTCTGAATAATAGAGATTAAAGCAGCAGGTGGAACCAGGGCACCATTGATATTGGATTGACTGATATGGCTTTCTATACCAAATGTAAAAGCGGAATGGGAAAATCCTATAAAAAAAAAAAAAAAAAAAAAAAAAAAATAATGCATAAGAAAATATATATAAAAATAGAAACACAAAGAAATGAACTTAGCTTCTCATGCAACATATAATGTTTTTCATTAGCAGCTGCTGTCAATGAAAAATGAAAGTTTCTTTATTAATTTTATTCACCAGTAGTGTGTCATACAATCGTTGCTCTGCTCACTAGCAGAGCCATGACAGCTGAATGAATCCTAATGGATTCCACACACTTACAATGGTATTTACCAAAAAAAAAACCTGAATTTTAAATTAAAAACTGCAACAATACCACAGATCATATTCTTGCCGTCAAAAACACATGAGCTGTAATAGAATAACAAGTATGAAAGGAACATACCATTATGATGTTTACAATTTAAAAAAAAAAACAAAAAAAAAAAAAAACCCACACACACACACTTTTCCCACATAGAAATTAATATATTGGTTGAATAAAGCCATATTTAACATTTAGAGTTCTTACACTAACCATAATTAAGTCTAGTTCACAACTGTCCACTTTTTATGGCATGACTTTTGTAATTTTTAAAGGGATTTTAACCACAGCATAATTTGGAAAAACACCAGTTCAAACTTTCATGCAGTTTAGGCCAAAGTCAGGAGTGGATCAGGCACGAAGGAGAAGTAAAAAACCATCCTTTATATTCCCATTACTTTAAAATTCTAAATCTAGTTTTGGCTCAAAAATATTGAATATTGCATGATGAACTGCAGGAAGGTTTATTTCCCAAAAAACAATGGAGAGAAGTAACATGAATGGGAGCTGAGCTGCAGTAACAGTATCAAGCCACTATACAAGACATGGAGCTAGCGGTTTCTGGTTCCTTGCATTGTATAGTTCCAAATCAGAAATGCCTTCAAAAATATGTACAGGAGCCAAGGATAAGCAAAAACAAATAAATAAAAAAAATATAGGAGGGATCATAAATTCTAATTTATGAATGTCACAGTAAAATATATACTAACACAATGAATGGAAGGGGTGCCCTATAGAATTGTATGCAAAGGGTCAAAAATCACTGCACATTTCTGCACTAACTCTTACAGTGAAAGTACTCACCCGATTCTTGCAAGTATCTGTATACCAGGAAATTGACCTCATCACTGCTTATACTCATCTTTATGCCCACTTAAACCATGAGGTCACAGCAAACTGCAGTTATTTCCTAAGAGTGAAAGAAATTAAAATTATTTTTTTCAGTACAAGGCAAGTTCTAATTTTAAAAGCATTTACATTATAGAGAAGCAGATTTTTTTTTTTTGGGGGGGGGGGGGTGCGCTACAGAGTTAGGAGAAAAACAGAAAACCTTTATTTTCCTACCCTAGGAGCAGGTGACCACTCCAATATCGGTCTACTGAAACGGTATGTCTGGAAGACTTCCATATGTTTACTCTGTATTGTGGCATAAGCCACCAGAGGCTCTCTTTTTAATCCCCCCCCCCCCCCCAAAAAAAAACAAAAAAAAAACACAACACTACTAATACACCACATGGCAAACAGCTGGCCTGCAATGGGAGCATGTGGACATAGCTCACTATTTTGTTTTCTAAATTTCCAATGTGATTCTCCAAATCATCAGGTTAAGGGATGCCCCTGCATCCCACATTTCACTGGAAAGGCACAAGGAGCCATTTCTACTCTTTACCAACATTTGCATTACAATATTGGTATTATTATTGGTTCTTTGGTTAAGTGGCCTTAAAAGGGGTTTTCTACCACTAGGCAACCAATTGGGACACCAAGAATATAAAGTTAGAGAATATAGGTTCACAATTACCCCCAAATGCCTCATGTGAATTAAGAGCTGGTGCGCAAGCTTGGCCAGTACTCCTATGGGACAAGTGCTCTCCAGCAGCCCCACAGAGCTCAATAGATCAGCAGCTGGGCATGTGTACCACTGCTCCACTCACATGGACCATTGGCACAAAAGTGGGCCTCCATTCTTGTGATTGCTGGGCGTCCCTGCAGCAAGTCCCTCGGAGATCAGATATTTATCCCTTATCCTTAGCAGTTGCATTCTTCTTCCTCCTCATTCTTATATTCATCACATGGAATGTGTCACTTTCCAGGATAAAATTTAATAAAACAAGTCTTTGAACACTTCCTATTCAAAGTAATAAATGGTGCACCAAATTTTTACTAGATTTAATATTTACAATAGTAAGGGTCACTGGGAGACTGATATCTCACCATACTGAAGAAAAGCCAACACTTAGACAGCATAGAGATGCAATGTTTCACCATTTTTGTACACCGGATTTCCTGATTCCTGAAAAGTGTATACAGACTTTCTTCCCTCACTTTCATAACAAAGTATTCCCTCATGACTAACTATAGAACACAAAAATGAGGAGAAGAATACATTTGCAGTTTGTTCACAAATCATTTAGACAATAAATTTCAAGGTTGAATCATAATCATGCTTCCTATACTGTTAGCTGTAGGGCTGAGGAGCTAGCACATCAACTCAACTCATTTTCCACAGCCCAACTCAGACTAATGCGTCAACTCTTTCATAAATACCCGACAGCCATGGTCAGACAGATGCAGTGAAGATCCACTAATTCATAAAAAATCTGACTGACTTAGTATAAAAGTTAATACACAACATACTATGCGTCTGAATAAAAGTTCTCTCATCTCAGGATTTCAGCTGCCCTCCTCTCTCATCTCCCCTCCACTTCATGGGTTTTAGCTCAGGCCAGCACCAAGCTCCTTCTTGATGTAAACTACACACTTATCTCTGGATTTCCATACAGCGATAACAGGGGTACTAATAGAAAATTTACCAGAACTCATCAGCACTCAGCAACTGAAAGCAATATACAGACGAAAATATAAGGGTTGACAATGTAAGGAGGGAACTAGCAGGGGGTGAAAAAGCACTCCTGGGAAGGGAGATGTTCCACAACCCATAAGCTACATTGGAAAGGCTATAAAATATGGCAAGATGTAATATTTTTTAAACTGTAAACATAGATCACCAACTCACCAGAGAAAACAAATAATTTCCCAATCGTCGATAACAAAGGGTATAGAAAGTAAAATAATAGCTACCTGGAAGACAAAAAAAAAAGTTATACATTAATAAGCTTCCTAACATATAAAGTACGTTGCAATATTCACAGCAGGTTCTACATGGATGCAATGTTTTGCATATACAGTACAGACCAAAAGTTTGGACACACCTTCTCATTCCAAGAGTTTTCTGTATTTTCATGACTATAAAAATTGGAGATTCACACTGAAGGCATCAAAACTATGAATTAACACATGTGGAATTATATACATAACAAAAAAGTGTGAAACAACTGAAAATATGTCTTATATTCTAGGTTCTTCAAAGTAGCCACCTTTTGCTTTCATTACTGCTTTGCACACTCTTGGCATTCTCTTGATGAGCTTCAAGAGGTAGTCACCTGAAATGGTTTTCACTTCACAGGTGTGCCCTGTCAGGTTTAATAAGGGGGATTTCTTGCCTTATAAATGGGGTTGGGACCATCAGTTGTGTTGTTCAGAAGTCAGGTGGATACACAGCTGATAGTCCTACTGAATGGAGTGTTAGAATTTGTATTATGGCAAGAAAAAAGCAGCTAAGTAAAGAAAAACGAGTGGCCATCATTACTTTAAGAAATGAAGGTCAGTCAGTCCGAAAAATTGGGAAAACTTTGAACGTGTCCCCAAGTGCAGTGGCCAAAACCATCAAGCGCTTCAAAGAAACTGGCTCACATGAGGACCGCCCCAGGAAAGGAAGACCAAGAGTCACCTCTGCTGCGGAGGATAAGTTCATCCGAGTCACCAGCCTCAGAAATTGCAGGTTAACAGCAGCTCAGATTAGAGACCAGGTCAATGCCACACAGAGTTCTAGCAGCAGACACATCTCTACAACAACTGTTAAGAGGAGACTGTGTGCAGCAGGCCTTCATGGTAAAATAGCTGCTAGGAAACCACTGCTAAGACAGGCAACAAGCAGAAGAGACTTGCTTGGGCTAAAGAACACAAGGAATGGACATTAGACCTGTGGAAATCTGTGCTTTGGTCTGATGAGTCCAAATTTGAGATCTTTGGTTCCAACCACCGTGTCTTTGTGCGGCGCAGAAAAGGTGAACGAATGGACTCTACATGCCTGGTTCCCACCGTGAAGCATGGAGGAGGAGGTGTGATGGTGTGGGGGTGCTTTGCTGGTGACACTGTTGGGGATTTATTCAAAATTGAAGGAATACTGAACCAGCATGGTTACCACAGCATCTTGCAGCGGCATGCTATTCCATCCGGTTTGCGTTTAGTTGGACCATCATTTATTTTTCAACAGGACAATGACCCCAAACACACCTCCAGACTGTGTAAGGGCTATTTGACCAAGAAGGAGAGTGATGGGGTGCCACGCCAAATGATCTGGCCTCCACAGTCACCAGACCTGAACCCAATCGAGATGGTTTGGGGTGAGCTGGACCGCAGAGTGAAGGCAAAAGGGCCAACAAGTGCTAAGCATCTCTGGGAACTCCTTCAAGACTGTTGGAAGACCATTTCAGGTGACTACCTCTTGAAGCTCAGAGAATGCCAAGAGTGTGCAAAGCAGTAATCAAAGCAAAAGGTGGCTACTTTGAAGAACCTAGAATATAAGGCATATTTTCAGTTGTTTCACACTTTTTTGTTATGTATATAATTCCACATGTGTTAATTCATAGTTTTGATGCCTTCAGTGTGAATCTACAGTTTTTTATAGTCATGAAAATACAGAAAACTCTTGGAATGAGAAAGTGTGTCCAAACTTTTGGTCTGTACTGTAGGCCATTCTTGGAAATACATGACATGAATGACTAACAGGATCATGTGAAACTTCTAGGCCAAGTGTCCTATTACATGGGCAGATTGTAAGAAACGCTGCACATATTGTATGGAGATGAATTATCCTGTCATTCATAGTCTGCATTATTGTCAGCTGCACATTCCCTGTTTACTTAACCCTTGTATGTATGTAGATACCACAGCACAACTATAACCTTGATGCAAGTCTGTAGTGTGACAGCCTATGGAATATTGTGTACATTATAAAGACTCAGAAGAGCGCTGACAGTTTACAGGAAGGCCTAGTCGTGGGTTTTTTTCCATGTAGTTATGTCAGAGGCATATCTGCACTTTTTTTTTTTTTAACAATAGATTATTCATTTTTCAGAGTACAAATAAGCAACAAAATGTTCAACATACGTAACAACCAGGAAAAATACTGGGTAAACAGAAGGAAAAAAAAAAAAAATGATAGTGAGGGACAAGGAGGGAGGGTATGTAATGGTAAGAAGGGCAGTCTATTATTATATGTAAAGATGTAAAGTACAAGGCACATCTAATTCTTAAGAGAAAAGAGGCCCAGGGATAGATTCAGGTACACTTTGAGGGCTGTGCGAGAGCCCAAGTGGGAAACAGGCAGCTTAGCTTTTAATATGATTCTTAGCATCCCTAGAAAGTTGCTTGACACTAGTTTTTCTGCCTTCCCTCCATGGAAGAAACATCCCTCAGCGATATTTGCCTGTGTGTGCTCCAGCACGTTAGGATGGACTCACTGGGAAGAATTAATCACAGCATTGCCAATTCTGCCCCAAAATATTTTACTTTTTAGCTCTTTATGCCCACTTTTCTGGAAAGTGGGTATTTTTGGAGATGGTGTGGCCCCCACTGGCAGGCAGATTAATTATAGTTTACAACAGACACTGGCACAAATTTGGGCCAGTTCACATGGTGGAAAATACAGAGGATCACTTTCACCACGCCTTTCACTTGATGATTAGTCCTAGATAAATCGGCTAGTCAGCCGAGTGCCTCCCACCATGGACTCTATAGCTGATCAGTCATGAAACCAGAGGCAGGATCGAGCACAACACTTAGATTTTCAGCATCCTGCTTCAAACTCTGCCTCCCATGGAAAGCAAGGAGAGGAAGATTCAAGGTGGAGTTTGGCGCTAATGTGGAATCCACATCAAATTTCTGTGTGAGAATTTACCCTTATAGTTCAAAGGTATGCTAGCACCTTGAGTTTCTGGTGCAAGGAGTGAAAGAACACATTAATTTCTAAAGAGGCACAAAGAACCAAGACTGGAGAGGAAAAGCCCAGTCTTAAGTTCCATAAACTAGGTATGTGCTTGCTATTTCTTTAAGTATAGCTCATGTGAGAAGAGTAAGGTCCCATGAACACGACAGAATGTGCTATCCGAAGGGGGTTCTGATGCGCAGTCCCATGGAATACAGTGCAAGTCCTATTCAGATCCGTGACAATTGGAACACCCCACTGAAATCAATGGAGGAAGGAAGCCACTTAAATGACACTCTGATCACACACTGATGTCTCCGAGTGCAATCCGCTAAAAGAAAATTGGACCCCCTCCCTCGGCCTGCATACACCCTGTGTACGGGGCCTAAGGGAGATTCTCAAATACAGCCATACTAGTTACATGTAATTCACGGTGTCTTAAACATGATCAATTTTGTCTGCCTGGATTTAAATAATGTGCTTGATGTGGATAGAAATAGAGAAGGTATCCAAAGGTCATCTCCAAGTGCTGAAGCAGTTGCTATGACAACAATATAAGCCTCCGGTTATGCATTCAATTTTCATACTACTCCAGATCCCATTAATCTGTAACTCATTCTATGAGCCGACAGAGGAGATCATACACGAATACCTCCGCATGGAATAGAAATGATCCCAAAGAGAGAGTCAAATATTTACTAAAAACACTAAATCATTAATACGCGATCATCAAACAGAAGGCAGTGATGAAAACAGCAAAACAAAGCTTTGGATAAAGAATCTAAAGACCCCCACCCCCAAAGATCTGCAGAAGAGACCAGCTTACTGTAACTATGGCATCCAAGACTGTGACAGACTCATCAAATGGGTTTTACCAGGTTAATGGAAATGAAGCATAAGCACTATATAAAATTAGAAATACTTTTTTTTTTTTTTTTTAAACATCCACTGGCCCAAACTTATTGCAGCATACCTCCGGTTATAAACAACTTTTCATAAAGGAATAACACACGTGACTAAGAAACTTTGTAAAATATCTTATTAAGGAGATCTATTTCCTGCTCCACTTAATAAGCTGTTCTCCTGCTCCTTATCTTCAATTTGTTTACATAAGATTTATCTCAGTATTCATCCTCACACACAATACTATGTAGACGGGAGGGGTGGAGTAGAGAGCTGCTGAAAGCTAGTAAATGAATTTATAGCCTCATTCTGTATACTGGCAGCCTCTTATCTAAAACCTAGCAGTGTTAAAAGAGCTACACTTTAGTGAAAAGTTGTTTGGAGGTATGGCCTCCAAACATACCCCTTAGCTACCCAGGGCGTAATAGTACGTCCTGCGTTGCATGAGGATGTATGGAGAGAGCTCAGGAGTGCAGTGAATAGTATGAGCGATCAGACCCCCTAAGTTTCAAGGTCCCTAGGGGGTCTGATCATAAAAAAAAAAAAAAAAAAAAAAAAAAAAAAAAAAAACACACACACACACACACACACACACATACACCCCACAAAAGTTCAAATCACCCCCCCTTTCCCTAGATCAGATATAAAAGTAAAAAAAACAAACATTAGGTATCCCCATCCTCCAAAATGCCCAAACTATTAAAATATTTATCCCATACGGTGAATGGCGCAGTGGCGAAAGAAATCAAATTGGCCAAATAGTGTTTTTTTCAACACTTTGCCTCCAATAAAAAAATTGAATAAAAAGTGATCAAACCATCAGATCTTTCCCCAAATGATATCAGTAAAAATGTCATATTGTCTCACATAAAAAGACGCCTTACCCAGCTCCATACATGTAAATCTGTAAAAAGTTACAGGTGTCACAATATTTTGGCAAAATTTTTTTTCTATTTTGCAAAGTTTTAAATTTTTTAAAGAGGTATCAAAACATTACAAATACTATATAAATTTGGTATCACCGTGTTCGTACTGACCTGCAGAATACAGGTAACATGTCATTTTTACCACACAGCGAACGCCATAAAAATTAAACCCATATGAAATTGGAGCAAATGCAGTTTTTCTCCAATTGCACCTCATTCTGATTTTTTTTTTCCAGCTTCCCAGTACATTGCACAGCATATAGAATGGTGCCATTACAAAGTATAATTTGTTTCACAAGCAATAAACCATCATATGAGACTGAACTGAAAAATGAAAAAAGTTATGGCTCTTGGAATGTGGGGAGGGAAAAACGAAAATGCAAACAACGAAAAATGGCCGGGTCCTTAAGAGTGGCGTTATACACCAGACCAAGAAAAAAAAAAAATTGTTGGAGTGATCTGCAGCACATTTGTCACCTTTCCTGGCATGTCTGTTTTATTACAACAATTCTGGATCATCTTTTCTTATGTGGGGTGTGTCCTGCATAGTCTGACACTATTCAGTCTGGTATGACTGTACAAGGACACACTCCTAACTGGTAACACCCAGTTGGATAACTAGGTGGGAGAACAAAGAAACAGCACACCACAGTGTTAGGACAAAAGATATTTAAGAATTGTTATTTCATGAAGAATACAAGTATTTACTAAAACAGACATGAGTTGTGATAACTCCTCTTTAATATTTCCCGACACCCATGTAGTATTACTGTGGATATGTGGTGTTTAAATATGTGTGGCTGTATTATACTGAAGATACGTATGCAACGGCAATGTCCATGATCAGTCACCAAAATGATTGCTCGAAAATGGCCAGCCTACAAATTTATGGAAATATTTTTCCCATAAGGTGAACTCTGTAGTGGGGGGGGGGGGGGGAGATATATAGCTCTATAGCTCAAAAGAGCCAAACTGCCATTTTGCCTCAAAAATGTAAAATTAAAAAAAAAATAAAAAATTAAAAACATCAGACATCCCCCAATAAGGTATAAAGAGTATCCAAAGTATTGAGTATCCAAAAGTCAGTAAATGAAAACTAGCAGGGAGAAAGTCAATTTCTTAGAAGAGATTTGGTCTAAAAGTTAGAGTCCACATTAACTCCATGTAAAGAACACCAAAGTACTAACACAGTGAAACCACAGACGATGTAGTGGACAGGATCAGCTTTAGGTTCTAACAGTCAAGAGAAGATGTGGAGCAAGTAGAAGTACCTGCACGTGCCCTCCTCACATTCCCCAATTCTCTGCCAAAAGGTTTATGACATGTCACATATCCTAACATGTCACACAGACGGGGCTGTCCTAATAAAACTGAAATACATACGAGGCATTCCTTTTAAATGGGGATGTGTTGAAAAAACAGGAACGCCATTCATATCCAAACACCTGAAAAAGGTAACAGTTCCTAATATTCAAAGTCTCATTCACTTTGCTGGGATGAAAATGAGGTGTTTTTGACACTTGTGTTTCCACATCAGGCAAAAAAAAAAAAAAAAAAAGAAGTTTCTGCAACGTGAGGCCTTACCCTAAGGTTAACGCTTACGTTGTGGAATGTACCTAAAAACCACAGCGTTTTTTTATTGCGTTTTTTCCTTCCCTTATTAAATCTATAGGAAAAATTAAGGCGTTTCCACAGGTAAATTTGACATGCTGCGTTTTTGAAAACACAGCTTTTCCACAGTATGTTTTTTCCCCGCAATGTGTGAATGGGATTAACCAGAATCTCACTGACTTTGCTGGTACTGTAAAACGCAAGTATAATGCAGTAGAGATGGTGTACAATGTACCCCGCCAAACAAGTTGGTGAGGACTATAGACTACATCTGTAGCTGCAAAATATATAAATAAGGGGCAGAGCCATTTATCCTGTCATAGCAATGTGATAAAGCTCCATTATAAAGCAATAGGGGCCATTGTGCACCTGTAGTACCCATCATACAACTGATCTGGCACTGCATCTTGGCTTTAGTTACATGATCCAGATATGAGCAGAGGCTACCGGTAAACGAGAGAGAGACATGCCCCAGTAAGGGGAGAGCCTGGAGATTCACCTTCATCTTTATTGTTTCCTGCTACACTTCTCAAGCAGTTTTTGGGCCTGGATAAATTTTAGGCCTGAGCATTTGTTTATTGCAGTTTCAGAGACTTGTTCCTATACGGTCACAAATACAGAGTTAATTAGAAACAGAGCCACACGGAGCATTCAGCTTGCAGGATTTACGCTGCCTTCACAGAAAAGGTTCATTTGTTCCTAGAATCTCCTGTTGGTTCAATAACCAGCTGGCATCCTCCCCGCAGCATGCAAATGTGTAAACAAGCTCCAGAGAGCGCTCTGAGGACTACAGCAGGGGAAGCTCAGGCTGCACCAGGCAAGGATACAATCAGAAGCTGTTACTTGTCATGTGCCAATACAGCCAGCAGGACCAGAACTGCAGTAACACTGCTAAGAGAGTAAATGAGCACCCCTCTTCTCTCATAACAATCCCGTCTCTTTAGGGCTCCTATACACGACCGTCCGTATTTTACATCCACTCCCGATCTGTGTCCCCGACTTTATGTCCTTGTGACATCAGTTTCACTGATCACATTTTTTCATGTATCTCTCTTGACAACAGATGGCTCTCAAATGACATCCGAGTTTTTTTTTTTTACTGATCTGGAATTTATACTGGGTGGTTTGCATCAGTAAAAACAGACATGAATGAGACGAGACTCCCAAAAAAAAAAAAGGAAAAAAAAAAAGTTGTGTACATGAACCCATAATAAAGCATTCATTCTACTGCTAAAGTGCTCTCCCTTTATAAACAAAATAAATTTTTTTTTTTTAAGAAGCTTGGATTACAAATACACAGATATGTACATTGGCCCTTAAAGAGTACTTTTCACCACCTTCACCAAATCCAGCTCTTTGCATCATCTAATAGATGCTGCTCCAATGATATTTGTCCTCTAGCCACCTCCGTTCCAGAGCAGTCAATGCTGTTAGTTTTGGTGCCAGATATGCTATTTAAGCCCTGTTGTGTCAGAAGAGCTTAAAAAGCACATCAGGCACCAAAACGAACTACGCTTGCTGTTTGGGAGCCAAAGGGGAAAAAGTGTGTAGAGGGTTTAAGTTCCCTCTACAACTGCATTGCAGTATATTGGAAAGTTCATTCACTTCTAATAGAAATATACTGAAGACAGGCCCGACAGCCTTTCCCAGCTCTCATATAAATAGATTGTCTCCTAGGGATGTTCTAGGGGACGGTGATGCGCCACATTTAAAAGTGCTACCGTTACGGATGTTGGGGTTAAGATACAGTATATACACATTACCTCCCACCCATGCACTTCCACTAACAGCACCATATTCTAATTGAAATTGTTAAATGTACTTTTAAAGTTCAAGTCATTAGAATCACAGTTAAGACAGGATTGGCAACCATAACTACAGAATATATAATACTGTGCACCCCTTTGTCATGGCATCACCTCCCTATGTCCGAGACACCATGGACATCTTAAGACGTTTGGAGGATATATCCCTACCTGCAGGCTCTTTTCTGGCCTCACTGGATGTGGAGGATCTGTACAGCTCCATACCCTATGACAAAGTGCGGCGCTGTCAGATATTTCCTGCAGTCTAGAATGGTACAGTTGGCTCCCCACAGTAAGTTCTTAATGGAATTATTACAGTTTACTCTTACAAGAAATGAATTCCTTTTTGATGGGCGCTTCTTTCACCAGAAGCGCGGAACTGCAATGGGCAGTTCGGCAGTGCCTACCTATGCAAATCTTTTTTAGGCTGGTGGGAGGAGCGCCTAGTCTTCTCTGAACTGTACGAGAGATGGACCAGAAGGATCTCACTGTGGATTAGGTACATCGATGATATACTGATTCAATGGACAGGTTCCAAGGATGAATTCTTAGACTTTGTAGGGGCTTTCAATCAGAATGACATCAACATGTACCTCACTGCATCAATAGATCCCTATTCTATTTTGTTTCTAGATCTCCACATTATGAACAATGGGCAGGGTGAATTGGAGACTTCACTATACAGAAAAGAGACGGCTACAAACGCCCTGTTGAAATGGGATAGTTATCATCCAGCTCCTTTAAGACGTGGGATCCCCAAGGGACAGTTCCTGAGGGTGCGCAGGAACTGTTTGGACCTTGGGGATTTCCATAATAAAGCTAAGGAACTTGAGGGCAGGTTTTATAGACAAGGATACCCAGTCCCTCTTCTAAAAGAGGCTAAACTGATGGCAGTAAATAGTGACAGGACTACCCTCCTCACCCCGAGACAACAGTCGGATAATCAACGTACTATCCGTCTGGTAGGTAACTTTGATCGCGGGACGAAAGGAGTTATGGAGATATTGAGATCTTATTGGAATATCCTGAACATGGACCCAGATGTTAAGGATTTGGTTAATCCATATCCCTCTGTGACTTATCGTAGGGGGAAAAATTTGGGGGACATACCAACACAGCTATCTTGCACCATTACAACGCGAAAGTACGTGGCTGGATTCCTACAGGAACCTTCAAATGTGCTTCATGCAAGGCATGTGACTACATACTGAAGGGGGACAGGGTTTCATGCATCTCACTGGAAACTGTACATCACATTAAACAGTTTATCAACTGCCGTAAAACCAGTGTAGTCTATGTAGCCACTTGTCTGTGTCCATTTAACTTTTGGTAAGACTAAAAGGGAGTTTAGACGCAGAATACTGGACCATGTTGGCTATATTACACGGAGAGAGGACAAAACTGTCCACACATGTTTGGAAATATCATGGGGGGGGACCCGAAATGTCTAAAATTTCAGGGTATCGAACATATTAACCCAATGGCGAAGGGTGGTAATTGGGATCGTCTCATCTTATAGCATGAGACGAGATGGATTTTTTGATTCCAATGTGTAAAACCTAATAGGTTATCTTTGATGATCCCTAATTCAACATACTAACATATGTCATCTTTCTATACCAACTATGCAAATGGTTATTCTTGCAGTAGGGATGACATGTTCTAATTTATGTCTGTTGATTATAGTCTAAATGTGTGTCTGTAGGCCCTGTCTGCCGAGCAAAGACTTTATGCATTCCTAAATTTGTTCAATGACGACATCTTCATGTTCTATGTCTACCGATCATAGATCATATATGTTCATAAATTGGCTCAATCTCAATACTGTACAGAACTATGTACAATAGTTAAAGACACTTTGCAGTTATCTGATTGTTGTACTTCCTCTAACACGCGTATGACATTGGGGTAGCATCCCCGTATCCCTGGCAACCTTATCCCCGGACCCGACAAGCCTTCAGATGGGAGGGTCCAATACAATGATGGGTTGGATCCACTAAAGTCATTGGTTAGGGCGGGACCCAGGGTAGGAGTTAACGCTATTTACAGTGGGTACGGAAAGTATTCAGACCACTTTAAATTTTTCACTGCAGCCATTTGCTAAAAGCAAAAAAGTTCATTTTATTTCTCATTAATGTACACTAAGGAACCCATCTTCACAGAAAAAACAAAAAACAAAAAACAGAAATGTAGATATTTTTGCAAGTTTATTAAAAAAGAAAAACTGAAATATCACGTGGTCATAAGTATTCAGACCCTTTGCTGTGACACTCATTTAACTCAATTGCTGTCCATTTCCTTCTGATCCTCCTTGAGATGGTTCTACTCCTTCACTGGAGTCCAGCTGTGTTTAATTAAACTGATTGGACTTGATTATGAAAGGCACATACCTGTCTATATAAGACCTAACACCTCACAGTGCATGTCAGAGCAAATGAGAATCATGAGCTCAAAAGGAACTGCCCAAGGAGCTCAGAGACAGAATTGTGGCAAGGCACAGATCTGGCCAAGGTTACAAAAGAATTTCTGCAGCACTCAAGGTTCCCAAGAGCACAGTGGCCTCTATAATCCTTAAATGGAAGAAGTTTGGGATGACCAGAACTCTTCCTAGACCTGGCCGTCCAGCCAAACTGAGCAATTGTGGGAGAAGAGCCTTGGTGAAAGGCAAAGAAGAAACCAAAGATCACTGTGGCTGAGCTCCAGAGATGCAGTAGGGAGATGGGAGAAAGTTCCACAAAGTCAACTATCACTGCAGCCCTCCACCAGTCGGGGCTTTATGGCAGAGAGGCCCGAAGGAAGCCTCTCCTCAATGCAAGACATATGAAAGCCCACATAGAGTTTGCCAAAAAACACATGAAGAACTCCCAGACTATGAGAAATAAGATTCTCTGGTCTGATGAGACGAAGATTGAACTTTTTGGCGTTAATTCTAAGCGGTATGTGTGGAGAAAACCGGGCACTGCTTATCACCTGCCCAATACAATCCCAACAGTGAGACATGGTGGTGGCAGCATCATGCTATGGGAGTGTTTTTCAGATGCAGGGACAGGACGACTGGTTGCAATTGAAGGAAAGATGAATGCGGCCAAGTACAGAGATATCCTGGAAGAAAACCTCTTCTAGAGTGTTCTGGATCTCAGATTGGGCCGAAGGTTCACCTTCAACAAGACAATGACCCTAAGCACACAGCTAAAACAATGAAGGAGCGGCTTCGGAATAACTCTGTGACCATTCTTAACTGGTCCAGCCAGAGCCCTGACCTCAACCCAATTGAGCATCTCTGGAGAGACCTGAAAATGGCTGTCCACCAACGTTCACCATCCAACCTGACGGAACTGGAGAGGATCTGCAAGGAAGAATGGCAGAGGATCCCCAAATCCAGATGTGAAACTTGTTGCATCATTGCCAAGACGACTCATGGCTGTACTAGCTCAAAAGGGTGATCTACTCAATACTGAGTAAAGGGTCTGAATATTTATGTGATATTTCAGTTTTTCTTTTTTAATAAATTTGCAAAAAGATGTACATTTCTGGGGGTTTTTTTCTGTCAAGATGGGGTGCTGAGTGTACATTAACGAGAAATAAAATGAACTTTTTTTGCTTTTAGCAAATGGCTGCAATGAAAAAGTGAAACATTTAAAGGGGTCTGAATACTTTCCGTACCCACTGTAAGTCCCGCTGTTGACAGTGAACAGCATTTGCCATGTTTTAGTACTGGTGTCCTCCTTCAGGACATCGGGAACTGCAGTTTTAACTGCATTATGTCTGACATAGGCTCACCATTACAATACCACTGCTCTCCAGATAAACCCGTATATCAGGGGGAAACGCGTTGAGATCTAACTATGAGTAGGCGCTAATAACAGGCATTTTATGCCCTAAAGATCAGTTCATATACTAACTTGGTTTATGGGGGATATAGTCGTGGTCAGACTCTCCTATACCATGGGGTTGAGTGATAATGGGTTCAACACATGGATACTGTGAGAGCTGGATTAATTGACCGCTACCTATACCCTCCAGTACCATTTAAGCTAGTATGGTTCTTATACTACTTGATCACGCTATCACCTGCGCTCAATTTTGCCTGGGTCTATAGAGGAAACTGTTCACACACTCTATATAGGAGACTGCACAGTCAACACCACACAGTGATCCAATAATTCACTGTTAGGTTCCATCCAATATCATAATCATCTAGTATATTTTATACCCGGTTAAACTGGCACTGAGATGTATTGTTCAGTAGCAAACATTGCTTGAGCTGATATTATCCTCTCTATTATAACCGAGCTACATGATTTTACTTAGTTGATGGTTTTTGTCCTATACCCCAAATTGAAACTGCTACTTCTTACTCTCAAAATTAAACAGACTGGATCATAAATATTGACACGACTGTGCCTAAGATCTATGTACCTATTGTTTGGGAGATAAATAGCATTTCTAAATCTAATAGTTGGGGGACTCTAGATCACATTGATTTTGACTATTGTATTGAGACACTTTGATAGAACCTATCAATAACAGACTATGAGTTTATATGATCATTTTTTGAACTCTATGTGGTTCTAAATATACATCCTACTGTTTTAATCATTATTAAAAGTTATATTTTATTTAGGATTTTAGTGCTATAAGTTTACTAAAACATTAATGGATGGTGTAACCAGGGATGTACTGCTGACAATAATGAAGCTATGTGCTGAACTATTGCACCAAATCATTTGGTCTCATACAGTACAAATGATAGGTAAATATAACAGAAGAATCTGATCAACTTGCTATATTCAGATCTTTAAAAGCATAAACCTGCCTATGTAAATGGGGTGTGTGTGTGGGGAGGGGGGTGTCCCATAAGCATAACCATATTCAAATTTGTAGACAACTAAAAGTGAAACATGTTGGTATATATTAAATATTTGGTACTTGTTGGGGAATTTCTTATTGTGGCCTAGTTGTCTACTCGTGCGGGAACACAGAAACAGACAGACACTACATGCATGAGAACATAATGCAGTCACAATAAGGGAACCAAGGCAGGGTTTCTGACAAGTACCAGACCACAGTAAGTTCCCGCAGTCATGGTCGCATCCACTGGTAACTGACTCCTACCATCTTGAGGTCTGCGGGTAACCGCTTTTTTAAGCGGATTAGGTTTCTGTTCTGAGGTCCCCAAGTGGACCCTCCGAACGCAAACCCGAATGCAGGTGTTAATCTAGCGTAACACGTGTAAAAAAAAATTTGCGGATGTGTGATGTCCCTGATAATCACAGACACCACACGATCCTGCTTATTTTAGGGTTACGTGAGGTCTGTAGTGTTTTGTTAATTCCTAGTCTAGAGCAGAGCCCCTTGGTCCACAAAACAGACCAAAAAAAATAAAAAATAGATGTCTGCAGGCACCCTTTTAACTCATTGGGTGTATGCAGACCAAGATTAGCAGCGGCAAAACATCCACAAAATGCTGGTGTATGAATAAGCCTACTTTCACTGGTGTAGAACATGCACATATAGTGCATGCATTTACCCTAGTAAAAACAGCATGTGTAATAGCCCCTTAAATCACTGTTTCACATATTTAAGGTGGTGCCACACAATATATCCAGATGCAACTATAGCTGCAAACCCTCCCCAGGTTAAGAGAGAGTTTGATTCATTTCAGCTGTATTTCATTATTGGCAGCGAGGTATTGTGGTTACCACATGGCCTGTGCTGAAATGAATCTAACTTTCACTTACTGCGCAGTGAAAGCAACGGCAGCCCAGGGACAGAATGCAGCTAGAGCCAAATACAAGTACATAGTGTACATGTGCTGGATCCATGGTAAAACGACAGACAGAACATGGAAGACATCCGTGTCTCTATGGATCCATTAATTTCCTTCAGAGAGCCCAGTATAGAATCTACCTTCCATTTTGACCCAAGCTCACAGTCCCATAATACATGGGTCTGTGTGGAGCCATCAGAATATAATGAGTCGATGTGCTAATCCCGAAACACACAGCTAGCAGACGTGTGTGTGTGTGCATGAGGCCTTAATCAGTGATTCATTTAGCCACATTGTCAGTTGTATAAAGCACTAGCCATGCAGTCTTCCTTTGTAAACAAGTCAGAGTTATTCTAAAGAGCTCATTGGATTCCAGTGTGGTACTGTCGTAGGAAACCACAACTACAACAAATCATTTCATAACGTCTTCCCTCCTAGATAACCACAATCAGTGATATTATTGGAAAGTGGAAAACGCCACAGTGGCAGACCACTGATTTACAGAGCGGGGCCGCCTAGCGAGGAGGTACATATTGCATAAAATTGCCAACATTCTGCTGACTTATTAAACCTGTCCTAGTTGTCAACAGAAACCAATCACAAAGCAGTTTTCATTTTTCAAGAGCAGAATACAAGGGCATGATATAGGCACTGAGGGTATGAACCAACACACGACACATGTCCTCCATGATGTCTATTACTCCATAGCACTGCAAAGACTCCAGCAGTCAGTGGTGTGCACCAAGTCGCCAGCACAGCTCTAGGATAAATAAATGGATAGAACACTGTCACAGAGCCCAAAGCTACCCCACTAAATTAGCAGCTGCTGCGTTTCCCCTCCTTACCCTGCATTTACAGCCCACTCCCGCATCTGTTCAACTGCTTGAGTCATGCTCCACGCAAATTATCTCAAATTTCCTGCAGGACCCACACTAGTTCCAGAAGTAATGGGCACTGTATAATCGGACAACACTGAGCCTTTGGCCAACATCACACTGAACCCTTTGGTAGGCTACATAAGCAACCTGACTGGACACGCAAACCTCAAGAATAGGGAAATATGCATAAGACTTTTGCCTGTGTAGAAGTCAATGGTGCCTGTACAAGTGTTATTGTAACCTATGGTTTTTAAGGTCAAGAAGCTGCATACCAGCCATATACATTACCAAACATTGGACGCACAAATCACGACTTTCTATCTGGCAGTATGGGTTTGGAAAATGCCAAGAGAATATTTCCTCAATGCATCTTACAAACTTTAAAGTTTGGAGAAGAAATAATGTAATGGGTTTGTCTGTCAAGGCTTTGCTTAGCCCACATAGTTCCAGTGAAGAATAACCTTAATTCATAAGCATACCATACAACTATATGCTTCCAGCATGGCTGTGCCCCAGACAACAAAGCAAGGTCCATAAAGGTATGGTTGGGAAAGTCTGGTGTGGAAGAGCCAGGCCCTCTCATCCAACCTCACAAATGTCTTTCAGGATGAATGGACAAAAATTCCCGCAGAAACACCAAAACCCCAGATGTCTGATTAAGGACATATATCCTATATCCACAGGAACCAGATCACAGGGGGTGTCTGACCGACAGGTCCTCCAGCAATCAGGATGACAGGGGACAAAAAGTGCTCCATGCCTCCTCCATCTGAATGGAGCACAAGTACACTTACGTGACCAGTGCTCCATTCACTGATATGGGGCTGCCAGCAAATCACGCAGTTTTCCATCCATGCTTGTGATCAAAAATCATATTCATATTTAAGTTTTCACATAGGCAGCAAGAGACAGTAGCATCTCAGCCTGCTCAAGGACATTCCATATATAACTTTTCTATACTCTCCTAAATCATATTATTGTATTAGATAACAATCTAATACAACTGTATAGAGTCAGGAAAGGGTGACTGATGGATGTCAATTATAACTAAGCTATGTTCACATCTGCGCCGGAGTGAAGAGTCCGCCTCAGAAATCGGAGAGAAAAGTCCTGTATGGAAGACTTTTCTCTCCATCGGTTTCAGTATAAAAACTGTGGACACCAGGTGGACCCCATTATAGTCTTTGGAATCTGCCAATGTCCGCAGGTAACTGCTGTTTTGGCAGTCAGTGCAGGGAATATAGTTGTGTGAAAGAGACCTGAAGACTATATTTGTAATATGACTTCCACAAAAACGAAAACCTTAAGTCACTCTCTCATGAGCAAAACTAGCCCATCTAGTATTCCATCAAATGCTAGAGCAAGCCTATAAAATGTAACATTTATCAATGTCGCACTTTTTTTTTTTTTTATGTATAATCAAGTTTTATTAGAAATTTTAATAAAATAACAGAAGATAACACGGAAACAGTGTAATGCAACATAAAGCAGAGGCGGACCCACAGGCACGTGGAACCAAGAGGAGAAAAAAAAAAAAAAAGTGCATGCACTCAACTGGAAGGCCAGCCGTATGTAGCACTTTTTAAACTTAACAATAGAACATTAAACTATATATTTATATATAACAACAAATCTAGTTCTATTACCTCATGCAACAGTCTGAAGTGCCAGCATAAAACAGGAGCAGGACACGATACCTGTAAAGATGTAACAGGAAGTATAATTAGCTATTTCTGGGTTATGTTCACATAACTGTACATTGTTTACTGAAACCAACAATAAAAGGGGCAGTCAAGAGTTAATATAAATCAGGATGCACCATGCAGCTGCCCAAGTCAGAAAGGCAACAGAAGTGGTCTCATGACAACAAATAGTTAAAAACGTGGGCTGCCAACATTTTGCTATGTATGATGCCAACTCCACAATAAACCAGAAATTCTCAAGACACGTATCAATCAAACAAAGCAAATGTGACCGCATCCATGCAGGTAAAAGCAAATCCTTGTGTTTATTAGCACTCCCAACACATAAAAGCCTTGTTTCAACCTGCGCAGGAGTCACTCCGAAGAATGCTTGAGAAAGACCCCTACCTGTGTGTGTTCGGAGTGCTATTAAAGACAAGGATTTGCAACATTCAGAGCCTATTAGGTGTCTTGACATGTAAGGGCTGGTTCACATCTGCGTTTGGCGAGGCTGCTTGGGGACCCCCGGAACAGAAACCTATACGAATAGAAAAGCGGTTACCTAAGGAAACCTGTGGACCCCATAGACTATAATGGGGTCTGTGTGGTTTCCGCACGAAGCAAACCGAGAGAAAAGTGCTATAAGCACATGGACCCCATTATAGTCTATGGGGTCTGCGGGTTTCCTTAGGTAACCACTTTTCTATGCGTATAGGTTTCCGTTCCGGGGGTCCCCAAGCGGACTCCCCGAACGGAAAGCCGAACATAGATGTGAACCAGTCCTAATATATACCCTGCTGTCGATTTGAGAGTGAAAAATCTATAGTTTATTACAGTAACAAATCTTACGCACTAGTTGCAAAAAAAACCCAAAAAAAAAAAAAAAAAAAACACACTTCTGCACCAAACTGACATGAGGTGTGGATTTTGTTCACGTGACCTAAACCTTAAAAGAATTATCCTGTTTCTACTATTGATTCAGTGGAGCAGTACCTACAACAGCCGCTATAGTTTGACCGCTATAGCTGATCTACAGGGGACCCAGATAGTGAGTGAGGAAGGGCTAGTAGTGGGCACTAAGGAGAAAGGGAGGGGGGAGGGAGTCAGCTCTGAATGAAGCGCAAGGCATCATGGTAGCTGTAAGAAAACAGAACAGGAAAATATCCATGTAAACAAACGCAGAAGATGCCAAGAGCTTCCAGAGAAACCCAGAAATCACTCAAAACACTGCTTAAGGTATATTAACCTATTAATAGCACTAACTGACCTTTTTTGAAAAATAATTTTTTGCAAGGAAAACCCCTTTAAAGGGAATCTGTCACTCACTAGGTTAAAGCATATTAAACAGCACCACAGTTAGATGGGCCAGGCTCACCTGAATGCAACTCCTCCCCCCCCATGAAAATTTGTCTGTTGCTGAGATATTCATTTATATCACAATATGCAAATAATCAGGTGCACTGATGGCGGCTCTGCTGCTCCAAACTGCTATATAATATGCAGAAATCTCACCTGACACCAGGGTATTAGAGCATTGTGGGGCATAGTAGTTTAAAGCAATAGAGCTGCCCTCAGTGCGCCAAACTGCTCATTCGCATATTGTGAAGTGAATATCTGAGCAACAAAAAAGGCATTACATTCAGCTGAGCCTTACTGATCTAGCTGTGTTGCTGGTTTAATTTGCTCCACCCTGGTGACAGACTCCATTTTAGGCCAATGCAACGATCAGAGTTGGAGCAGAGTTTGCAGCGGAATTTAATCGGAAGACACTTGGAGTGACAGAGTGTCATCTGAGTGCATTCTGTGATGCATTCACGTCTATGGGGCTTCCTCAGACATTCTGTTCCGATAACATTATAGAGCATGTCCTAGTCTGCTCCAGATTGGAAATGGAATGGATCCGTAAGCCCCATAGACGTGAAGGCACTCAGATGACACTTGGTTGTCGCTCCAAGTGTCTTCCGGTTGCTCCAAACTCTGTCACTCGGGAGCGTCATCCAAACGCATTCCACAGCAAACTCTGCCGCAACTTGGATGCCCACTGTGTCGTGTACATGAGGCCCCAAAACTTTTTTTCATACTAATGACATCCACAGAATAGGTCAGTGATTTATGGGGGCCCACCCGACACCCAACCCATGCACATATCAGCTTTTCCAGAACCCTAAGGGCATTGCAAGCTAGCGCAGTGGACGGGAAACAAGTGCAGCCTGTCCTACTAAAGTAATAGGACCAATGCTGGAATTCCCTAGAACCACAGCTATATAGTTGATGGTGCTGCTGCCCTTATCTCTTTTGTTTATTATCTGTAACTACAGGGAAAGATCTGCTTAGGTACTGTACACACAAACGGAAGGATATATTAAAGGTTTCTCCCAAGAACTGAAAAAAATAACTAATAGCAGGCTATGCAATAAAAAAAAAAAAAAAAAAAAAAGCTTACATAAACATATCCGATAACTGTCTTCAGCAGTATTGTGCCATACATGCCGGCATCCCTGCTGTAGTCATGTGACAGCAGGATTTATAAAAATAAAAAAAAAATCAGCAAAAAACGATGGTGAGCACTGGAGTGGCAAAGTCTTTATTTGGGAATTTTTTTTTATCTTTAATTTTAGGATTCTGCCATTTTCTAGGAGCTGTCCTGAGTTTTGCTGCAGGTTCACGGTGACATACAAGACCGTGAAATGGTTGTATGTATGGTACCATAGAAATGAATGTGTCAGTGTGCTAGCTGTGAAAAACAGTTGTGTGCATGAGGCCTTTGGCTAAGGCAAAAAGCAGCAACAATAAACATTTTTGTTTTTTTCATTTTTGCCTCCCCAAGTCTATAGGGATTATGCAGCATTTATACAGATAACGTTTTTGAAAATGCAGTGTTTTCTGCATCAATTCTTTGTGCAACATTTGGATAAGAATAAATGAAATCTTACACTTTGCAGGGACTGTAAAAAACATTTTTTTTATGCTGCATTTCTGCAGCAACCAAAAACGCATTGTTTCTGCGATGTGTTACCTCAACCTTAGACTCCATGCACACAAACGTGTGCTTTGTCAGTTTGCTAGCTGTGTTTTTAACAGCTAGCACACTGTCCCATTATTTCGTAATGGCCCCATACATAAGTCTATTCCTGTCCATTTTGTGGCACAGGCTCATTACATTATGTAAATGGATGGTCATTGGAGGTCACAGACAACACATGGATATACAGTCATACAGTTGCACAATTTCACGTGCTCGTAGCCTTAAAAAAAGATTATTTGCACTAAAGTAAAAATTGGTTGTAAAGAGGCACATATACTAAATAATTCACCTACCGTGTTTCTCTAAAAATAAGACCTAGCTACATTTTCCAGGTTTTTTGGAGTAGGCTTGAAATATAAGCCCTACTCCAAAAATAAGCCCTAGCTTATCTGATTACAGTGGATGCCGGGTCCTTAAAGATGGCAGCCGCTCTGCTGCAGAGAGGCTACCATAGCTGCCGTACCGGGTCTCCGCGGAGACCTGGAGTTAATGCCCGCAATCAGTGTCTAGTCTGATCACGGGCATTGTTGAGTGTGACCCCCTCTCCTGCCTACCAAAGTAGTAGAACCGCCGGCGTTAATGCCCGCAATCAGAATGGACTCTGACCGCGGCCACTGCTAAGTGTGACCTCCACGCTTCCCTCCGCAGTCCCTAGGGCCGGTCCCCACCCCCTATAGCTACTATACCGGGTCTCCTTGTACAGCAGAGACCTGCAGTTAATGCCCGCGATCAGAGTCCACTCTGATCGCCGGCATTGTTGAGTGTGCCAGTCCGTGACCCCCCCCCCCCCCTCAAAATTGATCCCCCAAAGCAGAGAAGCTATCCCCGGGGCCAGTCCCCACCGACCCCGTACCTTTCACGTTGCGATCTTGCTGCGTGGGAGCCGACCTATTCCTTTGATAGCCGGGAGCGTTATGAAGGCTGCCAGGCCTGTCATAGGAATATTACTATTGAGGCTATGACGAGCCTCATTAGTAATATAGATAATCTCCCATAGACTGCAATACGTTGTATTACAGTCTATGGGATGATTGCAGGTTCAAGCCCCCCTAGGAGGGTTTAAATAGTTAAAAACAACAAAAAAACAAAATAAAAGTTCAAGCCCCCCCACTTTCACTAGAAGACATACAAAAATAAAATATTACTGTGAAACACATACACATTAGGTATCCCTGTGTCCAAAAACGCCCACTCTACAAACTTATAAAACATTTTACCTCTATGGTGAATGCCGTAGCGGAAAAAAAAAAAAAAAAAAATCAAAAGTGGCGAACTGCTGTTTTTTCGCTGTTTCAACACTGATAAAAGTTGCAATAAAAAGCAATCAAATGTGATTGTTGTTCATGGAAAAAATGAAGATCTACCCCAAAAATAAGCCCTACCCCTTTTTTCGGAGAAAAAAAAATTATTATAAGACCCTGTCTTATTTTCGGAGAAACACGGTAGATATGCTATGCCATTAGATCAGCCAGGGTCTGAAAATACCTTCAAACCAAAGGTCGCACCACTCTTTTTCCAGAAGAGTAAAAATGCTCCTATTTACATTTTTGATGAGTATTTTTAGGCATGGAAAGATATAAAATTTGTAGTAATGCCAACAAATAATATACAGGCAAAAATAAGGCTAAGCTTGTTATTTATGCAGGAAACAATTACTTTAACTGTCCTTCATGCATAAATGAAGTGAATAGCTATGAAATGGAGGCAGCGGTAGCTGAAACCCTGCCCACATGAGGCCGCTAATAACTGCAGGATTATACAGCACAATGCAGTCATTGGCAGCTACATATGGTAGAAGTTTGCACAACCTATGGCTACCACTGTCAGACCATGCACTCCTAATTATACTGGTTGGCAGCTGCTGTGACCACGCACCACAAAATACAGTCACACTGTGACAGTCCAACATTGTGTACCTGACTGCAAGAGCACACACAGGTCCACTCTCCTCACGCCAAACTTAGATTCTCTGCCTGCAGCAGAACTGTACCTTTGGCTCCAGACCTAGCCATGTGCCAATAGAAAAGCTTCCACCACTAGGATATAAGGTCGGGTGGTTACCTATGACCATAGAAACCAGGACAACACAGCAAGGGGCAAAGCCTACTCAGTGGCACCTTTAGGGTAATCCAGGTGTTTTGAGTGCCTGCTAGAGTCTCATGCGTATTAATACACAAGACATTTTAAATTGTAAAGTTGCTTTTACAGGCGTCTGTCACCTGTAGAGGTGTTATTGCAACTTCTACAGACTGTGCCCTAGCTACATCCAAGCACTAATTGTCGGCATGCATTGGCACTTACCATTGGAAACAATAGCAACCAAATGTGTAGGCCTGCCGACTACGGGTAATCGCCAAGCTGTGCCTGTAATGTTACTATTTCTTCAGAAAAAAAGACAACCAACTCCAACTTTGGCTTCCAAATAAAATCAGTTATATTTTACAATTAACATCGTACAATCAGATGTAAAGCTTGTCACATACTGTTATAGCACTTCACTTATTGGTTTTTTTTAATGAATTAAGAGGACCTTTACTACTTCTCACTGACTATGGCGGTGAGTCATTTGTAAAGGATTCGAAGTCGAGGGTTTGGCCTACTGACTCCACAATTCTGATCTAAGGGCATCCCAACAACAGGAACATGGCCAGGAGATACAGAAAGGGACATTTTAGTCACAAAACTGGACCAGTCTGCCCTATAACTGGATTGGTTGGGGACCTAAACACCCACACTGACTGGAAATTTTTTTTTTACAAAGTATGTCTAAGGATTTCCAGCTGATTCAACAGTTTTACAAAAGTCTCTGAATAGTGTTAAGAAAAATGAAGTTCATGCTCACGTCACTGATCCGACATTGCTCTGTACCTCCTGATCCCTCAATCGCTGGCCAGAGAAGCTGAGGTCAGTCACCATTGTGGCCAGTCTCTGTGTCACGAGGTACCAGGCAGTGGAAACTGGCACAGAAAACATTAGCAGATCAGTGAAGTGAGCGTGCACATATATTAGTTTACAAATATGCTCCGGCAGACACAAATACTAGAGTCAAAGCTTTGACTTGCATAGCAGCAGCACAGACGCCTCTGACAGCTGCCACACAATAGGGGAACCTCTCATGTTACATGGTCTAATGAGGATGGGGATAGTGCTTCCCCCTCAGGCTGCCTCATGGGCATGTAACAGGGCTAGGAGTGCCCAAGAAGACAAGCTATTTACTGCTATCTGGGACACTAAAGGATCATCAGTCTAATGTATAAGGATGACCAGATCACTCAGAGAACCCTTCACATTTGTATGCATGCAGAATCACTAGGCCGAGAGCTACCACTAGCATCACCTCTGCATCAATACACACAGGGAAGGCACTAAGTAGAACATGCGCTTGCACTGAAACCTACAAGTAAATCCCTGCTATTACACACACAGCCTTGTAGGCGAGTGCGGGCGGGTCACGTGTGTAACATGCCACAGCGGCCACGCTAAGAGGCGCGGCTGCTCTCTCCCGTAACTAATGGTGACCAGCGCGGTTCAATCAGCCTCCCATACCAAATGCTACGCTCTCCCGACTAGGGCCCCGGTACATACTTGGCGCGGCGAGGGAAGGAGGAACCACGTGTGCAGCACAATCCGCTTCTCCGGTTACATACCCCTATTCGCTACCCCCCAAGACAGAAGCAGGCGGTGACCCGGTCATAAGGACACACGCCGGTGAAAATGAAGGCGCTTGGGGGAGGGGTATTAGAGGGCCCCTCAAGAGTTCAACAACAACCGCCCGTGGGACGCGTCGCACTTCCGGGTTAGGTGGTGTCGCTCAGTAAAGTGACGTTAAGGGGCACTTCCGGTTCTTCAAAAACCGCAGCAACATGGATAGAGAATACCGGAAGCGAGGCGATGACGTAAAGACGTACAGCGGGGCTGGGCTGTGCGTGGATACAGCCGGCGCCTTGAACTACACACAATAGTTCTTCCCATGTGACCTCAGGGACAATAGCTCTGCATTGTATAGCGTCTGAGCGTGGAGGAGGGGGGAGCACAACACACACCATCAGCATCCATTACACTGGACGGCATGTAGCGCCCCACAACTGCAATATACGCTCCAGAATCCTACAGCACCACTCGTAACACTCCCTAACTAACAGTGCAATGCCACCACACACACACACACAACCCAAATAGAAGATGTTGTGAATAAAGAGGATAATAAGGCTTCATGCACACAAGTATGTGCTTTGTCAGTGTATTAACACATTGACCCATTATTTCCTATGGCCCCATACACACCCACGTATTATCACGAAGTTTGTGTAGGGGGCTATGAGCCCGGAGCAAAACTCAGGAACGGCCATATGCCTGTTCATTTTACGGCTTGGGCTCGGTGCAGGGCCCAGGATAGGGGATAACATGCTGATGGGTGGGGGCCTGACCATTGGGAATCCCTCTGATCATGAGAGTAAGGGTGCTGTGTGCTGCTGCTTTATTCAGTGGATATGGTGCTGCAAGAGACAGTGCTCTGCCACATCTGGTAGCAGGTGTGTTTGGCCAGCCCCTCCATTAAAACCCCCCATTCTTGTGATCTATGGGGGTCCCAGTATCATATTCCCACTGATCAGCATATTATCCACTATCCCATGGAGAGGGATAATTTTAAACTTACGGTAGGTTCAAACTAGCGTTCGGCATTCTGTTCTTCAGGTCCCTTCGAAGATCACAGCAATTTTACCCCAGCTATGTAATTGATGAACCACCAGAGGAATCATTTGCAACAGTCAATGCATCTGAAAACAGCTTTAAAAGCGAGTGTGTTTTGATACTAAGAGTATTTTGTTTCTGTGACTTAAGATTAAGTGACTTTAAAAAAAAAAAAATTGAGCCTATACACTTTATCTAAATGGTATTTTGTTACTTGTATTTTTATTTTGTTTAATAGTCCCATTAAGTAAGATATGCTCCATGCTTAGCAATGCGGTCTAATGTACGTCTTGCACCATGTGTGTTCTGCTTTAGTAGCTATTTGAGGGGTATACTGTTATGCAAGATGTAAGCACATTTGGAAGCCCAAATCCTGGATCTAAATGAGCAAATTGCAACACTGAGATCCATTGATAACTTGGAAAGGAGTTTCTTGCTCACAGAGCAGGAACTCGCTGGTGTAAGTGCAGGAACAGGAGTCAGCTAGTTGGGTGACAGAAAGCAGCAGGGTAGAGGGAAGAGTGTCATGGAGGTTAGTCCTGAACTGGCACACCTCAACAACTTTGCTAAGTTGGCAAATAAGGGGGTTGTTAGTACAGGAGGTAACACTGCTGCAGCAAGACACTACCCCTGACTCCAGTAAGAAGAAGAGCAGGGCAGGCCAGACTGGTACCGGTAGTGGAGGATTCAATTATTAGGGGAACAGGAATGGATACAGCTGTGATGGGGGAGAAGTCTGGGCGGGGGCCAATATAGGGCAAGAGATAGTGTAGACAAGGAATGAGGATTAAGTATAGTAACTGGGTGTAGGGTGAGAACAGTCAGCAGAGGAAGAGTAGGGATAAGGCTAACCACATTGGGGGGTTATTTATCATTTGCTCCTTTTTTGGCCATACTATTCACAGGTGCGCTTTTTTTTTTTTTTTAGACTAGTTTTACTGTGGTGCTTATTTATGATGTAGGCACACCTCCTTGTTAAATGTTGTGCACATGTTAGTTTGGATGTGCCTTTTTTGGCCATGTGCACTTTGCCACTTTTTGGTCAAAATGGCGCAATTGCCCCTGTCTAATGCATTCTAACCTGACGGGCTCTTTTACGTTGCCCATGGACTGGAGTGCATTTGTGCCTTTTAAAAAAAAGGCGCAAGTCATAAATACAGCGTGAAAAGGATCTCAATTTAGGCCACACCCCCTTTCCTCGCCAAAAAGCAAAAGTAGGGAGAGCAGCATTACAGTGTGAAAAAAATATACAAATGCTTCATAAAGGAAGTGTACAGCATAAAAAGACCTCAAAAAGGAGCAAGAAACTTAATAAATGTGCCCCATAAAATGCATGTATACTAACGCTAAAAGTCTCATTAACAAGATGAAGAAACTAGAAGTGATAATGTTGGAAGAAATATGACAGTGAGCTTAAAATATACAGTGGTACAGTATGCTTAGAAACGAGCATACAAATCAGAAAAGTGAAGGGGTTGCTTGTATGTAAAATCCTGCCTAAGGCTAAGGTCCCATGTAGCAGGCCGCAGTAAAAAAGCGCAGTGGAAAAAATGCAGGGGCAAAGCATCAGGTTTTTCCTGTAGCGTTCTTCACAGAAAGTCTGCAGAGGTTTCTTTGTGGACTTTCTGCTTCCATTATACCTACAGGGAAACCGCCGGCGTTTCAGTAAGTATAATTGACATGCTGCGATATCCAAAACCGTTGCATATCCACTGCACGTGTTTTTCCACAATGTATGGATGGGATTTATTAGAATCCACTTTGCAGGGACTGTAAAACGCTGCAGCGTTTCTGCCACGTGAGGGCCCAGCCTTAAGCTGCTCCTGCATGTTGATCTCTTGGGAGGAAAATTAATACAAGTCCACTGCGCATATTTTTCTGCAATGTGTGGATGGGATTCACAGTGACTACGCCACATGGGGCCCCGGCCTAATGTAGAAAAATGTAAGATTATGCATTTTGGTTGAAGAAATAAAATGTATGAGTTTATGCTTAAAGAGGACCTTTCATGTCCTCATGAATATGCGGTTTTATATACCGCTAGAAAGCCAACAGTGCGCTGAATTCAATGGGATCCTTACTACAGCCCAGCAATGATGCTGAGCTATGAGGAACACCCTTCTGATAGTGGGGAGATATTGGTGCCGACATTTCCATACCGGGAAAGCAGACAGTGCACTGAATTCAGCGCACTGTCGGCTTTCTAGCGGTATATAAAACAGCATATTCATGAGGACATGAAAGGTCCTCTTTAATATTAAATTACTGGTCAAGACTGCCACTGAGTAAGACTGGGGATTTTGGTGGACAGTAAGCTTACCTTTAGTATGGGATGCATCAAAAGAGACATAGATTCTCATGACAAGAACATAGTACTGCCATACATACACTATTGCATGCAATTTAGAACTCCAGTATACAGTCATGGCCAAAAGTTTTGAGAATGACACAAATATTATATTTTCACATGATCTGCTGCCCTCTGGTTTTTATGTGTTTGTCAGATGTTTTTATCACATACAGAAATATAATTGCATTCATATTATGAGTAACAGAAGCTTATATTGACAGTTAGAATGAGTTAATGCAGCAAGTCAATATTTGCAGTGTTGACCCTTCTTCTTCAGGACCTCTGCAATTCTCCCTGGCATGCTCTCAATCAACTTCTGGACCAAATCCTGACTGATAGCAGTCCATTCTTGCAGAATCAATGCTTTAATTTTGTCTGAATTTGTTGGTTTTTGTTTGTCCACCCGTCTCTTGATGATTGACCACAAGTTCTCAATGGGATTAAGATCTGGGGAGTTTCCAGGCCATGGACCCAAAATCTCGATGTTTTGTTCCCTGAGCCATTTAGTTATCACCTTTGCTTTATGGCAAGGTGCTCCATCATGCTGGAAAAGGCATTGTTGAGCGCCAAACTGCTCTTGGACGGTTGGGAGAAGTTGCTCTTGGAGGACATTCTGGTACCATTCTTTATTCATGGCTGTGTTTTTAGGCAAGACTGTGAGAGAGCCGATTCCCTTGGCTGAGAAGCAACCCCACACATGAATGGTTTCAGGATGCTTTACAGTTGGCATGAGACAAGACTGGTGGTAGCGCTCACCTCTTCTTCTCCGAATAAGCTGTTTTCCAGATGTTCCAAACAATCGAAAAGGGGATTCATCAGAGAAAATGACTTTACCCCAGTCCTCAGCAGTCCACTCCCTGTACCTTTTGCAGAATATCAGTCTGTCCCTGATGTTTTTTTCTGGAGAGAAGTGGCTTCTTTGCTGCCCTCCTTGAGACCAGGCCTTGCTCCAAGAGTCTCCGCCTCACAGTGCGTGCAGATGCACTCACACCTGCCTGCTGCCATTCCTCAGCAAGCTCTGCACTGCTGGTAGCCCGATCCCGCAGCTGAAACACTTTTAAGAGACGGTCCTGCCGCTTGCTGGTCTTTCTTGGGCGCCCTGGAGCCTTTTTGGCACCAATGGAACCTCTCTCCTTGAAGTTCTTGATGATGCGATAGATTGTTGACTGAGGTGCAATCTTTCTAGCTGCAATACGCTTCCCAGTTAGGCCATTTTTGTGCAGTGCAATGATGACTGCACGTGTTTCTTTAGAGATAACCATGGTTAACAGAAGAGAAACAATGATGGCAAGCACCAGCCTCCTTTTAAAGTGTCCAGTGGTGTCATTCTTACTTAATCATGACAGATTGATCTCCAGCCCTGTCCTCATCAACACCCACACCTGTGTTAATGGAGCAATCACTGAAACGATGTTAGGTGGTCCTTTTAAGGCAGGGCTGCAATGATGTTGAAATGTGTTTTGGGGGATAAAGTTCATTTTCTAGGCAAATATTGACTTTGCAAGTAATTGCTGTTAAGCTGATCACTCTTTATAACATTCTGGAGTATATGCAAATTGCCATTAGAAAAACTGAAGCAGTAGACTTTGTAAAAATTTATATTTGTATCATTCTCAAAACTTTTGGCCATGACTGTACATGAAGGACATAATTGAACTAGAGAGAATGCAGAAAAGGGCAACCAACAAAATTCAATACTGTATGGTATACGTGGGCCTGTGTATTCATCCAACCTCATCTACTATGTTACTATATAATATATATACACAGTACAGACCAAAAGTTTGGACACACCTTCTCATTCCAAGAGTTTTCTGTATTTTTCATGACTATAAAAATTGTAGATTCACACTGAAGGCATCAAAACTATGAATTAACATATGTGGAACTATATACATAACAAAAAAGTGTGAAACAACTGAAAATATGTCTTATATTCTAGGTTCTTCAAAGTAGCCATCTTTTGCTTTGATTACTGCTTTGTGCACTCTTGGCATTCTCTTGATGAGCTTCAAGAGGTAGTCATCTGAAATGGTTTTCACTTCACAGGTGTGCCCTGTCAGGTTTAATAAGTGGGATTTCTTGCCTTATAAATGGGGTTGGGACTATCAGTTGTGTTGTTCAGAAGTCAGGTGGATACACAGCTGATAGTCCTACTGAATGGAGTGTTAGAATTTGTATTATGGCAAGAAAAAAGCAGCTAAGTAAAGAAAAACGAGTGGCCATCATTACTTTAAGAAATGAAGGTCAGTCAGTCCGAAAAATTGGGAAAACTTTGAAAGTGTCCCCAAGTGCAGTGGCCAAAACCATCAAGCGCTACAAAGAAACTGACTCACATGAGGACCACCCCAGGAAAGGAAGACCAAGAGTCACCTCTGCTGCGGAGGATAAGTTCATCCGAGTCACCAGCCTCAGAAATCGCAGGTTAACAGCAGCTCAGATTAGAGACCAGGTCAATGCCACACAGAGTTCTAGCAGCAGACACATCTCTACAACAACTGTTAAGAGGAGACTGTGTGCAGCAGGCCTTCATGGTAAAATAGCTGCTAGGAAACCACTGCTAAGACAGGCAACAAGCAGAAGAGACTTGTTTGGGCTAAAGAACACAAGGAATGGACATTAGACCTGTGGAAATCTGTGCTTTGGTCTGATGAGTCCAAATTTGAGATCTTTGGTTCCAACCACCATGTCTTTGTGCGACGCTGAAAAGGTGAACGAATGGACTCTACATGCCTGGTTCCCATCGTGAAGCATGGAGGAGGTGTGGGGGTGCTTTGCTGGTGACACTGTTGGGGATTTATTCAAAATTGAAGGAATACTGAACCAGCATGGTTACCACAGCATCTTGCAGCGGCATGCTATTCCATCTGGTTTGCGTTTAGTTGGACCATCATTTATTTTTCAACAGGACAATGACCCCAAACACACCTCCAGACTGTGTAAGGGCTATTTGACCAAGAAGGAGAGTGATGGGGTGCTACGCCAGATGACCTGGCCTCCTCAGTCACCAGACCTGAACCCAATCGAGATGGTTTGGGGTGAGCTGGACCGCAGAGTGAAGGCAAAAGGGCCAACAAGTGCTAAGCATCTCTGGGAACTCCTTCAAGATTGTTGGAAGACCATTTCAGGTGACTACCTCTTGAAGCTCATCAAGAGAATGCTAAGAGTGTGCAAAGCAGTAATCAAAGCAAAAGGTGGCTACTTTGAAGAACCTAGAATATAAGACATATTTTCAGTTGTTTCACACTTTTTTGTTAAGTATATAATTCCACATGTGTTAATTCATAGTATTGATGCCTTCAGTGTGAATCTACAATTTTTATAGTCATGAAAATACAGAAAATTCTTGGAATGAGAAGGTGTGTCCAAACTTTTGGTCTGTACATTATATATTTTTTTTTCATAAGTGCTGTACCACTATTTGTGCACACCTAGTTATACCATTTAATTTCTGAGCCACAAGTTCCAATACTCCACTTTTAACTCCATGTTTAATACTTCACGCTATAAAATGGAGGAGTACACCATTATTGCATACAATTTAGAGTCCACAACCCCCAAATCCCTGAAGTTATTGGGAACTCAGGGTTTTAGTTTGACTCCCACCACACATAGGGACATAGATTTTTTATTTATTTATTTTTACTGAGGATCGGGTTGACATAATGGTCACACAGATCAATCTTTATGGCCAGCAATTTATGGATAACAATAATCCAAACTCTTTTTCAGACCCCACAGATGTAGTTCTCTGTAATAGATTTACAGGATTCCATTTTGAGGCCTTATGTTAGTCAAGGGCCTGATCAAGAAGCTAAGCGTACAAGACTATTGGAGTACTGACAGCTTACATTTTAATCCAACACTCCATACAGCTATGACCAAGGCAATTAGAAATTTTAAAATGTCCCCACAAGACAGATAATGGCACAATGTCACCCAAAAGGTGTTAAATATCATTGGTTATAATATTAATGTAAATGAGCCATAAATGGTTAACTACACACACTACTAATATATACTGTATATGTCAAACCTATATTGGAAGTTTTCCTTATGTAGAGACAAGAAGTATCTAAGGCATGCTTATACTTAGTATAAATTGTTAACAAAGATAGATATACAGTGGGGAAAAAAAAGTATTTAGTCAGCCACCCATTGTGCAAGTTCTGCCACTTAAAAAGATGAGGGAGGCCTGTAATTGTCATCATAGGTAGACCTCAACTATGAGAGACAAAATGAGAAAACAAATCCAGAAAATCACATTGTCTGATTTTTAAAGAATTTATTTGCAAACAAGCGAGATTTCTGGCTCTCACAGACCTGTAACTTCTTCTTTAAGAGGCTCCTCTGTCTTCCACTCATTACCTGTAGTAATGGCTCCTGTCTGACATTGTTATCAGTATAAAAGACACCTGTCCACAACCTCAAACAGTCACACTCCAAACTCCACTATGGTGAAGACCAAAGAGCTGTGGAAGGACACCAGAAACAAAATTGTAGACCTGCACCAGGCTGGGAAGACTAAATCTAGGGTCAAAATGATCACAAGAACGGTGAGCAGAAATCCCAGAACCACACGGGGGGACCTAGTGAATGACCTGCAGAAAGCTGGGACTAACGTAACAAAGGCTACTGTCAGTAACACACTACACCGCCAGGGACTCAGATCCTGCAGTGCCAGACGTGTCTCCCTGCTTAAGCCAGTACATATCCGGGCCCGTCTGAAGTTTGCTAGAGAGCATTTGGATGTTCCAGAAGAGTATTGGGAGAATGTCATATGGTCAGATGAAACCAAAGTACAACTGTTTGGTAGAAACACAACTCGTCGTGTTTGGAGGAGAGTGAATGCTGAGTTGCATCCAAAGAACACCATACCTACTGTGAAGCATGGGGGTGGCAACATCATGCTTTGGGGCGGTTTCTCTGCAAAGGGACCAGGACGACTTATCCGTGTACATGAAAGAATGAATGGGGCCATGTATCGTGAGATTTTGAGTACAAACCTCCTTCCATTAGCAAGGGCATTGAAAATGAAACGTGGCTGGGTCTTTCAGCATGACAATGATCCTAAGCACACCGCCAGGGCAACGAAGGAGTGGCTTCGTAAAAAGCATTTCAAGGTCCTGGAGTGGCCTAGCCAGTCTCCAGATCTCAACCCCATAGAAAACCTTTGGAGAGAGTTGAAAGTCCGTGTTGCCCAGCAACAGCCCCAAAATATCACTGCTCTAGAGATCTGCATGGAGGAATGGGCCAACATACCAACAACAGTGTGTGCCAACCTAGTGAAGACTTACAGAAAACGTTTGACCTCTGTCATTGCCAACAAAGGATATATAACAAAGTATTGCGATGAACTTTTGTTATTGACCAAATACTTATTTTCCACCATAATTTGCAAATAAATTCTTTAAAAATCAGACAATGTGATTTTCTAGATATGTTTTCTCATTTTGTCTCTCATAGTTGAGGTCTACCTATGATGACAATTACAGGCCTCTCTCATCTTTTTAAGTGGGAGAACTTGCACAATTGGTGGCTGACTAAATACTTCCCCCCCCCCACTGTATGGGGGCACCATGGACACAAACATCTGCTTTGTTAGTGTGTTTAACAGCTAGCACACTGACCTATACAGAGGCCTGTGTAGGGGTCCCTGAACTTCAACATGAAGTTGAACATGAGCAGAAGGGAGAGTTATAAGAGCTTCCTTTATATTCCCCATTCCTTTTGTAGCCACTCTTTGCTTTGGCTTAAAAAAAAACGCAACAAAAAAAGCTGCGTTTCCGCAACATAGGGCCTCAGGCTTAAGATGGGAAAGACAACCAAATAGAACCGGCCTAGAATGTCCTCCCTTACTAGGAATTGCCTTCAGAATTATTTGGGAATTAGTGTATCCATTTCTAGATAAGGGACATTGTGTCCCTAGGCAACTTCTGTACTAGTGTAGCACAATTTAAATCCCTTGTGTTTAGAAGTATGGCAGCGTGCATCACGTGCAACCAACAAGGCCATCCCAAAGTGGTGATAGGGCCTTGTACATCAGGAACAAGGACAAAAGAGATGTCCTTATGCTTATTACAATTCATGGCCATACCACCACCTCCTTCCAAATCTGAGGTACTACAGGGATAACTCATAAGCCACACTGTATCACGGATTATAACTATGGGTGGGGTGCAACGCTCGGATCAGGCCATACAACTACTGGCTGTGCACATAATGCAGATGGCCCTAAATAATTCCTTTGTGCTGCACTGGATGGTATGACTACACACATGGACAAAATTGTTGGTACCCCTCGTTTAATGAAAGAAAAACCCACAATGGTCACAGAAACAACTTGAATCTGACAAAAGTAATAATATATAAAAATTCTATATAAATGAAGGTCAGACATTGCTTTTCAACCATGCTTCAACAGAATTTTTTTTAAAAAGAAAACTCATGGAAAAGGCCTGGACAGAAATGATGGTACCCTTAACTTAATATTTTGTTGCGCAATCTTTTGAGGCAATCACTACAATCAAACAATTCCTGTAACTGTCAATGAGTCTTCTGCACCTCACCACTTCAGAATAGTCCAATGTTTTTCTCTTAGCCATTCTTGGGTATATTTAGCTGTGTGTTTTGGGTCATTATCCTGTTACAAGACCCATGACCTGCGACTGAGACCAAGCTTTCTGACACTGGGCAGCACATTTCTCTCTAGAATCCCTTGATAGTCTTGAGATTTCATTGTACCCTGCACAGATTCAAGACACCCTGTGCCAGATGCAGCAAAGCAGTCCCAGAACATAAGAGTCTCCTCCATGTTTCACAGTAGGGACAGTGTTCTTTTCAAGATATGCTTCATTTTTCCATCTGTGAACATAGAGCTGATGTGCCTTGCCAAAAATTTCGATTTTTGTCTCATCTGTCCATAGGACATTCTCCCAGAAGCTTTGTGGCTTATCAAAATGTAGTTTGGCAAATTCCAGTTTTGTCAGATTCAAGTTCTGTGACCATTGTGGGTTTTTCTTTCATTAAACGAGGTGTACCAACAATTTTGTCCACGTGTGTATATGTCTGAAAATCAGAGCATTTCAAATGATATGAATTGTGAATTTTCCTAATTTTTCACCAAATTTCCAATTTTTCCATAAATAATTGCAAAACATATTGACCAAAATTTACCTGGTCTTTAAAAGGGTTCCCCATAAAAGCAATAACTTTCAGATCAGTGGAGCTCAGACTTTCAAAGCCTATTCTGAATGAAGCAAAGATCAGGCAGCGCGCACACCGCTCTTCATTTCAGTGAGAGTGCTGGACCAGTTATCTCTGGTGCTCCTTTTGAAATGAATGGAGCATTGTGCGCATTGCCCGACCACCACACAATACAGAATTGGTGAGAAAAGTCCCCCATTCGCCTGATCAGTCTGAACAGTGCGACCCTCATTGATCTGCAAGTTGTGCCCTATCCTATAGACATGGACAACATGCTTTCCTGGGAAAATCCTTCTAGGCTAAGTTCCCACATTGTGGAAACACATCACTTTTGGCTGCTCTAAAAAACACAGCAAAAGAAAAAAAAAAAAAAAAAAAAAGAGTGTAAGGCAACCTGCGAAAACACAGCAGAAAAAAAATGCCATGTTTTACCGTACCAGCAAAGTGAATGAGATTTCATTTAATGTCATCCACACATTGCAGAAAAAAATAGCTGCGGAAAAGCTGCATTCTTGAGAAATACAGCATGTTAATGTCAGATATGGAATTAAAATAAAATAAAAATGCAGCAAATACTCAATGACAAACGCTGCTGAAAAAAATGCATGGTCTGTGGCTGTAGGCAAATCTGGTAAATTAGATTTGCCCCTGGTGGACTTGCAGACTGATCGGTCTATTCATAAAATAAGTACTCTCTCTGAATTGTTCTACTGGACTGTCGAGGCGTTAGTCTCTATCAGACTGAAAAGATAGTCAAGTACAGTGCACAACTGTCTTTGTCAGTGCCCCAGACGTTCAATGGAGCTGCTCAACCACTGCTCCATTCAACTTCTAATCATGGTCGTGCAACTAGTAGGAAAGGTGGACACAAGACTCCAATTCTGGAATTTGGTACCACACAGTGGATATAAGTTAGATACCATTTAATGGCAAATTTGGAACTTTAAGGGGTTACCCAAGACTACATACTGATTGACAATTCCTAGACCTCATCAATATAAGATCAGTGATTGTCCAGCACCACCAGTCAGCTGATACCTGTAGTGCATACAGAGCAAGAATCAGATAGCTTCATATATTGTGTAGTGGCCGTTCCGCAATGTTGAAGCTCAGATCCCGTTCACCTGACATCTCCCTCCCTGCTGGTCTAACAGTGATGGCTCATCAATATGTAGTCTTAGAAGCCGCCATCACAGTAGTTTATCACGCTGCCATTACCAATTCTACTTCACATGCAGTTTCAGCGTGCAGTGTGTCACCCTAGCCTTAAGAGTACTTATCGTTATGAAAAGGGGTGTGGCTTAAGGTGCAACAAATTGTGCCGTAATATTGATGTAAAATTTTGGCTCATACTAAGCCAACTAATTGGTGGTAAAAACTTAGACTAGACTATCTAAAGATACGCCAGATTTATCAAAGCGCATTAGACACTTTGACAGTATTAGTAATCTGCCCTGTATTAGTAATCTGCATTTTTTCATTTGTAGACAATTTTTTTCATCAAAATTAGGCATTAAAATGACAGTGATAAAGTTTTTTGCACATCTGTACAAAAGGCTTCGGATTCGTAAACAGTAGAAAACTGGCATACAGGGATGATATTGGGGCCCTTGTGCTAAACATACACTTCAATCCCGAATCTGCACCTCGTCCGCCACAGTTTGTGAATGTGGACACTGCAGGGCAGGCTGAGGCAGTGACACCGACTGATTTACTAAAACTCATTCATTTCCATTCTGGTGCTGATATGGCCAATCAATAATAAACTTGCCCTAGAGAAGCACTCTACCCTTCACAAGCCCAACTCTAGGTGGCTACTGCAGCCCCAGACCTGGCTCCTCACTGTTTCAGCAGCTCTGGCCTATAGTAACCAATCCCACTTACAGATCACTTCTCCAGGCCCTTTGAAAAATGAAAAAAAATAGTTGCTGAAGTACCAATGTTATGTGAGCAGACCTAAACTTTCCAACTAATTTTGATTTTATGCTGGCATTTATGCCATTAATAAATTTTGTACCATACTTTATTAATGGATTTTGAATCATTTCTATGAAATCCTTCGCTGAAATCCGTTTACTGGGGCAGATTTAAGACTAGTGTATTGTACACCAGTCTTAATAAAAGTCCTGACTGGCGCAGGGGATGAGAGATTTATGAAGAGGCTGCGGTCTCTTCATAACCCAGTGGGATGTCCCTGCGCCAGAATGGAAACCTATGCCAGTTAGCAACTAGTGTGGATCTCCATTAATAATATAATAATAATAATAGTCCTTTAATAGTCCCACAGTGGGGAAATTCAGTGTGTTACAGCAGCAAAGATAAGATAAGCAGATACAAATACAACATGTACAGGAATGTTCCAAGGTGAGAGGCATTACATTAATAGCAGACAGACAGATAGGACGTAGCAGAGGGGGGGGGGGGGGGGGATTTAACAGGCAGAGAGATATTTCAGTTCTCTGTATGTAATGATCTCCGCTTAGGTCGGTGTTGGTTGTACAGCCTAACCGCGGTGGGGAGGAAAGACTTCCGATAGCGCTCCTTCTCACACCTAGGGTGGAGCAGTCGGTCACTGACAGTACTGCTCAGCGCGATCACAGTCTCATGCATGGGATGGGAGTTATTCTCCCGCATGGAGCTCACCACGGACAGTATCCTTCTGTCACCCACCACCTGCACTGGGTCCAGTGGGCTCCCCAGGACAGAGCTGGCCCTTCTAATCAGCTTGTCAAGTTTCTGTCTGTCCCTGGTTGATATACTGCTCCCCCAGCAGGCCACTCCAAAGAAGATGGCTGATGCCACTACCGAGTTGAAGAAAGTCCTAAGAAGTGCCCCCCGGATTCCAAAGGCTCTCAGCTTCCTAAGCAGGTAGAGCCTGCTGTGGCCCTTCCTGTACAGGGCCTCCATATGATCTGCCCAGTCCAGCTTATTATTAAGGAGCAGACCCAGGTACTTATAGGTGTTCACAATCTCGATGCCCGTCCCCAGGATGTCCACTGGTTTTGGAGGGCATCTGCCTTTACGGAAGTCCACCACCATCTCCTTGGTCTTCCCCGCGTTAATCTTCAGGTGGTTCTGGTGCCACCAGTCCACAAAAAACCGGTTCAGTTCTCTGTACTCCTTGTCATCATCGCCAGGAAACTGGCGTGAGTTATAATGGATATGTCAGGCCAAGGCCTCCTCTGCCTGCCCACATTCACACAATGTGGTGATCATGGTGCAGATTGGGGCTTGTGGAACATATTTGGTGCAAGAGAGAGCCTAGCGCCAAATGTGCACCACAATATCACCCCTCTATGCCAGAAAACTGGTTTGAAGGGATTGATGGCTCCCCCCACTGACTCCTATATTCTCTGTTGGATTTCACAGAAACGAAAATCTGTTTATATTACAAAATGTGGCATAAATACTGCTAGAAAATCAGGTTGTTTGCAAGTTTGGTATGCTTTAATGCGATGAGGACTGTCTTTGTTTTAACATATACTCCATACAACATATAAGGGCAGCCACTGCAGTGACAAAACCGTGTATTAACCCAGTCTAAAGCATACACGTTCATTCCCCGAATGCTTGCATAGCCATTGTATTATTATTCCCATTGTAATATTGATTATGGAAAATCTTTTAAAGAAATTAACCAGAGTCAGGCTATGGCCCCACATAGTGGGCTACAGCGAAAAAGCGCTCAGGGAAAAACCGTGGTGAAAACACACTGCGTTTTTTTTTCCCACAGTACTTTTCACAGAAAGTCCGCAGAGGTTTCCTCTGCGGACTTTCTGCTTCAATTATACTTATAGGTAAACCGCTAGCGTTTCCGTAGGAATAATTGACATGCTGCGATTTCCAAAACCGCAATGCGTATATTTCTGCAATGTGTGGATGGGATTTGCTAGAAAACGTTTAAGCCACGTGAGGCCCCGGCCTCAATCACATTTTCCCTGATATTGGCTGCCCTGGCTTGAAGTGATATAACATATCTAGATATAAATTGGATGACTTGCAAACAAGTTTATTCTTAGTCCATTAAAAGCCAAGTCTGAACACATAATTCCCAGTAGCCAACTTAGAAACTTACAGGATAAAAGCAGGAGCTAGTGTTAATGTAAATTAATGGGAGAACCATACCGTACCTGTCATAATAGCAGTTTAGCACATACTGGTAAATACTTTAATATTACCTAGTTGGTGTCATACACTGCAGAAACGTATCTAGGGAGTCAATCTCACAGCAATAAATTTAGTAGATACTGCTGTGTCCACACAGTACAATACAACCACAGGAGCTAATGTATCCTCACCCCACTGCAGTTAGTACTTTTAATTCTCCTATAGTGCTTTTATAGTATGGAGAGCCATCATCAAATGGAGTCTGTCACCAAAACCCAGCATATCAACCCTGCCCCACAGAGAGGTTAGGGTCATCTGAATCATCTGCGTTTTTCCTTTTGTTAATATGCAAATAAGCTCCTTGGAGCAACAAGGATGTTGCTTCAAGAAGCTCATTTGCATATTGACAAAACCAGCAATATCTTGGCAACAGCGGCTCCAAATCTCAGGGAGAAAGCAATGTTTGATTCAAGTGAACCTAACACATCTATCTGCGGGGCTGGGTTATCATAGGTTCTGGTGACAAGACTCCCTTTAATGTGCCCTCCCACTTTACTGTAACCCCATAATGGTCTGCCATCAATTGACCCACCAGTCTTACCTTGTGTCATCACTTTTGAATACTGTAAGGGAATGTATAGTCATGTACAGCTTTAGCTCCATTCAGACCATGCGTTTTACATCCATTTAGCAGATCCGTGTAACGGATGCAGCAAACAGATGGCTATCCAATTACATAGACATCAATGTTAAAAAAAAAAAAAAAAAAGAAAAATTGCATCCGTTTCTGTTGCGTGGCCATCCATTTGCATCCACTAAAAAGGATCTGCTAAATGAATGTAAGGCTGAAGCCCCACGTTTCGAAAACACAGCTGAAAATATTTTTGAGTCCTGGACATTTGTCTCTTTCATGGGCGGTGCACGGGACACACATGGAAGTTATCCGTGTGCTGCCCATGCTTCTACGGCCTCTTTCATTCAATGAATAGGAGCCATGGAAGCAGGCCAGCAAAACAGGACAGAAATAGGAACTGTTTTGTATTTTGCGGCCCGGACTGCCCATAAAAATGAATGGCTCAGTGTGCTATCCGGAAAAAAAACCCAGATAGCACAGTGACCATTCGTACTGTTGTGTGCAAGGGGGCTTAGTCAGATTTACTGGCCTGAACAGTAGGCCAGGAGAGGGACTCCTAGTATGAGGCTTCCTGTTCACAACTGTACTTTTTATCCACAATTGCGGATTAAAGCACAAACACACAACACCATTCTTTCAGCCATGTGTCTGTGCTTTATCCAAGGACAGCAAATTATGAAGAATGTCCTATTTTTGTCCGCATTTGCGGTACAGACAAGTGTAGGCAATCATACAAGTCTTTTTACGGATCAGTATTTGTGGATAATATACTGACATTATTTTTGCAGATCAGTATTTGTGGACAGAAAAAATCACTACGGTCGTGTGCAGGAGGCCTAATAGTTATCTATGATGCCAGGAGTCCCTGACTCTCAGCAACATACTACACTGTACTGATTATAGTATGGGACAGTAAGTCACTGGGAAGCAGGGACTCCTATGAGCATAGATAACTTATTATGCTAGGAGTCCCTCTCGCAGTATAGTACCAGACAGTATGTCGCTGGGAGGCAGGGATTCCTAGCAACATAGATAACTATTATAATAATAATTTTATTTACATAGTGCCAACATATTCTGCAGCACTTTACAAATCAGAGGGTTTATAAACAGAAATTTGACATTACTGGGAGTAAGAGCTTACAATCTATGAGGAAATAGGGGGACGCAAGAGGTAAAAATCTCTCTCCCAACATACTGTTCAGGCCTGTAAATGTGGCCAACATACAGAGAGTTTCACGGGTCAAACTCAGTCATGTGAATGCTGGGTAAGGCTCCACATAGCAAAATGGAGCTAAAAAACACAGCGTGTAAAAAAAAAACGAATCATGGTTTTTTTTTGAGTTTTTGCTGAGTTTTTCTCTGCATTTTTTTCTTCCCTATTAAATATATAGGGAAACCACTTGTGATTCTGAAGCTATAATTAACATGCTGCCTGTTTCAAAAATGCACACGTTTTTGAAAATTCAGCTTTTTTGCAGCTATTTTTTTCCGCAAAGTGTGAATGAGATTAACCAGAATCTCATTCACTTTGCTGGTACTGTAAAATGCAGCATTATTTTTCTGCTGCGTTTCCGCAACACGGGACCTCTGCTTAAGGCCGGGGCCCAATATGGCGTAAATGATATGGTTTGGCCATGGCGGAAACGGCGTGGCAAAAACCAAGGCGTTTTACAGGCCCTGCAAAGTGGATGGGATTGTAGCGAATCACATCCACACATTGTAGAAAAATACCCGCAGCAGAAATGCTGCAATTTCCAAAAAGTTGCGTTTTTGGAAATTGCAGCGTGTCAATTATACCTACGGAAACGCTGACGGTTTACCTATAGGTATAATTGAAGTAGAAAGTCCACGGAGGAAAACTCTGTAGACTTTCTGTGAAAAGCACTGCGGGAAAAACCACAATGTGTTTCCGCCGCGTTTTTTCCCCGCAGCGCTTTTTCGCTGCAGCCCGCTACGTGGGGCTTTACCCTAAGGACAGTTGAAGATGACCATGGTGTGGGTCAGTGTGCTATCCATGTATTTCACGGAGAGCACACTGACCCATTCTTTTCTATGGGCCCATACACACGACTGTGATTTTCACGGTCCCGTGTGTGGGCCGACAGTCCGGGATGCATCAGATAGGACATGTCCTATTCCTGTCCTATTTTGCAGCCCGTGCTTCTGTGGCTCCTATTCATTTAATGAAAGAACTGCGGGAAAAACCACCATTTGTTGCCACCGCGGTTTTTCCCGCAGTGATTTTTTACTGCAGGACACCACGTGGGTCCTTAGCCTTAGGCCGGTTGCAGACAACCATGCTGTGGGTCAGTGTGCTCTCCGTGTATTTCACAGACAGCACACTGACCCATTCTTTTCTATGGGCCCATACACACGACCATGATTTTCACGGTCCCGTGTGCGGGCCGACAGTCCGATCCGCGTCAGAAGGGACATGTCCTATTCCTGTCCTATTTTGCTATTCATTTAATGAAAGAAGCTGCGGAAGCATGGCCTGTGCACGGGAGGCACACGGGGACATCCGCGTGTCCCCTGTGTGCAGCCCGTGCTTTTAAATCACGGCAGGCCAGTTGCAGCACGGTCGTCTGCAACCAGCCCAAGAGAAATCTTTTGGCAACAGCTGTAATTCTGCAACAGTGATTTATGTCTATGAGAACTAGGTGCAATGGATGTGTTCAGGCTCTACTAAATGTGTTTTTTTTACATTTTACTATTGTAGATTGTATTTTTTTTTCATCAAACCTATGCATTAAAAATGACAATGATTTAGTATGCAGCACATATAATGCACTTCTGTACAAAAGGCTTCTGATTGCTAAAAGGTAGAAAGAAACATTTCTAGGTGGGCTTGGCAGATGTCAGCCTGAATATACCAGTCAGTGTACCCAGTGGGAAGAATTATTCTTCCACAAGTCAGCAGCTGACAGAAAGCCTACGCAGATTGCAGATGAAGTTCTAAAGCTGCAATAAGGGTTCAGTTATCTAATATTTCATTCACTTGAAGTATGAATGGGTTTCCTTTCGTTCCTTAGCAATACGCACTTTGCTTTTTCAGGTAACTAAGCATTACTGCCATCATGTAGCCAAAATGAAAAGATCTCTGAAAATTAAAAAAAAAAAAAAAAATTATATATAAAATATATATATATATATATATATATATATATTTATTCACCTGAAGTTGATCTACTCAGCTTTCTCGTACAATATCTGGCTCTGGACTAATATTTTCAGAAATCTGGAGATCAGCACAAACTTGTTTTTAGTTAAAATAAAATGGAAAAGAGTCTTTGGACAACCTTAACATAAAAGTAGTATATTTCAGACATTGTCACTTATGTTTAGATACCATGAAGCGAAACGCAGCTAAAAACACTGTGGGAAAAAAAACACAGTGAGGCTGGGCCGACATGTTACAGACACGCAGCTGTTTTGTTTCAGATTTTGCTGCAATTTTTTGAGCCAAAATCAGGAGTGGATTGAGCAAAAGGGAGAAGTATAAGAGCTTCTTATATAGTTTCCATTTCTTTTGTAGCCATTTTTGGCTTTGTCTCAAAAAAATGCAGCAAAATCTGCAACAAAAAAGCAGTGTTTCTGCAACGTGGGGTCTCAGCCTTATACACATTTTGCATTTTTTTCTGCAGCATTTTTCATTGAGTTTTTGCTGCATTTTTCACTATTTTGTTTCCATATTACATATACAGTGCCTTGCAAAAGTATTCGGCCCTCTTGAACTTTTCAACCTTTTGCCACATTTCAGGCTTCAAACATAAGGATATAAAATTTAATTTTTTTGGTGAAGAATCAACAACAAGTGGGACACAATTGTGAAGTGGAACGAAATTTATTGGTTATTTTAAACTTTTGTAAAAAATAAAAAAACTGAAAAGTGGGGCTTGCAATATTATTCGGTCCCTTTACTTTCAGTGCAGCAAACTCACTCCAGAAGTTCAGTGAGGATCTCTGAATGATCCAATGTTGTCCTAAATGACTGATGATGATAAATATAATCCACCTGTGTGTAATCAAGTCTCCGTATAAAGAGAGCATCATGAAGACCAAGGAACACACCAGGCAGGTCCATGATACTGTAGTGGAGAAGTTTAAAGCCAGATTTGGATACAAAGTTAAGTTAATACTTTGTAGCACCACCTTTTGCTGCGATTACAGCTGCAAGTCGCTTGAGGTATGCCTCTATCAGTTTTGCACATCGAGAGACTGAAATTCTTGCTCATTCTTCCTTGGAAAACAGCTCGAGCTCAGTGAGGTTGGATGGAGAGCGTTTGTGAACAGCCGTTTTCAGCTCTTTCCACAGATTCTCGATTGGATTCAGGTCTGGACTTTGACTTGGCCATTCTAACACCTGGATACGTTTATTTGTGAACCATTCCATTGTAGATTTATGTTTGGGATCATTGTCTTGTTGGAAGATAAATCTCCATCCCAGTCTCAGGTATTTTGCAGACTCCAACAGATTTTCTTCCAGAATGGTCCTGTATTTGGCTCCATCCATCTTCCCATCAATTTTAACCATCTTCCTTGTCCCTGCTGAAGAAAAGCAGGTCCAAACCATGATGCTGCCACCACCATGTTTGACAGTGGGGATGATGTGTTCAGGGTGATGAGCTGTGTTGCTTTTACGCCAAACATATCGTTTTGCATTGTGGCCAAAAAGTTCGATTTTGGTTTCATCTGACCAGAGCACCTTCTTCCACATGTTTGGTGTGTCTCCCAGGTGGCTTGTGGCAAACTTTAAACGAGACTTTTTATGGATATCTTTGAGAAATGGCTTTCTTCTTACCACTCTTCCATAAAGGCCAGATTTGTGCAGTGTACGACTGATTGTTGTCCTATGGACAGACTCTCCCACCTCAGCTGTAGATCTCTGCAGTTCATCCAGAATGATCATGGGCCTCTTGGCTGCATCTCTGATCAGTCTTCTCCTTGTTTGAGATGAAAGTTTAGAGGGACGGCCGGGTTTTGGTAGATTTGCAGTGGTCTGATACGCCTTCCATTTTCAATATGATCGCTTGCACAGTGCTCCTTGGGATGTTTAAAGTTTGGGAAATCTTTTTGTATCCAAATCCGGCTTTAAACTTCTCCACAGCAGTATCACGGACCTGCCTGGTGTGTTCCTTGGTCTTCATGATGCTCTCTGCGCTTTAAACAGAACCCTGAGACTATCACAGAGCAGGTGAATATATACGAAGACTTGATTACACACAGGTGGATTATATTTATCATCAGTCATTTAGGACAACATTGGATCAGAGATCCTCACTGAACTTTTGGAGTGAGTTTGCTGCACTGAAAGTAAAAGGGGCCGAATAATATTGCACGCCCCACTTTTTATTTTTTTATTTTTTACAAAAGTTTAAAATAACCAATAAATGTCGTTCCACTTCACAATTGTGTCCCACTTGTTGTTGATGGCAAAAGGTTGAAAAGTTCAAGGGGGCCCGAATACTTTCGCAAGGCATTGTATAGGGAAAATGCTCATGATACTGCAGCTAAAATTAACATGCTGCATTTTGTAAAACATGTTTTTGAAAAAAATTTCTTTTGTATAGGAGCCACGGAAGCAAGGGCTGCAAAATAGGACAGGAATAGGAGCTGTTCTATATTTTGCAACCCGGACTGTCGGCCCGCACACGTGACCATGAAATTCACGTTCATGTGTACAGTCCCATAAAAAAGAAAGGGTCAGTGTGCTATCCGAGGCCCTGATCAGTGTGCTATCCGTTTTTCCCGCAGTGCTTTTTTTTTTTGCTGTGGCCCACTACGTGGGGCCTTATCCTTAAAGGGTTATTCCCCCAAACATAACCATACTTAGATTTGTAGACAACTAAAAGTTACTTGAGTAAGCCAGCTGAGCATGGTGATGTTACTACTGCATGGCATGACTAGCTAGGCCACTTATGACATGTCATCCATATGGAGTATAAACAGAGATGCATGGGAGAATAGTAAAATAGTCAAAAGTTAGCTATATTATTGGAAATATTTTGTCATCTTGAGACATTTTTTTTAAAACCCAAAGAAACTCCAGGCTAACAGAGATTGGGTGAGAAGAAATGCAAACTGCACACTCAGCAGTAGAGTTTCCAAGATAACTATAGGGTGATATTGTGGGCGTTATTCCACTCAGAAGCACCCATACACAATACTTGCCGGGTGTCCAGCGGTTGCCTCAGCATTTGTACTTCCAAGCGCAGTGTAACATTTCTCCACACTCAATGTAAGATCGCGTGGGAGAGCAAGTCTAGAAGAACACATTAAAATATCATAAGGCCAAATGAGGTCTACAGCACTACAGATTGCCTTTTTACTGCTGCATATTTTGTAACCAATTTCCAGGAGCGCTATGCTGAGTAGTACTAAAAAAAAACAAAAAAAAAAAAACACACACACTATATGTGTAACACTACATTCCTTATGTCACAATAGACATATTTTCCTGTTGACACTCCTTACCAAGCTGCGGCTTACATCCAGACAACACTCCCCCTTTCTACAAATAATTATCTGTTATACAATACGGAGATTCCTAGAACCACATGCCTAATGTCTGGCCAGGAGCACCCACACATCATAGACTGTCCCAGCAGTAGGGCCACACAAAGCCAACGCAATGGCGTTACACTGCAGTCATATCCATTAATTCAGGAGCCACAGTCTAACAAATAAAGAAATCCTATTTTGTAAAAATGAAAAATGTTGCCAGAGACCAATAACTACATCCCCAATGCCTTGAATAAAAACACAGCTATGCTAAACAAAACCTCTTTTATGGAAGAAGAAAAAAAAACACAGATCCTCTAACAAGCAGCCGCTCTTTCCGTATCATCTTTCTGATAAGAAATATTAGCCCAGCAGGAGCAGTGTGCAGGTGATGGCCCTGGTGGATGGATATAGTCTCTCAGCTGTGTGGATAAGCTGTCAGTTATATCTATAATCATAAAGCAGCAATGGACATAGGATCACATTAACAAGTCACAATTAGGGATCTGATATAAGAAGTTATAGAACTGCCCTCATTGCTCCAAATAGCTTTGTGCTTATTGGCTAAAACACAAAGATATCTTGGCAAAGGAGGCACTGATTCACAATGGGAAAACACCATTTGATTTTGGTGACTATATTCTATCCATCTGCAAGGCCGGGTTGCTATAATGGGTTCTGGTGACAGGATTCCTTTAAGGAGATTAGGGTTGGAGGAGGCCATGCTCTGGGTATTGGGAGTGCCTGGTATTGCTGTCTGCTGGTGAAGGTGGGTCCTGCTGTAGCTACTTAAGAAATGTGAGGACCACTGCTGTGACAATGTAGAAAGAAGAGCACAAGACACAATTGTTTTGGAAGCAGTAATGGAGTAGAAATGGTGTGGCAGAGATCTGCACCTTTTACACCACTTTGGCAAAACGGACATGTAAACACAATATTTATTTATTATGCTTACTTATATAGCACCACCATATTCCATGGCGCTTTACAGACATTGATAGTCACTGTCCCATATACAGCTTACAATATTTCCTATCAGTATGTCTTTGGAGTGTGGGAGGAAATCAGAGTACCTGGAGGAAACCTACGCAAACACAGGGAGAACAGACAAACTCCTTGCCGATGTTGTCCTTGGCAGGATTTGAACCTAAGATTCCAGCGCTGCAAGACTGCAGTGCTAACCACTGAGCCACCGTGCTTCTATTCCTATGTCACAAATCAGCCAGTGAAAAAAGCTCAATGCATAATTCAATACAACAAGGAGGCCAATGAAAAGCCCACCCTATGTATGGTGTTGCCTATTGTCCCTTCAGCTTGTATTTCATTTTTGTCCTCCTGTATTCCATTCCCCTCATGTGCATTCTTGTCTTGTGGATTCATCGGTCATCCATGGGATACAATCTTGCCCCTCCCTGTCTTGTTTATGGCACCCCATTTTACCATGGTGATAGTATACTAGGGGTGCAATGTCAAGTTTACATTCTCTGTAACGGAATTCTGTCCCTGTTATTCATTGCTGTTGTATTTGTACCTGTTCTCTTGTACAAGATGGTTTCTTTAAAAACAGCCCCTTTTACCCCCACTTCTACATTTGGTTTTTGAAAACTAAAGAATGTCATAACAATACAGTTGAAGCAAAAAGCCAGGGAAGGAACGTCTACCAGAGTACAAGAGAATATTTAGATGTGCAGACAGAACTCCTCTTTCTCTAATGGAATGAACAAGTACATCAAACACCCCAAAACAGAAGACAGAAAAACAAAGACATGTACGGTATATTTCTTAAGTAGATGTGGCTGGCTTCATGCTGAAGAGGCAGGAGGGGCCACTTTGCTTCCAGGTGTAGGATGACATGAGGCGCATATGACAATATAGCAAGCCTCATAAAGCTGAGCTCTGGGACTCAAAAGGAGCCAGTGCAACTCTTTCCCACATCCTACAGCTGGGCAGAGGATTGAAGCAAGAAGATCACTGATCAATGATCAGTCACATTTGGCCATTCCCTCCATGCACTTTCAATTATAAATTACATAAAAGAGAACTTCTTTTTCATGAAATTCAAGCAACCATTCTGCAAACCTGTTATAGGACTGTGCTCATGGCACTGAGCACTATAAGGTGCTAGCAGAAGAGCCCAGCTTCGCACGGGTATATTTCATTTTTTGTTTGTGTAGTGGCCCCATAAGAATTGGCCAGTTTTGCACTTGACATCCAGTATGGTAGTCCAGTATAGGTACAGTCTATTTATGGCTGTGTTGTTATGGAAACCTGGTAAATGAAATATGAACTTATACACACGTGGACAAAATTGTTGGTACCCCTCGTTTAATGAAAGAAAAACCCACAATGGTCACAGAAATAATTTGAACCTACAAAAGTAATTTGCCAAACTACATGTTGACAAGCCACAAAGCTTCTGGGAGAATGTCCTATGGACAGACGAGACAAAAGTTGAAATTTGTGGCAAGGCACATCAGCTCTATGTTCACAGATGGAAAACTGAAGCATATCTTGAAAAGAACACTGTCCCTACTGTGAAACATGGAGGAGGCTCTGTTATGTTCTGGGGTTGCTTTGCTGCATCTGGCACAGAGTGTCTTGAATCTATGCAGGGTACAATGAAATCTCAAGACTATCAAGGGATTCTAGAAAGAAATGTGATGCCCAGTGTCAGAAAGCTTGGTCTCAGTCGCAGGTCATGGGTCTTGCAATAGGATAATGACCCAAAACACACAGCTAAAAACACCCAAGAATGGCTAAGAGGAAAACATTGAACTATTGTGAAGTGGCCTTCTATGAGCCCTGACCTAAATCCTATTGAGCATCTTTGGAAGGAGCTGACACATGCCGTCTGGAAAAGGCACCCTTCAAACCCAAGACAACTGGAGCAGTTTGCTCATGAGGAGTGGGCCAAAATACCTGTTGAGAGGTGCAGAAGTCTCATTGACAGTTACAGGAATTGTTTGATTGCAGTGATTACCTCTAAAGGTTGTGCAACAAAATATTAAGTTAAGGGTACCATCATTTCTGTCCAGGCCTATTTCATGAGTTTTCGTTTTTAAAAAATTCTGTTGAAGCATGGTTGAAAAGCAATGTCTGACATTCATTTGTTCATTTTCATAGAATTTTTATATATTATTACTTTTGTCAGATTCAAGTTATTTCTGTGACCATTGTGGGTTTTTCTTTCATTAAACGAGGGGTAACAACAATTTTGTCCACGTGTGTATTGGCTGATACATGTCATATGACTGAATATTTAAGGACCTGCAAACTGCTATTGACTCATACAGGTCATAAATAGCTTGGTCGCTATGGAAACCTGGTGTAAAGTTGTGTGTATGTCAAGACTGAAAAACCTGCGATTTTCCATTGGTCCATAAGTGTCATGTGATCATGTGCATCTCACTTTGGATATCAGTGAAAAACCTGCGATCGGTTGTTATGGAAAACCTGGAGTAAAGCTGTGTGTATGTAACTTTGTGTAACAGTGTCATCCACAGCGCCCTGCCCCTTTAAAGCTGACCTACAGCAGTGAAGAAAAATGGCTGGGTTGTTATGGAAACATGGAGTGCAGCTATGTGCATGTGGCTGACAATGCCTTGCTGTATTTGCCACAGGCAGGTCCACTACAAACCTAAGGTTAGCCTAAGGTTGAATCTATAGGTTACAAAAAAGCTGTACATTATGGCAATTATGTTGTGGATTAGTTGCAGCTTTACAGTGGATGTCACCTTTTTATTACATTTGTGTATGTGCAGCAAAATCTGCCTGTGACACAGACTTAGCCTCAGGCTCTGTACATATTGACAAGAGGAGCCTATGGGGAAATTCTGTCAATTTTGCCTGCAAGACTAACACAGCATGTAGTGCTATTTAAATGCAGAGAGCCTTTTAGAGGTGAATGGTGTCCAATGGTTGCCAACTTGAGCCTTAGGGTCTGTACACATTTCCATGTGGAGCCTATCAATGGGTCACTTTTGACTGCAAGAAGAACTATTAGGTTAAGGCCCCACGGAATGAGCCACAGCAAGAAAGCGCTGCAGAAATAACTGTGGTGGAAACGCATCACGTTTTTTTCTGCAGAGCTTTTCACAGAAAGTGCACATAGTTTTCCCGAGGACTTTCTGTCCTGATTATATCTATATGGAAAACGTGTGTTCACGTTCTAAAATATAGCTTTTATTAATACTAACCAATAAAAATAACTAAAAAGTGTTTGTGCTCATTTATTCATTTTTTAGTGATTTTTAGCAGCTAGTATTAATAAAAGCTATATTTTAGACCTTTTTCCAGATTTCAGTGCACACATGTTTGACTAGTAGGTCTGATTATCTTTATACAGTGAATTCTCTATACAGAAAACGCCAGCGATTCCGTAGATATAATGGACATGCTGCGATTTACAAAAACACAACGGTTTTTGAAATTTTAGCATTTCCGCTGCGGATATTTTTCTGCAATGTGTGGATGGGATTAGTCAGAATCCCATCCACTTTGCAGATATTGTAAGACACTGCAGCTTTTCGCTACGTGGGGCCACGGCCTTAGGCTGGTTTCACCTGATGTTAAACGCTGCATCCAGATGCTACTTGTTATTCAATAAAAATTATAAATAACCTTACATAGGGTCTGGAGTATTTTTTTCAAGTGTTTTGCTATCGATTTTGTTATAGGAAAAAATGCATGACAAATAACACTGGAAAATGCCATGTGAACAAAACCATCAAAAGGGAAAAAAAACCTCAAATACACCAAAGGAAAAAAAAAAAAAAATACCAAGGAGAACATGTAGTGTGAAGGAAGCATTAAAGAGATTACTGTACTCACTGCATCATCTTGCCTAGTCTTACACTTTCACAGGGCACAGGGGTAGGAAGTTTGGTTTCTCTGCCTCCTCATCTACACTTCGACCCTGCTCGACTCACTATTCAAGCAGCAAGAGTAGAGCGAGGTTGGTCATGTGACACATAGACAGAGTCAGCTGAACAGGCAGAGAGGCAAGACTTCTGGCCCCACGCCACTGTAAAAATACAATAATCGGCATGATGGGAGACCAGGATGTAAATTCTCATATGAAGCAGTGAGTACACTGCCCAAAAATATTATTCCCCGCTTGTCCCCTTTAAATACCATGCTTGCCATCTGAATGACAGAGACCTCAACTGAGCCTTTTAGAAGTAAATGAGGTCTATCAGTCACTGACTAGATCCACTGTATGAAAAATCCAGTACAGCATTGTTGCCTCTGTTATAAATGGAAGCCATGACGTCACTGTGAAAATGGTTTATATAAAAAAAAAAAAAAAAAAAAAAAAAAAAATCACCTCTTGTATTTATTTATGCATAACTGTATTCTAGGTAGAATTATTCTCAGTGTAAAGCATCACACAGCGCAGGAATAATTCAGATTGCAGCTAATGCCTTTCCAAAGTCTATTCAGATTGGACAGACTCCAGTGACCCCTGATAAATTATTTAGGCTTTTGCTGTAAGAAATAGATTCAGTTAGTGCATCGGAGCATTGCTTTGAGGAGGAAAATTGGTATTATGTACTATCAACTGCCTATTAAAGCTGATTTATAACCCCAAACAAAGTAGTAGATTGTAGATATATGCAGTGCCCACAGATTTAGTGCAGAAAATAGGAAGCTGCTGCCTCATACTTCACGCTTCTAAATTTATAACTAATTATACAACAGAAAAAGGAATAACATGCCCTATAATACAACCAGCATTCTCCCACTTGTCAAGATCGAAAAATTAGAAATGGTTAATTTGCATTCCTCTATTTTGCTGATCAGAACAGAGCCACTGATAGTCAGGACGTCCCTCTTATTGATTCACCCAGCTACAGTGGGGGAAAAAAGTATTTAGTCAGCCGCCAATTGTGCAAGTTCTCCCACTTAAAAAGATGAGGCCGGCCTGTAATTGACTTCATAGGTAGACCTCAACTATGAGAGACAAAATGAGAAAACAAATCCAGAAAATCACATTGTCTGATTTTTAAAGAATTTATTTGCAAATTATAGTGGAAAATAAGTATTTGGTCACCTACAAACAAGCAAGATTTCTGGCTGTCACAGACCTGTAACTTCTTCTTTAAGAGGCTCCTCTGTCCTCCACTCATTACCTGTAGTAATGGCTCCTGTTTGACATTGTTATCAGTATAAAAGACACCTGTCCACAACCTCAAACAGTCACACTCCAAACTCCACTATGGTGAAGACCAAAGAGCTGTGGAAGGACACCAGAAACAAAATTGTAGACCTGCACCAGGCTGGGAAGACTGAATCTGCAATAGGCAAGCAGCTTGGTGTGAAGAAATCAACTGTGGGAGCAATAATTAGAAAATGGAAGACATACAAGACCACTGATAATCTCCCTCGATCAGGGGCTCCACACAAGATCTCACCCCGTGGGGTCAAAATAATCACAAGAATGGTGAACAAAAGATCTGCATGGAGGAATGGGCCAACATACCAGCAACAGTGTGTGCCAACCTTGTGAAGACTTACAGAAAACGTTTGACCTCTGTCATTGCCAACAAAGGATATACAACAAAGTATTGAGATGAACTTTTGTTATTGACCAAATACTTATTTTCCACCATAATTTGCAAATAAATTCTTTAAAAATCAGACAAATGTGATTTTCTGGATTTGTTTTCTCATTTTGTCTCTCATAGTTGAGGTCTACCTATGATGACAATTACAGGCCTCTCATCTTTTTAAGTGGCAGAACTTGCACAATTGGTGGCTGACTAAATACTTTTTTTCCCCACTGTAAGTATTTTCTGGAGTAGGAACTGTTTGAGGCTAAGGCCCCACGTAGCGAGCTGCAACCGAAAAGCACTGGGGGAAAAAATGAGGAGGAAAAGAATCACGAATTTTCCCACAGCACTTTTCCTCTACGGAATTTCTGCCTCAATTAAACCTATACGGAAAAAGCCAAAGTTTCCGTAGGTATAATTGACATGCTGCGATTTACAAAAACTCAAGTCCGCTGCAGATATTTTTCTGCAATGTGTGGATGGGATTAGCCAGAATTCCATCCCCTTTGCAGGTGCTGTAAAATGCCGCAGTTTTTGCCATGGCAAAATTGCAGCGTTTACGCTACGTGGGACCCAGGCCTAAGGGCTCCTTCATCCAGCACCGCTGTTTGAAGAGACCGCTGCCCTTGGACAAGTGCTGTGACCTCTTCACTACTTACCAAGCACAGCGCCATATATTCCAGTTGTGCTTGGTATTGCAGCTTAGCCCTGCTTGCTGCTGCTTAAAGCAGCTCACCTATGGGGACCCAGGTCCTAAGGATAGATGATCAATATTCTATTCCAGAAAACCCCCTTAGGCTAAGGCCTCACGTAGTGAGCCACAGCCAAAAAGTGCTGCAGAAAAGACCGTAGCAGAAACACCACGTTTTTTTTTTCACAGAGAGTCTGCAGAGTTTTCCTCTGCAGACTTTCTGTCCCTATTATAATTTTATGGAAAACGCCAGCGTTTCCATAGATATAATTTACTTGCTGTGATTTTGAAAAACGTTTTTTGAAATTTCCACTTCCGATATTTTTCTGCAATGTGTGGATGGGATTAGCTAGAATCCCATCCACTCTGCAGGTACTGTAAAATGCCGCATTTTTTTGCTGCGGCCAAATTGCGGTGTTTTTGCAACATGGGGCCCCGGCCTTAAACTTGAAAAATCGGACAACAAGTTAATATTTTTTTCTACTCTTCTTGGCCTCTTGGCCTGGTTGCACACGAGTGTGTGCTTACTGCCAGCCATGAATGAACGGCACGGCCAGCACACGAGCGGCGTACGGATGTCATTGGTGGCCCACCCATGCACTAGCCGTGCTTCTGCGGCCCCATTCATTCAATAATAAAATCAGACAGGACCTGTTCCATATTTTGTGGCCCGCACACAGGACCATGTAATTCACATTCATGTGCACAGGCCCATAGAAATGAATGGGTCAGTGTGCTATCTGGGAAAAACCCAGATAGCAAACTGACCTTTCACACGGTTGTCTGCAAGGGGCTTTAGGTCTATGGGTCAGTGAAAAAATCCACAGACAGCACATGGATGTAGTCTGACACTGTCTGCCTTTGGAGCTCTGCATCACATTCCCCCTAGTTAACATATCAGGCACCAAACTGATTGCTCTGGAACAGCGGGAGCTAGAGAAAAAAAAGTCCAGCTACACTGGAATCAATGGAGGGACACCTATATAAGGAAGGAAGAACTCAAATGCTCTAAAAATGCTCTTTTTACACAGAATCCATTCTAGAAACATTACTGGTTAGATTCAGGGCCAAATCGGATGACATCCATATGCTGCCATTTCTTCACATCTATAATAGATTATAATGGCCACCCACGATCTGTTAAACAGACCAAAATGGAGGATGTCTCAAATTTTATAGTATGTGTCTGTGTTTGGGACTCATACATAAAACACGACCGTGTGAATAAGGCCTTAGTGTCATGATGGCAGCATAGATCAGTTGAACTGTTCGGCGAGGAGCACTTTAAACAATCTTTATCCTAAAATGTCAGCATTTGAGTAATGGATATATTAGTACAATTTAAAATATTAAAATGTAAATGTATAGATATTGTCCTGACTAGTATATCTTCTGATAGATTTAGTGTCTTCTGATATGCCTACTTATAAATGTTTACAATAAGAGTCAGTAGCCATCTTGTCCTTTGCTGGCCTGTCCTTTTCTGGTCCGTTTTTTCAGATCAGAATAGCATATGTCAATGTGTAGTCCTCAGACTGCACACTGAGCATAGTCAGACCTGCATCTATTTTTTTTCTCCATGCTTCCTGGAAGCACTACACAGGACTTAATAAAAAAATAAAGCAATCTGAATAGGGCCTAACTAACTGCTTTCCAAATGCTTGCTTTACTTTAAGGCAGGCATGGGACAACATTTTCCTATTCAGTTGCAGTGAAAAAGTTAAACAAGTCTATTCCTAGTAATCCCAGTAATCCTAGTTTTAATCCTACAAAAATAAGCACTCTCAGTTAAAGATTTTCAACTGGTAAAAAATTAACTTCTGCCAGTTGGAAAGTTTAGGGGCGAGGGTATTATTTATAAGGTGGTGGGGAAGCACCTACAACCATACATACAGTATATAGCATATCTGCTGTCTTGTTTTTGGGTTAATAATTCCTGGACAGCAACAAAATACTTTGTACAACACAGATTGGCCTTCACATTTTCAACTGCACGCTGAGATATCTTTTCAGGCATTTACAATCCCATCCACACATTGCAGAAAAATACGCGCAGCAGAAATGGAAATCGTAGCATGTCAATTATACCTACGGAAACGGAGGAGGATTCCCTATAAGTATAACTGAAGCAGAAAGTCCCCGGAGTAAAACTCTGAGTATTTTCTGTGAAAAGCGCTGTGGGAAAAACAGAGATGCGTTTTTCCCACAGCACTTTTTTGCTGCTGCCCACTGCGTGGGGCCTTAGCCTTAAAGGGGTTTCCAGCCCCTTTATTTATTTTTCACACTGATGACCTATCCAAAAGTGGTACCACCGCTGATCAGATGCCTCGGTCACATTTGACCCAGGCATCTGAAGGGTTAATACCAGTGATCAGAGAGGACACGGATTACAGGCATTGGCACCAGGTCTTCACTGTAATGCAGTGGAGACCTGGTGGCTATGGCGCTCTGCTAAAGTGCCGACACCCATCGTACTATTACATCGAATGTCAAAACGTGATTGAAATAAAGTACTAAATCCTGCAATTTTTACTGTAGTCACTAAGTCTAGACTGACACTGACATTTGTAGTTTTTTCTTTGTAGCAGTCAAATCATTTACATGACAGACAGGATTACAATAGAAGATAACTCCCCTCCCAGCACAGAGCATGTCTATAGAAAGTTCTCCCATAGACCTTAATGAGTCGGCTTCCGACTATTGCTGCCAATGGCTATAAGACTGCTGTAAAAATTATCACTAAATGCTGTTAATAGAGCAAAGGAGAAACTCAGGCAAGATGGCCACCCCCACAAACATGTACAGAAAACAGAATAAAAACCCTTCAATCAAACAATGAAAACAGATTAGAAACAGTGATCTACTTCACTATCTGGTTTCAATAAATAAATGAATTAAAGAAAATGGCAATACGCTCCTTGTAAGACATGTCAGGAAAGCTGGAAAACTGAGTTACCTCTACTTTATACACTTAATATTGTAAGAAATTACTATGGGATTAAAATGAACCAGTGCACTTAAGTACTATGGTTTGTTTCCCTCTCATCTACTGCAGGTCCTTGATGACACAGACATATGCCATTTGACGCTAGGTTCACACTAGTGTTCGGGCGAATCCGCCCAAGATTCCGCTTAAATCGGCAGAGAGAAAAGCCCTCATTTTATACTGAAATCAGTTTATACTGAAACCAGGCTGAAACCCGTCAGAACCCCATTATAGTCTATGGGGTCCACGAGTTTCCGCGGGTAACCACTTTTTTAGACAGACAGGGCTTCTGTCCTTCGGGTCCTCATGCGGACCCGAAGGACAGAAACCGAGCACTAGTGTGAACCTAGCTTTACACACACACACTCATATCCTAAGCAAAAAAAGGTTTCACAATAAAAAATACAGTCTACATTTCAGTAAAGGAAAGCATGGCCAAGGGACAAATCATAAGAGAAAAACCTTTCACTACGTAATATATCAATATCGCTCTGGGTACTGCAACTGAGACTCTCATTGATCACTAGAACAGTGGTGCCCAGTATCCGCATGTCACCTATTCATTTGTGGTGCACATTTAGTGTGCAGAATGTGAAAGCTGAACATGTCCATAGAGTTACACTAGACAGATGGAGGCCGAAAGAGAGTCAGTCCTTCTAGCCTCTCTGGCCAGTTATAAAAAAAAAAAAAAAAAAAAAAAAAAAAAAGCCACATGCTGCCCTTTTAGGTTAAGGCTGATTTTCTTCCCGTATTAAACCTATAGTGAAAACAACAGGATTTCCACAGATTATTATTGACATGCCACGATTTTCAAACACGTGGGCGTTTTTGAAAATGCAGCTTTTTTCCTGCAATGTGTGGATGGGATTATCCAGAATCCCATTTCCTTTGCAGATACTGTTAAACGCAGCGATTTTTGTCATGGCATTTCCGCATGTAGCAAAAAGTGCATTTTTACCACGTAGGGCTTCAGCCTTAGGGTAAGTTCACACAAGAGTTTATTGCAAGTTGATTTTCAGACGGAATCCGCCTCAAAAAACACCTCCCATTCATTTCAATGGAAGCCAGTATTAGAATATTTCCTATTTTCATCAGCTAGAGGAAAAAAAAAAAAAAAAAAAGGCAACATGACTTATGTTCAGGCAGATTCCGCCTTGAAAAACCCATTGAAATAAATGGGAGTAGGAAAAAACACGTTTTGCAAAAACTGCATCAAAAATCACTAGCGTTTTTTAAAGTGAATTTTCCAGGTCTATACAGTGTGCTGGAGTAAAAAAAAAAAAAAAAAAAAAAAGAATCAAAAAACGTTTCCTAATTCCTGAAGCAGATTTTTTCGGCCTGCAAAAATCCCTTAGTCCTAATGCACATGACAGAGTGTGCAAAAGGATCCTCCTCTAAAGGGTTGTCTCATGATCCGTTCTGTTTCAGTGAACATACAGTAAGTCCTTTCCTGCTCCAGGTCATCGAAACATAATGCATCAGAAGTCCCCATAGAGAGAAGTACATCATGGAATGCACTCGGATGTCACTCCGAATGCTTTCTGCTGCAAACTGGGCCCCACATTCGGTCATGTTCATGGGGCCTTAGAATCCACTATGATGCTGCTACTTTATTAATGTTTCTTTGCCCCTAGTTTTCCCTTACCGGGATTGGGATCTCCTACTAGGCCATTTGTTTATGCCCTGTTAGTGCAAGCTGTTTTACCTCTTCACTTTTCTTACTGAGGATGGGGGTTTGCTGCATAGCCTACTGTTCATGCCCCTTTGGTACAAGTCCCCTGACGAGTCCCATTGTCTCCGGAATAAAATACACATCGGATAAGGGCTATAATAGGGTGCATGTCCTAGGGCTAGTTTGGGAGTTATTGGGGTTGCAGGGTGTGCGATACAGGGTGCACTAGGGTCAGTGTGGATGTCTGGTAACCAATGACTTCCATTCTCAGTGGTTGAGGACCCTGAGAGAATCCAATAGTCTATGGGGTCCGCGGGTTTCTGCTTTTTTAAGCGGATTAGGTTTCTGTTCGGGGGGGTCCCCAAGCGGACCCCCCAAATGGAAATCCAAACTCAGGTGTGAACCTAGCGTAAAATTTTTAGCTCACTGGATTTGCAGTTAATTTTCCTGACCCCTTGAGCAGCATTCACTGTCTCTTGCATGCCATTTTTTGCTGTTGCTAATTTTTTTTTTTAAAAAAAGGCATGGAATAACCCAATATCATACTACACTATTTTATACAATACAATCCCATAAGAAACATATGCATTAAAGGGGTTATCCAGTTTCTATCCTTAGACCATCAATATTAGATCTTCGGGGGTCACTCAACTGGGACCCCCGCATATCACCGATACCCAGACAGCGTGGATCTCAGTATTGCTTACATACCGCAAACCATGCTGCTCACTTATCGTACAAACTAGTGGCAAATGTAGGTATTGCAGCGCTGTCCTATAGATTTCTATGAGACAGTGCTGTAGTACCCAGACTCCCCACTACAGTTTAGGACGGCGATTGAGTAGCGTGACTCGCGGTGTGTAAACAATACCCAGAGCTGCGCTGTCTGGGTACCGGTGATCTGCAGGGGTCAGTCGGACCCCTGCAGATCTGATATTTATGGCCTATCCTAAGGCCATCAATGTTAGACACCGGATAACCCCTTTAAATTTAACAATGGATATCATTGTATGACCTCCATTTACCAAATAAGTTTCAACGCTTACATTAAATGGTGGCCTTGATGCAAACACAGATTTATAGAAACACCCGAGTGTAGTGCTCAAAGACTAAGAACCCCAATTTCACCCATCATAAGGGTAGTGTGGGCCCCCAGAAAACTAAATGAAAACATTCTTCAGCAAAAAACTCAATTCTGCATTGTAATAAAGTCCTTCAAACTCTCTATTGCAATCTATTTAACCAGTAGCCTTGGAGTCCCAAGTCCCTTAAGCCATTAACATGTCTCTATAGCTGTAGGATAAACCCTTAAATATTACAGCATCATACATACCTTGCAGCTAGTACTGGTCATTGGACCCATAGTTAGGGCAGGATTTGTGGCTGTAATCCAGGCCATATAATACAAACGCAATACAGCTTTCTGTATTCAGTCTTAGCTGTGCATATTATTCATACAAAGTGTCTGCATTAAGTCACCAGGGAAGTCATATCATCGCTGAAACTTGTCACCAGGGTCAGAACTATAGGACAGAGTTGAGACAAGTGTATCAATGTCACTTTGCCCCAGGTCAGATTCATAGCAGTGCAGCTATTTCTGTAGAACAGGACTTTGCATTAGGTCACATTCATACAACAGTATGTTGGTCAGTATTTTGTATTAGTATTTGTAATCCAAAACCAGGAATGGCCTAAAAACACAGAAGACGCACAAATATTTTCATTATTTCTCTGTTTATGTTGCACTCCTGGTTTTGACTTACAAATAGTGAGGCTTATTTTGGTCAGTATTTTGCAAGTGCGAAAGTATCCTTAGTGCAATACAACAACTTCTCAGAATTTTTCACACTGAAACGTTCAGTTGGGATATTGCCTTCCTCTTTTTGTCAGCAGAACCCAGCATATCATCCCAGCCCCTCAAATGAGTTTTTTAGATAAAGGAGGGTGTTGTCACTTACCTCTGTGGAGCAATGGCAACACCCTTGTTACTATAAAGACCTAATTTGTATATTGGCAAAAAAAGTGATATCTCTGCAACAGAAGCACCAAGGGCAAAACACTGCTTGATGCAGGTGACCCTAACCTATCTATCTGCATGGCGGCTTGATATAATGAGGTCTGGTGACAAACTCCCTTAAAAAGGACCTTTCACGTCCTCAGGGACATGCGTTTTTATATACCACTAGAAAGCCGACAGTGCGCTGAATTCAGGGCACTGTCGGCTTTCCCATTATTTGCGGTTTTCATTGCTGGGCGGTAAGGAACGCCCCTCTGACAGTACAGGGCTATGGACGAGTACAGTCAGGGGGGCGTTCCTCACAGCCCAGCTAGACTGTCAGGAACGCCCTTCTGACGATAGGCAGAAAACTAATGGCACCGATATCTGCAGCCAGGGGGAACATAACAGGAAAGCCGAGAGTGCACTGAATTCAGGGACTGTAAAATGCTGTAGTTTTTGCTGCTGAGTTTACGACACGTGGGGCCCCAGTCTTAAGTACTACTTAAAATTAATAGAAGAAAATTAATTTTATACTATTACTGTCTGTTAAGCAGCTGTCTACAAGGCCCATTCAAACCCCATCAATTCCTGTCCATGTGTAGACCAAGCATGTAATGGGCAACACACCGGCTGCAGCAAAGCCAACAGGGCAACTCACATATGCGGACAGAGAAGATCACGGCATTCACTACATTGGTCCAATTCTTGCACTAGACTCGCGTACTCAAGTAGTTAAAAAAAAAAAAAAAAATGCGCTCTCACAGATGGTAACTAGAAAATGCTAAAAAAACAAAAAACTTTTTCAATCAGTGTGAAAAACTGATGAAAACTTATGAAAACTGATGCCATTCAGACAAAAAAACAAAACAAATGAAACATTTTGAAAGAAAACAGATTGATGTATAATCGTCTGAACAAACACTGGTGAGTTTAATATTGTAAGTTTGGATGCAGCGTAAATGTTTGGGCAGTTGCTTAGCAACAGACGCCACTGTCCTTCCAGATCTGTGGATATTCAGCGGTGTCATTCACTATATGGAGCTTCTATCACATCACTGCCAAGAGAGGAAGATGGCGGAGAGTCCCATAGACTGGTAGAGGGAGGTGTTCAGTATGAACACTATGGCTTGGAGTGTTACATAAACAGCGCAAAACAATGCCACTTGCAACTAAAATAGCCACAAGTGGTGTTTTTGTGCCGACTGTGCCATTTTTCAAACAATGGGTAGGGCCCTCACCCACCTGAACACACTTATCATTTACACCACTGTTGAGGCGTAAATGACAACCTAAGCCAGTAAGGGCAGTCTCACCATGAACTGCAGGGCTGTTGGACCCCACGCAGATCTAATATTGATAGCCATCAGTAGTAGAAACTAGATAACCCCATGGAAGGTGTAAGTGTAATAGTAGCCATAGGGTATATACATAGGAGGCTTTCTGACTAGAGATGAGCGAAGTATTCAAAAATTCAATTCAGCAACTTCGCTGAATTTTACAATACGATTCTATTCGATCCAAATTAAATCGCGGCGAATCGCGTTAAAAAACAGCTATTAATTGGCTAGAGAGAGCCGGGGTTGGCGGGTGGGAGGCAAAATGGCGGAACCCCTTGGATGCCGCGGTCATATTTGACCGCGGCATCCAAGAGGAAAACCCCCGATCATTTATGGAGCAGGGTGTTAGCTATCAGTTACAGCTAACACCCTCCTCCATAACCGATCGGGGGGTTTAACACTTTGGATGCTGTGGTCAAACATTCTGTGGGCGCTTGCGAAGGGGTTAAAGGGATGTGACATCACAGGGCTGGCTTCTGATTGGCTGCACGCATGGCATTGTGGGTGATCCCACTTTCCCAGAGTTCCTTGCCCCATGACCTAACATGTGCAGCAGCCATTTTTAACTAAATGCAATTCGTTACCATGAAGTATGAAGAAATCAGGATTCGACGCAAATCGAATATTTCCTGAAATTCGGATTGAATTCCACTACGTCAGCTTCAATTCGCTCATCTCTATTTCTGACCATTCAGTACAGTTGAACCACGTAAAATAAACTTGGTTCACCTGTAAAAACAGTAGCATAGCCATTAACTTCAACGGTGGCAACTGCAGCAAAATTCAGTTTTTTTTATATGGTTTGGACCCAATGGACAAAAACGTATAATCCCTTAAACTCTTCCCAACATCCGCCATACTGTTATGGGTTTTCAATATGTTGGCCACTCAGCTTCTGAGTGTATTATATACAGCATTAACTCTGCTAATGCCTCAGTCAAACATGACCAAGACATCATATTCCCAGTGTCACATGGGCACACCATTTTGCGGTGGATCCGCACCAGTGATCTGTTATCATGATAACACGGAGCCTATTGAAGACTTCCAAGTTTGTCATTACATTAATTCTATTACAGGATGCGCTAGGCCGTCAGTGGTAGAACTACAGCAATTTTGCAATACACAATAGGTATTCCTGCGTCTAAACTACAAACTTATAAAAATATTTATCCCATATGGTAGTAGGAAAAAATAAAAATCAAGAGGCGAACCAGGTTTTTTTTGCCTGTTCACTTCCCATCAAAATTTGAATAGATGCGATCAAAACATCAAACATTCACCAAAATGGTACAAACAAAAGGAACATCTTAACCCCCGCAAAAAAAAAAAAAAAAAAAAAAGCCGCATTATGCAGCTCCATATACGGAAAAATAAAAAAGTTACAGGTCTCAAAATATGGCGACTCCAAGAAAATTTAATAAAAAAAAAAAAAAAAAAAGTGGTGTTAAAACATAACCAAAACTATAGAAATTTGGTATTGCTGTAATCGTGACAAGCCGCAGAATATAGGCAACATGTCATTTTGGCCGCACAGTAAACGTCTTAAAAACAAAAGTGCCGCAAATGCAGTTTCTCTCTTCCAATTCCATCAAATTCTGAATAATTTTTCAGCTTCCCAGTATATTGTACAAAGTACTAAATGGTACCATTACAAAGTACAGTTTGTCCCGCAAAAAATAAGCCCTCATATGGCATTGGGAATTGTAAAAAAAAAAAAAAAAAAAAAAAAAGTTATCGCTTTTGGAAGGACAGGAGTAAAAAACAAAAAATCATAAAATGGCTACAGTAGAAAGGGGTTAAAGGGACTCTCTCACAAAGACTTCTTTGTAAACTGAAGTCGCCCTAGCGATTAGTGAGGATTTCTAAAGCCGGATCCAATCGGCCATTAGGCTAGGGGTACCCGACAACTTTTGAATGGAGTTGCGTTGTCAATCCTAGTGCGAAAGCAACTACAAGTTGTAAAAAAGTTAACAATGTCACAGTACACTTGGGATTTTGTGATGACTTGATGCCAGGCTTCTATTTCCATAAAAATAAAGTGCCATCCTGTTGGAAAATCTCGGTCCTTGTAGGCCAAAAGTACAGGTGTATGACATGACCGGCTGAACTTGGCCAATCATTTGCCATTTTCAGAAAACACAATATGGAGAATTTCCTAAGCTACCTACACCAGGCTACTGATGTAGTAGTGATATATCGTTGGTGATGGCCCATATTTGCACCATTTTGATGATTTTCCACCCTGGGCCGGGGTGGGGGCACCTCAACCTGTCACATTTACTACTACTTACTAACAACTGGTGTTAGTTATACCCGAAACTTACACAAGTCCCCGACTATGTAGTTTTCAGTTCAGGCACAAAGGACCTCCTGAGATGGGCCTAAGACTATTAATGATAATGGCGTATCTTACACCCACGAGAGAATGTATTTGTTTTTCCTAATATGTTCCCATAATTGGGCAGTTTGGATACGTTGATGGACGGTTGGATTGTTCTTATATACAGTGGGGAAAAAAAGTATTTAGTCAGCCACCAATTATGCAAGTTCTCCCACTTAAAAAGATGAGAGAGGCCTGTAATTGTCATCATAGCTAGACCTCAACTATGAGAGACAAAATGAGAAAATAAATCCAGAAAATCACATTGTCTGATTATTAAAGAATTTATTTTCAAATTATGGTGGAAAATAAGTATTTGGTCTCCTATAAACAAGCAAGATTTCTGGCTCTCACAGACCTGTAACAACTTCTTTAAGAGTCTCCTCTGTCCTCCACTCATTACCTGTAGTAATGGCACCTGTTTGAAATTGTCATCAGTATAAAAGACACCTGCCCACAACCTCAAACAGTCACACTCCAAACTCCACTATGGTGAAGACCAAAGAGCTGTGGAAGGACACCAGAAACAAAATTGTAGACCTGCACCAGGCTGGGAAGACTGAATCTGCAATAGGCAAGCAGCTTGGTGTGAAGAAATCAACTGTGGGAGCAATAATTAGAAAATGGAAGACATACAAGACCACTGATAATCTCCCTCGATCAGGGGCTCCACGCAAGATCTCACCCCATGGGGTCAAAATGATCACAAGAACGGAATCCCAGAACCACACGGGGGGACCTAGTGAATGACCTGCAGAAAGCTGGGACTAACATAACAAAGGCTACCGTCAGTAACACACTACTCCGCCAGGGACTCAGATCCTGCAGTGCCAGACGTGTCCCCCTGCTTAAGTCAGTACATATCCGGGCCCATCTGAAGTTTGCTAGAGAGCATTTGGATGTTCCAGAAGAGTATTGGGAGAATGTCATATGGTCAGATGAAACTAAAGTAGAACTGTTTGGTAGAAACACAACTCGTCGTGTTTGGAGGAGAGTGAATGCTGAATTGCATCCAAAGAACACCATACCTACTGTGAAGCATGGGGGTGGCAACATCATCCTTTGGGACTGTTTCTCTGCAAAGGGACCAGGACGACTGATCCGTGTACATGACAGAATGAATGAGGCCATGTATTGTGTGATTCTGAGTGCAAACCTTCTTCCATCAGCAAGGGCATTGAAGATGAAACGTGGCTGGGTCTTTCAGCATGACAATGATCCCAAGCACACCACCAGGGCAATGAAGGAGTGGCTTCGTAAGAAGCATTTCAAGGTCCTGGAGTGGCCTAGCCAGTCTCCACATCTCAACCCCATAGAAAACCTTTGGAGGGAGTTGAAAGTCCGTGTTGCCCAGCAACAGCCCCAAAACATCACTGCTCTAGAGGAGATCTGCATGGAGGAATGGGCCAACATACCAGCAACAGTGTGTGCCAACCTTGTGAAGACTTACAGAAAACGTTTGACCTCTGTCATTGCCAACAAAGGATATATAACAAAGTATTGAGATGAACTTTTGTTATTGACCAAATACTTATTTTCCACCATAATTTGCAAATAAATTCTTTAAAAATCAGACAATGTGATTTTCTGGATTTGTTTTCTCATTTTGTCTCTCATAGTTGAGGTCTACCTATGATGTCAATTACAGGCCGGTCTCATCTTTTTAAGTGGGGGAACTTGCACAATTGGTGGCTGACTAAATACTTTTTTTTCCCCCACTGTATAATCCCACCACCTATCGATCAACAGCATCATAGCCAACTTTTAACACATGTATGGCCAGCTTTACACAATGACCATTGAAATGAGGGGTGACTGCATGGACAGGACATGCTGGGTCTTCCAAAATGAGAGCTGTTCTGGTGTATACAGAAGGTGGAGCGCTGGGGATGCCCATCTATGACGTCCATAATAGAATATATGAAATGAGGAAGTCCTCGCCACCTTACCTGGTCTCTTTCTAATGGTATTGGTTGGTGTAGATGTACATAATAGCAGTCAATAAAGGGCTTCATGTCAGGTCAGTGGGACACATTATAAAACACTGACTAGTGTTGGTCCGACCGCTGGGCACACTGCCCTGAGTGACATCACATGCATGTCCGCAGGAGGCCTATTTTCTGAATCATGAGGGTACAGCATCTGTACTAACAAGTGTTTTAGGATACCACTGTGTGACCTACCCCAAATATCGCTGTATACCCATCACAGCGGGCACAGGGACGCAGGTACCACTGTGCCAGTCTACAAACATTAGGTAATACTCTAAGAATAAAAAGACTTGTGTCCACCTAAATGAATAAGACGGCATGGATTCCCTCCTAGAATCTACCTGCCACATAAAGTTCTAGGCAGGAGTCAGGGAAAGTGCGCCCCTCCCCCACCTCCATACTGTACATTTCCCACTCCTCACGTGTTTCCTGCCTGTAATATACTATCACACACACTGATACAATATGCCGACTATGACAGCACAAATCCACCATACATGTCTAATAACCGACAAGCAATCCAATAGGACAAAGACTCCAGGTGTAAACAGTGCCCTACAGTTCATGCACTAAATAGGTTAAAGGGCAGCAGACTGGAGGCGGCGAGAGGGTTAAATATGACAGCATGGGGGAAGGGCGGCTCAGCACAAACCTATTACGTGCCGGAAAGGCCGGGAGGGGGGATGGGCAGCGGGACCTCTCCGGCAGCGAGGCGGTTAAGGCAGATAAGCAGCTCCCCTCCCCCAGCGCTGATAGTGAGCTCCTCAGTCAGGGATTCCCCGCAGCGGCCACGTACAGCACCAGGTACCCATGTCAGCCATCTGCCCTGTACTGACCGAGCTGTCACAGCAGCTGCCCATCCCCCCTCCAGCCAGCCTGCGACGTGCCCGGAGCGCAGCACCCCCACCCCAGCTCAGCCCAGCCCGGGGATACACGACAAGGGCACTTACCTTGAGATTGTTGCAAAATAAGCAGCTCCCTCCCCAAGCAGATAGAGCGCCAGGCAGCCCGGTAATATGCAGTTATTACCCTGGTGAGAGCAGGAAGGGGGGGGGGGGTAAATCCAGCAGATAGGAGGTGGGGGAGGGGGCAGTTGCCAGTGATTAGGCTGGAGAGGAATTGAGGCAGAATGTAAAAAGCTGTTACTAAGAGAAAGAGCCAAACGTTTCAGTGCAGCCAACGGCTCATAGACACTCAACACTCAGGAGGTGACCGGCCAGGCGAAAGTGGCGGCAACAGCAGCAGCAGCAACCGGGGCCTCCTCTCACTGCTGCTCCCACACACACATGTACCACACTGACACACATGTACCACACTGACACACATGTACCACACTGACACACACACTGACACACACATGTACAACACAGACACACTGACACACACATGTACAACAACACTGACAGACACACACTGACGCACATGTACAACACTGACACATACACACACTGACACACACATGTACAACACTGACACACATGTAAAACACTGACACACACACACACTGACACATGTACAACACTGACATATACACACACACACACTGACACACATGTACAACACTGACACACACACACTGACACACACATGTACAACACAGACACACTGACACACACATGTACAACAACACTGACAGACACACACTGACGCACATGTACAACACTGACACATACACACACTGACACACACATGTACAACACTGACACACACTGACACATGTACAACACTGACATATACACACACACTGACACACATGTACAACACTGACACACATGTACCACACTGACACATACACACACACACATGTACAACACAGACACACATACACACACTGACACACACATGTACAACAACACTGACAGACACACACATGTACAACACTGACACACACACACCTGACATGTACAACACTGACATATACACACACACACTGACACACACACATGTACAACACTGACACACATGTAAAACTGACATGTACAACACTGACATATACACACACACTGACACACATGTACAACACTGACATATACACACAGACACACACATGTACCACACTGACACACACACACACACATGTACAACAACACTGACAGACACACACTGACACACATGTACAACACTGACACACACACGTACAACACTGACACACATACACACACTGACACACACGTACAACACTGACACACACGTACAACACTGACATGTACAACACTGACATATACATACACACTGACACACATGTACAACACTGACACACACACACACTGACACACATGTACAACACTGACACACACATGTACAACACTGACACATACACACGTACAACACTGACACATACACACACTGACACACACGTACAACACTGACACATACACACACTGACACACACGTACAACACTGACACACACACACTGACACACACACTGACACACATGTACAACACACATACACATGTACAACACTGACACACGTACAACAGCAGACACACACGTACAACAGACACACATGTACAACAACAGACACACGTACAGCAACACTGACACACACATGTACAACACGACACACATACACACACTGACACGTACAACACTGACACACATACTGACACACATGTACAACACTGACACACACACACACTGACACATGTACAACACACTGACACAAATGTACAGCAATGACACATACAACACTGACATACACACACTGACACACACGTACAACACTGACACACACATGTACCACACTGACACATACACACTAACACATGTACAACACTGACATATACACACACACTGACACACACATGTACAACACTGACATACACACACACACATGTACAACACTGACACACACATGTACAACACTGACACATACACACACTGACACACATGTACAACACTGACACATACACACACTGACACACGTACAACCCTGACACACACACAACACAGACACACATGTACAACACACACACATGTACACAGACACACACGTACAACACACACACGTACAACACTGACACATGTACAACACACACACGTACACATACACACACTGACACACATGTACACACACACTGACACACGTACAACATTGACACACGTACAACAGACACACACATGTACAACAGACACACGTACAGCAACACTGACACACGTACAACACGACACACACACGTACAACACGACACATACACACACTGACACGTACAACACTGACACACGTACAACACTGACACACACACTGACACACATGTACAACACTGATACACACATGTACAACACAGACACACATGTACAACACTGACACACACAGACACACGTACAACACTAACACACGTACAACACTAACACACGTACAACACTAACACACGTACAACACTGTCACACACGTACAACACTAACACGTTCAACACTGACACACTCGTACAACACGACACACACACTGACACACATGTACAACACGTACAACAGACACATGCACATACACGTACAACACTGACACACATGTACAACACTGACACAAAAGTACAACACACACATGTACAACACTGATACACACATGTACAACATGACACACACACAGACACACATGTACAACACTGACACACACTGACGCACACGTACAACACTGACACACACGTACAACACTGACACACGTAAAACACTGACACGTAAAACACTGACACACACTGACATATACACACACACTGACACACACATGTACAACACTGACATATACACACACACACACGTACAACACTGACATATACACACACTGACACACACATGTACAACACTGACACACACACACACGTACAACACTGACACATACAACACTGACACACACCTATACAACACTGACACATACACTGACACACATACAACAGACATGTACAAAACACACACACGTACAACACATACACATGTACCACACTGACACACACACAGGTACCACACTGACACAGAAACAGGTACCACACTAACACACGTACAACACTGACACATACAAATGTAAAACACTGACACACACAGGTGTATAACACAAGACATACATACACACAGCTGTACAACAGGGAGGGGTGAAATAAATGTAGTAGTGAGAATATGTAAAATTTGTATTCCATGCACATTTTTAGGTTAGTGAAATGAAGATATGTGAAGGGGGAGGCCTATTATTGACAGACCTGGGTTTGTGTGATGGGGTGGGGCATTTGTGAGTAATAACTAGGTGTCACTATTGACTTGTCCTATTTTTTGATGGGCGGGGGGGGTGCTTTACTGGAAGCTGAGCTGCAGTGACAGTGCCCAGCCACTATACCAGGCATGGAGCCATCTGCTTCAGGCTCCATGCAGTGTATGGTATGGGCATTGGTCGTGGCCCTGAACAGTTAATCCCCCACCTATCCTAAGCCATAAAAAAAACATTTCTGGACAACCCCTTTAACAACCAAGCAATTATTTTTTTTTAAATTTAAGAACCATAACTTGTTTTATTTTTCCATTAACTCATGAGGCCTTGTTTTTTGCATTAAGAAAAACTTGGAATCCAGCACCAAGAGTGTTCCCAGTTTGTTAAAAACTTTTATTCTGAAGTATTAAAAATCCCCTGTTCACAGATGGAGACAGAGCCGTCTGCTTACAGGTTTTAGATTACTCCTTACTCATAGCATGAATTATAGTGAGGCTAGTATCCATTTCATACCCCTATGAAGGTCACAAGACTAAAAACAACCATTCATAGGTAAATGTTTAAAATATAGAGAAACAAAATATATATAATATGTGCAAACGCCAGTATGACATAGTAAAGAGCATACCTGGTGGTGTAATATGTATAGATAAAGCCTTGTCTAATATTTAACCCATTAGGTATTTGTGTATTCATAGTAAAAATCCACAGTGTTTCTCTGTTCAATAGTTTCTTATTTAAATCTTTACCTCTAACTGGTTTCAGCACCCTTAAACTAGGTTCACACCTGCATTCGGGTTTCCGTTTGGGGGGGTCCGCTTGGGGACCCCCCGAACGGAAACCTAATCCGCTTAAAAAAGCGGTTACCCCATAGACTATAATCTGCTTGAAAACCGCAGACCCAGTAGACTATAATGGGGTCTGCCAGGTTTCCGCCCCAAAAGGGGCGAAAAATGCGGAGAGAAAAGTGCTGCATGCAGCGCTTTTCTCCCGTATTTTTTAAGTGGGTTCGGGGACGGAAACCCCGAAGGTGTACCTGGCGCAGGTGTGAACCCAGCCTTAGGGCGCATTCACACAACCGAGTTACAGGCATGTGTTGGCCAGATTTACTGGTCTGCACCTTATGCCGGGAGAGAGACTCCTAGCAGTATAGTTATCTATGATGCACAGAGTCCCTGCCTCCCAGGGACATACAGCCCTATACTATAACCACTAAGGCACAGTATGTCACTGGAGGCTGGGACCCCTTGCAGCATAGATAACTATTATACTAGGAGTCCCTCTCCTGGCATAAGATGCAGGCCAGTAAATCCGTCCAACACACAGTGTTTCACAACTAAAACTCAGTTGTGTAAATGCGCTCTTACAATTTCATAAGACAGATGCCACTACATTCCCCACCATGTACTGCGGAAAGCGCTGTGGTAAAAAACGTGATGTGTGGGGCCTTAGGCTTGAAAAGTAGTAGCCTGTAGTGGCTAATCACAATTTAGTAGTAGTGTTATCAGAAAATAAACCCAGGAACAATGAAGAGCTGATAGTAGGTGATCTTTTAGATACAAATTTAACTTCAGTAAGGGGTCGTTCATACTACCGCTGGTGACAGTCAGTAGTGTCCGTTGCTATTGTCAGTTACAAGATTTTAGCAACGGACACTAGCTGAACTGTCACAAATCCATTAAAATTTCCATTCATTTCATTGGTATTTTATCTTGTGTCCGTTATACACCCAATCCGTCACATGTCCGTTTTTTTTCGCGGACAAATAATCCTACATGCAGGACTTTTGTGTCTGTTAAAAAAAAACGGTTTCATGACGGACGTCAAGTGTCCCTTATTTTTTAACATTAAAGTCTGTGGGTAATGGACAGGTGTCTGTTATACTGTACGTTATTACTGCCCGTTTTTTTACTGTGCATGCTCAGAAAGCAGAAAAAAAACGTAAAAGAACGGACAGTAAATGGATCAGTTAAAAAAAAAAAACAGACATTAACATCAGTTAGTGTCCGTTAATGTCTTTTATGATAGGTGTCTTTTTTTTTTTTTTTTTTTTTTAACGGACACTATCATAACGGATATCCAACGGTAGTGTGAACCCTGCCTAAGTTAGACTTTTTTTAGGGTCTCATCTTGAAACAATTTGGTATTTATTGCTTCAGAATGTTACGGGGGCGTTCACACTACTGTTGGTGACCGTCAGTAGTGTCCGTTGCTATTGTCCGTTACAAGATATTAGCATCGGACACTAGCTGAACCGTCAGAAATCCATTAAAATTTCCATTCATTTCAATGGGTTTTTATATTGTATCCGTTAGTGTCCATTTACACCAAATCCGTCAGTCTTTTTTTTCGCGGACAAAAAATCCTACATGCAGGACTTTTTGTCCATTTGAAAAAATCGAATTCTTGACGGACAGCAAGTGTCCGTTATTTTTTTAACATTGAAGTCTATGGGTAAAGGACTTATAACGGACAGTAACTGATAGCCATAAGTTACTGTCCGGGTTTTTTTTCTGCGCATGCTCAGAAAGTACAAGAGAGAGAAAAAAAAAAGTTCATCACCAAAAAAATAAAAAAAAAATGTTTTTCACTCCTGTGCCCTGTACCTCCACCACTCAGTCTGAAAATCTACCTCAAATGTTTCACTATATGTTTAACTAAATTTGTTTTTCATGACAGTGATTTTTGAAGATAAATTTATATACAATAAAATATTTTAATAAAGTTTTTTTTTTTATTAAAACAAATGTGTTTTTTTTATCCACAAAATTGCAAACAGAGCCAAAAGAATGAACAAACACACTTTCTTTAAAGGCAATGTCAGGGGAGGGATCCTCAGTGGACAAAGTGTATGTTTACACTTTGTCCACTGAGGGCCAACCCCCCTTGACACTTGGCAGTTGCAAGCATTGAAAATGGAGCAGTCTGCATGCTGAGTAATAAAGTCTCTCATTTTCAGTGCTCAGGACTTTAATCATCGAGACTTTTCAGCACATTTGACTGTCCAAAAAAAGTTTAAAAAAAAAAAAATTACAATAAAAAACTTACACTCTGCCAGCCTGCCAGTCCACCCAACCGGCGTTGGAAAGAAAAAAAAGCTGCAAAATTGTCCCTCATGCGGCTGACAGCTACTGTAGATCGTGGGCCAGATGCGTCGAGACCATGTAACCCAGACTTCAGTTCCTGGGTGTCAACTGGCAACGGTTCCCTTGTCAGCAGGAAGTTATGGAGGACCACGCAGGCTTTCACAACGTCATCCACAGAATCTGGCTTCAGCTGGATAGCAGTGGTAAAAATTCGCCATTTCGAAGTGAGGATCCCAAACGCGCACTCCACAAGTCTCCGGGCTCTTGATAGTCTGTAGTTGTAGATTCTTTTCTGGAAGTTGAGTCCACGGCTGGAGTACGGTTTCAGAAGGTTTCCACACATCTGGAAGGCCTCGTCGCCAACAACCACAAACGGCATAGGAGGTCCATCAGTTCCAGGAAATGGCTTTGGTGCTGGCAATCCGAAATTTCCAGAATAGTTTCTCTGTCCCATGTCAGAGTCTTTGAAGATTCTGGAGTCGGTGCGGCCATATGCCCCAATGTCTACAGCCAAAAATTGATACTGGGCATCAGCAATGGCCATCAGCACAATGGAAAAATACTTGTAGTTGAAGAACAGGGAGCCGCTCCTTGCAGGTTTCTGGATACGGATGTGCTTTCCGTCAACTGCTCCTACACAGTTTGGAAAACGTTACACCTCCCAGAACTTTTCTGCAATGTCCTTCCATTGTTCGGTAGATGGATGTGGGAGAAATTCTTCACGCAGCAAATCCCACAGAGCCTGGCAAGTATCCCGGACGATGTAGGAGATGGTCGACTTGCCAAGGCGGAACTGGAAGTGCATGGAGGAGAAGCTCTCGCCTGTTGCCAGATACCTTGAAAAAAAAAAAAAAATGAAAGTAAATATATACACACACACACACACACACACACATTTGAAATACAGTGTTGATACTCACCGAAGGGTCACTGTCAAGCGCTCCTCTGGTGTAACGCTTCTGCTTAAGTGGGTGTCCTGCCTCTGGAGTCTTGTTGACAGCTACCGAAGAAGTTCATCAAAGCTGGGAATGGACATACGCAGATAATCGTGGAACTTCTCTGGATGTTGCCGCAGTTCTCCATACAGGCTTGAATACACTCCCCTTGTCATGCGGGCGGATGTAATGGGATGGACCCAGAATCGTCGCCTTTGACGCCACCTCTGCCTTCTCCACTTCGCCCTCAGCCGGATCACCTCTAGGTCAAATAAAAGATAGTGGAATCATTTTCAAAAAATGACAGCAGCACCACAAGAAGAACTGGTATACTTCAAAACAAAAATAAAAACAATAACGCCGAGCGGCACATAGCGTGATATTGCTTAAAAAATAGGTTGTACATAGATAATTGTGTTGAGAACAGGAGGTAGTCAAATGATTGGAGAAACAACAAGGATCATCCACTGAAAGTATGGTAGAAAGCCACTAAGTATCACAAAAGCACTGGTCTATATTATAGTGAGTGTTCAACTGGCTGGGTCTGATGGTAAACAGTACCCCTTCAATTGGTGATCTCACAACCAGGATAGTTAGATATTATGGATGTTAATATAGGTGGGTTCTCACCTTTTCAAGTTGTGCTGGCCCACAACTAACACAGTGGATGGATCCAGAGTATGTTTTGGTATATGTGAGCTGTGGAACCTCTAGGCATCAGAATCTCCTGGATCCAGACGGTATACAGGTAGTGGATTGGTAGGAGAATCTCCCAAAAAATGAGGTGTGGGGACCGCGCTTCACCAAAGATGCTTTATTATACTCAAATAACACAACGCGTTTCGGGGAAATCAGATCCCCTTTATCAAGTGTACAAGAGACAGCCTGAGGAGGTAGGCTGTGAGATCTGAAGTGAGTGAGAGGCCTCTCACTCACTTCAGATCTCACATCCTACCTCCTCAGGCTGTCTCTTGTACACTTGATAAAGGGGATCTGATTTCCCCGAAACGCGTTGTGTTATTTGAGTATAATAAAGCATCTTTGGTGAAGCGCGGTCCCCACACCTCATTTTTTGGGAGATTCTCCTACCAATCCACTACAAGAAGAACTGGAACACAGGAACTCCTCTCCAAAGCTGGCTCCAGACTGAATTGTCAGCTCTTCTTCCTGCTTTTATATTCTCTCTGTCGTCATTCTGTGTTTATGGCAACCAATTAAGCAAAAAAAAACAGACTAGAAATTAATGGACACAAACAGATGGTTTACTGTCCGTTTTTTATGTATTTTTAATGGATTGAGTGTAACAGATCCGTTAAAAAAAACGGACACGTAGGTATCATTTACAGTCCGTTTGTGTCCGTTATTGTAGGTGTCCATTTTTTTTTTTTTTTTTTAACGGACACCTTCATTACGGATTTCCAACGGTAGTGTGAACCCTACCTTAGCTTGTTTTTTTTGGCGGGGATAAGGTGCATTTTTTAATGCCGCCATTGTGAGCTACATATAATTTAACATATTTTTTATTATGTTTTCTGTGTGTGTAGGGGTGGATTGGAAATAGAAAAAATCCATCAAATTCACCAAATCGTTTTTTTTTTTAAATGTTTTGTCTTGGTTTTTCAACGTTAAATATGCAGTATGAATACAATGATCATTAGAATTTCTGGGTTGATACAATTATAGTGATCTAAAATGTATATTTTTTTATTTTTTACTACTTTTGCACAATAAAATACTCCAAACACACACTAATGTTGAATTTAGATTGTGAGCCCTATATGGGACAGTGACTGACAATGTCTGTAAAGCACTACGGAATATGTTGGCGCTATACAGGTAAAATAAATAAACAATACTTTAAAAAAGCTTGTTTAATTGTTACTATTGCAAGCCTATACAGCTTTTTGATTATGTGTTTTCCCACAAAAATGTCTGAAAATACATTTTTGGAATTGAACACAGCATGCAAACCCAGCCTTATGGTGGGTCTTTGAGTCACGTTTAACTGACTTCATTATGATTCTTTACATTATTTTGCAGCTTATGACAATAGTTAACTGTCATTTATGGTGAGGATACACAATTCGGTCAGCACTTTGTCAACCACTGCGCCCAAAGCCCCACCCACCAGTGGTGACCAATGGTTGAACTCTGTTGTGAGCAAAGCTTCAGTTTTACCCTCAATAGTGCATGGTGATTGGTCGGGTATGTGGGGCTTCGGATGTGGTAATGGCCACATAGTAGGTGAGATTTACAATTGTAGTTCCAGCTAGACACTGGCATAAATGAGACACATCTTTGGCGCATCTTTGATGCAATGTCGCAAATCTAGTTTGGGCAAAACATTTTTTGACTTGCTAGAAAGATGGTATAAACATAGACTACACAGTCTAAAGATAAGCCAGCGTTATCATCCTGAATCAACCACTGTGATAAATCTGGTACATATTTAGACTGCCTGTCTAACGCTAGGTTCACAAAAACAGAAACCCTATCCGCTGACTCCATAGACTATAATGTCTATGCAGGGCTCCACCAATTTTAAGTGGAATGGGGGGACGGAGTCTCGTACTCTGACTCAAACGCTAGTGTGAACCTATCGTAGGTTTGAACTGTCTAACTATTATTAAATCTGGGCCAGTGTGTCCTTACCGTAATATCAAAAATGTTGCCCATCTTGACCCTAATCCATCAATACTTCTGTATACAGCAGTTTATCTTACTATGAAGTTTTGATAACTGTGGAGCAGATCACAAGCACAACTGTGCATAAATTGAATTTTTTTTTTTCCTGGGGGTTGCGATAAACAAACCTGAAAGTCGTGTGGGTTTTCTCAGTTCTGCAAGCTGAACTGCAAGAGTTGCTTTTGCTAGTTCAGTATTAACATGAAAAATTCACACATTCTGCACTCCTACTTCTAGTACAGGGAACATCTTACCCTCATGATGTTCATTGAATTATACTCAGTCGCTTCCTAAATATCTTTCTTCAGCATGAAATAGGCTTGCAGTTCACAATATACAGAATAAATTTTGATTTAATTTTCAGCTTCTCAGAATTAAGGCTGGTTTCACATGGTGAATTTTTACAAAAAAAATGCATGTGTTTTTAAAAACCACACTTCTTTTTCTAAAAACTGCATGCATTTTTTTAATATAAAAATGCATGCGTTTAAGGCTGAGGCTCCACGTTGCGGAAAAGCTGCTTTGCAGATTTTGCTACGTATTTTATGAGGCAAAGCCAGGAGTGGATTGAGGAGAATGGAGAAGTATACTGTAAGTACTTCTTATATATTCCACATTCCATTTGTAACCACTCTTGTCTTTGGCTCAAAAAACTCCGCAACAAAATATGCAACAAAAAAAAAGCTGCTTTTCCGCAACATGGGGCCTTAGCCTAAGACTGAAGCTCCACGTTGCAAAAACGCAGCGTTTTTGTCGCGGCAGAAACTCCATGGCAAAAAAATGCTGCATTTTACAGTACTTAATCCCATCCACACATTGCAGAAAAAAATATGCAGCTGTCAATTATACCTGCAGAAACGCTGACATTTTCCGTATAGGTATAATAGGGGCAGAAAGTCCGCGATTTTTTTTTTTTTTTTGCTGGGGCGTTTTACAGTCCCTGCAAAGAGGATGGGATTCTAGCGAATCACATTCACACATTGCGGGAAAATATGCGCAGCAAACACGCTGTGATTTCCAAAGCCGTTGCGGTTTTGGAAATCGCAGCATATTAATTATACCTACAGAAACACCAACAGTTTCTTTATAGGTATATTTGAAGCAGAAAGTCCGCAGACGAACACGCTGCGGCCTTACTGTCAAAAGTGCTGTGGAAAAAAACGTGATGCGTTGCCGCCACTGGTTTTCCAGCAGTGCTTTTTTTGCTGCCGGACGCTACATGAAGCCTTAGCCTAAAAGGGATTTCTGGATTTCTGTCATTGTAGCTTTTACCTGGACCATTAGGGTATGTTCACACATAGGAATCCACTGCACATTCCATCCAGAATCTGCTTTCATTTTTTTCAAAGGGATTAGGCCCATTCAGAGGAATTCCTCTTCATTTCCCAAAGTGTGAACGTAGCCTTAGACTTGCTCCTTACATTCCCAGGGCCTGGTACCTTAGACATATTAGGCCCTTGTATCTTTTGTACCATTTCTACCATTCCATTTAGATTGTAAATTCTTATGGGCAGAAACGTTCCTATTTTCGCACTGTTTGGGTCATTTTACTTGCTTGTTACATCACCAGTTGTAAAGCACTTTAGAATGTTAAGGTTATGTAACAAAATATATATATATTATTTTATCATTATTTCGATTATTCATTATGTTATTGAAAGTTTAACTTTTTTTTTTTTTATAGGCCAGGTTCACATCTGCGTTGGGGTTTCCGTTCGGGGAGTACGCTTGGGGACCCCCCCGAACGGAAACCTATAAACATAAAAAAGCAGATTACCTGAGAAATCCGTGGACCCCATAGAGTATAATGGGGTCCGTGTGGTTTCCACACAAAACAAATGGAGAGGAAAGTGCGGAAACCCGAACGCAGATGTGAACCGGGCCTTATTCACATACCTGTGGCCACTTTTTCTCGCTGAGAAAAAAAAATGTTTTTAAATGCATGATCATGTCCCATATGCTTATCATATACAGTCATATGAAAAAGTTTGGGCACCCCTATTAATCTTAATCATTTTTAGTTCTAAATATTTGGGTGTTTGCAACAGCCATTTCAATTTGATATATCTAATAACTGATGGACACAGTAATATTTCAGGATTGAAATGAGGTTTATTGTACTAACAGAAAATGTGCAATATGCATTAAACCAAAATTTGACCGGTGCAAAAGTATGGGCACCTCAACAGAAAAGTGACATTAATATTTAGTAGATCCTCCTTTTGCAAAAATAACAGCCTCTAGTCTCTTCCTGTAGCTTTTAATCAGTTCCTGGATCCTGGATGAAGGTATTTTTGACCATTCCTCTTTACAAAACAATTCCTGTTCAGTTAAGTTTGATGGTCGCCGAGCATGGACAGCCCGCTTCAAATGATCCCACAGATGTTCAATGATATTCAGGTCTGGGGACTGGGATGGCCATTCCAGAACATTGTAATTGTTCCTCTGCATGAATGCCTGAGTAGATTTGGAGCTGTGTTTTGGATCATTGTCTTGCTGAAATATCCATCCCCGGCGTAACTTCAAATTCGTCACTGATTCTTGTACATTATTCTCAAGAATCTGCTGATACTGAGTTGAATCCATGCAACCCTCAACTTTAACAAGATTCCCGGTGCCGGCATTGGCCACACAGCCCCAAAGCATGATGAAACCTCCACCAAATTTTACAGTGGGTAGCAAGTGTTTTTCTTGGAATGCTGTGTTTTTTTGACGCCATGCATAACGCCTTTTTGTATGACCAAACAACTCAATCTTTGTTTCATCAGTCCACAGGACCTTCTTCCAAAATGAAGCTGGCTTGTCCAAATGTGCTTTTGCATACCTCAGGCGACTCTGTTTGTGGCGTGCTTTCAGAAACGGCTTCTTTCGCATCACTCTCCCATACAGCTTCTCCTTGTGCAAAGTGTGCTGTATTGTTGACCGATGCACAGTGACACCATCTACAGCAAGATGATGCTGCAGCTCTTTGGAGGTGGTCTGTGGATTGTCCTTGACTGTTCTCACCATTCTTCTTCTCTGCCTTTCTGATATTTTTCTTGGCCTGCCACTTCTGGGCTTAACAAGAACTGTCCCTGTGGTCTTCCATTTCCTTACTATGTTCCTCCCAGTGGAAACTGACAGGTTAAATCTCTGAGACAACTTTTTGTATCCTTCCCCTGAACAACTATGTTGAACAATCTTTGTTTTCAGATCATTTGAGACTTGTTTTGAGGAGCCCATGATGCCACTCTTCAGAGGAGATTCAAATAGGAGAACAACTTGCAATTGGCCATCTTAAATACCTTTTCTCATGATTGGATACACCTGGCTATGAAGTTCAAAGCTCAGTGAGGTTACAAAACCAATTTTGTGCTTCAGTAAGTCAGTAAAAAGTAGTTAGGAGTATTCAAATCAATAAAATGATAAGGGTACCCAAATTTTTGCACCGGTCAAATTTTGGTTTAATGCATATTGCACATTTTCTGTTAGTACAATAAACCTCATTTCAATCCTGAAATATTACTGTGTCCATCAGTTAGTAGATATATCAAATTGAAATGGCTGTTGCAAACACCCAAATATTTAGAACTAAAAATGAATAAGATTAATAGGGGTGCCCAAACTTTTTCATATGACTGTACATAGGAAAGAAACAAAACAAGGTCCATTTTAGCCATGCTAACCGAAATGGTCACATGACTGCACAGATGCCATTTTCAGAGGGTCTCCTGCCAACAGTCTGAAAAACAGACAGTGCCATGCGTGTCCTGCCAGTGATTTTCATGGACCTGTTGACTTGAGCATATTTTGTCTGACACTGGTCCATGTAATAAAAAGACAGATTTCAGTATTGACATAAAGGGGAGATGTATGAAACTAGCTTAAAGGAAAACTGCCTTACAGCAACCAATCATAGAGCAGGTTTCATAATTCTGCCCCATAGAAATCAATGGGACAGAAATCACTGATATGATGAATGAGACCTTGAGACTAAAAATGTGTTACTAACCCAGGTGTGTTACCTGCATCTTTGGCACAATGTGGCGCATCTAGTTTGGGCTAAAAGATCTTGACTTGCTAGACATGTGGGTGTGGATTCTCAGGGAAAGGGTGGCATGCTTTAAATGTGCCAAAAAAATGTACCAACATTGTGTGGTAAAATTCTGACTCAAAATAGGCCAAGTGAAAGGTATAAGCGTAGAATAGACAGTCTAAAGATGTGCCAGATTTATCATTCAGCGCCAGTCACTGTGATAAGTCTGGCATATCTTCACTATACTGTCTAACTATTAATAAATCTGAATGATTGACTGCAATCTAACAGCCCCATAGACATACATGGTCAGCTCAACTAAAAAATGCATGTCTAATAAAGTGGCGGGGGAGGGGGAGAAAGCCACTGTCAGACTCCTCTAGCAGTGGCTTATATCCCTGAGGACAAAAGGATCAGGCAGTTCAAATCCAACAGCCTGATCCCTATTTCCCCCAATATTTGCCATAAGGGGAGACAGTAGGACCCGTGGTAATCTGTGAGTTTGACCCAAAACATCTAATGTGTATGAACTGCTATAGGGCATATACCAGCTCCATTTTGTACAGAGACTTAATAAAGCAAACATGGAGGTGCATGGAGTGGCATTGTACCTCCATGATTCTGACTTCATCGGTAGCTGTATGCACAGACATATTCTCCCTATAAACTTATGGCAACAGGCCTATAATAGTACCTATATTATTTGTAGTTTTCATTTTCTTATGTCAACTCTTACAAAAAATCTCCCAGAGAGTCCTGACACCTTATAAAACGACTATGCAAAATATCATTTTAACTAATTGAAAATAATTAGCCAAAACTGAATTTGGCCTGTGAAATCCCCCCTTTGCCTACCACTGTTTTAGCAATGTTGCAACTGGATACGTCCTATAGTGCACCATCCTAGGGGACAAACATGCTCAGTTTCTCTTTTTCTTCCTTATAGCGGTTTATTATATCATAGCAGGTGCAGTGCATAAATAATTTCAATTAGGTGGAATGGCAGTGCAGAAGTTCACAGAGCAAGGTACACCTGGGAAATGTAGTTTTCACTAGTGATACTGATAGTCACTTGATAATCAGGACCGACCACACTAGCAACTGTAGGCTGAAAATATAATGGAAGTATGAGGATGCAGATCTCGGCACGTAGGAAGTGGGTGAAGTCACAGCTACTGTGCAGATGGTTTATCTGTATGGTTGCTACAATAAAAAAATGGTTGTATGTTGGGAAAACCCCTTCAAGTATTGTGGCAGTGGTTGGTGAAGGTTAATGTATAATTTATTTCTGACACTATGGTTAAACAATATACACCATACAATAAAATGTAGTGATTATGACTATTTTATATGGAGGTGAAATAGAGTATCCACATAGGTGCCTGTGGTTTTTACTGGATTCCATATGAAATGTTGAATTTTAGTATCCTATGTTCTCATGGGAGATAAACATCTGCTACAGGTGTATGACAGAAGTTCATTTCCCTGTCCCCATTGCAATAAACTGTGCTTATGGGGCAGTCTGGAGAGATACTCATTAAACCAACAACTATCTCATGGCTATGACTATAATATCTCCTGGAGCCCATTACAAGATTTGTAATGGGGCTTCCCAACTATTACACATCATTGATAATACTGGTCTCCTCTTACATTTGGAGCCCCATCAGAGCCCAGGTGCAAGTGTAACCCCTGCGCCTCTTTATAACCTGTATAGCCAGATCTACAATAAATAGTAGTTCAGAGTTTATAATGGTTTATAAGTTGTCATAGATAGCAGGACAATGATCAGAATAAATGGTTAGAATGGAAAAGATTGGACTTGTTATATAACCCTGTCTCTTTGTGCATTACATAGAAAAGCTATTATTTGTCAGTGAAGACTCTTACTTTAAATGTGTAAGGACAGCCATTAAGTCAAGAAGAATTACATGACCTGAGAAAACAATCTATAAATAACAAACAATAGATTGCAACACACTTTCTATTCTGCATTCAGTATATGGTGTGTTTTAGTGTATGGCATATTTTTTGTACAATAGACCATTTACTAGAGTTTTTCCGTATACATTTTTAACGCATTGTTTATTCATGGCCGGAGTATGATACTTTACTTTACTATGGTAATGTATTTTCTATTAGAATTTGTTATTGAATCTTTTTCATTGCTTTTAAAGTTAGATATAACTGAGGCAAGATGAAAATTTAATTTCAGCAATAATTGTTTAACCCTTTTTCCACAAATCAGTGGGGGTGCTGAGTGTCGGACCCTTGCCAATCTGATACTGATGACCTATCCTTAGAATAGGTGAACAAAATTTTTAGCCCAGAAAACCCCTTTAAATCTGCGAACAATATTTCCTGTTGCAGATTACATCCCTTATCAATGTGCTGTCTTGATGCCAATAGGAGCTACACTATTGGCGCCTGACCACTATACAGGACACAGAGCTATCTGCTTCTGGTTCTGAGCAATGTATAGTACAGGTACTGTACATAACAACAAACAGCTGATATGTACATAGGCTGGCTAATGGCCCCACCAATTACATGTTTATGGCCTATACTAAGGATAGGCCATAAATAAAATCCTGGACAACCCCTTTAGGAATTCTTAGGATACTTTCTTGACCTTGAAGCCACTGAGAATCTCAATACTCCTTAACTGCTCAATGGACAGAAGGATTTTGCGAGTTTTTATATTACCTTTAAAGTCCTCCTGTAAACTTAAGCCTACATTTTCAGTTTGAGGATTAGGGTATTAAGGTTCAACACAGTACGTCTTATATAATAGCTTTATGTTGGCTCTCCACGGTTAACTAAAGCCAAATGCTGATGCTAGTGAGTCATTCAGGTATGTATGAATTTTACACTTATATTCTCAAGGGTATCACAGCACCAATCATGAAAAGCAGCGTGTGGTGATGTTACTTTCTGTGCCTACACAGCATCCTGTCTTACTGTGTCAGAACTAGAGTCTGTGGTCTTTATGAGACTGTAAAAAAGTCTTTTACTTCCTGTTTAGTGATATTTAGATTGAAGAGGAATTTAGGCCACAGATGCAAATAAAACACATATGTTAAATGTTATAGTCTTCACGTTTAATCAGATGTACAGAAAGTAATGCATGTATTCATGTGACTCCTGGGATCCTAACATTTACTGCCAATATAGAGTAGAGTGGAATAAAAAGAATGGGGCGCATTTATTAAAACCAGCGTCATAAACCCACAGTCTCTGTAGGGTGCTCCTCATTTATGCACCCTACATAGGCCGTGCGACTGCAAGGAATGGACACCAGGTCATAGCTGGCAAACATTTACCACATCATTTACGCTAGATTTCTGGTGTAAATGATGATAAATTTGGTGGGGCCAGAAAACTGCCCCATTAAGTATAATACATATATGCATCAGTTATAAGGCTATAATCAATACTAGATTTTTGGCACTCTCCGCTGTGAGGAGACCCAATACATCTGTCCCAGCAGAAATTATTATTTAAGGCCTCATTCACATGCAGTGTTTTGTCAGTAATGCATGCATCAGTATTTGTAAGCCAAAACCAGGAATGGAGCCTAAACACAGAAGAGGTGCAAATCTTTTTTTATTACAACTTTTCTGTTTAGGTGCTGACACCTAGGACCCCCACAGATCAGCTATTCAAAGTGGCATCTAATTGGGTGAGCGCTACTTCCACATCATTGACCAGTAATGTAATTTTCATTCATCATGTGGTCCCTTTGCAGCTTAGTAGTGAATGGGGCTGAGATGCAATACCAAGCACAGCCCCAAAGTAATGTTAGGCGTTGCACTTGGTACTCAGTGAGGAGGCTGCAGTGATCACCCAAACACTGGGGGAGTATTGTGAGTCAGTCACCAGACCCCAGCATTTCAACCAAGCCCCGCAGACAGATAGGTTAGGGTTCAGGGCCATTTTAAAACATTGGTTGGCCCTATGCAAAAGTTTCATAAATGGGCCCCCTATCACCACCACTTAGAAATACCTAGCCTGCACAAATTATATTGCCCCCTCAATAGCATAACGCCCCTTAGTAGCCCTCACACAGTATAATACCTCCCTAGTGGCTCCATAAAATACAATGCTACTCAGTGGCCCATCACGCAGTAAAATGCCCCTGCATGCATCACACTTTAACCTGTCCTACCCCTGTGGCCCCTCAGACAATATATTAAAATGTCCCCCTCCAGCTGACCCCACATTTTTTATGTCCCCCTCCAGGTTGCCTCCACAGTTTAATTTCCCCCACAGTGTCATGTCCCCCCTCAGGTTGCCTCCATAGTGTCGTGTCCCCCGCTGGTCGCCCCCACAGTTTCATGTCACCCTCAGCTTGCCCCCAGAGTGTCATGTCCCCATCAGGTTGCCCCACAGTTTCATGGCCCCACTGTATATAAACATAACACGTTAATACTCACCTTTCCCCTGTTCACTCCTGTCTCTGGTCCCAGAGTCTTCAAGGAGCAACAGGCCTGATGTAAGTGATGTCACCACCTTGTGCCTCCGGCTCTCAGGACACTGGGAGCAAAGACAGCGGCCAGATTGTGAAGCAGGGAGTGGACGACTTCTTGCTTTACCATTGTCTGCACCTCATCAGCAGCCCAGACCCACTGCCCAGGACAGCGGGACAGTCCTGCATTTGCTGTCCCGCTGTCCTGGGCAGTGGGTCTGGGCTGCTGATAGAGCCTAGACCCCGCTACCATAGAGCCCGGTGCAAGTGCACCATTGGCCCTATTGTTAAAGCGGCCCTGTTAGGGTTACCTGAAATAAACAGTGTAAATTGAAGGCTCCATTGCTGAGATATTGCTGTTTATGTCAATATGCAAATAAGCTTTTTGGAGCACTGAGGGCATTAACACTTGCCTCTTTGGAGCAACACTATCATTGCTTCCAAAAGCTAATTTGCATGTTGACAAAAACACCAATATCTCGGCAACAGAGGTACCAATTCACAAGAAGAAAACACACTTTGATTCAGCTGATCCTAACCTATCTATCTGTGAGGCTTGGTTAAAGAGGAACTTTCAAGTCCTCATGTATATGCTGTTTTACATACTGCTAGAAAGCCGACAGTGCGCTGAATTCAGTACACTGTCGGCTTTCCCGGTATGTGCCCCGGGGCTGAAGATATCCGGGGTCTTAGTTTCACGGTTCACCGTCAGAAGGGCGTTCCTGACAGTCTAGCTGAGCTGTGAGGACAGTACAAGTCAATGGGCGAGCACAGTCAGGGGGGGCGTTCCTCACAGCTCAGCGTCATCACTGGGCGGTAAGGAACGCCCCTCTCTCTCTGTATTCGTCCATAGTGCTGTACTGTGACGCTGAGCTGTGAGGAACGCCCCCCCCCCAATACAAGTCTATGGGCGAGCACAGTCAGGGAGGGCGTTCCTCACAGCGCAGCTAGACTGTCAGGAACGCCCTTCTGACGGTGAACCGTGAAACTAAGACCCCGATATCTCCGGGAAAGCCGGCAGTGCGATGAATTGAGCTCGCTGCCGGCTTTCTAGTGGTATATAAAACAGTATATACATGATGACGTGAAAGGTCCTCTTTAATATGCTGGGTTCTAGTGAAATACTCCCTTTAAGATGTGACTTTTGTTTACTTAGAAACCAACATTGATGTGTTTCCCTAACAAATGCTGCTTTCTAGCAGATATAAGTGAGACCACTACATGTTCTGTGTTCATCTAAAGGGTTATTCCCATCTTATAAAGTCTTATCATATTATTAGGATATCATTTCAACCTTCAACTTTGACCTATGGGTCGCCCATGGATGCTAGTGTAACACTGTGTTCCCTTCATAGTACTTGTCTGCGCTAATGTGAAGGGTGGCCATATTTATTTCCCTACATAACCCGGTAATGTGGGCACCATAAGTCAGATTCCCGTGATTCTAAAGTGATGATGCATGCTAGCGATATGCCATTATTTATCTATTCATCTATTTTGTTGCTTATATAGCTACAGCATATGCCATCATCTCGCACTGTCTCTACTAGGGCTCACAGTCTAAACTCCAATATATCTTTGGAGTCGCTTTATAAGATGGAAAAACCCCTTTAGCATTAGTTATGTAGAAGCAGCAAATACCCCTCAGTACTTCATATATATATATATATATATATATATATATATATATAATATAGCTCCAGGCTCTAAAAGCAACACAGCTAATATTTGTATACATTGTCTGTTGTATCACTTGTAGCTCTTAAGTGGTTTCCTGGTCAGGAAAGAGTTAATGTCTGGCTAATGACTAAACTCCCTTTCTTAAATCAGCTGACAAACATTTTTCCCTGCTGAGAGCAGTGAGGGCCTGTGCCACCATCCTTCCTTGGCTGCACTGAAGACAAGAATCCAGTGCTTTCCTTGCTTTCAGTTCTGTAGGCCTCTGTGGAGCTTTTGCTTGTGTACAGCAGAACGGATGCTTTGAGAAGCCTCTTTAACATGCAGGCTCAGTGTCTCCCATCCCCCGCCACAACCTTGAAGCTCATTTTCGCATGGCTGGTCACACAGCCTGCAATAGATTGATTTCACCCCACCCCCTCTCCTTTGCTCAGTCATTCAGACTTGGAAAGTCAATAACAAGCTGACATCATCAGTGGTTTGTGTATTACACTGCTACTTTTAAAAATACCAAGCACTCTGTAGTAGAGGAGCACTTTGTTTCTAAAAGAAGAGCACTCAGGAGTGCGGGTGGAATTCTTACTGTGTGTTTACCAGTGCCGAGTTTCATCTCTGCTCCACTCAGTGCAGCTTTTGCTTTATTTCTCAGGCAAAATACAATCCCATCTCTGCCGCAATCTTGAGACACAAATTAATATATTTTTAGGTTATGGCTGCTTCACAGAGATTTTCCGTCTGGGTTTTTCAGACATTGAAATCTCAGAGCAGTATCGCAAATTATCGCCACAAATATTTGCCTATAAAGGGGGACATGAAATCACACGGTTACTTATAAGGAAAAGGCTACGTGGTGCCTTTGGCCACTACAGCTGCCACCCATCCAAAGATCATTGCGTCCTGCACCATCGCAGCTATGGCCTCATATACTTGGCCATTTTTATCATGTGTTCTGTCTAGAACACTGACCCACTCAAGTCTAGGAGGTCATGCACTTGTCTATTTTTTTTCATAGATCCATTTTTATGGTAAGAATTTTATATATCATGTTCTGTTTTTCGTTCAAGACTTGTCTCATTGAAGTCTATGGGATCTGTGGAATGGACCTGTTTTTCATTGGTTTTCATACCCTAAACAGCAAGAGAAATGGCGCCTGTCCTATAAAGTGCTCCTTTTTACGAGGGTTGGGACAGCATTGTGTCCAAAATGACTCCATCTGTTTTTTTTTTTTTACAGTTCCATGAAAATCAGATGCGAGACAGACTTTTAAAACTGAAGTACAGATAAGGCATGGATGTTAGAAACAGACACTTTGGGTAATTTTTCACAGATGAAAAACTGAAATGGTCATGTGTAGATACGGGCTAACCTCATCAGATTGATATATACTAATATTCGTGAGGTTCACCTGCCCAGAGGAGGTACAGAAAAATAATGATCAGTCATACCTTCTCGCAACCCTCCTGGACTCCGTTGCACTATACAGTGTTCTTCCCTCTGTCTCACAACCTCCTGGGTGACTTCAGCGGACCCTCAGGACCTCTGAGGCCTGTGATTGAGTTAAAGTGCCATGATGTTGATGCACTCCACGTGACTGCTGAGACCCAATCACAGGCCTCAGCAGTTCCCCGGGACCTCTGAGTTCAGTAGAGGCCGGAAGACAGCAGGGGAAAAACACCAGATGCCGAAAGGGAGCCCAGGAGAGGTAAGGGAAGATGAGTATGATTGGTTCTTATTTTTACATGACCTTCCTTAGGTCTCTGGTTATTATTCTCTGGGGTCTGAAGAGATAATAACAAGGATTTGTGGGTAGCAAAGCAAACCTTTGATTTTCTGGAAATTTTCTTATGAACTGTTATGCTCATGTCTAGCTGTGTGCATGAAGCCTATAGTACGTCACATTGTGACTCTGAGGTTTCTATGACAGCCACATGCAGTCTCAAATATAAAAGTTGATCAGTGTGGCAAAAGTCTCCGCATAGCCATAACCCAAAGCGGACAAGAAATAGACACAGGTGATTTCATGTAGACCCAAAGATTAACATCTGTTACAATAATATTGCACTCTTCTGTAAATATATGGAGTCCTGGCCTTATGGTCTTCCCAAACCTGTGTGTAAATCTTGGGACATTGTTGTATGTAAACAGAAGCATTAGTATCACAACAGTATTGCTAATTTGGCAACAGCTTATCAGTCTGGGACAAACAATGTCCTGAGTAATCGGGCCTCTAGCCAGATCCATTTTATTGCATAGAAAAGGCTTAAAACTAACTTAACATGACTCCATTTGTGCATATGGTGACTCAACATATCGACATTTCTTCCACATCTAAGCTTGGTTCTTCCCTTGGAATCCCTAGAGTGTGCTCACTGTATCCATAAACTATCCTTGCCAGTGGCGTAACTAGGAATGGGTGGGCCCCAAGGCAAACATTTGACATAGGGCCTTCCCCCAAACCACCGCCCCCTCCAATTCCCCCCACACAAACTGTATTCCTGCGCACACTATTATGCGCCATAGTGGCCCCTGCACACATTATTATGCCCCATAGTGGCCCCTGCATACAGTATTATGCCCCATAGTGGCCCCTGCACACAGTATTATGCCCCATAGTAGCTCCTGCACACAGTATTATGCCCCATTGTGGACCACCCATGAACAATTATACTCTGGGGTCTTTTTAGACCCCAGAGTATAATGATCAGAGACCCAGGGGAGGTTACAAACAAAACTCCCCGCTACTTCGGCCATCTTCAATGTTGGACCAGATCTCGCGTGAGCCGGGCCGGCATCGCGACGCATATTGACGCAGTCCCGGCGCACGTGACGTCACCAAACAGACCCGAAGCCTGTGGGGCGTAGAAGAGGTAAGTAACAGTGTTTTTTATGTTCCCTCACCTCCCCTGGCCCTCCGATCATTATACTCGGGGGTCTGAAAAGACAGCAGTGTTTGTGGGGTTCGCGGCCCGCGGCCTCACTTACCGATCCCGACTCCTGCTCACAGTCACCTCCACCTCCTCAGAATGGGAAGCGCAGGCGGCCATGGGCATGAGTGGGGATTGTTAAGTAAATAGGGCCCGTTACCTGCTGGGGTTACTCCAGCAGGTAACGGCCTATTAAAAAAAAAAATAAAAATAGCCCTCCGGGCCCCGAATGTCCCGGGCCCTGTGGCAGCTGCTCCCGCTGCTACCACCGTAGTTACGCCCCTGATCCTTACTATTAGGTATAGAAATCTAAAGAAATAGTTTATAGTAAGTTAAGAGAGAAACAATCTTGAGCTTTCTGGTGACAGATTAGATGGTGACCTTTGACCAAATTTTAAAAAGACATGTGTGACAGTATCAGTTCTACGTTATGAGAACTTTTGTCTACAAAGGAATAATCATGTATTCTCTACCTATTGTATGTCTACGCTGAGCTTACCAAGAATCTGGTAATCCATAATGTGCAATGCTGACCATTCACATTAGGTAAATGGTAGCTGATTCCTGTCATTTTGATGGCAAACTAATGTGTAATGGTGTCCAAGGAGTCCATTGCAAAACTTTTGAGTTTGTGTTTCTTTTTTTGGGGATTTTGATAAGGCCAAGTTTCAGCAAAGACCTATTAAAGAACTCTTAAGTTTTTTGATAAGGCCAAACATACTGGTCAAAATGTGACTGTTCAAGCTGCCAAGGACATCTAATAGATTGTTACAAATTGATTGTTAATAGATTGTTCATTGTTTTAATGGTTGTTAAAGCTTTACCAGAACATCTGACCCTTCTCTTCTAGTAAAGGCAGACAGGTTTTTGGCTAAAACCTTCTAGGATTAAATGCATTATTGTATTGATTTTTCCCAAGTTCCTGGACTATTAACAACGCGAGACACATCACACACCCCCAAAGTGATCCACCACCATATTCGACAGGTGATTCTCTTTTACCTTAATCTTTTTTTATCAAATGTAATTTATAACTGTTTATATCTGTGCAAGTCCCATGTGAAAGATTTTGCATGTGTGGAGTCCAAACCACATAGAAGGAAAAAAAAAATTCACTTCAGTGTGTCCATCCAGTGTAGACATAGCCTTATATTGGATTATGAAGACTATGATGTGGCCACATTTGAGCACATTCTGTCTGGAATACCAAGTCTTACTATGGGGTTCTATGGTGATCTGAGCTTAGCTCAGTAGAGCCGCAAATGGTGTTTGGGGCGTAATGGAGATGCTTAAATGCAGCCACATTTCAACCCCCTGTATTCATCTTTAGTGAATAGGAAAAAAATACATATTGAATAGAATTTCAGAAATATGTTTTAGTGCTAGTTATTGAATACAAGTCTGGGGTTGACCTCAAACATATTTTATGTGACACATAATTGTAGAGTGTGAAGTGCAATTGGCAGGGTCACATGTTTACTCATAAAACCACTTCCTCTCATATACATGGTAAACTTTAACTGCAGAATTGCAACTTTTAACGTTTCATACTTCTGGGACTTTTTCTTCTTTATTCATCTTGATATTTATTATACCATGAAATGACTGATGTAAAGAATGTGCAAAATTTCTAAAAAATATCAAAAGCAATAATTTACAGAATACAGAAATAGTATATATAGTACGTAGTACAAAGGGTCTATGAGAACTCAGGGGTAAGCAGTCAGTTGCAATTGCCAAAAAAATTGGAAAATGCTTATGTCATGATCTACTAAACATATAATAGCATAACTCTAAGATTCTATAGTCACAAATGATAGGCTTATATGGTCAAACAGTTACAGATTCTAAGTTCATATCTGCGCCAGAGTCTCCATTGGAAAGAAAAGCCCTGCAGGGAGTTTTGAAATGGCAGACACCCGGCAGACCCCATTATAGTCAATGAGGTCCACTGGTGTCCGTGTGTAACCGCTAAAACAGCGGTCCGTCTCTGTTGTTTGGGTCCCCAGGTGGACCCGAATGACAGAGAGCCCTGTGCAGATGTGAACCTAGCATAACATAAGATATATTAGGGAGATGTGTAAGTTGCTCAGATATACAGTACTTTAAGAGGGCCGTTCATGTCTTCTAAGTTAGGGCATGTTATATACCATTACAAAGCTGACAGTGCTGAATTCATTACACTTTCTGTTTTGTCAGTGCCTTCCCCCATTCAGAGATAATGGTGCCATTATTTTTGGCTTCTGATATCACTGTACTGTCAGGGGCCTCTGCCTTACAGCTTACTTCATCGCTGTGCAGTGAGGAATGCTCATCTGATTTTCATATTTTCATATGATTTTCAGGACAGTGATATCAGTAGCCAAAAGTAATCTCACAGTAATGGTATAGTGGAAGATACTGAGTACAAGTCAGTTTGGTAATGGTATTGTAACGTCTCTGCCGTTTCGGGTCTCGGCGCCGCCCTCCGCTCGCACGCTGTGGCGAAGGAGGTGTGTTCAGTTTGGTTCTTTATGTAAGTTTCTTGCTGCTCAGTCTGAACATGGTCCTAGACTATGTAATGGATTTCCGGCCCCACCCGTGTCTGAACATTTCTCTCTGGACTGCATAGAGTTAATCTCTTCCTGGCCTGTGTGATTGACAGCCTGTGTACCTATCAGATCTGTGGCTGGGCCCAGACTTTCTATATACAGGATGTCATTTCTCAGCAGGTTGCCGGTTATTACACTTGTGTTTTGCCTGCTCTCTTTCTATACTCCTTGATACTTTGTTACTTGATTCTCTGACCCTTTGGCTTGCCCCTGACTATTCTCTTGGATCTCGATTCTGTGCTGCAATTGCTCGATTGTTTCTGACCCCTTGGCTAGCTGACCTCCCTTTGTTGTTGTGCGTCTTGCCTGCGTTCTATGTGATCACTTATTATAAGGAGGGACTGTCGACGTGGTTGCTGGCTGTCACCTAGGACAGATCGGGCAAGTTAGCCAGGGACAGTGGGGGGATTCAGCTTAGGGTCCACTGTCTCGTTGTGCCCCTCCCCCCTAGTTCTCCAGCAGCTTCTGGGGAATCGCTCCTCTAGTGATTCCCTTACAGGTATATAACATAAACTTAGCATAAATATAACATTCCCTATCTTGGAAAGGTTTTTTTAAGCAAGCCATAATTAAATAATTAGTAAGCCATAGTTAAATGGTGTATATAGGGGCAGCCATAGTTAACTGGTGGTCACTCTAATGTATATAGGGGCAGCCATAGTTAACTGGTGGTCATTCTAATGTACAGTCATATGAAAAAGTTTGGGCACCCCTATTAATATTAATCATTTTTAGTTCTAAATATTTGGGTGTTTGCAACAGCCATTTCAATTTGATATATCTAATAACTGATGGACACAGTAATATTTCAGGATTGAAATGAGGTTTATTGTACTAACAGAAAATGTGCAATATGCATTAAACCAAAATTTGACCGGTGCAAAAGTATGGGCACCTCAACAGAAAAGTGACATTAATATTTAGTAGATCCTCCTTTTGCAAAAATAACAGCCTCTAGTCGCTTCCTGTAGCTTTTAATCAGTTCCTGGATGAAGGTATTTTTGACCATTCCTCTTTACAAAACAATTCCAGTTCAGTTAAGTTTGATGGTCGCCGAGCATGGACAGCCCGCTTCAAATTATCCCACAGATGTTCAATGATATTCAGGTCTGGGGACTGGGATGGCCATTCCAGAACATTGTAATTGTTCCTCTGCATGAATGTCTGAGTAGATTTGGAGCTGTGTTTTGGATCATTGTCTTGCTGAAATATCCATCCCCGGCCTAACTTCAAATTCGTCACTGATTCTTGTACATTATTCTCAAGAATCTGCTGATACTGAGTTGAATCCATGCGACCCTCAACTTTAACAAGATTCCCGGTGCCGGCATTGGCCACACAGCCCCAAAGCATGATGGAACCTCCACCAAATTTTACAGTGGGTAGCAAGTGTTTTCCTTGGAATGCTGTGTTTTTTGGACGCCATGCATAACGCCTTTTTGTATGACCAAACAACTCAATCTTTGTTTCATCAGTCCACAGGACCTTCTTCCAAAATGAAGCTGGCTTGTCCAAATGTGCTTTTGCATACCTCAGGCGACTCTGTTTGTGGCGTGCTTTCAGAAACGGCTTCTTTCGCATCACTCTCCCATACAGCTTCTCCTTGTGCAAAGTGTGCTGTATTGTTGACCGATGCACAGTGACACCATCTGCAGCAAGATGATGCTGCAGCTCTTTGGAGGTGGTCTGTGGATTGTCCTTGACTGTTCTCACCATTCTTCTTCTCTGCCTTTCTGATATTTTTCTTGGCCTGCCACTTCTGGGCTTAACAAGAACTGTCCCTGTGATCTTCCATTTCCTTACTATGTTCCTCACAGTGGAAACTGACAGGTTAAATCTCTGAGACAACTTTTTGTATCCTTCCCCTGAACAACTATGTTGAACAATCTTTGTTTTCAGATCATTTGAGAGTTGTTTTGAGGAGCCCATGATGCCACTCTTCAGAGGAGACTCAAATAGGAGAACAACTTGGAATTGGCCACCTTAAATACCTTTTCTCATTATTGGATACACCTGGCTATGAAGTTCAAAGCTCAGTGAGGTTACAAAACCAATTTTGTGCTTCAGTAAGTCAGTAAAAAGTAGTTAGGAGTATTCAAATCAATAAAATGATAAGGGTACCCAAATTTTTGCATCGGTCAAATTTTGGTTTAATGCATATTGCACATTTTCTGTTAGTACAATAAACCTCATTTCAATCCTGAAATATTACTTTGTCCATCAGTTATTAGATATATCAAATTGAAATGGCTGTTGCAAACACCCAAATATTTAGAAATAAAAAGGATTAAGATTAATAGGGGTGCCCAAACTTTTTCATATGACTGTATATAGGGGCAGCCTTAGTTAAATGATGGTCACTCTAATGTATATAGGGGCAGCCATAGTTAACTAGTGGTCACTCTAATGTATATAGTGGCAGCCTTAGTTAAATGATGGTCACTCTAATGTATATAGGGGCAGTCTGATCCCTTGATCCCCTTGGAGATTAGCCAGTACAACTGTTGAGAGCTTCATGAAATGATTTTACAGGGTCGAGCAACTATACACAAACCTAAGATCACTACAGGCAATGGCAAGTAATGAAGTAATGTAAAACATGACCACACTGGACTCTGGACACACTGGAGTGTAAACATGTTGAATGAATCACATTTAATGTGGTACTCTGATGAATAGCTCTTAGTTTGTTGGATATAAAATTATCACACTCACCCACAAATCCATCCATAGTGCTGCACCTCCTTACATCTCCTCCCTTATCACTGTTTACCTCCCTAACCGTCCTCTCCGTTCTGCTAATGACCTTAGACTTGCATCCTCTGTCATCCAAACCTCCCACTCCAGTCTCCAAGACTTTTCTCGAGTTGCACCAGTGCTCTGGAACTCTTTAACCTGGACAATCCGATTAATACCAAATTACAGCAGTTTCAAAACTGCCCTAAAATCACATCTGTTTAGGCAGGCTTATCACATGACCTGATCACATTGTTCTACACCTCTGCACATTACGCTAACATCTCTTATCCTATTCCATCCTTCCTCCTCTATTCTTCAGATCCTGACCCCTCCATCTAGAAGTTACACTGCACTTCCTTCACTTAGTATCTGTATATTCACAGATACTGGCTGGTGATGGGCTCATACAGCTTCAGTTATATGACCTTATTTATTAAAAGATATCTGGACCATTGTACTAAGCCCTCTTATCTCTGGTGTCTATATCCACATAGAATGTAAGCTCTTGCGAGCAGGGCCCTCACTCCTATTGTTTGATATGTTAATTTTTTGTCACATTGTAATGTCTCATACTGTCTGTTCATGTGTCCTCTGATTTGTAAAGTGCTGCAGAATATGTTGTATATAAATAAAGTTATTACTATTATTATATACCCCAAAAATGCTACCTTCTAGAATGCATAGTGTCTGCTATAAAAATTGTCGATGGAGGTATGGGGCTGTTTTTATGGGGTTTGAGCCAAGCCTCTATTTTCCAGTGAAGGGTAATGTAATGCTACAGCGTGCAAAGACAATTGTATGCTTCCAATTTTTCGGCAACAGTTTTAGGACAGTTGTTTTGTGTTCCAGCATGACAGTGCCTCTATGCACAAAGCAAGGTCTGTATTTCTCATTCAACAAACTCACCTGACCTCCAAAATGCCCATAGACACACTCCAAAATCTTCCCAGAAGAATGGAAGAGGTTATAGCTGCAGGGGTGCCTAACTCCATGCTAACATCCATGATTTAAGAAAGCTTATATAAAGATGTAGCAAACGTAGTTGCAGAAAACTTTAAATTAATGGAGTTTTCCAGGCTAAAAATATTTATGACCTATCCTAAGGATAGGTAATCAATATCAGATTAGTGATATTGGCCCCTAGACCCCTCACCAGTCAGATATCCTCAACAGCTGGTACACAGAGAATGAAGCAGGAGGAAGTTAACCCTGTTCCCTGTAGAGTGGCCTAACCAAATTATTGTAGCTTACCTCCCATTCAAATGAATGGACTCTGATCTGCAATAACCAGATCTGGTCACTACACAGAGAACAGAGCTACAGGTGCATCTCAATAAATTAGAATATCTTTGAAACGTTTATTTCTTTCAGTAATTGATTTAAAAAAGTGACCTCCTATCTTTTCCAGATTCTTTACACACAGAGTGTTCTATTTCAAGTGTTTTATTTCTGTAAATGTTGATTATGGATTACAGGTAATAAAAACCCAAATCTAAAAAAATTTGAATATTGTAGAAAAGTTCAGTATTGTAAATTCAGTGTGTCACCTGCCAAGGTTTCCTAAGCCTTTAAATGGTCCCTCAGTCTGGTTCAGTAGGACACACAATCATGGAAGACGCTGATTATGGATTGTATTACTGAAATGAATGAACGTTTTAAAGATGGATCCATTGATTTCTGTTGGGTTTGGGTGTTTATGAAAACGGACAAAGATAGAGCATGTCAGTTTATTGATGACTGCTAAGAAACAGTTCGTGAAAAAAACTGACATGTGAATAGACACAGTGAAATCAATGTGTACTCAGTCCGGCCATGTGAGGGACATTACAAAAATATTTGTCACACAGTTGTATGTCACTGCTGTGTGAAAAAGGCCTTACTATGTGTATAGAACATAAGTAATATGTCATACTTGAATCTTTACTTACTACAACTATGTTACGTTGGGTTCACACGTGCGCTTGCACTATGTTAGGGGATTCCGTTCCCCTCTCCGCATGAAAAATGCAGAGAGAAAAGCGCTGCAAGCAGGACTTTTCTCTCCGCATGTTTCCACCCTTTTAGGGTGGAAACCGAGCGGAAACCACACGGACCCCATTATAGTCTATGGGGTCCGCGGGTTTCCTAAGGTAACTGCTTTTTATGCGGATTAAGTTTCCGTTCGGGGGGGTCCCCAAGCGGAAACCCAGACGCAGATGTATAATAAGCCTAACAAATTATCATTTTATAGTTTTTAAAATGGAAATTTAATAATTCTTTACTATTATCTCTTTTCAGGCTACTAAGTGTCTATCTACCTGTGTTAATACAGATTGAGGTAGAAACAATATAAAACTCATTAGAATTTTGCTACTGAACAGATAATGATGCACATGACTGATGGTAATATCTTGTAGAGATAGCAATTCATTTCACTTACATTCAGGTACTGGACACATGAAGACACTACAATGATAGTAAAACTATATTATTTCTCTAATAAAACGTATTCCTATTGAATGATTTCACACCGTCATGCAGTTATTTACAGACTCGGTGAATATTGCTTTATTTTATTGAGATCAATAATTTTCTTCCTAAAATGTGTTTCATCGTAATAAAGGAATGCATTATATAATCCATGTTACACTAGGAGATTGCTGCTGTTTTATTGCTTTCCCGGATAAATAAAATAAAATACAATTCTTACAGAACGAAAAATAAAATACAAAAATAAGTGTTCCTAGGAGAGGAAACATCTAAAATGAAGAGAATATCTTGCTAAAGTGAGGAATATTTTGTTTGAGTTCATAAAAAGGTAGACAGGTTCATATACATAGGTGAAGAAATGCACTTGTATGTGTCTTCCATAGTCAGATGTGCAATTCCTCACCACCTCGTCTTTTTTTTATTATTATAGAGGTTACATGTTTTTTTGCAAATACAATTTATAGTGCGATATATTTATCTTCTAAAATATTATTTCTTTCTCCTACTTCTGGTGTTCATTGCTCCTTGGCAGTCAGTTATAGGTTCCTACGGTAAAAAAAATATCCTCACAACCTACTATGGATGTGACCAACTATTAATACTAGAGTCCCTGTGTAAATGTAGCTCCATCAAGCCTATGTTGTATTTCAGAGTACTATTCAATATTCTGCAGGCTTCAGAGCTATAATCGTCCAGCATTCTCTGCCTTTTCAGAGTTTGCACACAGCTTGCTCTTGTGATTTATACCGTAGTGTAGCATTATAGCAGCTAAACCCACAGCATATTGCTGCAGATTTTACCCAGATTTTACCCTTTGCAGAGGTACTGCAGAGAAATCTGCAGATGGGAAACAGGCAAAAACTACCCAATTTCGGGTGGTTTCTGCAGTGGAAAACATTGCTGAATGTTCCTGCAGACATTCAGAACCTATGACCTATGAGTGTTTTTTTTTTTTTTTTTAAAGACAGCTTTGTGTGGTGTTTTCCTAATTTTTTTCTTGCATTTTTCCTTCAAAAGAATGTGAATTGCACTATCAATAGCAGAGGGATTTATTAAGACTGGTGTTTCGTACACCAGTCTTAATCATTTTCGCCTAGAGATACTGTATGTGCCAGAATTATTAAGAGGCTCTAGCCTCTCCAGCTTACATTAAGAGGTCTCATAGATTTCTCGATTAATACACACCAGTTTTCTGGCACGTGTTGTTGTAAATATGACGGGCCAAGGCATTCCCTCCTTTGCCTAGCTTGCCTTATCTCTGCCCACTTTCACGTTCTTGGCAAAAAAAAGTGGGTCATGCATCAAACAGGATTATGATGTTGGTAGGCCAAACCAATGACCCTAATTCTGGCTTTATTTTTCCACGGTCAGACTCCAACTCTGACTCCTGCCCCTTCACCATGGTCAGAGCTGCAAAACTCCTCTAATTCATAAAAAAATCTAGTGATTGAATTCCTATGAAAGTAAATATGTAACAATTAATTACACAATACCAATAATTGAATAAAGAAATCAATCATTTTATTTTGGAGTCATAGTCAGTAACTGTTTTTTCTGACTCTGACTCCTCCCACCTGGTACCAAGGATGCGCCTGTTTTCTGATCTAGAGGGAACAGCAAATTCCTCCCAATGTGTTTTTTGGGGTATTTTTCTGCACTTTTGCTGCTTTTTTGTGTTGTTTAAGCACAAGCATGCTGTAGGTGTGACATTTTTTCATGCTTCAGGCTTCTTTATAGTACTAGAAAAATGCATGTCAAAAAATGTATAAATTAAAAATATTCTCCCAAAAACACTTGGGAAAAAATGCATGAAATCCATGCCATTTTGTGCAAATAAAAAACGTTACAAAAAATGCGTATGTGAAAGGAAGCCTAAATGAAAACAAAATTGTTCTGCTATTTGAATAAGGACATCATGAATTGAAACCAGGCAAGTGGCCTTCTCAGGAAACTACTATTGTAAAACAGATGGCTATTTCCCTATATATACAGTAGACTTTGTAATTGCGAAATTAATGGTTAACGTTTCCTATCTTGCAATATTTACCACAGTTAACACACAAAAAGTTGTGTAAATGATTGCACAACATTGCAGCAGAGTCATCAATACATGACATGCCAAAAAGAGCTACAAATACAATATATATTACGAGTTCAATAGTTCTGAACTGAATTGAGTAAAGTGCCCTTGTTGCTCATAAATACCAAATTTGCCAAAAATGCCTTTTTTTTTTTTAATTAATTTGAAAAAGTATACATAAACCAGGTGGGTGATACAATTTGTAATGTGCTGTGGGATTTGTTGGTGCTATATGAATAAAATGTATTATTATATGATATGGACAAGTGTTTCTGAATCCCTGGTCCTTACTTTCTCTCTTAATTCCTTCAGAGTTCCCTGAGGATGCCTGTACATAAAGCCAGAACTGCACATAATTGTACTATGAATTCCCATGGTTTTGCAATGTGGTTCTTGCCAAAGCTGCAAGTACAAGTAGAGTCCATAAACACCATTTACTTCACCCTCCCTTACTATGTGAGCGAAAACTGTATTGCAAATGTATGGAAATTTATGATACAATCACTCAGTTCTTGGATGCACAGCACACTCCTGCTATGTATCATCTGAGCAATGCTGAGGGTTGTGAGTGCATCAGGTGTTTTCTCTTTGGAGTAAACTTGAGTCATGACCACTTGTGGGTACTTGACGACTAAACTGAGAAACATTCAGGGGCTGACGTAGTCAGTTTTACCTTCATGTCTTGAACCAGTTGTTAAGATCCGGTTATAAGAATAGTGGAGAAACAGTATGCCAGCTCAGCTCCATCTTACATTCAAAAATATTCATGGCATTAGGATACAATTACAATTTAGCTTGACAATGACTCAGGTGAGTGCAAGGGAGCCACTGCGGAAAAGAAAATGGTATTTACGGTGATTAAATTCTTTTTCCACCCATCTGCTGTCTTAAACCCTGAAGGTAGAGGCTGGGCATCCAAACAGTCAGAGTGGGAGGGATAGGAGAAAAGTCACTTCTGATTGAACTCTTCTTAAAGCAAACCTCCAGGCTTCCCCTTATTGTACATGTATTCTCTCTAGTGGTCTAGTAGTCTTTGATTTATAATCATTCTGCCCTAGCAGTTATGGAAATCATCTCTCCATGCACTGACTTCCTGGTGAGCTTGTGCTAGAATTGAGTTTAAAACAGCAGCCAGTCTGAGAAGGTAGAGCTTCAGGTGGAGGGAAAAATAGCAGCCTGTGCCAATGATAAAGTAGTAGTTATGTTGTAGACTATCTTACACTCCCTGTAGACACTGTAGCTAAATGGAGCTAAAGAGTTCTGCCCTAATGGAGCTCAGCTAAAAAGCAGCCAGAGTCAGCAAGCACTCAGGAAAATAAATAGCAGGTAAGCATCTCTTTGCAGTGTTATTGACATCTGACAGAAAATACAGAAATAAACCAGCAGGGTTCAGCATAAAGTAATGTGTTTAAGGGTTTGTATTGTGGATTTTAGGACTGCAACTAGTTGCAAGCCAGACGCAGCATGTAAGGACACAGATTATAAAAACAGTCAATGAGGAACTCTACAGTCCAGGAACAAACTGCAATGGTTCAGCAGAGCCAAGTTCATATGTGTCTGTATATCCAATTTCTGGAGCAATATAGTACTTTTATTAATGCACCTCTATTTTCCAGATCAAAAAGAAAGACTATTAAGGTACATAAAGAGACACAGTATTTGCCTCCTTACAGTTTTTGCTTTTTGTCATAGTTAGATTTTTTAGATTGTCAAGCAAATTTCATTATCCGACAAAGCTAACCTGAATGAATATAAAAATCAGTTTTTATTAAGGTAAAAAGCTATCCAAACTAATCTAGCCTTGTGTGAAGAAGTAATTGCCCCCTAAACCTAATAACTGGTTGTGCCACCCTTGGCAGCAAAAACTGTAATCAAGTGTTTGCGATAACTGGCAATGAGTCTTTCACATCTCTGTGGGGCAATTTTGGCCCTCTCTTCTTTGCAGAATTGTTTTAATTCAGACACATTGAAGGGTTTTTGAGCATGAATGATCTGTTTAAGGTCATGCCACAGCTTCTCAATCGGATTTAAGTCCGGACTTTGACTAGGCCACTTCGAAATCTTCATTTTGTTTTGTTTTTTTATAGCTATTCAGAGGTGGATTTGCTGGTGTACTTTGGATAATTGTCGTGCTGCAGAACCCAAGTACGCTTGAGCTTAAAGTCACAAACTGATGGCTGGACATTTTTCCCACTTTTCCCATTTTCTGGTAGAGAGCAGAATTCATGGTTCCATCAATTACAGCAAGTCATCCAAGACCATCACACTACCACCACCATGTTTGACTGCCGTTAGGATATTCTTTTTCTGAAATGCTGTGTTACTTTTACGCCAGATGTAACAGGATGCACACCTTCCAAAAAGTTCCAATTTTGTCTCAGTAGTCCATAGATTATTTTCCCATAACATTTTTGGCAAATATGAGATGGCCTTTGTGTTCTTTTTGGTCAGCAGTGGTTTTCATCTTGGAACTCTCCCATGGATACCTTTTTTGCCTAGTCTATTTCTTATTGTTCAGTCATGAACAGTGACCATAACTGTGACCTCCTGGATGAGTCGTCGATGTGCTCTTGGAGTACTTTTGGTAGGTCGGGCACTCCTGGGAAGATTCACCACTATTCCATGTTTTCTCTGTTTCTAGATAATAGCTCTCACTGTGGTTTATTGGAGTTCCAAATACTTAGAATTGGCTTTGTAACCTTTTCCAAATTGATAGATGTCAATGACATAGTTTTTCATATGTTCTTGATTTTTCAGATCGGGGGATAATGTGTTGCTTTTTGAGATCTTTTAGCCTACTTCATGTTGTCACCCAGGTTCTATTTAAGTGATTTCTTGATTCTACATATCTGACAGTAGTCAGGCCTGGGTGTGGCTAGTGAAATTGAACTAGCTGTGTGGTTAATCACAGTTAATTCATGGTGAGCAATTACTTTTTTCGCATAGGGCCAGGTTGTTTAGATTAGCTGCACAGTGGCTCAGTGGTTAGCACGGCAGCCTTGCAGCGCTGGAGTCCTGGGTTCGAATCCTGCCAAGGACAACATCTGCAAGGAGTTTGTATGCCCCGTGTTTGCGTGGGTTTCCTCCGGGTACTCTGGTTTCCTCCCACACTTCAAAGACATACTGATAGAGAATGTAGATTGGGAGCCCTATATGGGACAGTGACTGTCAATGTCTGCAAAGCGCTGCGGAATACGATGGCGTTATATAAGTAAGCATAATAAATAAATACTCATTTAAAAACTGCTTTTTGTATTTATGGAGGTTATCTTTGTCTGATATTCAAATTTGCTTAATAATCTGAAACATTTAGGTGTGACAAATGATTTCTTTCTTTTTTTATCTGTAAGGGCACAAATACTTTTTGAAAATACTGTATTTTTATGCCTGAACTATTTTGTTACATGATAAGTTTAGTTTATAAAACTAGCCACATTCATAAAAAATAATGATTGAACAGCAGCAGCATCTAGTCTTGTGTCTTGCACACAGTCCAGACAATAGTGTATAATATTTTGAGGTTTCTGCATATCATGCCTTGTATGCATAAAAGAAGAATGTATTATTTGGATTACTGCTAGTCTGGTACTTTTTGTGTAAGCATCAGGATTATTTTTAACTGTTCTCAGCTAGCTGCAGACCTGCCACAAGATATAAGATTGCTTCTGATTTATTTAAGGAAACCAAGAATGGTTTATCTTTAAAGTTAGTAACTGGCTAAAAATGACACCCGGAAAATAAATTGTGAGAGGAAAAACTGAGACATGAAGAAAATATGTTTTGCAAATAATTAATTACATTTTCACGGATTCTTTGGAATTCATAAAATTGTCAGTGCAAACATAGAAGATACCGTACATTATGTTAATTTAACCACTTCCGGACCGCCCATAGACTATATACATCTGGAAGGTGGTTGTCTAGTTATACAAGGATGTATCGGTACGTCCAAGCAGAACTCAGCAGCTGCATGAAATCGTGCAGCTGCTGAAACGGGGAGCTGGCTGTATCTTCAGCTGGAGCTCCCAGAGAGAAGGCAGGGAAGGTTTATTAGCTTCCCTGCCATCCTGATCGCTGTGTATACATCGCTATGGACGCCGCCATGTTGCGGCTCCCCTCTGACCCAGCAGTCATGTGATCTGCCGGGATCAGAGTCTGTTAGAGCTGCTGGGTCCTACAGGATCCAGATCAGCTCTATAGTAATGTGAAAGTAATGTACCAGTCCCAGTTACAGGGGAAATCAGCCTCCCCAACTAAAAAAAAAAGTGATCAGATGTCCCCAAAGGTCTATTATGACCTTATGGGGACACCATGCAAAAAAAAAAAAAAATGAATAAAAAACTTAAAAAAAAAGTTAATAAAATAATTAAAAAATAAATAAAATAATATGCCAATAAAATGTCCTTATTAAAGGTTATAGCCCCACCCCCGACGACACCATACAAAATAAAAATTACCATAATGGAGAATAAAAACTATTTTAAAACATTTTTGAGTAGCACTTTGTGTTATTAAATAAAAAAAAAAAAAAAAAGGGAAAAACAGATGCATTTTCCCTCCTCTTTTGTTTATATTTTCCTAGATATAAAAGAAATTAAAACACATGCAAAAATAAAAACAACATAAAAATAAAGCCCTATGTGTCACCGAAAAAAGATGCAGAAATTAGTTGAATAACGCATATGATACAAATGTTACAGCCCTCAAAAAAAACACATACAAAAAAACCCAAAAATATGCCTGGTCTGAAAGGGGGGTAAAGCATCTGGTATGAAAGTGGTTAAAGAAGCACTCTAGTATTTTTTTTTTTATATCATGATGTACCTATTCCCTTAACATATGTAATTCGATCAGTATTGCCTTATGTAGGTGTTCCATTCTATCTGAGAATTACTGTCCCCAAGCAGGTAAACATACTACAATCTCTAGCTGCCCATGTGATACTGTGTTGAGGCACCATGGGATTTATAGCAGAGCAAAGACAAATATAAATATAAAAGCCAAGATGGTGTCTGATCAGAAGTTTGGGAGAAGGTGGATTACAGGGAATCTGCCTCAAAATCCACCTGTGAAAAACTCATTGCGGACATACTCTTATGGAACTATTTTGATCAAGAAAGAGTGGGCATTTTTGTGACAAAAGTATGTTTGGGTAAATAAATATTTTTCTTTTATTAAATACTCACAAGTTAAATTTGTACTTGACTACCTGCAGCATCCCAACAGAAGTAGTAGTGATCACTGATCAACTATTGCTCTATGTGGGCCTTGGGACTCCTATTCTTGTGATAGTGGAAGCTCCAGAAGGTGAATCCCCAACATCTGCAACATATGATCTATACTGCGGATAGGGGATAAGTTTGATTTGTGGGCAAACCCCTATTTCAAACCTAATTGTCATTTCCAAGTATATGGGTCTACTCATTTGATTATTATTTGATTATTCATGGGTTAAGCAGAAGGTTAATCTGGATTTGGTCAAAGTCTATTTGGAGCTCTTTCTAGTGTCTTCAAAACCAAAGCTCAATGGCAATAATATTTTCTTGTCTTCCTATGTTGTTCAGCTTTCAAGTTCATAAAGAGCCACCAGTAATCATAAAAGCTGCAAAATTATGAATTTTGATTATAAAGATCATTTTATTTATAGACTTTTTGGGCGGTACGGTGGCTCAGTGGTTAGCCTTGCAGCGCTGGAGTCCTGGGTTCAAATCCTGCCGAAGACAACATCTGCAAGGAGTTTGTATGTTCTCCCTGTGTTTGCATGGGTTTCCTCCCACATTCCAAAGACATACTGATAGGGAATATATATTGTGAGCCCTATATGGGACAGTGACCATAATGTCTGTAAAGAGCTGCGGAATATGATGGCGCTATATAAGTAAGCAAAATAAATAATTTTTTATTTATTGATTTGAGTTGATACAAGTTTTACAATATGTTGTGCATTGTTTTAAGCTGATGTGGTCAACCTTACATATTGTGAGGGCATTAGTTATGGTCCTTGATTCTATCAAAATGATGCACATCACATTTTTTTTATAACAAGCTTATTTGTGGCTTGCATTTTCTTGAGGTATGGATGCAGCAAGAAAAACATTCCAAAACAGATGATCTGTTCTTGTTTTTGGCAGACTACACAGGCATATACACTGACAGGCAAAGGGGTAACAATTTTTTGAACTTTTGACTTTCAGGCTTCATATCTCACCATCCACTACAGCTCTGAACGTGAGACTACCATCATGTTACAGACAATCATCTTGGCTATCTCATACATAAATTTGACTTGCAACTATTTAGCATATGATTAGTTATGCAGATCCTTATCATGTAACTGCATTGTTACTGTTTTGCTCCTGTGGTGGAAAAATCTTTTTCTTTTTGTATACTACAAATTACAAGATGTTCTCACATTCCCTAATAGCTCAGTGTGTTATTAGGTTGATTCCCAAGGTCACATCAAGGTCAAATCGAGGATCAGCCATGAAGAAGATTTCCCAAGAAAAAAACAAAACGGCATTATCCAGCTCATCGATATTCATCTCTCATCCAAGAAAATTACCACACTGCATCATATGAGTGCCATGACGGTTGGAAGAATACAAAATGAAGTCCGTCCATCTATTTAAAAGCCAAGAGGCGGGTGCCCAGGCAAAATATCGGAGTCAACAAGTCGGCTCATCACAAGGTCTATCAGTTTTGACGCGACAAGCACAGCAGTGGAGGTGGATCCTATGCTTCGTAATAGTGAGATCACAGACATCCATGAAAGCACCATGTGACGCACATTACACAGTGCTGCTCTTATCTTATATCCTCCAGTCAGGATACAACATTGGAATGAAGGGAGAGGTTTGAATCTTGTCAGTTGATTATACAAACCTCAACATAGAAATTGCAATATCAAGAAGGAAAGTCTTAGAATTATGAAAATCAAAGGATCAATAGACCTGTTATTGATATCCAAATGCTAAAAAAAATGGAAACAACATATTTAAAATCTCAATTTATTCAGTGTTGTGTATAAGCCTTGAGCACACAGAAATACAAACACTTACATGCCTTGACTTGAGGTTATTAATGGTTGTCTAATGAATGTAATGCCACACTGAATGCCCTGGGGAAAACAAATCATAAAGATTGGCTGCTGTCAGTTTTCTTTGCAATTGCCGACCAATGATGTCCCAGATGTGCTTGGTAGGAGCCAAGTTCAAAGATGCTTAAGGTCATGATAGCACATTTATGCAATGCAGGCTGGTCACAGTAAAATGAGCAACATGCAGCTTGACATTGTACTGTTGAAAAACAGCTGCTGCAACACTTTTAGAGAAATGGCCTATAGTTAATAATAATAATAGTCCTTTAATAGTCCCACAATGGGGAAATTCAGTGTGTTACAGCAGCAAAGATAAGATAAGCAGATACAAATACAAATACAACATGTACAGGAATGTTCCAAGGTGAGAGGCATTACATTAATAGCAGACAGACGTACAGTGCTGGCCAAAAGTATTGGCACCCCTGCAATTCTGTCAGATAATACTCAATTTCTTCTAGAAAATGATTGCAATCACAAATGCTTTGGTAATAATATCTTCATTTAATTTGTCGTCAATGGAAAACCACAAAAAGAATTGTCAAAAAGCCAAATTGGATATAATTCCACACCAAACATAAAAAAGGGGGTGGACAAAAGTATTGGCACCCTTTGAAAAATCATGTGATGCTTCTTTAATTTGTGTAATTAACAGCACCTGTTACTTACCTGTGGCACATAACAGGTGGTGGCAATAACTAAATCACACTTGCAGCCAGTTGAAATGGATTAAAGTTGACTCAACCTCTGTCCTGTGTCCTTGTGTGTACCATTGAGCATGGAGAAAAGAAAGAAGACCAAAGAACTGTCTGAAGACTTGAGAAGCAAAATTGTGAGGAAGCATGAGCAATCTCAAGGCTACAAGTCCATCTCCAAAGACCTGAATGTTCCTGTGTCTACCGTTCGCAGTGTCATCAAGAAGTTTAAAGCCCATTGTCACTGTGGCTAACCTCCCTAGATGTGGACGGAAAAGAAAAATTGACGAGAGATTTCAACGAAAGATTGTGCAGATGGTGGCTAAAGAACCTCGACTAACATCCAAACAAGTTCTAGCTGCCCTGCAGTCCGAGGGTACAACAGTGTCAACCCGTACTATCCGTCGGCGTCTGAATGAAAAGGGACTCTATGGTAGGATACCCAGGAAGACCCCACTTCTGACCCAGAGACATAAAAAAGCCAGGCTGGAGTTTGCCAAAACATACCTGAGAAAGCCAAAATCTTTTTGGAAGAATGTTCTCTGGTCAGATGAGACAAAAGTAGAGCTTTTTGGGAAAAGGCATCAACATAGAGTTTACAGGAAAAAAAAAGAGGCCTTCAAAGAAAAGAACACGGTCCCTACAGTCAAACATGGCGGAGGTTCCCTGATGTTTTGGGGTTGCTTTTCTGCCTCTGGCACTGGACTGTTTGACCGTGTGCATGGCATTATGAAGTCTGAAGACTACCAACAAATTTTGCAGCATAATGTAGGGCCCAGTGTGAGAAAGCTGGGTCTCCCTCAGAGGTCATGGGTCTTCCAGTAGGACAATGACCCAAAACACACTTCAAAAAGCACTAGAAAATGGTTTGAGAGAAAGCACTGGAGACTTCTAAAGTGGCCAGCAATGAGTCCAGACCTGAATCCCATAGAACACCTGTGGAGAGGTCTCAAAATGGCAGTTTGGAGAAGGCACCCTTCAAATCTCAGGGACCTGGAGAAATGTGCCAAAGATGAATGGTCTAAAATTCCAGCAGAGCATTGTAAGAAACTCATTGATGGTTACCGGAAGCGGTTGTTCGCAGTTATTTTGTCTAAAGGTTGTGCTACCAAGTATTAGGCTGAGGGTGCCAATACTTTTGTCCGGCCCATTTTTGGAGTTTTGTGTAAAATGATCAATGGTTTGACTTTTTTTTTCATTCTCTTTTGTGTTTTTTCATTGCAAGCAAAATAAATGAAGATATTATTAACAAAGCATTTGTGATTGCAATCATTTTCTGGAAGAAATTGAGTATTATCTGACAGAATTACAGGGGTGCCAATACTTTTGGCCAGCACTGTAGATAGGACGTAGCAGAGGGGGAGGGGATTAACAGGCAGAGAGATATTTCAGTTCTCTGTGTGTAATGATCTCCGCTTAGGTCGGTGTTGGTTGTACAGCCTAACTGCGGTGGGGAGAAAAGACTTCCGATAGCGCTCCTTCTCACACATAGGGTGGAGCAGTCGGTCACTGACAGTACTGCCCAGCGCTATCACGGTCTCGTGCATGGGATGGGACTTCTTCTTCTGCATGGAGCTCACCACGGACAGTATCCTTCTGTCACCCACCACCTGCACTGGGTCCAGTGGGCTCCCCAGGACAGAGCTGGCCCTTCTAATCAGCTTGTCAAGTTTATTTCTGTCCCTGGTTGATATACTGCTCCCCCAGCAGGCCACTCCAAAGAAGATGACTGATGCCACTACCGAGTTGAAGAAAGTCCTAAGAAGTGCCCCCCGGATTCCAAAGGCTCTCAGCTTCCTAAGCAGGTAGAGCCTGCTGTGGCCCTTCCTGTACAGGGCCTCCATATGATCTGCCCAGTCCAGCTTATTATTAAGGAGCAAACCCAGGTACTTATAGGTGTTCACAATCTCGATGCCCGTCCCCAGGATGTCCACTGGATTTGAAGGGCATCTGCCTTTACGGAAGTCCACCACCATCTCCTTGGTCTTCCCCGCGTTAATCTTCAGGCGGTTCTGGTGGCACCAGTCCACAAAAAAACGGTTAAGTTCTCTGTACTCCCTGTCATCATCGTCTGTGATGAGGCCTACTATTGCAGAGTCGTCAGAATACTTCTGTAGGTAGCAGCTAGATGAGTTGCACCTAAAATCAGCCGTGTACAGTGTGAAGAGGAAAAGGGCGAGAACCGTACCCTGAGGTGCCCCCGTATTACAGATCACGGTATCTGACACACAGTTTTGGGCTCTCACGTATTGAGGTCGATTTGTGAGGTAGTCTAGGATCCAGTTGGAGAGGTGGTGGTCCACTCCAGCAAGGCCCAGCTTGTCTCTCAGTAACCTGGGCTGTATGGTGTTAAAAGCACTGGAGAAATCAAAGAACATTATTCTCACCGTGTTCCCTGGTTTTTCCAGGTGAGACAGAGCCCTGTGCAGAAGGTGGATGATGGCATCATCTACCCCAATACCTGGCCGATACGCAAACTGGAGAGGGTCCATAGCGGGGCTCACTAGAGGGCGAAGATGTGTGAGAACCAATCTCTCTAAGATCTTCATCAAGTGGGATGTCAGTGCTACAGGTCTGTAGTCGTTGAGGTCCATAGGGTGAGGTTTCTTTGGAACTGGTACCACACAAGAAGATTTCCATAATTCAGGGACTATTTCCTGCCTTAGGCTCATATTATACATATATGTAATTATACCACACAGATGACTGATGTCATCTGGCCCTGCGGCTTTCCCCGCCTTGATCTTTTTCATCTCCTTCCTCACCTGGGCCCGTGTGAAGGCCAGACTGTGGTCAGATAAAGACAGATTTCTGGATTTACTGGTCTGTTGGGAAGTAGCCACATGGGGTGAGTGGGGTGAAGTCATTGTGGTGAGGGGAGCTAAAGGACATGCTGGGGTGGGAGGAGCTGGTGTGTGATCAAATCTGTTGAAGAATAGGTTTAGTTCATTAAGCCAATTAACATCTGCCTCAATCTGGCAGACAGACTGTTTATGACCCGAAGTTGACTTAAGCCCCTCCCAGACCCCCCCTTATGTCTTTTCTTTCCATTTGCTTATAAACCATTTGGTTTATAACACCGCCAACGTTAGAGGACCTGAAAGGTCCTTTTAAAAAAAATGTCTGTAGGCAGTGGGGTAGTGTAAGATAGCCCTCCATATATACTTATCTGTATCCTCCACTCCTGTACTGGGCCGGCCGCCTCCTCCACTGCTCTATCTGTGTACAGAACGGCTGCAGCAGTGACGTCATGTCAACAGGACCAGTGCAGCCAATCAGCACAGTATACAGCTGAGAGCAGTGAATGGCTGCAGTGGTCCTGTTGATGTGACATCACTGCTGTAGCTGCTTTGTATAAATACAGAGTAGCGGAAGAGACTGCGGCCCAGCGCAGGAACAGAGGAGAGAATGCAGGTAAGTATAAATACTTTTTAATTTTTTTACATGTCATTTGCTGCCTGCATACACTTTTTTTTTTTTTTTTAAATCCTGGGCAAACCACTTAATATAAGGGGGGCAAGAGGGAGCAGTATGTATGCACGGGGGCATAAGGGACATAAGGGGGCATTAGGGGGTACTAACCACTGGGGAATTGGTCAGTGTTAATTTTAGATGGCACGTGGGCATTATTAATTAACGTACATTATTAATTTAGTTGCGCTCTTAATTTAAAGGGTCCAAGGTGTATTATTAATTCAGGGGGCACACATGGGCTTTACTAATTTAAGGGAACACACAGGAGGTATTATAAATTAAGAGGGCGCACAGGAAGTATTGTTAATCTAAAGATGCACACGGTATTATTAATTTCCAGAGGATTTTTATATCATATATTTTATAATTGGAGGTAGCAGCAGGATGGGTGTGCAGGTGAGGACAATGTGGGTCAGGTGTCTAGAAAAGTGAGGAGCCAAAGATGACTGTGCTGCAAAGTCACAGCTGGTAGAAGTGGTCATGGCAGTCCAGATGGAAAAGATGGGAAATGTGAACGATTAGTCAGAGACATCACCTGTAAGCAACTATATTTTTCCTGTGCTATATTCACTGAAATGGTCTATAGAGCCCTGTGTACATCCGATATCTACCACTATATGGTCACTGCATGGTGGTAATATTGGGGGGCCCACTCAGATATGTTTGTCCTCCCTGTACTGATCCCCTAGCTATACCTCTGCATCTGAGACAAAAGTGGGACTCATGACTGAAGAGGAAATATATCCATTCCAGACTCCATTGCTGTCTCATCGTGCATCATTGTAGCCTTTGAGAGTGGTGCTGTAAGGTCAAAGGAACACTTGTAGTTGGATGTCTAGCTTGTAGTCCAATGTGATGCAAACACCTTATGATGGTTTGTGTCAACACGGTTTTCCACCTTAGGCTTGGGATGTGAAATCCAATTTCACTTGTAGTACATAATGGATCACTGTGTGACATTCTTCCACTCAGATGTTTTGTACCTGGAGAGGTTCGCCTCCATGCACCTCTTGTTGTCATTCCTGTTGTTCTCCCAACCACGATGCCACACATCTTGACCTAGCGATCAGCCAGACTGATTGTCCAATCTCTCTCAGTTCAAGGATTCTGTCCCTCTCAGTTTGCAATAAGTAGTGATAATTGGCATGTCGATAAACAGAAGGCATTGCACAATCATTCTACAGCACTTAATCCAATTTTTCATGTTGCTAAAAAGCTTTGCTTTCAGTCTTGTGTTATGCCCTCCCACATGCAACAGATTGGAGATAGCTGCTTAAAAATGTGATCCTTTTGCAGATCTTACTTAATTTGCATAACCTACAGCTTATGTTTTTTGGTGTTGCACTTTCAGTCTTGAGGAGTGTGTGTTTGAAATTTATCCTTTCTTGTACTAAAGATACTAATAGTTGTAGCACCTTCAGAAATGTTACTACAGATACATCCTTTCTTCTTATATGTATAATCAGTCATGAGCATGATGAAGAGATGATAAAAATGTTTTTAAGCCTTCCAATAATACAATTTACCTCTTTAACAACAATGTACAGCATGAATAACATCTTAATAACAGCTAAATTAAGCAAATAAAAATTGTAAAACTAAGAAACATTAACATAGAGTAGTGGAGGAGGGGGCATGTCAGAGTTGGACAAGCTCCCACCATAACCACCACTGTCAATCACAGAATCCCCACAACTCACTATAAAGGATCAGTCTTCTAACCCAAGAGGTGAAAAAATCAGGGTCTTTCATGAATTCCTGCCAGGCATGATATAACTGCAAGATGATCAGTTTTCAAAAAAATGTCCAACAGACTAATGAAAAAATATTTTTTTCATAACTGGTGATTTTGTGCTACTTAATTTATCTTGAGAGTTGTCTAAAAAGGCAAAAACATAAATATCTCAAAACAGACAGAAAGGTAAGGAAGTACTCATCTGTGTACAGATAGTTTAAGGAAACACGGTCAGTATCACACAATTCCTTTTATCCCTGGTACATATATGTTGCCATATCTCTACTTTGGTGCTATCTATCTTTGTACAACATAACATCCCTTCCACAGTTAATAATGTTGGCAATATACATTAGACTAAGGTCTACAAGGGTGTAATGTAAGGGGATACAGACAGTGTGGATCCAGGCCAAGTAGGTTTTGGGGGTCCATAAGGTGTCTTTCTCAATATGAGATTAGTATATTACATACACTAGTACAACAGTAAATTATACTTGAGGGGGGGCCGAGTACAGATTTTGCATCATGGCCTGGGAGCTTTATGATACCCCTCTGAAGGTCAGCATTTGTTCAGTCTATTTCAGTGAAAAAAGGATCAAGCATGTTGAATTTTAACAGAGGTGATTGCCAATGACTTAAAGAGGATATGCAGTTAAAAACAAAGCTTACCAGTGCATTCCCAGCACTAAATATGCTTTCTTGCTATATATACTGGTCCCTGTGTTCAGACTCCTCTGCTGCTACTCCAGGTTTCTGTGACATCACCAACTCTGCTTTACTCCTGATGCATGTCCATAGAGTAGAGCAGAGTAGTGCATGTGACTCAGAGAGTCAGAGTGTCAGCAAGAGAGGCATAGAAACTAGGCTTCCAGCCTTCCCTGCTGCATGCTGGATTCTAGCGAATCCCATCCACACATTGCAGAAAAATACGCACAGCATGTCAATGCTCTATAGGTATAATAGAAGCAGAAAGTCCGCAAGAGGAAACCTCTGCGGACTTTCTGTGAAAAGTTTTTGGTTCTAGATAAAATGGTGAGACAGGATTTCAAAAAGTTCTTTTTTGAGTCATAATTTTTTGGTTCATTCAGAATTCATAGGAAGACTACCAATGTCCCATTGACTTAACAACATTTGACCTCTTTACTCATTGATCATGATTATTTTTAGCCTTACACTTAATTAGGTGTTATTGCATTGTTGTCCCTGCAGCTCCTTCATTATCTATAGATTTTGTTTATAAAGAAAAAAATCTTTTTTGCCCTTGATTTTTAGAGGATAAGCTTGGGAGACAATATACTGTATTTACTAGAGATATACCAGCAAAAATTACCTCTTTTTCTCTTGCATTTTCTGTTAACTGTGTTTAGGCTTTATATAGATACTGGCATCGCTGAGGCAACATTTATTGGAAAAAAACAGTCACACAGATGACAGAGGTTCTTGTTTAAATCCCTACAGAGATACTATTCTGCCTTGCAGAGACTGAAGAAAACAAGAAATGTGTTTCACTTCATTTATTGCTAGATGTAAGCTATCTGAAGTCTTTTTCAAGAATTGAAAATGTGTTGTCTTTGTGGTGGGTCAGTCATTAGTACTGTTATCTTCCAGCATTGAGGATCTGTTTTGAAATCTTGTAGAACATTTACATAGTGTTTGTAATCCAATGAGTGTACCTTTTGGTTCCTATGGATATTTCAGTGTCTTCACATGAGCCAAAAATGTAGCTGGCTATATATAGAATTGGCTTGGGGACTTCAGGAGATTTGGGGAATTCGTTTGGGAACCCACTGGGAACAAGTTCATAGTGTTTATGAAAAGTATGCCCTTTGGAAAGCAGACTTGCATCTAAGATAAAAAAATAAGTTCCTTAAGTTTGTTCTTTTTCTGTACTGTCTCATGGTTGTGGTTGCCCTCCCCCCATCCCCCCACACCCGCAACACTTGTGTGAAGCTTTTGGATTTTTTGAAAAGAGGAACCTTGCCTCCTTCTGCCTAAACTCTATCTCTGCCAAAATATTTCTCCTAATGCTTCTTTTTCTGAATTCAGGTCAGGGTGAATCTGAGGTTAACAATACTGCTAATCTGTTTTTATTTTCTGATAGCAGATTTTTTTGTTCTGTTTTGCTACATAGGGGTAGCCATTTGCTACCCTGCTGCTCAGTTCTGTGACTAGCAGACCAAAACTTGTTTTCTAGCAGCTACATGGACAAACAAAAACTGTAGCTTGGAGATGACTCATGGCCAGTTTTGTGTTCAATTTCTGTGACCTGAGAAAAGGTCGCTGTGCAGGGAGGGGGAGGAGATGAGCTGTGATCATCACATATAGTATGTCTGCCTCAAGCTTTATAATACAAGTGTTACCTCTTATTGTAACCCTGTCTGCGATGGTAATGAGATGACTGCTGTGAAGTGGCTTCTACAAAACAGGACATTTTATGACACTCCAGTGATCAGTGTAAAAACAATGAAAAGACATCAGAATTTCGTTTTTCAATATATATAGAAATAGATAGAGAATTACTATTTCCCCCTCTCCTCCTCGTGTTCCTCCATGACCGCTTTCCTTCTTCAACCTAATTACCCGCCTAGACTCACTGGGCCGGTAGCGGGTCCTTAGCTGAGAGCGGGCCTTTTTCGGTACGCTGACATCATTGATTATAGGACCCAGGCTCTTTTACCATTTGCTGATCTCCAGTCCGGATTTGGCCAGCCCCAGTCCAGTGAGTTCACGTATATCTAGGTCTCCCATCTGGCCTCCTCTATTTTTCAAGGCCCCACAACACCCATCCCTACGCTTTTTGAGAAACTCTGTAAAACGGGTGTTGGGACAACAGGGCTTATTTCTGATATATACCGCCTTCTTTCAAATCCCACCCCAGATGCTTTGCCCCAACATACCTATATGTCACGGTGGGATACCTATTTGGGGACACCCATCTTGAGTAACGATTGGTCCCTCATATGGAGTAGAGCACCCAGGACTTCTAGATGTGTTACACAAAAAGAAAATATTTTTAAGATGTTGATGCATTGGTATCATACCCTAGCTGCACTTCACTCTTTTGACAAGAATGTCCCGGACTGCTGCTGGCGGTGTGGCACCCGCCCCGCACATATTTTCCATCTCTTTTGGAACTGCCCCCTGCTCCAGCCTTATTGGCGCCAGGTCCGGGGTCTCCTGTAAGGGGTCCTGGGTGTTAGCCTTCCCCTGTCCCCTAGGACTTACCTTCTCAACCTCCCCCCCCCGATATTTTGTGCAGGCCCGCTCTCCAGCTCCTGTTGCTCCTCCTTACTTCCGCTAGATGTCTGATTGCTAAACACTGGCGGCATCCTGCCCCCCCCCCCGGCCCTGGAGGAGTTATACGCTAGGATAAAAGATGCACGCTCCCTGGAGTACCTGACGGCCCTTCTTAATAATGAGGAGGAGAGGTTCTGCCTGATCTGGAAACCGTGGGATGAGTTTTGGGCGGTCCGGCCTCTATGATCCGGCTGCTGTGTGGCCCCTTACTTCCTGGATGTCCTTCTGTCACCCTTCTGTCCTCCTGTCTTGTCTGCCCCTGTTTGTTGTTGGATTCCTTGGCCTTTTTGGGGCCATTTCTGGCCAGTTTGTTTAAAGCCTTGTAATTTATTGAGAATGCTGAGTAATCCCCGTCTGTCCTATGTTTCAGTTACCTTAAGTTATCTTATGTTTCTCGTATATTGTTATTCTCTCTGTATGACAAAAACTTTTAAAATAAACAGTTGAAAAAAAAAAAAAAAGAAATAGAGAATGAAAAAAAGCACCAAAAATGTTTCAAAAATATGTTTAACAAAACTTAATAATATAGAGAAATTCAACACTATAAGATGAAAGTGTTGTAATGTTATTTTTATTTCTGAGGTAGCAATGCAAACACGTCAGACGTCAGACGTGGATTGCACAAGTATACTGGGGATCAGCATGGTAGTGAACTCTTTGGAAAATCAAAGGACCTTGCATGATGCAGTGAACACGCTACCACGTTGATCTCCTGTATACTTGTAGGACCATGTCTGAACACGAGTATGATTGATGGTATGACTGAAACATTTGACTATGTGTTTGCCAATTTGTTGCCTCAAAGAAGTTTGTAGTGAGGGGTAAAGCATTCGATAATTTTAATTATTCTAATTTTTATGTTTACTCAGATATGTTACTGCTTTGCAAAGCATATTTGAGTAGGCTGAAATCAGTTTGTACCTTCCCTATTGTGAAAGTGAAAAATCTGGTTGCTGTATTCTAAGGAATGTCTAAGGAACTTCTGACCAGGGCTCAAAAAACCCCCAGGGTCCCTGGGAGCCCTGGATAGTAAACACTAGCCAAGATAAACAATGAAAGGGCCCAGTGGCGTAACTAAAGTCTTGTGGGTCCTGGTGCAAACTTTTGTCCGGGGCCCCCTACCCCCCTCCCTACAGCATATTTTTGATTTTGACGGTTGCGGGGTCCCAAACAGTATAATATGCTCGGCAGTGGCCCCAGATAGTATTATATGCTCGACAGTGACCCCCATACAACATTATATGCTCCACATTGCTCCCCCCACACACAGTATAATATGTTCCCCACAGTGGCCCCACACAGTATAATATGCTCCCCACAGTGGCCCCACACAGTATTATATCCTCCATACAGTAGCCCCACCCTGTATTATATGTCCCCACAGTGGTCCCCTGCCCAATATTATATGCTTCCCACAGTGGCCCCCACCCAGTATTATATGCTTCCCACAGTGGCCCCCACCCAGTAGTATATGCTCCACAGTGGCCCCCACCCAGTAGTATATGCTCAACAGTAACCCCCACCCAGTATTATATGCTCCACAGTGGCCCCCACACAGTATTATATGCTCCCAACAGCCCCCTCCGCTTCGGTCCTATTATTATACTCTGGGGTCTCCTCAGACCCCAGAGTATAATAGTCGGAGGCCCAGGGAAGGTGATTAAAAATAACAAACCTTCATACTCACCTTGCCTTACCTCTCCTTAGCATCCGCGCTCCATCCTGCTGTCTTCAGCGTCTTCAGGCCCTCTTCCGACGTCGCTGCTGAGGCCTGTGATTGGGCCTTAGCGGTCACGTGGGGGCACACTGACGTCATTACGCAGCCGCGCCCCATGTGACCGCTGGGGCCTAATCACGGACGGAAGAGCGCCAGAGAGAACGCTGTGCCCAGGAGAGGTGAGAATATGTATTTATTGTTTTCAGTCACCTCCCCTGAGCTGCCATCTATTGCAAAGGAGCCTGGCAATTTGGCAGGGCCCCTTTCCAATAACAGTACGTATAGCAGTCGGGGAACCAGGCTTTCCCCGACCACTATCATAGTGGTCTGGGGCCCCAGCCATCTCCAGATGGCCACAGGCCCCATACCCTGCCGGGCCCTGTCACGGTCGCACTCCCTGCGCCACTGAAAGGGCCCCTTCATTCGGATTTGGTGTGCATCAGCGTAATGGATGTTATAACGCCATTCACTCATTGCCATTTTTTATTTTTTTTCTCTCTGCATTAATGTAGACAGTTATATAATACATTATTGACCTGGAAATGATCTGTAGATGAGTTTATAAGAGATATCATTGCAACATATGGATACTGACCCAGAAATGATTTGCAGATGAGTTTACGAGGGGTATAACTACAACATATGGATACTTTCTGATATTTTCATATGTTATATAGAGTAATGGATACATTTTTACATTCCTACAGAGTAAAAAAAGTAAGTAGTGCATTCATTTTATATGGATAGGTTTTCATGACATTAATTACTGAGATTGTTATAATATTTTAATCAACATTTTTGTTCTTTAAGGTTTAGTCTATGTGGATTAAACTATATTAAGATTTCAGTGCTTCTATAGGATGCCATGTGGATTTGTGATATTTATATAATGTTAGTCATATTGGGTATCTACTTATTTACATAAGAGTTACCCTGGTTAATCAATGATGTTACAGCATGTGACGTTTTTCTGTGTTATCATTGGTGGACTATGTTTTTAAAGAGGACCTTTCTTGTCCTCATGCACATGCGGTTTTATATACCGCTAGAAAGCCTTTCCCGGCTTTTCCGTTATGTGCCCCAGGGCTGGAGATATCAGTGCCGTTAGTTTAGGCACCAATCTCTGCGCACTGTCAGAAGGGCATTCCTGACAGTCTAGCTGGGCTGTAAGGAACGCCCCCCCCCCCGACAGTTCTCATCCATAGACTTGTACTGGGAGGGCATTCCTCACAGCTTAGCGTCATCGCAGGGCGGTAAGAAACGCCCCTTCTGACAGTACAGGGCTATGGATGAGTACTGTCAGGGAACGGCGTTCTTCACAGCCCAGCTAGACTGTTAGGAACGCCCTTCTGACAGTGGGCAGAGATCGGTGCTGAAACTAACGGCACCGATATCTCCAGCCCCAGGGAACATAACGGGAAAGTTGAATTCAGCACACTGCCGGTTTTCTAGCAGTATATAAAACTGTATGTGCATGAGGACCTGAAAGGTTTAAAGAGGACCTTTCAAGTCCTCAGGCACATGCGGTTTTACATACTGCTAAAAAGCTGACAGCGCACTGAATTCAGCACACTGTCGGCTTTCCCGTTATGTGCCGTAGGGCTGGAGACACAGTTCACCGTCAGAAGGTCGTTCCTGACAGTCTAGCTGCGCTGTGAGGAACGCCCTCCCTGACAGTACTAGTCCATAGACTTGTACTGGGGGGGCATTCCTTACAGCTCAGCGTCATCACTGGGCTGTAAGGAATGCCCCCTCTGACAGTACCTGGCTATGGATGAGGACAGAGAGAGGGGGCGTTCCTTACCGCCCAGTGATGACGCTGAGCTGTGAGGAATGCCCCCCCCAGTACAGGGCTATGGACCAGCACAGTCAGGGAGGGCGTTCCTCACAGCGCAGCTAGACTGTCAGGAACGCCCTTCTGACAGTGAACGGTGAAATTTAGACCCCCGATATCTCCAGCGTCGGGGCATATAATGGGAAAGCCGACAGTGCGCTGAATTCAGCGCGCTGTCAGCTTTCTAGCAGTATGTAAAACCTCATATACATGAGGACGTGAAAGGTCCTCTTTAAATAGTTTTGTAATATTGGTATGAATTCAAGACTACAGTGCCTCTTGCGTAGGTGTGATATACTTCCACTGATGTCCTGTTTTTAACCAGAATGAATAAAAGATGATGTTTTAACTGTCATCAATTCTTGTGCCAAACTGCATTTTTTCATTGATATACAACAAAATACTGTTCTATTAACTATATAAATATACTAACGTGTTATCCTAAATATACAATTTATTTTCTGAAGTTTTCTTGCTTGACTCAGGAAGAATAAACTTAATGTCCTGCCAGCAGTATTAAATTCCAAACAAGAGGCGATAATAAACACCAATTTATGGTTGTTTTCATGATGTAATCTGAATTATTCAGATTGTTATATTACATTTCTTCCATTGGCACCATTATACTGTATCTCACCAAAGCCATTCCAATTGTCTTAATAAAGAAAGCAGATGATTATATTGTGGAGATGAGTAATTACTACATAGCTAGAAGTGAGCACAAATGCACAGGACAAGTTATCTGACTTTCCCTTGTTGAGTTAATTATCTTGCTGTCCCCTTTGGTTTAACGTATTTGTATTTTCTGTAATTTACTGGACAACGTTTATTAAGTAAGTCAAAGTTACATTTGGAATTAATAGTGTAGGAAATCATACAGTATGCCATGTTCTTTTTGTTGTCAATAAAAACATAGGGGGAACTTATCAAACCCTACACTTCAGAATTTGGGTGTTAAAAAGCTGCAAAGTAGAGATTTGTGACTTCTACCACTCATTTCACTTTTAAAAACTGGGTGGGAAAGTGGATGTGGTTAGCTTGTCTAGCTATCTGTACATTCGGTTTATCAACAGAATCTTTTTAACACCTTCCCACTGCAGGCATTTTTTGATTTTCGTTTTTGACTCCCCACCTTCCAAACCCCATAACTTTTTTATTTTTCTGTTCACAGAGCCATATGAGGGCTTAATGGTTGCAGGGCAAATTGTAATACATAATGGTATCATTTAATATTCCGTACGATGTACTGGGAAGCTGGAAAAAAAATCAGAATGGGGTGGAATTGGAGAAAAACTGTGTTTTGCAACTTTCTTACAGGCTTTGCTTTTACGGCTTTCACTGTGCAGATAAAATGACATAACTTTATGCTATGGGTCAGTACGAATCTGGGGATACCAAATTTATATAGATTTCTTTACATTTTAAACCCTTAGAAAAAATCCCAAACTTTAAAAAAAAAAAATTAAAAAATTTGGAGTCGCCATATTCTGACACCCATAATTTTTTTTATAATTTTATCTATGGGGATGCATAGAGTATCTTTTTTTGTTTGGCCAGATGTACTTTTCGTAATTCTATTTTGGGGAATGTCTATTGCTTTGATTGCTTTTTATTCAAATTTTTAAATAAAGGCGGTTTGGCTCTTTTGATTTTTTTTCCCACTATGGCGTTTACCATATGGGAACATTTTTTTTTTTAGACTGCATAGAGCAGCCTGTAATAGTAGTTAATGCCAGACAATCATGGGAGCCTTCAATAGGCTCCCGGCAGTCATGGCCACGGATCCTCCCCAAAATGGTGGCACTCAAACACCACCAGGAAAAATGTTGGGGGTCTTAATGCCTGTGATAAGAGTAGGTGCTGATCACGAGCATTAGCGTCAGGTCTCTGCTGTATAATACACCAGAGACCCAGCAGCTATGACAGATGTTGGGAATGGGTTAAAAAGGCACAAAATTGCTGCAATCTCACTCCAGTGAGTGGGTGGCATAGAAAGTGGAGCAATATCTCAGGACAAACCTGTTAGGGCCGGTTCACATTTGCGTTCGTTTTCCGTTCGGGGGAGTCCGCTTGGGAACCCCCCGAACGGAAACCCATATGCATAGAAAAGAGGTTTACCTAAGGAAACCTGCGGACCCCATAGACTATAATGGGGTCCGTGTGGTTTCCGCTTGGTTTCCGCACAAAACAAGCAGAGAGAAAAGTGCTGCAAGCAGCATTTTCCTCTCTGCATGTTTCCACATGTTTCGTGCGGAAACCACACGGACCCCATTATAGTCTATGGGGTCCACAGGTTTCCTTAGGTAAACCGCTTTTCTATGCGTATGGGTTTCCGTTCGAAGACGTCCCCAAGCAGACTCCCTGAACGGAAACCAAACGCAGATGTGAACTGGCCCTTAGATGTATTGATGTACCAAATGTATCAAAGATTGTGCAACATTTGATAAATTTGATGTAAATTGCACCAGCTTAGACTCCAGCAAAAATTACTTTAAAAATTCCCTTTAGAATAAATCTCTTTATTATTTATGTTGTATTTATGGTTACTTATTACTCTGTGCAGCTTTGTAAATATCTGAGGAATTGCTGCTCAGAATCAGAGATTGCAAGTTGCAAAAACTGGTAATATTGCTTTTCATAGTCTACACAGCTACTGCAATATCTGCAATTCCTGAGGTTTGTTTGTGTGACAAATTGTGATCTTCTGCCCAGTCTAGTAGAACTCTATTTCCCCTCAGAGTTTTGTAATGGAAGGAAATGACAGATGCTGTAAGCATAATTTGTACATATAGCAACATCTGTCACTTTCTAATTGTCGTACCTGCAGAAGAAATTGGAATAAATTGTAAATAAACTGCCCCATCTACTAGAGAAGAAACATGCAAGTGATAGGTAGCGGTATTATTCTCAGCCCAGTAATCATAATTGAGAATTTATTAAAATGTTAACAGTTCAGCCATAATATTTGGTGCCTATAGCGGGCATGTAAACTCTGAAAGAAAGAATTCTGTTGCTCTCTCACAGCAGGAAAACACAGCAAAGCCTCAAGTACCATCAGCAGTGGATTATGTGAATTTCTTCAGCTGAAATGTAGCCATACCCTCTGTGTTTCAGATAAAGCTGAAACACAGTTATAGCTGTTAAATCAGTTTTAGAATTAGTAAGTAGCCATTGGCAAATACTTCTATGATTTCTCGTTGAAAAGGGTATTGACAGTTCATGTCTTCATTTAATTTAACAAAGTTCACTGTAACCTGTCAGCCCTCTTGACATGGCTGTTTTAGTAATACTTGCTCTCCCTATAATATGGCAATTAGAGAACCTCACAAGATTCATTTTGACAAATATTTGTGAACTTCGGCTATCCAGTTTGTTCGACACCAACCAGATGTGCTATTATTATACTATTATTATTTTCTTCAGACCACAGAGCATAATAAGTGGAGGCCCAGGGGAGATGTCTCAACATAACAAAGTTATAGTCACCACTACAGGGCATCCTAGCGGCATTTGGTGGTCCTCCGGCATTCTCAACTATTCTGTGGCTGATGTCACACACCCCAGAGTACACTGAGGCATGTGATTGGGCCTAAGTGATTACGTGGGGTGTGCAAATATGATGCTGGGTCAAAGCATCATGATGTCAGCGCACCCCATGTACCTATTTTATATCCAATGCAAATAAAGTTGCCACTATTAAAGTGGCAACCCTCATAATATACCAAAAGAGTGAAAGGCATGGTCAATGTTAAGGACCACTTCACTTAATGAGTCATAGGGACTTGATCCCACAATTAAAATTCACTTTTAAACTGTTTCTCCTCTGCTGTAGTTATTTTTAAATGGTGAATATGTAATTTTATGTTTTTTGGGGGGCATGGCCAAAAGCTGCAGTGTGGACTAGTGGTTTCTTACTTTTATTTTGTCTTGTATGTATTTATTTAACATATTATGCCTCCACTTGGAGTTATTTAATTTTTTTATTGCTGACTTTGTGTGCTAATATGTGAGCCCCAGTTATAGGGAAAATCTTAAAACCGCTGCAGAATTTTTAACTACTTATATTTGCAAAAATGTTTAACTTTTAATTATCTACAAATATTCACTACCGTTCAAAAGTTTGGGGTCGGTTTCTCAAACTAGAGACTCTAATGTACTTGTCTTGTTGCTCAGTAGTGCAGTTAGGCCTCCCACTTCTCTTACTACTCTGGTTAGAGCCTGTTTGTGCTGTCCTCTGAAGGGAGTAGTACACACCGTTGTAAGAAATCTTCAGTTTCTTGGAAATTTCTTGCATGGAATAGCCTTCATTTCTAAGAACAAGAATAGACTGTTCGATTTTCACATGAAAGTTATCTTTTTCTGGCCATTTTGAGAGTTTAATCCAACCAACAAATGTAGTGCTCCAGATTCTCAACTAGCTCAAAGGAATGTCAGTTTTATAGCTTCTCTAACCAGCAAAACTGTTTTCAGCTGTGCTAACATACTTGCACAAGGGTTTTCAAGAGTTTTCTAAACATCCATTAGCCTTCTTACACAGTTAGCAAACACAATGTACCATTAGAACACTGGAGTGATGGTTGCTGGAAATGGGCCTCTATACACCTATGTAGATATTGCATTAAAAACCAGATGTTTGCAGCTAGAATAGTCATTTACCACATTAACAATGTATAGAGTGTATTTCTGATTCATTTAATGTTATCCTCATTGAAAAAAACTGTGCTTTTCTTTCAAAAATAAGGAAATTTCTAAGTGACTCTAAACTTTTGAACGGTAGTGTAGATATGATTATGTTCATGGGAATACCCCTTTATAAGTGTCCATTTTTTTTTAACATTAATGTCTAATGCTAATGGACAGTAACGGATGGTTGTCTGTTATACTGTCTGTTATTACTGTCCATTTTTTTCCTGCGCATGCTCAGAAAGCAGAACAAACAATAAATAAAAAATGGACATTAACAGACACTAATTGATGTTAATGTGTCCGTTTATTAACTGTTCCATTAAATGGATCAGTTAAAAAAAACGGTCACATTAACATCAGTTATGCTAGGTTCACACTAACGTTTAAGTCTCTGTATGAGACTCCGTCTCACATTCCGCTTAAAATCAGTAGAGAGAAAAGTCCTGCAAGTAGGACTTTTCTCTCTGGCATTTTCGATGGAACCCGGGTGGAAACCTGGTGGACCCCATTATAGTCTAGGCTGTCCGCGGGTTTCCGTGTGTAACCGCTTATTAAGCAGATAGGGTTTCTGAAGGACAGAAATCTGAACGCTAGTGTGAATCTAGTATTAGTGTCTATTAATGTCTGTTATGATAGGCGGCCATTTTTTTTTTTTTTAAAGGAACCTAACAAAACTGACATCCAATGGTAATGGGAACGCCCCCTAAGACTTAGCAGTTCCTGCAGTTACACTGCAGTGCAGAGCCTGAGAGGCTAGAACATGGCACTGCGATTTATAGAATGCCAAATAAAGAATACATGCACATTCTATGTATGTCCTGCTCTATATAAAACACAGTATATTAGCTTTGCTCAGAGTGTTCATTTAAAATAAGTACAGGGAACATCATGAACTTTACTCCCATCATGACTCAAGATGTTTTTTTTTATTTCGATATTGTATAAATACTAGATATACTATTTTGATATATATTATAGAATATTTTATAGGCTATAGGTGGCCAGATACATAGGACAGCATATTTACATATATTTGTCTCCTGATTTCAGCTTGTGTTAATTGGCTAGAGTCCTCTACAGGATGTTGACTTTACTTTGTAGGAATAAAGAAATACTTGGTGTAACGCAGTGACTTATGCCAAAGCATTGTGGTTTTACAGAGTATGCAAAAAAGCAATAGAAATATTTGCTATATGGTCTGTCTATGGTCTGGTATTTTTCCCAAGGCCTTGGCTGTGTAGAAGTGTTATACACATCCTTAATATAAGAGTTAGTTTGAATTGTTGGCTTGCATTGCATATTAAGGTTTATCAGATCAGGAAACATTTGTCAATTTATAATTATGCAAGAATAGAATTCCATTGTAAAAAAAGAGCCTTTACATTAGCAAAATAACCCTGTTACTTTGCATGCATCAGAAGATGCACAGAGACTAGATTTGGGGGACATGACCTGAGCTTACTGCAATGAACAGTCAGCTCTCGGAGCTTCCATACCTGGAGCCTCTATTTTACCTCTCCTGCAGCCTGCACTCTTGAAAGAAGATGGTGAGGAGATCAGGATATCAGAGTACTGGTTTTCTGGTTCCAGAACCCCACATACAGTAGGGAAAAAAAGTATTTAGTCAGCCACCAATTGTGCAAGTTCTCCCACTTAAAAAGATGAGAGGCCTGTAATTGTCATCATAGGTACACCTCAACTATGAGAGACAAAATGAGAAAACATATCTAGAAAATCACATTGTCTGATTTTTAAAGAATTTATTTGCAAATTATGGTGGAAAATAAGTATTTGGTCACCTACAAACAAACAAGATTTCTGGCTCTCACAGACCTGTAACTTCTTCTTTAAGAGGCTCCTCTGTCCTCCACTCATTACCTGTAGTAATGGCACCTGTTTGAAGTTGTTATCAGTATAAAAGACACCTGTCCACAACCTCAAACAGTCACACTCCAAACTCCACTATGGTGAAGACCAAAGAGCTGTGGAAGGACACCAGAAACAAAATTGTAGACCTGCACCAGGCTGGGAAGACCGAATCTGCAATAGGCAAGCAGCTTGGTGTGAAGAAATAAACTGTGGGAGCAATAATTAGAAAATGGAAGACATACAAGACCACTGATAATCTCCCTCGATCAGGGGTTCCACGCAAGATCTCACCCCGTGAGGTCAAAATGATCACAAGAATGGTGAACAAAAATCCCAGAACCAAATAGGGGGACCTAGTGAATGACCTGCAGAAAGCTGGGACTAACGTAACAAAGGCTACTGTCAGTAACACACTACGCCACCAGGGACTCAGATCCTGCAGTGCCAGACGTGTCCCCCTGCTTAAGCCAGTACATATCCGGGCCCGTCTGAAGTTTGCTAGAGAGCATTTGGATGTTCCAGAAGAGTATTGGGAGAATGTCACATGGTCAGATGAAACCAAAGTAGAACTGTTTGGTAGAAACACAACTCGTCGTGTTTGGAGGAGAGTGAATGCTGAGTTGCATCCAAAGAACACCATACCTACTGTGAAGCATGGGGGTGGCAACATCATGCTTTGGGGCTTTTTTCTGCAAAGGGACCAGGACGACTGATCCATGTACATGAAAGAATGAATGGGGCCATGTATCGTGAGATTTTGAGGGCATACCTCCTTCCATCAACAAGGGCATTGCAGATGAAATGTGGCTGGGTCTTTCAGCATGACAATGATCCCAAGCACACCACCAGGGCAACGAAGGAATATCTTCGTAAGAAGCATTTCAAGGTCCTGGAGTGACCTAGCCAGTCTCCAAATCTCAACCCCATAGAAAACCTTTGGAGGGAGTTGAAAGTCCGTCTTGCCCAGCGACAGCCCCAAAATATTATTGCTCTAGAGGAGATCTGCATGGAGGAATGGGCCAACATACCAGCAACAGTGTGTGCCAACCTTGTGAAGACTTACAAAAAATGTTTGACCTCTGTCATTGCCAACAAAGGATATATAACAAAGTATTGAGATGAACTTTTGTTATTGACCAAATATTTATTTTCCACCATAATTTGCAAATAAATTCTTTAAAAATCAGACAATGTGATTTTCTGGATTTGTTTTCTCATTTTGTCTCTCGTTGTTGAGGTCTACCTATGATGTCAATTACAGGCCTCTCTGATCTTTTGAAGTGGGAGAACTTGCACAATTGGTGGCTGACTACTGTAAATACTTTTTTCCCCACTGTAGCGAAGTATCTCTGTCCTTTATTGGCTCCCCTGTGTCTAAAGATGCTACTGGCACAGACTTCAGAATTAGCTACTGCCTCTTCCCCTCACTCACCAGTGTCTGCTGCCATCATTTTGGAGCAATTGAACAGTCTCCCCTAGCAGTATTATGGGTAACCACTAACAGGGCACTGTCACAGCAGCCAGTAGACCCATGCCGAGTCCTACCACTCATGTATACCCAGGGCCGGTTTTAGACAAAGTGGGGCCCTGGGCAAAAATTAAAAGCGGGGCCCCAAATGCTGATATACAAACAACACCATCGTCTTCCAGTGACAGACCCTATAATAACGCCTCCTTTCTGCCAACAAAAAAGTAATAACAAGCCCCATTTTACCACACACAATTCAAATGAGCACCTTTGTACCACCTATTAGATTTTTGCACCCAGTCATCAGTTATTATAGCACATCCTTATAAATAATAGTTCCTGCTTATAAATAATATTACACCTTTATTAATAATAGCTCCCTTATAAATGATAAATAGGGCCCTGTATCAGTAATATTCCCCCTTATCAGTAACACTCACCCCGTAAAAATAATACTGCTCCCTTATAAATAATAGCCCCCTCATAAATAATAGTTACCCTTATAGATAATAGTCCCCATTATCACTAATAGCCCCCTTTATAAATAAGCCCACTTAACAATTATACCCCCCTTATAAATAGTTCCCCTCTAATAAATAATAGCTCCCCCCTTATAATGGATGCCTTATATATAATAGTTCCCCCCTTATAAATAATAGCTCATCTTATAAATAATAGTTCCCCCTTATAATAGCCCCCTCATACTTAAGTTTTCCAATTATATATAGTAACCCACCCTTATATGTAATAGTTCTCCGTTATACAGTGTCGGACTGAAGGGCCTTAGGCCCACCAAAGGAACTTGTTCTGGGGCCCCACCCAACAGCTTCCTGCTAATAGCCTACACCACGGCTCCTTCACTGAAGTCTTACATATGTGCTGACTATCTGGTGTTACTGAGTATGTTCCCAGTATAGTCAGCCCCTATAGTACTGTGCAGGTCCCAATAACTCCATGGCCAGTTCATGCACAGTACTGTATGGGGAATGACATGGCCATGGGGCACTACACGTATGTGCAAGATTATAGTGAGGGAGCTGTGATGCAGACATAGCACACAGGGCTGCCAGCAGGAATTGTGAGCCCCCCCCCCACAGTATAATGCTCTACATGGTATATAATGCTCCACAGTATAAAATGCTCTCCTGAGCCCTCCAGTTTCCCCACATGGTATATAATGCTCCACAGTGACCCCACACAGTATAAAATGCTCCCCTGAGCCCCCCATTTTGGTCCCACATGGTTTGTAAGGCTCCACACAGTATAATACTCCACAGTGGCCCACACAGTATACTACCCCTTAGTGGCCCCAGACAGTACAATATGCTCCCCAGCAGCCCCACACAATATAATATGCTCCATACAGTATAATATGCACCCCACAATGCCCCCCCAGTATAATGCTCCACAGTGGCCTAACACAGTATAACATGCTCCATAATGACCTCCACACAGTATACTATACTCCCCAGAGGGGTTCCCCCAGTATAATGCTCCACAGTGGTCCCCCACAGTATAATATGTTCCCCACAGTCCCCCCCAGTATAATGCTCTACAATGGCCCCACAGAATATCATATGCTCCCGAAAAGCCCCACACAATATAATACACTCCACAGTGGCCCCACACAGTATAACAGGCTCCCCACACTGTCCATTCCCCCAGTATAAAGCTCCACAGTGGCCCATAGTATAAAATGCTCCCCAGAGGGCCCCCGCTAGTATAATGCTTCACAGTGCCCCCTCCAGTATTTTGCTCCGCAGTGGCCCCACGCAATATATTATGCTCCCCAGACCGTCCCCCTTCATAATGTTCCACAATAGGCCCCACGCAGTATAATATGCTCCCCAGAGGGCCCCTAGTATAATGCTCATTAGTCCCCCCCCAAATAATGCCCCACAGTGGCGCCACGCAATATAATATGCTCTGCTGATGCCCTCTCCCCCAGAATAATGCTCCACAGTGACCTCACTCAGTATAACATGCTCCAGAATGGCCTCCACACAGTATAATATACTGCCCAGAGAGGTTTCCCCAGTATAATACTCACAGTGGCCCAAAACAGTATAATATGCTCTTCAGAGCCCCCCCCAGTATAATGCTCCACAGTGGCCCAAAACAGTATAACATGCTCTCCAGAGCACCCCCCAGCATAATGCTCCACGGTGGCCCCGCACAGTATAATATACTGGGGGGACCCCTCTGGAGAGCATATTATACTGTGTGGGGCACTGTGGAGCATTATACTGGGGAGGGGGCCCTCTGGAGAACATGTTATATTCTGCGGGGCCTCTGTGGAGTATTAGAAAGTGGGGGGGCTCTGGAGAGCATGTTATATTCTGTGGGGCCACTTTGGAGCATTATACTGGGGGGCCCCTCTGGAGAGCATAATGCTCCAAAGTGGCCCCACAGAATATAACATTATCTCCAGAGGGCCCCCCCCCACATTATAATTTTCCACAGAGGCCCCACAGAATATAACATGCTATCCAGAGGGGCCCCTTCCCCAGTATAATACTCCACAGTGGCCCCAAACAGTATAATATGCTATCCAGAGGGGGCCCCCCAGTATAATATGCTATCCAGAGGGGGCCCCCAGTATAATATGCTATCCAGAGGGGGCCCCCCAGTATAATATGCTATCCAGAGGGGGTCCCCAGTATAATGCTCCACAGGGGCCCTACAGTGCTATTATTATATTATATTCTGGGGTCTCTTCAGACCCCAGAGTATAATAATCGAAGGCCCGGGGTAAGTAAGGTAAAATAACAAACAGTTATACTCACCTTGTCTTACCTCTCCTGGGCCTCCTCGCGCTGCTCCGTAATCCCCGCCGGCGACCGCTTCTTCTTCTCTGCGGCTGATGTCACGCGTTCTGGACGTCACCGCTGAGGCCTGTGATTGGGCCTCAGCGATTACGTGAGGCACGCCCCACGTGACCGCTGAGGCCAGGCCTCAGCGCCTCAGCAGTGATGTCCGGAACGCCAGAAGATGACGTCGGACGCCAAGGACAGGTGAGTAAAAATGTTTGTTATTTTTACTCTGTTATTGCTTTGGCCGGGCCTGACTCCGGGATCCAGAGTCATCAGGTTCCGGATCCCGGGGGCCCCTTTGGGGACGGGGCCCTGGGCAATTGCCCAGTTTGCCCCACCCTAACGCCGGCCCTGTGTATATCCACAGGCAGAGCAGAACCATGTATTTACCCACATAAGCGATAGACTTCTCATTGCTATCCCACCTAGTGGGAACCACCATGTTGGAGACTCCCTCTCTACACCAAGGGGTGACTCCACACTGCATGACCCCTTCCAAGATGACCACTTTTTTACAGACCATCAAAACCCTCTAGGAACAAGCCTTATCAAAGCCTGTGCTCTAGCTTCCACTGCTAGGCCTGACTCACAATTGTACCTTACGTCCACTAATAAATACTAATAATAATAATAACTTTATTTATATAGCGCCAACATATTCCGTAGCACTTTACAAATCAGAGGACACATGAGACATTATGATGTGACAAAGAAATAAACATATCAAATAATAGGAGTGAGGACCCTGCTCGCAAGAGCTTACATTCTATGAGGACTCCAGCTTCAGCTCCGCTCCAGCTGTGCTTCAGCCCGTGCTTCTTGTGACTTCATTGATACTTCTGTATCTGACTTCTCTGCATCAGTCAAGGGGCACAAGAGCTTCAAACTACAGGACAGTTCTTTTCTAAGTGATTTCCCTAACAAAATAGACCTGGAGGCCATTGTGCTCAAGGTAGAAGAGATACAAGCAAAAACCATTGCTGAATTTATGGTGGAGCTCCACTCCATCTCTGCTAGACTCCAAACCCAGAGGTTGCTCCCAGGCAATGGATAGTCACTTAACTAAAACTAAAGAAACTTTGTGCACCCAGCGTACCTTTAGCAGATTACTTTTACTGCAGGTGGACGACCAAGGTTGTAATGTCAAACTGAGAAGCCTGCAGTCAGCTCCATTTTTAACACAGGTCTTTCCAGTCTGCAGGATACCTCCATCAATATCAAGAGAGTCCACAGAGTAGCAGGGGCACGCCACCCAGACAATTCAGGTCCTTGGGACATACTGTGCAGATTTTTTTTTTTTTAGTGAGAGGAAGAAGATACTTAAAATGCTTGGAATTGTGGGCCAGTTGACTATGGAGAGGCACAAATGCCTCTTCTTCTGGGTGTCTCCGAATGTATCATGGCTATTGTCTCCTTAGGCTTTCTTACAGACTGCCTCTGAAATGGGAGCAACTTTTTGTTTTGGCCACCTAATCATGCATAGAAATGTCCATCTTTGCCTTATATTCTCCATTGCAGAATTTTTCTGCTGTGTTGCCCTTTTCTTGTCCTGCCTTGCACTAAAGTCCTGGGACCAGTCCCAACCTGAAGTCTTGAAAAAAAGGGGTTGGTTTTCTTTCTATATATATTTCTGGTATGGAAATTGATCCATGAATCATAATTTATTTCTTTGGAAATTTTTAATAAATGTCTGGAATATATACATTGACATAGACATTGTATTGCACATTTCAGAATTTTTTTCTTTGTAAAGATGAATGCATCTAACAATTCTATTCAACACTTCATGTCTATTCTTTTTACAAAATAGAAAAAGATTATGACTGCAGAAAGAATTCTTACTATTAAGATCAGATTCTTTCTTTCTATCACACTTCCATTTGAATATACATACATAAATGAATTGGAATAAGGCTCTAAGTTATATTCCTCATAAATTGTAAAATAATATTCTCAATTTGATATCATATTCTTTAGCACCAAGCTACAGATATTGAATATATTCTTTAGACACTACAAGCCTATACATCTAATAGTTTGTGAGTATGACAAAGGTAGTAACGACAAGGTTAAAATTATTTAGTAAATATATTATAAAGGTATGAATAATAATTAGAGAAGTCATAATCATAGTGCAAAAGTAATAGCAAACAATAATCATGGAAATTATTTCCAGAACTTACATTACTTTGTATTGGTTAGATGTGTAACCAAAGATGTCTCTCCAGTCCCCCAAGGCAGGGCCGCTTTAACCATAGGTGCAATGGTGCAGCCTCACTGGGCCCTATGGTTGCAGGGGCCCCCTCAACCGCCCTGGATCAAGCAGGACAGTCCCACGTTTCGGGTGTTGTCCTGCTTTTCCGGGCGTTTAGGACATCGTTTAGGACACAGATAGATGTTGAATACAATAGTGGAGAATGGAGCTATCTGCTCCGTGCTCCATTATTTTTTAATGTAACATTGGTGATTGAGGGGGGCAGGGGAAATTAAGTTATGGGGCAAAGGGGGGCCCACTTTCAAAAAGTTTGCACAGGGCCCCCCAATGCATTAAAATGGTCCTGCTCCCAGGTAGGCTTTGTTTGTGAGGGTGTAGCAGTATACCCTATGTCATTGATGCAACCAATTACTGGCCTCAGAGATAGCCTACTGTATACCAATAAAGTCAGTAATTGGCTGCAGTCAAGTAAACCCCCATTTAAGCTGGTGCATATAGCTTATTTTTATTTGATAGCATTTACTGGATTTAAATGTTGATGTTGACCCATTAGATTAGGCATAACCTTAAAGGGGTTGTCCAGGTTAAAATGTTATTTTTTTAATTAGGCTGGGGAAGGTGAAAACATTTTTAAAAAACTTATTCACCTGTGCTCCGATGCCTTCCAGCGCAGTCCAGTCCTGCAGCTCCATTGATGTTTTCCTGCAGAAGCTGCTGCCGCACGTGACCACTGAGAAGCCACAGCGGCCTAAGGAGGGGACCCGGGGACGTCACTACCTGTGACATCCCATGTCACTTCTACTGAGGATGCTGATTGGCCTCAGCAATCACGTGACCATTTAAGCCATGAGCTACATACAGCGAAGTCACAGACGAGAAGGACGACTCATTACCAATTCAGCTAAAAACTTATTTTTACTAAGGCCACGGTAAAAGAACCACACAGAATTTCACACACACTCGACTGGATAGCCGAGACCCCTGTGCTGCATAACCTGGTAGGCTCTATATGTCCAAACTACTTCACTATAGTTTGCCTACTGATGGGCCCGTCTAGGACGGCTGCGCCAATTACCTATTAATACCTCTGATAAAGAAGGAAGTGTTTTGTGTGTAAAGCCAGATTACCGGTGATGCAGCACGGGGGCTAACAAACTTATAGGAAACTCTAAACACAGACCTCCCTGTTCCCCCCTAGTGAATATCAGTATCCAGTCCTGAGCAAATGGAAACAGGCAATTTGATGGACTTGGTAATATCTCAGAAATGCACAGAATCCTCTGAGGTTAGGTTGCAACACAAAATGATGAAGAATCACCCTTAGAGTGCAATTCCTTAATAATGCAAGGTATCATTTAAAAAGGTTTTGGCTTTTATTTTTTTTTGGGCCCCCGGCGCGCGGGGTTGCTCTACTGAAGATGCTGTCCTTTAAGACAGCAGCGTCTCTGCCTCTCATTGTAATTGTGACACTGATGCTCTAATCCCTTCACTTCCTTTGTACCTTCCTCCTACCAAAGGTCTCTATCAAAGCCCCCGCGCCCCCCCCCCCCCCCCCCCCCCCCGGGGGGGGGGGGGGGAGGCCCCCGGCAGAGTCCCCGGGGGGGGGGGGCCCCCCCCCCCCCCCTCCCCCAAGCTGGGAAACAACAAACAAAAACGCCCCCTCCAGCTCCCTATGTAGCACTTCCTCCTACCAACAGGTCTCTATCAAATCTGTGGAGGAACAGCAGGGGGGAACAGTGGCAACTTATGACCAAAGGGCAATACTGCGGGCATTAGTCCTGTAAGAGACAGCCAATGTTGTCCTAAAATCTAAATTTCTTTTAAAAAAAAAAAAATTAAATATATTTTATTTTTTTTCTTCTCTTTAAAAAAAACCCCCCCCTTTTTTTTTATAACATGCTGGGGGGGCCCCCCCCCCCCTTTTATGTCAGCCTGCCTGTTCTGCAGACAGAATGTGAGCAGAGAAGCAGGAAGTGACGAGACAGAGAGCAGCAGCCATCTTAGCAAGTGTTGTATTGAACTGGTGTGGAGATTTTTCTGTACAGCTAAGCTGTATCTTGGTCCAGAGACAAACAGAGTGTAAAGAGACAAAAGGACTAGTGAGTCCACGTGAAAGGAACTGTGCTCAGTGGCTGATCAGTGAGACTGACATTGTGACTGTGTATATGGATACCACAGATAGAGACTCGCAGTGCTGTTGATGTACTGGACAGCACCTGCTAAACCCCGGCTTACATCCCAGCTCAGTGTATGGATTCGGCAGGACTGTCAGTGTGCTGAGTGGAATCTGCTGTTGGATTACATTGCATTCAGTTGGTTTTCCTGTCTGTTAAAGAGGACTTCATTTCTCCCGAGATCCTGATAACCGTGAAGGGAGGACGCTTCACTATAAAAGAAAGGAACGACTTTGGGCCCCACCGCGCGCTTCTACGGACTGTAAGCGGTCCACCTGGACCACTGGGGAAAAGGGGGTGCACCCAAATGTGATGTCAGGGTCAGTTAGGGATAGTTTTGAGTATATTGTTCATTCAGTGTCCATACTGCAGAATTGGACAGAGTAAAAGTAGAAACCATTGCAGAATTTGCCTTGAAATTGTTCATGCTATATTGTATATTTTTTTGCTTGTCTTTATCCCTGTCATTTTACCTTCAAATAGCCTTTATTAACTTATAGTAAATATATATTCTTTTCTTGAACTACCGCGTGTGCGTTCATTTCTGGTTGCGGAGACCAAACCACCTGCCTTGCTCTCGGTTCACAAATTGGCGTAGTCGGCAGGATCCGCTTACCAGAATGGACGGTGACGCACCCGTTCGGGAGAATGGTGCTGGAGGAAGAATGCCAGCAGGGGCTATAATGAGTCAGTTAGCTAAATTTGATGGCAATAATATGTCAGTGAGTATGTGGGTGGAACAGATACGAATGATACAGCGAATGTACCAGACCACACCAGAAGTACTAGTAGAGCTAGCAATATTGACATTACAAGGGGATGCTAAGACCACGGTGATATTGAGGCCATTTGAACAAAGGCAGACATTTGAGCAAGTAGTCCAGATTCTAGAAACCATTTATGGAGAAACTGCATTGCTGGGGTCTCTGCAGGCTCGGTTCTTCCAGAGGGTACAACAGGAGAATGAAAGCCTTCCCCAATATGCAAATGCCCTACAAGAACTGCTCCGAGATATTCAAGTGAAGGAAAGAGGGGGCTCGCCAGACTTCTGTAACCCTGATCGGACTCTCCGTGACCAGTTTGTCCTGGGGATACGTGACGGCAGTTTAACTGTGACTATGCAGGATTTTATACGACGAGAGACTGATGCTAAATTCCATGATGTACAGGTAGAGGCCATCTCCCGTGCCAATAGTATGTTCCCGAAGCCCCAGACCGCAGTTGGAGTTACTTTGTCAAAGGGGGCTAGTTCTGGCTCAGAGACAGTAGAAAAGGGGACGGTTAAAGAAATTCTCACAGTAATGCAGAAACTGCAAGAGCAAATGGAACACTTGCACACCCGTTGTGATGAACATTCTATGAAAATTGCAGACTTCCAGAAAACTGGAGGTGAAAGGGTGAGCCGTCCATACCCAGAAAATCAGAATCACCCACCACCCCGCTGGAGGGATGAGGATAGGACCTACCGAAGGGGTCCAAATCAGTTAATGCAGTGCTCAGGAGAAATCGAAGGGGCTTACCGAAGGGGCCCAAACAGATGGCCAGAACGACGGGAGATACGCTGCTGGGAGTGTGGACGGATGGGCCACGTTGCTGCTAGATGTCCAGAGCAGCGACAAACTTATGAGAGACCGCCGTTAAACTGAAGTCCCCTGCTGCTGTAGGGCGTGTAGTAGGGGAGACTGACAAGGAGACTATGTGGGGAGAATGCCCTAATGATGACCTGATCGCTGCAAGTCCTGTTATACAGGTGGAAATGGAGGGTATTCCGGTTACTGGGATGATTGACACGGGTTCCCAAGTAACGACCTTGAGTAGAGACTGTTATGAACGGTACTTCCAGCAACATGTGAAATATGATCCCCATACATTCGTACGAGTGGTCGCAGCTAACCAGTTACCAGTTCCAGTCGTGGGAGTGGCCTGGATGAATGTCCGGGTATGTGGCCAAGATCTGGGTAGGAAAGGCATTGTGGTGGTACAGGAGTCACATGAAGTAAAGGTCCCTGTCATTTTGGGGATGAATGTGTTAAAAGAATTAGATCAGATCCTCTTTGAAAAGAAAGGTCACGGTTATTGGAAAGAAACCACCACCCATCGGCCTACTCAAACAGCTTTCCAGCGGCTGATCCGGACATGTGGCTTACAGAAAAGTTCGGATGCGCAGCGTCCTCTGGCTCGAATTTCAGTTCCTTTGCATACAAAAGTTACACTGCCACCCAGTCGGGAGACAATAGTGTCTATGCCCGTAGGCACCTGTCGGAAACTAGAGGGCATAGCTGTGTTGGTAGAACCACTGCAGGCAGCCGAATGAGGTGTTGATCCGCTAGTGGCCCGTTCCTTGGCAATAGTTCGCAATGGAAGAGTACCACTTCGATGTGTAAACACTCAGGACCAGAGTGTGGACCTGACCCCAGGGAGGCAGCTGGCTAACATCTATGTGACTCCGGAGGAAGTAAGGAAAGTAACTCCAATGCAGCTGAAGCCGACTGAAAGGGATGAGTGGACCGTAACTGTGTCCATGGGAGAAGATGAGGAACCCACCTCTGAATGGAATGGCCGTGCAATTCGAGAACAGATGAAGATGGATGCAAGTTCATGTTCTCTGGAATGTGTGCAGAAGGTAGATGAACTGTTGTGGGAGAACCGAGCCGCCTTTTCACGGTATGCTGAAGATTTTGGATGTACCACAGGGATCTACCATGAGATTCCCACAGGAGACACCCCTCCAATTAGAGAGCGCTACCGACAAATTCCTCCACAGTTGTATCAGGAAGTGAAAGAACTGTTAGCTAAGATGCTACAGGGTGGGATCATCCAAGAAAGCCAGAGTCCCTGGGCAGCTCCTGTGGTGTTAGTAAGAAAAAAAGATGGGTCCATCCGATTTTGTGTAGACTATCGGAAGTTAAACGCTTGCACCGTACGAGATTCCTACCCCTTGCCACGGATTGAGGAGTCCCTCTCAGCGCTGGGGAAAGCCCGGTACTTCTCCTCACTAGATCTGGCTAGTGGGTATTGGCAGGTGCCGATGGCCACAAAAGACAAGGAGAAGACGGCATTCATCTTGCCCATGGGACTATACGAATTTAACCGGATGCCCTTCGGGTTGACAAATGCACCCGGAACGTTTCAGCGGTTGATGGAGAAATGTCTCGGTGACTTCAACTTTGAGTTCACTCTCATCTACTTGGATGACATTATAGTGTATTCTGCGACCTTTGAAGACCATCTCCACCAGTTGGGGCAAGTATTTCGAAGATTGCGGGAACATGGGCTCAAATTGAAACCCAGTAAATGTCGGTTGTTCCAATCTGAAATTGATTACTTGGGTCACCGCGTATCAGGAGAAGGGGTGAGACCATCAAGAGACAAGATAGCGGCTGTTCAAGATTGGCCAATACCGACTACCCTGCGAGAAGTGAGGGCGTTCCTTGGAGTAGCCGGTTACTATCGACGGTTTATTAAGGATTTCGCCAAGGTAGCAGCACCACTTAATGCTCTCCTACGAGGCACATCCGGTGGTCCAAAGAACCGGTCCGTGAAGTGGGGACCTGAACAGGAACAAGCCTTCCAGGCATTAAAGGATGCACTGACAACAGCCCCAATCTTGGCATATGCTGATTACCACTTGCCGTTCCAGCTGTATACGGATGCAAGCCTGTATGGTCTTGGAGCAGTGCTTTCCCAGCTTCAGGATGGCCAGGAGAGGGTCATAGCGTACGGCAGCCGGTCTTTGAGAGATTCTGAAAGAAACCCCGAGAATTATAGTTCATTTAAGTTGGAGCTGTTGGCACTGGTATGGGCCATGACCGAGAAATTCTCTGAATATTTGACCGGTGCTGAAGTTTTAGTACTGACTGACAACAACCCACTAGCTCACCTGGAAAATGCCAAGCTCGGGGCGTTAGAGCAGAGGTGGATAGCCCGAATGACTAAGTTCAATTACCGCATTAAGTATCGGTCCAAGACAGAGAACCAGAATGCTGACGGGCTTTCTAGGGTAACCGCCCAGACCCCCACAGTAGACGTGGATCATAAGTTGGAGCATGTGGAGGTGCCCGACTTCAGCAGATTTTCACAGGCCTTGACCGCCACTAATCAGTTTGAGATGGAGGGGACTGAAATGGCTCCTTTCTTTGGTCCCTCACGACAGGAATGGGCACAGATACAACAGACCCATGAGGGGCTGGCACAGATGATCAAGTGTGTTGAGAAAGGCCAGAAGCCCTGTAGAGAGGAAAGAGAACGACTGACACGTGAGATATTATCTGTTCTGAGTCCGGGGGAAAAGTTGGAGATGAAAAATGGAGTGCTATGCCGAAAGGTCTATTTACCTTCTGAGATCGACATTCGATACCAAATTGTGGTGCCTAGTGAATTGGCTCGCTCGTTGGCAGTTGAGGCTCATAATAAGAATGGACATTTTGGTCATGAGAAGACCTTTCGTTGGTTACAGCGACTGATTTACTGCCCTGGTCTTCGTCAAATGGTCGAAGAAGTATGCCGCAGCTGTCGAACTTGTGAGATCCATAAGGCAATAGAACAGAGAGCTCCCCTGCAAACCATCGTGACCCAGGAACCTTTAGAAATCGTCATGATAGACTATCTAATGGTGGGCCCATCCAATAGCGGACACCAGTATTGCCTCGTAATGGTGGATCACTTCACCAAATTTGCGGTGGTAACCGCCACCAAGGACCAGACAGCTGAGTCAGCAGCTCGTGCTCTGTGCCAAGATTTCATTCGAGTATATGGGTGCCCTAAACGCATCCACTCCGACCAGGGTGCCTGCTTTGAGGGACACGTAATGAAAGAAGTTCAACGTATCTACGGGATAAAGAAGTCGCACACGACTCCATACCACCCTCAGGGAAATGGGGCCTGTGAAAGATTCAACAGAACTCTGCTACAGATGCTGCGGACTCTGGAGGAAGACAAGAAGTTACAGTGGCCTCAGTTCTTGTCTGAAATGGTGTGGGCCTATAACAATCAGGTCCATTCTACAACGGGGTACTCTCCTTATACACTTCTCTTTGGGCGGTCTGGGCGAAGTGTAGGAGAATTACAGTTGGATGATGTGGATGGGTTCCCTCCGTGGGATCCAACCTCTTGGGTGCGGGCGCACCGGCAGAGACTTGAGACGATCCATCGATTGGTGCGGCAGCGCCTGCAAGAACATCCCCATCCTGATAAGACCCCAGTGCAAGAAGCACCATTGCAACCAGGCGACCTGGTGCTAGTTCGTGTCAAGAAACCCCAAGGGAAATTGGAAAGCCGATGGGAGGCTTTGCCGTATCGTGTTGTTGGCCGCAAGTATGCGAATGGGCCAGTGTATCAGGTCCAGAAAGAAGGAACTGATTGTGTTCGAGTACTTCACCGAAATATGTTGCGCCTGTGTCATTCTGAAGGGACAAATCATGATGGGCTTGCCAATGTGAATGAGCTCCCACAGTCAGAGAATGGAGGTGCGGAATGGGCCTCAGACGAGGAGGATGATTGTTGGCCGATCCCTGCTCCTGGGGATGTTCCACCTGTGACTACTGTATCTCCGGCCTGTGCCCCCTCTGGAGCGGAATCCGCTGGTCCTTCTCAGCCCATAGCTGCAGCACCCCATAATATACCACCGGTCCTCAGACGGACCACTAGGCCAAATGCTGGTATTCCCCCTGTTCGGTATGCGCAGGATGAGTTTGTTTGGCCTGCCATACATCGGTATACTACCACTCTGTGCATAAAAGTACAACCCTCTGGATATACAGTCATAGGCAGGGACTGCCAATCTTAAAGTGGGGGGGAATATGTAAGAGACAGCCAATGTTGTCCTAAGCTTCATTTGTCTGTATAAACTATTAATGTTGAATGTATTTCTGTGATTCTGTTCCTTTAAGACAGCAGCCATTGTAATTGTGACATGATGCTGGAGTGAGACCCCCCCCCCCTTTTATGTCAGCCTGCCTGTTCTGCAGACAGAATGTGAGCAGAGAAGCAGGAAGTGACGAGACAGAGAGCAGCAGCCATCTTAGCAAGTGTTGTATTGAACTGGTGTGGAGATTTTTCTGTACAGCTAAGCTGTATCTTGGTCCAGAGACAAACAGAGTGTAAAGAGACAACAGGACTAGTGAGTCCACGTGAAAGGAACTGTGCTCAGTGGCTGATCAGTGAGACTGACATTGTGACTGTGTATATGGATACCACAGATAGAGACTCGCAGTGCTGTTGATGTACTGGACAGCACCTGCTAAACCCCGGCTTACATCCCAGCTCAGTGTATGGATTCGGCAGGACTGTCAGTGTGCTGAGTGGAATCTGCTGTTGGATTACATTGCATTCAGTTGGTTTTCCTGTCTGTTAAAGAGGACTTCATTTCTCCCGAGATCCTGATAACCGTGAAGGGAGGACGCTTCACTATAAAAGAAAGGAACGACTTTGGGCCCCACCGCGTGCTTCTACGGACTGTAAGCGGTCCACCTGGACCACTGGGGAAAAGGGGGTGCACCCAAATGTGATGTCAGGGTCAGTTAGGGATAGTTTTGAGTATATTGTTCATTCAGTGTCCATACTGCAGAATTGGACAGAGTAAAAGTAGAAACCATTGCAGAATTTGCCTTGAAATTGTTCATGCTATATTGTATATTTTTTTGCTTGTCTTTATCCCTGTCATTTTACCTTCAAATAGCCTTTATTAACTTATAGTAAATATATATTCTTTTCTTGAACTACCGCGTGTGCGTTCATTTCTGGTTGCGGAGACCAAACCACCTGCCTTGCTCTCGGTTCACACCCTTCAAAAATTTTTATTTAATAAGAAAAGGGGGAACAATTAAAAAAAATAAAACAACTAACAAAAACCACGGGGCACTCATTCAGAATATATAGGTTGTCAAAAAAAGGCAAGTGTGGTTTTTTTGCCCGCCTCCCACAACCGCTGGGGCCAAACAGCAGCCTCAGTAGAAGGGACACGGGGCATCACAGACGGTGAGGAATTCCACTTCAAGAAGACACACAAGCAGAAGGACCGGACCGTGCTGGGAGGAAACCAAAGCAGGGGGACAGGTGAGTTTTTTTTTTTTTTTTTTTTTTCACATCCCCTGGCCTAATACAAAAAAGAATATTTAAAGTTGTTGTCTAGCTTGGAGTACCCATTTACTTTGACATTGACTCCCTATATTCAAAAAGCCATAACTTTCTAATTTTTCTGTTTATGTAGTCATATGAGGGCTTGATTTTTGTGAGACGCTGCACTTCAAAATGGTACCATTTATTATTCTGTACAATGTACTGGAAAGCTGAAAAAAAAATTCAGAATGGAGTGCAATTGAAAAAAAAATGCAGTGCCACCATTTTATTATGGGTGTTGTTTATACAACTTCCACTCTGCAGTAAAAATTATATGTTAGTTTTATTCTCTGAGTCAGTATGATCATGGTAATACCACATTTATATAGTTTTTGGGAGGCAAAGCGTCGAAAAAAATCCCCAATTCAGCCATTTTGATTTTTTTCAGCTACAGCATTTATTCTGTGGGGAAAGTGTTTTTATATTCTATTATTTGGGGCATTTATAGACTTAATGAAGCCTAATGTGTTTATGTTTACATTTATTTATTTATTTATTTAGTTATGTATATGTTATTTAGGGAAAAGGGGTGGGTCATTTCAACTTTTTTTTTTAGAACATTTTTAGAATTTTTTGTTAGCAGGGGGGCTTGAATATGTGAACTTCAGATCGCTTCTTCCAGGATATCTCTGTACTTGGCTGCATTCATCTTTCCTTCAATTGCAACCAGTTGTCCTGTCCCTGCAGCTGAAAAATACCAACATAGCATGATGCTGCCACCACCATGTTTCACTGTTGGGATTGTATTGGGCAGGTGATCAGCAGTGCCTGGTTTTCTCAACACATGCCGCTTAGAATTAACGCCAAAAAGTTCAATCTTCATCTCATCAGACCAGAGAATCTTATTTCTCATAGTCTGAGAGTCCTTCATGTGTTTTTTGGCAAACTCTATGTGGGCTTTCATATGTCTTGCACTGAGGAGAGGCTTCCTTCGGGCCACTCTGCCATAAAGCTCCGACTGGTGGAGGGCTGCAGTGATAGTTGACTTTGTGGAACTTTCTCCCATCTCCCTACTGTATCTCTGGAGCTCAGCCACAGTGATCTTTGGGTTCTTCTTTACCTCTCTCACCAAGGCTCTTCTCCCACGATTGCTCAGTTTGGCTGGACGACCAGGTCTAGGAAGAGTTCTGGTCGCCCCAAACTTCTTCCATTTAAGGATTATGGAGGCCACTGTGCTCTTAAGAACCTTGAGTGCTGCAGAAATTCTTTTGTAACTTGGCCAGATCTGTGCCTTGCCACAATTCTGTCTCTGAGCTCCTTGGGCAGTTTCTTTGACCTCATGCTTCTCATTTGCTCTGACATGCACTGTGAGGTCTTATATAGACAGGTGTGTGCCTTTCCTAATCAAGTCCAATCAGTTTAATTAAACACAGCTGAACTCCAATGAAGGAGTAGAGCCATCTCAAGGAGGATCAGAAGGAAATGGACAGCATGTGAGTTAAATATGAGTGTCACAGCAAAGGGTCTGAATACTTATGACCATGTGATATTTCAGTTTTTCTTTTTTAATAAATTTGCAAAAATATCTACATTTCTGTTTTTTTTCTGTCAAGATGAGGTGCTGAGTGACATCAATGAGAAATAAAATGAACTTTTTTGCTTTTAGCAAATGGCTGCAATGAAACAAAGAGTGAAAAATTTAAAGGGGTCTGAATACTTTCCGTACCCACTGTAGAAAGATAAGTGTACATTTCAGAAGGATCAGACTTTAAAACTGTTATGCACTGGGAAGGGGCATGGGGTACAATTGGTAATACACTTGGTAGAGGGATAGGGCTATACAGGCTATGCACTGGGAAGAGGGATGAGACTCAACTGACTATGAACTGGGGAGGGGACATAAATGACTGTACACATTAGAGGGGGGGGGGGGTCTGGCAGAATGGGCTATGCACTGAGAAGGGGGTGGGCTAGAACTGATAATACACTGGGGAGAGTATTTAATATTATGGGCAAAAGGCGCTATGAACTGGGGAAAGGGATTGGACAGAAAGGGCTATGAACTGTGGAAATGGAGGATAATGAACTTGGACGTCAGAGAATGAACAGGAGATCTGTGGCAACAGCCACAGTTACTGTAACACAAGAGGGAACCTACAGCATGTTAAATGGGTTTTCCAGGTGTGATGATATTAGGGGCATGTATGTATCAAGATTGGCCTATACTGCTGCACAGCGGGGGTTGGGGCCTAGAATCCGGCCTAGCAGAGTACCTGGAAAGTGGTCAAACCACTCTCTAGTTCAGGTCTATTGTCCTGTCCCTGAAGCAATCAGCCATTTGGTCAAAAGCCTTCATCTGCATAAGACTGCCATCCTCACTAACCCAGCGGGGGTTCATTTAGACAGGATGCTTTATGCAAACGATCCGCATATCCCTGAGAGACTCAGTGACGCCAGTGCTAGTTCTGGGGAGTTATGGTTTTATGACAATATCTGGCCTGGGGAACATCTTATAGTCGCCCCGATAAATGCCCCAGATGCGTCCAGTCAAGGCGCACGCTCAGAATATACACGTTACAGTTCAAAGCCCAGAAGAGGTCCAGGCACTGATCTCCTTACCCAAAGGGAGCTGGAGTGTCAAACTTGGAGTCTATGTATTGGGGATCTCGCCAGGAACCCCATTATACTACCAGCCAGACTCTATAAACATCATGCACAGACTTATACTGAAAAGTTATTATGAGAGATGTAGAGAGGGGGCGGGGCTTCTCCCCCTGGTGACCTCATTCAGGGAGGAGACCAGGGGAGACAAAAAGGCTCCACCCAGGCTGAACCAGGCTCTGTTGGCTGGTGAATTTGGAGATGCACGCTTCTTGGAGGCCAGCTGTGGGGGAAGTCATGTGACCAACATGTGGCTGCCATGCGGCCTAGGGAGCCAAACTGGAGGCCATTTTGTGACTCTAACAGAGATGTCACTGCATGTAAGCAACACATGCTTTGCCCAAGACTGCTCTGAGCCTACCACATGGGCTCAGAGAAATGGACTAACTGCTTGTTCCAGAGTTCTTCTGCCATTTGACCTGGTTAAGGTGCTGTGCTGCCGGTCGTCCCATAAGAGAGTGCCCTGGTACCCATTGGAAGCCAGAGATACCTGCACAAGCTGGTGTTGGTAATATATATTCTTTTCTTTCGTTTATCCCCATTTTTATTTTTATGTACCGTGTTATGTTATTTTCACTTGTATCTGCTTGTTAACCGCTGCATGTATTCTATGTATGTGTTGAGTGTCTAGTATCGACCCATTTAGGGGTTAATAAATATATAAAATTTAGAAGGCTCGTTTGCGTACTACCCTCTGTTGACCCGCCTCACTCACGGAAAGTGGGTGTGAGGTAATCGAAGTGATCGCAGATAAGGCCAGGTGCGGTCCCTGGTAACCCTGATCCTTCACAGTGGTGGCAGCGTGGTGGGATAGAGGATAAACAGTGTTTGTGTGTGTAGTATCACTCAGATGCTGGGGATTTGCGGAAAAATCCTACGAAGCGAGCTCGGTACTAGGGCAGGCTATAAGATACAGTGAAAGTTTAGCACGGTGCTGTTCCCTTCCCTCTCTCTTTGTTTTTCTATCCTATCTTTTATTTGGCAATGACTTCCAGTGGATGGCCAGTGGGCTCATAAGCAGAACCAGGGGCCTGCAGCAACTGGCTTCTACTGAACTCCAGGAGGTGGCTGATATGGAAGGTACCATAGCCATGCAGGAGGCGGAGCAAAGTCCTGAGGTGTTAGGACAAGAGATCCTTGCCAGGCCAGAAGGTGCAGCAACTAGCCCTGTACCAGAAATCACTATACCCGGAGGGGCCAGTAACCCCAGCCAGGTGGGGAGATGGGACTTTTATTTGCAACTGGCCTTACAGCAGCTAGGCCCCAAAGACTCTAATGCTCGCCTACAGGTGATCCGCCATTTTCAACAAGCAGAGAGAGATGCTGCTGAGCGCCAGGCCGAGCAAGAGCGCCAATTGGCGATGGCCCGGCTGAAGAGGACGAGCAGCTCTTCCCAGAACCAAGTCCAGGATGTCCGCCAGCTTGTGTGTGACCGTGAACCCAAGACAGCAGACCAAGTGGAGCAGATCGCTGACTCCTATGCAGCCACCAGGACGTCTGAGACCAAGGGAGGAGCAACGCTGCAGAGACCCTCAAGTTGGAAGGAGAAGCCAGGCCGGAGTTCACCACAGCCGTCTGTCGTCAGGTCGGGTGAGACAAACTATGCCCTGGGTGGTCCTTCCCCTGTCCCAAGAACTCTGGGCGCCCCTGCGACCTTCCCCAAGCCCAAAGGGGAAGTGCGGCGGGGCCATGCCTGTAACCAGCCAGGACATTTCAAGGCGGAGTGCCCCAACCGCCCTGAGAACTTCCCTGCTTCCCAAGCCACAGCAGGTGGCTCATCTGTGTATTTGGTTGGGAGGGTGGGGGCTAAACCCAAAGCCAACCGTCAACCAGTTATTGTGGGGGATAAAGTGGTCATAGGACTTCGGGACACTGGGGCAGCTGTTACTCTAGTGCAACCTGATTTGGTCCTCCCAGACAGTATTATCCCTGGGAAAACTTTAACCCTGAGGGGAATTGGACAGGAACACTTCACTGTACCCATGGCTTGTGTCCATCTGGAGTGGGGTACAGGAAAAGGAATGCGGACTGTGGGACTAATGACTGATTTGCCTGCTAATGTACTGTTGGGAACTGATTTAGGACCTATGATGTCCCAAGATGGGGTGGGGAGCACCCCAATTTACTGTGATAAACTGTCTATGCTTAATGTTGATAATGTGTCTGCCATATCTGCAGAGGGGACCCGTAACCCCCCTCTGAGATACTTCCCATGGCAGTAAGTGTAAATGCTAATGAGTTGCCTTCAGCTGAGAGCAGGGAAGATGCAAATGAGCTTCCTGCAACCCAGCTCAGCAAAAATGTTATTGATGCTTTGTTCATCAATGAGACCTGGTCTGTAGACACGCCCACATCTGCGGGGGCGTCTCCCTCCCAGCTTGTTAATATGTCTACTGCAGATCTCATTGAGACCCGGTGTGAATTAACAATTGCTAATGAATGTACTGTCAATGTAATTGCCAATGCTTGTGAACGTGTACAGGGTAGCTCTTCTGAGTCACTGGGAGCGACTTCTATTATTTCACCCAGTGTATCCGATAAGCACCCAGATGCTGACCATGTGCCATGTGGTCAGGTAGGCTATGGGGATCTCATGGCCGATCCAGGTGAGGGACGGACTGCTGGTAGTGCGGTGCCAGCCCGCAGCCAGAGTGCTACAAGGGTGGAAGGCGTTCTGACCCTTGAACCATTGCCTACACCACCTGGAGTCGGTGCTGAGACCACCATGACTAGCCTCACCCCCTTGAAGCCAGAGGAGCCCGGCGGGTATGAGACATACACGTCTCTTCTGTCTAGTTCTATTCCAGGAGTGCCCATGGCCCAAGTGCAGATGGCATGGGGTACTGGAGGTGTGATCCAAGAAGGGGGTATGTCAAAGGTATTACCTGTCAATGCATTGTGGGGGGATGGTTTGGGGAAGCATGAGTTCAGTCATTTGCCCAAGGTATCACCATCACCCACCCAAGTACAGGAGGAACAGGATGTAGGTTTGGAAGAAAAGGGGGAGGTGCAGAACCCCCTAGAACTCTCCCAACTAGGTATGTCAAATGTATTGCCTGTCAATGTAGTGTGGGGGGATGGTTTGGGGAAGCATGATCACAGTCATTTGCCCAAGGTATCACCATCACCCACCCAAGTACAGGAGGAACAGGGCGTAGGCCCAAAGGGGCAAGGGGTCTGGGAGGAAGGACAGGGTCCAAACATACCTGTGCCAGAACCAGAGGTTCCCCTAGGTTTGGAAGCAAAGGGGGAGGTGCAGAATCCCCTAGAACTCTCCCAACTAGCAGCTAGTGTGGGAGAGACCCTGAGAGACCGCCGGAATGGGGTCTCTGAACTGGTACCTCAAAGGCCTGGGGTCATGAGTGGGGCTCCATGGGATGCCAGCACTCAGAAAGCGGATCCAGAACAGGCAGAAGGTAGCCAGGTGTACGTGGCTCAGAGCCTGAGCCTTAGAAGTGTCCCTAGTCAGACTAGAGAGGAGAAGGATATCGTGGTCAGGCCACTAAGGTGCCTGCGGAAGGTGATCGTCGGATCCGCCTTCCTCCGTGCACGCTCTAAAAGGGGGAGGTGTGATGATATTAGGGGCATGTATGTATCAAGATTGGCCTATACTGCTGCACAGCGGGGGTTGGGGCCTAGAATCCGGCCTAGCAGAGTACCTGGAAAGTGGTCAAACCACTCTCTAGTTCAGGTCTATTGTCCTGTCCCTGAAGCAATCAGCCATTTGGTCAAAAGCCTTCATCTGCATAAGACTGCCATCCTCACTAACCCAGCGGGGGTTCATTTAGACAGGATGCTTTATGCAAACGATCCGCATATCCCTGAGAGACTCAGTGACGCCAGTGCTAGTTCTGGGGAGTTATGGTTTTATGACAATATCTGGCCTGGGGAACATCTTATAGTTGCCCCGATAAATGCCCCAGATGCGTCTAGTCAAGGCGCACGCTCAGAATATACACATGTTACAGTTCAAAGCCCAGAAGAGGTCCAGGCACTGATCTCCTTACCCAAAGGGAGCTGGAGTGTCAAACTTGGAGTCTATGTATTGGGGATCTCGCCAGGAACCCCATTATACTACCAGCCAGACTCTATAAACATCATGCATAGACTTATACTGAAAAGTTATTATGAGAGATGTAGAGAGGGGCGGGGCTTCTCCCCCTGGTGACCTCATTCAGGGAGGAGACCAGGGGAGACAAAAAGGCTCCACCCAGGCTGAACCAGGCTCTGTTGGCTGGTGAATTTGGAGATGCACGCTTCTTGGAGGCCAGCTGTGGGGGAAGTCATGTGACCAACATGTGGCTGCCATGCGGCCTAGGGAGCCAAACTGGAGGCCATTTTGTGACTCTAACAGAGATGTCACTGCATGTAAGCAACACATGCTTTGCCCAAGACTGCTCTGAGCCTACCACATGGGCTCAGAGAAATGGACTAACTGCTTGTTCCAGAGTTCTTCTGCCATTTGACCTGGTTAAGGTGCTGTGCTGCCGGTCGTCCCATAAGAGAGTGCCCTGGTACCCATTGGAAGCCAGAGATACCTGCACAAGCTGGTGTTGGTAATATATATTCTTTTCTTTCGTTTATCCCCATTTTTATTTTTATGTACCGTGTTATGTTATTTTCACTTGTATCTGCTTGTTAACCGCTGCATGTATTCTATGTATGTGTTGAGTGTCTAGTATCGACCCATTTAGGGGTTAATAAATATATAAAATTTAGAAGGCTCGTTTGCGTACTACCCTCTGTTGACCCGCCTCACTCACGGAAAGTGGGTGTGAGGTAATCGAAGTGATCGCAGTTAAGGCCAGGTGCGGTCCCTGGTAAATCTGGATCCTTCACACCAGGCATTTTAGGCTTCAGGATAGGCCATCAATTGGTAGAGGTCGAACACTCAGCACCCCACCAATCAGCTGCTCTCAACTACAACTTGGAGCCATAGCAATACATTGAATGGAGCCAGAAGAAGACATCTCTGTTCTCTGTATAGTGGCAGTTTCTGACTACTGCAGCTTGGCTCCGTTTTAAGTGAATGGAAACTGAGCGGTAGTATACCTGCCCTGCTACAACACAGTGGACGTGCTTCTGCTTGGCGGCTAATTGGTGATAAGTGCTTGTTCTATACATTGCATAATAATTTTTTTACTCAGTACCAGTATAGTACAGTATAATATTTGGAGTAATATATTCAAAAATATTTAGTTATTCCATATTTCATTCAAATATTGTGTCTGTTTGGAATGTATTTTCACTTATATAATTGCATTTTCTCAAGACAATATTTTCATTTCAATTTTGCAGTAAAAAGTAGAATGTGTTAATGGTGTCAGCAGTTTCCATGTGAATACTTACTGAACTGCATTCATCAGCACTAATGAATCTACACATTATGTGTCCCTTTTCAGTAGACACAAATAATTGATGCTTCACTAACTTGCAGCTAGATGGATACTGTAAGCCATAGGTCTGTGGATTTATTTTTACTGTTACTCCTCTGGGCTAACCTTACATGGACTAATTTTACTAACAACACATTGTTTAGGTTCTGAATTACACAGTGTGTGTGAGTGTGTGTGTTTGGTTGGGGGGAGGTGGAAGTGCTCCCAATGATTGGAAATCCTCAGCTTTCCATCATAAGATGATCAAAATATTAGACATTTCCAGCAGAATGAACATGATTCTGGGACAGATTGAGTTCCTCCCCTCATAAGGCATATGGTCAGATGTCTTACAAATCATTTTTAGACATCTCCATGTGTTTGGCTTTTCTTAGGAATAATCATGGTAAATGTGGAAATATAAGAGACGTGTTTATCTCATTTGTAAAGATAACCTCTGGACATTTGTCTACTGTAATGAAATTGGATGAATATACATTTGAATACAAATTTCTGTGAGTTTTGTAAAAATGACATTGCAATAGAAATATATGGAATTTTTAACAAATGTTTGAGTTGAAAAAAATAGATATTAAAATAAATTACAAGCACAAAACTGCTATGGTATCAGTAAATCACATGATCGAATATAATTGTGTATGTCCAGTGCAAGTATTTTATTCTCATAAACAGTTTAAAAGAGGACATACCAGAAGAAATGTTTAACCCCTTTCCACTCTGTGCTGTACTATTATGTCTCACTGAGCATATAGTTAACACTCAGTGATGTAATAGTACAGCGCTTTCATGACGCAGGCACAGGAACTGTATTAAACAACTGGGACCTGGGACTAGCTGCGTCAAGTTGTTACTAACCCTTATTGTGTATTGTGTATGTCTTTTATGTCATTAAGGGCATAGCTTTAGGGGTGCAAAAGTAACAATTGCTGAACCCTAAGGGGGCCCCAAAGGTCCCTATATAATATTAAATATACCAGTATTCTAAATGACAAAAGGTACGTAGGGGCCCCAGATTTTGCACTACGACCCAGGAACTTCATATTATGCCTTTTGGATTCATATAACGTGAAAGGTGTTCCGATGACCTGAAAATTTGGTGTAAACCCCATAAAAAGTACAATCTTAAAATATTACTACAGAGTTATTCTAGATCCACTAAAGGATATGAAACCAAGTAGCTCCAAGCAAAAGGTTAATCCTAGATTGAAGCACTAGCCAGACAGTAATTTAAGAAGTTAAATTCTGCAGCAGTTTTGCATCTAATATGTTTTTGTCTACAATGCAGAGAACTGTAGAGGGTGAGAATGTGTTCTTATAGTGTAGTAACAGGGGAGAGACCTGATGCACATCCTTTCTTGCCTTTTTTTTTCATATGTGTCATGAACAGTATATGTTACTATTACATTTTTACACAGAAACATAAAAGGGGCTGCCTCATAAATACATCCTCCTGACACAATGGCTTCTCTACTTCCTGGTACCACAGAAGCCACACAATGTAGCATTATATGCCTGCTATTTAAATGAAGACAGTCTAGAACCGCCCAAATGACAATAAAGAGCCAAATTAACATATTGAGTGCTGAGACTAACAGCAACAATTACTTGTCTAAGAGAAATTCCAACTGTGCTGCAATCAGTAAGTAGCTCCTATTGAAGGACATAAAGAGTTGGAATTGGTGGAGGTGGTGAAAGGTCCTCTTTAAATTTGTCATCCTTTCAGAAGTCATAACTCACGTTTTTTTTTATATGTTTTCACTATGTTTCTTAGCTTTCCATAAAAGGATTGTACAGGATTGAAAAACATGCCTGCTTCTTCTTAAATCAGCCTTATACCTGTCCTGGGTTACATCTGGTACTATTCCTCAACTCCACTAAAGTGAAGGAGGATGATCTGAATTAGCACAAAGAGCCCATGAACTTGTGCTTCTGGTTTTTGGAGAGAGCAAACTTGTTTAAGATTTGTCTCTGAATGTAATGCAGTGACAGATCTATGTGTGTATTATAGCTTATTCTACCAGCCTAGAATCTTGAATCATCTTCTTTCCTTCTTCTCTCATTATATATTCAGTGTAAAGGTTGCAATAATATGGAGATAGTACTCATATATTTTCTAACCTATCCTGGTCTGGATCCTCTCTGGTTTTAGTCTGTGTTCTTTGATCATAAACATTATTTTATTAGCGTGTGGGGGAAACTGTACAACAGTTTACACATTCTTGTAGTTCTTTTCTACTGAGATATAAACTGATCTCTTGCAACTATCTTATGCTGTTTTCCAGAACACTCTGATTCATTCTACTTCAATTGCTTGTAATATTTCTCTTATGATGACATCAATATCCATGACCTTCCTTTTTGGCGATTATCTCAGAGACAATCTAATTTGACTTCCAAAATGAAGGTTCTTCTCTGACACTGAAAGTGTTGTGGTTATTTATGTCCCCTCTCTACAGATCTTCTCTATACCCTTACATCCAGGCTAAATGGCTGTTTCATCAGTTCTAATTATCTCTTAGATTTATATATACACACATCTGGCCAGTCCGTGCTCAGTCACAAGTGTTCAATTACTCCAGCAATCTCTCATCTTTATATAATATATATTCACAAGGAAAATTCCATAAAGCTGTTTGCAAGCTATAATAAACCCTTATTACCCTAAACCGCTAGGGAATCTCTCTTTACCACCTACCTGCAGTCAGCATAATTAAGTGACAGATACCATGATTTTTTTGAGCTATGTTGTACCAATATACCTTACACTAGGTTCACACTAGTGTTTGGCTCTCCGTCGTTTGGGTCTGCATGGGGATGCAAAAGACTGAAAGGCTGTCTACTTAAAAAGCAGTTACCTGTGGACCCAATAGACTATAATGAGGTCAGTCACGTTTGCAGGACTTTTCTCTCTGCCGAATTTAGGCGGAATCTGCGACGGAGTCTCCAATGGATGTGAACCTGACTTTAGATAACTGTAGGCTTTTCCTGTTGACTTACTATGATTGGCAAGTTTTTCTATAGGCTAAGGCCCCATGTAGTGAAACGCAAAGAAAAAAAAAAACGTAGTGAAAATGCATTGGTTTTTTTTCCAACGTTTTTTCGCAAGTTTTCCTCTGTGGACTTTCTGACTTTGTTATATCTATACGAAAAACGTAGCAATTCCGCTGAGGATCTTTTTCTGCAATGTGTGGATGGTATTATCCAGAATCCCATTAACTTTGCAGGTACTGTAAAACGCAGCGTTTTTTGCCATGGCGTTTCCACCACAGCAAAAACGCTGCGTTTTCATAATGTGGGGCCCCAGCGTTAAGCACAAATACTGAGAGCTGTCTATGTCAAGAAAAAGCGAACCTGAATTTCTTTTTAAGATGACATTTTACATAGTACAAGTATAATAAGAATGGTGTTTGACAGGCCAAAACTTTTAAGCAGGTGAAATATATTTTTGGTATTTACACAGCAGCTTAGTTCGATATTGGCATTGATATTACCAATTCCTCCAATGAGTTTTCCTGGCCCTTTCTAGCACCACAACCTCCATTCTGTGCCTTGCACACCATATTGTGCAGAGTGGGGCGGGGACACCTCAGCTCGACATATTTATTATAACTCACGCCAGTATTTTGGCATGACTTATAATGGAAACTTACACCAGTTCCTAACTGGTGTTGATCTCCATTTAGGTGCACAAGCATGCGACTGATTTATAATAAGCACTAGACAAACATATGCCAAAATAATGTCGTTTTGGCATACTTTTGGCAAGTATACATCATATGGTATATCTTTATGTCAACTGTATTTAAAAATATGGTTAAGTATGCTTTTAACACTGTATGCAATAAAACTGTATGCAAGAAGTGTAACAAACAATGTATACATATACCCATAAGTTTGGATATCTCTTCCATTGAATTCTGTTATAAATAATGCATACCTTCACATATTGGTGGTGTATTGTTGTTTTGAAAAGTTTTGCAGCTCGTGGTTTTAAATGCATTCAAAAACCTGACAAACTTATGACAAAAAAGACGCTTTTGGCTTGTGTCTGCCCTGGAGAAGTTGATGGATGCTGAACAGTAGACATCTGGGTACTTTTGTTGATTTCAGATGTATATTGTCAAATATATGTAGAAACATGATTGGATCTAAAGAGAATCTTTCACCACATCCACCAACTCCAGTTCTTTGAATTTTTTAATAGGAGGTGCTCCACTGATTCTAACACAGTTGGGATTTTTTTCTTTAGCTCCTGCTGTTCCTGAGCAATCAGCACTGCTAGTTTTGGTGGCTCATATGCTATCTAGGCTCTGTACTGTCAGAAGGGCGGTGTCAGGCAGGTGCAGCCAAGAGGTGTGATTCTGAGCTCTGACACTGACTGCCTGACACTGATCAGGCACCAAACCTAACTCCGCTTCTTGCTTGGAAACTGTGGGGGCTAGAGAGAAAATTCCAACTGTTCTAGAATCAGTGGAGTGACACCTATTAACATAAGCTAAGAACTAGAATTGATGAAGGTAGGAAAAAGTCCTCTTTAAGCATTAAACCATACACATTAGGCTGATGTTGGGTGGATCATCTTCTAATGTGTAATGGGCAATTTTGTTCTGACAGGAGAGCTTGTATGTATATAGGGGTGGGAGGAATAGTTGTTGGCTAAACAAACTTTCAACACATAGTTATCTAAAATTATGGCAGCTTAAGAATTGTCTTTAGTTGCCTAGACCACAGACACTAAAGAGTGTATACAGTGAATATGAAAGTGGTTGTCCAGGATAAACAGATTTTTATAAACTAAGCTACCCCTTCCCCCCACCTTCTAAATTACTCACTGTACCAAAAAGCTATATTTACCTAGATTGCCGCCGCCCCCGACACATTTTCAGATTTTCCAGTGACGTTCCTTTTCCCTTTTCACAGAAACAGAACATCACCAATACTAACCCCCCCCTCCCACCCCATCATACTTACATGTCTTCCTGTCCGGATCTTCTGGGCAAGGGACATCACTTCTTGGTGGCCAGCACCTCCTCTTTTTGATGTCTGCTGGCCACACACGCCTGCCAATAGAGCCGGAGTGCTGGCTTTTGCGCATGCCAGCACTCTGGCACTATTGCACAGGTGTGGACAGTCGGCATACATCAAGGAGGTGGGAGGAGGGCGTGAGAGAGGGAGGGGAGGGGAGTCAGCTCTAAGTGAAGCGCAAAGCAGGAAGCTACCCATGTAAACAAATGCAGAAGATGCCCAGAAAACCCCTTTAAGCTAGTAAGACAAGTACATGCTGGAAACTTAACTACAATATTTTCAGTTGCTGCGTGTGTCCTTCATAGTAACTCATCAATGAACTAATACTACTCAACATGTGATAATACGACTTCCCCAAAGTAGATTCTATTTCCAGTATTCCTTTTCTGTTTTAATGAACACATGTATCAGTCTAACAAAGCATAAATATTCTACGATGTTGAGGTCTCAAGATCATGCATATGAATATTTGATGGCACAAGGCAGCACGGCTATGCCCACCAGCTGGTATATTTTATCACTGTATACCACTTGCAGGTTACATTGCTCTGCCTGTGCTGTGTTAACCACATACAGAGCTTGGGGATGCAGCACAGTATTGCTTACCTTCTGGCAGGATAAGCTATTTCAGTCTTAACTATGCCACTTAATGAGTTCACTTCCCATGACAACACTGGATGAATAGTCGTCTGACTCATAGATATAAATAGCTTTCCATAATTCTTGATGAAACAAAATGTATGTCCTGGAGTGAGCTCCCTAGGCCTTTGGACTATCCCAGGGTTTATGATGATGTTGACTGCATGGTTCAATAGGTAGTCCAATATCACAATAACACTAAGAGTGATATTTCCTCCTCAGTAATCATTATTGCCAGCTGTGCCTGAAATAAGTACACCGAAATGGATTGCTTTAAACTCTAAGATGATTTACAGTATGCATAAGCAATATTTTTATTTGGAAGACGTAATATCTTGGATTGCTTTGAAGGCATTACAAATCTAACAGTTTTATCACATGAAAGCAGTCATGCTGTCAAGAAGAGGAAAATCTGCTCTCTAAATCAGTATTAGACATTTGTAACCCTTCCTCCGCTCTTCCTCCCAGCCCCCACTATAACATTTGCTGCAGAGTTCTGTGGATGCTTGGCAACTGCTCAGAGGGCGATGTCATGAGGACTTCTATTATTTCTGCAGAGGAATAAACAGTTGTTCCTGGATTTGTCTAGTGCTGGAGCTGTAGGGAAGTCATCCGTCTACAAGC